>OZ012541.1:68998672-71498672 GCA_963935595.1 Schoenobius gigantellus | reverse complement strand
TAATTTCGTTGAAGATCTCCCAATTTCCGAATACATCTAGAGACTCTAGACCTGTCCCCCTAACTATGATCGCTCAAAACAATATTAAAACCGACTTATGTAGAGCGGGATGGCGCTATACGGAGCAAGAGCGGCGTCTCAGGTTTAATATTGTTTCAACCTTGCTATAAACGATCATGGTAAGGCCCCTCTTCGAACATTTGGAGAGGCGGTGACTCTACAATAGAGTCAACTTTTTCTCTTCTACTTATACACGGCTACTTTTCAAACAGGAGCCAAATGTTGTGTGCTCGTTCAGACAAGCAAAATGAACAACTTATACTATGGGACCAATCTTGAAATCGCGAAAAACATCAGCTGACTGAGGGAGACTCTGTACCAGGGTCGTCTGCATGGGTACTGTAGCGCCCTACGCGCGCTCCGGGATCGTTGGGAACTTGGGACGTTAACTCAAACCATTTAGATATATTTCAATCTGTTCTATTTCTCAACTCTCTTTACGATCTCTCAAGTTACAATGTTACAATGTCGCAATGCCGCAATGTAATGTGTGTCAGATACTCCTGGTGATCGTCTCTTATACGTCAATACTTCTAGAATGTTCTCATTCTATATTTAAAAGGGTGACATTCCTTGCCACTGAGCACATTTATGCAATGAGGTGGAATGCGGTGTCATAGACGCAAGGAGTCACCACATTCCCCCCGTACCGCAAAAAAAATTATTTAGTGTTTTCCTCGATTTTCTATGGGATCCCATAGAAAATCGAGTCTGACTCGACTGACTTTGGTGACCATGGGACCACCCTTGCTGTATACTCTATCAAGTACAAAAAGAATTTTGGAAATCGGTTTAAAAATTGTAACACCGTTTTTTCTTAAAATTTCATAAAACACTAATTTTGCAAAAACATTTTGGTTTCACTGTAGTTTTAATACAAATTTCACAACTAAAATCATAATTACAATAACTTTGTCAATTAATTTCACAATATCAATGTCAAAAGTCAACGTCAACGTCGTTTCACGTCACGTAAGTGACATTTGCAATTATCTTTGGTCATTATTCACTTTTTGCATAAACAAAATAAATCTCGCGTTTATCCTGGCCTTATTTACAAAGATAGTTTTTTTTCGCCCAAAATCCCGTGCTTCCATTTAGGTGGGTTGATTTTCTCAAAATTCGGAATTTGACATTTAGACCGTTTGTTTTGATCATTTTTAGAGACATATCGTAATAAAGTACACTTAAGGCTACAGATCATATAATTATGGTTTCGTCGAATAGAATTTGGAAAGCATTCACAATTTGTTTATGGTTAATTTTTCATTACGTTTTGTTTTTCAACCAAACTTATAACTTTAGATGGAAATACTTATTGCATATTGTAGAATTTCGAAAGATCCGTATGTTGACTTGACACAACTTGAAGCAAGTTAAGAGTCTTACGAGTGTTATGAAATGAATTTGGTTTTAGGAGAGGTTCCGTCGCCAATACGGCGCTTAACATTCAGCAAACGGACCTCGGCTCCGTCGCTTCCACATAAACGCAAATCTGTGCGCAAGTGGAGCGTTGGTTTAGAACGCGTCTATCGTCTATGTTATGATTAGTCTGTGAGACATCGACCGAAGTAATTTAATATTGATTTCTTGTGAAATCTAAATTTCTACATTATCTTAACTTCTGCGAAGAAAATCCATAGGTATTTCTCCCGTTTTCCGTGTGAATTTAATTTGAAAAGCTACAGTTAATCTTCACAAGTCAGTTCTTTTTGTTTTCAGCTTGAAGAGTAAAGCTAAGGAAAAAATACTATATTTACTCGCCGGCACGCGATTCATTAAATTAAATGGATTTATTGTATCAATAAGTGCAAAAAATCAATAAGGTATCTAATCAACTTATTATATTTCATGATTTAGAACAGATTTTGTTAATTTTATTTTTATTTGTGGGTAAATTGATTATTAAATCAAACATATTACATTTCCAAAATTCGCCTTTTTCATCCCCTATTTCATTAAAAACCCTGATAGTAAGCGGCATCTTAGTGGGATTAAGGCATATATTGAGTAACACTTGCGAATTTCATGTTAAATTCTAAATTTTCACAATATTAAGTTTCACATCCTTCTTTGGCAAAGAACTCACAAATTAAGCTGTTTTCTTTTTATTAATAGCAATAATTATACACAAAATAGGTGCTCTCCCCTCCATATGTCCTTTTTATTAACTAACCAATAAGACAATTTGTCAATTTATTAAAAATTATGTTTTAGAATTCATTTGCTATGTTTATTACATGAAGTTCAAATGTATTGACTGGGATTCCTTCAGAACTCAGTGTTAGACCCACTGACCCTAAGATCATAGGCATATTTAATTATATTTTTAACCTAACACTGTGCTATGAATCTCCAGGGCAGTTACCGGAGGCCGTAGGGCTCCGCTGCTTGACCTTACAGCTAGAAACCATAACAAAATAACCTAACATCAAGGAGGAATTCTGTGGAATTACACAAGTAACAAATATACATATAGAGAGAGAATAAGTTAAGAAACTGGAATATCATATCTCTGACCCGTGATTGCAAGACTTAGCATAGAAGGTACGATCCACTAACAACCGCTCCGGGGAAGGCTACTAATTTCTTTAAAAAAAAAAGGAAACCTATAACTATTTGTTGGTGTACTTTATTGCCCCTCATTTTGTAGTTTTGTACCCAATTTGTACCTGATTTTTACCTGCCGAGATTGATCAAACAAACCTGAACCATCCTGCCCTTGGCTTGTATTGATTAAACATTAAGTTAAGTGCTTTGCATTGAGGAATTGTGTTAACATATGCATAAGTAAATTATAATTATGTACTTACAAGAATAAAGCTTTTCATTTTGTACCGGACTAAAGGAATAAGTTTGTTTTTTTTCTTTAACTTTAAAATTTCCCTATATTTCTACAATTTAGTTAGAAAAAGCATTACAATTTGGCGCCCGAACAGGGACTTGAACCCTGGACCCTTGGATTCATCCATCAACCGCTGCTGCGTAGCTGGAGCTGCAGTAAGTCCAAAGCACATGACCTTAAAGTGAAACAAGCCTCTGCAGGGAATAGTAAAAGCAGTTTTCTCTCTGGACTCAATAGAGTCCAAAGGAACTTGGTAATATGAAGACTTGAGGTCAATAGAAGATAAGTACTTAGCGTTTTTGAGCTGGTCCAGAATATGGCTAATATAAGGCATAGGGTAAGCGTCATGCTTTGATATGGCGTTAAGTTTTCGGCTGTCCAAGCAGAAACGTGATGACCCATCTGATTTAACCGCCAAAGTAACGGGGTTGTTCCATGCACTGCCGCTAGGCTCCACAACATCATCCTTCAGCATTTGGTCTAGGTGTTTATTTAATTCTGCCAGTTTAGCGGGTGAGACTACATAATACCGTTGTTTAATATGTGGGTGGTCACCGGTATCAATTTTATGGCTCACTAAGTGTGTCCTACCTAGGCCTATCTTTTCTGCGGAAATGTCATAAAATTGCTTTATGACGTCATTGACCAGCCTACGCTCAAGCTTAGATAAAGTTTCAAAATCATGTAAAGCACGGCTGCCTGACATAACTGTGTACACCTGATTATTATTTTTATATAAATGTCCGCTATCCTCTAACAATGATAAAATATCTGGCGCAATATTAAATTCCTTCCAGAAATTTAAGCCAAATAACAACTCTGTAGCAACTCCAGGGACGACGTAAAATTTAATAACACGAGTTTTATTCTCTATTGATACAGGTAAAAATAAATACCCAGTTACTCGTGAAGTAGAACCATTTGCAGTTTTTATAAAGTCTAAGTCCTCAGACTTATGTAAAGTAGCGAAATCTTTAAAATATTTGTATGCTTGCCCTCCCACAATGGAGATCTGTGATCCTGAATCTAGTAATCCTCTGAATTCCAAGCCAAAAATATTAATCTTCAGATAAGCTCTGGTATCATTATAGGTGGCGTTAGTAGTAGCGTGAACCGATGTAACCTTACCTTTATGCATATGTACGGCTGCCACTGGTACAGAACGTGATAGTGCATCCGGTACGACGTTTTGAGATCCACTACGATGCTCAATAATGAAATTATAAGGCGATAGCCTACACCCCCAACGCGCTAGTCGTCCTGTCGGATTCTTAAGGTTTAAAAACCACTTTAGACTAGCATGATCGGTAATAATTTTAAATTGTCGACCACCTTCAAGGTAAGGGCGGAAGTGTTCAACGACATGTACCACGGCCAATGCCTCTCGCTCTGTAGCGGAATAGTTACGTTCAGCGGGTGTTAGTGAACGGCTACAGTACGCAACAGGATGTTCTTGTCCATCTACAACCTGGGTTAAGGTACCTCCTAACCCGAAATCAGAAGCGTCACAGTGGACAGCAAAATCTTTCGAGAAGTCAGGACATACCAGAACCGGAGAAGTAGACAGTGCGAGTTTTAGGTCGTTGAACGCCTCGTCTGCCTCGGTCGTCCATTTGAAAGGGGGCGCGCTCTTACGGGTAGAAGTAAGAGCATTAAGGGGACCAGCTCTATGACTAAAATTTTTTATGAAACGCCTATAATAAGATGCAGTTCCCAAGAAACGTTTGACGTCTTTCCTGCAGGTGGGAATAGGAAAGTCTACTATAGCCTTAATTTTGTCAGGATCCGTGCGCAGACCATATTCGTCAACCACATGACCCAAGAATTTCAGCTGTCTCCTGAAGAACTGGCATTTACCCATGTTGACAGTAAGGTTGGCTAGTTTAAGTCTCTCCTTTACCCTACGTAGGAGCTGGAGGTGATCCTGGAAGGCCATTGGGCCTTCAGGAGTAAGTAAAATTAAATCATCAACATATACGAACACCTTATTGTCAAACTCGGGCCCAAAGAGGCGGTCCATTAACCGCTGCTGCGTAGCTGGAGCTGCAGTAAGTCCAAAGCACATGACCTTAAAGTGAAACAAGCCTCTGCAGGGAATAGTAAAAGCAGTTTTCTCTCTGGACTCAATAGAGTCCAAAGGAACTTGGTAATATGAAGACTTAAGGTCAATAGAAGATAAGTACTTAGCGTTTTTGAGCTGGTCCAGAATATGGCTAATATAAGGCATAGGGTAAGCATCATGCTTTGATATGGCGTTAAGCTTTCGGCTGTCCAAGCAGAAACGTGATGACCCATCTGATTTAACCGCCAAAGTAACGGGGTTGTTCCATGCACTGCCGCTAGGCTCCACAACATCATCCTTCAGCATTTGGTCTAGGTGTTTATTTAATTCTGCCAGTTTAGCGGGTGAGACTACATAATACCGTTGCTTAATAGGTGGGTGGTCACCGGTATCAATTTTATGGCTCACTAAGTGTGTCCTACCTAGGCCTATCTTTTCTGCGGAAATGTCATCAAATTGCTTTATGACGTCATTGACCAGCCTACGCTCAAGCTTAGATAAAGTTTCAAAATCATGTAAAGCACGGCTGCCTGCCATAACTGTGTACACCTGATTATTATTTTTATATAAATGTCCACTATCCTCTAACAATGATAAAATATCTGGCGCAATATTAAATTCCTTCCAGAAATTTAAGCCAAATAACAACTCTGTAGCAACTCCAGGGACGACGTAAAATTTAATAACACGAGTTTTATTCTCTATCGATACTGGTAAAAATAAATACCCAGTTACTCGTGAAGTAGAACCATTTGCAGTTTTTATAAAGTCTAAGTCCTCAGACTTATGTAAAGTAGCGAAATCTTTAAAATATTTGTATGCTTGCCCTCCCACAATGGAGATCTGTGATCCTGAATCTAGTAATCCCCTGAATTCCAAGCCAAAAATATTAATCTTCAGATAAGCTCTGGTATCATTATAGGTGGCGTTAGTAGTAGCGTGAACCGATGTAACCTTACCTTTATGCATATGTATGTTACTAGCTTTATTTACATTATTATAGAATTCATTGTATTTCTGCCTTGACTGTTCAGAATTACAATGTTTATTATAAAAATATACTGTTTTATGCCATCGGTTCACTACTTGGCGTTTTTTGGAATCTCTACGGTTGAAGGTTTTGAAGAAGTGCACTTTGGACAATTATTTGCATTGAACCCCTTTTCTCCACAACGATAACAAATAAGTACCCAAGGCGCCTTGCAATACCTCAAGCTGTGACCATTTTTCCGACAGCGGACACAAAAAAGATTATTTTGTGTATTATTTGCTGGCTGTATTGAAGAGACTTTTGGTGGCGCCTTGCTAGTGCTGCTACTACTATTACTACTTTTATAACACAAATCGGGAGCCAGAGAAGATGTGGTGACCCTAGGAGGTTCACTGAAATGCACCGATCGCTCCTTTGCACCTTCTAACAACCTACATTTTTTCTTTAGATCAGTCCAAGATTCCACTGGGGCTAGAGCAAGCTGAGTAGTATAAAATGGTCTAATATTAAACATGACTATGTTCAATTTATCATCATCAGAGATTGGTTTTGATAATCGAGTAAAATAATTTTGCATAATGCTGAGATAATTCACAATGCTTTCGTCGGGGCCCTGAGTACGACTTCTAATTTCCTGCATCAAGCGATGGTCATAATCAGATGGTAAATATTCATCGAGAAGCAAGGTCTTCAGCTCAGTCCAATTGTGAACGTCTGACTTTACTCCTCGATACCAGCATAGCGCTTCATCAGTGAAAAGTTCAGCCGCAGAACAGAAAAGCTTTGAATCTGCAAGGCCACGAGACAAGCATAACTCTTCGAGGCGTTGTAAGAAGGCTTTAATGCATGTCTTGCCATTGAAGCGTAAATTTAGTTTATGCACGGAGCAATCATTAGCTGTATTGTGTGTAGTTGCAGTGGAGTGCTCAATCGGTTGTTCAGGTGCCAAGCTACTTTTAAAATTATGACAAATATTATCTATTTTTACAAGAATGCTATCTAATCTATTATTCAGAGAAGTAATTAAAGAAGTAAGATTATTATCATCATACTCCGATAAAGACAAGCGACCAATTCTGTGGAATAAGTGGTGTGCAAGAGTTTGAATTCTATTTAACACCTTAAGTGATGACGGTTTACTTGAAGTACTTGTGATAAGTTTCTCAAGATCATCTAATTTCTTTTGAATTACTTTTAATTCAGTATTGACATCAAGATCACAAGTCAGTATTTCATCAGAAGGCAGATCTTTATTGAGAGTACGGATCTGTGCTCTCAGAGCCATCACCGTGTCAGCTGGTTTCGAACCCCTGATTTTCACCTCATATTCTAGTTCATCTTTGTTAAGTAAATTAAAACTAATTGGTCTTTGTTCCATTTTTGTAAAAATATACTACGCTCTATTCTATATGAGAAGTTAATTTTACAATATTATTTATGTTATATACTCAAACTATGAACAAAAAATCTTAAAATATATTCACCTTTGCAAATGTAACTAAAATTTGTTTTTATTTATACCTATCTGAACCAAACCTGCATAGAATTCTTGTTATTTATCTTATAACTAAAGTGTAGTTAACTAGTGAGACCGGCAGACGTTCTCCTGTCCGATTACGGCGCCACCTACTGGGTCCAGTTGTACTTTTAAACCTTCCCTGGACCTATTCAAATACACATAACATTTCGTAAGAATCGGTCGAGCCGTTTTTGAGTTTTAGCTTAACTAACACACTACGTTAAAAAAAGAAAATTATTAAAGATACATACCGAGATGGATCAACACTATCTGAGCATTTGACCAGAATAATGGGCCATATAATGCCACAAAACCTGCTGTATATTCGGGCGCCAAATTGTAATGCTTTTTCTAAATTCTATTCGACGAAACCATAATTATATGATCTGTAGCCTTAAGTGTACTTTATTACGATATGTCTCTAAAAATGATCAAAACAAACGGTCTAAATGTCAAATTCCGAATTTTGAGAAAATCAACCCACCTAAATGGAAGCACGGGATTTTGGGCGAAAAAAAACTATCTTTGTAAATAAGGCCAGGATAAACGCGAGATTTGGCGCTAGTGAGCTATGTTTATGCAAAAAGTGAATAATGACCAAAGATAATTGCAAATGTCACTTACGTGACGTGAAACGACGTTGACGTTGACACTTGACATTGATATTGTGAAATTAATTGACAAAGTTATTGTAATTATGATTTTAGTTGTGAAATTTGTGTTAAAACTACAGTGAAACCAAAATGTTTTTGAAAAATTAGTGTTTTATGAAATTTTAAGAAAAAACGGTGTTACAGTATCCCCCCAACCACGATTCAACGTCGTTTCACGTCACGTAAGTGACATTTGCAATTATCTTTGGTCATTATTCACTTTTTGCATAAACAAAATAAATCTCGCGTTTATCCTGGCCTTATTTACAAAGATAGTTTTTTTTCGCCCAAAATCCCGTGCTTCCATTTAGGTGGGTTGATTTTCTCAAAATTCGGAATTTGACATTTAGACCGTTTGTTTTGATCATTTTTAGAGACATATCGTAATAAAGTACACTTAAGGCTACAGATCATATAATTATGGTTTCGTCGAATAGAATTTGGAAAGCATTCACAATTTGTTTATGGTTAATTTTTCATTACGTTTTGTTTTTCAACCAAACTTATAACTTTAGATGGAAATACTTATTGCATATTGTAGAATTTCGAAAGATCCGTATGTTGACTTGACACAACTTGAAGCAAGTTAAGAGTCTTACGAGTGTTATGAAATGAATTTGGTTTTAGGAGAGGTTCCGTCGCCAATACGGCGCTTAACATTCAGCAAACGGACCTCGGCTCCGTCGCTTCCACATAAACGCAAATCTGTGCGCAAGTGGAGCGTTGGTTTAGAACGCGTCTATCGTCTATGTTATGATTAGTCTGTGAGACATCGACCGAAGTAATTTAATATTGATTTCTTGTGAAATTTAAATTTCTACATTATCTTAACTTCTGCGAAGAAAATCCATAGGTATTTCTCCCGTTTTCCGTGTGAATTTAATTTGAAAAGCTACAGTGAATCTTCACAAGTCAGTTCTTTTTGTTTTCAGCTTGAAGAGTAAAGCTAAGGAAAAAATACTATATTTACTCGCCGGCACGCGATTCATTAAATTAAATGGATTTATTGTATCAATAAGTGCAAAAAATCAATAAGGTATCTAATCAACTTATTATATTTCATGATTTAGAACAGATTTTGTTAATTTTATTTTTATTTGTGGGTAAATTGATTATTAAATCAAACATATTACATTTCCAAAATTCGCCTTTTTCATCCCCTATTTCATTAAAAACCCTGATAGTAAGCGGCATCTTAGTGGGATTAAGGCATATATTGAGTAACACTTGCGAATTTCATGTTAAATTCTAAATTTTCACAATATTAAGTTTCACATCCTTCTTTGGCAAAGAACTCACAAATTAAGCTGTTTTCTTTTTATTAATAGCAATAATTATACACAAAATAGGTGCTCTCCCCTCCATATGTCCTTTTTATTAACTAACCAATAAGACAATTTGTCAATTTATTAAAAATTATGTTTTAGAATTCATTTGCTATCTTTATTACATGAAGTTCAAATGTATTGACTGGGATTTCTTCAGAACTCAGTGTTAGACCCACTGACCCTAAGATCATAGGCATATTTAATTATATTTTTAACCTAACACTGTGCTATGAATCTCCAGGGCAGTTACCGGAGGCCGTAGGGCTCCGCTGCTTGACCTTACAGCTAGAAACCATAACAAAATAACCTAACATCAAGGAGGAATTCTGTGGAATTACACAAGTAACAAATATACATATAGAGAGAGAATAAGTTAAGAAACTGGAATATCATATCTCTGACCCGTGATTGCAAGACTTAGCATAGAAGGTACGATCCACTAACAACCGCTCCGGGGAAGGCTACTAATTTCTTTAAAAAAAAAGGAAACCTATAACTATTTGTTGGTGTACTTTATTGCCCCTCATTTTGTAGTTTTGTACCCAATTTGTACCTGATTTTTACCTGCCGAGATTGATCAAACAAACCTGAACCATCCTGCCCTTGGCTTGTATTGATTAAACATTAAGTTAAGTGCTTTGCATTGAGGAATTGTGTTAACATATGCATAAGTAAATTATAATTATGTACTTACAAGAATAAAGCTTCTCATTTTGTACCGGACTAAAGGAATAAGTTTGTTTTTTTCTTTAACTTTAAGATTTCCCTATATTTCTACAATTTAGCTAGAAAAAGCATCACAAAATGATGGAGTTATGAGGTAACAAACATAAAAAAAATACAACCGAATTGATAACCTCCTCCTTTTTTGAAGTCGGTTAAAAACAGCATCAGCTCTGTAGAAAATGTAATTTCATAGTTGGTCTAATCTATATGTGGCTGACGACATCGCAATAAAGCATATAAAAACCTAACCATTTCAACTTGATGTCAGAGCGTTGCTTTGAGCCTTTTTTGTTTTAATTTGTTGTATTTTATTTGGGCTCCTTAATTTATTTTAAATCTTAGTTTTTTATTGTTTAAGCGACAATGCATTTCAATATAGTCTTGTATTCGGCTATGCTAAATTAAACTATTATCCATAACCTGAAATACCATAACTAATCACAGAAACAACAAGAGCTACACACAATATTCTTAATGTATTATATTATTATGGTAGTTTATATTTAAGAATAGAAAGCAATAGTCCAGACTTTGTTGCACGCACCGTTTATATAGAGAGAGTTAAATATACAATAAATTTCCTAGTAAATATAATGTAGTTCCACGTGAATAAATGTCGCAAGCTGTGTTAGAGTGCGTGCAAGTAAAGGTAAATTACTGGAACATTTTATGTATGTCGGCTCTGTCTTAGCCTACATCTTTGCCGTCACTCACAATAAGTAAGGAGCTCATTAAGGCGACAATTATCCCTGTAATAGGTGGTGTAAAAGTTAACACTCGCCAGTGTTCCTTAGGGTATTCGCTGTCTGCGTGCAGCTGATAATCTATATTCATTACTGTGGTGGAGACTTTTAGCATGCATTATTAAGAACACTTGCCAAGATAATGGACCCTGAAATAAGACATTTTGAGGGTTACAATTTGTAACGTAAGACTAAGTATGCGTGATTCTGTTAGAATCACTAGGGATCATATTCTGTTAGAATCACTAGGGATCATATTCTGTTAGAATCACTAGGGATCATATTATATTATGATTTAATATGGACTACGCTCATTATTATTTTTGTAAGCCAACAATATTTTTGTGTCGCGTTCATAATCGTGTTGTTCAGGAAACCAGATGAAGCTTTATCTACCACTAGCTTTCCGCTCGCGGCTTCGCCCGCGTTATTGTTTTACCGTGGAAATTTAAATTTTCCCCTAGAAAAAATAAGCCTATTTAAGCCCGGATAATAAATTTCAAAGAAGTTGGAGCAGATTTTAAATGTTTTCCATAGAAACTTTCACCCCTATTTTGCAACCTAAGGGGGTGAATTCCAATAAACCATGAAACACGTGTTCAATGAAATATTTTTAATATCAAGCATGAATCTCAAGTTTTATCAAAATCGTTGCTAATTTAAAGATTTTCTATACAAACTTGCAACCCCTATTTCATCCCTTTAGGGTAATTTTTTTTATTGTTATTTTTTTTTGAATTAGAACATCTATCCAAATTTCACTTTTCTACCATTAGCGGTTACGGCTGTGCGTGCGTCTATAGATGGGAACATCTACTTTTATATATTAGATACTAGCTGTACCCGGCATACGTTGCAATGCCACGTAAATTACTTTTTTTTGCTAGGAACCCTCACGGGTGTCCCCATAACACCCTACCAAAGTTTCATTACAATCTGATCACTGGTTTCAGAATGTATAGAGGACAAACAAACATAGTAATACATTGATTTTTATTTGTATAGATAAATAGATTAGGTGAGATAAAGGCCGAAAATTCCATGTCGCGAAAAAAAGAAGTATCTATCGATTTCTGCTGTTTAAAAATAAACAAAACACAATCCCCAAGTGTCAAATCAGAACAAACAGCGTTTCCAAGCCAATAAACACGTCACTAAAAATAGTGGGGAACAAAAATGTTTCCGTACGAGCGGTTCGCGTCATTCACATGGTAATTGCACCTGACGTACTGATCTCCAGGTATTACGCGGACTTACGCCGAGCACGTTTTTATTGACGCAATTTGGCGGACACGTGACGTATTGCCGGCGTCAGTCACAAATATTCCGCTCGCTCCCGCGCGGCGGCGTGGCGCAGGGGGACACGCTGGGGCCATCGCCATGAATGAATGATCGACACACTTTATTTGCGTAGCGGTAATACTAGAACACCTGGGAAATTGCTTTCCTAGATTTCTGTGAGATTGTTTTTACTGTATACATATTGAATACAATCCTTTCGTATGTTATTGACCGTTGATCTGGGTTCATTGTTGTCATAGATATCTTCATGAAGAATCTAATCATGAAAGCGTGTATAATGTTACCCTGTCACTTTAAGCTTCTTGTAGAAATTCAAACACAACTTTCGCAATTTCCAAACTTGTGAAGATTTATAATATATTTTCGTCTGTACTTGAAAACATCCAAATTATACTTGGGATCTATTATTATTTATCCAAGAATGATTTAGATGTAACTTTTTCATTAATTACAATGTCGTATCAGGTTACTTAAAAATAAGTGCCACTTAGGTGTGTTAGTGGGTATATTTTAGACTTCCACCGACGTAAATTTAAATGCGAATTCTCATTTTTAAATTAATTCAAAGTTACATATAGCTTTTAAAGTAAATATGAATAATCTTAGATAGATAAACTATTAGCCTACTAAATAACTGTAGTGTAGGTTTATACTGACAAATACAATTTTTGTTTATAGTTTATTAATCTAGCTTAGGTTTGAATGTAGAACTCGTTACTTAGGTACTACTTAAGCTGAAGACAAGTTACCAGTTAACTAGAAATGCTTCAAACAGGATTACTTTTAAAGTAGAAGCCAGTCGTGTGCTTGTTCAGACAAGCAAAATGAACAAAAAAAATCGGCTGTTCAATACATTTGGGTTCTGTGGAAGTTGAACATTTATATTTTTTTTATTGCAACTAAGTTGGCAAACAAGCAAACTGCCCACCTGATGGTAAGTGATAAAGAGTCACCTATAATACATGTGGCTCTTGTGAGATTCGCAGCAAAACTGCAACCCCCACAAGAACCACAGTGTATGTTGCCAGCTTGTAACATAAGATGTAAAGTCACGGTAAACAGTTATTTTACTGCCATATCTTACCCTTCAAACCGGAACACAGCAATACAAGCACTGCTGCTTTGCGGCAGAAATAGGTATGACGGAGGGTACCCATGCAGACGACCCTGGTACAGAGTCTCCCTCAGTCAGCTGATGTTTTTAGCGATTTCAAGATTGGTCCCATAGTATAAGTTGTTCATTTTGCTTGTCTGAACGAGCACACAACATTTGGCTCCTGTTTGAAAAGTAGCCGTGTATAAGTAGAAGAGAAAAAGTTGACTCTATTGTAGAGTCACCGCCTCTCCAAATGTTCGAAGAGGGGCCTTACCATTTTTTTTTTTTTTTTTTTTATGAATGCTGGATAAGCGTTTGGCCTCCATCTCACCTGATGGAAAGTGATGATGAGGCCGAAGATGGGACACGCCTAGCCAGAAGGTGCCTATTCACTCTCATCTTGAATAACTCCAAGTTATATTGCTCAGGGAACAAATCCGCGGGCAAAGAGTTCCACTCCCTTGCCGTTCGCCATATGAATGAGGAAGCGCATCGCTTCGTGCGTTTAATTGGAATATCAATGACAAAAGGGTGGAACCCCAGCCGCCGTCTGGTTCCCCTGAGATGGAAAGGAGAAGCCGGAATTATTTCATGTAATTCCAAAGCACACTCTCCGTGATATATCCTATAAAATACCGATAAACATGCCACCTTACGACGATGTTCGAGGCTCTGAAGCTTGGCCCCCGTTAATTTGGTGTCACCAATGAGGGTCTTAGCACGCTTATCAATAGAATCAAGGGCCGCTAGTTGATATTTGGCAGACCCATCCCACAAGTGGCAGCAGTACTCCATACAAGATCGAACTTGTGCTTGATATAGTTGGAGCAACTGTTCCGGTGTGAAGTACCGCCTGACCTTGGAGAGAATGCCGAGCTTCATAGCCGCAATTTTGGCAACGGTTTCTATGTAACTACCAAAGTTGAGATTGTTAGTTACTTGCATACCAAGTAGGTGGAGATGATCAGTTACCGGTATGGATATACCACGGAAAGTCGGAGTCAGATAGAAAGGACTCCGTTTAGTGGAGAACAAACACGCCTGCGTTTTGCTAGTATTAAACTGGACCAAATTAGCGTCACCCCATTCAGAGACCGCCCGGAGTGTAGAATTCAAACGGTCCATCATCGACTCCCGACAAGACCGGATCTCCTCTTTATTGGCCTTTGCATTGGAGACATATCTATCAACGACTGTGGTGTCATCGGCATACCCGAAGGTTCCAGGCACCAACAAGTCGTTGACGTGCAGAAGAAAGAGTGTTGCCGAAAGTACGGAACCTTGAGGAACTCCAGCATCAATAGTCAGTTGTTCGGAGCAGCAGCCATCTAATACTACTTGCATGGAACGTTCACTCAAAAAGTTCGAGATCCAATTGCAGAGGTTCTGGGGTAGACCATACGATGGAAGCTTGCCTAACAGGCTAGAATGCCAGACCCTGTCAAAAGCTTTGGATATGTCTAAAGAGACTGCGAGAGCCTCGCCGTGCCCATCAATAGCTTCTCCCCATATATGTGTGGCATACACGAGAAGATCTCCCGTTGACCGGCCCTTTCGAAAACCGTACTGACGGTCGCTGAGGAGGTCATTATCTTCAAGGTATGCGAGGAGACGGTTGTTTAGAACACGCTCCATACATTTACACAGCATGGACGTGATTGAGATAGGTCGATAGTTAACTGGATCGGCTCTACTACCCTTCTTAGGTACTGGTTGTACATTTGCTAGCTTCCAAGACTTGGGAACCACTCCAGTCGCAAGTGAGAGTCTGTACAGGCGGGTCAATACGGGAGCCAACTCGGGCGCACAGTTGCGCAGCACAATAGCCGGTATGCCATCAGGTCCGCTGGCTTTATTCACGTCTAGATTTCTTAGAACCTTAAGTACCTCTTTTTGGTGAATGTGAACTGCTGACATGGAGCAGTCAGCTTGAGGTAGAGTTGGAGGAGGTTTTCCTGCAGAGTCCAAACGTGAATTCTCAGCAAAAAGAGAGGCAAAAAGATTTGCTTTCTCTTCTGCCGTATGGGCCAGTGAGCCGTCAGGTTTCAACAACGGTGGTAAGTTCAGTCGACAGAAGTTAGCTTCGGTTGCTTTGGCCAGGGACCAGAAAGCTTTGCTGCCCGTTGGGTATGAGGCCAGCTTTGATCCAATGCGGCCGATATGAGCAAACCTTGCCCGGCATAACTGCTTCTTGCATGCCTTAGCAACTTTATTATAGGCTTTCTTCAGGTCATGGGTATTTGGAGCTTTGCATCGTCGGGCTTCAGCCCAAGCCTGGTATGCCGCCCGCTTCTGGACTTCGGCGTGGCGGCACTCATTATTGAACCAGGGACGTGCTTCGGTGCCATTTGGGACGTCAGAGTAAGGAATGAAATATTCCATACCCAGACGAACAATCTCCACGATAGCATCGGCGCAGCTCGAAGAATCCCCAGAAGAAAAGCAAGTACGCCAAGGATACGATGCATAAAACTGGCGCATTCCGTCCCAATCCGCTAGCTTGTATCTCCACACCCGTCTCTTACCTCGAAGGCCATGATCGGGTGGAGAGTATACTGACACAGCTTTCACCAGACAGTGGTCGGAAGTACCTAGAGGGGCTTCAACCGTCACGGTATAACGGTCTGGATCAGAAGTCAGCAATAAGTCGAGACAGTTGGCCGTGTGTGAATCAACGTCGGGAACCCTAGTAGCGCAGTTGACAAGTTGGGTAAGATTAAGTACTATCGCGAGATTATACGCCTCCCTCCCTGCAAGATCGGTTTTTTGGTGTGGGAATAGCCATTCCTTGTGGTGGGCATTGAAATCACCGAGAAAGGCCAACTGCGCTGACGGATACCTACCCTGAGCTTCAATAGCCGTATCATGCAGATATTGGAACAAGTTGGTAGTTTCTTGATCTCCACTGTGCGAACGGTAGACAGAGGAATATATGATCTGTGCATTACCAGTATCAACCAAAAGCCATAGAACGGAAAAACGAGGAGCTTCAAGGTGCTTGAGACGCCTGGCACAGATATCGTCGCGGATGTACACACAGACACCGGCACGAGAAAGAAACCTATGCTCAAGCGTGTACCCAGGATAATAGAGGTACGCCGCGTTACTCGGACATTTAATCTGCGTTTCGGTAAGGAACAGCAGATGCGGCTTAACGGTTTCTAGTTGGTGGTGGACCGGGTTGAGATTTGAGTGCAATCCACGTATGTTGGTGAAAAGCACTTTTAATGGGAGGACGTGCAACCGCTGTTTAACGTTTTTCCTTTTCGTACTTTTCATATTTTAAATTTTGAAAGTGGAGTGAACAGGCACTAGGATGGAAGTTGGACGAGGCTCCTCACTGTGTCGAACCCAACTAGGTACTCAGACTGCCACACAAAATAGTCACTCGACTCGGAGACTGCGGGGACGCCCGAACCCCCCCGGGAGTGGCCACCTGGTCCTCCCTTCCGGTCGCCAACCGGCAAGGTGGAGCACCCCGGGATTTTTCGTTGGGTGGCGGGGCAGCCTTTGGCGGGTGGCTTTCCCGCTACTCGGGCCCCCAACTTCCCACGGTCGGCCAGCGGTGCACCGTGCTTCGGATCCCGCTAGCCTCCAGAGCCGGGCGTTGAGTGTGGCAGCACAAGTAGCTGCAGACTACAGTTTAGTGTAGAGCAACTATCCAGACCCATCCTCTGCTATGGCTACTCTCAACTACGAGCCGGAACACGGAAAATCCGCTTGGCGACTCGGCTTAGTCGGGAGGGTGGTGACCAGCCACGGCCGAAGCCTACCACCGGAAAGGTTGTTGTTCGTTTAGCACAACCCGGGGATCACTTGTAGGGTATCGAGAGTAAGACCTACGGAAGCGAACAACGTCGACCCCTATAAAATCCATGATCGTTTATATAGCAAGGTTGAAACAATATTAAACCTGAGACGCCGCTCTTGCTCCGTATAGCGCCATCCCGCTCTACATAAGTCGGTTTGAATATTGTTTTGAGCGATCATAGTTAGTGGGACAGGTCTAGAGTCTCTAGATCAGGGACGTTGCGGATATTCGCATCCGCATCCGCAAATGCGGAGCTTCCGCATGGATTTGGACATCTGCATCCGCATCCGCATCCGCAATAATCAATGCGGATGAACATGCGGATGCGGATGTAAGACAAGTTGTGACAGGAATGAAATTGGGTGGGGCTGGCGAATGGCGCGTGCCATTCGCACTTGATATTAACCAATGGGAACGAAGAAATTGGTGACAAGATCCGACGCGTTTGCTGTGGTGCATCATTTGTTTCTTGTAAATAAATTATTACGTGTATGTTTGCGCTAGTGTTGCAGAATATATTTATCAACCGTTAAATTTAACTAATAAAAAAATTAACACATTATAAATGATCGATAAATATTTTTGACCATATCGAATAAAAATATTCATTCAAGTCAAATTGATTTTAACGCGAGTAATATTTATTCGTATATAGATAAATATAACTAACTGATAAAATTATCGTAATGAATATTTTCAATCACAGACCGAAATAATACAAATATTGAGCGCCACGGTGCTAATAAAAATATCATTTAACTAGTTGATTTCAGTCTCCCGTAAAAACCTTAGGTAAACCTTAGGCTCATAAGTTTAAAGCTCAAATTTGTATGCAACAAAATATAACACGAATGGCGGGCCTCACCATACGATAAATTCGTGTAAGTGCAATGGACATATTAATAAAATACTGTCTCGCTTTCATGCGACGCACGAGGCTGCGTTTTTTAGATATTCTCTATCAGGTTAGGTTAAGGAAGAAATTTGAAATATAGCTTGGATCGGTTTCTACGATGTTTTCGCCGGACGTTGACACTTTCATGTGCGACTTTAAGTCGTGAAGCAAAGGCATCTATGGAATTTTGTAGTCTACCGAACTCCTGATAATTTCAAGGTATCGAATTCGCTTGGATTAGATAGTTTATTTATTTTGATCCGCGCAACGAATTTCTTTTCGTTAGGTAAGTATTATTTATTATTATTTATTTCACAAAACAAGTAATACATTTTAAGTTTTTTTTTTCAGCATCCTATAAACCAAATTTGGTTTTCCTGGACACTGCATTCATTCAGTTCTCACACTCATTTACAATAATATTATTATTACATTATTATACATACATATTAACAACAAGACATATCTCCAACATATCACACTTTTAGATCTGTGACACAAAAATATCTTTAGTATTTGTATAGATACGCTAACAAATATAAATAGGGTACATGATTTTTTTTTTATCGGGCCACCACAATCGCGCGGCCACCGCCGACCGTTCTTTAATAACAATGTCACAATGGCTGAAAACACACGGGATAAGACTTTACATTTTGTTTACTTTGCGTTTAGTATGACCGTTGCCTGAATCTCATCTCATAATTAAATTTTATTATTAATTTATAGGTTACATATTTAATATAAGATGATAATTTTTATTGCAAATATTTCTTTGGTATTTCTATTTAATATTATGTTATTTAGTTAATTTTATCCAGTCATTCTAATTAATTTATTGAGTAAATATTATGTTTTTACAACACTATTTAGTAATAAAATAACATTTATCTGTAAATTTTAATTTGCTTATGTAGTAGAGAAAGAAAATACTTTTTTAATCTAAATTTTATATTTAATTTTGTTATTTCTTCTTTTATTTCTTCTTTCTTTCTTCTTATATTTGTTGTTTATTGTTGTTACTTATATGATTACGGGTCGATTTAAGTGCTAACTTATACAGTTTAAGTGATTTTATTACGGACATTTATTTGTGAGGGAGGCAACATTATCTACGTTTAAAAATGCCGAAACGTAATACTGAAATTTGGGAACATTTTGAAAAGTGTACAACTACAGCCGGTAATAAAGTGGCCTAGCTATTAAATATATTTTTTCTATTTCCATCAAATTAATGCTAGATAGTCCTAAGCCTGTAAAAGTATGAAGGAAAGTTCATTGAATAGCTATTATGTAGGTATGTATTCTGTGTTGATTCAGCGTGAATAAATCAACTTGAGAAAAATATTCAGATATTGTATTTGAATGAAAATATTAACTGATATTTTCAACCATAATAGTATCTGATATTTTTATTAAACTATTAACTTTTTACTAATATTTTGTTCAACCATTAATGCCACCTCTAGTTTGCGCTGTGGAATACTTATCGTTTATCCACTCCACCAGGCAGTGTTCTTAGCGAACAATTATTTAGTAGCGCGGGTTTACTTGATTTATGAACCTTTGCGTAACCGGCTTGAATCAGAAAGGGGGCAATATTACTTTTTTTAAGTATAATGTTCCTATTTTTTTAACTTCATTTACTAATTGTAATTAATAAAAATGTTAATAATTACTCTATCATTATTTTAATTCTTAATTCATATACTTTTTTATAACTTCTTAAACATCCGCATCCGCATCCGCATTCGCATCCGCGGATGTGAGCCTTCAAAAATCCGCATCCGCATTCACATCCGCGGATGTGAAAAAATCGGCATCCGCAACATCCCTGCTCTAGATGTATTCGGAAATTGGGAGAACTTCAACGAAATTAGGTAAGTTCAACTATATGATATTTTAGTTTAAATTTTGACAGTTAAAGCTTTGTGACGAATGCGGACCAGTCTGCTTTCGTCGGCATCTCAATAAACATCATAACGATATCTGTGTCTGCAACCATTTCAAAGCAAAATATCAAGGAGTCCTTTGTCTTTAGGGAACGCGTCACTGGCGAAGATACAGAGGAATGATTGGATGACTTCGTAAAAACGAATGGGTGAAACATGAAATGCTAGTGTCTAGTTTAGAGTTCGTGTCTCAGATATCCCGTCCCGTGAATTCCCGAGACTTTGGCGTGTCTCGACCTCAAGGCATTGGAGACAGTCTTTAAATATTGAGAAATAAACGCCTGATTTTTACCGCAGTGTTTAATGGTAAGGCCTCTGAACGCGCCTGAGTAGTACCACCGAATTACTTAAGTTTGTCGCAGAGATGACGTATAATAGAGATGAGTGGAGGAAAACATGTTGCGCTGACGCCACAAAAGTAAGTAATATCAGGGTGATGATAATCACGACGATGATGAATGACTTTATTGTCTCTTTCTCACATACGACAGAGAAGCTCTTTGCCTTCATCTCACCTGCTCCCTAGACAAAAGCCACACGCTAAGTTTTCTGCAGTCGTTCTACAGAAAAATGTATGGAGATAACATTAGCTGCGGTTGTCGTAAGCTAATGTCATTTCTATACATTTTTTTGCGGAACGATTGCGAAAAAGTTAGGCATTTGTCTAGGGCCTCTGATACGATAAGGACGAAAGTGTAAGCGAGCTTCACCTGGACTCCTCAACAACTGAGGAACTAGTTAAATTACTACCGTCGGAACACAACAAAGCTATTAACATTGTTATTATGGCGACAAACTTAGGTAAGACGGAAGTAGCTAGCCAGGCGGGCTCAGCAGGCCTTTTACCGATCTCATGGTTTTCAAGTGATATCATGATGTAATCATAGTGCAAAACGAAAAATAAGATTTTTGCCCCGACTTTTGATCATTCGTTTATTATATCACGATGACATCTCTGAAATTATGCCATAGCGTTTGGAGATGGTAATACCAAATAAAGCATTTCATGACTTCCTAATCTCAAAATTTATACCATGTCATACGATGAAAGATCCATAATAGGTCTGCATATGCCCACCACCAGCCAAACCAAGCAGAAAAATTTCAAGCCCAATGAGGAATCGAACCCCGGACCTCCCGATCAACACTCAATGGTGTTAACCACTAGACCAAGGAGGCGGCGTTTTTTGGCAGTCAGAGGTGGGATAGCCAATTCCTCAGTTTTGAGGAACCCAAGTGAAGCTAGCTTCTATCTTTGACTTACCTAACATCGGCCCTCATACCATGACCGCCAAAACACGATATAATAAAGCGATTTATCGCAGTGAACTGTCAAAATACTATAAAAACGTATTGCTTTTTGACAGTTCACGGCGATAAATCGTTTTAACATATCGTGTTTTGATTGTCATGCTACGGAGGCTGAAAAGAAAGCCAAGAGCTTCATTGTTGTGTGGAAAAAAACTTGGAAATAAGTTGTAAGCGCCAGTGTTTTTATGCATCGAAAACGTAGTATAAGCAAAAACGTAGATCGTCTCAAACTTCGTGCTCGCGATAGTAGCCTAGCTGTCACTATCATGCTCGGGTCACGCAAATGGAAATCGTTAGTGCCCTTTATCGCTATAATTCTTGCATTAATTATAACCATAAAAGCTTGGGTTACTTGGGTTGGGTTACTAACACTTGATTGGTTATCGTAGATATAACGGGTATTGGAGAATAAATAGCGGCAAGTGTTCCTAGAATTTAAGACAATATGGACGTCGACGCTGCTACTCTTTTATTAGTGTAAATTTTTAATTTATTTATTTATTTTATCATTCGTGGACGATGAAAATAAGAGAATTAAGGATTGATTCTCGCGGTAGCTCTCTTTGATGTATCATCACTCGAGCTATCGCCCATCCTCCCGTTAATGTGAATGCTATTTTTTTATATTTGTGACTGCATTTTCTTTAACAGTCGCAAATAAGTTGAAAAATTAATAAATCAAGACTAGAAAAAAACAATCGACTCGGGTGGGTTTCAAAGTAGACTTTATTCATTGTTAATAACTGCGTAATAATATCCAATTCAGAAATCTTTATATATGCATAAATATTGATTAATTATAAAGCAAACTTATTTTTTATATAATTTTACTTTGCATTACCTTAAAAAATGGAAAATAAGTTGAAACATGCATAAATAAATACAAGAAAAATATTTTGAGTCATATTCGATAACTCATGTGGCACGGACATGTATTATTAGTACTACGTTTGTATATTTATTAATCTCTCAGCCCCCAAGCGATCGCACGCGACCGGTGTGACGTCACGCTATGAAAAATTTTATAAATACCTTCATGAAAGGAAATTTTCACAAAAACAATATATTTCACAATCAAAGCATATTTTTCATTCTGTAAAAAGCAATTTAATAATTGATAAATTTCCTTTCGTGATTATTAAATAGCATGAGGTCACACCGGTCTCATGAGACTGCTTAGGATGTAGCTCTTATTCGGTAGTCTCCCCACTGTGTCCAATATTTCACACTACCGCTTGACTTTACTGGATAAGATCACTTTCTGAGATAAATCAGCATTTGTATAATTTAATATACTTAGCAGATGTTTATTTTTAATTATCTGTGTACGACTAAGAATCGTATATTGTGCGAGCATAATACAGGCACCACGCTCGGTGCTTACGTAGCCAGCTTATCTTATCTTATCTTCGGGTGGGGGTGGCCCAATTATTGAGCCTTCGCACTTCGACCCACCATGGATCTTTTGTGCTACCCCTTGCCGTAAAGCTTAGTCCGTAATGCCATCGCCACCAACGGTCCAGTCTATCGTGCCCATGAGCTCAACGATGTCCTTCGGTGGTATGGCCCTGTAGTCCTCCGGTTTTGGGTATCCAATTCCCGTCAGCCTTAGTCTCCTGCAAGCTAGGGCGTCACAGTGGCACAGCAGGTGCACCATGCTCTCCTCTCCCTCCTTGCAGGCCCTACAGATTTTGGAACTGGCGTGTCCCATCCTGGTTAGCATGATCCTAGTGCCGAAGTGTCCGGTTAGAGCACCCAACAGTAGGCGAATCTGGGATCTGCTTGAGCTCAGTGTAAATTTGAGCCAATTGTCCATACCCATAAAGAGCTTGGCGTGGTTCATTCCTTTTTTGATTGGCCCATTCTCTTTGGTGCCTCATTTGCAGTTGAGTTTTTATACCCGTACTGACTATTTTTGGAGTGATCCCGACAAATGGTTCCGGTCCTACCAATTGTGTTTCCGATCCCTTTCTCGCCAGGTAGTCAGCTTTCTCGTTTCCGGTGAAACCCTTGTGACCTGGTATCCAAACTAGACGTACTGTATTGGTTTTACCCAATTTGTTCAGTGCTTCGATTGTATTCAGCACTAGTTTGGATTCCACTTTGTATGACAGGAGCGCTTTGAGAGTCGCTTGGCTGTCACTGAGAATGTAGATGTTTAGGCCATTGCGACCCTTGTCTAGATTCTCCTGTGCACAGGCTAGGATAGCACATGTTTCAGCTTGAAACACAGTTGCCAGCTTACCCATGCTGATCGATATATCAGTTTTGTTGCAGTGTATTCCTGCCCCTGTACCAGATTTCATTTTTGATCCATCTGTATACCAGATCATGCTGTTCCCCTGAGGGGGTGCCAGCCCCTTATCCCATTCCTCCCTTGTTGGAATGTGTACCTCAAAAAGTCGTCTGAAAATATATTGAGGTAACATTCTGTCGCTGATCATGCTCAGCAGCAGATTGCCTCCTTCAAACGCGAATGCCGTGTGTTTTGTGGGTGGCTGGTTCGCATTCCACATTCCCAAAGTTCTGAGCCTGTAGAGTGCCCTCATGGCTTCTCTTTGTACAGCATTGTGGAGTGGTTCGAGATTTAAAAATCTCTCCAAGGCCGCTGTAGGGGTAGTTTTGAAAGCCCCCGTAATGGCCATACAAGCCAGCCTTTGGAATCTACCTAGTAGTTCCCTGCATGTGTGACTAGTTTCGTTCTTGGCCACCAGACAATACTGCCATATGTTATGACTGGCAGTATCATTATTTTGTAAATCCAGTAGAGTATCTTAGGTTTGAGACCCCAGGTTTCACCAAAGGTAGACCGGCACATATTGAGTATCCTTCCGGATTTTTCAATAGTGAGGTCTACATGTTCCTTCCACGTTAGTTCTTTATCCAGGGTAACTCCTAGATATTTCACCTTTGTGGAGTATGGTATCTCAGAGCCGTATAGTTTTAGATTTCTCATGTTGTTGAGCTTCCTCTTTTTTGTGAACGGTATGATCACTGTCTTTTTGGGATTGATGCTAAGATGTGTCTCTCTGCACCAGTGCTCAACCCTTTGTAGTGCCCCCTGCATCAGGCTTGCTACTACATTTGGCACCTTACCGTTAGCCAAGATGACTATGTCATCAGCATAACTTACTGTGGTCAGTGGTCCTTTGTTCAGTTCCTCGATCAACGGATCTATCACAAGACACCAAAGTGTAGGAGACAGGACTCCTCCCTGTGGGCATCCCTTGGTGGTTGTGACGCTCATTGTATCGCCTAATACGCTTGCAGATATGACTCTGCTCTCTAGCATGCAATTAATCCATCTTATTATGGTGTCATTGATGCCATGTAGTCTCGCCGCTCTGCTAATGGAATCAAATGTGGTCTTATCAAAGGCGCCTTCCACATCAAGAAAGGCGCCTATGCACACCTCCTTTGAATCCAGTGCCTTTTCAATCCTGCTGATCACATAGTGTAAAGCAGTCTCGGTTGATTTTCCTGCTTGGTAAGCACATTGCATACCCTGTAATGGCCGTTTTCTAAGCGGTCCGTCCCGAATGTACCTGTCGATGAGTTTCTCCATTGATTTCAGTAGAAAGGACGAGAGACTTATCGGTCTAAACGACTTTGCATGTTCATAGTCAGCTTTGCCCGGCTTCGGTATAAAGCTTACCTTTATGTGTGTCCACACTTCTGGTATGTGTCCAAAAGCTATGCATGCTCTAAAGAGTCTGCATAGGATAGGAACCAGTAGTGTTTCACTTTGTTGTAGTAACACGGGATTTGTATGGTTGAAAGCTTCTTATTGCCCATCGGACCCTCTCTTATGTTACTACCTTTTTAGCTGACGTTCAGTTTTCCCTAGTGGTATGGGTTCTCCGCCTTTGTCTAGGGGTCTGTTCGTCTGCCTTGGAGCCAATAGGCGTAGAAGCAGGAAAGTGTGCATCAAACATAATAGCTAATGTTTCGTTTCCCGTTTCCGTCAGTCTTCCATTTGCATCTCTCACTGCTATGAGTGGGTGTGCTTTAGCCTTAGATATGGCTTTGCTAAGGCGCAAGCCTTCTGGCATTGCTTCTATTGATTCACAGAAACCACGCCACGACCTGCGTTTAGCCTTCCTTACTTCGGTACTGTACTTAGTGAGTTTTATTGCATACTCCGAGTAATCTTTTTTGCGTTTTGCTTCGTTAAACGCTTTTCTTGTGTCCCGCCTGAGTTTAGTCAGTTCCGGTGTCCACCATTGTACCTTCTTAGCTTTTGTCTCCTTCTCTGGGCAGTTGCGTGTCCAGAAATTTATGAGACCTCTGTTGATTCGGTTTGCTTCCATGTTTAGTTCTGGAATTGAATTCAACCTGTTAGTGGTGGTTCCTAATTCTAATTCTAGGTCCCTCCGATATGAATCCCAATTGGTATTCCTCGGATTCCTTCGTCGTAAAGTACCCAACGTTATGTTAGTTCTGTACGTAAAGCATATGTAGTTATGATCCGATAGTGATACTTCACCTGACACATGCCAGTTGTCAATTGATAATAACGTTTGTTTTGTCGCAACCTTGATATCAATTACCTGAGCCCTATTTTTGTTTACAAATGTGGGCGTAGTACCTCTATTGAGTAAAAATAAAGATGAACTTACCAGATATTCCAGTAGGTCTTCACCTCGTTTATTCGTGTCTGAGCTACCCCACACAGTGTGATGTGCGTTAGCATCAAAGGCAATGATGAGTTTCTTATGCCCCTGTGTTTCAGCCAGTCTTCTAATGTATGCAGAAACTGGCTCTTTTCCTCATAAGGTAGGTACGCAGCGGCTAATACAACACTTTCAGCTGGGTTCCCTCCCTCCGTCCTGATCTCCAGTGTAGTGAGATCCCTGTAACATAGCGAACGTAAGGGTTTAGCAGCAATGCCATCCCTCACATAAATGCATGTCCTAGTATCATTGGTTAGGCAGCAATAGTGAATTACCCCCCCTGTCCTGTCTAAGCCTTTAACATCACCCTTGTATATGTAAGGTTGTTGTATAAGGGCTATGTCATATCTATTATCCTTGAGCTGCTTAGCCAGAATAGCAGTGGCAGCTTTACAATGGTGTAGATTAATTTGTACGCACCTGAGTCCCTCCATCTAGATGGTTTTGATGGGTACATTTGGTCTTCCATTTGTGCAGCTAAGGCGAATGTTGTTCCGGCGACTTGAAGCAGAGATGATTCAGGTCGTCCAAAATGTCGTCTGTCCCTGTCGACTGTTGTGACAGGGGCAGCTCCATCGTACCACCCTCCTCATCCCGCCTCGCCTCGCCCGAACATCCCGCCTCAGCCGTGGTAATGCTGCTGCTGGCCTCATTACTGGGACCAGCTGCAGCCCCTTCCGCCCCGGGGTTGCTCTGCCCTGGCACACCCGCGCCGCTCGGGGTTTCCGCGAGCAGCTTGAATGTGCACAGTTCAAAGCAACCATCCAGGACATATTCCGCCTGCTTGATCACTTCAGCGGACCCCCCGTCCATGAGGACGATCCGCCTGATTCGGGTCCCCTCCACTTTCGTGTCGACGACCTTCCAGTCAGTCGTCCTCAGTGACGGGTTGTAGCGCTGAAGTGCCCTGCAAGCCTCTTTCGGGTCCAGCAATCTCATGTTGCGGCTCCTCCAAGCCATTTTGACTGGCTTCGGAACAGCCGCAGCATCGACCACCTTAACCTTCACCTCTCCAGTGCTCATCCCTGGGACGTTTGCACGGAGCCATTCCGCAGCCGGCTTGTCTTTGCAGTTCACAAAGACTACTCCTGTGGTCACCGACTGCCCTAGTACGTACGTACGTACGTAGCCAGCTTACTCTTTTACTTATACTATGACAAAAGTTTCGCAAGAGATATACCCAACCTCTCCTAACTGCATTATTATGATAATAGCGTGTTAAAACTACGGCTTTTTACGGCGGAACAAATAAAAGAAATGTCGGCGTGGGGACCGAGTTCCCTATGCAAATCATTCGGGAACATCCGGGAACATAAATCAGTACCTACGACGGCAGGGTTCCTACAATGACGGAGGAAGGGACATTTTGGGAATCCGACCGGGGCCCTCAATGATTGCCTAGGAAAAGGTCAAAACGATATTGAAACAGGGACAGAGCTATCTCAACGTTTAGCGCCATCCCGCTCTCACTGCGGCTTAAATATTGTTTTATGCGATCATGGTATGGAGGCACTCGTTCGACCAGAGAGATCATGAAACGAAACTGAACCGTTGCTTTTGACCAATCAGAACGTCGCATTATCACGTCATCGAACATTCGAAATTCAATCTACGCGCTCTAATTGGTCGATTGCAACGGCTCAGTTTCAGATCGGTTGTAACATACCCGTATTAAAAGAATTGGATCTCTGGTGAAGTCACAGAGGAAAGGATACTAAAATTTGCATTTAAGTAGAAGTAAATCTAGATTTCAGTATAAGTTCATAATCCCCTACCAACCATTTTATCTCGTACCTATTTTTTATAACCCGTATAACCTTTATCTAATACGATACTCGTACTAAAGGAATAAGCTAACTAGACCACCCACTGGGTATGCCGTCACTGTCAATTGATCTGGCTTTTCTACTCAGCTGACCCACCGAAACCTATCCGCATCCTATGAAGGGATCACCGTTAGGGATAAGAAAGGCCTCATTCACCAAACAAAGCGTTTCACTTCTTTAGGTAGAAACTAGTCTATCTGGTGCCTATTTCATATTTTTATTATCGGCCAAAATGATCACCACGTTCCTATAATCCAGGATGTAAGGAAATACGAAGGAACTCTTCACGGGAATCAATGCAGCTTTTGGTCGACTACCGGCGGGGTAATGTATCAATTAATGAACGACGTCCTGGAGCTCCTTACCAACGTGCTCTGGGACAGCATGGTGGCATGTCAAACCCCCTTTCATGGACTCACGGTACCCTTTTTCATTGGATTTGTTCTAATTGCACAAACAAGACAAACAGATAAACACACCAATCAACACACATGACAGATTACTTTTTTTACATTACCATAGCTCTTTATTATGATATAAATCCTTAAACAAAAAAAAACTGGTTCAAAACGACCACTTAATGTTGACAAAAGTGAAGCAATGGAATACTGCATAAAAAGGGGGACAAAAATATTGACTTTAATATTATAAACTATACAATAACTCGTTCACATTGAAAAGTTGTACAAAAACAAAAAAATGGCAAAAAAATAGCAAAGGAGGTGACGTTAATTTCTTACTTCCCAACTAGGACAACTTTTGATATTCTCATCTTTTGGTAAGAAGAATATTTGCCGGTGAAGATGGATGAAAGAATCGAGTACAAATACTAATGCTCTCATAATATGGTTATTATGGCTACCCTACACGCTTTTGAACTTCACCTTAACGGCGTTCGCCGAATCCAGGGTGAATTACGTGAATATAAATCTTTCCGTTTGTTCAGCAAAAAGTGGGAGGGAAGCATAATCGTCTGTGCGTGCCTTAATCGATGCGGTTTGTTTCAAGGTCGCCATCTCGACAAATGGAAGAGATTTTACTTTAATTTAAGGTAGTCGAATGTTCAGTTGTCTTATTATTTATTCTTAATAATCTATTATGATTATTCTAATATGCAGTTATAAGCTGTTTAGACTGCCCTAGGACTCTGGTTCACCAGCGGTTGTTCCACTTGTTTCACCATACCTGTTAAAGCCATCCTCTGGAACCTCTCCGCCCCCATTCAAGGCAAGTTCAGGAACAGGGAGGCACAATTCGCCGAGCGAAGGCATAGACAGGCCCAATAGTATAAACAAGCTGGAACTCCGCCTAGGGAGGGGTCACCAGGTTAAAACTCGTTTGTGGCCCCTTAGATGAGCGTCCAGCAGGCTTATTCTGTAACTTCGGCTGCTAACTAGAACTGTCATTTTTGAAAAGAACTTAACATCCATTAATGCTATCATGAACGCTCCCGTAACACATAAGATCACTAAACCAGTAATGGATAGAAAGTTTCTTTCAAAAATGACAGTTCTAGTTACCAACCGTAGTTAGCGAATAGGCGGGCAGGTCAGAGCCATATTTTTCAGTCATATGTCGGTCCGATTGGTCTCACTCCTGCTCAGCTTCTAAGAGTAGTTGGAGATAGCTCAATTCCTCAGGGAAGCAGAATTTTTCTGCTCGGTTTGGTCGATGGTAGGGATTCGGAGCCCGCCTGGCTACCAACGTCTTACCCGAGTTTGTCGCCATAATAGCAATGTTGCTAGTATTGTTGTGTTCCGATAAATAGAGGTAAGATAGTCAGTTCCTTTTTGTTGAGGATTCATTCTTCGGCGTTATCGTCACTTACCATTAGATGACATTAACCTTGTCATAGGATTAGAAAACAAGCTTTCTGAAAATGAAAGTGGTTTCGGCATAGAATTGTTGTGTGTAGAACCACAGCCACCTGCTGTGTATAAAAAAGACAAAATCACGAGCAACAGCTGGTAGGTAAGCTATGTCAAAAAAGATTTAGGCGTGTTCTACGCTATTCCGGGGTTAGTTATTCCACAAAGTGTCCTATACACTTAACCCATTTACGTGTAAATGTGTTAAATAATTATAAAAGTAAGCAGTAAACCCAATTACTAAAATTCGCCATAAGTGAACTCACTAGCAAATCTATCAAAAGTTCGTAAATGCAATTTTAAAAAGTAACACGGAAACTTTTTGTCAAACATTTTTTCCGGCGTTAATGCCCGTGATAAGTTTAACCCTTCGCTAACTAACAATACACGAGGAGTTAATGACCTATAAACCTCAAATGATTCGCCCTAATGTGTTTTTAATGGCATTCAGTTGGCTATTGAGCTGTCATTTCCTATGCCTTACTTAGAATTTACGAGTGTGACTTCTAACTGTTACGTTTTGTTGCAGATTTGGTGAGAAAAAGAAATGGCTTATGGTTCTGTGTTAAAAACCTTTTTAGGTTTTTTTAACGAAAAAAAAGGTTCGTGAAATTACTTTACATTTACAAGTTACTACAACTTACCGGAGACTCAGTATAAGGATAATCCTGTTAACTATTTCATTGCAGTGTTTAGGTTTGAAGGGTTGAACAGGCAGTGAAGTTACTGGATACTGAAACTTGGTATCTTATGTTACAAGTTGACAACATATAATAAAGATAACACGCTTATTTAACAAACATACAATTATAGTAGTTCTTATGAATTTAACGCGTGGTGAGTCGGGCGGTCTTGTACCCACTGGACCTTCATAATTGGACCTTACCTACACGATAGGACCTATTCGACCTCCTATCAAAAATCTGGTGCCCATTGGACCTTCAAAATTAACGATACGTCTTATTCGACCTCCTATCAAAAACATGGTACCCACTGGACCTTCAAAATTACACATTACCTACACCATTGGATCCATCAGACCTTTTATCAAAAAGGCGTGTCCCATTGGACTATTTGGCTCTTTTCTTTTGGAATGTTACATACAGTCATGCAGAAAAGTAAAATTGTTAAAAAAATAAAAACAAAAGATATAAATCAAAATATTTAATCAACATATTTATAAAATTCAACATATTAATCATCAGCAACAAATCAAAAAGAAATAAAATATAGATAACCTACTATAATCACATAATTACAGATCCTTTTTTACCTTACTTTTAACGACAATAGAGAATATTTTTTATAACTATAAGTTAGCCTAAATTGCCAAACAAAAATTATAAAAATATTTTAAATAAATCACATATTATCACATAAATTTAATCGATCTGTGATTTATAACCTATATTAAAATATTACATTATTTACTTTTTGGTAAAAAAAGACTTCAGTTTAGTTAGTATACTATTCTATCGATTTTAATCTACCTTCGGCAGAGCTTAAGATAGAAAAAAAATTATTTATATAAAAACAGAATAAGCATGCATACAATTAAAAATTAATAGAAAAAAATGACATAATTACATGTCATTAATTATGTTAATTAATATTCAGTTCTGAGTTATCCTCCCATTTTTTTAAACTAAAATATGGGTGTTTTTTTTAGTTTAAGTTTAACTATTTTATTTAATCAAATGCACATTGACTATCAACAGTATACTTGTGAAGGTTTACATTGTATAAAGATTTTTGTCTTTGATTTAATATTATGTTAAAGTGCGATGTCGACAGAACCAATATAGGAGTAATGTAACTTCTAATCCTATCTACATATTACTTAAAATCAATAGTTGACAATAACTCAGTTTTTTGTTACTCCTTTAAAGTAGCCTTTTTTCAACCCTTCAGGTAGTTTTTTCGAAAGTAAACAATAGACAAGAACGAGAAAGAAATATTGCCACTGAACGTTGCGATAGAATACAAGAGGCGAGAGCAGGACGAATGTCGTGAGAGTGAACAACTCTAATTGTAAGAAAAAAAAAGGACGTCCGGTTTTCTCCATATTTTTTTCTGCTCGGAATTAGTGGGTGTGCCGATTGAGATATAAGTAGGTACATACATAGGCTAGAACAGCTCAATGGTATTTACTTACTTTTCAATGGTATTGGCTCTATTACAGCTCCTATTAATTTCATTTTAGTCTTCAATTTTCTATATGACTGTACTTTTTGAATAAAACTGTCAATAAGGTCCAATGGTACCCATAAAAAAGGTCCTACGGGCCCATTCAATATAATATTTTAGGAAGGTCGAATGGGGCATACAAATAAGGTCCAATGGGTACAGTTGCAAATTGCAATAGGGTCTAATCTTGAAGGTCCAGTAGGTACCAGTCGGATTCAAAAAAGAGGTCCAATGGCCGCATTGAATATCATATTTTTAGGAAGGTCGAATGGGCCCTGTAAATGAGGTCCAATAAGCACTTTTTGCGTTTGGGTCGAATCTTGAAGGTCCAGTGGGTACAAGACCAGTCGGGCATGCTTAATCTCGTCGGGACTAGGTACGTTTGGCGATTTAATTCATTGCGGCCTCAGTCACACACCTCCCGCTCATCATTATTTGTATGCAGATAATACGCGGCTGGTTGATATGAAATTTGTTCTCGCGCAAATTTTGATTGTCAACACAAGACAAGTTGTGAAGTGAAATCGATAACTGAAGATCTTTTAGAAAAAACTTTTCTCATCGAGATCGAAAATTTTTGAATAATGGAAAATGAACGCCTATGCCCCAAATTATCCAATTTAAAACCAGTTCACAGAGACAGTGAGAAATAATATAATAGAAATATCTATGAAATCCAGTATACCTTATATCCGTGGTAAGAACATAGCAAAGAATGAAATTATTTCAAATTCAAATTCTTTATTGCATTCCATAAGTATTCTCTAGCTGACATATACAATTTGTATCATTATGGACCTTGTTAAGGCACAGCAATTCTTGAGAGAAGCATGCACTACTTACATATAAAAAATTATTTATCTAAATCTAATGTCCATCATATTCAGAAACTATTATCTAAAAACTAACACAGGTACATTTAAATTTAATTTATTATCACAGCATTTTATTATTATTATAATCAGAATATGTCATTATTAGAAAATATTTATATGGAATAAAATTAATATTATTAATATTTATAGTGACATTGAACAAAATAACATTTATATATTACAATATATCTTAATTTGGAGACTTGTAAACATTTATTAATATAGGTAATTGTATTTTAATAATTACATTTATATTTATTTAATTGCACTTTATTAAATAGCTATCTCTGCTTTTTAAGTTTATGTAACTATATCATTACTTTTTTTAACATTTATATATTTGTTTCATTATATTTATAATATTTAAAGCTAAGGTGTAGTTGAAATTTATATTTACTTATACATTTAATTTTAACTAGTGCTAGGGTTAGCTGGTAGAGATCTCTTAAAGAGATAAGCTCGCCTTTTTAAAAATATTTTGTATAAACAATCGTAATTTATAAATGTACAACTTAAAGCTAGTTATATCTCGAAACATATTTATCAACATAACTTTATATTTATTTATTTTGAGTAATATTATGCTACTTAATAGCAAGTAAGTAATTAACGTAATTATATTATGGTAGGTCTATTTAATATTTCTTTTTTTATTTGTTATTCATACAATCATTAATTGTGTAATAGCATTTTTTAATCAATAGTTCTTTTAATAACTTTATACTTTTTTTGTCGTTTTCTTCATTTTTTATATTTTCTGGTATCTTGTTATAAATTCTAGAGGTCATGGACAAGGGGCCAGACGAATGTAGTCGTAGGTTTGAGGTTGGTGGTACTAATTTATTTTTGTGTGTAGACCTTAGCGAGTAAAACATTTTTAGGTGTTCTCGTTTTGTATATAGCTCAGGATGTTTTCGTACAAATTTAAAGGCTTCAAGTATATATATGCTTGGCACTGTCAGGATCTTATGCTTTATAAAATGTGGTCTACATGTATCGGTCATTTCTATATTTGCTATGATTCTTATCAGTTTTTTTTGAGCAGTAAAGAGAGTAGGGGCATCAACACTGTTCCCCCAAAGAATTATGCCATAGCTCAGCCATGCATATGCGTACGCATAGTAGGTTGTGAGCGCGGTTTGTAAGTCCGTGGTTTTCTTAACTTCGTATAACGCATAAGAGAATTTAGATAGCTTTAGTCTTATTTTGTCAATATGATTTTTCCAATTTAAGTGGGGGTCAATATCTAATCTTAGCAGTGTCAAATTGTCAACTTTTTCAATTGTTATATTTTTGTATGAGAATTTGATGTCAATTGGAGATTTTTGATAGGGATGAAATGTCATTAATTTTGTTTTGTTAAAATTTATTTCTAGGTTGTGGCCATTTAGCCACCCTACAGTTTTGTCCAGTATAGATTGAAGTTTGTCATTTATATCTAAATTATTATGGCATGATGTCATTATTGAAATGTCGTCGGCAAATAGAACACATGGCTCGTCCATTATTTTGGGGAGATCGTTGATGTAAATTAGAAAGAGTAGACAGCCTATTACGCTTCCTTGAGGAATTGAAGCAGTTTGAAATATATTCTCGGATCTTATTTTTTGTATTTCTCTGGTGTTATGATTAAAATATTCTATTTCCACTAATTGTTGTCTATTGGATAAGTATGATTTGAACCATTTGTGAGTGTCGCCTCGAATACCTATACTGTATAGCTTGTTCAACAGTATATTGTATTGAACTATGTCATATGCCTTAGTCATATCGAGTAGTATTCCTATTGCGTATTTTTTGTTGTTGATAATTTTCAGTGCTTCTTCAATATATTTATAAACAGCTAAGGTTGTCGATTTCTTTTTTCGGAAACCATTTTGAGATTCGTCTAGGAGTTTAAATTTTTCGCAAAATTTATAGACGCGATTGCATATAATTTTTTCAAATATTTTTGAAGCTGTAGGTAATAGGGCAATAGGGCGATAATTATTTAGATCTGTTTTCTTATTCTTTTTGTGGATGGGCTTTACTATTGAGATTTTTAAGAGGTCTGGGAATACACCTTCTTTCAATGATTGGTTGATTATCATGTGAAGTGGTATGGTAAGCTGCTCCGCGCATTCTTTAAAGAGAGCAGGAGGAAGCTCGTCAATTCCATGACTATGTTTATTTTTTAAGTTTTTTAGTGCTTTGTATATTTCTGACTCTTTTACAGGATAAAGGAAAAATGTGTTTACTGTAGGCTGTAGCGCCGGTCGCCCGCCCGTAGGCCCACCAGCGGCTGCGTAGCGTCACTCGTGCCGCAAGCACTTGAAGTGGATCTTCTCTCTCCGATAGACGCAAAAAAGTTATTGAAGATATTTGCAACTAGTTTTGGTTCAGTGTAAAGAGAATCATTTACTTGAATTTTCATATTATTTTTTTCTTTATTTCGTTTTTTATTTGTACGCTCATTTATTACATTCCACATTGTTTTTACTATGTTGTTTGATTTTTTCATCCTGTTAATATAATTTAGTTTTTTTGAAGTGTTTACAATTTGTTTAAGTATTTTTTCATATTTTTTATAGTAGTTAGTTATTAAATTTTATTGATAGAGATTTTAGTAATCGTTTATTTTTGGAAGCTCGTTTAATTCCTGCTGTTAGCCAATATTTTTTAGAGTTTGTAATTAGTTTAATTTTTTGTTTTGGTATAGTTGCGTTTAGGTTATTTATTAATATGTTATTGAATGCATTGTAGTTATCATTTACACTTTTGTCAATTCCTATTATTTCGGACCAATTGGTTTTTTCAATTTGTGATCGGAATAAGTGTATGTTTTTATTACTAAATAGTCTTTTAGTTGTATACCAGGTAAATTTCTGTTTATATTTAGGGATTTTTATGTTGTTATTTTAGTTGATAAGTGATTTGTAAAACCAAAATCCTCCACAGATGTGTACAAGTTATTGTTATTGAAATTATAACAATAACTTGTACATTATTCGTTTGTAACAATTTCGTTGACCTTGTTTTAGAACTATTTTCACAAGTTAATTCAGCTTGAAATTCGACAGGCGTGGATAATCTAAACACTTTTCAAACTCTTAAAATACAATAAAAAAAAGTCTTAAGTTGATACCTTGGTATCTTTCGGTTCTTATCATTTCTTTCCAAAATAGAGTCGATGGAGCTTTAATAATTAATATAAGTTCAGTACAGTTAATTCAAATACTTTTTTGAGAAAAAAGTAGGTACCTAACTTTAGCCTGGAGTCAACCCAAAAACACACCAAGAGTACACAACAAGAATCGTTACTGGTTATCGTACAAATTGGACGTAACCTACTAATTAATGATGTAAAACAATATCTTTAAATTGTTCAAAAATCTATAAAGGATTTTGTCTTTGTGGGCATAAAAAATTGTTTTATTTTTTTCATTAAAATATATTATTATTATGTAGGTAATGTTTTCGAAAAAACAATTTACACCCGATGTTAGTTTTTCTCTATTTACCACACCGTAATGGAATATATTGCATCATCGCTAACGGAAATTTTATCCGCGTCCACAGAGGAGCGGAAGTGGACGCGGTCAGGCAGCCTTTATGCTGTATGACACTTGCACGTCTGTATGCCAGAGAAATGTTCGATATAACGTTTAGAGTTTCTCTAGGAATATGCAATTTGAAGACGCTTTAAGTGCACCAATAAAGGCATATTCATACTTTTGTACAACTTAGTTGGCAAGGAGGTATGCTGCCCACCTTATGGCAAGTAGCAGCAGCGTGGTTCTTGTAGTATTTGCAAATCTACGTGGTCCAAAATCGCCATTGGTCCTGTGAGACTCTTGCTGCAAGACCGAGTCCTAGACCAACACCAAGACTGACCCATGCAATATTTGAGCAAGATTCTTGTTCAAATCTTGCATGGGTCAGTTTTGGCCTTGGTCAGGGCAGGAGGGTTTCACTCCGCAGTTTAGGTACGTTTGGCCGGCGCACCGGCCGGCCGGTGTATGGCAAAGGTTGCCGCTCGGCTCGCACGCTGGCCGCATCGCACGTAATATTTAGATTTTTCTCGGTTATTTCTGTAACGCGTCAGCGACGCGTAACGGAATTGGAACTCTTGTGTTATGCAATAAATTTCAATTTCCCGTACAGTCAGATGAAGATAGTAAGAGTAGGTACATTTGCATACCTAAACTTGGCTTTTCTTCGAGAGTGATCCTTCTGTACTTTAGTACTATTATTTACAATTAGGCCGGGTCTTGCTACAATTAGGCCGATCTTGGTCTTGCAACAAAAGTCTCGCAAGACCAAGCAAGACTAATTTTGGGCAACACTAAATTCTACATACAACCCCGTTTTCTATTTCGGGGGGAATTCTCATGGGTACCCTACACAAGGGGGAGACAGGGTTATGTTGAACTCCGACGAGAAGCCGCCTCGCCAACTTACCAACTAAACGACCCGGGGCTCAGCAGCTAGCCAGGTAAGCGGGGAAGGGTGAGTTGCACGCTGATGCATTTATCCCCGCCACACCCGCCCAGAGATTTCATTTTCCCATCGAATAATGAGACCAGTGAACGTATTTAATAACTTTAAATTTGAATCGGAGACTTAGTAAATAAATGTCAATTTAAACATGAACAAAACTCAGGATCCTGTGTTATTATATACTTATTATTTAAACTAATTTAAAATAACGGCCAAGTGCGAGTTGGCCTTGCGCATCGAGGGTTCTGTACAAACTTGTTTAAGTATTTAGGTTTCTAGCTTCATATTTACGGTTTTTAGAATTTTCTTCTTAATATACGCTGTAAGACGTTGCTTCTTGCTAAATTTCATGATTCTAATACAACGGGAAGTAGGTAATAGGTTTTTATTCGTGGAATCGCAATCGCAAAATATGTGACATAAACAGTTGTCTTATTTAATTACATTGAATTACATGTTTGATTTTTTCATAGCTGAAAGAAAGAAAGAAAGAAAGAAAACATTTATTGACCACAAGCACACATATACAAGACAAAAAACAAAAACATTTATACATAGCGGTCAATTAGAACCCGACCTCAGCATAAGCTGCAACAGACTAGTCTGATGCAGCGCTGGTGTTCTGGCCGGGCCTTTTTTTTTTTTTTTTTTATATAGGACCCGGCAAATGACCTCCTCCCGCCTGATGTTAAGCGGTGAAAGAGGCCCAAATGAGTTGACAGATAGAGTAGGGACGACATCGACTATCCTACCTGCCCGCCCCTTGCCGGCCCAAAAGATGCTTTTTCACGCCTCTTTTGAAGGAACCCATGTTGTAGGATGGAGGAAACAAGTGCGCAGGTAGAGAATTCCAAGTGTGGGATGAACGACAGAAGAAGGAATCTTGGAATTTCTTGGTACGGTGTGAAAAGGAGGACACAGTGTACGGATGACTCCGAAGGCCCTTACGCGTGTTTCTGTTAAGGAATGGAGAGGGAGGGATAAGGTTAAAGAGCTCCTCAGAGCATTCCCCATGGAACATTCGGTAAAAGGCGCTAAGAGAGGCGATGTCACGACGAAGTTGTAGAGGCTCGAGGGTGTTAGTTGCCTCTACATCGCCAATTATGCGAATAGCGCGACGCTGCAATCTGTCCAGAGCATCGAGGAGGTACTGAGCGGAGCCGTCCCAAAGGTGCGAGCAATATTCCACGCAAGACCTAACCTGAGTTTTATACAACAAGCATAGTTGGTCCGGCGCAAAATACCTACGCACCTTGTTCAGGACACCGAGTTTCCGTGAGGCAGTAGTTATGACGGATTCGATGTAGTCTCTGGGGTTCAGATCGCAGCGAATGTTCATTCCGAGCAAGGTGATGTTGCTCTGTGTGTGAAGGGTTGTGCCCTGAAGAGAAGGAAGGGGGAGGAATGGTGACCTTTTCGCCGAAAACGCGCACACCTGTGTTTTCTTAGCATTGAACTCAACAAGATTGTTGGAGCCCCATTCGGAGACGAGGTCCAGCGTCCTGTTGAGCTCAATGATAAGATTCTGCCTCTCCCTACCAATATCACCACGAGCAGCCCCTGAGCTTCCGTGATATCCCCCATGCACTGTACTGTCGTCTGCATAGCAATGTATAGCTCCCAAGGAAAGCATGTCATTGATATGCAGAAGAAACAATGTTGGGGATAGAACGGAGCCTTGCGGAACTCCAGCGTTCACTGCCACGAACCGCGAAGCGCAGCCGTCAACGACAACGCGAATTCTACGCTCGTGGAGGAAGCTGGCAATCCACGTACAGAACTGCGCGGGTAATCCGTATGCCGGAAGCTTGGAAAGAAGAGCCTTGTGCCAGACTCTATCAAAAGCTTTGGCGATGTCGAGACTAATAGCCACCGATTCGCCGCGCTTATCGATAGATTCACCCTATTTGTGCAAAAGGAACGCTAGAAGGTCACCTGTTGACCGTTTAGGACGAAATCCATACTGTCGGTCATTAAGTAACGAGTGACCTTCCAGATAACGGATCAGCTGGGTATTTAGGATCCTCTCCATGATTTTGCACAAAATGGAAGTGACGGCTATAGGACGATAGTTAGCCGGGTCAGAACGATCTCCCTTTTTGGGAACCGGCTGGACATTGGCCTCTTTCCAAGATTTCGGCACACAACCAGCAGAGAACGACAGACGGTATAGACGCGTCAGGACCGGAGTCAACTCCGCTGCACACTTCTTAAGAACAATCGCAGGAATGCCGTCTGGTCCACTTGCTTTTCGAGTATCGATCGACTGGAGCTCCGCCCGCACATCACGCTGTCTGATACGGATATCGGGCATGGTGCTGCCACAATGGGACAGTTTCGGAGGTTGTACACCACAGTCATCGACATGTGGAATGAGCCGCGAAGAGTTTTGCCAGGAGTTCGGCTTTCTCCTGCGGCTGATGAGCAAGTGAACCATCGGCATGTCTCAACGGTGGCAGCGAGGGTTGGCAGAAGTTTGATTGCACAGCTTTGGCCAGGCGCCAGAAAGAACGGCTACCCGTAGGGTGTGCAAGCAGTTCTTGGCCCACTTGTGCAATGCGCTGAGCATCCGCTCTAATGTAAGCCCTCTTACACAACTTGGTGGCATTATTGTAGGCTGTTTTCAGTAGGCTAGTATTGGGATCCCTAGAAGCTCGGCCTCTGATCCAAGCGCGGTAAGCTAGCTGTTTGTTTTCAACAGCAGAGGCGCACTCGCGATTGAACCAGAGGTTACGTCTGCCTCTACTGACGAGATTGGAATGCGGAATATAATATTCCATTCCTAGTATGTTCTCGTCAGCAACAGAGGTAGCGCAGGAGTCCGGATCCATCCCATTGAAACAGTGCTGCCACCAAGGGACCTAAATGGGGTTAAGCGATTTAAAACGTAACATAAAAAATGGCACAAAACATATATTAATAAAAAGAAATACAAAACAGAAGCATCAAAAACAAAATAAAACAAGAAAAAAAAATACAAAATAGTACAGACACGCATACCTATTTAATGAACAAACAAGCAAAATACAACACAAACACAATGCATTCACGCTTACATCAAAAACCATGTGTTTAAGTTTAAGTGGAACGCATTACGTTAACATGCAATGAAAGCACCGAAACGCAATGATGCGCTCAAATGGAACGCACCTATGGTTAAACGTCTGTGGCCAGTATATTGTTCTGTGCGTATGGCTTTTGACTTTTGACTTAACCAACAAACTTAAGTACATACGTACTTACTTAACATATACAATATTGCTAAAAATTTAATTTAAATGAAAAAAGTGTACGCGTGTTATAGCGTGAATATAATATATTTTATTACAATAAAAGATTTGTGTGGGAATAGGAGACCGAAAACAGGAGCCCAACGAGCCTGCTTATTGAAGTTTGTAGAAATTGGAAAAGTAAAAAGAATAAAATTGGCAATCCATTTATTCGCTGGTCACACAGTCCATCGGCATACGGCATCATCAGAGTCGGGACGCCGCCCTCGAATGCCCGGTGTTTCGTGAGGAAAAACGATGTGAGTCAGCAGAACACTGCTCGCTTAATAAAAACTTTTTAAGGTTATGTCTAAACGAGTGCATTGTTTTTAGATCGCGCAAAGGAGGGGGGATGTCATTCCAGCAGCGTGAGGCGGCGAACCTGAAAGACCCACGGAATGCCGCTGTACGGTGTTTAGGGGTAACAAATATATGAGTGCAGGCTCTTCGAGGATACTTGGTGTGATCTTTTGCCCACGCCAACTTCTTATAAAGATATGGTGGCCTTTTCGTCCCAATCACACCGAACAGCAATGTGGCTAGATGAAGTCTCCTCCGACCCTCCATCTTTAAAATATTTGCAGTGTTCAGAGTTGGAGAGACATGTGTTCTGGGAGGAATATGGAAGCAGAAGCGTGCACAAGCATTCTGCACACGCTGGATGAGCTTAGCTGTTCTGGACAGCAGACAGGGACCATAGACAGTGTCGCAATAATTAAGCTTAGACAGAACCAGCGTTTCACAGAGTGACCGTCTCAGCTTTTCACACAGGTAAGGTCTGATTTTGTATAATAATTTGAGCCTATAGAAACACCCACGTGAACATTCTGCTATGTGGCTCTCAAAATTGAGGTGTCCGTCCAGCGTTAAACCCAAATTTCTAGCCGAGTCGACACAGTGTATTGATTCCCCATTGATACATATATCAAGTGAAGTATTATTTAGTCTTTGAATGCCCCGATTTGACCCTATGAGTAACAATTTAGATTTTTTGGGGTTAAGGACAAGGCAATTAGATTTGCACCACAATGATATCATTTTTAAGTCCTCATTTATTCTTGTTACAGCATCAACATGATCGTCAGGCTGGAATGAGTAATACAACTGAAGGTCATCAGCATATAAGTGGAACTTACAGTTAGTAATATTTTTTGTGATGTCGGCGCTGTACAAAGCATAAAGAGTATTAGATGTAATTTTCAGTATGATATCTGTGAGAAAGCGTCGGTGGCGCTATAGACTCGCCACTCGCTTTCCAATCGGAAGGTTCCGGGTTCGAAACCGCCATGTACCAATGTGTTTTTCGTTCTTCGAATTTCATATGTACATTTTTGTCTGATGCTCCTACGGCGAAGGAAAACATCGTGAGGCAACCTGTACACATCTGCGAAGAAATTCAATGGTGTATATGAAGTCGACCAATCCACATTGAGCTAGCATGGTTAACTAAGGCCTAATCACCCTAACATAGGATGGGCTCGAGCCCCTCGGTGGGGTCGTATATAAACTGTGATGATGACGATGATCTGTGAGAACAAGGGTATTGATAGACAGACAGACGGACAATAAAGTGATCCTATAAGGGTTCAGTCTTTTCCTTTTGAGGTACAGAACCCTTAAAATAGCCAGGATGTTTTATATTATACAAAAATTGACAGAAAAGAGATTCGGTGCAACAAGTACAGTCTATGTAATTAACTTCACCACACTTACCATTAGATTATTTGTTACAATTAAAACTCCACAAAAATAAAAACACTATCATTTTTAAAATATCATGAGCGAACGGTTTATGTTCCTCACTAATATCGAATCACATTTCAATTTCTTGTAAACAAGAAGAAGATATTACACAACAAACACAAAATTCGAGCGGATTTCCTTTGGGACCAAATTGTGGTTTGAGTGGCCTAACGGTGTTATATATCGCTCAGGAGATTTTGATATTCCCCACGTGTAACCGGATTTCAAAGAATATTGTATATCCATTTTAAATAGGCTTGAAAGTATCGACTCAGACACCAACGACTCGTCGGTTCGTGTGATTAATGTTGTCAAATAATGAACACATTTACTGGAGTGGTTACTTTACATAGCTTGTTTATTTGATTACATGAAGAATGGTTATATAATTATCTGGGTATGTTTTTTTAAACAATATATTGATTCCTAATAGTTATATAATTATATGGGTATGTTTTTTTTTAACAATATAAAATGCAAAGAAAAATTCGTAAAGAATATTGTTACCTTTGCGGGGGGTGGCTGTTCTATATAAAACATTCGAAATACCGATAATTTAAAGATAAAATTTTATTTAGCACCAATTAAGCCACTTAACACTGAAAATCACTATACAAGTTTATTTTTTAGTAACTAAAAAAATGTTGTGTGCTTGTTCAGACAAGCAAACTGAACTTTGAAACCGCAAAAAAAAATCAGCTGTTCCATACAAATGTCCAACATTCACTGAACCTAGATGTATGGAACAGCTGATTTTTTTTGCGATTTCAAAGTTGGTCCCATAGTGAAAGTTGTTCAGTTTGCTTGTCTGAACAAGCACACAACATTTCTTTAGTTACTAAAAAATAGCCTTGTATTAATGTCACATAATACTGAACTATAAAATGTTACACTGTAAGGACACAGATCATTATAAAACGCTTCCAAGGCCCAGATGATCGCACCAAGTCACTTATATCACTTGATCCCCTCAGTTTGCTCTCTTGAAAGAAACTGTCCATCCGCATTCGCCCACGCGATTATACCAGCACCAGTAAACATTCAAAACATTCGAGAATAGTCGATTCTCGACTATTCCGTACCCAATCGATTGTTGTCTTTCCTTCTGGAAAGTTCCTATCAGCATGTTCTATCTCTGTCAGCCAGCACGTCTTGAACCTTCTAGGTGCATTTCGATCTATCTTTTATATCTGGAAGGTGTTCACTATTGTTGTCCCTTTCTTATCGTGTTATCTCACTCACTCCTCTTAAAAATTTGATCATATAACGAAGTGTGCTTCAAAGGCCCATAAGGGGTTCCAAAAACGGGTGTGGTTCGATAGAGAGTAGTCTGAAACGGACTGAAAACATTTAGGCGCCTGAAAAACAACGGCAACTTGGGTAAAATTTCAATATTTTGTATGCGACAGAGCACCTCCTGAAACGCGCTGAACTGCGTTTTCAGGCTGCTGAAAACGCTTCTAAAGCCAAGAAAACACACCGGAAGTTTCTTATACCATCGGCGTAACAATATTAAATAAAAATATCGACAACGCATGTTATCCCTTGTGTGAGCTTTAAAGATTAATAAATCATTCATTGGACGCAGTATAGGCGGACTAAGAAATCCTAAAACCAACCAAAATATTCTTGTCGGAGCTAAAAGACATTTGATATGTCATTGCGTCGCCACATCCCAAAAGAGCCTGCGAGAATATAATTCAAACTACTTCATGATAAAGGTCTGGGCACAGTTCGCACATTACAACTAAGCCCGTGGCTCTACTTTCTCTCTTTTTCCCATTCGACCAACGATAATGCATTACAAAATAAAAAATTAAAACATTTTAGAAATAAGCTTGTATTTAAATACTCTAAAGAAGGAAAATAAACTTAAAATAAATAAAACCCATAAAATTACATAATGGATTTTTTATGATAATATAAAATCTTTAAATTTATTTCTCTCTTTTTAAAGTATTTAAATAAAAACTTATTTCTAAAATGTCTTAGTGTTTATTTTGTAATGCATTACCAATGATTAAATGGGAAAGATCCTGTTTATTTTATTTAGGGCATTAATGCTGCATGGCCCTTTTTACTTATTAATTTAGTACGTATAGTCCAGTGCTTCAATAAGATGTAGCTGGGCTAGCAAATGTAATACGTTCCATTTAAACAATATCTTGATTTTTAGGTTAGGTTCCCATTATGAAAAATAGCGCGCTTAAAAATGTTAACATTTCATAAAAGAAACACAAAACGTGGTTAACATTAATTGATGTTAGCGTGAAAAAATGGTGATGTTTAAATGGAAAACCGAGTGTGTTACATTGCACCGAAAAGTTACAAGTCACCCTAGAGGGAGAGACTCTGCAGAGTCGTAACGTTTAAAACCGGAACTTAGCAATGAAAGCACCGCTGCTTAGCTGCGGATATAGGTAAGATAGAAGTACCCATGCAGACGTTACGACTCTGATGTGCTCGGGATGTGCTTGCATTGCTGAGTTCCGGTTTAAAACCGGAACTCAGCAATGAAAGCACCGCTGCTTAGCTGCGGATATAGGTACGATAGAAGTACCCATGCAGACGTTACGACTCTGATGTGCTCGGGATGTGCTTGCATTGCTGAGTTCCGGTTTTTAAACCGGAACTCAGCAATGAAAGCACCGCTGCTTAGCTGCGGATATAGGTAAGATAGAAGTAAAGGAAGAACACCGGGTGAGACAGGCAGTGAAATTACTGGGAACTGTGACCCGACATCTTACGAGTATGTGACAAGTTGCCAACTGCGTCCTTGTAGCGGTTGTAGATTTGCAAATGCTTAAGGATCCACGTGTACTTTATGCAACTATAGCGACTTACTATCAGATGGGCAGCCTTTAGCTAGGTATGTACCAGCGCAGGTGACTCAGTGTACGCTCCTTCTGGAAAACTCCAACGACAACGCATGAACCACGCGTGATCTTAGCATCGCACACTTCAAAGACTTAAAAGTTTAACCCTAAACCGACTCCTGCGAATGTGCAGCTAAGTTGCGCACTAATATCATTGAAACCGCTCACGTGCACACACACACACACATACACAAATACACACACACGCACACTCACACACATAAACACACACATTTATGGCACATTTTTTCTTTTTTACCTTTTCCTAATATGTACTGTACTTCGCTTTCGTGGATTAATATTTATTTCTTTTTTTTAATACAACTTACCTTTGTTTGTATACTATATTTTTAGTTAACAAAGTAAGTTTCAGTTATTGGCTTATATGTACAGAGATGTTTTTACCAAATTTGAAATGTAACTAGAATTATGCTGTGGAAACTATGTTTATAATAAATAAATAAAGAACACGCTGTGAAGTCAAGTTGTAGTGCGTTAGGACCTCAATTCCGCGCAGACGACAAACTCCTTGGATTTGTTCGCGAACTAACGTTAACCCGAGGGTTATGACAGAAGCAGCCCGCCGGTGACTTGTAGCGTATTTTTATGTGTTCCCCCCCGTAAACAATTCCAATTTGCCCTAATGCCTTAATAAATGGGGGGTAACTTTTGTGTTACTGTTGTTCATTATGCTGTTACGATAAACAATGGTCGTTGGAGCTACAAATTACAATTGAGACCAATTCGCCGCCTTTGTTAGAGTTTTGATGGTGTTTGCAAGATACTTTTTTAGACGAGCAGCTACAGCTCACCAGTTTGTTTTTATACACTTAAAACTTCACAAGTCTTTTTGAACACAGACTAATAGTAAAATATAGATAGTGAGAGAGTATGAAAAGGAAAAATCTATTTAGTGCATAAGTAAGACAATTAAAAAAATTTCAGACACTATTAAAAAAAACTACTGATTCGATTAAAAGCTAAAGATTGGAAGGTATCTACGTCACAACTCGCTAAAAAATGCATACAGACATGGCGTCATGCGAGATTTTTAAGCAATGTATTTATTAAGGAAAGGAAGAAGAAAAAACGTGTTCACTTTTGTAAAGCAACATGACTAACATTAAAGAGTTTTGGTCGTTATCGCTATTTTAAACAGGTTATTCTTTTAAAGTGGGTGCGGATGGCGAAATCTGAAACTATTAGGAATAGCCAAAACTACTCAAAGGAGTCTCGGGCCCGATTTTGATGAAAACTAAAACTGCATCATTGGATTTTTGAAAAATTAATATTCCTAGCCAGGAATCAAACCCATTGATTTTGACAAAAAAACACACCCTGTATTATTTCACCATTCGATAGTGTCGCTAATAAGGAACACATTCTGGAAAGTAATGACATGCGGCAACTCATTTTATAAAATTATCCTTACCAGTGAATCTACCATTCACCGAAAAAAAGGGTAGATTTATGTGTTTTTATTATTTTAATTAATTTTTTATTTTTCTTTATTAGAGATAACAACAGCATTTTACAATTGCTAATATAATACGTTAATTACATTTTGTATGCCAATTATAGCTATACACGGTAAAAATAAACATACTTATCCACATCAATTACAATATACGAGTAATTTGGTTGACCCACTTATCCACTACACATACCACTGCACATAAATATATTATACATATACTACATTCAACATAATATAATGATTCGCATAATATTGTTGCGCCGATAGTATAAGAAACTTCCGGCGTGGTTTTCTTGGCCTTAGAACCGTTTTCAGCGGCCTGAAAACGCAGTTCAGCGCGTTTCAGGAGGTGCTCTATCACATACTAGAATATCGAAATTTTACCCAAGTTGCCGTTGTTTTCAGGCGCCTGAAACATGTTTTCAGTCCGTTTCAGGCTACCCTCTATCGAACCACATCATAACCTGAAAACCCGTTTTCAGGCGTTTTCAGGACCCCTTATGGGCCTTTGAACCACACTTCGATATATGACTAAATTTTCAATAGGAGTGAGTGAGATAGCACGATACGAAAGGGACAACAATAGTGGGCACCTTCCAGAGATAAAAGATAGATCGAGATGCATCTAGAAACTTCTAAACGTGCTGACAGACAGAGATAGAACATGCTCATAAAGACAAACATAATCGGGAATGCGATGGAGCTTTCTAGACAGACAAACAATCGATCGGGTAGGGAATGTTCTAGAATAGAACATTCTCGAATGTCTCGGAAGTTCACCGGTTCTACTGTAGAAGCGCGAAGGCATACACGGAACTTTCTAGAAGACTAACGATCGATCGGGTATGGAATGTTCTAGAATAGGACCTTCTCGAATGTCTCGAAAGTTCACCGGTCCTACTACATAAGCGCGAAGGGTACCACGGAACTTTCGAGAAGAGAAGATAAACAATCGATTGGGTACGGAATATTCGAGAATGGAACATTCTCATATGCCCCGAATGTTCGTCGGCCCTACTATATAAGCGCGTAGGCGAATGCAGACGGACAGTTCTTTTCAAGAGAGCGAACCGAGCGGATCAAGCGATACAAAGTGACTTGGAAGCGCTTCATAGTGAAGAATTCTGTGTGTTCAGTGCTTAGTAACGACTTAAGTGAAGTGATTTGTGTCCATAGTGTTACTGTAAAGTTTTTAGTGTTTGTAAAGTAGTTTTTAGTGTTAAGTAAAGTTGCTTAATTGGTGCTTAATTAAATCTTATCTGTAATTGGCCGTTTTTATCCGCTTGAGGTTAAAGTAAATTTGAATTTAGAACATCACTTGCACTAGGTATCTGAGTTCAAAACATCATTAAACCTATTTACTTTCATATCCATGGTGCCAACTTTTTTAAATTTGTTATAAACTCAGACTCTGAACCTCCTTGGTGTACTTTTGTTTTTAATTTGCTTTGCGCGCGCCATTTTGTTTTGACGTTGTATTGTTATAAATAAGAAACATGAAAACAAGTAAAAAAACGTATTACTTGTTATACATAATATAAATATTTTTCTGTAATATTTACCAATCATAATGTTGTAGTAAATATGTACCTAAACTGAAATAAAAGTATCTTGTGATTGTAAATGTTTTATTTTGCATTTAGTCATTTCCTCGCTGAGGGTGGATGAAAAGTTACGTGTTGCACTCGAGTGCAAAGATTTTTCACCTTGTGACTTTTAATTCTAATTTCTAATTGATTCTAATTTCTGAATCACTCGCTGCGCTCGTGATTTAATTTCAGAATCCTTCGCTTGCTCGGTCATCAAAATTGAGCACGCGGTTAAAAAGCAAATTTGCACTCATGTATAACAAATAACTATTGTCATGCCCTTAACCAAATATCTCGGAAATAAATATTAATACGAAACATGCTTCGTCAAATAGTTTTATGATTTTTTGCTTACCAATTGTTGAATATATGTATCCTAATAATAATAAAATGATAAAAACGTTTGCTTAATATGATTCTACATTGTGTTGTGTTCAGTTCATATTCTATCGATAGTTCGATGTGCAAATACATTTGGTTACATCTGTAACATTCATAGTAAATTAAATCTTATAATATGATGACAGTATCACTATGATGATTCCACGCATGCTTTGAATTTAATATTAATGTGAAATATATTTAGTTATCAAATAAATATAGCCGCTGTCACTTCGATATCCATCTTCAAAGAATATCAGTGAGACGAACATCATCGTGGCGATTGATAACATACCTACATAACATTAATAGCATACTATTAAATTACTTTATAACTAGGTTAAGTAGCTATATACATTTTCTAAATTTTGTTTCAATATGTAAAAACTTTTATATGGCTTTATTTTTCAACACATTTACAACTTAATAATAACAGGTTTTAGCTGCAAGTTTTCCAAATAATTGTAAAATATAATAAAAATAAATAAATAAACCATAAGTTCGATAATGCGAGCATTTACCATCTGAAATCGTCAAGTCTTTGGCACCCCTTGACCTTTTTGTTTTTTTTCTCGGGGGGAAATGCGTAACCGCACCGTACCCGCCGTTGGCTAGACGGCGAGTGTGTGTGGGGCTCTCCCGGCAGAGTGCCAGGCATACCCACTAAAACCCCCCGGTGTTCTCCCTGCCCTCTTGGGCGCGCTAGGTAAGGTCCACACTGCGACTAGACTAGTACTTTTGATGCGAGTGAGATGAACATCGTCGTTCAATATCTCATCAGGGCCAAATGTGAAGAGGAGCCGACGACATGACAATGCGAACATTTACCATCTGAAAGTCCTCAGCACTCCTTGGTCTAAATTCGCACTTTTGTTGCCGAATTAATCTCGCCGTTTCAGTTCCCGCTGAAGTTACACTATCACCCTTGCGAAGCGTCAGTTATAGTCACAAGGCATGAGAGTTTGAAGTTGAGGCTCACTTTAAATTTTCAATATGATACCTAGTGGTTGTGCGGGTGAAATATATTGAGAAAGAGAGTGGACTGTATTTTTGCGGTGATGCGGTTATTTTAGAATAAAAAAAGTGCTATAATATCTGAAGATAAAAATAATAAATACGCTAACGTCATACATTGTGTTAGTGTACGTACTTAAAAGTCCCCAGTAAAAATTGTAAATGTTTGTATGTGAGACATTCTACTTTTGGTGGAAATTAAAACATAGAAACATAGAATTAGTCTTGAATATAGGCGAACGTATTGCTTGCGTTTCTAAAATGTATGTATTTAATAAAAATAAATAAAATCAATATAGATAAAATGTCCTAATGTATTAAGACATTTTTCACTAATTGAATGATTTAACAATATTTAAAGACTTAATAGAAGTAAAATTTAAAAGTAGTGCGTTTGTAGGAACTTAATGTATTTTTTAAGTATGATGTTGTGATTAAAATTATACTTGGTCAGATTAATTATACCTTAGCTCTTTTAAGTCTAGTTTTATTTTGAATAAAATAACAGTTCTAAAGTTTAGTAGTAACAAGATTTGTAAAACAAATAAGAAATAAGTACCTAAATTAAAACGCTTTCCCTTTATTGGCAATAAATGTATTTGTTATTATTACTGATAACAATTACGCTTTTAACGCAAACCTTGATAGCTTGAAAGCGTTTATAGAATAATCTTGCGCCGGGCAAACGCTCGTGACTTGGACCGAACACTGTACCTCCACTTTGGCGGCACGGAGTAGAAATTAATTAGAGGAGGCTGGCAAACTTAGCCGTGGCGTCGCTTATTGGGCTCCGAGCAAAAATATGGGCTGCGATACCAGCCATCCGCGTAGATAGAATAATCGCTGGTTATCGTCTCGATAGTGATGCCTTTTCGGTATCCGGCATAATTACTATGTTCGTGAGGCTGGCTTCGTGTACGTTTCTACACTAAAATCCAACTGATATCAAAGAAATTAACTCGAACAAATTCGAGAATATATCAAAGATGTTTTTAATGAAAAGATATGAGAATCAAAGAGGTTCAGAGATAGTTTAAGCTCCGAGGAAAAACATAGCCTACTTTTTTTTTAATCTTATCTAGGGAACGTATATAATTGAATTTCACGTAATTGAAGTTGCGAGCGGCTAGTAAACAATAAAAAAACTCAAATTTTAACAATTCTTGTATATTTTCTCGATAAATGTTAAATGAAGACGTGTATCAAACATACTGTACTGTACATACATTGTACACTGTATACGTCGTCCATAAAATGTATGCCTTCTCGAATATTCTCGTGTGGTCGTGACACAAAATTGACAGCTCTCGTTTGATATCCTGCCAAGAGTTGAAGAGAGGCAATTATTTAAGGGCAACCAGTCCATCAGATACTGTTACATCGAAATAGTATTTTCATTATTCACCAGAAAAAATGTTCATGGGTAACATAGTAGCATCGTGATAAATAGCTAAACAATGCCAAGAATATGAATACTTTATTGTACACAAACAAATATGAAAACGATAGTACTGGAAATAACATATTATTATACCCATATGTACAATTGATTAAAGATATGATATGATTGATTAAAGATTTAGACATTTTTAAACACAATAATTTAATATCAAATAAACATATTAAGATATTTAACACACAAATATATAATGAAAACATATGGTTATTGCAAAAAGGATGTGCACGATGCAAAGAATTCACATAAACATTTAAATAAAAAAAAACAAAAGCGAATATGATACATTTCAATCAACGATCATCTTAAATGTCGTTTTCTATAGTTATTGAAAAAAGAAAGTGCACGGTGCAAACAAATTACTAAGGACTATTTACCTACAAATTTCGCTCTTGCGCTCTCACTCACACACAATTGATTAGTGTGGGACGTTCTATCCAATGTTTATCTCAATCAAGTTAATTGATTTCAAGCTTATAAATAGAGGCGTGTTTAAATCACTTTCTGATGAAGTCGTAATACATTATTTATCACAGCCACAAACACGTTTTTAGTATAATAATATACAGTTATTAGATTTTTCTATAAAATACTAGCTGTGTCCGCGAACTACGTTTCGCCATAATAAAAAAACCGGCCAAGCGCGAGTCGGACTCGCCCATGAAGGGTTCCGTAGGATTTATGACGTATTAAAAAAACTACTTACTAGATCTCGTTCAAACCAATTTTCGGTGGAAGTTTGCATAGTAATGTATATCATATATTTTTTTTAGTTTTATCATTCTCTTATTTTAGAAGTAATGTAACACCGTTTTTTCTTAAAATTTCATAAAACACTAATTTTGCAAAACACTTTGGTTTCACTGTAGTTTTAACACAAATTTCACAACTAAAATCATAATTACAATAACTTTGTCAATTAATTTCACAATGTCAAGTGTCAACGTCAACGTCGTTTCACGTCACGTCAGTGACTTTTGCAATTATCTTTGGTCATTATTCACTTTTTGCATAAACAAAATAAATCTCGCGTTTATCCTGGCGTTATTTACAAAGATAGTTTTTTTTCGCCCAAAATCCCGTGCTCCCCTTTAGGTGGGTTAATTTTCTCAAAATTCGGAATTTGACATTTAGACTGTTTGCTTGATCATTTTTTAAAGACATATCATAATAAAATACACTTAAAGCTACAATTAAAAGATATGCATATAGATAACAAAATACACTTAAAAGATCATATAATTATGGTTTCGTCGAATAGAATTTGGAGAGCATTCACAGTTTGTTTATGGTTAATTTACATAACGTTTTGTTTTCCAACCAAACATAACTTTGGCTGGAAATACTTATTGCATATTGTCGAATTTCGAAAGATCCGTATATTGACTTGACACATCATGACACACATGTTGTGAAATGAATTTGGTTTTAGGGAAGGTTCCGTCGCCAATACGACGCTTAACATTCGGTGAACGGACCTCGATTCTAGTAGGTGCGTAAATGGAACGCGCCCTATCTCACCGTAGTCTGTGAACGCGTCTATGCTATGATCTCGGAACTGGATACCTAGTCTGTGAGACATCGACCGAAGTAATTTGTTATTGATTTGCCAACAGTATTTCAAATCTTAATTTCTGCGGAGAAAATCCATAGGTATTTCTCCCGTTTTCCGTGTGCATTTCATTTTAAAAGCTACAGTGAGATTTCAAAAGTCAGTTACTTTCGTTTTCAGTTTGGCGAGCAAAAGCTCAGGAAAATCATATTTTTAATCGCCGGCGCGCGATTCATTGAATTAGTTGAATAAATAAATTATATCAATAGATAATACTCCGCCCACAATAAGGTATCTAATTAACTTATCATATTTCATGATTTAAAACAGATTTTGTTAATTTTATTTTTATTTGTGGGTAAATTGATTATTAAATCAAACATATTACATTTCCAAAATTCGCCTTTTTCATCCCCTATTTCATTAAAAAAACCTGATAGTAAGCGGCATCTTAGTGGGATTAAGGCATATATTGAGTAACACTTGCGAATTTCATGTTAAATTCTAAATTTTCACATCCTTCTTTGGCAAATAACACACAAATTAAGCTGTTTTCTTTTTATTAATAGCAGTAATTATACACAAAATAGGTGCTCTCCCCTCCATATGTCCTTTTTATTAACTAATCAATAAGAAACTTTGACAATTTATTGAAAATTATGTAACTTGCAATGTTTATTACATGAAATTCAAATGTATTGACTGGGATTCCTTCAGAACTGCCGCCTTGTCTTGTCGCCTGCGGTATTTCCGGAACGATACGACCTTCAAACTTTCAAAAAAAGAGCGTATTCCCACCTCAAAGGCCGGCAACGCACTTGTAACTCCTCTGGTGTTGCGGGTGTCCATGGGCGACGGTAATTACTTACCATCAGGTGATACGTCTGCTCGCTTGTCCCCTAACCCATAAAAAAAAAAAAAAAAAAAAGACACACTGACCCTAAGATCATAGGCATATTTAATTATATTTTTTTAACCTAACACTGTGCTATGAATCTCCAGGGCAGTTACCGGAGGCCGTAGGGCTCCGCTGCTTGACCTTACAGCTAGAAACCATAACAAAATAACCTAGTATCAAGGAGGAATTCTGTGGAATTACACAAGTAATATTAGAAACAGAGAATAATCTAAGAAACTGGAATTTTATATCTCTGACCCGTGATCGCAGAAACTTAGCATCGAAGGTATGATCTACTAACAACCGCTCCGGGGAAGGCTACTAATTTCTTTAGAAAAAAAAAGGAAACCTATAACTATTTGTTGGTGTACTTTATTGCCCCTCATTTTGTAGTTTTGTACCCAATTTGTACCTGATTTTTACCTGCCGAGATTGATCAAACAAACCTGAACCATCCTGCCCTTGGCTTGTATTAATTAAAGATTTAGTTAAGTGCTTTGCATTGAGGGATTTTGTTTACTTCAATAACATTATGCATAAGTGAATTACAACCATGTACCTACCAGAATAAAGCTTTTCATTTTGTATCGGACTATAGGAATAAGTTTTTTTTTTTTCTTTAACTTTAAGAGTTCCCTATATTTCTACAATTCAGCAAGAAATAGCACTACAGTAACAGGCACACACATTTTACCACTTTGGACGTGTCTCTCGCGCAAACTATTCAGTTTAGAAAAAAAATATATTAGAAACCTCAATATGATTTTTGAAGACCTATCTATAGATACTCCACACGTATGAGTTTGATGAAAAAAAAAAATTGAGTTTAGTTCTATGTATGGGGAACCCCCAAAATTTATTGCTTTTTTCTATTTTTGTGTGAAAATCTTAATGCGGTTCACAGAATACATCTACTTACCAAGTTTCAACAGTGTAGTTCTTATAGTTTCGGAGAAAAGTGGCTATGACATACGGACGGACAGACAGACAGACATGACGAATCTATAAGGGTTCCGTTTGTTGCCATTTGGCTACGGAACCCTAAAAACAGTTTACGACCTATTCTCAGACCTACTGAATACACACAAAAAATTACATAAAGATAGGTCAAGCCGTTTCGGAGGAGTTCGCTTACAAACACTGTGACACGAGAATTTTATATATTAGATTCTCCAAGAAAACCTGTTGCTTCTCTAGAGACAGACATTGACAGTTTTCAGATAGTTTCCTTAATATGTTTTATTAGACCTTGTTTCTTGACAAATTTCATGTTTCTAGGTCAAAGGGAAGTACTTACCCCATGGGTTTTGGTTCCCTTGTCAAATCGCAAAATTTGCTCATAAACGATCGTACCTTTTGATCGTGTTGACCTACAAGTAGAATTATTTGACAAGGAGGGAGACTCTAGACGTGGGCGTTATTTCACGTCACTAGTTACAATAACTAGCTACGCGGCATGTAACCGAATCACTAGTTTCGAGTCAAATTACAAGTAGTGATTTTTGTAAATGCGTTATTACTGATAACTGTGATTGTTGGGTGTGAGTAGTTGCCCAATTAACGTATTGAAATGTTAACTTAGACCCAAAAAGATTTTTGATAGTCATAAACTCAATTACCTATTCCTAAAATAAAAATAAAACAAAAAAATGTGTATAAAAATGAAAATGTGTATAATATTATAAAAAAATATTATTAAAATCATAGTTTCCTAGTAAACAATAATCAAAAAAAAATAAATTTAATGCAGTCAGTCCTAAGCTTTATATGAAGAGAAGTTAATTTATTGATTTAGTGATTTATTTTCGTTTCGTGTTTAACTGTATAGTTGGTGGAGGTATTTATGCAAACAATCACAATAGCTGAATAAAAATAGCTAGTTACAAAATTCACTCGTTTTGAAACAGGTGACGCCGACCAAGTCACCGGTTTCGTTACGTTTCTTGAAAATAACGTAACGACCCACGTTTAGGAGACTCTGTACCGGGGTCGTCTGCGTGGGTACCTCCGTCTTACCTATTTCTACTACAAAGCAGCAGTGCTTGCATTGCTGTGTTCCGGTTTGAATGGTAAGATCTGGCGGTAAAAATACTGGGTACCGTGACTTTACATCCCAAGTCAGAAGTTGGCAACGTACACTGTGGTTCTTGTGGGGGTTGCAGTTTTGCTGCGAATATCACAGGAGCCACATGTTTTATAGGTGACTGTTACCACTTACCATCAGGTTCCACATTTTCCTTTCTAAGTACGGAATCCTTCAAAAAAGATAAACAGAGAACACATCCCAAACACCAAGCAGCCAACAAAGAATGCGCAAGGAACCATAAATTGCCCGATAAAAGCGCCCATTTACTACCTACTTCTTCAACTTGTTTCAAATACAGAATCTTCCGTGCGACAGATATGAGACAACGAATCAATTTGATTCGAATCTCGGCTCACTCGCGCCTTTGTGTCGACATTAAGCCCTTGAGCGGTTCTGTCAACTGTTGATCAAATTCACTCCGCTTTTGTTGACAGAACAATCGGGATTTATCACGGAGGCCGTATCGACAACAAAAGGCGTTCAGGTATTTATTTCATAGCTCTCAAGCCTTTGAACAGGTCCCTTTTCTATTAGATCTAACTGATTCCCGAGCACCCAGTGAGATATTTCGGTAAACACTTAAATGTGTTTGCGGAGTTCAAAGTAATTTTCGCTTCATATTTACAGAGATTGAAACGACGAAAATTGACACGGTTTGAATTAAATAAAATTCCAGTCACTTGTTACATCACGAACAGGATATGCATAGTGGACTGATGTAACTGATTTCTCTACTTTCTCCAATCTTCTTTTAAATACTATCTTAAAAAGGGTGTCCATTAGACTAAACCTTTCCAGTAAGGATTGATTCAAATATTTTTTAAAGATTGCGCGCCATAACATTCCTGGCACTTACGACATTTTGGTTTGGATCTAGCGGTGTTTGTTTTGTTAGACGAGACATGTAGTTTTAGCGCCTCCAGCTGATAAAAGTTGTAACATTCAACAGTATTTGCACACATTTTTTCTCGAATGTTCTTGTATCTATCGGTAGAATATACGTCAATGATGTCAACAGGAAGTACCATAAAGGTTTTGATGTACTTGAGAAATCGCGCGAAAATATACGACATAAAATCTTTTGATCGCCTTGACTTACAAGTATGGATTTCTGAAAGAGGCAGCTGAGAGGGACCGCTGACCCGAGTCTATATGATTTATTCCTGATTCGCCATATTCCTGATTGGTCATATTCCTTATTCGATACTTTCCTAACTGGTCATATTCCTAACTCCTCACGTTCCTGATTCGTCATATTCCTCACTCGTCATACCATGTACATTTGCCTGCACAAACTTATTATAGAAGTTCTGGTAAATGATAAGAACCTCTTTAGATAATTAATAGATGAGTGAATGTTACTTGTCTATTATGAAGCTAATATCATTATCACTTTAGTATTTATATCGAGTCAATGATATTGTCACATAATTTTAATCGGAGAAGATGGCCTTGCAGACTTGTAATAATGGTGCAGACGAAGAAATGCATTTTATCGAAAGTGAAAAATGAAAAAAGTTACTGTTGCATTCTGGGTACAAATTCAGTATTTGCGGTCACGACCCGTCCACATCCACTGGACTTTCCCACGGGTGGGTGGTGTATATACCCACTACGGAGTTATAACGAATTTGACAAATAACTTTGCTCATGTGCCAAGTCATACAAATTTATTTACATGGGACTTCGCCTTAAGTAATTTATTGTCTAGTAACCGTAGTACAAAGTATAACTACCTCGCACGTGTTCGCGATTTCATTTGACTGTACAATGACGAATTGGGAATATGACGAATGAGGAATATGACGAGTTAAGAATATGACCAGTCAGGAAAGTGTCGAATAAGGAATATGACCAATCAGGAATATGACGAATCAGGAACAAATCGTCTATATTTATAAAAGAATGTCATGTTAGTTACGTTATTTTTAACTCAAGAACGGCTAAACGGATTTGGCTGAAAATTGGTGGAGAGGTAGCTTAGAACCAGGACATGGACAAAGGATAGCTATTGTCGCAGAAATCACTCCTTAAGGGGGAGAAAAGGGGGGTTGAAATTTGTACGGGGAATCAATAACCGCTGAACCGATTTATATGAAATTTGGTATGGAGATAGTTTGAGTTGTGGGGAAGGATAAAAAATAGTTTTTATCCCCGAAATCATTCCTTAAGGGTGTAAAAATGTCTGGATTTGTAAAGGGAATCAATAAAAAAGGATTTTCACGCGGACGAAGTCGCGAGCAAAAGCTAGTTTGATATAAATTTCAGTTTGATATTTCTACGCGTTCCTGAAAAAATGTCTTCGCAGACAGACAGACAGCCTGGCGGACGACAAGAGATCATATAAGGCTCCCGTTTTTACAAGCTTTTATTTAACTTGCAATGTATGTAAGTATGTAAGTATGTTCGGGTGGAATCTTGCAACTCAATTTTGAAGCAGATATCTTTAACCGATTGAGCTGAAATTTTGTATACACATTCAGTTTGGATGACAATGCATGGTTGACTGTGTGACGTCATTCTAAATCCAAGATGGCGGCATACCCAAGATGGCGGACCAATTATTTTTAATGCACCCCTACAATATGGGTATCAAATAAAATGTCTGACTAAGAATAACTTGAAAAATAAAGTGATATCATTATTAATCCAATATGGCGTACTTCTAAAGTTAAAAAATCAATTTTGAAGTAGATATCTTTAACCGATTGAGCTGAAATTCTGTATAGACGTTCCGGCAAACGACCTTGCAACAATGATGCGTTGAATGAGATGAACAGAGTGAGAAACGTGTCCAGTGATAACTAAAAAGTAAAAAATAAATTAAATGTAAAAAAACCTTTTTAAAAACAAGCTTTTATATAAATGCGCTAAAAAGAAAAAATAAACTTATACACTAAAACTTTTACTTACTTATAACGTATTTCACATTTGACACAATTTATATGACATAAAAGCTTGTCGCGAGATTTACTTTTGTAGATAAACAAGTAAATTAAATAATTTGATGTAAATAATTTTATACATTACAATTTTCAAAGTAAGTAAATACAAGTAGGTACTTAAAAGTACTCTTTTAAGTACTTTTAAGTTACTACACACAAGTAAATCTCGCGATAAGCTTTTATGTCATAAATTGTGTCAAATGTGAAATACGTTATAAGTAAGTTGTAAAAAGTTTTAGTGTATAAGTTAATTTTTTCTTTTTAGCGCATTTAAATAAAAGCTTGTTTTTAAAAAGGTTTTTTTTACATTTAATTTATTTCCCTCTGTGGCACGGAAACCTAAAAAGCGTTAAAGTAACAAAATGAAGTGAAAATTTACACAAAATATTATTATCATCAAAAATTACGTTTTCACGCACACCAATCACTAAATTGACCCTTCAAAGCCGAATAAACATGTACACGGGACCAAAGGGAAGTAATGAATGGCGCCTTTATCTCACGCCTGTTTGCTGAAGAGATTTAAGGAGCCCGAATCCCTTGAACTAGGGCACTAGAGCTACACTGACAGGCGTGAATTCCTGGAAGAAACCGTTCCTTTATTTCGAATATGAAAGGGCTATTGATTTCAGTGCCCGAGTAGTCAAGTTCAACGAGTGTTAACAATATTATTTTGGAGCATCGACTGATTTTATTTGATATATTACCTTCATATATCTACGTACGCATTAGCACAGAATAGACAATATTACTATACGTACAGATTCGCACTCCTTTGATGTTGAAAAAAACTAAACTTTGAGCATCTAAGCCAAATCACACCTAACGTCACGCGTTTGCGTATGTTATTAGTAATTCTGACACCTCACGAGCGATAGGGTTGTTGCTGATGGAAATAATCAAAATGTAATCAAGCGCCCGAAACGTTGCTTTACACTATCACAGATAATATAATACTTACTGTGGAGATGCATTAATGCCAAGAGTATGGCGGCCCCGCTGCTTTTGTACTCTCAGTGTGCGCGGATCGGTACTGTCCTTATGCAACGCTTATCTTGTACCTAAGCGCGTAGTGACAGACCGTTGGTGTTTGTAAGGTAGTCTGTGAGACTGAATTAACATATTTTTTAATTTGTAAGTAATTTTACTTAAGTGCCCATCGCACGTGCAGGATTAATCAAATTTACTCTGTTAATTGTACACAGGTTAAAACAGTCACTACGCTAAAACTTAACCTTTTAATAACATTTGAAATTGGAACTTAAAAATATGTGTGCGTCTCTCATTGCATAATATTTTAGTATTACTAAGTAAGTAGGCTAGGTACGTAGGCTGGAAGAGATCCCATATTGAGATAAGTCCACCTTTGTATACTTGTTTTTATTGTTGCTGACTATGCTGTAAATCTATATGTTTTTTGTACAATTAAGAGTATAATAATAGGTTTCAAGGGAATATTTAAAAACAGACACTGTAAATTTTGCCTTTGGATAATTATTCATTTATACAGTATAAGTCACTTTGATGTGTAAAAAGCCGAACTTTATTTTAACTAACTTTGAGCTGCTATTTTGAATAAAATCTTGATAAAGTGATTAATTTATCACATTGTCTGGACAATTTAGCTATAACATTATATATTAAAATGAGATTAACTATTATTAATTATATCTTCAGAAAAAAGCTTGTTTTAGTTCGAAGTTTTTTTCTATCGGATTTTTCGGATTGAACAAAAAATCATTCTACGAAATCCGGATTTCACAATTGATACTTATTCTAAATTCCTAACCGAATCTCTAGAACTTTTACTCTTACGAATCTAGATAGATGAGCCAAACCCAAGTAACGTGAAAGCAATTACCGCTGGTGTTTGTAATTATATCGAACAGGCGTTCGGTTGACCGCTTTCTCAGATATTCATTGAGCCATAACCTGATCTAGATTCAGACTCAGATCAAATTAAGCGTCGTAATTAAACATGAACAATAGAGCATCAGATGATAAATACCGCGAAAACCACAGTATAAATTGATTAAATTAGGCACAACTTAGTCTTAGAAATGAGATTTGATAGTTTTGGCAATTGTTATTCGCTTAGATTCTTCAAAAAAATAACTTCTTTAGAACGAAACTTTAACTGGTAAGTCATATCCCCTACGATAGCCTATGCTTAGTAGAGAGTTAGTCCACCAGGAACCCTAGCCCGATCCCTTAGGGGAACCCCGTGAACTCATCCATTCTAACGAATGGAGGAGTTCACGGTTCATGGGTTCACGAGTTCACGGGTTCAAAAAACTTTTTAACAAAAAATTGAACCGCCGGAAAAACTAAAAAGCAAAAACACTGAAAAGTTAAAAATAATAATTAAGAATAGGTACAGACAACATCACACTTCTATATTGAAGTCGGTGCCAAACGATGATCTCCTAGAAAGTGTTAAAATTTGTCACCGACTTCAATATAGAAGTGTGATGTTGTCTGTACCTATTCTTATATTATTTTTAACTTTTCAGTGTTTTTGCTTTTTGGTTTTTTCGGCGGTACAATTTTTTGTTAAAAAGTTTTTATTTTATATTTTTTTGTGACTTTCATCTATTAATTTTACAATCAGTGAGTGAATCATCAATTATCCCCCGTTTTTGTACCTTTAGGGTTGGAATTGTTTTTTCAAATTTATACGGGACCACCCTCTGGGTATACCCTTTCTAATAAAAAAAGAGTCATCAAAATCGGATCACTCTGTAAAAAGTAATGCGTGGTCATTGATCACAATTAGTGAGTAAATCAACAATAATTTCCTGTTTTCCTACCCTTAGGGTAGGAATTTTTTTTTCAAATTTAAATGGGACCACCCTCGAGGTATAAAAAAAGTTTCCAATAAAAAAAGAATCATCAAAATCGGAGTTCTCTGTAAAAATTTATGCGTGATCATACATAAATAAAAATTTATACGCGTCGAATTGAGTACCTCCTACGTTTTTTTTTCGGTAAGTAAGAATAGGCACAGACAACATCACACTTCTATATTGAAGTCGGTGACAAATTTTAAGTTTTCTAGGGGATCATCGTTTGGCACCGACTTCGATATATAAGTGTAATGTTGTCTGTGTCTATTCTTATATTATTTTTAACTTTTTGAAGTCGGTTTTTATATTTTGTAAAATAATTTTTTTTCACAGCTGAAAAAGGCCGCAGACTCGTCGAGTATTTGGTATAAATTTCAGTTTGAAATTTCTACGCGTTCCTGAAAAAAAGGATCTTGACAGACAGATGGACGGACTGACAAACGGACAAGGAAGTGACTTTATAAGGGTTCGGCTTTTTTCCTATTGAGGTACCGAGACTTAAAAATAAGTGGTAGTGTAATCAGCAGGCCTATTATGGGTATTCCATCGTATGACACGGTATACATTTTGTGATAAGGAAGTCATGAAATGTTTCATTCGGTATTACCGATCTCTAATGATATCATCACGCATAATTTCAACGATGTCATCATGATATAATGAACGAATGATCAAAAATCAGACCGAAAATCTTATTTTTCGTTTTGCACTATCATTTCATCATGATATCATTTGGAAATCATGAGATCAGTAATAAGCCTGCTAATCGCCGCCTACCACCAAAAAGAAGAAATTGAACCCTCTCCGTATTAAAAGCTAATGTCTCATCACTCCACTAAATGTCATTAGGCCATTTCATTATGTTTCCCGCCGCTATCAAACGGAGACATTGCCACAGACATTAATTCAGGCGGCCTTAATGAAAACGCCAAAAGTTGAAAGTAATTTGCATCAAAAAAGGATGAGTCTTCCTAAATGTTTGGAAAGTTGCAAAATTAAAATTAAGATTTAACGTGTTTTTACACAGAAACCAAAAACTTTGTGTTTCGCCATTTCAAAGGTCCGCGCCTTTTTCAACACTAATGTAATTGTGTTTCTTGGTAACTTTATTTTGTTTCCCTTTGCCTTTTATATAGCCGCGGGGCTGTTTTTTTATTGGGATGTCCCTGTTTGCGTGATCACATTAATTTATCTTTTGAAAAATACACAGGGTACTGGATGTAGATTAACTGTTTATGGCATTGTTAACATTCAACGCAATAAGATAATCAACTCATAAAAATATCAACTTATATAATTTATGTCTTTATTTATTTTATTACGTAAAATTCATTAAGGTATGACCTTAATTAAACCGTACCTACCCAGTAGATAGGTACGGTTTAAGGTGTATGGTCATAACTGTATTATTTTAAGTCACACATTGGCAAGGTATGTAGGTACCCATCTTATCTTATAAGATAAGATACTGTTCAACAGGGTCACATATTTGTGTATATTACACACAACATGTAATTTAGGTAACTGAAGCACTGAATAGTAAGTTTGTATCGGCATGCAAAATGAGCGTTTGCCTAATTAAAACCATTATGGTAATCAAATGTACTCCAAGAAGTGGTCAAAAACAGAATTAGTCATATCCAGAAGGGGACATTACAAGAAGTTGTCACAGAGCGCCTAAACGGGATAAAGGTGTCACTCTTTAACTCCCTTGTGAAGTCCGTATTGTTGTTTATCTGTAAGTCCTGGAGGGCGATTTGTTTGTGTGTTTGACGACCAAACTCCAAGTCTTCGTCAACAAGTGCCTGAGGGCAATTCTCCGCATCTACTGGCCGAACACCATCAGCAATGTGGACTTATGGGAGCGATGCCCTATTATCTAATCTGTGCCGATGCTTCTTCGCCGACCCGAGAGAAAAACCGTGAAGCTGGCATACACGTGGACACCTTGTGGTTCGAGGAGGAATTGAAACGGCCAGGTTGAGTTAGGTTGCTGTAGAACGTGAGCCCCAAGATAGGGAGGGATGGCGGCAGCTAGTTAAGGCCCTTTACATCAATGGGATGCCATAGGAAAACAACACAACAAACAACAACAACAACAACCAAAATACCATTAGATGGGCAATCTCATTTAGGCGAGTTTTAACTGTTTCAATTTAACTAGAAACTGCAGAAAAATATTCGGCAAAAATTATAAAACAGTGTGAAACAGTTCCCAATTTCCAAGTGAGTTTCCCGAAGGTTCCATTATAACATAATAGGGAAGTTAACAAGCGTTTGTACCTTCAAAGGATTACTTTTGCGATCGGCGGACTGTAAAGGTCGATGCAGGACAATCGGAAAAACTCGATTTCAATCGGCACAGCCCTTTGATGTTCGGTCGGGGTTTTTTGTTGCTCCTCCGTATCAAATAACGTTGGGGCTACGCGATACCAGAAATAGCACAGAACTTACACGAACCAATTACAACAGCTCGGTGAGATTAAATGTGACGTCATACCACTCGTACTGTTATATTATAGCATTGTATATAATAGTGCCTACTACTTGAGCTGACTCTGCACTATGGCCCCACATCTCTATGCAGCTCACTTCGTTCAGGCAGTCTACTCTGTCCTGCCGTACCGCGAGGTTGCTTCCGCGACTAACATTAACTTAGTCCTAAAATTAGTATTAGTTGTGTTTCCTTTAATTCTTCGTGTTAAATAAATATTTCTTTTTAAAAAGTCTACCTCGATTTCAATTATAACATTGGTGGCAGCGTAAAAGGGATCAAGAAGATTCCCGGCACCGTCTCCGTTCCAAAGAAAAAAAAAACTCGAAGAAAAGTGAAACCAAACAACGGGTAGACTCAGCATCCTCAGCATCTTGGAAGATAACCATACCCATATACCTCGTCGGCTCAGCATCCTGAAAAAGAAAACTTTATCTCCCATATACCTCGTCAGCTCAGCATCCTGAAAAAGAAAAGAAATATCTACACATATACCTACCTAAAGATGAACCACATCAGAATCGTCGTGCTGTAAGTCCTTGAACAATACATACCTGTTTCTTTTAAACATTCAGTGCAGTTCACCTGAAGCAGTGTTCCAGTGAAAAACTTCATTTATTATAATATATACTTACCTTTAGAATAGCATTCGTTTATACATTAAGTACATTCTAATTTTATTCATCAAAATTATTTGTGAATTTAAATCGTCTCAGTTCAACTTAGTTTAAGACGTTCAGTAACACCTTATCGCTCCGCACATTCCAGACCGCTTACATTGTAACGCCGTAGTCAAAACATCCGTAGTCAACGGGCAGTTCTGTTGTAGTTTCGAGAACTCATTCAAGACATTCCACGTTATCTATTCTTTGGCTTTATTTTATTATATTTTAACTAAGTTCCATTTTGTTAATAATCATGTCTAAGTCCGACACAAAAAGGGAAACAGTACTCCTAGAACAAGAAATCCCGTTAAGTGTCCTTCTAAAATTTATTAAACCATTCGACGGGTCGAGAAATAAACTAAATGCATTTATTACAAATTGTGACAATGCCATATCTCTCGCGTCATCCGACCAAGAGATCATTATTTTTAAATATATCCTTAGCCAACTTGAAGACAAAGCGGAAAGTGCGTGCTCCATAAAGGAATTCGAAACATGGAACTCGCTTAAAGAATTTTTAAAAAACCAATTCGGAGAGCGTAAACATTACGCCCACCTATTAACCGACTTACAAGAGTGTATTCAAACAAACAACGAATCCGTAAACGAATTTTCGTTACGCGTGGAAACCTGTCTATCTAAATTGTTAACAGAGGTTACCATTTCAAACACCAAGAAAAGTGAACTTCTAGGTAGATTGGCCGCAATGGAAGATCTTGCACTACATACATTCACACTAGGTGTACATCCGCGTCTTTCTAATATTATTCGATGTCGAAATCCTAAGAATCTTAATGAGGCCATAAACATTGCCATATCGGAAGAGAAAATACAGCAATTCTCTTACCGAAATAATAATCGTTTAAATAACCCGAGGCCTAATAATCCTAGTCAAACTCCGAAATCACCAAGGCCAAACAACAATTATACTTTTAATTCAAATCAAGCTAGGGAACCACTATTTTGTAGATACTGTAAGAGGCCCGGTCATACTCTTGAGAAATGCAGAATTCGCGAACATAACAACGCAAGATTCAACAACGGCAGACAGCCATTCACTCCATCGCAACCCTCTCATTCTTTTAGACAACCATTCACACCAGCGCAACCCTCTCATTCTTTTAGACGACCAAATCCAAATATAAATTACATCGAAAATGATCAGGAACCAAATCAAGAAATAAGTCCAGAAAATTTAAACTAAATTATGTCCCGTTAAGGTGTCAAACGGGGCATTTTCCGAAAAGCCATACCGACACCAAATTAATAAAGACCCATGGACAGGGTAACCAGCCCCAAACTCGTGGTCTCTCTCCTAAAATAAAAGCACATGGACAGGGTAACCAGCCCCAAACTCGTTGCTTCTCCTTTGAAACAAAGACCCATGGACAGGGTAACCAGCCCCAAACTCGCGGTCTCTCCTCAGTGGCACATGGGCAGGGTAACCAGCCTGCTCCCGTCTCTGCTCCTATCTCTGGCTCCAACGCCGCACCTGAAACAAAAAAAATAAAAAATAAAATACATAACATTAATACTAATCCATCAAAGAAGCACTTACCTTTTATTGAAGTCCAAACTTCAGTTTCTAAAAAACCCTTATCACTCTTAGTAGATAGTGGTGCATCCATAAGCATACTGAAACAATGCTCAATAGAAACCATGCCTTCTATAATTTCCGATGAACAAGTATCCTTCGCTGGAATTAGCAATGAAGCCAATCCTATTTTGTCTTTAGGTACCATTTCAGTTAAATTTCAATCCTTTGTTCATCAATTTCACTTGGTAGATCATCTTAAATTCCCCTACGACGGAATACTTGGGAACGACTTTTTATCACAATCCCTTAGCAATGTAGATTTTGCCAATGAACAATTAATAATAAATAAGATCACAATCCCTCTAAAATTTACAGAACCAATATACGTAATTGAGCCTCGAACTGAAACAATAATAGAATGCTCCGTCCAAAATCCCGACATAAAAGAAGGTGTCATCTTGGACCAACATCCAATCGGATCATTACTTATAGCTAACTGTATCGTTAAAGTTAAATCAAATTCTCGAATCAATATTACTGTAGTAAATACCTCTGAATTTCCTCTAACTATAAATTCCGACATAAAACTAAAAATATTGCCATTTGAAGAAATCAGGAGCCATAAAATCTTTTATAGTGCAAAATCTAATGAGAACTCTTCAAACGTTTTAAACCGAACAGAAGAAGTCATCGACCTCCTAAGAGTATCTCATCTTAATCACGAAGAAAGGAATGCCTTGTACGACCTTTGTTCCACTTTCTCAGACATCTTTCACCTTCCCAACGATAAACTAACCTACACTGATGCACTACAACATGAAATATCGACTACTACAGCTAAACCTATTAATACTAAATCTTACCGTTTCCCAGAAATACACAAACAAGAAGTTCAGAAGCAAATTGATAAAATGCTCGAAGACGGAATAATCAAACCTTCCATGTCCCCTTGGTCTTCCCCTATATGGGTGGTTCCAAAGAAAACAGACGCATCTGGTCAGCGCAAATGGCGAGTAGTAATCGACTACCGCAAATTAAATGATATCACCATAGGTGACTCATATCCCATTCCGAATATAAGTGAAATTTTAGACCAGTTAGGTAAAAGTAAGTATTTTAGTACTCTTGACCTTGCTTCCGGATTCCATCAAATAATAATGTCTGATCGCGATGCACCCAAAACAGCTTTCTCCGTCCCTCAAGGGCACTTCGAATTCACTCGCATGCCGTTTGGCTTAAAGAATGCTCCTTCCACATTCCAGAGATTAATGAACTCTGCTTTATCCGGCCTTCAGGGCTTACAATGCTATGTTTATCTTGACGATATCGTAATTTACTCGTATGATTTGATGTCCCATATAAAATCTATTTCCAATGTTTTTGACAGACTCAGGCACTTCAACCTAAAACTCCAACCAGATAAGTGCGAATTCCTTCGTAAAGAAGTATCTTATCTTGGACATACTATCACTGATCAAGGTGTAAAACCAAATCCCGAAAAGATTAAAGCAGTCCAGCAATTCCCAATTCCTAAATCTCCAAAAGACATTAAGTCTTTCCTTGGTCTAGTATCCTATTATCGTCGTTTCATACCAAATCTATCCAAAATCGCCAAACCTCTTACTAATCTCCTAAGGAAAGATGTCCCCTTCGCATGGCATAATGAACATGACCTAGCTTTCGAACAATTAAAAAACTGTCTGACCTCAGCTCCGATATTAATATATCCTGACTTCAGTAAACCTTTTGTATTAACCTGTGATGCCTCAAAGTTCGCTATTTCAGCTATCCTTTCCCAAGGTCCCATTGGAAGTGACAAACCAATCGCATATTCGTCTCGTACTCTGAATAAAGCAGAATGTAACTACAGCACTACCGAAAAGGAGTGTTTAGCAATCCTCTTTGGAACCAAAGTTTTCCGTCCCTACCTTTATGGCCGCCGTTTCACTATTGTAACTGACCATCGACCACTCAAATGGTTGTTTAACCATAAAGATCCTGGGTCCAAACTTATCAGATGGAGACTCAAACTTGAAGAGTTTGACTACGAAATTGAATACAAGAAAGGCAAAATCAATAGTAATGCCGACGCTCTATCACGATACCCAGTCAATCCTCTCTTACCCGAAAATGTTGATCCCTCGAAATCCACTGAAAACGCACCACAGCTATCTACTCCCGAAAACCAAAATCTTACTACGAATCCTGAAAATTTAGAAGAGTTCAGTCCCATAACACTAGATGACTTAAATATACAGTTTCCTTCTACCCCTGATTTCGACCTCCACGACTTACCTGATACAGACTTCCTTGATAACGACAACTTGTTTCCCGAACTTACCTGCGACGAAAATCCTATTCCTTCTCAACCAACCGATGTTCAACCTCCGACTCAACGTCCAACTTCCCCTGCAACAAATATAAGTCCTGAAACTCAACAAGAATCCCTACCAAGATCTTCACCTAACTCCCAAATCCAAGAACCTGAAACAAACCCTACTTCTACTAACTTACCTGCCAATGAAAACTCCAATTCCAACGATGATTATAACAGTTTCCTTAAATCAATCTCTAATAAAAATGAAAACTTTAATACTTACATCAAAGAGCACAATGAAAGCCTCCTGAAAAGTAATTCTAAAACCATTATTGTCCCAACCTCTATCGACTTCGATGAATCGAATCCATACCTGCAAGAAATTTTATCAACAACTGAAGATTCCTCCACCATTCTTGATACTGAAAGAGAACTTCACTCCTTTAAGAAAGTAGAGATCAAGGATAAAACCTACTATTTCATATTTACTAAAGTCTATTATTTTGATGATTGCACATACCCTGACATATTCAAAGTTCTAAAATCTCTCCGTGATGAAATCCTCCTTGACGGTAATATTAACGAAATAGCTACACCAGATTTCAAAAATCCTTTTGAACAGCATACTTTTGTAAAAATATATAATATGTTTATGTTTCTGTTTCATAATACTAATATTATAATAAATATTCACCATAACACCATAATTTATCCCGTTCCAACAGAAATTGCAAAAATCCTTAGAGAAAATCATGACATCCCCATAGCTGGACACTTGGGTTCAACAAAAATGTACAATAGAATAAGAGAGCGTTATTACTGGAAAAATATGCGAACAGATATAGATCAATATGTTCAAAACTGTAAACTCTGTCAATCTAATAAAGCACTTAGGAAAATTAATCAATCCCCGATGCAAATCACAACTACGTCCACTCGTCCATTTGAGAGAATCAGTCTTGACATTGTCGGTCCCCTACCTGAAGCTGGTCTTAATAAACTCAAATTCATTCTCACTCTTCAAGATGATCTAACAAAATTTTCCATTGCATACCCTATTTCGAATGCCACAGCTGAAGAAACTTGTGAATGTCTAGTCCACTTTATTTCATTGTTCGGTATCCCGAAATACATTTTAACCGATCAGGGTACTAACTTTACAGCCGACCTATTTAAGCGCACATGCGACTTTCTTAAAATTAAACAAATCTGGTCGTCGCCCTATCATCCACAGACTCAAGGCGCTCTAGAAAGAAGCCATTCGACCCTGAAGGAGTACCTTAAATCCTACGTAAACGAGAATCAAACAGACTGGCATAAATTTGTATACACTGCTATGTTAACCTACAATAGCAATGTCCATACTACAACCAAATTCACCCCGTATGAACTTCTCTTCGGCCATAAGCCATTTATCCCAGATTCCATATTCGATTCGAAACCAGACGTCACATATCCCGAATATATTAAAATGCTTCACCATCGCTTGAAAATCTCCCGCGAGAAAGCTATAGAAAATATTAATGCCTCAAAGGAAAGATCTAAGGGCTACTATGATAGACATACAAGGCCAGTACAATACAAAGTAGGTGATTATGTGTATATAAAAAATCATGTTAGGTTACGTAAAGCTCTCTCCCCATTATGGAAAGGTCCATATAAAATAGTCAAAGTACATGGTAACAGTACCGTCTCTCACTTGATAAATCGACGTCACGTCAAACATCATTTTGACGAAATAAAACCAGCCCATGATATTTAGATTATTTTATTAATTGTTTAATATTATTCTTTATTAGTATAAGTTTTAGTTTCATAAGTGTACCTTTTATTTACCTTATTTTATACTCTTATTTGATATTTCAGAACTGTGGTAATAAATTACCATGTTGGCTTGGCAAGGAGTGAAAGTCAATTCGTCGAAGGAATTGTTAAAAGCCCTGGTATTCTTTTTGATCCTATCGGCACCCTGCAAATTATAAATGACCAATTTCATATAGTTATTCCAGTGGAAGTATCTTCACTTAATCATCATTTAGAAAATATTCACGAAATATTTGGTACAATTCGATTTCAATGCCGTGAAAGCAGCGAAATAGATAACATGGAATGTCAAAATATACTACAGCCATTAGAAGCTCTTCATAAAGATATTACAAGAGATTTCAAATCTATATCTCACATTATATCCAATAATATTTCTAAGAGATCCGCATGGTTTGGTGGTATAGGTGTCGCCTTCAAACACATATTCGGAACATTAGATGAAGATGATGCTAAGAATTATGATAATGCAATCCAAAATCTATACAATAACGATAGACAATTAGCACACTCAATAGGAAAAGCTATAATGGTTTCTCAATCTGCCATTCATAATATAAATCAATCAATATATGAATTAAATACCAATGAAGCAAAGTTAAACGACGTCATTGAAAGTTTATCACAGTCTGTGAAAAATATCACTGATGTAATGAATAAAATTAGTTTTAAAAATAGACTTAATAACATTATTAATGTTCTACAAGCGCACTTACTTACCATGTCCTTTAAAATAGAAGATCTATTAAATTCAATTTTACTTACTAAAAGTAATATATTACATCCTTCTATATTAACACCAAGCCAAATGTATAATGATATTGTAAGTAATCTTAAATTGATACCTAAATATAAAGAGTTTCCCATAAGTATAGATATAAGCAATATACACACATTAATTAACGTAGCTGATTTAACTTGTTATTATATAAATAATAAATTAATGTTTATTGTAAAACTACCTCTAGTGAACCTACAGCAATATAATGTATATAAAAACTTACCTTTGCCAACTCCACACACTGCTGATAACCCCAGCTCTTTTGTTATGATTGTTCCTACTGAACAATTCCTAGCTATAAGTAAAGATAAATCATCTTATACTTACCTGAAATCACTGGATAACTGTAAAATCATACTCACTGATACTTACCTTTGTGAAATCCACGATGTCTACGCCACAATTAATACTCCATCCTGTGAAATTGAAATTATAACACAATCTTTAACTTCAGTTCCAGAAAATTGTCCACATAAATTTATTGTCGGAGAAATAGATATTTGGCATAAGCTTAATAACAACAAGTGGCTATTTGTACAATCTAAACCTACAAAATTATCAATTGAATGTAATAATAGTGTTTCAGAAACAGTGATATCTGGAACAGGAGTATTAAATATACAACCTAAATGTATAGCTTTCCATAAAAATGTAAAGTTAGCAATTAAGTCATACCCAAAATTAAATATTCCAATTATATCATCAGATTTTAATATCATTAATGATAACTGTTGTAATTTAAATAGTTTTAAGAAATTAAGTGCCAATATTCAAAATTCTAATATAAAAAGTGTTAATTTAGACAATTTAAAAAATCTTAGAGATGTATCTGATCAAATAGTTAAGAACTTAGATAATGTTAATAATGTTTCAAATTTCAATAATCACATTAGTTTTCCAATCTTAAGTATTTTATCTACTATCTTAGTTTTAGCAATTATTGTAAAATGTTTGATAAAAAGAAAATTTCCGAAATTATTTAATAAATATATTATTAGAAATCCCTCGCCTATTGAGGATGATCCCGGGAATCATGAGGAAAATAATTCTGGACCTCGCTTACGTATTGGCTAAAGTTGTTTCGGAAACTTTCTTAAAAAATTGTAAGTTTCCTCTTAACGTGGGGGCTGTTATATTATAGCATTGTATATAATAGTGCCTACTACTTGAGCTGACTCTGCACTATGGCCCCACATCTCTATGCAGCTCACTTCGTTCAGGCAGTCTACTCTGTCCTGCCGTACCGCGAGGTTGCTTCCGCGACTAACATTAACTTAGTCCTAAAATTAGTATTAGTTGTGTTTCCTTTAATTCTTCATGTTAAATAAATATTTCTTTTTAAAAAGTCTACCTCGATTTCAATTATAACAGTACGAAATATATGCTTCAATTGGCCGCATACTGTGTATACTGGGAAAATGGCAACAGAGAGTGGAGAGTGTCGGTCTGAAGATTTGCATATCTAAAACTGAGCAACAATTTCGGAACTTCGGCGGCTTAACTACTTTTCCATCATCTTAAGCAGTATATCCTTACCAGTCTGATCGGACTTCAGGTATCTGATTTACTTATCGAATTATGAATTGAGACTTTATGACATGGACTGGAATATAATAAGGAATCGAATAAGCGCAGGTTTAATAAAATGGCGACCTGTCTTAGGAACTTACTTTAAAGGCGAAAATATATAAATCGATAGACTGAATTTTGGGCAACAAAGGAGATGGAAGGGTTCACGTGGCGTAGTTAATTGTTAGGTATGTGTGGTGTGACTAGAATGGATAAGATAACCATTGACTTACATAATCAATCTATCACTAATAGAAGGTATCTTCCCGCAACGCTTAAAATTTTCAATAGTCAAGCCATTGTATAAGAAGGGAGATGAAACAGTTATGACATACTACAGACCAATTACGCTTATACCTGTTATAGCAAAAATATTTGAAAGAATCATCATGTCTGAAAAGTTTAACTCATTCTTCACGCAAAATATTACGTTAAATTCTTCTCAATACGGCTTCAGGAAATATTGTTCTACAGCATTGGCTTGTTTTGATTTAATGAAAACGGTTACAAAAGAGCTAAATAAGGGGCATTTAGTAGGCGCTTTATTCTTAGATATGTCGAAGGCTTTTGACTGCGTTGATCATAAAATAATGATGGACAAATTGTACTCTCTAGGTATTCGCGGACAAGCTTATACTTGGATAGAAAGTTATTTGCAGGGAAGATACCAGTGTACTGAAATTATCTATTTTAAAAATAACACCAGAGAATTTCAACGATCCGATAAAAGGAAACTTGAATGTGGCGTACCACAAGGAAGTATTTTAGGACCTCTCTTCTTGTTCTTAGTCTATGTAAATGACTTTCCCAATTGCATTGATCAAAAATTCGTTCAATATGCTGATGACACCGTTGTGATTAATAGTGCCAAAGATCAAGTCGAATTTGTAAAAACTATAAACAAGACTTTAAAAAGTGTAGTTGAATGGCTGAAACGAAACAATCTCAACAAAAATATTAGTAAGACAAAAGTGATGAGATTCCAAACATATCGTGCCAAAGACATTCCACTGCTTGTCGAGTATGAAAGCGAAATAGTAGAAAAAGTGGAAAGTATAAATTTTTTAGGTATAATGGTAGACCAACATTGCAGCTGGAAGGTACATATAGAATATATTTGCCAAAGAGTGGAGAAATTTATTTTCGCATTACGAAAGATTCGTCAAACAGTATCGTTAGAGGCGGCACTTAACGTGTACCACGGTTACGTTGCTTCAGTACTACGATATTGTATTCTAATATGGGGTAATTCTGTAGATATAGATAGAATTTGCAAAATACAGAAAAAGTGTATCAGAACTCTGTGTAACAAACATTTTATGGACTCATGCAGGCCCTTATTTAGAGAATTAGAAATTCTTCCACTTCCTTGTCTTTATATACAAGAGACTTGCATATTTGTAAAAAAATATCCACAATTTTTTAAGACAAACCAGGATATGAATGTTCTTCGTTCTCGATACGGACATAGATTGTATTTACCCATGTCTAAGCTATTTTTACATAGAAACAACTCTGCGCAGATGTGTATTGTATTATATAATAAATTACCTGACAATATCAAAGACTGTTATCATCCAGGCGCTTTCAAAACCAAGCTCCAGGATTATCTTTTGGAGCACTGTTTCTATGACATTAGAGAATATTTATATAAATGATTCAGAATTGTATTATTTAATTTTATTATTTAAATGAATTGCATGGAATTGAATGTTATTTTTTAAATGGGAAGAAATTATTTTAATAGTTTTTTAATAATATGATTATAATTCGTTGAATAATGGAATATACTGATAATTTATAACTACTGAAATGATATATGTGATTCTATTTACTATAATTGTTTTGACAGGTTAAATGATATTGATTATTTAGAATTAAGTATTAGATTTTATTTTATTGAAAAAATGTGATTCTATTTACTATTGTTTTGACATGTTAAATGATATTGATTATTTTGAATTAAGTCTTAGATTTTATTATATTGAAAAATTTGCATACCACACAGTGGTAAAATTTGAGAACTCATTAGATGAAAGACCTTATGTACCAAATTTATATGCAACTAAACTCATTCATTCATTCAAGATTAGGAATGCACATACAAGGGGAAGTTTGAAAGTCACACCAGTGACAGAGATGATAAGAAGAAACAGGTTAGCATGGTATGGGCATGTAATGAGGTTGTATGAGAATCATATTACCAAGAAAGATATGGACATGGATGTAGACGGGCATAAGGGGAGAGAAAAACCTAATAGATGGATTGCGTAAAGAAGGATATGCGCGCGAAGAACCTCAATGCTGAGATAAAGTCTAGATACTATCATGTTTATCATAACACCTGAAAAAATCAAATTATTTTGCGTTCATAAAAGACTGTTTCACCCCTAAAAGGGGAGAAACGGAGACCGATTCTTAAATAATTTTTAGGGAGTCAAGGAGTGCGCGCGGCTAGAGTGCGATTCACATAGGCTCCGCGCGTATCTCCCGTGATTCGGCCTGTGAAAACTCAAACTCAAAACACTAAAATCAGGATTAGTTTTCTTTTTTATTAGGTATCCAATTCTTATTGTTTACATTATATTCTAACGCCTCCTCCCGCTACTAAATACGCGAATTTTAAAGACACCATTAAAAATATAAAAGAAAAATACACCTGGCAACTCCACCGTCACCATAGCTCATTCGTTTTTTCGCGCTCTACGCAGCTGACACATATTTTACATGTTGATGTTTTTCAAAGTGATTATCTAAATAAAACTAAAATCCAGATACGCAGTGATAAAAATGGAGAAAAGATGTCAAAAGTTGTTCGAAAGTAAAATGGCTATCTTAACATAAAGAAAATAACCCAAGATGTCGAAACAGTAAGTACCTACCTGTTTTGAAGATGCGTCGTAATTTTGATTTAGCTTGGCAAGAGGACCTAGATACAATTAATTTAGATAAAATTTTATAATAAGAAATATATTTTTTAAAACTGCCTGCTTTCCGTGGGAAAGCGTTACCTATCAAGGCAAATGAATTAGATGATGTATCTAGGTACCTAATCGATTATGAACTCTATTCATTGGATATAGGCTAAAGCACAAATACCTTTATAGGAAATTATGGTATATACGAGTAGATTATATTTATGACCAAGTTTACAAAGAATTGCATTGAAAAATATTTTAATTGAGGTTGCCTATGTAGATAAAGTTTCTTGAAAACTGCAAACTGTTAGATGGTCCATAACATAACATGGAAATTCCTAATATCCTTCTAAAACTTGAGATAAATTACTCGAAAAATAAAGTCAAAGGAAATGAGCTTTGCAATAGCTGTAATATCACAAATATTGACTTCAATTTCCAAACAATCTTCTTAAAATATCTGAGTGATGTCTTTAGATTACAATGCAATAAGTTTACAATGTCAGTACAGCAGGATCAGAAGGAAACATGACTATGCTTTTATAAAAGACCTAATAGAAGCTGTCGCGACTTCTGCGTGCAACGAATCGCGGCAGCGCGGCGCAACGGGATTGGTCCACAAAGATGAAACGTCAACAGACTAATTCAAAAAAATTATATAAAACGTAACGCTAACTACTTTTTTCACTCATTTCTAATTTCTGTTTTCAACGCAATAAACGCAGTTGTATCGCAAAAAAGGCTAAATTTATTTTAAAATCATCACCACATCATCATTCGAAACATTTTGGACCTTCTGAAGCCGAATCTTAAGTAAAAACGAGCCAAGTTGCAGAAGAGACGAAGCACGAAATAAGGAATATACGCAGAATAACTGAGGATCAAACCGAAGAAAAAGCGCAAAAGGTACGACCATCAGCTATCATTTCCTTTCTGTTTTACATCCTTTTCCATTACTTACACTTGTGTTTATTGCTGTGGCAAATTATCAAATTCTAATATTAGTGATTGATACGCGGGGAGTTTTATTTTAACGTATATAGAAGTGTGCCGTTAGCTAGCATAAGCTATATAAAATTATTTAATCCTTCCAACTTTCACTTACCATCAGAATGAGTACCGAATCTAATACAATTCGTTCCAAATCTCCGTGCAAAATAACCGTTACAAATAATGAATGCACTGATCAGTTGATTCGCGATCTAGTAAAAAAGCGCTCCATTGTCAAGGGTAGATTAACTAGGTTCGGTAATTTTATCAATATGTTAGAGAATGAAAAACCATTGTCTTCTCAATCAAAGGCAGATTTACAGTTGAGAATTCAAAATGTCAAAAGCATACACGCTGAGTTTAACAGTCTTCAAAGTACACTAGAAGAATCGGCTCTTGAGAATGATTTAGAAGAACAATTTAATCAACGCGATCAGTTTGAGGACAGTTATTTCAGCGTGATGGCTCGAGCTGAATGTATGCTAAAAGAGGATAGTGAAGTTTGCGTTTCTAAGGAGTTCTCAAATAATTCTATTAAACTGCCTACTATATCTGTACCGACCTTTGACGGTTCGAGTGAGCATTGGCTTGAATTTCGGGATACGTTTCTATCTCTTGTACATAATTCCATGCAGATAAGTAGCATCCAAAAGTTTCATTATTTGAAATCTTCACTCAAGAGTAGCGCAACCCTAGTTATTGATTCGTTAGAATTTTGTGCTGACAACTATTTAGTGGCCTGGGAATTATTATTGAATCGGTACAATAATTGCGGCTTGTTAGTACATAATTACGTTAAAGCATTGTTCAATATCAAATCTTTGACTAAGGAGGAACCAAATTCATTGCGAAACTTAATTGATATAATTTTAAAAAAATTACGCGCACTCAAAATCCTAGGTGAACCAGTAGACAGCTGGGACACACTTATTATTTATATTGTTGTCTCTAAATTAGATAAAATTTCGGAACGCGAATGGGAGCAACATAAAACAACAATTTTAAAACAATCTGGGGACACCAAGTCAAGGTTGAAGGTAGATTCGTTGTTGTCGTTTATTAAAGACCGCGCGGATATGTTGGAGATGTTACAGTTATCCAACGCTAGTACCATATCAAATGTCAACACTATGAGTAAAAAACAAGCACATAATTTTTCTAAAATTCACTGCAACGTTTCCACTAACAAGCCGCAAAATCACTTGTATAACAAGACGTGTTCATTCTGCAATAACGGTTTCCATCAACTTTACGCGTGTCAACGGTTTTTAGCTATTGATTTAGATGCTAAGCTTAAACACGTAAGCATCAATAAACTATGCCAGAACTGTTTGCGCCCAGGTCATATCGTAGAAACATGTAGGTTCGGCCCGTGTAGACACTGTAATAAAAAACATAACTCCGTATTACACACACGAAATGATGACATTAGCCCGACCGTGCCTGCGCGCGTTTGCGATAATAACAAACAAGTTTTGTCTATGCACTCGTCCCTCTCCCAGTTGTTATCGCCGCCTGAGCAACAACTGGTTTCTAGTCCCGCCTTATCGGATACACACATAGATACGGGCATGCAATTAGCGCATACGCGGACAGTTTTGCTATCCACTGCAATTGTTGAGGTCGTTGATGTTTACGAAAATTGTCATTTAGCGCGCGCTCTGTTAGATTCGGGAAGCGAGCGTTGTTTTATATCTAGTTCATTATGCAAATTATTACAAATTCCTATGATACAGTCCACACATGAAATTCGTGGTGTTGGTAATTCAATCACACAGTCTACGCAAATGTGTGAAATTGAAATAAAATCCTGCACCAGTGCATACACAACGCAAATTCATTGCATTGTGCTACCGCACCTAACTTATACGTTGCCACCTATATCTAAACATTATGCGAAGTTTAATATACCCGAGCATATTCAGTTAGCGAATCCATCGTTCTATGAATCTCAAGAGATAGATATATTAATAGGCGCTGATAAATTTTGGGATTTGTTGAACAGCGGTAGAATGCGATTACCTAATGGTCCGTTCCTCCAAAATACGCGTTTAGCATGGATTGTTTCGGGTCCCATACATTACAATGCGTGCGGTATGGGTAGTGTGCAATGTAATTTTTCTCAAAGTATTGATACGCAATTACGACAATTTTGGGAACTTGAGGAATTTACAAAACCATGTAAGACGTACACTGATGAAGAACAGGAATGCGAAAACATTTTCGTTAATACTACGATGCGCAATGAAGACGGAAGATTTTCTGTAAGCATTCCCCTCAAATCATCACTACATGGATTAGGCGAATCGTATTCCCAAGCCCTTAAACGTTTTTTGTCTCTGGAAAGGCGCCTTCAAGCAAATCCTGAGTACAAAAAATTATATAGCGAGTTTATACACGAGTATAAAAATTTAGGTCATATGACGCGTGTTGACAATTACGGAACCCCTAATTATGTATTACCACATCATGGGGTGCTTCGCGAGCATAGCACAACCACAAAGCTGCGTGTAGTATTCGACGCTAGTGCTAAATCAAGTTCCGGATTGTCTTTTAACGACCTACAACTTGTGGGACCTCCGATACAGGGCGATTTGTTTGCCATTTTGCTACGAATGCGTCAATACAAATACATAGCATGCGCTGACATAGAGAAAATGTATCGGCAGGTGTTAGTCAACGAAAATCAACGTGACCTACAACTCATTTTGTGGCGTGACGATCCGACTAATCCGATTGATGTATACAGGTTGAATATCGTAACTTATGGTACCGCCTCGGCACCCTTTTTAGCTGTAAGGTGTTTGAAACAGTTATCAATGGATTGTCCGGATCCTGACGTCAAGAGAACAATAGCGGAAGACTTTTTCGTTGATGACATGGTCACTGGTTCTAATAATAAAAATAAGATTTTACAACTATGCGAAAATATATCAAATACGTTAAAAGCGGGATGTTTTTCATTAAGAAAATGGATATTCAATTTTCGTTGTGAACAAGCCTCCAATTGTTTTGATGACGCCAAAGATTTAAATATTAATGATAGTCACAATTGTAAAACTTTAGGTATGAGTTGGAATTTTAAATCCGATGAATTTTATTTTGATACTCAATTTGAAAATAATAATATTATTACGAAACGCACAATTTTATCCCATATATCGCAAATATTCGACCCTATGGGATTATTAAGTCCCACAATTATAATAGTAAAAGTTTTATTACAAAACCTATGGCTTCACAAAATAGACTGGGATGACGAGCTCCCGCGCGATATCACAGCTGAGTGGAACCGGTTTGTTGAAAATTTGTCGGCGCTTGAGAGCATTCGTATTCCGCGACACGTATTAAGGTGCGTCCCCACTACGAGCCGCGCGGCCGCGGGAGCCGCGAGGCTCGGCCTCACCAGCTTTTTGTGCATATTTGTAACGCATTCTCACTATAGAGCTGCGCGGCCCAGTGTGGCCAGATTTTGAAGAATTATTTCCATTTTAGTAGAAATGTAGTTTTATTTCAGTTAGGTTGTTGTGCTAGAAATGTTTTGAAATTCTTCTATTCATAAATAAAGGGGTAACTACTGCATCTGTTTTGTGTAAAAAACGAAACTAACAGATAATATTAGAAAATTCCCATACACACTTTGTGAAAATTTTCTGTTGTTTTGTGGAAAGTTTCGATGTTTTTCTATACAGAACAAGAGACACGGCTAAATATACAGTGCGAAAAATTGTTTAATGAATGTAGTTTTTCAATTTTTGTTTTCCATTAAAATTTTTTATTTAAAATATTTCTTTATTTTTTTAAATTTATCATTCATCGTCATCTGGTAGACGATTGTTTGAGTAATAAAATACGTGTTCATTGTGAAGAATAGGAATGATTTTATTTACAAATTGGAGCTATAATATCATGTTTTAATAGAATGGCTGCCGTAGGTGTCTGTCATGTGATTTTCTGTCGTTGTCAATGTCTAAAATTTTGCAGGGGGGAGGTGAAAAAGATGTGCAGAAAGAGGAGGACTACCCCTCGATACCCCTTTCCCCTCTCGGCGATGCATAGTTTTTGTAATATTAATTTTTTGAATTCATTCATACCTAACCACAAAATGTATGGACTAGTAAAATGTTAGTAAAACTGTACATTGTAGTTTTTTCTTTATTGCAATGCAACTAAGTTGGCAAACAAGCAAACTGTCCACCTGATGGTAAGTCTTACATCTTTTAATAAAAGCGTAAAAGCAACATTTCTTTCAGCTCTGACACCCCCCTAAATACACACCCCCTGTCATAACGGCCCTTTAGAATTTATGTAGGTACTTACAGTATGGAGTTATTATTATAATTTTGTTTGTTGTACTTTTTTTATTAATTTTCTTTAATTTGTTTCTATTTTATTTTGTTTAAAATATTTGTATTTCATTAATGATTTTTTTTTCTTTTATTAACCACCAACCTAGTATGGATATCATATATAAAGGCTGCCTGGCAGAAATCTGATAAGCCCGCCTTTTGTTATTTTTGTATTTATTGTCCAATTATTTGTTATTTGTTCTATCGCGAGGAGATGACAGTAGTCGTATAATAGTGGCGGTAGCAATAATGTTCACATTTATTTGTAACTAGCTGTGCCCGCGACTTCGTCCGCACGGAATAGTAACTTTTGTTGAAGTTGATAAAAAGTAGCCTATGTTATACCTAATATAATTAGCTATCTATTAGTGAAAGTCCCGTCCAAATCGGTCCAGCTGTTCCGGAGATTAGCGGGAACAAACAGACAGACAGATAGACAGACAAACGTGTTTGTTATTGGTACCCGATATACATTCATACCCATTTAGTAAAAACTTGTTATTTTGATATTACAAACAGACACCTTGTATAATAGCAGAATATCGGCGAACAGCTGGCAGAATGGTAAGTTCAATTTAAAGTTGACTTACGGAATACAGTACCTACCTACTTTTGGTTACCTTTATGTAGCCGACTTTTAAAGCGTTAAATGTCGAATATTATAACTTGTCAAGTCGTCTTGGTACGCATTTTGGTTCCGTAATACTTCAGTCAATGCTTGTTACAAGTTACAGCCTTTTACAGAAGTCATACTTTTGTCTATTTCTTTAAAATATCACAAAGTGTATACGTTTAAACTTCTTTCGTCTTATTAGAAAACAAACATGGTCTGAACTTAGTCCTGGTTGAAACTAGGACCAAGTTGACGTTGTCTCAATCTACGAGTATCAACACAAGTGAAAGCGCACTAGGTTTAAACCAAGACTAACTTTAGACCAGCGGCCCTACCACCTAACTAATAGTGATTAACGATGGCGATAGCGAGTTACTCGCTAGCGTCAAGAAATCACAATATTAGAGAGCTCAAATTATAACGAGGGAATTAGGCGGTAGGGCCGCCGCTTATCATAGCAAACTCGTAAAATTAAAACGATAGCGAGTCACTCGCTATCGCCATCGTTAATCGCTATGAGTTAAGCGGTAGGACCGCAGGTTTAGACCAGAGGTTTTGTAACAAGATCGTTTAAAAGTTAGCGTATACTGTGAGGGGGCGCAACGGGTCGGGTCGCAGCGCAAAAATCAGTTCGAATCGCTCTAATGTATTTTATATGAGCTATCGAGTACTATGCCGGGGCGCAGCGGGCCGCATATTCCGCCGCTAATAGTGGTTGCGTGCTATGCGGCTCGATCCGCCCCGCTGCGGCCCGTCACAGTGTGCGTGATCCTCGATTTTACTTCACAAATTATATTTTTATGCTTTAGTTATTGTTCTGAGAGAAGATGGCATATTTATGGCATTATCGTGAGTCGTGTTTGGTAGATTATAAACAAGTCGGGCAGGTTTGCCGTTTTTGAGATAGTCACACTGACAGGCCGCGCGGCTGTGCTGGGCCGCGCGACTTGGGCCTCGCTTTACATCGACACTCACGAGGCTCAGCCTCGCGGCTAGGCCTCGTAAGCCGCGCGGCCCTAGTGGGGACGCACCTTTAGCAAATCAGTCTACGTTACTTGAGCTGCACATATTTACGGATGCTTCTCAAACTGCATATGGCACGTGCATTTATGTTCGATCTATTACCGAAAATAATGTGTGCGTACAGTTATTATGCTCAAAGGGCAAAGTTGCGCCACTCAAGCCTGTAAGTATTCCGCGACTAGAGCTGTGTGGGGCTTTACTTGGCGCGCGTCTTTATACAACTGTTCAAAATTCGCTTCGCTGTCAGTTCACTCGTGTTGTATTCTGGACAGATTCAACTATAGTCTTAGGCTGGCTCCGCATGGCGCCTAATTTATTGAAAACTTTTGTCCAGAATAGAGTAGCCGAGATACATGAGCTGACCGAGGATAAACCGTGGCGACATGTGAGCGGAAAATTCAACCCCGCAGACTTAGTCTCTCGGGGCGTACACCTGCCCGACCTTACCACTTCAGGCCTATGGTGGAATGGTCCGTCTTTCCTTCATGATATTACTTTCAATTGTAGCAATTTAGACTTAAGTACACAAAATTATACAACCAGCGATTTACCCGAACTTAAGTCCAGTACAGTTCATGCGTTTAGTTGTAACTCAAGTGAAAGTTTAATTTCATTTACTAGATTTTCTCGCTTCAACAGATTAATTCGTTCATTTGCTTATGTTTTGCGTTTCATAAACAATATTCGTAAGTCAAAATTAGATAGGTTAAGCGGTGTTGTTAGCGTAAGCGAGATACGACATTCTGAGATGATTTTAGCGAGGTTGTCTCAGTTAGAATCATTTCATAGTGAATACGAATGTCTGTTGAAGGGACTATCACTAAAGAAGAATCCTAGCTTAGGTAGATTAAATCTATTCTTAGATAAATTAAACATTATACGCGTCGGGGGTCGAATAAGCAATTCTGAAGAATTCAACTATGATAAGAAGCACCCAATTTTACTTTAATCAAAGCATCCTTTTGCCGTGTTACTTTTTCATCATAGGCACGAGCACGAGTCTCATTTCCACGTAGCCCCTCAGGCACTCCTGTACGACTTGCGCGAGCAATGGTGGACGATTGGCGGAAGAAACCTTGCTAGGGGAGTAGTACGGAATTGCTTAGTATGCAAAAAATTATCAGGTAAGACTTTACATCCGCTTATGGGTAACCTACCAAGGGAACGTTTGAGTGCTACTTATCCCTTTTTTCATTGTGGCGTTGACTATGCAGGGCCGGTGTTCACGTTGAACCGCAAAGGAAGAGGCGCAAAAACAGTTATATCTTTTGTTTGTTTTGTCTTTTTGTATATATTGTTAAATAGTTCTGTATTGTAAATATTTACTAGGACGGCAGGTTGACTACTTCTCTTAATTTATTCTTTGTTCAGTGTGTATAGCATTAAGACTGATCGAATTTAGGGAGTAGCTAAGCTCCCTAAACTAAATCCTCTCTCTCTCCCTCTTATCTATAACAAAGTACTCTGAGTACTATAGAGCGGTTGACTACTCGTTAAATAAGCCTAGGTCGTGTGTAAATAAATAAATATATTTAGGTTTTTAAAATTTACTTTAGTGTAAATTTTTCTCTTTGTGGGGGGATAATGTAGCGTCCTGCCTGTCGTTCCTATACTATGTATAATAAGTTAGATTTTAAGTTAGTTTGTAAGATTTGTTTTCGGCCTTTAACTCTGTACATATTAAGAAAATAAGCTTTTTCTTATTAGCATGCTCTATATATTTTAATTACTCTTTATTCTATATAGTTTATTTTTCATATTTATTATTTTCATATTTGTATCTATTTTCATAGTTTTCTTAATATATTATTTTTTATGTATGCGGACTACTCAAGTTCCATCACCCAAAAATGCACTGACTGTCATTTATTTTTCACTTTACGGTTTACTATCCTCTCATCCCAAAATGATCAATAGAAAGAGCAAGCTTATTTTCTTCTTCTAAATTCTAGTACTTGTTTTGTTTTATTCATTTGTTTTAGCTGTAATATAAAATTAGTATGTACGCTGAATCGGGAGTTCAGTCGTCGAGTTAGCTCGTACACTACGCACTGTAGTGCAGGCCGTTCCCGGGCCATTGGCATTGGCCCGGGACTCAAGAAGGCTCCGCGTAAATCTATCTCTAAACTAAATCTACCTGCTGCTGCCTAAACGCTTTGCCGAAGCTTCGGACGCCGTGGAAGAAGCTACCCTTCTATCGCCGGTCCTGCGGAAGAAGCCACTGCCGATTTGCCTCTACGGGTTTCTTCTGATTATCGTCTCAGAGTGCTGAAGAGCAAGATCACAACTGCGGGCCTGGTGTGACTGGGTTGTCGCCGTGTACTGAAACGACGCTGCTGTTACCATCTTCAGCTGTGTTCCTGTTTTCCCGCCATAGTTTCACGTTCCCCCTAAGTCCGTACCGATCCTACCACCGGTGGTCACGTCGCGAGTGAATTCCCTTTTCCCCTGTCCCTCCTATTCCCCGGCAACGTCGTGTGTGCATCGAAATAGACTCTAAAATTTGCTTGTAAATAAATATTAATATTTTGTATCATAATATTTTTATCTTTTGTAGTATAGTGTTTCCCTATTTCTCTCTCCCGATTTATCTGCTGCGTTACAGCTTCTCCCTCTCAGAGAGGTTGTAACGTTACAGAGGCTGGAATAAAGTCGTGTAAATATCATCTGATTCGGGTCATTGGTAACGCGCACTTAACGTTTGAGGAATTAGTTACAGTGTTAGCACAGGTTACAGCTATCCTTAATTCACGCCCTCTTTCGCCTATGTCCTCAGACCCCAATGATCTCCTACCCTTAAGTCCTGCCCATTTCCTAATTGGTCGTACACTTACAGCGCCAGTATACGATGACATGCGAGCTGATCCGGGAAACCTACTCAATCGCTACAAGAAGGTGGAGCAGATACGTCACCACTTCTGGGCCCGATGGGCGAAAGAATACGTTTCGGAGTTGCAGACCAGATGCAAATGGACGGAAAGCGGCGACTCACTGCAACCTGGAACTCTAGTCGTCATCAAGGATGACAATTTGCCTCCTCTCAAATGGCAAATGGGACGCATCATTGCTACAGTTCCTGGCAAGGATGGTATTTCTCGCGTGGCGGACATTCACACAGCAAGCGGTGTAGTGAGGCGGGCATTCTCAAAAATATGCCCACTATTGTACGAAAATGCACCATCCCAATAATTTGAAAGCGACCTGGTGCTTTCAAGGCCGGGGGCATGTCGCGACTTCTGCGTGCAACGAATCGCGGCAGCGCGGCGCAACGGGATTGGTCCACAAAGATGAAACGTCAACAGACTAATTCAAAAAAATTATATAAAACGTAACGCTAACTACTTTTTTCACTCATTTCTAATTTCTGTTTTCAACGCAATAAACGCAGTTGTATCGCAAAAAAGGCTAAATTTATTTTAAAATCATCACCACATCATCATTCGAAACAAAGCTATTAAAAGCAATAAGAGGGATGAATATTTGTACTCCAATTAAAGTGTAAAATTATTTACAGTCATAAAAAGAATGATAAGATAAGATAAGATAAGATAAGATAATAATTTATTGTAGAACTGTGTACAAGAAGGTCTTAAAATTAGATAGTGTCAACAGTTTGCCCATTTCGGACGTACAATATAACATTTAAATAGCATATATTAAAATTAAATTCATAATAAAAGTTCGGACGTAGGTACAATATGACATTAAAATAACAATTATTAAAATTAAATTCTTAATAAAATTTCGGACATACGATGCAACATTAAAACAACAACTACTAAAATTAGATCTTAATAAATTAACAATGAAGTACATTTAATTAATAACAATTCAAATATCAAGAACATAAGATTAAAATTAAATAATTCTCTATCCACATCATAATAAAATTCAAATTTCAATCAAAAAATATTTAAATTAGGTATTTATATCAAAATTAGAGTTACAATAATAAAATTAAGCAAATGTCAATGATTATTAAAATATTCATCCAAAGTATAAAAGCATTTTGTTAACAGCCACTGCCTAAGCTGTATTTTGAACTGATTCTTTTCCAAAGCCTTTATAGAATTGGGTAAATGATTAAAAATGTCAACTCCAGTTCTTAAGGTGCTTTTGTTACATATATAACTAGATGACTTAAATACACACATATCATATGCATATTGTAATCGTAAGTTCTTTTTTAGTTTGCTTTTTGAGCTAAAATGGTCGTTATTTTCTTTAACAAAAACTGAAATATTCAAAATATAGATGCAAACCAGAGTTAGAAACTTGAAATCCTTAAATACATTTCTCAGCGAATTATATTTATCAAGTTTTAGCATAGTACGCAAGCATTTCTTTTGTAAAATAAATGTCGATTCTGCATTTACTGAGTTACCCCAAAAAATTATGCCATACGTTAAAAGCGGGAAGACATACCCATAATATGCATTTCTTGCTGCTTCCACCGAAGCTACATTTGTTAGGATTGATATGGCATAGCAACTGCTAGAATTTTTTTTATTTATTTCCTCAATATGTGATTTCCAGTTCAAATGAGTATCAATGGAAACACCTAAAAATTTACTGTTTTGCACATTCTGTATTTGCTTGCCATCAATGACTATATTTAATTCTATGGGATTTTTTTTATAATTTCTAAACTCCATCAGCTTTGTTTTTTCAAAATTTACTTTTAAATTTAATGAAGCTAGCCATTTTACTACGACGTCCAGTGTGTTATAAACTTCATCTACGAAATCAACATCATTTAATAAGTCATTTTCCAAAAATATTGTTGCATCATCAGCAAACAAGACACATAAGTGTTGAATGATCAAGGGAAGTTCGTTTATGTAAACTAAAAAAAGGAGCGGTCCAAGAATGCTTCCTTGGGGAACACCCGAACAAACATTTTCAAAATCAGATAGGATGCGTACAGTAGTTTTTGATTTTTTGTCAAATGTATCTAATAATATTGCCTGTGTTCTACTTGACAGGTATGACTCCATTAACTTCAGTGAATTTCCCCGTATTCCAATATGCTCGAGCTGTTTTAATAATATGTCGTGACTGACGCAGTCAAATGCTTTTGACATATCAAGGAACATTCCAATACAAGTTTTTTTCTCATCTATTCCCTTCCATATTTGTTTCAAAATATTAAATATAGCTAATGTTGTATTTTTTCCTTTTTGAAAGCCAAATTGATTTACATTTAAGATTTTATTTTTATTTAAAAACGATATCATTCTTTCGTAGATGATTTTTTCAAATATTTTTGAAAAATTGGATAATAAAGCAATAGGGCGATAATTATTAGGATTATCCTTAGCACCTTTTTTGTGTAGAGGTTTCACTAGAGCTTTTTTTAAATCTTCTGGGAAAATTCCCGTTTCTAAAGTCAAATTTATAATAAAGGTTAATGGTTCAGCTATGAGATGTACACTTGATTTTATTAAATTCATGGGTATATTATCATGTCCCGTGCTTTTTTTATTTTTTAATGATTTAATAGTTTTCTTAATTTCTTGGACATCAACTGGAGTCATAAAGATACTGTTTAGGTTAGCATGTGACTCCAGTTTGTGTTTAGCTGGATTCTTATGAGATATGGAATTTTGTAAATTCAAAAAGTGGGAATTTATTTGTTTCGCTATGTCATGCGGTTCATTAATTACTGTATCGTCTTTTATTAAACTTTCTATTGATTCTTTTATAACATTAACTTTTGCTGTATTTCTTTTTATAATTTGCCACATAGTTTTATTTTTATTATCACTATTTTTTAAATAATTAAGATTCGTATTTTTTTTTGATTGCCTTGTTACAGATTTTAGAACTTTGCAGTATCCTTTGTACCTTTTTTTAATTACAGGACAGTTTGTACTTCGTTGTTTTAAATACAACTTTCTTTTATTTTTACTTGCAATTAATATACCTTTAGTTTTCCAGTTAGGAATATTATTGTATTTTATTTTAATTCTCTTGTTGGGTACACAAAGTTCAAAAACCAGATTGAAAATATCAAAGAATTTTTTATATGCATTATTAGAATTATTTTGAACATACACCTCTGCGAAATTCATTTGTGCCAAGTATTTTAAGAAAACTTCTTCATACGAACTTATGTCTCTTATAATAGTATACCAGAACTTTTCGTTGAAACTTTGACTTGAGGGAACCGAAATTAATTGACATGTATGATCCGATATACCAACATCTAATACTTCAACGGAATATTTCTTTACATTAGTCATTATATTGTCAATGCAAGTTTGAGAGTGTGCGGTAATTCTAGTGGGGATTAATATTGCAGCATGCAATTTATATGACTTAAACATATTCAAAAACGATTCACTTTTGTAGTTCTTATCAAGTATATTTACATTGAAATCACCCATGACAAAAACACTCTTATAACTATTTCTGGCCCTTATCCTGATCTTGTGTAGTACATATTCCATATTACTGAGAAAAATCCCTATGTCACTGTTTGGTGTTCTATACACGCATACCACTAGATAATTTAATCCACAAATGACTACACCACAACATTCGAAGTGATTTTCCACTGACATTTCTGAAATCCATTGAATTTCGCGAATGTCAATAGTATTTTTGACATAAATTGCTACACCTCCCCTGTTTCTACGTTTACGGCAGAAATGAGCTGCTATTTTATATCCACTAATTTGAAATATCTCTACTTCACATTTAGTCAAGAAAGTCTCACTAAAACTACATACGTCTATATTTCTTTCATGCAATAATATTTCAAGTTCATCTATTTTAGATTTAATGCTTTGTGTATTTAAGTGAATCAACTTCAGCGTATTACTCTTATCTCTAGATGCGAAAAAAATCAGGATTATTATCGTTGAGTGTATTTTCAAAGTATTTTTTTGAATGTTGATTGTTACTAATTTGCTGTTTAAAAAAATATGGAATTGTATACTGTTTTGCATGTCCCTTAGATATACCTTTTTTTTCATTTTCTGTTCTCAATATAGTTTTCTTTTTAAAGTAATGCGTAATTTCTTTTTGATTAGATTTCTTATTATTTTTGTTCTCACTTTTAGTGTCATTATTTGTATGTGCTATCCATTTATTCTTGTAATCAATATTGAGTATTTCCCTTAACATCAATCTAGCAATGCATAGTTTATAAATTTGACTTAAATTGTTATAACTTATAGATACCAACCTTGCGTGATGAAATTGAGAACACACCAGCCGTATTTCTTCATTTTGTTTAGTGACATTTAAAATATTATTATGACAAATTTCAGAAACCAATACATTTGTATGTTGTAGTAAGGACAAGTAATAATAAAGAAATGATCGGAAACTGATTGGATTCCGGTCATTTGATCCTGCTAAAATCATTATATAATCGGACTTTGTAAATTCTTTACACAAATTCTTACAAGATAACAGTATATGTTCTAAGCTAGCATTTGGTTTTACTATAGCTGTTACTTCGTATTCATTACCTAGCAGGTTTTGTAATACATATCGAACACCTTTACCATACTGATCACTAAAGATTAGCACTTTTCTTTTTGAAATACAATTACCGTTCAAACATGAGTTTATGGGTTTTTTAGAAGTAAATTCTTTTCTTTTGGTGTTTACATAACTTTGTAGATTTGGCTTAGGAATACACGATTTTGAACTTTTTTCGATATTTATTGGTTTCGAATATTTTTGTTGTTTGTTGGCTGTATGCGAGCTGTCCCCTATATGTGTATCAGTGCTTTTTTTATCACGTATTGTATTTATTCCTGTCCTTGGAGACTTACATATTTCTGTTAAACTTTTGATTCTTGCTTCGTAGTCAGTTATAGTTTTCTTAAGACTAGAGTTTTCTTGCAGTAGATTACAAATTTCATTATCTGATATTTCTAATTTTTGTTTTAAGCGTGCTATCTCAATTTCCATAGTTTTTATTGCCTCGTAACTTAGTGAGGGAATTTCAGGACAGCTTCTATTCATAATACTTGATGAAATCTGTGTTGCCCACAATATTCTCTTCGGTGTTGTCATCAGATAAAGATTGAAAAGAATTAGCGATGGGTAATGAGAATGACTTATTAATAGTGTTTATAGCTGTTTCAGATTTGTTTGATGTGCTTGGTGTACTTGTTACAGCTTTATTATTTTTTGAGAAATTTTTCATACCATTTTTACACTTATCACACTGCCACTGCTTTTTATTTTCCGGTGTCATTATCCGGAAACGTGCAAATGAGACATTAGTGCAGTCCAGGTGAAACAGTAGTCTACATGTTGAGCAACATAATTTTTGTCTATTTCTTATTATATTCGAACATATTCTGCATTCTAGATCCATGTTAATAATCTTATTCCAATGTAAATCTTTATTTATTATATAATCTTCTATTAATTTATTGTCAATTGTAATAATAATGTAAAATAGTCAAATCTAAAAATTTCTTCCCACAACAAAAAGTCAATGCATTCATGTGGATTTGAACCCGGCCCCTAAACGACGACTGAATCTTTGGGCGCTAGTGTGAGTCAATGGTCAATCGACTAACAGTGTATACAACGTAGTTGGTGAAATTTCGTATCTGTATCACCAAGTATTTAGCAGTATCCAATCAACGTGAAGTTAGATGTTTATCTTGACTTGAAGTTGCGACGGGTGTGAGCACAAAAATTTCCAGTAAAATTACTAGATGGCGTTGACAAATATAATATTCCGTCAATTTCCTCTCTATTGCTATGAATATACGATTTATTTACGGATGGTGTCAATGATAAAGTTCACAATTCACATGACATGTAACAGCTGATATTTACAGTTTGTAAGATAGTTCAGTACTGCATTCGGTATAAGATTCATATTTCTGTAGCATATCTCTTTTCAAATGAGACTAACCGACGATGTTGATAAATTTATGCTATGCAAATTAATATATTGATTCGGTGTGGATTCGGTACTCACTATTTAGATGACAATTCCTGTGTTTTAGATTATACTGTTCTTGGAGAATAATTTCCACCAACTTATTTTGCACAATAATATTTTCTTGAGCTAGTAGTTGAATTTTTGTACACCGATTACTAAATGTTTATTTGTATTATATTCCGTAAATTAATCATGAAAATAACATTCACACTTTGAATTTAGTCACTTTTGCACATATTGGTTATATACTGATTGATTATATTTTATTTAATTTAATTTGAAAAAGAAATTTGTACGGAGGTCGATGTTTACGACTGACCAGGGGCCTTACCATGATCGCTTATAGCAAGGTTAAAACAATATTGAAACAGAGACACCGCTCTTGCTGCGTATAGCGCCATCCCGCTCTCAGCGCGGTTTTAATATTGTTTTGAGTGATCATGGTTAGGGGGCAGTGCTGCCAGCTTATGAATGATAAACATTCTAAAATATAAGCCATGTATAAAAACCTCAAAAATTTGCTTCTAATTTGAAAACCTACCAGCAGCCTGTGTGCTGCAATAAGCAGCCTGTGTGCTGCAATAAGCAGCCTGTGTGCTGCAATAATTTCTAACAATATCCTCCTCGGAGAGGCTCATAGAGAGAGGGCCAACCTCAACTATCATTCAGGTCACGAATGAACATGCTCTGTTTTCAGCAGCCAGTCTCGAACCAATTATCCATAGACCCCATATTTTTACCCATCGTGGGAATAAATAACCGAGGTCAATTAAATTTAAAAGTGGATAAGACACTATGTAATACATTTTGTTACTATTTTGAATCAACTTTATTATCCACTAGACAATAATAAATATTGTGAAATGGGTAATTATACAAACAAATTAACAACTGCATAGGTAGCAGAAATGCTTGGCCCCATGCAAAGATTTCTAGAGTTTTACTATTCCTAAAAGGATGGTTCCATAGATTTATTTTAAAATAAAATAATGATTCCTTAAAATAATTTGATAATAAGTTTATTGAAAATCTACACTTTCAATTGAAGATTTCATGTTATAGATTTGATTAAATTAATGCATGCACTATTTACATTCAAATTATTCATAACGAAGAAAATTGTTAGTTTTTATGTTTGAATAATTGTATGAATACAATTGCTTTTACCATGCGGGTTAAATACAGTACATACATACCTTAACCTTTTGTCTCAAGTCAATTTCAGGTATTTTTATAAAAAAAAAGGTGTGTATTTTTATATTGTAATATATATATATATATATATTTAAGAAAAAAGCTGAATAAAGAACATAATAATAATTAAAATTAATAAATGTTTGACGACTTGATTAAAATATTGATAAATCAATAAGAAATGTTAGTTATTATAATTTTTAACTATAACTTATAACGGTTTACAATAGCTAGGCTTTATTTTATTTTTTTTAATAAGATTTTACGAATTTTATTCAATGTAAAATAATTTTTAGGTTTTCAAATATATTCCTTCGATATGACCTTAAAGATTAAGTGCAATAGAAAGGAAATGTATCACACTATTAGTCATCATCACTTATAAATAAATTTTCTCAGGTGTATTATCAACTGACAGTAATTGAATGGTAAAAGCAAGACAGTATCAATTTCTTAGAACTGTTAGATACATAATTATGCATTAAGATGTTTTGCTGACCTCTCAAGTAGATGTGATATTTTATTAGAAATAGATAACACCACACTTTCAATACATATATTAACAGAAAAAGCTCAGTTTGATATCAATCAAATTGATCTTGCTAAGCATTTGGCGGTGGTGTGAAACTAGCAGCATCTGATTTTTTGCTTAATATATAAAATTTCAAAATATTAAAGCTGATTTTAAATCTTGTAGTCTCAATGCAGATGTAAGTTGGAAACTGTCGCAGGACATAATGTACTTCTAAGATTTGTGATGCATTGATTCATTTGTAACACATTTCAATAAAATATATATATATATGATTATATGATAAATAAATTATATTTTATAATATACATGTAATCATGGCATAGTCTTATGTTTCAAATGTTGATACTTTTACCATAGGATTAATATTTTTATAAAAGAAGAAGAAACTCCTTTTCTTTGATTTTGAAATTTTTGCAGAGTTATAACTGACAGAGCTTAAGGAATCTAAGTATTTCCTTTTAGACCATTACCACTCAGGCTTACTACAAAGAAATAATGTTTCATTCAGATCTATCCAATGCTTTAATACCAAAAGTTTCTTTTTTCAAATCTTATGTTTATTTTTAAAGCAGAAGCATCGCATCAATCATTGCATTTTCACTGTTCAGCTTTTACACCAATTATCTAACTATAGGCAATAGAATAAGGTCAGATGATAAAATTAAAAAATGGATAAAACGAGTTAAAAGACTATGTCTGGCAAAGCCAATGTATGTTAGCATAATGAAATATGGCATATGCAATCCTGCCATAGTTTTATATTACCTTAAGCATGGGTCATCTAGAAACCTGACATTGAAATAACCTAGACTCAAGAAAACTGACATTAAAAAACTGCTATTATTAGCAAAACCACTGCCCAAAAAGTCACAAATCCTTTATATAATTAGTTATGTATTAATTATAGTTTTCTCAAATTAAGATGGCTATTTTAAGAGATATTAAAAGTTCTATGACAGCGACACTTAAGCAAGTTGTCTCTTCTTTCTCTATTTAAAAATTATTCCAGATATTTTACTTGTGAGAACTTTGTTATTGCTTTAGAAGTAACAAATAATAAAGGACCATTGAAATAAACCTTTGATAAATTTATTTTAGACTTTTAAAATACTACTACTCAATCCATTAGTAGATGACTAAAGCAAACAATGGAGGAAAGTTAATCTAATTGTTCATCTTTCATATTAATATTCTATTTATTCATCACCCTCCAAACAATATGCTTCAAATTATCATGCATATAGGGCAGGATTAACTGTTTATAATATTCTAAAGGCGAATAAACATTTTCAGTAAATCACTATTTTACATTTTCGCTTGGCGATTATGTACTCTGTCCGTGGGACAGGCTGAAGGACATATATCTTTCAAAGCACATTAATGTTTTTTTTAGGGAATCGTTAATTCTACATTTTCGCGTGGCGAGGATGTAGGTGCTCTGTCTGTGGGACAAGTTAAAGGACAAATATATGTCCAGGCATATGAATGATTTTAAGGAATTGTTAATTCTACATTATCGCGTGGCGATTATGTACTCTGTCCGTGGGACAGTCCTAAGGAATTGTTAATTCTACATTTTCACGTGGCGATTATGTACTCTGTCCATGGGACATTCCAAAGTACAAATAGGTACCTATAAAGGTAAATGATTGATTTCAGGATTTTATTACTATTACATTTTCGCGTGTCGATTATGTAGTTTGTTTGTGGAACAGACTAAGGCTAAATTATTTTTAATGTATTTGATATTCATTATTAACTTCTGTACTTACAAATATTTCACTGAGGCAAAATTAATTGAGTCTCTGTACTGTACATTGAAATCCCATTAGGTTTCAATCTGGAAAGGGAACCGAAACTTACAAAGAGTTAGATAACACATTGGGTGACATATCCCTACTATTGGATGATCTAATAAATTATCGATATTTGCTAAATATTATAATATACCACGCTAGTTAGATTGGCAAACCTTTTTGCCACGGCTGGTAGTTCTTGAAATTTATAGTTATTATATGGTTAACATGAAACTGTTCACACTAGTAAACGTTATCTACATTATGAAATAAATATTTAATGTTATTGAATACCTATTGATAGTTGTAAATAGGTACTAATGTTTACCTATTTATCAAAAACTCTAAACATCTACAATAGTTATACCTTGGACTAATTACGAATATAATGATAGGATTAAACGAACTTACCTAAAGTGAAGTTCAATCCATATTATATGAAGTAATTAGTCCAAGGTATGGAGCATCCCACCCTTCCCTTTTGAAGTAATAAATTACTAACCCAATTATATATACCTAATACTCTAAACTAATGAGCTATGGTGACGGTGGAGTTGCCAGGTGTATTTTTCTTTTATATTTTTAATGGTGTCTTTAAAATTCGCGTATTTAGTAGCAGGAGGAGGCGTTACTACAATAGTTATACCTTGGACTAATTACTTCATATAATATGGATTGAACTTCACTTTAGGTAAGTTCGTTTAATCCTATCATTATAAGCATAATAATATCGTAAAACCCTGGAAGGGTTTGTCCCGATATTAACACTTCCACTCTGGAAGTCGTATTAAAATATAAATACTTAAATCGGAAGTCGTATTAAAATATAAGTACTTATAAATCGAACGCATACATTACTTTAGTAACCTGTTATCGGTACAACAGTAAGGTGTCAATGTCTGCGAGTAATACTCCCGCTGCATCGCTCACCTCACCCAGACAACCGGTTACGACATCACACTACAGAATGCTCCGCAAGGAAGGTACGCCTATAATTTTCAAACATATGTTTTGTAATTAACGGAGCTACTGTTTTTCCAATAATATTATCTCTTAACTCAATTGGCATTTGATTGATAAGATGTGGAATAATATATTGCGAGGTTCTCTTGCCATAAAAGTTATTCGTGCTAGGTTTCTGTAATAATCTTTTTATTATTTGTCGCGTTAAAACATTATCATGTGTAATATAATTTTGTATATCTGTCCTAAAAAATTGCTCTTTTAAGATATGGTATTTATAATTAAAATGAATTGGTAAAATATCACAATATTGGAATAACTCGAGATCGTTCTTAATATTAATTTTAACATTATATGGTACAATAATTTTCAGAAGTCGTAATTGTAACCTGTAAATGTTATCAAGTAGGGCCATGGGCGGTGGCGGGATTTCTCCATAATTACGATTACGTAGTCCTAACACAAGCTTGAATAGTTTTCGAACTCGATCAATCATTTTGCTTTTCTCTACATATTATTTCTCTACACTGTACCGGAGGGAAACTCTGTATCAGGGTCGCTTGCTTGGGTACCTGCGTCTTACCTATTTCTGCCGCTAAGCAGCATTGCTTGCATTGCGGTGTTCCTGTTTGAAGGGCATGATGATATGGCAATAAAATTACAGGGTACCGTGACTTTACAACAAAGGTCACAAGTTGGCAACATACCTACAGCGTGGTTCTTGTGTGGGTTGCAAATTTACTGCGAATCTCACAAGAATCACATTATTCTATAGGTGACTGTTACCACTTACCATCAGGTGGATAGCAGTATGTTTGTTTGCGAGCTTAGTTCTATAAAAAACTCTAGTTATGAGTTTATCTTAAGTAAAATTCTGCAGCAGGTCTAGGGATCATCTGTTCCGGCGCGTGTATCTAAGATATAACGGTAATTTATACGGACGATAACTCTAAGAAGAGGGACTTAACGAGGCGCCGGGAGACCTTCATGTTTTCTCCCAATTTACAGTTATAAATGGACCTTGTCCTACTTCTTAACCTTTTTAATCTTGCTTATTTGATGCTCATGTCTGTTTTCTAAGGACGCTAAAGGATCTTTTATGTATTACCCAGCTTGTTTCATTTATTTATAGCAAGGTAGTAGGCCCTAAGATACATAAATAAATAACGATTTTATTAGTATATATAGAACTCAATCCGTGCCAAAGTCAAGTAACTTTGTCTGTAACTTTTTCACAACTAAAACACTGAACGATTTTAATTAACTTGATGTAGCGATAGCGTAAGCTCTATACAAGGTTATTTTTTAATTACAAAAAAAATGTTGTGTGCTTGTCCAGACACAACAAACTTTGAAATCCCAAAAAAATTCAGCTGTTCCATACATCTAGGTTCAGTGCATGTTGAACATTTGCATGAAACAGCTGATTTTTTTTTGCGATTTCAAAGTTGGTCCCATAGTGAAAGTTGTTCAATTTGCTTGTCTGAACAAGCACACAAATTTAACTAGTAACTTCAAAATGAACTGGTATAAGGGCATAGGCTACTTTCTTCTCGAATTTTCACGCAGTTGTTGAGGAATCCAGGTAAAGCTCGGTTCCATCTTCAACCTTATCGTCACCTATATCAAGTGAGATGAAGGCCAAGAGTTTCCCTAAAAGTTATGTATTTTTAACCTGTCAGATTTCCCACTGAGCAATTATATAAATATGCAAATCTGTTAGAAAACTTTATATGTATGTATACTTCAGTTATTTCGAAACGCTTAGCGCAAAGGTTTTACAATAAAATACCTGACGAACTCTTAATTATGACGGATACACAATTTAAACAAAAAATTAAAACAAAATCAATTGCTAAAGCATATTATAGGGTACAAGACTTCGTCCAAGACAAATATCCCTGGCAACGAGTGCTACATGTTAATGTAGTTATTACAGACGATGGTTTTAACTAGTAATAGTGAATATTTTCTACTCAGTTGTTTTTTTTTATTTTATTTAAATCAAGTTACCAACTCGTGTTCCTTTTTGTTTTTATGCCGTCAATAAGTGCTTTTTAAGCCTACATTGATAAAATATATGACTAATGACAAAGGTCGAGTGATCGCCTACTGCGGAAAGGGTCGCGGGTACGATTCCCGTACGGGACAAATATTTTGTATGGCCTACATTGGCTTTTATCTATGGGGGGGGGGGGGGGGGGTAGCGCAGAGTTCAGAACTCGCTTTAAAACTAGCATTATTGCGCTACTCTAAAGGAATATAGGGGTTGTGGGATTGAACAACATATTGTAAATTAATTGCGGTGAAGAGATAGGTACCCCCATAGAAGTGGTGGTATTCTGACTGTTATTTGATTGACAAATAAATAGAAATATATGTTTAAGAATACATTTTTGCAAAACACATCAACTGTGACCTCAATCTCAGTCTTCTATGGGTGAACTTGTAACCATATAAGCACATGCCATACTTTTGTCTGCATTGCAGATATCCAGACGGGCTTCTTTGGTGTGATATAAAGAATTTTATACGCGTGGCCGCGGTACCTACGCAGTTTCCGTGTCATTGACTACAAACCGGAAGTCAGGGTGAAATAGCGGGTAATGCAATCTTTTGAACATAAAAAATATAAAATTACCAGCTGTGCCCGTCAACTACGTTTCGCCACAAAAATAATATCGATCGCTATTTAAAAATGGGGGTTCGTGGTAGAAGAGTGAAAATGTAGGGTTATCAATATTTTACAAGCTTTTATTTATTTTCACCTGTCGCGGTGTATGTAATGAATCTTGAGAGTTAAATTTGACCCACTACCCGGTTTCCGATTGAGCTGAAATGTTGCATGCATATGTATATCGCGTGATGATGCAATATTATGATGATATAGAGCTGATCTAATGCTGGAGCTAGAAGGTGGCCATAGGAACTGCAATAAAATGACACAACCCCATCGAGTTTGGGCCCGTTTCGTATTGGTATTGACGAGTACTAAAAGCTTGTATTTCAAAAAAGGTTTTTTTAATAAGTTTAGTTGTTTTGATTCATCTAAGTCATCATCAAGAATCATAAAAACAGTGCAAGTCATAATGACTACCAGCAATTACACTGGTTGCCTTACCCTTCACAGCAAGCATTGCTGCTTGCCGGGAAAAATAGATAAGGCAGAGGTACCGTCGCAGACAAATAGCCTCTATCATTTTTAATGTGAACAAATCTTGAGGAAACCTAGATTAAAATGAAACAAATTACACGTTTCCCGTCCCCGAACGATCTAGACGTACGTTCGGCGAACTTTTAACACAAAAACTTGATAGGAACTTAAGTTCATAGTTCATCGCGGCCCAAGCGAGGATCATTTGTTAGATCCACCTCGGAAAACTTTCTTGAAGTAAATAAATTATCCCCTGCATTTTTAGACGGAACTCCAGCAGTTGTTAAGCAAAAAGTAAACTCTTAAGCCGCAATCAGACTAAAAGCGTGCGGCGAAGCTATGTTTTTTAAGCGTCCATCTGCTTGTGTACACTGCATCTAATAAAAATATATTTACGAGTAGTATAGCATAATAAAACATGTAACAAAATTAGGTACACTTTGAAAGTAGTATGTCACAAATATACAAATAAAACAATTTTAGTCATTAAATTTGTTTTCGAATAAATATTGTAACTGGCAGATCGACATAAAGATGCGTTGCCAAACTTCTTAGTGTACGTTGGAATGGTAGCAACGGTAAGTCTGTGACAACGCAAGCCAGACGCCTAAAAAGGAAAGGAGAACACTTGTCGTGGTAAAGAATGCGCTCGGTGACACTGTGACGTAATTGTAGAGTTTTGGGGTTTTAATCACTTTCACAGCACCAGTGATGCGTGTTGCACGCCGCAAACTATTCAAGGTGTTAAGTACTTGGCGGAGCCATCCCAGAGGTACGAGTAATATTCTACAAACGCCCGTATGGCCTTACTTGCTATTTAAGTGAATATTGATTAAGATTCTTTGGTCTTTCTGGATTCTTTGTCTTTGTCTGGTCTTCTTCGGATTCTTTGGTCTCGTCGTAATTCATCATTAGGTGAAAGAAGATTAGGCCAAGAAAAAAAGAAATAGAAATGTCTTAAAATGGCTAGCTCAAGAGCACTATTGCCAAACTATCACACTATTGATTGCCAAACTATCACACATATTGATTGCCCAACTATCACACTATTGATTGCCAAACTATCACACATATTGATTGCCAAACTATCACACTATTGATTGCCAAACTATCACACATATTCTATCTGACTTATTTCTGCTTCCAAGCAGCGGTGCTCGCATTATTGTGTTCCGTCTGGAGAGTAAGACATAATTTATACGTCTGATCACCCATCTTATCACACCATGCCAGCGTTGCTTAACTTTAAGAATGGCAACCTCAAGCGCAACCGCTATTGCGCCGTTTAAACTACCTGATTCAATTAGGGAAGACAGTGAATCGTCGCTTCCACTGTGCTCCAACCTATTCCTCCCCACTGTATAAGCAAATTTCATTTTTCATACGAACCGACACGGCATGTTATAAAAAATCTACGATGAGGTAAAACATAAACTTGCGTAGGGAACAGGCGGGCATAAAAATTGTGGCAGTGAAAAAAAAAACGGTTTATAAGCAACCGTGAGATGCCTACTCAGTTTTCTTGCTGTGGAGATAGGAGAGCGCTATTAAGCTTTGAAAGAAATTGTTAGACGGTAACAATTTAGTTTTTTAGGGTTCCGTAGCCAAATGGCAAAAAACGGAACCCTTATAGATTCGTCATGTCTGTCTGTCTGTCTGTCTGTGCGTCCGTATGTCACAGCCACTTTTCTCCGAAACTATAAGAACTACACTGTTGAAACTTGGTAAGTAGATGTATTCTGTGAACCGCATTAAGATATTCACACAAAAATAGAAAAAAAGCAATAAATTTTCGGGGTTCTCCATACATAGAACTGAAAACCAAAAAATTTTTTTCATCAAATACGTGTATCTATGTAGTACTTATCTATGTACGGGGTATCTATGGATAGGTCTTCAAAAATTATATTGAGGTTTCTAATATCATTTTTTTCTAAACCGAATAGTTTGCGCGAGAGACACTTCCAAAGTGGAAAATGTGTGGGAAAATGTCCTCCAAAGTGGGAAAATGTGTGTCCCCCCCCCCCCCCCCCTGTAACTTCTAAAATAAGCGAATGATAAAACTAAAAAAAATATATGATGTACATTACCATGTAAGCTTCCACCGAAAATTGGTTTGAACGAGATCTATATAGTAAGTAGTTTTTTTAATACGTCATAAATTCAAATTCAAATTCAAATTCAATATCCTTTATTCAATTGGGATTTTACAATCACTTTTGAACGTCAAAGAAGCTACGCCATTGGTTCACAAGTCTACGGCGGGAGACCTTGTACTGGAAAGAACCAGCAAGAAAACCAGCAAGGGCTATTTTTTTCTCCCTGTATTGTTACAGAGTCGTCAATTGGAAGCAGAACTCAAAAGTAAAGATTGTGTTCAACTTCCATTACAAGATTAGATGTGTCAGTGTACATTATACATTTAAATCTATAAATTAAGTCTACAATTAAGACCAAGCATTGACATCATTCAGATAATCATTGACTTTATAATATCCTTTACTCATTAGAGTCTTTTTTACATGCGCTTTAAACTTATGAAAAGGTAAGTCAGTAACACTCTGTGGAACTTTATTGTAAAAAGATATACATTTCCCCATAAATGAGCCTCTAGTTTTTTGGAGCCTGTACGTTGGAACGGCAAGTTTATTTTTATTTCTTGTATTTAAGTTATGAAATTTAAAATTGGTATCGAATGTGTTATAATTTTTATAAACATAAATCAAATTTTCATAAATATACTGTCCTGCTAAAGTCAATATATTAATTTCTTTAAATAAATCACGTAGAGAATCCCTTGTTCGTAAATTATAAATAGCCCGCACGGCTCTTTTTTGAAGTACAAAAATACTTTCTATACTAGCGGCTGATCCCCACAGTAATAGCCCATATGACATGACACTGTGAAAATAACTAAAGTAAATCAGTCTTGCCGTTTCAACATCAGTAAGTTGTCTCATTTTTTTTACAGCATATGCCGCAGAACTGAGTCTGTTTGCTAAAGACGCAATATGTGGATCCCACTGCAAAGTCGAATCTAGTGTTATACCCAAAAATTTAGTAAAATCGACGAATTCAACAGTATGATTATTCATTTCCACAATATTGTCCACTTTCCTAACATTTGGCAATGAAAACTTAATACATTTAGTTTTACTCGAGTTTAATGATAAATTATTCACAGTGAACCAATGCAATACTTTAGAAAGAGTACTATTTACAACGTCAGTATTTCCGTTTCCTCTGTCAATCTTAAATATTAAAGAAGTGTCATCTGCAAATAGTACTGTATCGCACAGATTATTGGTGAAGTGTGGGAGGTCATTAATATAAACTAAGAAGAGCAGAGGTCCCAGTATTGATCCTTGAGGCACACCCATAATGATAGGTGCACCAGAAGACTCAGTTCTGTTAATTACAACTTTTTGGACCCTATTGGACAAATAAGACTCAATAAGCTTAATTGCCTCTTCAGACACACCATAATGCTTGAGCTTATTTAGAAGAGTCTGATGATCAACGCAGTCAAAAGCCTTTGACAGGTCACAAAATATACCGATCACATCCTGTTTACACTCCCAGGCGGCAAAAATGTGTTTGAGAAGTGCAACTCCAGCCTCTGTAGTGCAACGACCCTTAGTAAAGCCAAATTGGTTCATATGTAGGATTTTATTGATTGTGAAATAATCTGACAGCTGATTAGAAATAATTTTTTCAAATATTTTGCTAAGTGCTGGTAGAATCGAAATTGGTCTATAATTTGCAGGATCATTTTTATTTCCAGATTTAAATAAAGGTATTAACTTGCTGTATTTCATTAGATCAGGAAAGACACCTTCATCAATACATTTGTTGAAAATGAACGCTAGTTGCGGAGCAAGTTCTTTTATTATAGATTTGATTAAGTGGGTCGAAATACCCCAAAGATCTTCAGTTTTTTTGGTACTGATCATGCGGAATGTTTTTAGAATAGTGTCGGCGTCAATGTGACCAAAGTTGAAGCCTATGCTGCACTTCTCTACACTTTGTTCTAAGAGGGCTACAGCCGCATTGGGGCACGAGTTGAGACTACTTGTAGTTTCTATAGGTATATGGTAGAAGAAATCTTCAAACGCATTTGCAACTGCAATATCTGATTTTATTGCTTTATTATTAACTTCTAGTGAGAAAGAATTTACACGGCTTTTGGGTTTCCCTGTTTCCTGGTTAATGATGTTCCAGGTGGACTTTACTTTGTTTTTTGATAAGCTAATTTTATTACTTATGTACATCGCTTTGCAGACATGCACACTTTCTTAAATGTTTTAGAATAATTTCTTACATAATCTATGAAAGCGGGATCACTGGAGTTTACTTTTAAAGCATAAAGTTCAAATAATTTCCTACGGCTTTTGTATATGCCTGGCGTCGCCCAATCACTAAATTTCTTTCTCTCATGTTTGATTTTAATTACTTTTTTTTTAAATATATTGTTACATTCATCTTTAACTACATTAAATAAATTATTATAAAGATTATTCGCGTTGCTCCTCTCGGTTGATGAATCTGCAATTTGATTAACAACATTTCTTTTAAATTTTTCTATACCGCGTTTTGTTATGGGTCTACAAGTAATCTCACGTTCAGAACAAACATGATGGTGTTCAAACGAAGCTAATTGCCCACTATGGTCAGAGTTTATACAATTAATAATAAATTTATCTTGTACATCACAGTTACAGAAAATGTTGTCTAAACAAGTAGCGGATGTAGCTGTAATTCGGGTTGGCTCTTGAAAAACATGATTCAGATTAAATGATTTAAATAAGTTAATAAATCTACTACATAATTGTGATTCCACTAAAATATTTATATTAAAATCACCACAGACAACAATTTTCTTAGTTTTCCTAGATACTATTCTTAGTGCGTCTTCCATAGCAGACTCAAACTCTGAATAGTTTCCAGAGGGGGGCCTGTATACACATATTACAATGAAATTATCAAGTTCCACGCATGATAACTCAATTATTCGTTCGACTGAAAGAGAAACTATGTCTTTTCGTTCCTTAAACTGTATGTCATTATGTAAAATTATAAGGGATCCGCCTCTAATAGCACTTTTCCTAGTGAATGAACTCGCAATTTTATAGTTATCTAAACTTGTTGACAATTCATAATTTTTGAGCCAATGCTCAGTGACACAAAATACATCAATCTTTTCATAATCTAAATATAGGCTAATTTCTAAATCTTTCCCAGAAAAGCCTTGAATATTTTGATGAACAATCCGCAAATACTTAGGCTTTCCTTTGGTCAATACCCGGCAAGAGGCTACCTCTATTGTCTTATTATTTAATTTAAATTACTTGGAACTTGTTCCAAAACATTACATTGAGTATGTTGCTCAATAGAAGCATTGTCAATGTGAGAATTAATAGCCAAGTTTTTGGCTAAATTAGAAAAATAAAAGCTTAGCGATACAGCTAATTGTTTTTTTGAATATGTTGATAGATTTAATCTATCTTTTGCCATTGACATATTAGAAATGCATGTCAACTTGTTTATGTCAATAATATGAAATTTATTAGAATAACATGTCAATATGTCTAGAGTCAAATTAAATTTATATCTCATGCCATTCTCATATTCAGACAATTTATGGTGGTAAGGAAATGTGTACATAATTATTTTATTTACATCCAAATATTCCAACTTTGAATAAAAAGTTTTTAATTCAAATTTGCTTAAGTTACCCCTATTACCCATAAGTATTATAAGATTATCTTCATTGTTAAACTTATAATTACAAATTTTAGCAATCACATCTTCATAACTAGAGCCAGGCATACAGTGATTTATAACACTTAGTCCCAATTGGTTGGATAATAAGTGACCCATATCTTTGCCTATTTCATCACAAAAAACAATACATTTAGATACAGATGGCCTTGTCTTGTCAGCCACTAGTGACTGGCAAACCACATTGAGCGCAGAAGATGTGTGACTGGGTACATATTCTATACTATCAATATTATGAATTATGTTACTATCCAATGTTAAATTATTATGACCATTATCTATAGACTGCTTATCCAGAAGGGATTGATAACGGTCTTCATTAAATTGGCAGAGTGAGGCTAACTCTGTCACTGATTTGATGTGCTCCTTGATTTGGTTTTGAGCACTATTATAGTTTTCTGTCATATTTGCCAATGAACTTTGTAATTTACTAATGTTATTATTTAGTTCTTTTATGTCCCTGTCGTAAATCGTACGAAAATCGTAAATCGTACGAAACCCTTCATGGGCGAGTCCGACTCGCACTTGACCGGTTTTTTTATTTCTTGAGAGATTATAGATGTATTTGAAATACTTCAATCGTAGAGTCTCTTGCTATTATACAAACTTTTTTATTACTTATGGTAGATTGGTAATGAGCACGCGCATGTGAATGTCTCGCAACCGTGCGGACGTTTTGTCTTCATGTCGCGTCAACACGCTTAAACAGTTAAAATGCCATCTTATCTCGTGTGTTTCAAATGTGGTACACATTATGATTCAAATTAATAAGTCACAAGGGGTCTTATATTACATCATGAAATGTAAGAATATTGCAATTTATAATGACGATGAGACAATAAAAAGACTGTATAACATTCTGCCATAAAAGTGATAAGGATTAAGTGATGTTTGCTGATCGTCGGTGGCGCTGTGGACTCGGCATTTGCCTTCCAATCGGGGGGTCGGGGTTCGAGACCCGCCATGTTCCAATGTGTTTTTCGTTTCGAATTTCATATGTACATTTGTCTGACGCTCCTACGGTGAAGGAAAACATCGTGAGGCAACCTGCATACATTTGCGAAGAAATTCAATGATGTATGTGAAGTCGACCAATCCGCACTGGGCCAGCGTGGTTTACTAAGGCCTAATCACCCTAACATAGGGTAGGCTCGAACCCCTCGGTGGGGACGTATATGAGCTGTGATGATGATGTTTGCTGATATTTAGGTACAGTAGTATCATGTTTATAAGTTACACCGATGTACCTGCGCAGAAATCTCATTTTCTGATTCTGAGCGAGATAGAATGAAATTCTGATTTTGATGACTTGAAATCATATACTATAATTTTAAAGGTGTCGGCACTCGTATTCAATCGGCTTTAGGTTGCTTTCCTCTGCGCAGCCGAGTTTTGCCGATGCTACTTATAGTAGTGGTCGTACCGTACCCCAATGTGGCATAAAGGGTTTAACGGAAAACCGAAATTTGAATTAGGGGTTTGTATCCATCAGAAGTGGAGATTCTATAGGAAAAATATTGGGGCTAATGAAGCTACTTTTTTTCTATCCAAACTAAATACTCAATATATTCTAATCCTAAATATCGACAGCCCTACATCAGTGTACCTGTTTTTTTATTGAGTGTTAACTTTTGTGATTATTCTATAGTCAGCTGGACTATGGTTGTCACTTGTAAGTTTTTGCTTTCAGTTTTAAGTCGATTAACTCGGAAGGTTTCAAGATTGAAGACAAGCATCCAGAGTCATCTAATTTCTAACCTATTTATGCCCTTTAAATACTATTTCGGCTTTAATAATGTGGCCAAAAAAATAAAAAAGCAAAAATAAATCTTAAGAAAAATATATGATTTTTATCATTATTTTTAGCTTCATAATTACAAATTAAGTATCTCATATACCGGGATCACCTTGCCACGGGATTGAAACGTCCATTAAAGACCAGAAGAAAATTATTTTATCTTTATTTTCCCTTTGGAAACCCAAACCCTTATTAGGACTTTTGAAGCCGTTTCTATTACGTACCGCATAATTGTTCTGATATTTTTATAACTCTTTCATACCTGCGGAGTCACGAGATTCACGACAGAACGCGAAAATATACTTAAATTTAATTAAAATGTGTAAAACAAAACAATTTGCAATTTTCAACGAGAGTATTATGCCCGTATTCTTTAGATATTTTACGAGATCGTAAAACACGCGCTGTGCCGTATTGAGTGGCTATATAAGTATATGAATTCCGAGCTAAAAAATAGAAATATAAATTCAAAGATTAATGAAGAGTCTTTCCTTGTAACAATATAATAAATTGATCCTTGTATTTTTGAGACTTCGTATTGTCCTATTATGCATAGGTTCTGTGTGACAATTCAAAATCTACAAATGCTTCTCGAATTGATTTTAAAGTCAAAATCGATGTTTAAGGTACTTTTTTTTCAGATGGCATCGCCGTGGGACGCCCTGATCCTGGAGATGTGCGCAGTGACTACCCTGGCGCCATGGCCACACCTAAGGCGCTACGAAGGCTTCTGAGAGATAACAGTTTCGTAGAAGGAGGCGTCACAGTCTTCGATTCCATCTCACTAGCCAGCATCTTACTAATGATGACTAGCAGCGAGATGTCAGATCCGCCTAACCCCAAACGCAGCTCGTGGGGTTGGGATAGCCAGTCGCGGTGTTGAAACTGCGGTGTTTCTTCCCTTTTAGCAATCCTTACTAATATTTTCAATGTGAATGTAACTCTGTCTGTTTGTTATGCATTCACTCCTAAGCCACTGAACCAATTTTAATGAAATTTAGCCTGAACATAGCTTAAGCCTTTAGGAAGGACATTGGATACTTTTTATCCCGAATTTTAATGACTTTCGTAGGGAACGCATGATATAACTGAAATCCACGCGGACGAAGTTGCGGGCAACAGCTCGTACTCGCCGAGTCTAACTATACTGTTCGACCTTTGGATTACATATAAGTCGCTCGTAATCGCAGTGCAAATGTTATTGTACCTTTCTTTTATCTCCCTTTCCTCATTAATCGGTTGAAAAATTCATGCAAAAACTATTGGGAAAAGTTTAAATTATCAAACGAAGTTTCTAAGCGCTGCATTACCTAACATTTATGTTGCTATTACCGAGCAGATCCTGGCTAAATGATAAATGACTTTAGAATGCGGACTTTCCCGTACCTACGTCAGTAGGTCCTCTGTATCTCGGATGTCAACACCTACTAGGTTCCAATTAGCCGGGATATACTTACCTACGAAATAGTAATCTGTTGGATTACATTTATGATTAGAGTTCTCAACGTACAGTAGCTATTTAAAGTGTCAAGTAAATGGAAGCTTATCATCGTGATCATTCCAGTTACACTAAAACCTGCCCGTTTCTAGAGTACTGCACAATATCATCATTACTCGTATACGTTCCCACCGAGGTGCTCGAGCTTACCCTAAGTTAGGGTATTAGGCCTCAATCAACCACGCTGGCCCAGTGCGGATTGGTCGACTTCAGCTATACACCTTTGAATTTCTTCGCAGATGTATGCAGGTTGCCTCACGGTCACGATGCTTTCTTTTGGATAAATGTACATAATAAAATTCAAAAAACACATTAGAACATGGCATGATCGAACCCCGGTCCTCGCCCCCTCATAAAATAACGAAACTGTTATGGGATCCATCATGTCTTAATTAATGAATCATGAATGTGGGATTGTGGGGGTAAGGTTTATCTTATCGCAAATTGTCAGAACACGATAATTCTAAGCTTCTAAGTTTAGAAGCCATCCTACCAACCAAACCATGCAGAAAATGTTCTACCCTGGCGAGGAATCCAACTCCGGACCTTTATCTAGATCAACACCGATCTTAACCACCAACCACCACGAGCTCTGTGGTTTTAAAACAAAGTTTCACGTGATATCAACTTGAGCTTATCCCATTTTTTGAACTTTCAAATAATGACTCCACTTTAGAAAAAGAAAAGTGTTTCTACATACTGTTGGTTTCGTTGTTATTCCCATGATCTTGCTTTTCTGACATATCGAGACGAAAACTTGTATTTTCACCCAAGAGCAGATTGATTTGTTTATCAGATAAGCTCATGCACCAGCCTCTTACCTTGAACACATTAGGATGTGGTCTGTGACCGCCGTATAGAATTGTTTACACAGCTTAAAGCTCAGCCCATTGGATGCTTTGACCGAAAATCATGGTTATGGTAAGGTCACAATTATTTCCATTAGCTCACTGACTTAACGAAGCGGTCGGTGTGAGGGCCACATCCCCTTTATTCAAAAGAACATTCGCGTTTCCGAAGATTCTAACCGTTTCTAGCTTCAATGGTTTCCAAGTGAACGAATCAAAGGAGTTAATAGGTCAAATACTCTGTGTGCCAACGAGAGATCAATCCCTGAAGGATGTTTGATTTATCTATTTTGAATTACAGGTACTTGCGCTATGAATGACAGGGTAGGGTCACGTTAGGTAAGTAGAATGATCTGTTCAGTAATCTTATATTTTATATATATTAGGGACCTGCCTGAAGAGGTGTTTCAAAAACTTGTGATGACACTCAAAGACGTTGTTCAAACAATGAAATGAAATAACTTTCATTCTGAGATCAATTTTCAGAGTTCAATTTGTCGAGAGTCGCGAGAAAAATTCAATTGCATCATATTAGGGTTCAAAATCTTCTCGCTTGAAATGTGCGAGTGATAAAGCATATTACTAGACTACAATATTAAACGTAATTCCTTCCTTAGCAAATTTGCATTTTTTTCGAGGATGGATCGTATGTTGCGGTATTAAGGGGCTAAGTTGGCTAGGTCAGCCAAGCTCTGGCTCACCGTCGGGTCTATTCTCCAGGGGGCGCACTCGGGGAATGGCTAACGCCGATCCCGATTGTGCCCCTACGGAGGTAGAAGTTGCTTGGAGGGTGGCTTAGCCAGGTATGGGGTTTATACCTGAGTCCAATGGCATATCCTTGGGGCGGCCTTGTCAGCTTGTAGCCCCTTTTCGAACAAGATTCCCCCGCCATAAAAAAATAGTTCGGCCACTTGTTCGCCACTCCGCTAAACAGCACCAGCAATATTTTAGGAACACGTACACGTAAACTACACTGACCTTCAAAAGTGAGTACTACACTTTTAAAATATTTTTTTTCCCTAAACTACAAAAGATAAAGGATTCAAACAAAAAACATTTTCAGCTCATTTCGTCAGGTTTCTCGGAAGTTATAGTTTTTTTTTTCACATTAGTCTTTTTAATACTTTTTATGTTGAAAATATATTTTGCCTACTTTAAAAGTTATTGCAGTTTTAAAAGTGCGATACTTACTTTTGCAGGCCAGTGTATTTCACTTCACCTATTGTCCTTAAAAGTACGTGTAGGTTATGCAATAATTTTCTATTCTGTTTTGGATTATTACCTATAGATAACTTAAAAAACAAATTAGTTTTCCGTGTTTGGAACTTCTACGACTTTTGGTTTTCCAAAGGTGTTGAGTCAAAAATGAACCACCTGACGAAATTTATTCATTAACCTAAAACTATTAGATATCGCTTAACGTTTCATCTCTACATACCTACCCTAAATAAACTTTTCATAAATTTGTAGACCGAATTCGTTACTGATACCGATTATATTATTTAGCCTTCACCGCCGCAAAATTCAAATGCTCCCAAAAAGACAACGGCTTTTAAACTAAAAACAAATAGCCCCGCCCGCTATTGTAGTGTAAATTTCAATTTCCCTACATAACACCAGTCCCGGGAATTAATTGAGTGAGCACCAAGTCGACCAACTGATTTGTATCGGCTAATTGATTTAAATTAAACGAAATTGGAAAGGTTATAAATCGCTCGGATCCTGTGACCGAATTGATCATAGATTAAATTTGCTCAGGCACTCAAATGACTGTCAAGTAATTGGACGTGAAATTATTTGAAAAGGTTCAGTGTGCTGGCAACGATTGGTGACGAAAAGAAAGGATAAGAAGGATCTTCAAGAAGGAACTTCAATAAGAAGGTTGGATTTTTGAAAATCTCATTTCAAGTCACGGTCATTTAAGGAAGCTTAAGAATATATTATTGTAGTGTGGTAAAGAAAAAATACTGTTGTTGCGTTAGAATGTTTTTGCAAACCGTACCCGTTAATAGCTAGTCCACAGGCTAGCTATATCTGGGACTACAAGCAGCAAGCCTACTATCGATCTCATGATTTTCAAATGATATCATTATGAAATCATAATGCAAAACGAAAAATAAGATTTTCGGTCAGATTTGTTTTCATTCGTTCATTAATCATAATGACATCATTGAAATTATGCCATAGTGATGACTTCTTTATCTCAACATTTATATTGTGTCATACTGATGGTATGTGGCTATAGTCGCAGATAGCGCATGTGGTGCCTGTAAGATTTGCAAATACACACATAACCTATAAAAGGACCACAAATTACGCTGCCAACTTGTGACATAAGATGTTAAGTCAAAGTATCCAGTAATTTCGCTGCCTATACAGGCAGACCGATCACCCGTTGACCGGAACAGAGCGATGCAAGAACTGCTGCTTAACGGCAGAAACAAGTAAGATAAAGGTGCTCGAGCAGATGACACCAATAGTTACTGTGCAGTATCTGTATAGTATCCCTCTGGTAAATTCTCGCCAGGCCATACCTACTAAGCAGACCTTGACGTCCATCTTGTCTATAGTCAGATCGATTCAGAGTCTAGGCAAGCCCAATTCTCCAGAATTCAGAGAATTGGTCCGGAGTCCGGACCACCCCGTGACAGCCCGATTAGCTTCAGGTCGGGTCTTAATCCCCTTGGGGAATTACCCTGAACACAAGGAAAATACCCAAATAGGGGCCCAATCACGCGAATCAGGAGCCACCTTAGCATGCAAGCCACACGTTGGGTGGTCACGTAAGATGTGCTACAAAGGCGCGCCGTCTACGGCCCAACCGTCTGCGTCGGAGGTGGCGACATGAGGATCACTTTCCCGGTTCTTCTCTGCTAGCACCTTCCGCGCGATTCCATTTTTACAGATGGAGGCGACAGCCTTCCATTCCCTCTCACTAGCTATCATCTTACTTACGATGTCTAGCTAGCAGCGAGAGGTCCACAGCCGTCTACAACTCGCGAACGAGTATGTTGCTTGAAGGGTAATACCAATTAAGGAGCATGGGCTTAGAGTTCGAGTCAACCTCAGATTCCGGAAGTAGCAACTGATTTGAGAACTGACCTTTCTACTGAAGAAGCGACGTTACTTGATTGACAATCACGTTGTATTAAGGCTCATTAAAATTTATTCATTAAAAGCTAATGCTGTCACATTCTATCAGTGCAAGACGACATAAGATAAAGGCGACGATAAAGATGTATAATATAATGTTCTAATAATAACTAACAATTACAAACATTATAGTATAGCAATACAATACCCACCTTACTAATAAAACCATTTAACAATACTTACCGCCTAAGATTTCTTGTAATTTTGAAGTTCTTGTGCACACATAAATAAGGGTCATGATCTTGTTCAGCTCTGATAATTTCTTAAGTTGTTATATTACGATTGTAACCTATTTTGTGAGCCTAAGAAATAAAATAAAAATAGAAAAGCTTTTTTGCAACTTAGTTCCAGCTTCATTAATCAGTATTCACCGTTTGTTCCAGATGAATAAATTGATAATATTTTCTCATTGTATCTTTGTTTGATAACAAAGTTAAATAATTTAACTCCCAATCCCAATTCGAAACAATTTTAAGTTCGCTCATTAATTATATCGGGGTCAGCTAATCAGTCAGCTACTGTTAATAAACGAAAGCAAACAAGAAGTGTAACATTCAAAAAATGTATTTTGCGAAACGAGAAATTCCTCGAATTTTTCGTATGCGCAGAACGGCCTGATAATTAAAGGGGGTGTAAAATTAATAATTTCTTGAAAATGTGTTGCAAATTTTTGCAACGCAGCGGAGGAATGTGGCGTAATTAATTTCGAGGAGAGCGTTCGCCTTTTTATGTTTGAAATAGAACTTCACTTTCCTGACGCTTACTTTTGGCGCGTGAAAAGCTTCGTAAAGAGCTTCCGATTAAGTTTTTCGTAGGGACTTGAAGGTAGTTGAGCAGTCTTCGCTTGTGAGTTTTTGTCGCCGTTTTAATTATTTTTTTACTTGCTATAAGTATATCTCACAAACTAATTTGTATAAAAACTTGTCTTACTTTAAAACTCTCTTTGTTATTTGGTGGTTCTGAAAGACTTCGTATACTCATCATTTTCATTGAATCGGAAATCTTCAAGCTGCTACTCCATAGCTCTTAAGTTATCTATCTTATTCCTTTATGGCTGTAGCACACCTCCGCCGCGAAACCAACAAGGCGAAACCGCTATGCTAGTTCCGCAGCGAAACCAGGCCACACACGCTAAATTCGCAATCAGTCAGTGAACCGCCAGGCGCCATTACGCCAGCGGCAAGCTAGTGAAATGTCGTCGTCGCTCTGTGCCCCAAGCACGAACCACTATATTTATGGTTATGGTAATCGTATTATTTTGTATGAAAACTATAGCAGAGCCGCTACGGTCGCTTAATGGTATCGTAATGGTATAGTTTAATGTTAGGGAACTTACAAATGGCAACTTTTAGTTCGCATCGGCGCCGCGGGTGGCGCTGGCAGTCGAAAACTTAGTTTGCTGCTTGAGACATATTCTCTCTAATCTGTGATTTCGTGATTCGAACGTTTGACGGTTAGGGCATTCAGTTTTGAAAAACATTGTAATTCGAAAAATAAAAGTGAACTGCTGTGACCATTTGTTTACGTTTAACATTCTTCACTTACGGAATCGTATCAAATATGTTTAGGCAGAGAGAGGAGCCGGGGTGGTGAAGGTGAATGTTAATGCATTGTAAAGTAGCTACTTAAACCTGCACCTGGGTCATAAGCCCCAGGCACCGCTCTTGGCTCTCTTCTCTGCAATGCGATGCACCCGGCACCCGTATGGTGAATGCATGGAATGCTAAGTTATCGTCTCTCCTTGGGATTAATCTAACATTAACGAGAGCTAAAGTATGAGAATCGTCAGCACGAACTCACTTTTGACATATCGTATCGTTTTATTCGACAGCTAAATATCGTAATATCTCTCACCGACTATTTTACAGTGAGAGAACTATCGTTAGGTACGTTACGAGCTCACGATAGCCTTACGATAACTGTCCATTTAATATCTCAATCGTTATGTAGTAAGTAAATAAACTATGATTCGTGCTAGGGATGCAGGTCTTTAATTTTACAAAGACGAAGAATTTGGGCATACAAAATAAATCAAAAGATAAAAAGTTAAGAGAAAACAGATTATGCATAGAACTTAGGTATGTCACATGAAGACCGCTTTTATGATTATTTTCAGATGACCCCGCAAAACTTCGAAGATTGCATAATCTTTTAGACACATATTAAAAAACAAAACACAAGATTTTAAAAAGTTAGAAACGAAAAGATACGGGATAAAATTGAGTACTTAACAGAAAATACTAACTAAAATGACGTATTCTGACGTAAATTTTAATTATAATACCTACATAATATATTGAATATTCTTAAACTATAACATAACTTCTTCATTTAATTCCCGTCCAAGCTGCCTCCATAGGCTTGTATTTTTTTATACTCAGGATGACCTAAAAATAAATCATAGGTCTATTACGGGCCTCTTCAATTAATTCCTCTGTGAATTTTAATGAATTTGACACCATTATTATAAAAATATTACAGGTTTCGCCTACAAAATCTGTCGACTTCGACAGATCGCGCACAAAACTAAAAGCGGAACAGACAAGGTGGCGAATCGAACGCGGAGGTGTAGACGGCGTTGAAGCAGATCGGGCGGATCCGCGCACGACAGAGATAGCGCCATAGTTAAATATGCGTGTTAGAACAGCCTATACACGCCTGAGCTCGAGCGCCATACAAACGACAACGCGGGAGAATCGTTCAGCGGTTTCGCTACTACAGTTCCGCGGCGGAGGTGTGCTACCGGCGTTAGGGTCACTACAATTGTCGCCCGTCGGGAGGAAACGCCGCAGTGTCACCACTGCGACGCTCCCGACGACACTGCCGAGCACACACTATTGGTGTGCCCGGCTTGGCGACGCCAGCGCAGTGAACTCAACGCTGCGCTGGCAGGCGGAAACTTCTCGCTGCCGAGCATGGTCGTGGCCATGCTCCGTGGCGAGGCGGAATGGGAGGCTGTCGCCTCCTTCTGCGAGGACGTAATCTCGCAGAAGGAGGCCGCGGAGAGGGAGCGGGAGGCAGATCCTCAAGCCGCTCCCATCCGCCGCAGACGGATAGGCAGGCGAAGACGGACATTCGCACAAGCGATGCCCGTCTAATGACCCTGCCGTGGAGGCCTGCGTGCACGGTTGGCCCCGTGCACGCCGCCGTAAGGCCCTCCGTCTGGGGATTGCCCTGGTGTTCTCGGGCAATCCCCCCTTGGCGATAGCCCGACCAATCGGTCGGGCTTGCCCGGGCGCGTGGGTAGTGGAGTCGCACTGTGGACCTTACCTAGCGCGCCCATAAGGGCAGGGGGTTTTAGTGGGTAGGCCTGGTATTCTGCCAGGGGAGCCCCAACACGCCCGCCGTCTAGCCCACGGCGGGTACGGTGCGGATACGCATTTCCCCCCGAGAAAAAAAAAAAAAAAAGGGTCACTACAATTAGACTGAGGAATAAGCTATCCATTAGTTCAAAATTTTCCAGTAATACATTTATTTGAAAAAAGGAAATTAATAAAATTGAAACACAAATAATATTCAGTGCAATAATTGTGATTTACAATAAATCAGTATACAATATATAATTTAATTACTTATATTAATTTATATACGTATAGAATAGTAAAAGCGTCAATGATTAATTCAAATCTATTGTCCTAATCATTCTTTTATGAATTGCACATGTATATTATTATTACGTCATCCACTCTTCTATATTGCTGTGCCCAACAAGGTCCAAAATTGTGTCAATAATAAATTAATTATAATATTTACCACCTATGTAACATTTTGGAATGCAAATAAATTGAAATAATCACGACAAAGTTTGGATAAAAGAAAATGTTTGAAAAAATAATACAACAAATTAAAAATTATAAATTAAAAAATGTTCATATTAAAAGTGACTCAATTGACAGATTAACATTCAGGTTAATCCAAATCTATGATTTCTTACATTGTTGTTTTAGTATTAGTTATTAGTTGGGCAGCTAGTTTAGATTTAAATTGCAGTTTAATATCTCTACGCATTCTTGAGAAAAGGGGCCTTGACAGACGGACGGACAACGAAATGATCTTAAAAGGCTTCCGTTTTTTTCTTTTTGAGGTACGAAACACTATGAAAAAGAAAAAAAATTACCATCATTTTTGATATAGTACATTCAACGGCACAGAATTCACGTGGATCAGTTTAAGTTTTAAAATCAATTAGAGAAATTTGACACGTCTGTGTTGTAACTTCTTGATGGAACTCCGTAGTATCTTGTTACACACTAATTCCACTTGATTCATTATTTAAATTTAAAAGAGGAGACAAACGAATATAAGACCTTACGAGTTTCTTACCTGTTCTTCTCGAGAAGGCTCTCCCAATTTCGGAACAGGTGTAGAGTCAACTTTTTTTCATTTTACTTACTTACTAATGGTTGGGGTGTGTGTAAAGTAAAGGAGTAAAAGTTTAGTTAATTAGATTCTTGGTTGAAGATTTTTATGTTTTGTTTGACTTCAATAAGTGCCTGTAAAGGTGTATATTGAATAAAGATTTTTGAGTTTGCGTTTGAATTATATTAAACTTATTGCGAATGATTTCGAGACATCATCAGGCAGGCGGATTGCCTGACGATGATGTCTCGAAACCGGTCGCAATAACTTTAATATAATAAAGAATCAAGTGGAACTAGTGAAATTAGTGTTTTAGTAACAAAAGTTCTGTAAAGCCTGACTCGCTGTAGATTGTACGCAAAAGACGTCTATAGTGTCAAGTTAAAATTAATGGTCGATCCTACGAATGCTCTAGGTGAGACCATTTCTCAATTTATTATTGTACATTCTGTCGGAGCACGCGCGTCTGTCAAAGTTGGTCGACTGGGCACGGTACGGGGGCGGAATGGCCAATTGCCTTCCGAAGTAGTTTCGAGCTGTTTCGACGTGTTTTTGAGTGTCATTCCTTGTATTTGCTCTCTAATAGTGTATGTTTTATATTACAATGCTTTAAACTGTATATTGTTTTGTAAAGTTGTTGAATTGTTCTTAACCCTCATTTGCATGCACGGCTTGTCATACACCCCAAGCATGTTTTCAGGCTCATAACTTTTAAAAATTGAATTAAGCATGCTTTTCTTACTACCAGCTTCATACAATTCAGTTGCCAGTGGTACTCGGTTGGATCGGCTCGGATGTACGCGAGTAAATCCGAAAAGCGTAGTTTTATTTGTGTAAAAGTATGAAAGTGTGGTACTCGTGCAAATTAAAGACAGTTTTATAGAGATTTTACTGCCAGCTGTGACTTGACATTTTATGTCACAAGTTGACAACGTACTTTGTGGTCCTTGCAGGACTAGTAAATTTGCAGACTCTACAGGAATCACATGTTTTACAAGCGACTTTAAGATGAAGTTCTTGGTGTCTTGGCTTTTATCTCACCTGTTTGTAAGAGATAGGGAGAGAGAGCACATTAATGCTGAGATGCAACTAGCTTCACCTTTTTTTTTTTTTTTTTTGGGGGGAAATGCGTAACCGCACCGTACCCGCCGTTGGCTAGACGGCGAGCGTGTGTGGGGCTCTCCCGGCCGAGTGCCAGGCCTACCCACTAAAACCCCCCGGTGTTCTCCCTGCCCTCTTGGGCGCGCTAGGTAAGGTCCACACTGCGACTCCACTACCCACGCACCCGGGCAAGCCCGACCAACTGGTCGGGCTATTGCCAAGGGGGGATTGCCCGAGAACACCAGGGCAATCCCCAGACGGAGGGCCTTACGGCGGCGTGCACGGGGCCAACCATGCACGCAGGCCTCCACGGCAGGGTCACTAGACGGGCATCGCTTGTGCGAATGCCCGTCTTCGCCTGCCTATCCGTCTGCGGCGGATGGGAGCGGCTTGAGGATCTGCCTCCCGCTCACTCTCCGCGGCCTCCTTCTCCGAGATGACATCCTCGCAGAAGGAGGCGACAGCCCCCCATTCCGCCTCGCCGCGGAGCATGGCCATGACCATGCTCGGCAGCGAGAGGTTTGCACCTCCCAGCACAGCGTTGAGTTCGCTGCGCTGGCGTCGCCAAGCCGGGCACACCAATAGTGTGTGCTCGGCAGTGTCATCGGGAGCGTCGCAGTGATGACACTGCGGCGTTTCCTCCCGACGGGCGACCCGGTGCAGGTAGTGACCGAAGCAGCCATGCCCGGTCAGTACCTGCACCATGCGGAATGTGAGGCTGCCCTGCCGGCGCCCAACCCACTCCTCCAACACCGGACGAATTGCCTCGATCGTCCGGTGGCCGGCAGCTGGGGAGGCGAGTGCCTCACCCCACTGGCGCAGATCCTCCCTCTGCGCCAGGGTACGAACCCGCTCCACCTCCTGTGGAGCGGATCGTCCCCCCCGTTCTCAAACAGCAACCCGATGCCGATACACCTCCGAATGGACGCGTGCATCGACATCCCACGGCGTTTGACCCGCAAGAACGCAGGCCGCGCCGTGGCTGACCGTGCGATAAGCTCGCACGGCCCGGGTTGCTATGACCCTCTGCGGACGTCGCAGCAGGGCCACCGTACGGAGGGAGAGGCACGCCGCCCATACCGGGGCTCCGTATAGTGCCATCGACCTTATCACCCCGTGATAGAGCCGACGGCACGCCGATCCTGGGCCTCCCACATTAGGGAGGACCCGTCCAAGTGCGGCTGCGGCGGCACACAGCCGTGGAGCGAGGAGCTTAAAATGCTCCTCGAAACTCCATTGGGGGTCCAGAACCAAGCCGAGGTACTTGAGATGCGCCTCGACCGGTATACGAACTCCCTCTACTCGGACTCGGAGCCCCGGTGGGATCCTGTGACGGGGGGCGTGGAAACTCAGCAACTAGCTTCACCTGGATTTTTTACCAACTCATCAACTGGCTATCTTACCTCTTATTGTTGTAAGCACAACGACGTAAAACGACGTAATTATGACGACGAACTTAAATACAACGGGGATAGCAGCTAACCCAAATGCATTCTGTGCTCTTATTTTATCTTTGGAATGATGCGTTTTAATTAAATTTATTTATCGAACGCACAATCACGAGGTGAGGTGCGGTGGAAGCTATTATTGCTTGATTTACGACTAGTATCCCATTCAGAATTACACGCCTGATACGGCTGGGTATTTTATTGCTTTTAGGCTTGAATAAAAACTGGAGCCCGTTAGCTTAAGCACACGTACCCAAGTATTGATGCGTCACTCACTGCACAGTATCTATGCTGGCATATGTCACTCACTTAGTATTATGTTATCTGTGGCATAGTATTCATACACAGTGTGGATGCATGCACCTCTCACTGCGCAGTATATGCCATTCACGAAGACGCGCACCACTACTTTTGGATTTGTTCTACGCGTAATTTGTCTATTTTTATTTTGTGTGGTTGACTATGGCATATATACCATAACTTAGGGTAGGCTCGAGCCTCTCGGTGGGAACATATATTATGCTGTGGCGAATCGTTGTAATGAGCGCGTGCACTCATAGTTAATAAGTGTAGCTTCCTAATATAACATAAGCACGTGAAGTCAACCAATCCACACTGGGCTAGTGTGGTTTGACTAAGGCCTAATCGCCCTTACTAGTTAGGGTAGGCTCGCGCCCCTCGGTGGGGACGTATATGAGCTATGATGATGATGATGATGATGATGATTAGCAGAAGGTTGCACACTAACATTTTTTGAGCGATTAGAAGACTTGTTTTTCTTACATATGACAGGGAAGCTCTTAGTCTTCATCTTACCTGATTGTTAGTGATTATAAGGCCGAAGGTGGAAGCGAGCTTCAACAACTGACGAACTCGTAGCTTACCTCCAATTGTCGGAATATAACAATGCTATACATAGCTATTATGGCGATAAAATTATGTAAGACGGTGGTAGTTATCGAGGCAGGCTCAGAAGCTCTACCACATTTTCTGCCCCCATGGGGTATTGAACCCCGGACCTCCGATCAACACCTGGTGGTTACAAACACTAAACCACGGAGAAGATTAGTGGGGTGTCTTCGTGGATGGCTCTATTTAGAATTTGCGCTTGGCTTTACGCTTGTGTTGGCATGTTACCCAACACTAGTCGATTGTTGTGTACAACACTACTTGAAGCGCGCCTCTCGCCCCTCTCCATCGTAGGACACCGCATTGTACGGTCGTGTCAATTACCTCTCTCATTAATATTGTATTTATATAATTAAACTTATTCAGTGCTCTAAGTCTATTAAAATCACAGTAATCAAATCTCAGTGTGCCTACATTGTTTGTAACTACAGTGCTCAATTAAAAACCGTATGCGAACTAGCGTGTTTCCTTTCAATACAGTCCACTACCATCACCACACCGAACATTGGTCCATCTCGCCGTACGAATACGCCGTAAACAACACGAGAGTGAAGAACAACAAGGCACTGAGGATTTGCTGAATTTTGCTGTAAGCTGCAATATACATATTATATCAAGAGGAGTTTTATTTCGTCGATTTTTCAAAAAAAGAAGAGGATTCGATTAGTCGCTTCCGGTTTCATTTCGGTTGGCCGAACCGCGCAAGTGGGCAAGGAGTTGCTGATTGGCGGAGGACGTCGTTTCACTCGCATCTGATTGGTCGCCGTACGTGACGCAACGCGGAACAGCAGGGCGGATTGGCGGAAGAACATCAACCGGCGTCTACGCCACGCTTCCATCGTTCGTCGTTTCGTTCGACTATTCTTCTCGCCGCGACGCCGCCATTTTGTGCAACATCGTTTTACCGGACTTACCGCGTAGCACTAATTTATTTTAAGTGTGGTTTTTTAAAATATTAATTTGCACTCAATTGTTTGTTGGTGTATAAATATGGCAATGGAGTTGAAGGAATTGATAACTTGGCGAGGTCAACTAAAAGGTACCATTACACGTTTAATTAATTTCGTAAATGAAGATATCTCATTTAGAAATGTTTCAAGTGAGTCATTACTTGCTAGAAAAGCTAGGTTAATTGAATCTTTTCAAAAATATGAGTCAATAAATGTGAAAATTTTAACTTTAGATCCCGACAATAGTGAAAATCCAGAAGAGGTAGAAGAAAAATATTTCACAATTTTATCAAAAATTTACCAGCAACTCAATGCTATTAGCAGTACGAACGAATGCACCCCTTCAACCCCAGTGTCATGCAAAATTAATCTTCCGAATATAATATTGAATACATTTAATGGTAAGTGTGCGGAATATGTACCCTTTATTAATTTGTTCAAATCATTAATAGACCAAAACAGTAATTTGGACAGCATACAAAAGTTGTACTATTTACGATGTTATTTGTTAGATGAGCCTCTTAATTTAATTAAAAATTTACCTTTGACACCAGAAAGTTATGGGAAAGCCCTCGAAATTTTAAATAATAGATATAATAACAAATATAGGTTAATTAGTGAGCATATCAATTCTCTCATTGATCTTAAGCCTATTGTTAAATCTACAGCAAATAATTTAAGGGAATTCATTTGTAACGTCAAACAAATTATTGCTGCTTTGTCAAATCTTGACAATAATGTAAAATATTGGGATGCCATTATATTGTGTATATTGTGTCGCAAACTAGATATGTATACATCAAGAGCATATCAAATGGAGAGAGACACGGAGGAGGAGCCTACCATTGCTGCCTTCCTCGCCTATATGGAGAAGCGAGCACTGGCGCTTGAGAATGCTGATCCCGGCTACAAGTCCTCCGGCCAGCATCGCCAGCAAAAGGAACCAGGGCTAGCTGCATTCAGCGCCACCAAAAAGTCCACATGTATTTTATGTAAGTTAGATCACAAATTACATCTTTGTAGTAATTTTAAACTTATGCCAATCTCTAAGAGAGTTCAATTTGTTAAAGATAATGGCCTTTGCAGCATATGTTTAGGTAAACATCAAAATAAATGCAAATATCATTTTCGCTGTGCGGAATGCAAAAAGGCGCATAATACACTGTTGCACAACATCGATAGTCTTTCACTATCGCATAATATTTCTGGCAGTGTAGCCACTTCATCTTCTGTCTTTATGACAGCAAATAACGATAATAATGTTCTTTTACCTACAGCAAAAGTCAAACTTCTAGCTCGAGATGGCAGCGAAATTTATTTGAGAGCCCTACTTGACAGTGGGTCCCAGCTGTCTTTCATTTCAGAGAAGGCTAAGCGGCTGCTTGGCATGAAGCCCACTCTTGCTAATGTCAATGTATTGGGTATCACAAATTCTAAAACTAGGTTGAAGCATTGCTTACCTTTAGTAATTCATTCTTTAATTAACCCTTACAATATTTCTGTCAACTGCCATGTAGTAGAACAGATCACATGTACCCTACCTCAGACAAAATTAGACAAAAATAATATTTTTGTACCTAATAATGTAAAGTTGGCAGATGAAGAATTTTATCTACCAGCCGAGATTGATTTATTAATGGGAGCTGATGTGGTATTCCAGGTGCTGCTTCCGGAGTCATCGGCCTGTACGTCTGCGGCGGCGCTGCCTAACTCTCAGCAACCTGCATCGCAATACGGTGCGCAGTTTCCACATCTCATCAACACTCAGTTCGGTTACATTATTGGAGGTACACTGCCTATGTATAAGGCATCATCAGTTGTCTGCAACAAGGTAGCCTTAAAATGTTTTACATGCGACAATAATATCAATGATATGTTATCAAACTTTTGGAAAACTGAAAGTGTCCCTGAAGTTTTCAATAAAAAATCTTCAGAGCAAGAACTTTGTGAATATATTTTTAAAAATACTGTTCAGTTGAAGGAAGGTCGTTTTGAGGTAGTACTGCCTTTAAAATTGCACTTAAGTGGTGTGAATGATGCCTTAGGAGATTCCTTTCATCTTGCTTTAAAAAGATTTCTTAACTTAGAAAAAAGATTGCATAAGGACCCTAACCTTTTTGACCAATATAGTAAATTTGAGTGAGTATATAAATTTAAAACATGGCCATTATGTAGATATAAACCTTTATAAATTGGATAAGGATCCTGTTTACTTCTTGCCCCATCATGCAGTTTTAAAGCTTGATAGCAAAACAACTAAATTACGTACTGTATTTGATGGTTCAATGAAAACCAACAAAAAGGTTTCATTGAATGACTTGTTACTTAATGGACCTGTAATTCAACGTGATCTATTTGACATATTATTATTATTTAGATTTGGTAGCTACACATTCACTACTGATATTAAACAAATGTTTAGAAACATCCGTGTAATTCCGGAGCATACCTCTCTACAGAATATTTTATGGAGAGACAGTCCAGATGAAACAATAAAATGTATCCAACTGGACACTGTTACCTATGGTTTAACCTAAAAGTTCAACTTTCCTTGCAACCCGATGTCTTAAAGAATTAGCCACCATGTATGAACAAAAGCTACCATTAGCATCAAACATAATAAATAACTATACATATATTGATGACGTTTTGTACAGTAATAAAGATCTGCACCACCTTTTGGAGGCCAGGTCGCAACTACGGCAGCTGCTTCATTTGGGTTCTTTTCATACTCACAAATGGTCTTTCAATGATATTAGATTATTAAGTGATATTCCCTCAACTGAACAGCACTTTGATGATTTTGAACTTCAAAAAAATGATTGTAGTTTAAAGGCATTGGGCCTTACATTGCTGATTAAAAGTGATCAATTTAAGATTGATTGCCCAAAGCCATTTAATTTTAATAAGCTCACAAAAAGGGACATTCTCTCATATATAGGAAAGTTTTATGATCCCATGGAGCTTGTATCGCATATCATAGTACAGGCTAAAGCTATTATGCAGAAATTATGGTCTTCCAAAACAGATTGGGATTCCATACCTGAAGACAATGTCAAAAATGAATGGCTTCAATTTTGTTCAAGTCTAGCCTTAATGGAACCAATCTTTATAAATCGAAATGTATCTGTGTCTGATTCAGACACTCTTGAGCTCATAGGTTTCTCGGATGCCTCCAGCTCTATGGCATATGGATGCTGTGTGTACTTGAGAATAACGGATCCCAAAGGTATGGTAAGAATGCATTTACTCTGTTCGAAATCACGCATAAATCCGCTTCAAAACAAAAATGCCACTGTACCGCGCTTAGAACTTAATGCAGCCTTACTGCTATCTATTTTAATAAATAAAGTTCAAAGCACATTAAGACTAAAAGTTAATATAAAACATACTTATTTGTTCACTGACTCAAAAATAGTACTTGCTTGGCTGCACACGGAACCAATGCGTCTTAACGCTTACGTGGCGAACAGAGTGAAAGCTATCATTAATAATACTTCTGATTGTCACTGGCTTTATGTCAACACCGACCACAACCCTGCAGACTATATCAGCAGAGGAGTTCCTCTCAGCGAGCTTGCAGCATGCTTAGCATGGTGGAGTGGACCCAGGTTTTTGCATGACAGTCACTATAAATTTGAAATTCATTTAGACTTGCCGAAGGACTTACCCGAGACAAAGGCTGTGCCTGTGTCAGCATTCTCAAGCAGTCAGGTACCCAATGATGTATTTGATAATATACGCAATTATTCTGGCATCCATAAAATGACTCGTGTGTTAGCATATATTTTAAGATTTATAAATAGTTTGAAAGGTAATAAGCCTTCACATAAATATTTGTCTGGTTCTGAATTAAATGAGGCTTTAATGTTAATTGTTAAAAATGAACAGAGAATTTATTTTAAGGAGGAAATAGCTTGTATAAAAAATAATAAAAAGGTAAAGGGTAGTTTACAGGACTTGTTTCCCTTTATTGATAGTTCAGGCATATTACGTTTAACTGGACGCTTACATCACTCTAATATACCTTATACACAAAAGCATCAGGCTATTTTACCTAAAGAGTCACCTATTACTCAGTGTCTTGTTAGATCTGAACATGAAAGACTTTTGCATGCAGGTCCAAAACTGTTATTGTCTAATTTAAACCAAAGATTTTGGATAACTAATGGCTTAATGTATGTTAAAAAGATTACAAAAAAATGTGTAATATGTTTTAGAAACAAGGCAGAGGCCAGTAAGCAGTTGATGGGTTCCCTGCCAGCTGATCGGGTGACTGCTATGAGTCGGCCGTTCGAAAAAGTTGGAGTAGATTTCGCTGGCCCAATTAAAGTAAAACTTTCGCGCGTAAGACGTTCCTTAGAGGGAAAAGGGTACATTTGCGTATTTGTTTGTTTCGCAACAAAGGCTATACACCTTGAGCTTACTTCTGACCTCACTACTGAAGCTTACCTTGCGTGCCTTAGAAGATTTATTTCTAGAAAGGGGTTGCCTAAAGAAATCTACTCTGACAATGCCAGTACATTCAAAGGTGCACGGAACCAATTAACTGAACTATATAATCTGCAGTCCTCACACAGTCACCAAAGTAAGGTGTGCCAATATGCAGCACAACATGGCATAAATTTTCATTTCATACCATCATATTCGCCTACCTTTGGCGGGCTGTGGGAGGCTGCAGTGAAAAGTACCAAGTACCATTTAAAAAGAGTTTTGCAAGGTCAATTGTTAACTTATGAACAGATTAATACTATATTAACAGAAATTGAATGTATCTTAAATTCTAGACCACTTTTACCTTTATGTACAAATGATGACAATGATTTTAGTTATTTAAGCCATTTTTTAATTGGTAATGCTCCTACTATGTATCCAGAAACAAATATAACTAATGTACAACAAAATAGACTTAAGTATTGGCAATTATGTACTCAGCTTAAACAATCCTTTTGGAAAGTGTGGTATAAACAATATCTTAATACATTACAAAATCGACCAAAATGGTTAAATTTATTACCAAATGTAAAAACTGGTAGTCTTGTAATTTTAAGAGAAGATAATGTACCTCCAATGTCATGGCCTATGGCTAGAATAACAATAGTTTTTCCAGGTCATGATGGTCTAGTAAGAGCTGTAGAAGTTAGAACTCCTAATGGAAAATGTCATGTTCGTTCCATTTCAAAAATTAGTGTGTTACCAATATGTGATTAATCTTACATTTAGTAGCTAAGTATATTTCATTTTTTGCTTGTTTTAAGTAATCTTAAGTAAAGTTTGAATTTCTAAATCTTAGGTATAGTAGTATGAAAGTAAAATATATTCTTTGGTTGAGTTAAGGTTAAATTCCTAATTCTTAGCAATTATTAAAAATAAAAATAGTGTTTTCTTTCTCATGCTCAATTTATTGTATACTCAAATAGAACTAGAACTTTGTTGTTACTTGCTGTAGTTGTATCAAAATATAGAATAATTTTCTTTTTTATTTATAACAATTGTAAAAATACATTTTCTGAGGCCGCAGCATGTTGGCATGTTACCCAACACTAGTCGATTGTTGTGTACAACACTACTTGAAGCGCGCCTCTCGCCCCTCTCCATCGTAGGACACCGCATTGTACGGTCGTGTCAATTACCTCTCTCATTAATATTGTATTTATATAATTAAACTTATTCAGTGCTCTAAGTCTATTAAAATCACAGTAATCAAATCTCAGTGTGCCTACATTGTTTGTAACTACAGTGCTCAATTAAAAACCGTATGCGAACTAGCGTGTTTCCTTTCAATACAGTCCACTACCATCACCACACCGAACAGCTTGCTTCATCACCTTTGGATGACAAGAAGTGGGTCCTGTGCTTGATTACTTTGCGATTATATTGGCATGGTCTTTTGAGCCGCCTCAGTAGGCTATGTGAGGAAATGCTGGCCTGCGCTGTCAGCGTCTTACTGTAACTACCATTCCAATGCGAACCAATAAATTTGGTAACACATTTCGTTGTCGCACAATCAAAAAATTAAATTTCCTGCCAGCACACGTTTTCTCTTCTTACAATCCTGGGTCCTTTAAAAGAGGCGTGAAGAAGCAACTTGCAAGTCGACAAGGTGAGGGTGGCTAGTGCAGCGTGTATTCTCATCAATGCACTAGCTTTCTTCGCATTTGGACTCCACTTCCACTTACCTTCCGGTAGAATGGAGTTATTTGACTTACCTTCAGGTGGAATAGTCATTTGCAAGGCCCACTATAAAAAAATATATTTGCCTAAACCTCCCTCTAAAACAGCAGCATCTTATCAAGAGCGCAATCGTGATCGGGATGGGCTGAACCCCCTGAGACAGGTCCAGCAGTAAAAACATGGTGAGACTTCGCTTAAGAAGGGGTCAAAAGTCTTAATGGGAGAGAGGTAAACACTCATTTGGCACGGTCGACCAATCTCCCAGTCGGCGGTCAGCCAGACTGGGCTAACTCCTTCCCAGTTGCTGAGGGAAGTTGGAGAGTTCCTACGAAGGCATATCCCTCCCCGACCCATGCGGTGGAGTAAGGCGGCAATAGAACCCTCTACCCACGCTTGCTGCGTCTTCTTCTGCAAAGCGACAGTCGGTCAGCGCCATTGTAACTCAGCGCAAGAACTTAATGTCATTTCCATCTAACACAATAGATACAACAGAACAGGAAGCTATTCACAAATAAAAAATGAAAACATTAATCACGCCTAAATTAAGGGTCATCCTTGAAATTCTTAATGAGAGGGTCCAAATCAACTCTGGGGCAACTCTCATAATTAACTTTCTTCAGTTAAAAAAAAATGAGCACGACATCAAAAAGAATTGTTGCTGACTTTCAACACTGAATAAAATACGGTGTTTACTACCACTGGGAATAGTATTTCCGGCGAATAATTTGTATTAGTATTAGTCGACTCAGCGGTACAGTACTTATAATATGGGCCTTGTTTAAAATTAAAGATGTTGGATTCATTTTGTAATAACATCCTAATGGAAAAGGCTATCATCATCACAGCCCATATACGTCCCCACCGAGGGGCTCGAGCCTACCCTATATTAGGGTGATTAGGCCTTAGTCAACCACGCTGGCCCAGTGCGGATTGGTCAACTTCACATACATCATTGAATTTCTTCGCAGATGTATGCAGGTTGCCTCACGATGTTTTCCTTCACCGTAGGAGCGTCAGACAAATGTACATATGAAATTCGAAACGAAAAACATATTGGTACATGGCGGGTCTCGAACCCCGACCCCCCGATTGGAAGGCAAGTGCCGAGTCCACTGCGCCACCGACGCTATAGCATAAAGAAATGGAAAAGGCTATAGCATAAAGAAATTGAAACACAACGCCATCTACTGGATGGTTACCCCACCTAGGCCTACTCTAAATCTGTGTAGATAACCAAGTGTTGTGTCGAACACCGCCATCTGTTAGAAAATTATGGAAATTACAAACTATTTTCCTATATCAGGCATTTAATTCGTAAAAATAAATGTTGAGGTCAGTAATAGAGATAAGAACTAAACTTGTTCTTAAGTTAGACTAAATTACATATAAAAAGCTAGATTTCACCAAAATCGATTAAGTAGAAGTGTATCCCGGTCAAACATTGTGACATGAGATTTATATATATACTAGATTTTGCCCACGACTTTGTACGCGTGTAGTTTGTACGACTGCGTATTACCAAGAGAGAGTTCCAGATGCGCTTGAAAAATTGATAAAAAACAACCCCAAACATATACATACTGCCCTTTGAAAAATAGGAAATAATTCTTAGTTTTATTTTATCCACTGCGTCGGGAAAATGCTATGTAAACAAACCTATGACAACTTTTCCTAGGTGCAATTGACATAGAGTTTATAACATAGGTAATGATGTATAAAGGTTTTGTTGTCATCTCTGTCCATGGGAATACTGTATTGTAATATTAGATTTACTCCTGTCTTTTGATTATTAAATTCTCGTTAATACTTATTTGTTGGATCTTACAACAAATATGTATTTACGAGAATTTATTTTATTTAACCACCTCCAAGGACTAGAGGTTGGGATCACACGATAATAATTTAGAGGTCTCGGGTTCGATTCCCCATGGGATAGAAGTTTTCTACTTGGTTTCCAACTACCGCATTCTTGCCTAAATTTGTCGTCATAATAACAATATTGAGTTCCGGCAATTTATTAAAGGTAAGATAGCCAGTTCCTCAGTTGATGAGGAGTCCAAGTGAAGCTTGCTTCCTTCTATGACCTTATCGTCACTAACCATCAGGGGATATGAACGTTATGTGTAAAAAAAGCAGGCTGCTACAACAGTGAAAGTACTAAAGATACATTATCTTCAAAAACCTAAGTCCCAAACGTAAGCCTCAGGTCGGAATCTAGTGTGTAATAAATAATGTATAACACCCGCTATCATTTGTGGGATACCCTGTTACAATTATCACAAACTAGGGTCAACTAAAAGCATACTGAATTAATAATTTATGTAATATGCATGCAAATGTATGCAAATTGTCTAGACCTACGTTTTCGGTGAATAAATAATGATATTCGGTACAATAAGTCACACCAAGTTAACAGCCGCTAACGGTGGTGGTTTGACTTCGGTTTGGCTTTTTCAGATCACGTGAGGTACTCGTATGTACAATGAGAAGAACCAGAAAACAATAGTTTTAATCCTTGTGTCAAATAACTAAAGTATTTTTATTATAGTAATTAACCGATATTTAAGATATAAGTACTCATTGTGAAGTTAAAAACTTTGCTTAGAATCCGAATTCGCCGAAGACCTTCTGTTTCACTTGTGCTTGGCAAAAATGTGTTAGGAAAACATTACAGCGGCATTAAAGAGTAGTTACATAAACACGGATAAAGACACAATTTAAAAAATAAGCAATTTTCAGATAAATGGAATATTAAGTGACAATAGCCTCATTACTACACTATCTACCTGTAAATCTAGTTTTGCCACGGGAATTGCTTTATAATTCTAGCTGTCACCACTCCAAACTATTTTTTCGCCAAACTACACATATCAAAAAAGTCTAAGCAACATGCGTGATATTACAAATTTACCATTTATATTAATTAATTTCTAAGTGTTTACTCACTCAAAGTACGTAGGTAAGTAAACTTTTAGTTATTGATGACATACTTACTGGCTGGTTGTAAAAAAAAAAATCGATTATGTTTTGTTTTTAACCGACTTCAAAAAAGGAGGAGGTTATCAATTCGGTTGTATTTTTTTTATGTTTGTTACCTCATAACTCCGTCATTTTTAAACCGATTTCCAAAATTCTTTTTGTATTTGATAGAGTATACTGCAAGAGTGGTCCCATGGTCACCAAAGTCAGGATTGGATGATGGGATCCCATAGAAAATCGAGGAAAACACTAATTTAAAAACACCTTCGGTGAGCTGGTATTAAATTAGGGTTTCTTTTACTAAAAAGATTTCATTCACTAAAAAGTTAAAAATAATTTTTTTTTAACAAAAAATAGAACCGACTTCAAAAACACTGAAAACTTAAAAATAATCTTCTTCTATATTGAAGTCGGTGACAAATTTTAACACTTTCTAGGAGATCATCGTTTGGCGCCGACATCAATATAGAAGAAGATTATTTTTAAGTTTTCAGTGTTTTTGAAGTCTGTTCTATTTTTTTTTTCATTAAATTCAAATGACTGCGAATTTGTTTGAATTTACGTGCGTTTTAATTGCTACGTTTAGTCTTGATTTTATAATTTTACCAATCATTTAAATAAAGTTAACGACAAAATTGAATCGTTAGATATTCTTTACGTCATGGAGCGACGTCATTTGACGGCAGATGAAATGCAAAGAGCTGTAGGGATGTTGCAAGCGGGAAGTAACCAATCTCAGGTATCTCGACATTTTGGCATTAAAGAAGTGTTATTTGTAGTCTTTGGCAGCGCTACAATAATACAGGGGAACCCGCTGAACAGTATCCAGGCCGTAAAAGGAGTACAACCACTCGGCAAGACCGGTACATACAACTGACTGCAAGACGCCAGCCGATGTTAACCGCTCGAGAGATAAGTTTGAGGCTACAAAATTCAAGTGGTGTTGATGTAAGTCCCCAAACTGTGCGAAATCGACTGCATGAGTACGGCCTACGAGCTCGACGCCCAATCAGGTGCCCACCGATACGTCACGGGAATCGCGCTCGTCGAAATGAATGGTGTAGAGAACGCATAACATGGACCCAGGAACAATGGGATAAAATTATATTTTCCGATGAGTCGCGATTCGGGTTTAGGCCTGATACAAGAAGGGTGCGAGTGTACCGTCGGCCCGGAAATACTGAAAGGCTCAGGTGCGTTCAGGAAGTTCATCCATACAGCGGCTCAACAGTTATGGTATAGGCAGGTATTATGAAGAACAGGCGAACTGAGCTCGTTTTTGTAAATGGAAACATGAACGCTGAAAATTACGTTGAGGATATTCTCAGACCTTATGTCCATTCATTTGCACAAACCTTTGGTTCCGATTTTACGTTAATGCATGACAATGCGCGTTCACATACAGCTCCGCGAACCAGTTAATACTTGGCAACGGAGAACATCCGGGTATTGCCCTGGCCTGCACAATCGCCAGACCTCAACCCCATCGAGCACGCATGGGACATGCTCCAGAGACGTGTTTTGAAGGACTTGGATGGAGTGACAACAACCCAACAGCTGAAGGATTTGCTACAATTCCATTGGGAGCGAATACCGCAAGATGACATAAACAGTCTCATTAATTCAATGAATAATCGTTGCCGACAAGTTCTGAATAGCAGTGGAGGCCATACTTTGTATTAAATTGTCCTATTCTTTCACAATAAATTCATTTTCTTTAGAAATTTCATTTTGTAATAATTTTAAAAATAAAATACAACGTTATAATGTGAAGAACCATCCTAAAATTTAAATTAGTACATGTTGCTTAGACTTTTTTTATGTTTTTTTTTTCATTTATTTAATCAAATAATAGTATTATTTAGTCAAATAATGTGTGTATGTATAGCTGAGCGACCCTACTCTCGGCTTTCTATCTTAATCAATTCCACATATTAAAAATTGCTCCGATGGAAATTTGTAGGGAATGTTATGATTTCAACTATTTTAATAAATGCTAAAACGATTTGAGGTACAGAAAAGAAGATTTTGGAAAAATAAGATTTTTCGTATTTTAAGACCTTCAATATCTTAGGTGCCTTACAAGTGAGCTTGTGCGACTTTTGACCACATTTCTTCTTCTTTTTTTTTTATGTATGACCCGGCAAATGACCTCCTCCCGCCTGATGTTAAGCGGTGAAAGAGGCCCAAATGAGTTGACAGGTAGAGTAGGGACGACATCCACTATCCTACCTGCCCGCCCCTTGCCGGCCCAAAAGATGCTTTTTCACGCCTCTTTTGAAGGAACCCATGTTGTAGGATGGAGGAAACACGTGCGCAGGTAGAGAATTCCAAGTGGGGGATGAACGACAGAAGAAGGAATCTTGGAATTTCTTGGTACGGTGTGAAAAGGACGACACAGTGTACGGATGACTCCGAAGGCCCTTACGCGTGTTTCTGTTAAGGAATGGAGAGGGAGGGATAAGGTTAAAGAGCTCCTCAGAGCATTCCCCATGGAACATTCGATAAAAGACGCTAAGAGAGGTGACGTCACGACGAAGTTGTAGAGGCTCGAGGGTGTTAGTTACCTCTACATCGCCAATAATGCGAATAGCACGACGCTGCAATCTGTCCAGAGCATCGAGCAGGTACTGAGCGGAGCCGTCCCAAAGGTGCGAGCAATATTCCACGCAAGACCTAACCTGAGTTTTATATAACAAGCATAGTTGGTCCGGCGCAAAATACCTACGCACCTTGTTCAGGACACCGAGTTTTCGTGAGGCAGTAGTTATGACGGATTCGATGTAGTCTCTGGGGTTCAGATCGCAGCGAATGTTCATTCCGAGCAAGGTGATGTTGCTCTGTGTGTGAAGGGTTGTGCCCTGAAGAGAAGGAAGGGGGAGGAAAGGTGACCTTTTCGCCGAAAACGAATGGGGCTCCAACAAGATTGTTGGAGCCCCATTCGGAGACGAGGTCCAGCGTCCTGTTGAGCTCAATGATAAGATTCTGCCTCTCCCTACCAACATCACCACGAGCAGCCCCTGAGCTTCCGTGATATCCCTCATGCACTGTACTGTCGTCTGCATAGCAATGTATAGCTCCCAAGGAAAGCATATCATTGATGTGCAGAAGAAACAACGTTGGGGATAGAACGGAGCCTTGCGGAACTCCAGCATTCACTGCCACGAACCGCGAAGCGCAGCCGTCAACGACAACGCGAATTCTACGCTCGTGGAGGAAGCTGGCAATCCACGTACAGAACTGCGCGGGTAATCCGTATGCCGGAAGCTTGGAAAGAAGAGCCTTGTGCCAGACTCTATCAAAAGCTTTGGCGATGTCGAGACTAATAGCCACCGATTCGCCGCGCTTATCGATAGATTCACCCCATTTGTGCAAAAGGAACGCTAGAAGGTCACCTGTTGACCGTTTAGGACGAAATCCATACTGTCGGTCATTAAGTAACGAGTGACCTTCCAGGTAACGGATCAGCTGGGTATTTAGGATCCTCTCCATGATTTTGCACAAAATGGAAGTGACGGCTATAGGATGATAGTTAGCCGGATCAGAACGATCTCCCTTTTTGGGAACCGGCTGGACATTGGCCTCTTTCCAAGATTTCGGCACACAACCAGCAGAGAACGACAGACGGTATAGACGCTAACTAATTTCGCTAACACCCGATATCGGGTGTCAGCGACCATCTGACACTCTTCTCTATGTTCTGTCATCCTTCTTAAGTTCGCAGGCCTGTCCAAATTTTCAAGTTATCGTACAGGACGTCCTTCTCCTTGACAACATTTGGAACACCAAAATAAAGATCCCCAAAGAAAATTGGTTTTTCTGTTTTTTTTTTTTGTGAAAAGCCCGAAGTGAATGGACTAGAAGAAACTTTGTCTATCTGTAATGCCAGGCCTATGTCACTACGCGGTTAGGTACGTACGGATAAGTAGTACCTACCGTTCCGCACACACTGAGAGTGTAAGGCGATTCACACACTGCCACGCACCACGGAGCGTAGCGCGTGAATGCGTGTTCTTACGTTGCTTGTAAGTATCTCCGTTTGTTTAGAAAACACGCACAGTCCAACACACAGAAAACGCATCCACGCGCGTTCATGCAGATCACGCGCAGCTACAAGCGGTGAAAGACGCACCCACGCGCGTAGGTGCGGGTGAGACGCAAGGTATGGCACACAGTCTCGCAGTGCCGTGCGTGATTTTGGAAGGGCTTGACGTTGATTTTGGAAACGCAAACAACGCGCGTGAATGCGTAAAAAACCCGCATGATGATGCGTATCTGCACTCCCGCAAGTACGCGCGTAGCTGCGTCGACACGCATGATGCAGCGTGGTGCGTGGCAGTGTGTTAATCGCCTAAAAAGGCGGCAGGGCTGCCGGGCTCCGCTCGGAGTATATTGTTTTGCGTGCCGCGGTCTTGGAACAGTGTATAGCATTGTTTCGCGCACTTTTTTGCGCGCGCTTGATTACTTACCATCGGCAACAACCCTGTCGCTTGAGCTCGTAGCGACGACGTGACGCTTCAGAATTCTAATAACGTGTGCTAACGCGTGGCGTTAAGGTGTGATTCAGCTTGGATGCTCAAAGTTTAAGTTCAAAGGAGTACAACTTCTGTACGTAGTGCTATTATCTATTCTGTGGTAATGATTTCACACCTAAACTGCTAAATCAATTTTGATCGCTTATAGTTTGAGAAACACGATTATTTTAAGGTTGATTAAATGTCAATTAAGGTATGTATGATGATGATCAAAATGAAATTATTATGAAAAAAAATGTATAAATTATTTAGGCGCTAAAATACCTAATTGCAGCGTCGCTGGCATGCTACTTTTTTATTTAATATATAAAAATCTCGTGTCACAGTGTTTGTTTTCGAACTCCTCCGAAACGGCTTGACCGATTTTTATGAAATTGTGTGGTTTTATTTGGTAGGTCTAAGAAAAGATCGTAGGCTATTTTTTATACCCCTAAGTGACAAGGGTGGACGTCTTCTCCAGAATTTTTTTGTACAATTATTATGGCGAAACGTAGTTCGCCGGCACAGCTAGTATTTTTATAATATTTTCATGTTTTTAAGTTACTATACTTTATGTTTTTTTTAAGTAACTATATTAATTGACTTCAACATAAAACTGTGATGTTGTATTTAGTGTTATATTAATATTATTTATGACTTTATGGTGTTTTTGAAGTCGGTTTCATTTTTTGTAGTAAAAAAAAATCAATCTGATTAGTTAAGTTAATACATTCGTATTAGAATCTGAGCCAAGATAAACACCAGAATTACTTAAAATAAAACGCCTCTCGCTCTAAACAGATTTGAAAGAATTATTCCCGAACTCCCAATCTACCGAAATCTTCCATCATTAGCTCAGTAACATACATTATTACATCAGACGCAAATACCTGAATATCTTTAAAAAAACATAAATCACGTTGGATGTGGTTTTGAAATTTAAGGGTTTCCCTCGATTTGCCTGAGATCCCATCATCAAATCATGATATGGTGACAATATGACCACCACAGGAGTGTACTCTTTAGATTACAAAAAGAATTTTAAAAATCGGCCCACAAATGGCGGAGTAATCGGCGAACATACATAAAAAAATGTTTTTTACAAAAAATAGTACCTACTTCAAAAACACTGAAAACTTAAAAATAATCTTCTTCTATATTGAAGTCGGCGCCAAACGATGATCTCCTAGAAAGTGTTAAAATTTGTCACCGACTTCAATATAGAAGAAGATTATTTTTAAGTTTTCAGTGTTTTTGAAGTCGGTACTATTTTTTGTAAAAAAAAAAATTTTTAACTTTTTAGTGAATGAAATATTTTTAGTGAAAGAAACCCTAATTTAAATTAGGGTTTTCCTCGATTTTCTATGGGAGCCCATCATCCGATCCTGACTTTGGTCACCATGGGACCACCCTTGCAGTATACTCTATCAAATACAAAAAGAATTTTGGAAATCGGTTTAAAAATGACGGAGTTATGAGGTAACAAACATAAAAAAAAATACAACCGAATTGATAACCTCCTCCTTTTTTGAAGTCGGTTAAAAACAGATACAGTCGAACATAGAACCTCCCCCTTTTTCGAAGTCGGTTAAAAATACGCATTTTATGCTTTGTTAACATATCTACTTATTCACGGCTAGATAAATAAAGTGTAGATAGTCTAACAAACATTTACCTTTCAGGTTTAGCATCTTGTTCAAATTACCGACACTGTAATCATTTATTTAATCAGGAACATAAATTCGTTTTTGTATCGCCCAAAACGTTGATAATCATCACCGAATCATTACTCGCGTTGCGCCAACGATAACAACAATGAACAGTGCGACAGCGTGCAATCTTCGCGAGCAACCGGAGCGAATGTAAATTAACAGGGTCCCATCGCCACTAGTGTTATCATCCGTAACGCAGACCGGTACACCCTTGTCATGGTAGCCAGTTAATATTTAAAGCCGGCCCGATGTAAATCTTACTTAGGGCTCCTTGCCCCGTGATTATGGGGGCTATTTTGATAAACCCGCTGTTAGTTGATAAGAGTTTTTCCGTTTAAATGTTTATCCTTGGCCGTAGATATTTTACTTTTTTGTTTTTCACGGAGTTGGTAAATAAGGCAGGCGAGATGGTGTTTGGTATAAAGTAATTTTGTACGTCCCTCTGTAACAAACGTTACATCACCAGCAACGACCTGAATTTTAGATTAAGTGAGTAATTATCTGACGCTCCTACGGTGAAGGAAAACATCGTGAGGAAACCTGCATTCACCTGCGAAGTAATTCAAAGGTGTATGTGAAGTCAACCAATTCGCACTGGGCCAGCGTGGTTTGACTAAGGCCTAATCGCCCTAGTTAAGGTAGGCTCATCCCCTCGGTGGGGACGCATATGAGCTGTGATGATGAAGGGAGTAATACACTCCACTGCCAGTTCAACTATAACCATTTTCAAATTAGTTATCCATGTTGTACAACCTCATCATCTTATGTTTGTCTTTGTATTCATGTGCGTGTGCGCGCGTATGTGTGTGATTGTATGTATAAAGTGTTTTATGTAATTTAAGAAAATAATTTAAATATATGTTCCGCGCTTTGTAGAATCAATTTCTTTTCTAATTTAGTTAAGACGCATTGTGCATACATTAATTAATAATAATTGTTAAATATTTTAAACATGTTTTTGGTTCACTAGTTTTTTTTTGTTAAGTTTGACGTTGTTAAACGTCTGCCAAGAAGGTTTTGAGTTTGTGTTTGTGCTTCTAACGATTATTATCTTTCCGCCACACTCACAGGTTGTCTAGGAGTTAGGGATCAAATCTCTGTTAGAGATAAGTCCCGCTGTTAATTTTTTTGTAATATTTATGCTCAATAAAATGTAATATAACATTTATAAGCTGTCTTGATAATTTGAGCAATAAATTAAGATTCTCTAGCCACCAGCTATACTTACAAGAATACTTTGAAGCAAGAACCAAATTGTGTGTGCTAGTTCAGACAGACAAACTAAGCAACTAACAACAAAGAGACCAATTTTGAAGTCGCGAAAAAAAAAATCAGCTGCCCCATACAAATGTTCAATATCCACTGAACCTAGATGTATGGAAGGAGATGTTTTTTCGCGATTTCTAAATTGGTCCCGTAGTAAAAGAAAGAAAGAAAGAAAGAAAAGTTTATTAGCCATTAGTCTAAGATAAAAGTTTAACAATGATTAAAAAAAAAGCAACAAATGGCCAAATGGTCCCATCTCAGCTAAATGCTTCTGTTACATATTGTAACAGAAGTGCTGGTTTTCAGAGGGAACCATTTGGGGACGACGTAAACATAAATAACAAAAAAAAAACTAAAAACTTCTAGCTTAATGTTAAACAAAACAAAATTAAAATTCAACTTATACAGAAAAAAATACAAAATAAACTTAAGTAGGTAGGTATATAACACTAAGCAAAGAATTAATTTAAAAAAAGGAGTAAAGATGATAAAGATGGAACATAAATAACTTAATAACTAAAATAACTTATTTAGGCTACGCGATCCGATGATCTTATGCTTTAGCTACGGAGGCGTTCATGATAGCAGTAATGGATGCTAAGCTCCCCCAAAAATGACGTTGCTCAGGTGCTTGTCTGAAAGTCTGAACAAGCTTACGAAATTTGGCTCTTGTTTCAAAGGTAACCCTGTATATAGCTGAACGAGATAGCGCCTAAAGGACTACTATCTTAACCCGTGATTTAAGTTTCGAGCATACACACTCGTACAACCTGTTTAACATTTCCGTTTAAGCAAACTATCGTTAAAGTTGTCTCGCTAACTCGGTTCAGTTTTGGAATGGATATAGACCATGTTATAACATGAAATGAAATCAAAATATTTTATGTGGCAGGTATGAAGTATACACTTGCAAAAGTCACAATTTGAATCTCTACCACTCGCTCGAAATGTCGACCTCCCCGAGAAGAGCGAGCCAGAACCACAGGGGTGCTCCACCCCCTAGCCACGATCGCCGAAAACAATATTAAGAGGCTGACAACGCTGAGCTGAGCTCATCGAGCTCTACTTAAAACTTTGTTTAGCAAAACCTGCTTAACATACCGTAGTAAAAGAAATATATGTTACTCTTGAAAATATTTTTGAGAATATCCATGTCCCCAAAACAAATTTTAATAAAAAATTCTTGTTAAAAAAATGCCAAAAACACCCATCAAAAACAGCTTCCAGAAGAAAATCCGAGTTATTTAACAAAGGTTATTTAATGATTTTCAGGGAATTAACTCGTTACACTTAATTTAATAATATTGATGTTTCATATCTTCAAATAAGTTACTACTTTCTTTAAAAAAATATAAATTTTGATGTTTTTGCTCAATTTCAATAACGCACCGCGCCCGTAATCCAGTACAAATCATGTCTCAAGGTCGTTGGCGTTACTCAGCCTCTTAAAACAGCACCGAGAGCGGGATATCGCTATACGCAGCAAGAGCGGTGTCTCCGTTTCAATATTGTTTTAACCTTGCTATAAGCGATCATGGTAAGGCCTCTTATCGAATAACTATCATCATCATAATTTCAGCCAAGAGACGCCCACTGTTGGACATAGACCTCCCCCAAGGATCTCCATACCGATCGGTCCTGCGTCTCCCCATCCAGCGGCTTCCCTGCGACCTTCACCAGATCGTCGGTCCACCTTGTGGGGGCCTACCAACGCTGCGTCTCCCGGTACGCGGCCGCCACTCGAGGACCGCCCCGCCCCAACGGCCGTAAGTCCTACAAGCTATGTGTCCTGCCCACTGCCACTTAAGGTTTGCAATTCTTTAGGCTATGTCGGTAACTCTAGTTCTTTTACGGATCTCATCATTTCTGATGACTGTGACTGTGTGTATGACGGTGTGGCAATAACAATCAAAGGTACTATCGCGCGCAGTTCCGCCTGATCACCGCTATGCTCATTTTCGTTTGCACTAGCGCTCTCTAGCCCCACCCCGTGGACCTCGAATAGACATGGAATAATCAAATAAAAGATTCTTCTTCGGCCTGCCGCCGAGCCGCCGAGGAACCTCCCAACGCCGATTAGAGAGAGAAAGAGTTTTTCTTTTCTAATAGGCCAAAACTTAAGCACGGCGCTTCCGCACGATTCAAGCGAATAAATTTTTAAATGGTCAGGCGGAAGTGCTCGCGATAGTACATACTTGAAGTCCTAATGTAAAGGAAAATACCGGTCCAGTGCCAGATTTCGCGCGCCGTGGATTTCGTACGAACTTACCTAAGCATATTAAGTTTTTAACTGTGTATATATTTAAGGTTTTCAGATAATAAGACGTACTTTTAGTCGAATTTCATGATTCTAAGTCAACGGGAAGTACCCTATACGCGACATAAATGGTCAATGGTCATATCTTTAGGTCTCGTTGACTTACAAGTATGTTGTGTATGTATGTATATATAAATATATATGTATATGTAGGTATATATTTTAGGTTTAATTTTAACTGAAATTTCATGTTATTAGTTAGGTTGTACACTGTGTCTACTTGCTAATTTACTTAATTCACCTGTCGCAGGGCTGCTGGCAGAAATTTCTTAAGAAATAAGCAGTACCTTTGTACTTATGTTTCCTTATGTTATGTTGTTTTGTCATATTCTTTGTGTACATAAATAATAAATACATAAATAAAAATAAAATAAGTATGATTTTACACACCTTAAAGAGACGTAGACGAATAATCATCTTTCTTTCCTATACAGGTTTCTTTTTTATCACCCAGAAACATTTAAGGGACGCTTCATGACATGGTAGCAGAATGATTTAAATATTAATAAAAAAAACAACTCACCTACTTAATTTTATATTAATTTTCTATAATATCCAAAAAAATACTGCACTAGTTGAGAGCAGTATTTTTAGAGATTTTTTCATTTTTTTAACATTTTGTTAAATTTTTTATTAATTTTTTTATTATTATATAATAATGGATGTATCCTGAAGCGTCCCTTAAATGAAGCATTGGTTGACTTACAAGTATGATTTTTTATGGCTTAATGAGATGTAGACCAATAATCTTCTTTCTTTCTTTTCTTATATATACAAATGAAGCGCTGTGTGTTAGTCTCGCTAAAACTCAAAAACGTCCCGACGGAATCTTACGAAATGGTCTATACCTATGTGCCCAGGGAAGGTTTAAAGGTACAATTGTAGCTGGTAGGTGGTGCTGTAATTGGGCAGGACAAGTCTGCCGGGCCGTCTAGTTTGATATAAATGTGAATTTGATATCTCTACGCGTTCCCAAAAAAGCATCTTGACATATAGAGTTCTGTTCTTTTCTTTTGAGAGACGGAACCCTAATAAATGCAAAAAAATGCATTTCCAATAAGTTTTAGTAGTCTACAAAACGTACTTTAAACAAAATGTTGTCATCATCTGAATTCTAATGAAATACACTCGTATTATATATGAATAAATGAACGACACGACATTATTAGAACTGGCTTCGTGAGTCGCGCCTCTAAGGCTGTCGGCATCAATCAATGTCAGTGCCAGAAGTGAGTGCAGTCAGACACATCGCTAGTTCTCTGCAATATCGAATCATGAATTGATAAGTGTACAGCAGCCGAGCCTGCACATGTGTCACAGTATACGGTGGTTTATTTTTAACCGACTTCAAAAAAAGGGGTTTCTCAGTTTGACCTGTATTTTTCTCTCATATGTTATTTCTCGCAACAGGCAAGCTATATGTGTTTATCTAATAATGTAGTAATGTTATGTAAAATAGGAATGTAACGTTAAAAAAACACATACAATGAGTAAGATATTACTGTAATTTTTATAAATGGTAAAATAATGGTAAGAAAGCTGACGTAAGCTAATAATATCGAGCAAGGAATGCAAGAGTAACTGGTGTAAGTGCATGAGCTATAATCAAAGGGCTTCAGACCCAACAAAGTGATCACGTCGGAGGAGTAGCGGTATAACAGAGAAAACTTCACCTGGACTCAACAACTGAGGAGCTGTACCTCAAATTGTTACCCACTATGGCGACGAACTTAGGTAAGTTGGTAGCTGAGCAGAAGGCCTTACAGATGCAAACCTACCATAAAACATCTGCCCTATTAAAATTTAACCCGGACCTTTAGATCAATACCGGACGGTCCCAATCACTAGCTCACGGAGGCGGTTTTATTATTGTATTTTTTTGTATATACGGTAGTATATATTTATGCTATATCGTAGGAAATCAATTGCTTATTTGAGGAAGTGTTGCACTGAGGATAATATCGACTGCAAGTAGCCCAAGGAGAACTAAATATCTCAAAAATACCAACACATTTGCTCGGATTTCGTGCAAGACTGATTTAAATCAATCAGTTGCTTTATGATTTAGTAAAGAATAAGGTAAGTTGGTTATAGGGTAGACGCAAAGCATCGCAATCAATATGATGGGTTGTTGATGTTAAACATAGAACTTAGGTTTTGGTGTTAATTTCTAGAAGCAAACGAAACAACGCGGGCAGCGGCCATATAAATAAAAAGTAGAAACACTCCAATTTTGTATCAAACAAAAAAAACGAAGACAATTTATCACCGTAGCGGCAATGGCTCACATGCAAATTAGAATTCGAAATAGGAGCTAGGCGCGAGAGCAAACTATGTCCTCCATTTTGTTGATAGATGACGCCACCAAATGGACGTATCGGGAGCTCGAGCTACGTGTGAAATTTCCAGCCAACTTCGACACTGCGAAAAACTTTTGCAGCTAAAAACTTAGTAGTGTTCTGTGCCAATCTAACTCATTTTTTCACTCCTGTGGCGATTTGAGAACAGTAAAATTTTTCAAAATCTATATAAAATATTACAGATACCTTCTACTTTAGCTTTTTGTACTACCAGGGGATCGAACCCAGCGCTTCGCGATTAGCAGTTGCACTTGTGACCAAGCTAGACCAAAGAGTTGCCTCTTTGTTTTATTCCAAAATTTATACATCATTAAAAATAGGTAAAAAGCTATCCATAAATCATGTCGCACGCCAGGGGGCGATCGACGAAGTGTGACAATGTATGACAAGGAGTGGGAGGAGTCCTGGGCTTTGTGACGTCACATGTCAAAATCTAACAATAGTAAGACGCATGAAGTTATAAAAAATGCAAAATATCTGCGGTCAGACTAGAAAGGGAGAGTCTCACAGATGTGACCAACTGAGACAAGCTTGGTGGGGTCAAAATCATCAAATTTGTGTTAAGCAATTTATGAAAGGCACCTTACTACTTAACTGAACATAGAAACGGCGGAGTCTCAACCAAAATCAAATCACTGTAACAAAACGAATTAATTCCAATATGTTGAAATCATGTGTGTTAATATAAGTGCCTTTATGAAAACTTAAATAAACACGTGGGACGCAACGTCGTCCATTTCGCTGATGGATGATGCAACAAAATGGCCGCCACGTATCGGGATTTGTTCGAACGTTCTAGAGTTTAAGGGACTGATATGTAGACGAGATTATCGAGAGTATATTAATATTAAACTTAGAAAAGTGTGTTCATCTATCGCGTTTCGTTTGAAAGTCTGATGGAAGTGGTTTGAAAGTTAAGAGCGTCGGTGGAGTTTTGAATTCGGCACTGGCTTTCGAATCGAGGCTCGAGCCCCTCGGTGGGGACGTGTATGAGCTGTGATGATGATGATGCATGTAAAGATCGTAACACTTACCATTATTTAACGTAACAATATTTGTTGCAAATTAGCAATGATTATAAAATAATATTTTGAAAAAACTGAACCGGTTCTGTTTGGATGTTGTTTACACTGACAAGAATTGTAATCAAAATAAAGTTACTTTCAAAAGGTTACTCGTTATAGATGATGATGACATCATGAAATATGTAGGTAAGTATGTAAAAAATTGTATTAGTTGGTTTAATAAATACCCTTATTATTTCTAAGTAAATTAATAGAAAATTCGTTGTTATTGTTGTTCATGGTTGACAAATTGTCGATATTGACATTTCTGTGACAGCTGTATTGGTAATATTAAATTCAGACCGTTCCTAACTCGTTCGGACGTGGCTCAGTTATTCACCAGAGGATTTAGAGGAAAATAACTAAATATGGAATACAACTTTGTTTGGTCACAATAAAAAAATGTGGCATAGAACGAAAACTTTCATTTGCATAATTATAAATTGGTCACATATTGGCGCTTTGCTTGAACAGTTTTGGGTTTTATATATTTAAATATTTTTTCAAAAACAGAATCAATAATGTGATAATTTTGCATTTGCAAATTAGTTAAACAAATGACAGCACAGCAGTTTGACTTTATTCGCCAGTGGCGCCAACTGGTAAGCAAATACGGTAGCCCCCATTGTGGAATAGGTACATACAGTTAACAGCATTTCAAGCTTTACATTTGCATTACGAATACGAGTAAGAGGGATCTCAAGATCAACATGTAAAGTCTGGCGTGTTGCCGTGTGTACCCAAATATGGAAATATTAACAAAAACTTAAATTATTTCAGTGAGATACTATTATGAACATTGATCAAATCGAAAAATAAACTTAATATGCTTGTAAAAGTCATAAATTCACCAGCGAACAGCTCAATCACAGTCACACATTGAAATAGTATATTACTGCCGCAGGCCGCAAGTGCAGCATTGCTTTTTCACTGAAATAAGGTAAGAAAACGTTTATAAGCAGCGATTTAGATTTCATTTTATATTTCCTCTGAATTTTTTTACATTTGTCACAAATACTTCCTTGATTTCAGTGGTAAATTGTATTTAATAATAGCTTTTGGCGCTTCTTAAATTTCTTGCTTTTTGAGCTAAAGTAGTTATATCTTTATCACTCGATGAATTCATTTTATACATTTAAATACCTGTAATAAATTAATGACAATAGAAATTAGAATTGAAAAGCCGCACCTAAACACCGATTAATTTTTTTACTTTTCTTTTTATTTCATGTAACAAAGTATTCAATGTGTCATGCCAATTCAAAATTAATGCAAAACTTACGTGAAACCCTCTTTAGTATTCATATATAGGCATTAAAGTAGTTCGTTCTATTTTCAAATGATATTGCCGGCCGCTCGAGCACACCAGATAAGAAATTGCTGGCCGCTGCCTGGCCCAGTACTGCAAGTACGATTTATCCCACAGGAGGTTGTTTAAAATAGTCGTATATCGTAGTATGTTCGAGAAAAAATACTGTACTTTTTGTTTTATGTTACCTAAACACAATTTTCCCGGCAGTAAAACAAAACACTCTCACCAAACAACACTCGCCTGACTGACCAGCTGAAAATGAGCGAGAATTATGATTAAAATAGGTAGAAGATTATTATTTTTTGCTCTAGGATCATTCGTTAATGAGAATTGCTGGTATTTCACATTAGGGATACTATTCCATATTCGGTTGCTTTCCTCTATTATTTAACTTTACTGCTAATTAATTCAGTGTAGGTCCGTTCACCTCTCTAAGTGGAAAATTGTGTCTGCTCAGTGAAATTAAATTAGTCCTGGTGAGGCTGAGGCATCAGCGGAATCATTTGAATACTTTATTTGAATAAATTATTACTAATCACAACTAAAGGATGAAACGCTTGCTAAAACGGAATCTAAAATTTTTAGTTAAATATTATACAGAGCCTTAACTATCCAGCGCGTGTTCAAGATAAGAAAAACCACTTTGCTGCTGCTAACATCGCTTCGTTTAGCGTTTCTTTTAAAAAAAGTTAACATTTTTATTAGATGAGGTTCATATGTTAATATTTTTGACTTTTGATGCCCAAAAAAAAACCAATAGCCACCAGAAACGAATTTTTCCCACTAATTAAGGGTTCCGAAACACCAAAACAAGTGGAAAATCCACTAACATGGCAACACTGCAGTCCAATTTAGGATTCAATTTGGTATAGTGTGATCACTCTTTTTCGACTCTCTAATTAGAACGTTCCTATTTAGAATTTCTACAAGTTGAAAAGTGTAATCAACTCTTAAGGGCAGGTTTACCCACTAAAACCGCCCCCCGGTTTTAGTGGGTAAACCTTTAAGTTGGTAGGCGAGGCATTCTGCTGGGAGATTTATGTCTTTTGCTTTTAAAGCGTTAGAACATAGTAATATTTGCTTTTACAAAATTACAAATTTCGTAATGTATAAGCTTGGCATGGTCATAATATTTAAACTTATAAAGTGGGGCAGACAGCTATCGGTTTGCTCCAACTTACAAATTGCACTTATGCATTTTTTTGTGCCTTAAAGACTGTGTATTTTTCTATTGAATTACCCCAAAAGATGATGGCGTATCTTCAAATAGATTCAATATGGCCATGGTATGCTATCATTAGTGTTGATTGTTCAGCAACTTTGCTCAGTTTGTAGATGGCATAAGAGAATTAGTTAATCCGAGTACATACGTAATTAAGACATTTATCTATATGAAGGCCTAAGAATTTTGTTGTTTCAACTGTATGAACTTGTTTCCCTCGATGGTAAATATTTTCATCAATTAAATTCGTATGGTAGGTATTGTTAAATGTCATTCAATTAGTTTTGTCTATATTTATTTTCAATTTATTCATATCTAGCCATTTTATAACTCTGCTTAATGATTCATTCATTCTATTTATAAGATTAGGTATATTGTCATCTATGAAAATCGCTGTGCTATCATCAGCAAAGACAATTAGTTTATCCTGTATTGAATCAGGCAATTCCAAACCAAGAAAAGTAAAGGGGCCATGATGCTGCCCTGTGGCACCCCTTGTTTGATGACCTGTGGGTTTGATGTGTATGTAACAACCCTTTTTTGCTTGGTACAGATTCGTGTAAGCTGAGTGTATTGAATTCTATTTGTCAGGTACGATTTTATTAGGTTCAGCGTATTGCCTCTGACTCCATATCGTTCCAATTTATCTATAAGTAGGTCATGATCTACACAGTCAAAAGCCTTTGATAAATCCATGTACATAGCAGTAACATAACGTTTATTATTTAAATTTTTCATCACATTTTCCAAGAATTTGTATATCGCTATGTTTATCGATTTGCCTTTACGAAATCCCCAGATCCCAGGGAGATCCCCACACATGCTCGCCGTGTAGCCAAGAATAAAAATGGCGTGACAGATAGACAGGGCTACTTTGGCATTTGTAATATGTGGTGAGACTTTCCCGCAATAAATGCTATTTGAAAAAATCATGATAAAAAAATAATCATAAAATAAAGACAGCCTACAACATAAAGACAAAAAATAAAGAAAGACATAAAAAAATAATCATAGCATAAGACACTCTTTGCGATTTTTTGTCGTGGTCACTTTTTGTGACAGTAATGTCACGTCACCATAGACAGCGTACTTCCATATTTTTGCATTGCAATAGAGTTAGTGACAAAAATTATATCTAGTGTTACCGACTTCAAGATTATGCTGTTACCGACTGTGCAGTTACCAACACTGAGACTGCTGTTATCCACTCGGAGACTATGCTATCATGGCTAAAGCAGTGGACAAGACTTTTGGAGGAGCCGCACCGACACCGTGGACTCACTTCTTGTCTCGTAACGGCGGCGAGCACTCGGTTATCACAGAATAATCGCGCAGAGCTAATAATAATTAGTAGTGCTATTTTTGTCTTCTTTATTTTGATCAGTAATCAAATTATTGTGTGGGCAGTGTGACCACTTGTTTCTTTTTAAATAATTAACTCATCCCCTGATATTTAACACTAGATTATTCTATTGATTGTGAAATATAACCGTAAGTAACAAGAACTATAACTTTATGTTAAAAAGAATCGTTATTTCCTGCGGTAATCCGAAATCAAGCAATATTTCCTGCCCGCCCACCAGCTTACGCCGTGTTTACACCGCCGGATAAATCTGTGCGATAAAATATTTATATGAATCTCGTATGTCAGACAAATATTTAAATGGCGTGGCTGCCGCTGCCGCTCGACGTAAAGCAAAATACTCGTAAGTTGTGGGTGGGTATATTTTCCGAAGTACAGCATTAGTCCAAAGATAACATAGCTTATTCACAGTACATAAACGATCAGTGAAGAACAGTAAGAACTGGAAGTTAGAACGTTTAGGAATAGACATTAAATAATATTAGAGCATGCATCGCACGATTCGCAAGGTGTCACTAGGTACGAGTAGTCTTATAATTGATAGTTAAAGCTTTGCGTTGTAATTTCTGGAACTTCATGGTATCTTGTTATTAAAACACTCATTTCACTAGTTCCACTTCAATCTTTATTATATCTATATAAATAAAAATCTGAGCGTCGAGAGCGTCGGTGGCGCAGTGGACTCGGCACTTGCCTTCCAATCGGGGGGTCGGGGTTCGAGACCCGCCATGTACCAATGTGTTTTTCGTTTCGAATTTCATATGTACATTTGTCTGACGCTCCTACGGTGAAGGAAAACATCGTGAGGCAACCTGCATACATCTGCGAAGAAATTCAATGATGTATGTGAAGTCGACCAATCCGCACTGGGCCAGCGTGGTTGACTAAGGCCTAATCACCCTAATATAGGGTAGGCTCGAGCCCTTCGGTGGGGACGTGTATGGGCTGTGATGATGAAATAAAAATGGATCTTCAAAATGTATGTACGCCCATAACTTTCGAACGACTGCACCAAATTGGATGATTCTTGGTTTTATGTGTTCGTTATTGTTAGGACAAGGTTCGTGTAATATAGTTCGTGTAAAATTACAATAATTTAAACATAAATTTCAGTAATTTAGTTAAAAAACATGGCGATACAAAGTACGCCGGGTCAGCTAGTTTAATATCATTTACGGTATTGTTATGAATTTATGAATCGTGACTTTAACGAACAGCCACCAAAAGTGCGAAGTTTTCTCACGCTATATTTTGTAACATAAATCAAATTATAATAATATACTAGTTTTACAAAATTATCAAGTTTTATCTTAAACTATATTGTATCGAAATAGCCCGAACACGTGATTTTGAGGATCTTATAATTTGAGGCGATTCGCACACTGCCCCGCACCACGCTACGGCGTGCAGAATAAAGCAGCCAGAGATATGCCTATGACCTACGGCGTGCAGAATAAAGCAGCCAGAGATATGCCTATGACCTATGGCGTGCAGAATAAAGCAGCCAGAGATATGCCTATGACCTACGGCGTGCAGAATAAAGCAGCTAGAGATATGCCTATGACCTACGGCGTGCAGAATAAAGCAGCCAGAGATATGCCTATGACCTACGGCGTGCAGAATAAAGCAACCAGAGATATGCCTATGACCTAAAGACTAGTGCCCAGCAGTGAGGCGTGTATGGTCCCTGAGGGAACTGAGCTAGGGGATTCTAATGGGAAGAGTCGGTGTCGGATGAAATGATGACGATAAAACAATGTCGAAACGTTTAAAATTAGAAGAAATAAGATGAGTAGCAGTCTATCAATCCGCACTAAACGGGGTGAAAGACGAACTTCCTTTCTAGTTTTGGGCTTTTGCCCATCACTGGGTGTATTATGGCTGGGGAGAGAAAAGGAATTGCGAATTCCACATTGAAATAAAAATACATTGCAAGTTGATGTGCAGTTTTTATTTCATTTATTCCTTTCCATGCAACATTTATATGAGGTGTACAATGTGTATACGGTTTTAGATATTAAACAAAATTAAGGTACCTATCATACCAATCCTGACATTCTACAACCTTTATTGAATTGACAACTTCAGTTTCTTTTTAACTACAGTTATAAATGTTGATTTCGATATTACATCCATTGTACTATGTTCGTCTTGTTCAATTATTTATATAATAATCTTGCTTGACGGATAGCGTTGGGTGCACGTCGACGGTAAAGAATTGGAGCACAAAATTAAAATGAAAATATTTATTATTTTCCTCTGTGTGTTCACTGTAGGTATGTTGTTATTTTGTAATGATGAATATTGTATTTTTATACAACAAAGCTGTTAAACAATCTGTCCCACTTGATGGTAACTTGTCCCACCCAATAGCATAAAGCACCTACCTACATGTGGTTCCTGTGAGATTTAAATAAATCAACATTATCTACTAGGGCCGCAGTCTAAATTGCCAACTTGTGACATCACATGACAAGTCACTGTACCCAGTAATTTCGTTGCCTGTCTTACCTCTCATAAAGCGCGTGCGAACGTCTATAACATGTCGTGTGTTCTGAATAGCTTTTCTTTTCAATAACTACACGTGATAACCTGCCTTGTTTCCGATTTTGCATGGTTTTGTGAGCGCAAACCTATTCTTATATTATTTTTAAGTTTTCAGTGTTTTTGAAGTCGGTTTTTATTTTTTGTAAAAAAAATCTTTATTTTTAACTTTTTAGTGAATAAAATCTTTTTAGTGAAAGAAACCCTAATTGTGTTTTCCTCAATTTTCTATGGGATCCCATCATCAGATCCTGACTTTGGTGGACCATGGGACCACCCTTTTTTTTTTTTTTTTTTTTTTTCGAGGGGAAATGCGCTACCGCACCGTACCCGCCGTTGGCTAGACGGCGAGCGTGTGTGGGGCTGGTCCGGCAGAATGCCAGGCCGACCCACTAAAACCCCCCGGTGTTCTCCCTGCCCTTATGGGCGCGCATGGTAAGGTCCACACTGCGACTACCACTACCAGCGCGCCCGGGCAAGCCCGACCAAGATGGTCGGGCTATCGCCAAGGGGGGATTGCCCGAGAACACCAGGGCAATCCCCAGACGGAGGGCCTTACGGCGGCATGCACGGGGCCAACCGTGCACGCAAGCCTCCACGGCAGGGTCATTAGACGGGCATCGCTTGAGCGAATGCCCGCCTTCGCCTGCCTGTCCGTCTACGGCGGATGGGAGCGGCTTGAGGATCATTCTCCCGCTCCCTCTCCGCGGCCTCCTTCTGCAAGATGACGTCTTCGCAAAAGGAGGCCACAGCCCCCCATTCCGCCTCGCCGCGGAGCATGGCCACGACCATGCTCGGCAGCGAGAGGTCTCCGCCTCCCAGCGCAGCGTTGAGTTCACTGCGCTGGCGTCGCCAGGCCGGGCACACCAACAGGGTGTGCTCGGTAGTGTCGTCGGGAGCGTCGCAGTGATGACACTGCGGCGTTTCCTCCCGACGCGCGACCCGGTGTAGGTAGTGACCAAAACAACCATGTCCGGTCAGTACCTGCACCATACGGAATGAGAGACTGCCCTGCCGGCGCCCTACCCACTCCTCCAACACCGGACGTATTGCTTCTATCGTCCGGTGGCCGGCAGCTGGGAAGGCGAGTGCCTCGCCCCATCGACGCAGAGCCTCCCTCTGCGCCTGGGTACGAACCCGCTCCACTTCCTCAGGAGCGGATCGTCCCCCCCGTTCTCTTACAGCAACCCGATGTCGATACACCTCCGCATGGACGCGTGCATCGACATCCCACGGCGTTTGGCCCGCAAGAACGCAGGCCGCGCCGTGGCTGACCGTGCGTTAAGCTCGCACGGCCCGGGCTGCTATGACCCTCTGCGGACGTCGCAAGAGGGCCACCGTTCGGGGGGAGAGGCACTCCGCCCATACCGGGGCTCCGTAGAGTGCCATCGACCGTATCACCCCGTGATACAGTCGACGGCATGCCGATCCTGGCCCTCCCACGTTAGGGAGGACCCGTCCGAGTGCGGCTGCGGCAGCACACAACCGTGGAGTGAGGAGCTTGAAGTGCTCCTCGAAACTCCATCGGGGGTCCAGAACCAAGCCGAGGTACTTGAGATGCGCCTCGACGGGTATACGGACCCCCTCCACTCGTACTCGGAGCCCCGGTGGGTTCCTGCGACGGGGGGCGTGGAAACTCATGGCCCTCGTTTTGTCGAGGGCCACGTCCAGGCCCAGGAGGCGGATGCGTCGGACGACTAGTGAGGTGCCGACCGACGCAAGGTGGGCCGCCTCCTCCCCCGTTTTCGCTCTCGCCGCGACGAGCGTGTCGTCGGCGAAGCAGACGACCTTCGTTCGTGGCAGAAGATCGCCTCGCAGGACCCAGTTGTACCCCAGGTTCCATAACAGAGGACCTAGTACGGAACCTTGGGGCACACCTGCCGCCATTGTCCACGTATGGACGCGCCCATCTGGCCCCTCGTAGAGGATGGACCTGCCTTGCAGGTAATCCTCCACGAGAGCGCAGAGGTACGGAGGCACCCGGTGGAAGTGGAGTGCCTCCTTTATACACTCATGGGGCAGGCTGTTGAAAGCGTTGCGGATATCGAGAGACACCGCAACAACAGCCTCCCCACGTGCTGTGGCCTCCTCAGTCCACCTCTTGAGGAGAGCCACCGCGTCCAATGTAGACCGGCCGGTGCGGAAGCCAAACTGGTTATTCGCCAAGTCCGGCCCCCGGTCCTCCAGGTGCTCGACGATGCGGGAAGCCAGAATTTTTTCAAGGAACTTCCCAGCCTCGTCGAGCAGCACCACCGGCCGGTACCCAGTCGGGGAATCCGCAGGGCGGCTCTCCTTTCTCAATAGGCAGAGCCTGCCCACCTTCCATCGACTGGGGAAGCGGCCCGAGGCGATGCTCAAGTCTAGCACCGCCCGGAACCGCTCCTCAAGATGTCCCAGGGCTAGGGCCAGAACCCTGCTTGGGACACCGTCCGGTCCCGGCGCCTTCTTTTTGCGCCGGAACCTATCCCTCACCGTGTCGAATTCCACTTTCGACACGGGAGGGATGGCGACAGCCACTTCTTCCGGAGGACTGTCCGGGGGGACCATTCTAGGGGGCTGGAACGGGCCAGGGTCAGGGAACAGAGTTCCCAGCACCCGGTCCAGCAGCCCCCTGTCCATAGTAGAGGTGGGGGGAGCGGAAGCCTTAAACTTCCCCCTTACCATCCGGTAGGGACGCCCCCACGGATCATCGTCCAGGAGCTGGATGAACCTCTCCCTGGACTCCTCCTTGGCCCTGCAGATTTCATTCCGCAGGGCTTTCTTGGCTGTCGCATACACCCGACGAAGCTCAGCTTCCTCGTCGGGTGTAGTTCTGGCGCGCCTACGACAGCGCACGTAGGCGCGCCTGGCCCTCATACTCGTGGTACGTAGATCAGCTATCTCCTGCGTCCACCAGTATACCTGCCTCCTTTCGGGGCAGGCCTGCGCCCTTGGCATGGCGGCTTGGCAGACGACCTTCATATCGTCTGCAAAGAGCTCCGCCATGCCGTCAACATCCCCGGCGAGGTGGGGCGGCACTTCTGCCCACGCCCGCACCATCGCCGCCTCCTCCGCCACATCCGGGCGGAGCTTGGTGAGCGCCCACCTTGGAAAGGCGCTCACAGCGGAGCCCCTGTGGCTCAGGGCTCCTTGGGATGCCGTGGAGACCTCATATCGGACATATAAATGGTCCGACAGGGTCTCCACTTCTTCCTCTACTCGCCAGTCGTTAATTCGACGGGCGAGTGAGGGCGTAGCAAAGGTCACGTCCACTATGGACATACCTTGCACCCGGACGCAGGTAGGGGCGGAGCCCCTATTTAAGATCTGGAGCCCCAGGGACAAAACCCAGGACTCCAAATCTCCACCCCTCGGACTGGTTCTTGAGGACCCCCACGCTGTAGACCACGCGTTGAGGTCCCCCGCGATCAGCACCGGTACCGGGGCCGTCCTCCGGACGACCCCTTCTAACGCAGCCAGGAAGACGGCGAAGTCCGCCCGGCTGCGATTGGGGGAGAAGTAGGTAGACACGACCAACATTCCCCCCCACATGGCGGCCACGTAACCAGTACCCCTCTCTCTTAAAATGAGAGAGGGGGCTGTGCCACGCGCCACCCGCATTAAAGCGGCGGAGCCGTCCACCGCCACCAACCAGTTGGGCGATTGCGGCGGAGCGTAATACGGCTCCGATACAATCGCCAAATCCACTCCCCACTCCGCCGCGGTCTGACACAAGAGGTCCTGTGCCGCGGCGCAGTGGTTAATATTCGCCTGGAGGAGCTTTATGGGACCACTAGGCATTGGTGGTTTCCATGGGCTCCTCCTGGGCCACGGTGGCGGCCGGTGCTGACGATGGTGCAGATGGTGCCGGGCTCCGTGGGGCCACGGTCACCTTAGCTGGGGCCAAACGGCCTCTAACCTGAGGGGGGTTACAATTAATCCCCCCCATACGGTGGTAAGCCGGCCTCTTGGCGTCTGCACAGACGGCGCAGTTCAACGCCGCCATGCAGTCCACCGCCTTGTGGCCCTCAGACCCGCAGCGGAAACACAGCCCGCTGCGATCCTTGGCGGAAGGGCACCGCTGAATGGGGTGGCCCATGCCCATGCATCTGAAGCAGCGCATTGGCTTCTGCTCCAGCAGTTGGATGGAGGCAGAACTCCATCCAACTTCGATACGCCCGGCCTCGGCCAGACGTTTTGCCGCCTCCACCGGCACAGAGGCGAAGGCCGCCCCAACACCCCGCACCCCCGTATGCACGCGGCCCACCTTTATGTGGTGGGCCGGGCAGCCACCGGCCTGTGCCAAGACCTGGCCTAGCTCTTCGGCGGACACCGAGTCGTCGAGGCCGATGACCCGGATGTCCGCCGTTTTGACGGGACGCGTAACCTTCGCCGCGTCCCCTAGGGCCTCACCCAGCTTCTCCGCCAGCGAATCAGCTTGGGACGGGGATGTCTCCTTCGGAAGCTCGATAATTCGAGCCCCAGTTATCCCCGTCCGAAATTTGGCGGGTCCGATTCCGAGGGCGCCAAGGCTGACGGAAGCTTTAGCCTTAGCAATTGCCTCACCATAAGTGAGGCCCTTTGCCACCGCCTCTGGTTTGAGGGCCACCACCACCGCTAGGGAGCGTGGCGCCTTAGGCAGCTTCGGCGCTCCCTGCGTCGCAGTTGCCCCGGAGGCTCCGGCCTTCTTGGGCAACGTCCCGTCTGTGACTGGTTTCTTGCGGCCGCGTCGCACGACCACGGACCAAGAGCCCTCGGCCGGTGCCGTGACCTCTGACGAGGAGGGGACCGTTGCAGGTGTTGGGAGCGCAGTCCTCCTCTTGACCACTCTTGCCGCTTTTGGCATATTAGCCGGCGCGGCAAGAGTAGTATTGCCCGTTGCGGCTGTCACTGGTCGCTGCTGCAGAGTCTGTGACTGCGGCTGACTTGCGCGGTCTGTTGCCAGAGGTGGCCTCCGAACCTGGGCCGGCATAAGCCGCCCATCCACCTCCAGGCCTTCAAGGCGGGCTGAAACCATTAAACCCACTTGAGCCAGGAGCTCTCGCTGCAGGAACTCCATGCTCTCTAGGAACTCCCCCCTGGAGATTCCTACAGCAGGTGCGGCGGCTGCGGCCTCAGTCGGCTGAGTTTCCGGCAGTACCACTTCCGGAAGCTCTACCTCCATTTCGTCGACGGAGGCAATAGCATCCGACTCGACGTTTTCCATAACCGTAGTAGCGGCCACCGCTCTACGGCCCCTAGGGCGTTCGGTTCCCCGCTCTGAGAAGGCCCGACGAAGGGCCTTCATTTCGCCCATTAGACCGTCCACTTGACTCCGGAGGCGCTTGTTGTCAGCTTGGAGCCGACGTACCTCCTCCGAGGTATTTCTGGACGCCAGTGTCCGGACGATTTCGACGAGCGAGTCGGAGGCGTCCTTAATTTCTTTCATGGTCGTCCCTTTTAGATTCCGGGACTTGCGTGTCATCTCTACGAGCGTCTTTGCGCTCTCTTCCGCTTTGCCGCACAAAATATCAGCAGTGGGCTCAGGGGAGCGCTTTCCCTTGCCCTTCCCCTTTTTGAAGGGGGCTGCTACCTTCTCCAGCTCCGTTTCGCACTCTGACTCGGAGCCGGTATCGAACTCCGGCTGCTGGAGCTCCCGTCTGGCCTGGGAGAGCCCTACGCCGTGTGATAAACCTCCCCTACCTCTACGGGTTCGGGGAACCTTCGGGGCATAAGGCGCGGTTACCTCCTCCGCCTCGGTTGTTGCGTCCAGGTCCGTGACTAACGGATCCTGAAAGAAGCGGCCTAGGTTCGACCGCTTCCTCGCAACAACCTGCTTCAGGCGTTCTATTTCCCTATATGCAGGGCGAGTTACAGGCGTGCTGTCGACATTTTGGTGGGAGGCACTCCCATCGACACTCTTCATTGATAATACGGGGGATACCACCCCCGCGTTTCCCTTCTTCCTCCCGGATTCCACCGGGAACACACGTTTTACCGGGTCCCTAATGGGACCCCCCTCAGTAGCAGTGTCCGTTTCGGATAACATGTCCGTCTCGGACATACTCCAATTTTGGGCCCAGCCCAGCAACGAGCTTGTAGGCGAAAACAGTCTCAAAACTATTTCCGCAACAAACAACAAGGAAAAAACGAAAGAAAAGATCAGAAACTTAACCTACAAATTTCTACCTCGACGACTTCCCCCTAACCAGAGGTATATGGGTGACAGCACAAACGACGAAATCGTCGAAGTTAAAATCCTAAAAAACACAATAAGAAATACAATATTTACATTCACATAAACCTATGAAATACCTTACAACTACCTAAAAAATGCTTACAAGGAAATAAAAACAATGAAAAACCTACTCAAAGCACGAATTCTTGGACCCAAAAATGTGCCACCTACAACACCGAGGTGATGTAGGGAAGCCCAATTTCCGGCACAAAAATTCCCCGACTCAAAATTTGACCCACTTGCAGAGCAACCAGGACGCCACAAGTGATGTCAAAAGTTGCGTCTAAGGGAGACCTACAAAGTTGCAGAAGACCCAAAAGCCCTACAAATCGTAGATCTCGAGATAAACAGAAAAAACAAAAACGACGCACTCACGCAAAATACAAAAGTGAAAAACTAAAAAATAAAATATTAACAAAAAATCAGGCAAGATGCCACCTATACTACACAAAAGAGAAAAAAATCTACAATTTTTCTGCAGAAACAGAAAAACAAAAAACAAAAATGGAAAAAAGTTATTCAAGAAAACAAGAAATTGCTATTTTGGCTTTTAGGGGCCAAAAGGCATAAAATTCACAATTAAAAATAGAAAATACAAGTTTAAAAATCTACAACCAAAACAAAGAACTATAGAAAAAAATAACCTATTTAACTATAAAACAACGAAAAAGAAAAAACAAACAGAACCAAAGTTAAAAGTGAAATTCCGAAATTTGCTATTGCAAAATTTGCGGCGCTCCGTACTGGGGTGGACACGGGTGAACAGTGGCACGTCCGGCACGGAACTCCACCATGGGACCACCCTTGCAGTACACTCTATCGAATACAAAAAGAATTTTGGAAATCGATTTAAAAATGACGGAGTTATGAAGTAGAAAACATAAAAAAAAATACAACCGAATTGATAACCTCCTCCTTTTTTGAAGTCGGTTAAAAAGAAGTAGAGTTGGTAACACTTCTAACACTGTCTAACTTTACACCTAATGTCGTTGCGAAACGTGGTCATGAAAATTCTATTAAAAGATAGCCAAATAAACAAATAAATCGTTTTTTCACAAGCATTATACCAATGAGTATAGTTTGCAAGCATGTGGAAACAACCAGGTAGGTAATAGTTCCAGCCAAAGCTGTTTCCTCGACAATAATCATGATCATCGTATACATAAGCGCAAGGTGGCCATTTATTTTTTATTTTTCCGGGTAGCATCCAAAGGGGTTTGAACCAAATATCTGGAATGATCCTATAAAATTGTTATGTACGGCGGACACGCGCCAATAATTGTCGTGCCGATCGGTAATAGGGATTCCATTATCCGTGTTTTGTCTCGAGATGTTTTGGTATCGTGGATGTTATCAGCATTAGGTTACTAGGTAAGGAGTTTACGGAGTTTTGAATACCAGAACTTTTATAGAATCCAAGCTAATCACACTCTTTTTAAAGGCAAGGTATGTGGGACTCTACGCGGTCACTGGAAGCAATGTGTCATTCAGCGACCGCAGCCTACTGACTAAAGCCTAAAGATGGCCTCGTATACGCCTTGGTGCGGCGAGCACGGCCATCACTGCCGCGATGACACGCCGAGGGCCGTGTACTGCCTAACGAGGTCATGGGAACTCGAATGGGCACTTTCACAACCTCGTTGGCACGTACTCTTCTAGTCAGAGTCCCTTTCACCTCTCCAGAAAAGGGAAGCTGAAGATCTTCATGAATGTCCGGGGAATCCACGACTGACGCAACCGGTACCCTAACTTCCGAGAAAGTTTTTCACATGCCCTTTAAAATTATACAAAGGCAACACTTTGTGTAAATTTGTTGTAAAAAATATACATTTCCCCATAACGAATACTTTATTACGTACTCTCTCATTTGTTTGTACTAGCGTAAATTAACGTTGGTCTACCTAGGGCTATTCCAAAAGCACTTGAACCTCAAAGCCCGCACTTATTCCATTTTCGGGCCATTCGGCATATTTTATGTTCTTCAATTTGTTTTACTGGATCTTCATTGCGATGGTCCATAAAGTTTCCAGCCGGAGGGTAGAGTAAAAAAGGCAAATCGCCGTTTGACCCATTTCGTTTGTTACGTCATCATTTTTACGTTAATTGCTTATATACCGCAATTTGTTATTAATTTCTTTATTGTAGTTGTATATTTGATATGTAAGCAAAAAAATAGGAATATTGCTACGAGATAACATAGTGATCGCATTGGTAACGAACTACCTTTGTAAATGTAAAAGCTCGCACCTGCGCTGCCATCTTCGAATATCACGACAACACTTCGATTTGTCAACGTCAATGGCACGCGTGCGCTCGCTACGATAACTACAAAAAAAAAAAAATTCTAAATAATGTGAAATCATTAAATCAAAGAGTACGTTCGATAGTTTTGTTTTTTTCTCAAACTCTTAACTTTTCTTGACAGCTTAGCTATAATTATGACACATAGTAAAACAAAGTATTTTCACTGGCGATTCGATTTTGACAGTCAATGTGAATGCAACGTTACCTTATACAAGACAGTCTATAAAGAGTCTTGTATTGAGTCTCCCTCTGGTAGATTGATACTGTTCATCATCATAACTCTACAGCTACCACAATCTCAAGTTGTTGCGGCGTACTATAAGACTCTGTTACCAGTGACTTTTGTGAAAGAGTAATGAATGTGAGTCGTTGTTAGCTGTCAAATTAAAAGCGATCGTGGTGGTTTTTTCTTAGGTAAAGGCCACACCGCAGACCCTGCTTAGCGGCAAGAGGTTAGTTGGTCGCTTCGATGACTCATCCCAGTGAATCAACACACTGTACGCCAAAGAGAATAGTTATCTTACGGGAACTGCACGCTATGCGCACGGCCCCACCGCTCGCTTGGTGGGGACGCTGGCGCCTCGATAGCGGCTTAGCGGTTAGCGAGGCGAACGGACGCGTCGGTTATTTGCTTAGATTACTAGGATGCATTGTGGAGGAATGGATTGACAATAGCCCTCTCTTTATAAAAACGAGTCATTGTGAACTCCTTCCCACACGTTATGTAAACAATTTTAGTGTGTTAAAAAAATGTGGCAAGAAGTAACCGATATTTTACAATTGTTTTACAGTGATGTTATTATTATGTTTTACTTTTTTTGTATAAAATTTCAAATTCTCATTTAGTAGACGTCGACATATTAATATCACGTACTCAACATGTTCGATTACCTACTTCGAAATTAAGAAGGAATTTTCTAGAAAAATTTAAAAGTGAGACATTTTACTATAACAAAATATATGTCTATAAATACGCTTTAGATCACCAGGCGCGCGCTGCCAGTGTGGCCACTATCTATCGAAGCATTTTGACCGCTAAGCCTGCCTCCTAGCCAACCTCTAAGCCTGCCACCTCCGGTGTGGCCTTTGCCTTAGAGAATGAATCCCCTGCCCCGTACCATTATGGTTGAAACAGTACGAAAATAAACGTGAGAGCGTGATGGCGCTATACACTTTATAGCGGTGTGACTTTTTAATATTGTTTTTACCTTGTTCTCGAGCAATAATGATAGGGCCACTGGTCATAAGCGTCCCTTTTGACGACGTTAGAATGCAATCTCATGCGCCTAGTAAATGGAACACACTTCTGCAATTCGATCTTCTTAATTTTTATAGATTTTTCTTAAATGTTGAGGCGGTGTTCCTCAGTTGATTTGAAATGTTATTATAGATGTGAATTTTGCTATAGAAGGTAATGTTTTCAAAGTTAATAAATTGTCAATGGTGACAGTCCACAAATCTAGCTCATTGGCTTACATATTTAAATTTGGAGCATAGAGTAAAAATAGTTCACGAAATTGGCGCCCAACGAGGGGTGCCAATTGTTATCCTTAGAAACCTCTCGGGCTGAAAGAAATACATTGACTTGCTCTCGGGCTGAAAGAAATACATTGACTTGGTCATCTTTATGAACACTATTTATTTTAGAAAATACTTGTTCATATAGGCAAAATCTTTATCTTTCTAAATAGCATTAGCTTACATCTGAAGAACACCGTATACTCTTAAAACATGACATTTAATGATTAATGTTGTTCCCGTTACAACCTTGCTGCTGATACTGATTTTGACCACGGGCCTCCCTTCTTCCGCCTTTTTCGAAGGATCTACCCACTGAAACAACCCTAATATTGATTCGTCCTTGGTGAAATAATCCGCGATCGGAAGAATCCAATTCGCCAGACCACCCTTGCGGTCATAAGCGTCTCAAGGTTATGGTTACCCCCTTTATAAATCATGTGGACCAATTGTTGGCTATATGATAAAAAATACATTTCCTTTTAAATATTACTTAAGGTATTTACACCTTACCAGATAGAAAGGTGTCTATAGTTGCTATCGAAACTTGCATAGTAAGATAAAATAACAAAACGAACGAGGCCATGGTCCGCTTAAAACTTAAAGCCGCGTTGGAAGTTTGTGCGCCTTTTCACTCTATAACGAAGACGTAAACCACCTAGACTTATTCGCGTATCCATTGTGTGACGTTGGAGTTGTTTGAGAGTAAAGTAATTTTGATATTTTCAACAATTCGTGTGTTGCGAGTATCAACACAACACGGAACAGAAAAAAAACTAGTTAAAGTTTCATAAGGTTTCGTTAGTTAAAGTTAAAGTTAAAGTTACGTAGTATAAAAAAATAAAAAAATAAGGGTTTGCCACGCGTGTCACATGTATGCGCAGCTCGCATACTGATACTTGTACTGTCTTCACTGACTCCCAGTAAATAGTTGTGCAACCTAGATAAACCTTTTTTTGAACGTCAACCTCTTCATTAGTTGAGATAACGGCCGAGAGATTTCCTCAAAGCCAGCAGTGGAAACGCAACGGGCCAGTCGACAAAATAACTCAGGCATTGAGAAGGCGACTCGGCGTTCAACTCCAAGAGCAAGCTTCTCCACGGCCGTGTTGCAACTGTACTACAGTTATATTAGTCGGACTTTTGAATTTAACAAATGTGATTATTCCAGTTGGGTGACGCCAGCGTTGAAAGTTCTCGGACGAAGTAAGAGGAAATGCTGATTTATTTGGTGACAACACCAATGTGCAACGTGAATTTCGTTTCGCCTTGAAAGGATTTATTTTCACAAGCCCTGGGAATAGTTAATTTGTCATGCCCTTCCTTAATACCTTAAGGCTTTTAATTCTTTGCACACAGACTTAGTGATTATTATTACTCCTGTGCATCTTCTTTTTCTTGATGTATTTGTAATAGGTATCATAAAATTCAATAACACCCAAAAAAATAGAGAGGACTATACTTGGACTAACATTATCATCATCATCACAGCTCATATATGTCCCCACCAAAGGGGGCTCCAGTCAACCCTTAGTTAGGGTGTTTAGGCCGGCCAAGCTGGCCGAGTACGGATTGGTCGACTTCACATACAGCATTGAATCTCTTCGCAGATGTATGCAGGTTGCCTCGCGATGTTTTCCTTCGCCGTGGGAGCGTCAGACAAATGTACATATGAAATTCGAAAAACGAAAAACACATTAACACATGGCAGGATCGAACCTCGGACCTCACGATTAGAGCGCTAGTGCCGAGTCCAAAGCGCCATCGACGCTCTTGGACTATACTCGGAGTTTTTCTGCGTGATGGAATCAGAAATAAAGTACAGGTTATAACTTATATTTTTCTTCAGGCTTCAGCAAATACAAGACCTTGCCCTACAAGTTACGCAGTGAACACAACGGCGAATCATTCACAATTTCCCTTAATTTCACTGTGCGATTACTGTATCTAAACGCACCGCCGGTTTAGGGGTACGCAACGTCTTAATAGAAAAAAACAGAACCCACATCAGCCGTCAGTCTAACTGACAGTCGGTCTGACGAGATCTTTTCTCGGCATTGCTTAGTATGCTTTTACATGGCAGCATTGTTCGTTTGCCTCAATTAATGATCAATACTGTTGCTTCATGTTCTGGATAGGACTTTTATTTATTCAATAACCTGCGTTTAAATGGTTATGAGGTCATGGATTCAACACGATGGTAAGTATGTTTTATTGGAAAGGAAGAAAAGCATTAAATATAAATATAGGAACTGTGCCCGCGTACTACATTTCGCCATAATAATTGTCAAAAAACCCTTATCACCTAGGGGTATAAACAATAGTTTACGACCTATTCTCAGATCTACCAAATATACACAAAAATTTCATAAAAATCGGTTAAGCTGTTTCGGGGGAGTTCGATTACAAATACGGTGACACGAGAACTTTATATATTAGATAATAATAATGTGATTTTAATACTTAAGATATGAACCTCTAGAATTACTAGTCGAGAATTTAAAAATATACCAAAAATGTAATAGGTCCGTGTAGTCTTTAAAAATGTGCTGCCACTTGAAAATTTGTTATAGTATGATATGAATAACAAAATATTAAAACAAAGTTATCTAAATAATTAATAATAAAATAAGCTAAACAGGGAAAAGAAAATTTAGCTGTAAAAATATTTTAATATATTGAAAAATATTTTCTAATGATTCAATTATTATCGGTAATGTTTTTAATTATATATTTTTGTTTCCGAAGTTATTGTAGTCACTATAGCAGATATTATTAATATACTGAAATGAGAACAAAAATCATAACTCAAATTAGTTACCTACCAGCAATTACGGAAAATCCGCTTGTTTCTCACATACCAACAGTAACTGCGCTCCAGTGAACTGTGACCCAGCTTAGTGAAAAAATTCTTTTGCACCCCTTTCGGATGGCGTCACATCTCACACGTTCCAATGGCCCAATTAAATGCGTTATTCAACAGCGGGTTAATTAAGAAGAAAATTATCTTCTCAAATACAGGCGCGAGCGGTGGGCTGTGGCGCAAGTTTGGAGCTGTTGGCTGTTTAGAGACAATTTTTTTTTAAAGTAAGATGATTACGATACCTGCGAGATAAATTTGTGGCGGGCATAAATTTCGCATACTGGATCGGCAAACAACTCGACTGACTTGGCGTAGCAATTTTTGCCGAAAGTAGATGACTTTGACAGAACAAAACTAATGAATTAAAGTAAAAATGAAATGAAAAATGCGTTTGTTTTCAGTTGGTCAGATTTTCAAAGCGTCAGACTTTCGGATGGTCAGAATTTCAAACGGTCCATCATTTCAAATAAGTACGAGTATTCCGTAGGTAAAGTTTCACGTTTTGAAAATCTGACCAACTGAAAACAAACGGGTATATTCATAGATATATAAGTTTTACTAAACCTTAGTTAATGATAATAATTGATATAGAATCGTAATTATTTAAAACTCCTTATCTGGACAATATAAACAGTGGATTGAACATCTAATTCGTTAATTTATTATCTTCTTAAATATCTCCATCTAAAGAATGGTCCACTTCGTTCCAGCCCTCTCGTAACCGTGTGATCCAACTACCTCAACCGATTAATCGCTTTTATTAATTTTTTGTCCTCTTGTTTTGATTGGTTTTTATTCAAATGTTTTGTCGGCATCCTACACCGTTTCACTGGCCCCAACTTCTACGCTAATCACGACATTGCACGCGGCTCTTGCCGCAATTGCGATCCAAATGATTGGGTTCAAGAAAGGCCGATCCTTCGGAGGAGGCAAGTGCCCGACGAAAAATGTCGTTTATCTCGAAATGTCCAATCCAAACTCAGCCAGCGCTTAACCTAAGAAAAAGATGACCAAAACTAGCGCCGACATCCCCACAACAGCACCTAATGGAGGCATATGACTGATTTCGAAACGTCACGCGTTATGTTGCAGTATGCGAGGAAGGTGCTTACAGCCACAATCCCGATTCCTGTTTTTTTTTATAGTTGGGAAATGCGTTACGCTTACCTCGCGCTTGGGAGGCGCGAGGTTATGTCGGATTCTCCGCGGCCCCTGGCAGACTGAATGGTATGTCCACTAGGGAGTGCAATGCCGCGGCCTCCCGACTAAAACCCAACTATGCCCCCTCACAAACGCCTTGGCACGAGAACGCCCATCACCGCCGCATCCTCCCCGTCATCTGACAAAGAGGATACGTCGGGAAGGGAGGCTCCGCTGCCGGACAAGGCCATGGGAACCCCTTCGGTCACTTCCATGACCTCGTCAGCGTCAGCTCGCCTACGGCGAGCCCCTCTCACCTCCCCAAACTGGGAAGGCCGGCGATGCTCCTGGGCATTAGGAGCATCGACGACTGGCGGTGACCTGTGCAATGCAGGACTCGGGCTTCCCAGGCCCGGGTCCCGCTGGTCACCGTCAGGAGAAAGAAGGTCTGGGTCCTCCTCTCTGGCCCGTTCTGCCACCTCCTTCTGTGTGATGACCTCCACACAGAAGGAGTTTACTGCATCCCAGGCCTCTTCGCTCTCGACCATCTTTGAGATGAGAGATGGCAGAGAGAGGTCGGGGCCAACCCACGAAGCCAGACTGGTGCGCTGCGAGGAAAAGGCAGCACACTCCTCGAGAGTGTGCTGTGCTGAGTCCTCACCAGCGCCACAGTGATGGCATTGGGCGGTCGGCTCACGTCCGATCCGGTGCAAGTAACGGCCAAAACAGCCGTGACCACTGATGACCTGCACCAGATGGTACATGAGCGACCCGTGCTTCCTTTCCGCCCACGGCTTGAGTACGGAGAGCAATGCCTCAACGGTTCTCCTGAGAGTTCCGGAGGCTAGCTCACCCAGGCTCTCCTGCCATAGGTGGAACATCTCCTCACGTGCCCCTTCCAGGGCAGCAACCCGCTCTCTTGGAGCCAACCTGTGGGCCCTCTCCCTTGCATCGACCCGCACACGATAGGACGCCGCAAGAACGTGCAATCCCGATTCTTATCCTCCCTTATTTCAAGTTACAAGCTCGCTCTTTGGGACTGATATCAATGATGCAGAGCGGCTAGTCCCACTATCTTTTTTTTATTTTATTGCAGTAAGTTGGCAAACAAGCAAACTGCCCACCTGATGGTAAGTGGTTACAGTCACCTATAATACATGTGGCTCTTGTGAGATTCACAGCAAAACTGCAAACCCCACAAGAACCACAGTGTACGTTGCCAACTTGTGACACAAGATGTAAAGTCACAATACCCAGTAATTTCACTGCCATATCTTACCTTTCAAACCGGAACACAGCAATGCAAGCACTGCTGCTTTGCGGCAGAAATAGGTAAGACGGAGGTACCTAAGCAGACGACCCTGGTACAGAGTCTCCCTCCAGTATCTCTGGATCATCTCTGGATGACTAACCTATCTATGTATATTAACATAAGTGAAAGCGCACTAGGCTTAAACCAAGACTAACTTAAGACCAGGCTTTGTTATAAGACCGATTAGGTTCTGTCCAAGACTAGTTTAGATGAACGGTAAAGACAACACTGTGTCACGCAGCTAGTAAGGAGGCATGGCCTCCTTCCAAATTACGAAAATTGGGCATCTGTTTTTTTTTTTCAAAAACGCCACCAGCTCACAACTTACAGGATAACGCAAACTGAACGACCGCTTGCGAGCTGAAATATGGCTGAAATTCCAACAGTGAAATGCCTATTCGTACTGAATTATAGCTAATGAGACGAATATTAAAGGAATTGATGGTGGCTCCCTCCGAATTTCTTTTAATTTTATTTCTGCCGTCAACATTTCCCCTGCGAGTATGCTTTGTCTCGCTTTCATCAAGCCTAATACATAATCGATATTAGGAGGAACTCCATACTTATATTTGGTATAGGTACCTACCCATTTCATTGTTGGTACTGACAAATTGAAAGGCTTGCACGTATCCACAAAAATGACATGTTTTTGTGATTGTTTTCATCTCTGTTTGTTTGTTTGATTGTTTTGTGAATGTCCTCATACAGCAACAATAACATTATACGAGTATGTTGCTTTTCTATAGAATGAAAAATATTATACCGAAAAAGGACACTTTGGCAAATATGGAAACAATGCTGAGTCGTCGAAATTCGAATAATGTTCTTATTGTAAATGATGAGACATAAATTAATTCTAAATTCGACAAAAATTTGCAGCATCGACAATGCTATTAGAACTATGCCAGTACTCGTATTCCCTCCTTTTTACAGCCCAGGGAGCCTATACAAAGCAATATTCACGTTCGTATCGCTTACGTTAAGGGCTCTGTATCAAACGGCAATGCATGAGACTGATTCGTGACATGAAATCATTCCCATACATTCTGTTCTTTTTGAACTTCGCTATCGTTTCTCTATTGTTACTTTGTCTAAGCGCCTTGAATCCTTTAAAATCACCTTGCAAGTAGGAAAGCTAAGGAGGTCCAGTGCAGCATGTACGAGTATACCTTCTTCACTAGCTATCTTTACATTTTGACTCCACTTCTGTATTATTCTTAATTGTTGACTGATTTGATCGCTTAAACACGGTTTTATGAAATCACTTTTATTGACTCAAACATACTTAGGTCTAATAATAAAATGGACGATGAGAACCATAGACATATCTTTTTATACATATTTAGCATGTTTATGGATTAGACAATGTGAACTATGTAAAGGTGGGATGGAGTAATTTGCCAGCCCCTCAATAAAAACAAAACTATTGCTATTGATAAAAAATCAGGTTATGGATTTCTTGATGGTTTCTAGATCAATAAATAGCTACTATCGTAGTAGTTGCAGTAATATTGTCAGTGTCAGTGATCATTGTCATTCATTGACAAAAAAAAATTGCTTGTTAAATATCTATCTAGAAGGCGTGGAAAGGTTCCTTACGGTGTTTAGCCGGGTATGGGGAACACCAGTGGAATGGCTGCTGGTGGACCAGCACGCTCATCATGGATCTTTCATTATTTAACATGGTATATGTAAAATATTATAATTTACTAACCATATTCTTGCAAATTAATATTACTATTACTATAAATTTTGAGATAAAGAAGTCATAAAATGCTTCATTTGGTATTACCGGTCTCCAAGGATATCATCATCATCATCACAGCTCCTACCCTAACCAGTTATAATAGGGTGATTAGGCGTTAGTCAAACCACGCTGGTCCATTGCGGATTGGTTGACTTCACATACACCTTTAAATTACTATGACATAATTTCAATGATCTCATCATGATAATATAATGAACGAATGATCAAAAATTTGACCGAAAATCTTATTTTACGTTTTGCACTATGATTTCATAATGATATCATTTGAAAACCATGAGGTCGGTAATAGCGGCCTGCAAAATCCTACGGTATAACCAAGTGGGCGGCCTTGTGTCCTTAGCCAATTGGTATTGATATTTATCTAAAGATTATTTAGATTTTACAGCCCAACAGCGCCGACAGAGCTCGGACCTGGCTTAAATTCGGCGAATCATGGTGATTGTCAAGTCCATAATCTGCTTCATCACATCATATCATAACCTATCATAAATAAAACATGAAGGTGAACGTGTTTCGGAGTGACTGGCGATAGTAGTGAAAGATGAAATAAAATATAATTTCGGAGCGGTAAGAAAAATATTATCTGAGAAAGTAAATCAGTAACTTAAATTGCTTTGAATAAGTCAATAGGTATTTACATTTCTAAAAGTTCACAAGCCGATGAAAACTAACTATGAAGTAAGTTAAATAGAAACTTAAATTATTCAAAAATCTGAAATTTCTCGTGTTCAAATGTTACAATTTGAAATAAACAGATACTACTAGGATCTTACAAAGATATAACAAAAAATACTATTTTGTTCATTTATATGCGGTAGAAGTAGGCGCGAGAGGTATTCCGGAAAAATCCTTATTTATGTCGCTAAAGGATTCCAGCCTAAAAAATGAATAAAATCAATAAAGATTTTTTTTTTATTTGAGCCCGGCGTCTTCAACATTCCGTGTTGACGCCTTGACCAAATAGGCCTCCGAGCTCTTACCAGCCCCAACGAAATTCTTAGCCTCATTGCTCTCCTATATTCCCGAGACGAAATTTTTTCTTTATTGATTTTAATTTTTCAATTTATATTGCATTTTTAAAGAAAATGCAAAGTGCTATATAAAAAGATTCAAGCCTATCAAGAACCCCGTTAAAACATTAATTTGCGTTCTTAACATTTTTAATTAAAGTAAGTCTAAAGAAACGTTTCAGAAAAAAAGTGGAATTTCAGTAGAAGTGAATTGAAAAGCAAAATCTGGCAAGAAAACTGTTCATTAAATTAGTTCCGTCATTTGGTGGAAGACAGTGCAGTGAACAAGTGTCAGAGCAAAAGTGATTGTGCAGAGAAGTAACTATCGCAAGAATATCAGACCCGCGCTGCACCCATGAAGTGTTCAAGTCTCCAGGGACGTCGCTAGGGGTTTGATTGTTTATTTTATGACATTGACAAGTGTCCTTTTAAGTTATAAAAGGGCAGATAATAAGAAGTTTCTTAACAAACATTGATCATATGCCTGTAACGAACCTGATACCTACGAGTATTATAAGACGTAACGATAAAGTACTGTATCGTTGAAATCATTACCATATTACGTAAAAAAATAGACGAATGCTTATTAATGAATGAGCATTAATGAGGCGGACTTATCCCGTAAAGAGATCTCTTCCAGTCAAACTTTGAAAGGTGTAAAGGATTAACACCTTTACACCTTTCAAAGTTTGACTGGAAGAGATCTCTTTACGAGATAAGTCCGCCTTTTGTATAAACGTGTTTTATATTAGAGTGTGTTTTATGTTTTTAATTTATTTGCTTTTTTATATAATAAAGATTTCATACAATACAATATAATACAATGCTTAAAATGACAACTTACCTTATAATAATCAAAGCCATTTATACAATAATGTAAATCCATTGATAAAAGATATCAATGTATCAATTTAAATGACAATATTAAAAGTCCATACATAATTTCTGAACAAAATTACTCCATTCCTTGCACATGGTGTCCTGTACCCATCTTCCAAGCATGGCAACAGACCGAGAGGTAAATTAAAATCACAGTGATGAAATGGCGATCAGAAAATTACGTTAATTGCGCAGCCACCTAGATGCTCAAAACCTGATTAAAACACTAACCCCCGACTCTGTAACGAACATTAGAATAAAATAATATTATTATAATTAGAAAATAATAATAATTTATATTAGTAAACGTATTTTTACATATTAAATAGCTGTGCCAGCGAAATACGCTTCGTTTTAATAAATCTCAACACTCAAAAATATCTGGAAAGGGCCACCCTTAATATCACCTAGCTAGAGGTAATATATCACCTAGATATAGCCTACGACCCATTCTCAGACCTACCAAATATACACGAAAATGTCATAAAAATCGGTCAAGAACTTTCGAAGAAATTCGATAACAGACACTGTGATGCGAGATTTTTATATAATATATTTGATTTAGTTATAGAGTATGAAAAGGCAATTCATTTAGTATTAGTGGAGGTGAGAGTAGACAGAATTATATACATAATACGAAATAATATCCAAAGCAGCATATGTAACAAAAGTATGAAAAACTTAAAAAATTTAAAAGTAAAGTTATTATTTATTTAGAAAACAGTTAAAATAATTATATCTATTATTTATTAAGCTAATGTCACACGCCATTTTAGTCGACTCAACGTGAAGCTACCAAGGCATCTCTTCCTTCCTTTAAAGGTTTCACTTCAAAGGTTCCATTAATTGGGCCATTTTGTCTCGGCAGCCTTAAAGGGCGTGCCAATATTTAATGTCGATGAGACGATTTTTCTCCGATTTCTCAGCGTAAACCGCAGTAAACACGTATGGCTAAGTCAGCGTTCATTCCGCCCGATCAGGAGGGCCGGTAATTGGGGACGCAGCTTGATACGCGTCTTGGGGAATTAACACTTATTTCTGCGTATTTATAAGCGTAATAAAAGTTTTCGACCTAAATAGTTGAAGCAGAGTACAGCGGTTTCTTGAAGCTACATAAAATGTGACCAAAAATGTACCCTGTTGTCAAATTGATACGGTAGATTTTTGGAATTTCATTACAAATAGTTATAATTATCATAATAATATTATTATTTTAGTTAAATAGCTAAAATTAAAATATATACTAGATAACTTATGATTTTTATCAAGAAAGGAAGAGAAAGCTTTGTATTCACCTCACTAACAGACGAAGGGAACCTGCTACTAAAATTATTTAGTTTTTAGAATAGCAATTCTGTTGAGTTCGAAAATTAGCAAATACAAACGGATTTCTTATGTCCAATCTACGAAACTAACTGAAATTTTTCATCATTGGCAATATAGTTCCTGGTATATTTACATAATTTTTTTTGTATCATGTGATCTTAGCCACTACTCAAAATGTTACTTAGCTTACTAGCTACTTAGATTACTAGCAAGGGAGCAGTTTGTGGCCTTGATGAAGGCGCAGCCAAGGGTCACAAAACTCCCGAGGTAGGAATCAGACTTTCTGTCAAGTGCTACATAGTGCTTTATGCTACACCTGTGAGGAACATTTAAAAATTTGTTTGATTAATATTATTGATAGAATTATATTAGTATGAAAATATTATTACATTTGTATGGGTGTCATCTCAATATCTCTTTCACTACTAGAATTCGACATTATTACTTTTATTAATAAACTCACGTCGTAATAAAAAATACGATAAACGAATTCACAGATTTGATGAAAAATTCGCGCTTCTTTTTTTTGTGATAACGAAGATATCTGAGATCATCGTAATTACATACAGTAAGCTCCTTATCAAGCTATACTGTTTGACCTTTGGACCGTTCTTATGTCGCTCGTACTAATGGTGGTTTTCGTTGTGTAAAGCTTGAATGGGAGCTTACTGTACAGTGTACAACCATCTCGCAGCACGGCAAAACACAGCGCAGGTCGTGGTGAGTGGAGGAGCACGTTCCCCCGTCCCCGCCCTGCGGGGGCTCAAAAAGGAAATGGAATTTAGTACAACTTTTTCTCCCGCTAAAACACGAAATAGATTTTTATATAACTTTTTCTCTCGCTTATTTTGGTAGTAAAAAAGACTAACTTTCTCTTTCATTTTTGCGGGAATAATGACTGCTGCTCCGATCAGGTGTAATATAAATGTTATTTTTCACGCATTTATTACCAAAAACATTTAAGGTGCAAAACATAAAAATCTATTTTCAAACTCTGTATTTTAGACCTGTGATTATAACTTAATCTCAAAATGCCCCAGCATTGTCTCATGTAATCTAATAGCGGTAGCATTATTAAGTCGGCTCCCTTCACGATCCCATATCTTAGCAGAGAGGCGCTGATGGTCAGCATTTCGCGAAGTCTCGATTAATGTGCACTTCAATTTACCTTGGGAGGGCCATCCACCAGATTAATATCCTGTGGGAACGCACACACGGCCAACAAGATTGGACATCAAGTTATTTAAACACATTTAGGTATAAAATTCAAAAATTACCTGCTGCTTAAATTACCATTCAGGCGTTTTTTTTTATTGCAACTAAGTTGGCAAACAAGCAAACTGCCCACCTGATGGTTAGTGGTAACAGTCACCTGTAATACATGTGGCTCCTGCGAGATTCGCAGCAAAACTGCAACCCCCACAAGAACCACAGTTGCCAACTTGTGACTTAATTTCAATGCAATATCTTACCCTTCAAACCGGAACACAGCAATGCAAGCACTGCTGCTTTGTGGCAGAAATAGGCAGAAACATGAGATATTTACATATTAAATAAAATGTTGTGGGCTACCATTATGACCCAAAGAAAATATGCAACTTCTTACTTATGTAAGCTTTCATATATCATGTTAACTGTTTGTAAACACTAGGTCATAATATTAAAAATCACAAAGTCTTTTAACTAGGCTTTAAGTCACTCACAGTTTAGATATCTTGCACTAATCTACACACGAGTACACTATTATTATAAAGAGGAGAGATCTGTATGTATGTATGTAATGAATATACTCAAAAACTACTGGACCAATTTCAAAAATCCTTTCACCATTAGAATGCTACATTATCCTTGATTAACATAGGCTACAAAATTATGTATCCTACGGGAAAATATCAAATTCCCACGGGAAAACAAAAACAACGCGGGCGAAGCTCTGCAAAGTAAAGCAAGTCAGTTTTGGAGTATCCTCAACCACGGTAATAGTTATTTTCGCCACAAGTGCGGGAAGCCTGTCATTGTCATGTCCGGGAAACGACAGTCCCGCACGTGTATTGAAAAACTTTTTTTAATACAATTGCGAAAAATTGAAACAATAAATACAACCATTGTGTAATTTATTTCTTATAAATTTTAGAAAAAATGGCGCCAAATAAGTCGTCGTACGTACACAGCAGATACAAAGCAAATGCGTGCTATGCTTGCTTGCTTGCCGTGTTTTTAAAAGCAATGTTGGCCGCGCTTCTTGTTATGCTTTGCTTTTAGGCATGCATTTACAATACAAAATCTGGTAGACCTGTCAGATTATTTAGCGCAATCTTAACTTAGCATGCTAGAAAAAAAGCAAAATGTGTGTCAGATTTTAGACATTTGACATTTGGTAAAGAAAAAGCACTCATGCGTAATGGTGACCTACCCGCACCCTAAACAGCCCTGCAATATACCACTTTTTGAGCAACTGTATTAAAATAGTATATAACCGTGCCTCAAGGTTCACTCTTCGCAGCGACCGTGTGTTACGCATAACTAAGCGGTGCCGCTGAAAATTCCCGATAAAATTAACATAATGATGACCAACTTGTGGTTACCTGCACGCGACGAGCCTCGAGTGGTTCGGAGCTTTATAATGCAGGAGCGTTTTATTTACAAAATTAATATATTTTCTTACTTTATGGAATATAGGTATTATGCTTTAGTAGCTGTGTGCGCGACTTCGTTCGCGTGGATGTCGGAAATAACAGCATGTCGTGCATTTTTTCCCGTTTTTGGAACATTTTTCATTAAAGCTCAGCTTCTCTAAGTCGTAGCGTGATGCTATGTAGCCTTCATCAATAAATGGACTATTCAACACCAAAAGGATTTTTCAATTTGAATCAGTAGTTCCTGCGATTAGCGTTCAGCCAACCAAACAAACAAACTCTTCAGCTTTATAATATTAGTAAGTACTAAGTAAGTAAGTAAGTATAGTAAGTTAGTATAGATTGGAACTTCCTGACAGAGCAAAAACATGTCAGTTCTATCGTATCTTCTTCTTCAATCATATGACCTTATATTATCTCTATTTAAATGCTCGCGGCGTTGGGTAACGGTGATTTCTCGCTTCCAGACATCGCTGCGCTGAAGTCTAATTTTCTGATTCTGAGCGAGATATAATGAAATTCTGATTTTGGTGTCTTGAAATCTTAACGAACGCAATAAAGTCTATATTTTAACGGTGTCGGCACTCGTATTCAATCGGCATTGGGTTGTTTTCCTCTGCCCAGCCGAATTTTGCCGATGCTATTTATAAAAGTGGTCGTACTGTACGGCGTGCAAAAATATTCCACCTCGTAATAGGGCTTGTAGGTGAACAATAAGCGCTCTAGGGTAATAATGTAGCTTGGAAAGCCCTAGGGCGGTAAGTAATAAAAAAACACTTCACTATTTCAAAAAGTTCGCGTACATCTAACCATCATACTGGCAATAAATTACAGCCTCAGGGCTTTTCTAGCTACATTATTACCCTAGAGCGCTTATTGGTCACGTACAAGCCCCATTTGGGGGTAATAAGGACCTACTTACCGAACATGAGAGATGTAAAATAATAATAATATTGTTCGTGCCTATATCAGGTATTTGTTTTATTCACAATTATAATTTACCCTCTTCTTAAATATTTAATATACAATACCCGCTTTGCTGCACTCTAAAGTCAGTCTACGAACTAACGGCGACTCGTCCGGATGCTGATCCCGCAATCTACCGCTTTCTTCATTCTATAACCGCGACGTGACGTGCTACAAGTTCTTCTACTTCTTTACGTGCCCAGTGCGTTAGTTAAGTTCTACACCGCTGTCTCGGCTGGCTATCTGGTCGAGGCTGGTCCTTCATCACCGCATCCATCTTCGAAGGCTGTTGAGGGCGAGTGGGAGAGCTGCAGCTCGTGAGCTCGGTGCCGTGACTGCTGATGGTGAGTTGCTGTTTCTATTCGTAGCGATAGGGTGCAGCGATTCCCCTTCATTTCCGACTCTTCTTCGACCATTACTTTCAAGCGACCTATGGTATTACAATAATTCCCACTATTCTAGGTGTTGGTAGAAGAGTCCAAAATGCACTGCTCTAGGTCGCCATTTGAAGGATTAAATAAGCTGTTATTCGCTTGATAAATAGGCAAATTTAATCAAACAACCACATCTGGCGTACACGCGGCGCTGTTCGGGCACTGAGCGTCCATCGCGTAATGGTTGTACGTCAGCGTCATTAGTTCATTACGCGGTGGCTACGCCCATCGCAGTTGTAGGGATAGGGCTGAGTAAGCTTAAGAGAATCGTAGCTCTATTCTGAGCCCTATGGTTATCTGGATGATACCGTATTAGCAATAAGTCTGTCCATTGTGCTTTGTATTGTACGTGTATTTGTTTATTTTTATTTTATTCAGCACATTGAAAGGCAAAGCCAAAAAATGTACGTCCTAAATAAAAATAAGTCTATTCTAATCTAAAAATAAGTAATTATTACAGCTACATACCTACATATAAAACCTTATAATTTAATTCGCAGATTACTCTAACATTATTTTAATATACATTCTTGTGTAACCCGCTTGATCTTGATAATTCTAAGAAAAAATATGTTTTTTTTATAAAATAGGTAAATCTTGCGACAAAGTTTAATAATATTATCATGAAAAAATTGTGTCATGTAATAAATTTAAGTTTGTTTCCTTCAGGAGCATTATTTTTAAAAAGCTTGTTTTTAAAAATTTATGTATTCCGTAAGTCAAGCTCTTTCAATTGATATCCATATTGTAGGAGTGCATTGTAAAATAACTAGTCCGCAATCTTGGGTGTTCCGCCATGTTGGATTTAGAATGACGTCACATATCTTACTATGTATTGTCATCCAAACAGCAGGCCAATTATGGATCTTTTATCGTATGATATGGTATAAATTTGAAAAAAAGAAGTCATGAAATGCTGCATTTTGTATTACCGATCTCCAATGATATCATCACTATGGCATAATTTCAATGACGTCATCATTAAATAATGAACAAATGATCAAAAATCTGACCGGAAATTGTATTTTTCGTTTTGCACTATAATATCATAATGATATCATTTGCAAAACCATGAGATCGGTAATAGGCCCTCCGAACTTGTATACAAAATTTCAACTTAATTGGTTACCCAAACAAACATTGTTACATTGCAACTTAAATAAAAGCTTGTAAAAAACCCGACTATGGCTGCATAAAGAGTAATCATTGAAAAAAAATATGGAAAGAAAATGCAAGCACAGTAGTATAAAATTCTAGCAGATATGATCCATATTAAATACTTAGATAAGCTCAAAGTAATATTACCAATACTGCTAGATAATAAATTCAAATTCAATATCCTTTATTCAATTGGGATTTTACAATCACTTTTGAACGTCGAAGAAGCTACGCCATTGGTTCACAAGTCTACGGCGGGAGACCTTGTACTGGAAAGAACCAGCAAGAAAACCAGCATGGGCTATTTTTTTCTCCCTGTATTGTTACAGAGTCGTCAATTGGAAGCAGAACTCAAAGTAAAAGATTGTGTTCAACTTCCATTACAAGATTAGATGTGTCAGTGTACAATATACATTTAAATCTATAAATTAAGTCTACAATTAAGACCAAGCATTGACATCATTCAGATAAATCATTGACTTTATAATATTCTTTACTCATTAGAGTCTTTTTTACATGCGCCTTAAACTTATGAAAAGGTAAGTCAGTAACATTCTGTGGAACTTTGTTGTAATAAGATATACATTTCCCCATAAATGAGCCTCTAGTTTTTTGGAGCCTGTACGTTGGAACGGCAAGTTTATTTTTATTTCTTGTATTTAAGTTATGAAATTTAAAATTGGTATCAAATGTGTTATAATTTTTATAAACATAAATCAAATTTTCATAAATATACTGTCCTGTTAAAGTCAATATATTGATTTCTTTAAATGAATCACGTAGAGAATCCCTTGTTCGTAAATTAGAAATAGCCCGCACGGCTCTTTTTTGAAGTACAAAAATACTTTCTATACTAGCGGCTGATCCCCACAGTAGTAGCCCATATGACATGACACTGTGAAAATAACTAAAGTAAATCAGTCTTGCCGTTTTAACATCAGTAAGTTGTCTCATTTTTTTACAGCATATGCTGCAAAACTGAGACTGTTTGCCAAGGATGCAATATGTGGATCCCATTGCGAATTCGAATCTAGTGTTATACCCAAAAATTTTGTAAAATCGACGAACTCAACAGTATGATTATTCATTTCCACAATATTATCCACTTTCCCAACATTTGGCAATGAAAACTTAATACATTGAGTTTTACCCGAGTTTAATGATAAATTATTCACAGTGAACCAATGCAATACTTTAGAAAGAGTACTATTTACAACGTCAGTATTTCCGTTTCCTCTGTCAACCTTAAATATTTAAGAAGTGTCATCTGCAAATAGTACTGTATCGCACAGATTATTGATGAAGTGTGGGAGGTCATTAATATAAATTGAGAAGAGCAGAGGTCCCAGTATTGATCCTTGAGGAACGCCCATAATGATAGGTGCACCAGAAGACTCATTTCTGTTAATTACATCTTCTTGAACCCTATTGGATAAATAAGACTCAATAAGTTTAATTGCCTCTTCAGACACACCATAATGCTTGAGCTTGTTTAGAAGAGTCTGATGATCAACGCAGTCAAAAGCCTTTGATAGGTCACAAAATATACCGATCACATTCTGTTTACACTCCCAGGCGGCAAAAATGTGTTTGAGAAGTGCAACTCCAGCCTCTGTAGTGCAACGACCCTTAGTAAAGCCAAATTGGTTCACATGTAGGATTTTATTAATTGTGAAATGATCTGACAGCTGATTAGAAATATTTTTTTCAAATATTTTGCTAAGTGCTGGTAGAATCGAAATTGGTCTATAATTTGCAGGATCATTTTTATTTCCAGATTTAAATAAAGGCATTAACTTGCTATACTTCATGAGATCAGGAAAGATACCTACATCAATACATTTATTGAAAATGAACGCTAGTTGCGGAGCAACTTCTTTTAATATAGATTTGATTAAGTGGGTCGATATGCCCCAAAGATCTTCAGTTTTTTTTGGTACTGATCATGCGGAATGTTTTTAGAATAGTGTCGGCGTCAATGTGACCAAAATTGAAGCCTATGCTGCACTTCTCTACACTTTGTTCTAAGAGGGCTACAGCCGCATTAGGGCACGAGTTGAGACTACTTGTAGTTTCTAAAGGTATGTGGTAGAAGAAATCTTCAAACGCATTTGCAACTGCAATATCCGATTTGATTGCTTTATTATTAACTTCTAGTGAGAAAGAATTTACACAGCTTTTGGGTTTCCCTGTTTCCTGGTTAATAATATTCCAGGTGGTCTTTACTTTGTTTTTAGATAAGCTATTTTATTAGTTATGTACATTGCTTTTGCAGACATGCACACTTTCTTAAATTTTTTAGAATAATTTCTTACATAATCTATGAAAGCGGGATCACTGGAGCAGAAAGCATTTACAGCATAAAGTTCAAATAATTTCCTACGGCTTTTGTATATGCCTGGCGTCGCCCATTCACTAAATTTCTTTCTCTCATGTTTGACTTTAATTACTTTTTCTTTAAATTGTATATTGTTACATTCATCTTTAACTAAATTAAATAAATTATTATAGAGGTTATTCGCGTTGCTTCCCTCGGTTGATGAATGTGCAATTTGATTAACAACATTTCCTTTAAATTTTTCTATACCGCGTTTTGTTATGGGTCTACAAGGAATCTCACGTTCAGAACAAACATGATGGTGTTCAAACGAAGCTAATTGCCCACTATGGTCAGAGTTTATACAGGGTCCGGCAGAAGTCATGACACGAAAGTAGAGGGCTTTTGTTTAGGCTGTGGTGGGAGTAGAGGAGTGGGATTGCGTGCGTTGTGTAGCTTTGACGTTGCCATTTTCAGTATTCGACATGTCGTGGTCGGGTAAACAACGTGCGCTCGTTGTGAAGTGTTTTTTCAAAATGTCGCCATTTTGAAAAAAACAAATCTCGCCTATAAAACCGCAGCTATAAAAACGTAGCGCGCTCTGCGCACAACGCTTGGCCTTGGTCGACGCGATCCTGTCCCCAGCCGCAGAACAATTAAACGTTGGGTAGATAATTTTAATGAAACTGGATCTACTGAAGACAAAAAGAAAAGTGGCAGACCCCTTACAGCCAGAACACCTGAAAATGTTGAGGCTGTAAGGAACTCTGTTCTTAAGTCACCTCATCGTTCTGCCAAGAAACATGCAAGCGCCCTTGGTTTATCAAACCGATCAGTTAGACGAATTTTGCATCTCGACGTTAAATTCCATCCTTACAAAATGGCTAAAGTCTAGGAATTGCTACCCAGGGACCAAAAAACTCGAGTGGAGAGCTGTCGAAGAATATTGGACACAATTCCGGTGGCTGCATTTTTACTTACAAGCGACGAAGCTCATTTTCACTTGTGTGGAACTGTGAACAAGCAAAACATGCGATACTGGGCACCTGAAAACCCCCACGAGATTCATCAAAGTCCTCTACACAGTTTAAAGTTCACTGTTTGGTGCGCAGTTTCCCGTTTTGGGGTCATTGGCCCTTGTTTTTTCGAAGAGAGAGGTCAAACATTGACAGTCACTTCTGACCGCTATGTGGCCATGTTGAGGGACTTTTTTCAACCCAGACTCGCAGAATTCAAACAAGAAATAGAGGAGGAAGGCTTAGATGAGGTTTGGTTCCAAGGACGGCGCTACGGCCCACACAGCCACTCGATCAATGGCATTGGTGCGCAAGCTCTTCCCGGCCCATGCCATCTCCCGCAGAGGAGACATCAATTGGCCCCCAAGGTCCCCCGATCTCGCCCCCTGTGATTTTTTTCTGTGGGGACACTTAAAGGCAGAGGTCTACAAACACCGCCCTAAAAAGTTGGAAGAACTTAAAGCCGCAATAATTCAAGAAATCGCAGCAATTCCACGGGAAGTGACCGAGCGAGCTATGCGAAGTTTTCGTTTCCGCCTTCAAGCCTCACCAACGAAGGTCGTCATATGCCAGAAGTGGTTTATCATACATAAATTGCAAATCTTATGGAATGTATTAAATATAAAAAATATTGAATTCGAGTACGTTTTCGTGTTTTATTGAACTTTATTTTCGTGTCATGACTTCTGCCGGACCCTGTACAATCAATAATTAATTTATCTTGTACATCACAGTTACAGAAAATGTTGTCTAAACAAGTAGCGGATGTAGCTGTAGTTCGGGTTGGCTCTTGAAAAACATGATTCAGATTAAATGATTTTAATAAGTTAATAAATCTACTACATAATTGTGATTCCACTAAAATATTTATATTAAAATCACCACAGACAACAATTTTTTTAGTTTTCCTAGATACTATTCTTAGTGCGTCTTCCATAGCAGACCCAAACTCTGAATATTTTCCAGAGGGGGGCCTGTCTACAAATATTACAATAAAATTATCAAGTTCCACGCATGATAACTCAATTATTCGTTCGGTTGGAAGAGAACCTATGCCTTTTCGTTTCTTAAACTGTATGCCATTATGTAAAATTATAAGGGATCCACCTCTAATAGCACTTTTCCTAGTGAATGAACTCACAATTTTATAGTTATCTAAACTTGTTGACAATTCATAATTTTTGAGCCACAAAATACATCAATCTTTTCATAATCTAAATATAGGCTTATTTCTAAATCTTTCCCAGAAAAGCCTTGCATATTTTGATGAACAATCTGCAAATAATTAGGCTTTACTTTGGTCAATACCCGGCAAGAGGCTACCTCTATTGTCTTATTATTTAATTTAAATTACTTGGAACTTGTTCCAAAACATTACATTGAGTATGTTGCTCAATAGAAGCATTGTCAATGTGAGAATTAATAGCCAAGTTTTTGGCTAAATTAGAAAAATAAAAGCTTAGCGATACAGGTAATTGTTTTTTTGAATATGTTGATAGATTTAATCTATCTTTTGTCAAGTATGACTTATTAGAAATGCATGTCAACTTGTTTATGTCAATAATATGAAATTTATTAGAATAACATGTCAATATGTCTAGAGTCAAATTAAGTTTATATCTCATGCCATTCTCATATTCTGACAATTTATGGTGGTAAGGAAATGTGTACATAATTATTTTATTTACATCCAAATATTCCAACTTTGAATAAAAAAAATTAATTCAAATTTGCTCAAGTTACCCCTATTACCCATAAGTATTATAAGATTATCACGATTCAGCGAGGCAATGCAGCCAGTATTCTTGCCACCATGAGCCCCGGTTGTGGCCTCTTCGACCACCCTCCTGGACCTTTTATACCCATCCATTTTTAATTCTAGAACTAAACTTTATTTGTGTTCAATTGAATATTATCTATACTAATAAATAAATAAATAATTATGTTACTGTTTGTAGACTAAATACTCGATATCAATAAAACTAAAAGATTATCTTCGTTGTTAAACTTATAATTACAAATTTTAGTAATCACATATTCATGACTATAGCCAGGCATACAGTGATTTATAACACTTAGTCCCAATTGGTTGGATAATAAGTGTCCCATATCTTTGCCTATTTCATCACAAAAAATAATACATTTCGAAATACACTATTGGGATTGTATTTTTCTTTTCGGTTTTTATTGAATGTAATAATTAAATTTTATTTATTCGTTCCTACTAGTTTATAGTACGCTTTCATTGGGACTTAACGATTTTAAATTAAAATGGTAAAAGAAACTGTAACGTGGTGAGGTGCAGCAGTGATGCCGTAATGCAGTGGTTAGGGAAGTAGGTGGCTCGTTAATAAATAATTCACCAGATTCGTCACATATATATTTTTACTCAAAAATGCATGTAATGTGGTCATTATTTTGACAACCTTGTTTGAGCAAAATCGACCTTGCCGTTAACTTTTCATAATTGTCATTTTAATTAAATTTCTAGTTAATTAATATATTTTTTATTTCAATTACTTGCTGGTTTTATTTAGATTAGGTACTTGCATTTTTGAGTAAAGCACTATACAAGCCTTGGCTGCTATGATGAATGACTGCTTCACTGGTCACGCTATAATTGCCTCGAGCTAGCCTAGCTACGCTCTAGGCCTTCCAGCTTGGCCATCATTGCAGCCCTTGCTGTCCTCACTGTAAAGGCCTCGACCTATACCGGGTGATCAATCTAAATGGGTCAGTAGGGAGAAGTCAGAAACTATGAGAGTTAGCGATATCTGTTTTTAGGAACCATGGCGTCGATTTTAGATTTAATAATAAAAATGGCATCCAAAAATTTTTTAACTCTCATACATAACCGCGGGAATCGAACCTGGTCAAAATCTCTGTAAAAAATGTTATAAATTCTGCAAGTTTTTTTGTTGTTATTGTTGATGGTGTGAATTATAATTCACAAGGAACACATTTTTAATGGAACCTTATTCAAATAATTGTAAACAACTCAAAAATAAGATAATTATTTCATTGACGTATTTTTAAATATTAAATAAATTGGCCCGCCCGCTGAGTAAAATGTTCTAATTTTAAATAAACGCAATTTGTAATGCATAATATCGATGCAGATACATAAGTGGTCTCTTCAGATAAATTTATTCGATTGAAACCACCATCAACAATTACTACGAAAAAACTTGCAGAATTTATAACATTTTGTATAGAGATTTTGACCAGGTTCGATTCCCGATGTATATGTATGAAAGTTTAAAAAATTTGAATGCCATTATTATTAAATCCAAAATCGACGCCATGGTTTCTAAGAACAGATTTCGCTATCTCTCATAGTTTCTGATTTCTCCCCACTGACCCATTTAGATTGATCACCCGGTATACGGTCTCGGCCTTTATCTCAGCTCCTCCATCAAGTGCTGCACGCTGACCGCGCTGTCGGCCATCATCAGCGCGACCAGCAAAGTAGTCATTATAGACCGCGGCAGTAATGTACTATTTTTCCACCGTTACAAGTATTATAATGAAAGGAAAAGACACTACATAAGTGCCTATAGTTTTTAGTAAGTATATTCGTTACGCGATATAAGAATTGTAATGTCTGATTTTATAGACAGTTTTATAGATAAAAATATTAATTTATATTAAATTGGCCATCGCTACTTCTTTCGTCTCGATGTCCGTAAATCAGTGACGGGAAAACAGAATGTTATTGAGACAAAATATAAAGTTTAAATTGCATTCAAGTTAGGCGGGAATGCTAAAAAGGAACAAACATACATACATAGATTGCTGAACACATTGCGCTCCGTTGCGGTGCATAGTTAAGTAATTAGTAGTTGTGCAGTTGAGTAATTAGTACTGTCTCGGACTGATGCACTATTGCGCTACCGTCTAAACTCGATAAACAGAAAGAAAAAATCGGTTTTCTAATAACTATAAAAACAGCCAAGATATAAGTACGGTATTAAAGATTTTTCTCCATCTCTTTCTAGCAAAACGGCAATTTACATGGAGTTTATATGGCTGTACTAAACAATGACGTCACGCTGGATGTCGGATCTCTCTGTCTAATCGCTTCCAAATTAACAGTTTAAAATGCTTGTATCCAATGTATTTCTATACCGATTTTAATTCTGATTTCAAATGATTGCGTCTTTTTCTACGGTTTATTAATATTTTATGACGAAACGTGAAAATTAGAATTCAGTCATCATTCCAATTGCAGAATCGCTCCCTCCCAGAGCTGTGCCGCCACCCGAACGACTTAATGGCGTCTGCTCGTTTGAGATACGACGCGGAGAGCCGGAGTGTCGGCGAAACGGCCACTCACTATGACTTCACTATTTAACTTCGGCACGCGCGGATTCATCACAATCTGTACCATTTAGCTGACATTCACCAATAAACGCTTTACGGGGCAGCGACGGGTTAAGGAAGTAACGAGAAATTAAGGGACCCCGCGCATTATAGACGGGCCACGACCACGACCAGTCGTGACGGCCCATTGTTCGTGGTCATGGCTCACTGCGACCGTTCATATGGTTCTTCCCTCTCAGCTCCCAATCGGTCTCATGAGCCCGGTGTGAACTCACGCTACCTATGTAATTTTTGATAAATACCCCCACAAAAGGAATCAATTTTTACATTGCTTTTTACAGAGTTTATTACAGAACATTATGCTCTGGTTGTGAAATATTTTTTTTTGTGATTTCCTTTCGAAATAATAGTTAAGGGTTGCCTGGTAGTAATTGCCTACGGCGATAAAGTAGCCCATTTTGTTGTTTGTGTGTGTAGGTATTGTGTCTGTTGTTTATGTGCAAAATAAATCTTTTCTATCTATCTATTCATATAATCTAACTTATTATTCAGTTACATGCAGAAGCTTAACATTGTTAGCTACAGTAGAATAAAATCCAAATTAAGCCAACTTAATTTACCCTAATAAGAAAGTACAAAGTTGGCTGAGCAAAATAAGTTTATGTTAAGCAAAGTCAGCTTAAGGGGCACTACACTAAACCTAACTATGTAATAAAACGCTTGCTCACCGCGCGTGGACGCGAAACGCCGCTTAAATTTTAACTAGAGCTCGACCTAAGGCATGTTCAGTTGTTTCTATGTAGTTAAATCTTAACCATTTAAATACTAATAATAATTTTAAAAATAATATTTTTTTTACTTTCTCCACAAACAAAAACATTCTAAACATTATTAAATACAATTGTAGGTATCATATACTGTCTGTGGGAGACTGGAGTCTAAACTTGGCAGTATTCTGCCTGTATTTCAGAACTCCAGGCCTCCAACTCTCAATAAACTCAATAATACAAGCCATTATATAATATAGACTATTCAATCTAACTTATACAAAGGTACAATAAGTTTGTGTGAATGCGTAGTTTATTGTAAGTGCACAAACGTTCGTTCAGTGTGTGTGTATGTGTATGTGCGTGTGTTTGTGTATGTATGTGTGTGTGTATTTGTGTGAATGTTCGTGTGCGTGGGTATTTCTGTGTGTGATTATTATATTATTGTTTTAATTTTCGAATAATACATATATACAAATAAATAAAAATGAAGTGTCTGTTTGTAATGTCAAAATAACAAGTTTTTACTAAATGCGTATGAATGTTATATCGGTACCAATAACAAAAACACATTTCAAAATTTTTTTGTTTGGCTGTCTGTCTGTTTGTTCCCGCTAATCTCCGGCTGGACCGATTTTGACGGGACTTTCATTAATAGATAGCCAATTATATAGGCTACTTTTTATCAAGATCTTTAAAAAAATGCATACAAAAATCAAAATGCTGCCAAAAGTTACTTTTTTTATTTATTTTTTTCGGAGATACGGTTTATCTTCGTAATAGTGACAAAGTGCCAGCTAACATCGGCGACATCCGTCAACGCGCCGAAAATAAAAATTTACGCCACAACTGCAAGGGATGGGAAACAAGAAAAGCTATGACAGCAATAAAAAAAAAGTTCAGACGGATTCATATTTCCTTTCAAAGCTAGTGCTCAAAGTTAAGCTGATAAGGCAGAGCAATATCGCGTTCTCGGTCAGCAATTTTATTACCGCGGGAGCCTGGGGCGCGGCCTCATTCGATTTACCCCGCCTTGCGCGGCTCGCATCACAACTTCGTTTGCAACTAGTTAGGGGAATTCCTGGTTTGAACGTTATTATATGGCCCCATTGTTTAAAACTATCAAAACTGCCCGTACTTTTCCTCTAGCAATACCAATTTCAAGTCAAAGAACTAAAAACAAAAAAATCAGAGAAGTTAGTGTTTCAATCGGAGTCCTACTGAAGTTGCTATGTTGCTCGGATACACTTTGATAGAGCTCCAACGTTAGGAAGGGGATAATTTGACAATCGAGTATTAAAAAGATCACCTACCAAACTGTTAAAACTAGGGTTTGCGAGCCGGTTAAACTTTCAAACGGTTAAGGTCATTGCCCCAAACCGGATCGTAGTTAGCGTCGGTTACCGGTTATTTACCGATTAAATTGTTGAACCGGTTTTATACAAATTTCGATCCTGTTCATCAAATTAATCGGTTAATTTGAGTTTCAAGGACATGAGTAAGTACCTAGTAAAATTTTGTAACGCCAAAAGAAAATGCCAATGCAGCCCCTCCTCAAAAAAAGTCACTGCAGTAGTGCAGCTTCGCAGATTTTCTTCATCGCAAATGCTCCTGCAGCATAAAGTGCGCAACGCCCTTCATTCGCAAAATAAATAAAGCATTACTTTACCCGCAAAAAAGTAATCCCACTGCTTCACCCGCAACGTAAAACATCAGCTCCAATGAGCACTTATTCGCAGTGAAATTAATTTCTCGCATCGCTCGATAATCGAGAATACGTCGCGCGACCGTTCAATTGCTCTTAAAATATTCACGAGCCGTGGGCCCTTTCGCCGATAAACGCAAAACAGGTCCGCATGAAAAAGGTGTGTTTAATAATAAATAGTGCGCCCATCCGTCCTCGGACGGCTGCAGTGTTTTACACTGTTACAATTGATACGTTTTATCACGGAATATACCACGCAAATATCGCATTCGATTTCCATTATCGTTCACATTGAATTATTGTTGTCCATTTGTTTTCGGGCAAGCGTTCCAATGATAATATCAATTATACGAGTATACATGTCATGTCGATAGATAATGTTTTTGGATTTTCAACATATTTTCGACTATTAAATTATTATTTTAGTACTTCTATCCGTTCACTTTGAGTTAGCCCCATACAGACAAAACTCGCCACACTAAGCAGGTGTGCTAGGGGGTGCGCTAGAGCGAGTGCGACAGGCGGTAACGGCAAACTCCAAGTGAACGGATAGTATTAGTATCGCATGGATGGATGAAAATCTATTGATGAACTTTATAGCATTACTAGCTGTGACCGCGAACTACGATTCTACGTTTAATTATCAAAAACCCTTATCACCTAGGAGTATAGAAAATAGTTGACCATCCATTCTCAGACCTACGAAATATACACAAAAAAATCATAAAAATCGGTTAAGCCGTTTCGGAGGATTTGGTTACAAACACTGTAATAGAATTTTATATATTAGAAGAAGAAGATGATGATCCAGTGGAGAGTATGTATAGTCGATAATCTCACACTAATTACTTTGAGTATGAGTGAGGGCGAATGAGATCAATTTGCTGCTGAATTATTTCTACGAATAAGCAAAATTTAATAACTTTCTGATGGTGTTTTCAAAAAATATCAAAATAATTACAATGAAATTAAAACATGTAGGATTATTTTGAAGAATGATAGTACAATAGTATATTATGCAACTAATGAATAAAGGACGGATTTAAAGCGAGGGCCATTGATGAATCACGAGCAAGTGAAGGATTCTAACGACTGAAACACGACCGTAGGGAGGGAGTGATTCAAGTGTTAGAATCCTGAGCGACGCGAGTCATTAATGGCCCTCGGTATAAATCCGCTTTATTCAAGAGTTGCATACTATACTTTATACCATGACTACGAGAAAAAGAAAAATTTAGGCGAAAATAGACATTTAATATCGAGTATTTTTTGTGCAAGTAGGTTGTACAGCATTGAGATGGAGGTCGAATATATTGGTTTGTTCTAAATTCAAACACCAAAATAGTGATTAAAAGTGAAAATAAGTTTTTAGAGGGGGAATGGTATAATATATATTTTGGAAAAATTTACGTTTTAGAAGAAAAACGAATTCTCCTTGATTGATTTCTGTGAAAGTTGGGAATAGTAGACTAATATGTTTAGATTGTAGCAAATGGAAAACTGATCTCTGACTATCTTAATGGGGAATGGACGTATGTGTATATACAGGGTGTAACTGAACACCCCAATAACATTTAAGGGTATGTATCCATCAGAAGTAGAGATTCTATAGGAAAAATATTAGGGCTAACAAACCTCCTTTTTTTTCAATACAAACTAAATAAATTATTTTTTGGTATTAAGTGCCGACAACCCTACGTAAGCTTCCGAGGAATACTACGCTCACGTCATACAACTAAATAAATTATTTTTTGGTATTAAGTGCCGACAGCCCTACGTAAGCGTAGGAGGAATACTACGCTCACGTCTGTCACGTGTCATTTTGTGTTTTAATTTCTTTTGTGTTAAGAGCTGCTTATGGTTGTCACTTGAAAGTTTTTGCTTTCAGTTTAAAATCAAATAACTCTGAAAGTATTGGGGTTCCAGGTCTCGGAAAGCACCGAAGGTCCATTTAGTATCTAACTTATATGCCCCTTTAATGTTATTGGGGTCTTCAGTTACACCCGGTAGATAGACAGAAACACTTTTTTTGCACAATTTCTTACAAGCTACAACACAATACATATACGAACAGTAAAATAGGCGGCCTTATTGCCGTAGTCGATCTCTGCCAGGCAACCTTTAGGTTGGAAAAAACATACGTTTTTAGGATGGTGGTCAGAACTTAAATATTAATAAAAAAAATCACGAGAATTAAAAACAAATTGGTCAATATTATAGTCACGTCAAGGGGGGAGGGGATTTCCAAGAAACTCCAATAAGTAACGAAAGTTCCAGATCAAAATAAGGATTCTTTTTAAGGCCAGATTAATAAATAGTTGTTTTAACCCCAAACGAACTCTCGAGCCTCTATCTCTACTTATCGCAAAATCGTTTCACTAAAATTGCACTGTACAAATTCTGCTGTTTTTTTTTTGTTCAAAGGAAATATAGCACTTCATGTAATACATATTTTGAAGGTCTGTGTATTTATTGTCACTTTTTCTAATTTTAATATTGATTTTTGATTTTTATTAAATTCTTAATTTCCCTCGCGAAAATAGTCAAATTACATTCAATATAGGTCTAAGTGTGGCCGCGCTGTCTAAACGTAGAAAATAGCGTTCCATGCTTCGTAATTTAAATTTGAAATGCTCCCAACTGTCAGAGTGGGGAAGTAGTAAAATTTAATTACCACCTTGGCCAGTGAACTCATTTCCATTTGTTGGTCGGGTGGTTACAATTTTCCTCTCGTTTGTAAGTGCACGTTTTGCTTTCGGGTATAAAATGATTTATGGTTTGGACAAGTTTCGGCGTATGCAGTTCTTTGCCATCGTTGTTAACTATAAAAATACAGGTACATATTGCGATGTTTTTAACGCTGATATTTGAGAAAATTCGAGAAATATTTCTGAGCGATTTGTTACAGTTTCATTTTGTTTCTGACTCGTCGTGTTCCAGATTCCTCGTAATACCAAACAACAACATCTTAATTTTACACGTCATTTTAATAAACCTTGCCCTCCCATCGGAAGGTACGGGGTTCGAGATCGCCATGTATCAATGTGTTTTTCGTTTTTGAATTTCATATGTAGGTACATTTGTCTGACGCTCGTACGGTGAAGGAAAACATCGTGAGGCAACCTGCATACATCTGCGAAGAAATTCAAAGGTGTATGTGAAGTCGACCAATGCGCACTGGGCCAGCGTGGTTGACTATCTATCTGGAATTCGAGGGGAGACTGGGGGCGACGGAAGGGCGTCCCCCAGCGGGCCACTACCACCTGTACAGATCTATTGTGGCCGGCCCCTCTATTTTAAAGGTCTCCAAATAGGCCCGCGGCGATGAAATAGCCAATAAGCTTTTTTGGCGACGGAGCCTTCGCATCATGCGGTGGCAGACTAGGTCCACCCAGAGCTCGGCTTCTTGTGTGGATGAGAGCATGACATTCACAAAGGATGTGAAATGGTGTCTCATCATCCTCACCACAAAATCTGCACATGGGAACATTAGTCAGGCTCATTCTGTGCAGATGTTTGTTGAGTTTGCAGTTACCAGTTAGGCCTCTAGTGAGCGCCCTTAATTGGCCCCTGCTTAGTTGAAGGTTTTGTTTTGCGACCCCGGGCGAAAATTCCCTAATGAGCAATTTCGAGTGCAGTAGTCCAGGTGACTGGGCCCACTGGAGTCGGGCCTGTGTTAAGGTTACGTAGTAACTATTATCTAATCTGTGACTAAGGCCTAAACACCCTAAATTAGGGTAGGCTCGAACCCCTCTGCGGGGACGTATTTATAAGCTGTTATGATGATTATATTAAATTTTGTCAAAATGACTTTATAATGACGTCATATAAAGAAATGTAGAAGCAATTTTAAAGCGGTGGAAGCGAGCTTCACCAGGACTCATCAACAACTAAGGAACGGGCTATCTTACTCGTAACTCTAATTGTCGGAACGCAACAATACTAACAACATTGTTATTCTGGCGACAAACTTAGAGATGATGGGAGCTAGCCAGGTGGGCTCAGAAGCCGTTCCGCCTATCAGTCTGAGCCGAAAAACGTTCCTACCATGGAGACTTCTAACCATGGACCTCCCGATCACACCCGGTGTGATGGTCTAAACCACTAAACTACGGAGGCGGTGAAAACCGAAAAGAAAATTTGTTGAAATATTTGAATTTGTTCATTAAAGTAGGTAAAGTAACTGAAAATTGTATCATTATTCATAGTATTCATATTTCAGTATTCATGTACAATTAGATCATAGTCCGTAGTAGTATATACGTACACACAACCATGCATGCACATGCACATACATAACCTCATATTACTGATTTACGTGTGCTCATAGACATACACAATTACACACACACACACATACACACACACACACACACACAGATAGACTAACACACAAAAAACAATAACACTATTCACTTTCTAACTAGGTAGAGAAAAAATGTTTTCTATTGATAAAACATTTGTTATAAGAGGAGCCTGACTCTCATAACACAGGGTGACCTTAAATGAGAGCAGTGCATAAAGTGTATTGGTTTAAAAGTTTCTCAAAAATAAATTATATTTATTTATTTATTATAACAGCTTATACACGTCCCCACCGAGTGGCTCGAGCCTACCCTAAGTTAGGGTGCTTAGGCCTTAGTCAAGCACGCTGGCCCAGTGCGGATTGGTCGACTTCACATACACCATTGAATTTCTTCACAGATCTATGCAGGTTGCCTCACGGTGTTTTCTTTTACCGTAGGAGCGTCGGACAAATATACATATGGAATTCGAAAATACATTGGTACATGGCGGTCTCGAACCTCGGACCTCCCGATTGGAAGGCAAGTGTCGAGTCCACAGCGCCACCTACGCTCTGAAAATTTTATTAGTTTTTAATATACATACATATTATGAATATATTTAAGGATGATTAAAGTGACTGTTTGATAATATTCACCCGGATATAAGCCAAAATCGCATCGACTGCTTTATACGACTCTGGAATACGGTAAGTCGGTGGGTCGAATTCGGGAATTTTCTTTGTGGGTAAAGTTACGAATTGTCTGTAAAATAATGTCAGATAAGTTTTTTATTATATTTTGACTGATACCACCTGGTTCTTATCTGAAGATCCTGGATTCAATTTCCAATGGAGGAGATATTTTTTTGTTGTAAGGCTTCTTTGCTCGCCTTGTTGGATCATTATTCTTGCGTAGTTTTATCTCCGCAATTGCATTTTTGGATTATAGTTATTGACCGTAAGATTAGGGCCTTAGAATTCAGGTGAAGCTTGCTTCTACCTTCGGTTTTATCGCCACTCACCTTGTCTTGTGAGATTCCGTGTCTTTGAAAAATAAATACTTATCTCATACTAAATACTTAATATAACCCTTGAGAAAAACAAAATATTGATACCTACTCGCTGAAAAGAATTTACCGAAAAATAGCCAGTACAGGCGAAAGCGGCACACGAACAAGTAATTAAAACATCTCAAATGGAAAACGATTCGATCAGCGATCTGATCTCAACAATAAAAGCATCTAGAAGGGTAGGAATCAATCCCGGACAATCCTAATTTCGCGCCAAAATAAACAGAGTGCCCGGGAGATCTGAAATTCAAATGCAAAAACTCAGCTCCCAGAAATATCCTTCAGTTGAACGCGGAACTAGAAAAGTTGCTGAAGCGGTTAGCATTTACTTGCGTTCATGGTTTGAAATATATTTTCGAGGGCATTTAAGCCCCGTGCACATTATTGCTTTTACCATTTGTGCAGTGGTTGCTGAAAACGAATCTAAAAAGAGTTTTCAACACTCGTTATTCCTTGCTTAGAGGCTATTGAATTGAAAACACTACTGTGGCTTTGTAACTGTACTGGAATGAAGCTGGTCTGCCAGTGGTACTGGAATAGACACACTGGATCTCAAAGTAGAATGCCAATCCATTCAGTGGATTAAAATACCCGCTGGACTAGAATAGGGTAATTTTATTCCAGTACTGCTTAATATTGAGTTGTTACATTCCAGTCCAGCAATCTAGCATCGGACGGCAGTGGCTACTCGATTAATGTAAGCAGAGCACGAGACTTGGCCAGTAACTCGCGAGGCCGCCGAAAGGTGTCACGAGTTTTGTCTTAAGAAACTGCGGAAGATGCACCGATGATATGCTGTAAGGTAAACTAACCGCCCAGTCAAGTTAAATCCATCGGTTGACTTCATTTTGAAAATTGGATTTACCACGTCAAGCTTTTTGTCCCATGTAATTCTCGGTAGAGAACTTTCAATTTAGAGCCTCCAACCTTTACAGGAGTATGACGTTGGAATTTGACTTTATTTTACGTGTTCTTTTTAAACCCCATGTTGTGGGAATTTCTCAAGGTCCCAGGGTCTCTAAGAATATGATGTCATAAGCGAAACGAAGGTACGTCATGAGCTGGCCGTTTGTGTTTATTCTAAATCCTCTTCTGTCTAAAAGCTTAAACTTTTTACAGCTACGCTAAAACATATATCACTCATATCCTTCAGCGTAGCTGTAAATAGTTTCGCAGATATAATGTTTAATGGTTTCGAGTTTTTGTTCTGAAGACGGACCGACTGTATGGTATTCATACAATGACTGTGCAACTTGGATGTATGGATAGTCTATTTGGCACTTTTGGAGGGGTGCTTACTTTCTGTCACACCATAAAGCACGTCCCTTTCTCGACAGCTTTCTCTAAGTCCTCAAACACCAAGTCTGTATAACGTAAGATAATGCCGGGGAGTATAAATTGCCTTTAGGTCTTTGGTGCCAAAGCTTCTTCATAACTGCTGGATTGCTTAATAGGAATGCTAATAGCTTAATGTGAGGCACTACTGCAAAAAATATTCTAATGGAGTCCAGCAGCTATTCAATTTAATTAATTTTAAACTTTTGGGTGTGAATGAAAATTTTATTTGTTTTATTGACAATATCTCTGTAATTAGAAGATAATAATGTATTTTATTTGGATATTTACGTAATCAAAGACAAAATTACCCCGGTACTATAGAAATGACGTATCCAAAATAATACCTTCGTGGTTGCACGCAAACCCTTTGCCCACCTGCGTAAGGAATGCAAAATTAAATCAATGGCGGATCCCCGAAGCTCAAGCTTAACTTCAAGGTAGGAAACGAGCCAACTTGAATACAAGGATCGGGATATTTTATGGGAACTTTGATGGATCCGTATCCCTCGGTTTATTGAATGAAATGAATTTCCATATTGTACTTATTTAGTGAGATCACAATGGATTCTATGAATGGGTAGAGGAAGTATTGGAATTTGTTCAAATCTGGTTCAAAAAGCAATGTTCGGCGTACCAGAATTTTAATATCACTCGCAAAACTATCTAAAAATAAAATACATTTTCATACAACAAAATTGGCAAACAAAGCAGTCTGCTTGTATGCCAATTTTGTTCTCGCCTCGTGATAGACAGCTATAGTCGCCTTTAGTAGTTCCTAAACCGACTCCAGGAATATGCCGTTACCGACTCTTCTGTTACCGATTCTGAGACTGCTGTTATCGACTCAGAGACTATGCTATCACGGCTAAAGCAGTGGACAAGGCTCTTGGAGGAGTCGCACCGACACCGTGGACTCACTTTTCGTTTCTCTGCAGCGGCGAGTACTCGGTTATCAAGGAATTGTCGTGCAGAGTTATAATAATCAGTAGTGCTATTTTTGTCTTCTTTATTTTGACCAGTAATTAAAAAATTGTGTGGGCAGAGCGCCCACTTGTTTCTTTTTAAAAAATTAACCTAGCCTCTGATATTTAAGGCGAATTTATAAGATTCACGATTGAACAATTGTAAATCTTAAAATCATCAAGGACGTCCTCCTCATCTAAGTAGGAACCCGTGCCAAGTAGTAGGAAGTAATGGATTGAAGTGTGTAACCGTGCCTACATCACACTACCAGAGGATATTTCAGTACCAGAGTCGTCTACTATGTGGTTACCTGTTACCTATTTCTGCCGCCAAACATTGACGTGTATGTAACCTAGACGCGCTGGGGCCATACCATGATCGCTTATAGCAAGGTTAAAACGATATAGACATCCCGCTCTCAGTGCGGATTTAATATTGTTTTGAGCGATCATGGTAGGAGGGTTGTTCGGTACAGAGGAATTGCTCATTACTTTAGTGCCAATTGGCGCCACACCGCTTAGTCGATCGCCGGCGAACGTGAGACGTAGCCGATGTACCGTGCAGATCATGTCACTAATTATGCGTAAAATATTTCTTACACCTATAGTGTGACAATTGAAAGCACTGTCGTTGAGTACGTGTTAATATTGGTTTTGTATTTAAGCTGTGTACTACTGAGAAACGATATATCTTGATTAAAACAAAAAAAAATGGTTTGACTCAATTACAACAACAATAAATCAATAACAAACTGGGCATTGGACAAACTGAATAAACCCGTTAAAAATGACCAATCACAAAAACTGCTAGCTTTTATTGTCAGGAGACGGCATCAGATGCGCATTTGTTCATAGTTAGAGCGTACCAGTGGAAATTAAAATTCCACTATATAAATTTTAAAACTCCGCAAGGACCTCAAGCATTTAGTGAATAGCGAAGTAATTCACACAACTCTAACCAGATTAGTTCAGTGGTTAGAGAATTGATTAACATAAGAACGTAGTTCCACTTGCGGCTTACTTAATAAGTGTCGGCCGGCTAATGTGATCCTGGGGGATTAAGGAGCCTTGGCTATGTTCGTCAACTCTGTACGCGTGTGTTGAACGATACGACTCTTAGAATACATGCTATATTAGAATGTTTTTCCGCTGGCAAAGTTTTCTGAGATGCGCATATTATGAGGAGAGCTGAGCCATCAACTGTTGCTGTATTACTAGGCTTTGGTTTTAATTACGTGTGGATTTGAATGCCATGTGTGAACTTTGCTGTCCCAATTGTACTGTGGTTGTCCAAATAAGAATTCCTATGCCAATTGATTTAATAAATAAATAGGCTCTGAAAAGGATTTTTTGAGAGATTATTTATTTATTACATCAATCTATAGTCTAATAGTTGTGATCGCCAAATATTTACAGTTGGAATCTAAATAGCCAGTTCCTCAGTTTGTTGAGGAGCCTAGGTGAAGATCGCTTTCATCTTCGGCGTTATTGTCACCAAAAAGTTAAATATAAATAAAAACCGACTTCAAAAACACTTAAAAGTTTAAAATGAAATAAGAAATGTACTTAAAATGTTGTTTAAATTACATTTCTATATTGAAATCGGTGATAAATTTTATTTTAAGACTTTCTAGGAGATCATCGTTTGGCACCGACTTCACCAAAGAAATGTGGTATTGTCTGTACGTATTCTTATATTATTTTTAACTTTTCAGTGTTTTTGGAGTCGGTTTTTATTTTTATCCTTTTAGCGAATGACGTCTTTTTAGTGAAGCTGGTATTAAATTCACATGATAATACGTGCCATTTGTATTTAAAAAACTAACATCTAGCTCCTAAAAGTTAACCTTTAAGTATGGACGTGTAGCCTCACAGGCTCCGGGTGAATGTTAGTTTCTAAGTTTTGTGTACTTCCCTTCACTCCCCACACTTGAGTAGCTCAGTAGCTTCAGTTTTAGTATCAAAACGACCAGCGAAATAGGAAATTACGTCATTCAATGAAAAATACGTGAGTAATACTTATCTAAAAATCTTTTGGAGCCTGTCAGGCTACACGTCCATAGTTGTGTTATAAAAATATTTGTAAGCAACTTTGTTCTCTTTTTAGATTTTCTTTTAAATTTTAACTTATTTATGTTGGAATAGTAAAAAATAAAAAGGAGTATGGTAAATATTTATTTTTTATAATTTCTAGTTAATTTTACGGCTGAAAACGTAGTTGTACTTAAAATTACCCAAAATGTGCCATTATATTTTAATTTTGAATGTTTCTAGAATTATTATGAAAAAGTGGCTTATATATTCACGTATTTTTACTATTATTAAACCATACTTTAAGTTAAATATAGTATTCAAGCTATTTAAAATAATTTTGTTAAAAAAAACACTAGTTAATATAGGAGCCTGTGAGACTACACGTCCAGGATAGTGTTATGAAAAAATGACGTCCATACTTAAAGGTTAAGGATCCTTCCATCATCAGCTCAGCTCATGACTACCAGACGCAAATACGTGAATACCTACAGAAAAATATGAAACACGTCTGACGTATTACCTATAAAATGCAAGGGTTTCTCTCGATTTTCATGGGATTTTTTCATCAGATTCTAACTTTGGTGACAATTGGACAACCTCAGTAGTATACTCTACCGAATACAAAAAGAATTAAAAAAAAATTTGTTTTTTTTAAATTCTTTTTGTAATTTCCGGCGTAATCGTGTAACATACATCCTTTTTGAAGTCTGTTAAAAAAATAAAACCGACTTCAAAAACACTAAAAACTTAAAAATAATATAAGAATAGGTACCTACAGACAACATCACACTTTTATATTGAAGTCGGTGCCAAACGATGATCTCCTAGAAAGTGTTAAAATTTGTCACCGACTTCAATATAGAAGTGTGATGTTGTCTGTACCTATTCATATATTATTTTTAACTTTTTAGTGAATGAAATCTTTTCAGTTAAAGAAACCCTAATTTAATTTAACCCTAGTTAAATAATGGGATCCCATCATCAGATCCTAACTTTGGTGACCATGGGACCACCCTTGCAGTATACTCTATCGAATACAAAAATAATTTTGGAAATCGGTTTAAAAATGACGGAGTTATGAGGTAACAAACAAAACAAACATAAAAAATACAACCGAATTGATAACCTCCTCCTTTTTTGAAGTTGGTTAAAAATTACTCGTCTATCAAATATACACCTTATAAACATATTCATTATTTAACTCGACGTTTCGAACGCTTTTCAGCATTCGTGATCATAGTATGAGTGGTGGTTGTTGGGGTGGTTGTTATAGAGTGGAGATCATTATCAGCATTATTTGTGTACCCTCATCCGAAGAGCCCAAACTACTCAAGTCAGAAGCATGAAATTTGGTACAGGAGATCGTCGGTTTGTGTAGACGCCAACTATGGAAGGATTTTTTAAATTCCCATCGAAACTTGAGAAATCCCCATGAAAAAATAAGAAAACTACAGTGTTGAGCTTTATTGAATCGAAATATAGTTCCCGGATAAAGCTTTAGTCTCATATATTTAGCGCAGAGGTCGAGTAATCGCCTACTGCGCAACGGGTCGCGGGTTCGATTCCCGTACGGGACAAATCTTTTGTATCTAATAGAAATTTGTTCCGGTCTGGGCGTATCTGATATTCTATGTTTGTAACTGCACCCACGACACAGGAAAATTTCCTAGTGTGGGGCAAATTAAAAAAAAAAACAAAAGAAAAAAGAGAGTATTATGTATTTATGTGGTCCGTCTCACGAATACGGAGCTGACTGCTTTTTTCCCATAACAGGGTAGTTTTTAGCCGTTGGCCTTCATTTCACCTGATGGTAAGTGGTGATAAGGTCAAAGCTGTAAGCTCAAGATGCCAAGACTCAGAGGCTCTCGCACCCGGCCCCGCATCCGCTCTTGCATTCTCAACGGGCACTTCCCTTCCCCAAGGCAATATTAACAAAATTCATCACGGCGAAATTAGCGAGTCCCGGACACGTTGCCAAATTGACGCCGCTCCATGACTCACATTTTGATAAAAGCGCTCATCTTTAATAAAGACAATTAGGTAAATTGCTAGCACTCCTCAAGCGACTCTTAGGTGCCACTTAAATAGAAAATGGCGCAAATATATTAGATTAGACTGACATGTACATCTATCACGGAGCCGGCACAATAAAGGAGGCGTGATGTGAAATATTTCGCGCGATGAAGGATGTCATCGTTTACTCGCGCATTAATTGGGTTTGCTGAGAAATTAGCACAGGGTTACCTACTACTGCAGAGTACCTTAATGCGGCCAGAGAATTTGCCTTATCCTTCTTATGAGAGGTAAATATAGGTCGGTGTAGCATAACGAAAGCATAATGAAATTTTATGGTTCAAAAGTAGGATTTGCATCGGCGGCAGTGAGAAGCAAGACTGAGGAAGCGTTTTCACATAAAAGGGAGCGTCGGTGGCGCTGTGGACTCGGCACTTGCCTTCCAATCGGGGGGTCGGGGTTCGAGACCCGCCATGTACCAATGTGTTTTTCGTTTCGAATTTCATATGTACATTTGTCTGACGCTCCTACGGTGAAGGAAAACATCGTGAGGCAACCTGCATACATCTGCGAAGAAATTCAATGATGTATGTGAAGTCGACCAATCCGCACTGGGCCAGCGTGGTTGACTAAGGCCTAATCACCCTAACATAGGGTAGGCTCGAACCCCTGGGTGGGGACGTATATGAGCTGTGATGATGAGAAAATTCTTTATGTTCCTTTGAGTGAGGTTGTCAGAGCTCAGCGGGGACACGCTGTCAAAGCATGTCGTTCTTCTTCTCGTTGTATCGCCATCGTGATAATTATTCTTTTACTAGCTGTCCGCCCGCGAATTTGCCCGCGTGGTAAGTTGACGCGGGAAAAGCCGCGGGAGGAAGCTTGTGTATTGTACATAAAAACCTTCCATTTGAATCACTCTATCTATTGCTGAAAACTGCATTAAAATTCGTTGAGTAGTTTAAAAGATCTAAGCGAACATACAGCGGATTCATTTTATAGGTAGGTACTACTAGCTGTGCCCGCGAACTATGTTTCGCCTTAATTTATTTTTTCCCGACATCTTCAACAAATATCGTTGATGTACACAGAAATAAATACAAAAACTTAACAAATTATATACTAAAACCTTCCTCGAGAATTACGCTATCGAGTTGTGAAACCCGCTTGAAAATCGGTGCAGTATTTTTTGAGTTTATCGCGAACAGACAGACAGACAGACGCGGCGGGGGACTTTGTTTTATAATATGTAAGGATCTTAGACCATTTAAGGTAAGGATACACTCTCTATGAACGTTACCACACTTGTCAGTGACCGTGACGACATAAAGCTTTTGAGTGAGGTTCATAGAAAATGTATGAACAATATAATTATGTACCAAAAATAATAACACGACATACATTTACTTCCATGGTAACGGATTGGTCATGCCTGAAAATCAGCGCTTTTTGCGTTTTTAACGTAAAAGCAATTACCTGAGGCAATGTCCCTTTTGGACTGCACTATCCGGAAATTCTCGCTTAGGTATTTGTATAGGTGGGAGTGTGTGCGCTCAAATAAAGCTTTCTTTCTATGAAAGAATAATTATCACGGTAGCGATAGTGTGTGCCGGAACTGCGACTTTACTGATCTGTGTGAATCAGCCTTTAGTCATGATACAAACGCGATAGTTTTGTTAGTTTGCTGTCAATAAAAGTACATATAAAGCCAAACCGCCTCCGTGGTCCAGTTGTTGAGGCCAGCGGGTGTTGATCTTGATCGGGAGGTCCGGGGTTCGATTCCCCTTGGGTGAAGAATTTTTGCTCGGTTTGGTTGGTGGTATGGCTTCTGAGCCCACCTGGCTAGCTACCACCGTCTTACCTAAGTTTGTCGCCATAATAACAATGTTTATGGCGTTGTTGTGTTCCGACAATTAGAGGTAAGATAGCCAGTTCCTCAGTTGTTGAGGAGTCCAGGCGAAGCTCGCTTCTACCTTTGGCCTTGTCGTCACTTACCGTTAGGTGAGCTAAAAGCCAAGACCTTCACCGATGTATGTAAAAAAACATCAAATCAATAATTTCGTTGGAGCGCAGCGAAGGCGACAATATCCTGAGGATGCCACGTGGAGTAGCGAAACGTACCGAATCTAAGAATTTGCATGCTGGTGTGGTACTAATTAGTGATATTCAGCACTTGATTTGAGGGAGAGGGGGCAGTGCAACGTTGGCCTGCTTAGTTTGTACCAATCACTGACATCTTTGTCGGAGGTCTTGCTATATTTACTCATCTACAGTGGATCAATAAATTATTTTAACTGTCTTTATTATTTCACAAGTTTCATATCTATTCAGTTTACTGTTGACTAGTGGTCAACAGTCGCCTTTTAAATTAGACTCGATTAAAATGTAATCAGCTAAAAAGAATAATTATATCTACGTCAGAAAGCCTAGCACTTGATCTCGTAGCACAGAATAAGTAATTGCTCGCAGTTAGCTGTACAGCGCAGCAATAGCGCGCATGTTTTAATAAAAATGACAAGATACCCTTAATAAGGTTTCCTCCACAATAGCAGTCTTTAACAAATAATAGCTATTTAATCTTCTTTGAGTTTTTATATACGTGAAGTTGTCATATTTTTATCATTACAGGTATTTCTTATACAAATGAGAGCTTAGAGAGTAGACGGAATATCGGGAACCCCTCACTCATCACCGGTTTATTTGCCATCGGCCCCCGATCGCCTTCTTGACCTACTTTTTTGTTTTATCTCAATCCAGCCGCGAAGTTTCGTCAGCTACTCAGCGAAACATTTTGCTTCGTGTCAGTTCTATGAGTTATTGTAACTACGGCGCGACGAACAAGAATTTATGTCCCTCGTGCTGTGCTGGGTCGCCTAAGATTCGGCGATCGCTATACTATTGCGTCTGCATGAGGTTGTTTTTTCTTTGTACTTGCCATTGTGACAGTTGGCTGATATTACACGTTGAAATTTTTTGATGTTTCTGTTTGTTGCATTCTACGTTGCAAGTTTATATTGCTTTTCAAAATAATAATAATATAAACAATGCCTTTTTCATATACACATAAAACTGGAAACAATTTTGAGCCTGTAATTTAGAATATACCTACAGCAAGATCAAAATTGAGTAACTAAGTAAGTAAGTAAGTTATGATTATTGTAACTGAACGTTATGTTTGGTTGATTATTATAAAAAGTGCAATAGTTTCGATTTAATTTAATTTTGTACCTTAAATTTTCGTTTTTTTAATGTTGTAATTTTTCTCACCGTGTGAACAATTTACACGGTACTTAACAAAAGTTTTTACTCGGAATGTAACCTTCTGTATAACATTTCTTTTTAGTTTAATATTTTTAGTGAATTTAACACCAGCTCACTGAAGTAACATGAAAGAATACTAACTAACTAAGGGTTAATACGTGCCCATTTCATTTAAAAAACTAACCTCTAACTCCTAAAAGTCAAGGATCCTTCCATCATCTGCTCGGCTCATGATTATCAGACGCAAATGCCTGAATCGGTTCAGACAAAACATATAACACGTTGGGCATGCCTATAACATTTAAGGGTTTTCCACTATTTTTCTACCATCCCATTACCAGATCCTCACTCGGCGACAATGCGACCAATAGATTGGTGATAATGGGTCCAAAAAAAATCTGCTGTTCCATACATTTTGACCGAGTAAGCGTACGAAACAGCCGATTTATTTTTGTTCAGTTTCAACACGCCCGTGTGTCTCAATTGAGTGACCGCTTAGAAATAATAACTACTCATAGAAGTAATATTCCATATGCCAAATAAAATCATTGTGTGGTTTTATGAAACCACGATGCAAATGTTTTTGTTTCTCGTGCATCTCATATATGCTTTTGTGCAATCCGACATGCGATAGACGGACAAAAAATTTGAGGCGGTGTCAAAAAAGTTTCACTTTTATATTTGGAAAGATTCAAACAAAAAAAAATACAGTCTAATTGAGATTTTCTCCTCATTGTGAAGTCGGTTAAAAAAAGACACTCCTTCCGCAAACATCCGACTGAGCGTCCAGCATAAAATCCGTCATGTCTGAACTTTGCCGAGCCCTATAAAGATAAGCAAAATCAACTGCCACTTCCCATACAACGAACCGTTTTTATCATCACGTACTCCGGTAAGTTTGCGAGAAGGGCTCAATGGGAACTTTCAGAGCGGCTGAATAGAAAAGCACCAGTTGTTGCTAGTTTAGGGGTTTTGCTCAGCCCTTTGAATGGGATATTTAATAAATGGCCCAGCTATATCTTATGGAAATCGCGTCGTAAGCCAGCCCGGGGAACTGAGCAATATATCAGGATCAGACCTTGTATGACTATAGACAAAAAATGTCTAGTTCGAGGCTGGGTTGCCCAGGAAATCTACCCGTGCACGGCCACTGCTTTATTGCAACGTAATATAGTTGATGATTGCATAGCTTCTAATTTCGCTTACGCGCTGTGAACGATCTAAAACGTTACCTTTACACGTTTTAATCGATTTTTGGAAAACTGGGGCTGCCAAATAAAAAATGTATTTTTGCAATTTTCTCGACAATAAAAATGCACGTCTATTGGTAAAACTTTTATTTAATTTGTTATTGTATTTTCTGATTCACGGCTATTTTAAAATATTGAACAGAGTGATCTTTTTTTTCTGTCGACTCGTTAATTGTTAATCGTGTTTTTTGTCTTTAAGAATTTAAAAAAATATCACATATGAATTTTAGAACTGTATGTTTTATATTTGTGGCGGTGCAGTAAATGGAATTGTTCGAATACGGGAAAGTAGCGCCTTAAGGCGCATAGTGCTCCCAATGACCTTGCGTCGATCGTCCCGCACTGATTACATAGGAGTGAGAGAACGAGGGGAATATTTAAGCAAACCTTTACGCGTAAGATGAATTATTTCAATAAAAAATTTATAAAGGCGAATAAGAAAAATCCAAAAAGACCATCCCCTAGAATATTGTTCACTTTATTTATTGAAATCGAAAGTATATGATTTAACCTAATATTTACGAAGCGATTAGGTTTACAGTTTTAAAATCGAGGCATGTTTGGGTCACATTTTAACCAAGTTTTAATTAATTTATCAAAAAATTAAGAAGACCATTCTCTAAAGAATGCGTTGAATAATAACATATCTTTTTTAAAGATTTTTTTATTCAATATTTATGAAGAGAATCGGTTTTTTCTGGTGATTTTTTATGATTGACGTTACTATGCGCCTTAAGCAGTAGCCCCAGAAGCAGGTTGAGCACGGGCTGCCAAGAAATTTGTGAAAAAACTCAATCACACGTATCCCTTGACGAACGTCAAGAAATTTTTATCACGTCAGTCACACTAAGCCTGCGGTCCGAAACTCAATAAAAATCACTATCAGCGCAATTAGCACGCACAAACGCATCCCGAAATGTTGTGAGCACGCTAACGTTAGTCGTCAAAATGAACGTACTTATGTTCTGGATGAGCAGCGGGAAAACAATGTTGTAATTAGAAATCCACAAAACAAAAATACTGAGAAGCAATCGAAAACAAAATGACCAACCCACCCTAACCAAATTTTAACTTGACATTTGGTTTGACAAATTGATACGCCAAAACCCCGGACTTAAATCGCTAGCATGCTGATAGTTCTGTTAGTACTTTTAGTGTGCTTTTTAATGTAGACCGGGCGATTATAATCGTTAGCACTGTGAGTGTTGTTATATGTTTCGGACCGCAGCCTAAATACGCGTTGCCGTGTTACTCTTTAAGACATAGAGAATATGTCACTGAAATTGTGAGATAATGCGTGACTCAAGTCCAGTCTAGGCAGTCCGTGCTACGCCTGCAGGCTGAGCACGGGCTGTCAAGACTTGACTTTACTCACGCATTATGTCACAATTTCAGTGACATAATCTCTATCTCCCGGTTTCTTTGTTCAAAAACGGTTCGTTTTTGCTAGGGGTAGTTGAATTTTGACATTTATTCTATGGAAAATATGCGACTGCTGACTGCCAACTGCTGCTACATCTTCCAAAGTATAAAAGTCCTTGCTACAACCACAGCAGTCGGAGCACTGGCACGCCAAGAAATTTGTGATAAAACTTAGTCACACGTATGTCCCTTGACGGGCGTCAAGAAATTTTTATCACGTCAGTCTCACTATATACACGCCGCCGTGCTACTCTTTAAGACAGAGATTATGTCACTGAAGTTCTGAGGATTATCACTTTGAGCTCTTGGGTGATCAAATTCCACATTTTTGTATCACCCGGCACCAAATCACTTGGGTGATCAAATTCCACAATGGCCACATTGTACGTTGCCAATTTGTGACTTAGGACGTAAAGTCACGGTACCCGGTAGTTTCAGTGCCATATCTCACTCTTCAAACCGGAACATAGCAATGCAAGCACTGCTGCTTTGCGGCAGAAATAGGTAAGACGGAGGTACCCATGCACACGACCCTGGCACAGAGTCTCCCTCCGGTAAAAAAAACTGCTTTTTGCCAAATTTCATAATTCTAGGTCAAAGGGCACCATAAGCATATACCTTATGAAATCGCAAAATATGCGACATACAGGGCACATCATTTGATTGCGTTGACTTACGACTAAAAGTTTTTCCAGTTGAAAGAAACCATAGACTCTGAGGAAACGGGTCTTGAAAGATGACAGTCGGACAGACAGACAGATGGACGACGAAGTGGTCCTATAAGGTAACGTTTTTTCTTTTGATTTCGGATGTACGGAACCCTATAAAATTTAAGAAAGTTGTTTTCCTCCGATTCAACACAAAGGTTTGCTTAACTCACAAAAGATCTACAATGCTATTAGCAGGACTTGCAATAAAGTTATTTAAAACTTCAAAACGCCACAAAGAGAAACAACGAAAAGGAAATACCAAGCCTGTCAAAATCACTCCGCCGCAGAAAAAGGTAATTTTGCGTCGAAAATGAAAAGCGAATCACGGAGCCTTATTCTTCTCTTACAATGGGCAAGCCGGAGCTCTTTTGTAATAAAGAAGCAAAACACAGGCAAATCCGCGAGACATGCTAAATCCAATATGACACGGAGTATCAGGGCTTTGGGACTGGAATGTAATTGTTAGGGGCGTTGCACATCTACTAGTGTTTTTAAAATGTATTAATGCAAAATACTTTTCACCACAAGAAGAAATGACAACTCACGTGTTCATTTGATGGCATTGGTAAAGATATGATTCACGATTCTCAAGTTAAGAACAGATTGACAGCCTATAAAAAAATCTATTAATTTCACAATTACAATATTCCACAACTACAGTACCCGATAATTGTACTGAGAAATAAATTAGCAAATCTATCAATGCGAATGAAGATACAGCTTTTAATCTTCATTTAAAATCTCTTCAAAATATAAAATACCGAAATGAGAGTAAAAAAGCTTTTACAAAAACGTTATAATATCCTTACGGACAATGTCCTTTACGCACCCATTTAAGGAACTTTCTCAATATATCCATTTTTGTTCATTATTGGACCGAACTGCAGTTGCAATTATATAGCAAACAGTTTTTAAGTATTGATGCGACTGGATTCGAAATTTAAGCAAATTTCTCCTCCTGCTGATATTTTAAATAGGTACATATGAAAGTAAACATTTGTTTATTTATATCATTATTTTTTTAAAGTTGGAAAACGGCTCTATTCCTCTTGCACAAATGATTTCGGCCACTCAGACTATGGATAATTTACACATACCAATGAATAAGCAAACGGATTGGTGCAATGAAACGGCGAACACAAGTTATATGCGATGACTCAGCGGCTTAGATAGGTGCTATAGTGAACGCGTTCACAAAATTAACAACAACACGGCAACATTTACCATTGTTACGAAGTTATGGAATTGCAAGTACCCTATTTTACGTGCTTAGTAAGACTAGATACCTTTCATTTTGTAAAAAAATTATACGGTCTATAATGTTCTAAAAATCTTCATATACGTGTTAAGCATTTTTATGTAAGATTTTTATTGTATTTGAAATCGTGTACAAATTATACAACAGCTAAGACAATTCTCAAAAATTATATCAATGATAGAAACTTAGCAGACGGCAGCAAAAGTAAATGCGATGCAGCTAAAGCGGATTTAAAAGACTTCGGACATAAAGATGAGATATATCTAGTATATCTATATGTCCGAAGACATATAATTTAACAGATGATGTACGTCAAAGTGACAATATAGCTGAAGAAGATAATTTACCTATAGAATGCAGTATTATAACTTGGTTTAATAAAATTGTTGATTCCGAGGCAATATGCAGTGATTTAAGTGAAAACACAGGATTTGAAAATACCTACTATTTACCAAGTTTTATAGATAGCTTTCGCAAACTGATAGTTCGAATACTACTATAGTTAAACATTATGTGTCAGTATCTTCAGTACTCTTAAGGAAATACGCCAAGTAGTAGTAATGTAGAAAGCTACTTTAAAAAATACAAAGACGCTACTTTTGCGCAGTCTGAGTGGCACAATGAGAGTAGATGATTTTATAATGCAACATACGACATATTTATCAGGGAAAGTAAAGGTAGACTTCTCCTCCAATATTTTGGAAAATATAAAAACTGACAATATTGTTAAAACTGATTCGAAAATAATTACTGAGAAGACTATCGAAAAAGATGACTTTACTAAAGAACCAATGTTCACTAAAGCTCCTAAGCTTGTAGAAAACTGGCAGAATAAAACAGAGAATCAAAAACTCATACCCTTGATTGACAAAATAAAACTTAAAGTAAAAGCAAATAAAATAGAGACTGCCGAATGGGAACATTTGTTCCTCTGTTATTAACAAAGTAGTGGTTAATAATACTTGTGCGTTCGATGCCATACTCACTGCTTTGGTAGTTATTAGTACAGACTACACTAGTATATCGACCTTATGACTTCATTGAATAAACCGATATCAAAACTGGTTTGTACATTGCGACATAAAGATGTTTCAGTCAATCCACTAAAAATGAGAACTGAAATTCTTAAAAATTATTACGAATCTCCCGTCCAAGGAAATCTGGAAGTGATTGATTGCAGTCGTAATGCCGTAGCTTTTGTGATAAAAAACATTCTGTACGATGAAATTTTCAGAGCTGTTGTGTATAAAATTTGTTCTGTCTGAAAAAAATGAAAACAGAAAATGTTATATTCTACCATTAAATTTGCTTACATTGTCGGTATACTATAGTATAAGTTCATTAAACAATTCAGCACTATCTATGATTGAAGATGTAGCAATATTTGATTGTAAAGTTAGGGACTGCAGTGAAAAAGTAATGTTGATCACTAACGATTTATGAATTGAGAATTTTAAAATTTAATGAAAAAAATACTATGCCAAATTTCATACTCACTATGATCAGTGTGATGTTGAAAAAAATGATTAATTTATCCTAAAAGCTTCAAATTGATTAATTTATCCAATAAACGTACTCACGTGAAAAATAATCGTGAAGAAGTTTCGTGTGACATCGCCTTTATTTGAATGCTAGTTTATTTTCTTTTGTATGATGTCTGAATGGGGTTCCAAACTTCGGAGGAGTTTGCTTGTATTTGACAATGCAATGTTTTTTTGGTAATGCAAAATAATTTCCCCCTCAAATATTTTTCCTTTTGTTGCCACATTACCAACTCGTTCGTTCGTTTAAATTATTGAATTCAGTTGTAGTTGTATCTATATAGGTATACAAAAATCTCGCGCCACGATGTTTGTTCAGGATAAACTCCAAAACTACTTAATTATGAAGTTTATGAAGTTGATATTTTATTTACTCGTCTTCTTATATGGATCGCATTATCTTAAGTTGACATGTATAAGGCTTACTATATGTACTTTGGTCCAACTTATGACGGCTTAAGACAGGATACTTTTTATCTCAATTATTGACCTCAATATTTATTACTAGCTTTCCGCTCGCAGCTTCGCCCGCGTCATCTTCGTTTTTCCCGTGGGAATTCCATATTTTGCCGTAAGAAAGTATTCTATAGCCTATGGTACTCAGTGATATTGTAGCATTCTACTAGTGAAATAATTTTTCAAATCGGTCCAGTAGTTTTGGAGCCTATTCAATACAGACATACAAAAATACAAATCTTTCCTCTTTATAATATTGAGTCATCATCATCATCACAGCCCATATACGTCCCCACCGAGGGGCTCGAGCCTACCCTATATTAGGGTGATTAGGCCTTAGTCAACCACGCTGGCCCAGTGCGGATTGGTCGACTTCACATACATCATTGAATTTCTTCGCAGATGTATGCAGGTTGCCTCACGATGTTTTCCTTCACCGTAGGAGCGTCAGACAAATGTACATATGAAATTCGAAACGAAAAACACATTGGTACATGGCGGGTCTCGAACCCCGACCCCCCGATTGGAAGGCAAGTGCCGAGTCCACTGCGCCACCGACGCTCGAATATTGAGTATAGATTGCGAATTAAATATTCATATAGGATAATCTCCCTGGGCGATAGCCCGACCAACCGGTCGGGCTAGCCTGGGTGCATAATAGTGTTATCGCAAAATGGACCCTGCCACATGTGCCCAAAAGGGCAGGGAGAACACCGGGCTGTTTTAGTGGCTAGGCCCGGTACTCTACCGGGTCAGCCTCACCGCCGTTTAGCTAACGGTCTTTTTTAAATTTAATTCATTTAACAATTTACATACACGTTTCTAAACTACATATAGGCCAAACTACAGAGTAGTTTGTTGGCGTTGCGCTCTTGGTTTCTTTTAATCCTTAACATATACGCACTTACATACAATAATATAATACTTATTCTGTAAAACATGACAATATTTAATTACTTTATCTTACTCTCTAATTTTAAATGATTTTACATTAATAGTGTTTTCTTAAGTTTTCTTTTTAATGTTTCCTTATTCTTAATTTTTTCTTCATTTAATAATAGATCACAATATTTATTAAACAGCCTTGGTATTATATATTTCCTTGTCCTTAGCCCATAATAGTTTTTATATGTCGTTTCAATTAGTTTTCCTTCTAGGTCTGGTACGTTGCGGTCGCGCAATCCCCCCGAAAAAAAAAAATAGTTGCCTTAATATTGAACTTGACCTTAACTGAAATGGCGCACACGAACATATTCATGAGCCTAAATAACTGGCTTGTTGGTATACAGAGTTAAAGCCCTAAGGAAGCACATGAGCTACTTTCTAATTAGCGAATGGGCTTGGGCTATTTTAATTATTGAGCTCCTCAAGGATCGCGTGAAATAACCAAACTCGCAAAATAACAAATTTCACACATACGAAATCGCCGGCAACCACTAGTGCTTACTCAATAAGAACTTGTTCATTCCCGCCTTGAAGAGATCCAAGTATTATTTAAAAAACCACGCAATTTTCACTTGAACACTCCGCGAAGGATAAATCGCATGGGGAGTCCGGGTCATTAACTCGCTAAACTCTCCATAAACTCCCCAGATTTTGGATGTGCCACCGACATCGGCGATAAAGTAAGATGGTAACAGCTTAATGTTGTGAAAACTGTAAGAACACACGTCGAAAAATCTACAGAACATATGAGAAAATGAGACAATAATCGCTTCGTCACAACTTTTGGTGTTTAAACTTCTTGTAGTTAGCAGTTGAGACAAATTAGCTGATAAGGATTATCAGTTTTTGCCGTATCAGAATCTGATGGCAAATGTAGAAATATCTTTAATAAAATTCATTTGGGTAGTTATAAAAATAATCTATAAATTATTAGCTAACCCGGCGAACTTCGTACCGCCCGTACTGGCTGTACAACTGAACGTCAGTTAATGTTTTGTCAATATATTAAAGATCTCTCATAGTAGTAGACTATTGTCGAAAGACGTCTCATTAACTCGCTTACTTTTTATATTATGAGATTTAAAAAATTCTGTTAGATATTTTAAAATTTTCTTTTATACAATCTTATCTTATATTGGAGGGCCCTTGCGGCTACACTTCGACCCTTGAGGATCTTTAGTGCTGCCCCGGTTTCCTTGTTTATGAGTTCCAATCACCATTATGAACCAATCGATTTCACTCATAAGCTTTGCAATTAGTCCGTGTGGAATAGCCTTGAAGTCCTCAGGTTTTGGATATCCAATCCCGAATTATCCTGCGAGCTACGGAATCGCAGTGGCACAAAATGTGTTCCATGCTCTCCTCTCTCTCTTTGCAGGCCCTGCAGGTCTTTGTATTACTCAGACCCATTGTTAATAGCATGTATTTAGTGCCAAGTGCCCAGTTAAAGCCCACAACAGAAGTCGAGTTTGCGATCTGCCTGCATTCATTGTGAATCTGTTGAAGTTATTCAGGCCTATGAACAGCTTCGCGTGCGCCACTCTCTTCTGAGCGACCCATTCAGTTTGGTGTCTTCTCCTTACTTGATCTCTAATAACAGTCTTGATTTAACATTGTAGCAGACTCGCGAATGGTTCCGGACCGACAAAGTCAGCTTTCGATGCCTTTCTCGCAAGATTATCTGCCTTCTCGTTTTCGTAGAAACACTCATGTCCTGGAATCCATATCAGATGTACTGTATTTTTCTTTAAAAGTTTATTCAGCACATTATTGGTATTGAGGACTAGTTTGGAATGCACTTTATACGACATCAGTGTCTTTAGCGCCGCTTGACTGTCACTTAGGATGTCCTATATATTCAGTTCATTGCGCTCTTTGTCGATGTTTTCTTTTATACAAAGCAACATTTATACAAGCTGAGTAGCAGTCACAAAGGTTCGACTCATTTTCTTGTCATCCATCACACAGATTTTGAAGACAAAGTCTATAATGAGTGCATCCTACCTGTTGTCATAACAGGATTATCCAGTCAAGCACAGATTCTGGTTTGAGTAGATACTTGATACGGTAGATGCCGAAACGTGGTGTTCACAAACTAAAGTGGCTAAGCGAGCTATAGAAAGTGTTATGATTGGAGTTTTTCTATCGGATAAAATTTCGAAATGATGTTATCTAACATATACGTAATATCAGATCAGATAGACAAGATAGATTTCGGAAAAGCTTACTCCCTGGCTGTAAGCATGGAAGCGGCGGCGGTGGAAGGTCGGACCGTTGCGGCCAGCGGCGACATGGCGGCATCGTGTCAGGCAATAGCGGGATCGTGGCGAGATGGAGGGCCGGCGTCGACGGCGGAAGGGCGCGGTGGCAGCGACGGCGGGCCCCGTGGCCGCACACGGCGCGTGAAGGTCAGCGGCCATACGACGCCGACGGTGGCGGCCCGCGGGCGCCGGGCGGTCTGCGCTCGGCCAGCAGGCGCGAGCGAACGCCGCCGGCCAGCATTAATGTCGGGCGTGTGGCGCGAACCACGACGTGGCGCGGTGCCAGTTTGCCCGCTACGTGTGCAGAGTGTGCAATAGGCAAAGGGTATTTGCGGCGGGTCTGTCCCAACCTGACGGGACACTACAACATCGACGGGGTGCCAGCCGCTGAAAAGGACACGACCAATGATGCGGACAGCGATGAGGTACTTATACAAACATTAAATCAGTTGCCTGTTAAGCAATATCATCCTATCATGATTACCCTTAATATAAACAGTCACAATGTTGAGATGGAGTGTGACACGGGAAGCGCCGTGTCTTGTATAAGTTTCGAGTTATATAAAAAATTGTTTAAAATCTTACAAATTAAAGAATCAAACTTGCAGTTGAGGTACTACACCGGGGAGCTAATTAAACCCGTAGGCCTCATTGAACCCTTAGTTGTCTACAGTAATAGTAGAAAAAAATTAGATTTATACATTATAAAAGATGCGAAAACATCTTTGTTGGGAAGACAGTGGCTCATGGAGTTGAATGTGCAACTGCCAAAGTTCGAATGTATGAATAATGTAAGTCATAGTTTTAATATAAATAATTTTAGTTCCAGATACTGTGATGTGTTCGCGGAGGGTCTGGGGCGATTCACGGGCGGCCGGGTTAGCATTCACGTTCGTGAGGGCGCGCGGCCCGTATTCATGCGCGCGCGGCCGCTGGCGTACGCACTGCGTGCGCCTGTGGATCAGATGGTGCGCGACGGCATCCTCACTCCCGTAGACCGCTCCGACTGGGCCACGCCTATTGTACCGGTAGTCAAGAAGGACGGTAATATAAAGATTTGTTCTGATTATAAGTTAACTTTAAATAAGGTCATAGAGGTCGACCGTTATCCGCTACCCACAGTTAAAGATTTGTTAGCACGTTTGCACGGCGGTGAAAAATTTAGCAAGATAGATTTGTCGCAGGCATACGCACAATTTGAATTAGACGATTCAAAAAAATATACAGTTATAAACACACACAAAGGCTTGTTTATGTACAATAGACTCTTGTTTGGCTTGTCGTCTAGTCCAGGTATTTTTCAAAAGCGCCTGGAACAATTGTTTGCTAATATACCATACGTAGGAGTGTTCCTGGATGATATTATAATATCCGGGCGAGGGGCCGGGATCACTTGGATAATTTGCATAAGGTTTTAGAACGTCTGCGGATTCATGGACTAAGAGTAAAAGAGAAAAGTGTGCTTTCTTTGAAGATATTAATTATTTAGGACATGTTATAGACAAAAATGGGGTGCGCACTTGCGAGGACAAGGTCAAGGCCATTTTATATACCCGACCTCCCGCAAACGTTTCAGAACTACGGGCTTTTATCGGCATGGTTATGTATTATTCAAAGTTCATTAAAAACGTTAGTACAATTATGGCACCATTATATAATCTATTGCGCAGTAATATAAAATTTGTGTGGAGTAAAGTGTGTGACACAGCCTTTACTTCCATCAAACGGAGCTTAGCTTCTAGTGAAGTGCTAGTACACTACTCGTTAGAACAACCTTTGATTTTAACAGCAGATGCGATCTGTGTGGGGGTAGGGGCGGTTATATCTCACACTAGCTGTGGCAGCGAACTACGTTTCGCCGTATATTTTTTACCCGTTTTTGCAACATTTGTCATTGATGCTCAGCTCCTATTAGTCGTAGCGTGATGTTATATAGCCTAAAGCCTTCCTCGATAAATGGACTATCCAACACAAAAACAATTTTTCAATTTGAATCAGTAGTTCCTGAGATTAGCGCGTTCAAGCAAACAAACAAAAGTATAGATAACACCAGACGGCGAACGGCGTACGCGTCTCGGTCTCTTACCACGGCCGAGCGAGCGTACGCACAAATAGATAAAGAAGCTTTAGCTATTGTATTTGGCGTTAGAAAATTTCACCAATATTTATATGGTCGTAGCTTTACACTCAGGACCGATCACAAGCCTTTGACGTATATTTTTGGTAGCAAAGTAGGTATACCCGTGATGGCCGCATCTCGGTTGCAGAGATGGGCTGTTTTGTTATCAGGGTACACGTATAACATAGAATATGTTGCATCAAAAAAAAAACTGTGCTGATGCTTTATCTCGATTGCTACAGGCGGAATCCGAGTCTCGAGTACCTAAGGAAGTAACATACTGACATGAACTTTATCGAACAATTTCTACCAGTAACACACGATGATGTCCGGAAGGCTACGTCCAAAGATAACTTACTTAATCGTATTATGCTGTATGTACAATCAGGCTGGCCAAGTAAGTGTAGCGATGAATCGATTAAACATTTTTTCAATAAAAGAAATGAATTGTATTTAGAACGCGAGTGTTTCATGTGGGGGTATAGGTTAATTATTCCAGAAAGTTTAAAAGATAAAATATTGATGCAATTACATAGTGGTCACATGGGTATAGTAAAGACAAAATCTTTAGCTCGTAGCTACGTATGGTGGCCGAACATAGACGCAGATGTGGAAACACTGTGCAGGCAGTGCGAGACGTGCGCGGCGGAGGCACCTGCCCCGCCCCATGCACCGCCACACCACAACCCTGGCCTTATTACATACAACCGTGGAGTAGGATTCACATTGATTTTCTTGGGCCATTTAATGGGAAAACATTTTGACTTTGCTGATTAAATCTGATAATATTAATAAGATCAAGGATATTGCTAATTACAATTTCGGACAAGTACTAAATATAAACATAGATAAAACGAAATTCATTAAATTTAAAACCAAAAATAATAGTGAATCTAAACTTGGCATACAATTTAATAATGAAAAAATTAAAGAAGTAAATCAGACAAAATTTTTGGGTTTAACAATTGACCAACACTGTGACTGGAAAACACATATAGACAATCTAGTAAAAAAATTAGACCGATTTGTATTTGCCTTAAAAAGAATAAGCCAAGTAGCATCAAGAGAAGCAGCAATCATAGCATATCACGGATATGTATCTTCCTCGTTGCGCTATGGTCTAGTATTGTGGGGTAACTCTGTTGAAATGCCTCGAGCATTTATAATACAAAAGAAATGTGTGAGGTCTATGTGTGGTGCAAGTAATTTGGATAGCTGTAAGCCTTTATTTCAAATGCTAAATATCTTGCCACTCCCATGCTTGTATATAGCAGAAATATGTATTTTTGTAAAAAAACACTTGCAGTTGTTCTTACTAAATAGTGACCAACATTACAGAGGACGTAGAGTAAACGATTTGTTTGTTCCTTCTCAGAGATTGAAAATATTTTCTAGTAACTGTTACTGCATGGCAATACGGGTATATAATAAACTACCTAATGATATAAAAGATCTGACGTATACAACATTTCACAGAGCACTTTTAACATTCTTAAAGAACAAAATGTACTATTCAGTTAAGGAATACTTGAATGACATATCTTAGATTTATGTTGACATTGTTTCTGATCATGTCCTGTTTTAATTGTTGACATTGTTGTAATTACATAATTTGGTTTTGACATTCTCTGATAATATTGATATAATTTCTTATTGCTGACATTTCTCATGTATTTCTCCATTTAAATTTTCATTGACATAAAAATTTATAATTGTATTTGCACACTGAAGTGACTACCAGTAGAATATGTGGAATTATACCTTTAGAACACCAATTGTTACAATATTCTGGCAAATAAAATATTATTATTATTATTATTAATTTTAGTTGATGCCAGTTCGAAATGGATTGAGGTCTTTGACATGCCTAGGACGAATGCGGTGACAGTAATTAAGGTACTGAGAACCACATTCGCTCGATTTGGACTGCCTATAGAGGTAGTGTCGGATCAGGTGCCTCCATTCACTAGTTCAGAGTTTCAAAACTTTTTAATAAATAATGGCATTCGGCAATCATTTTCACCCGCTTATCATCCTTCATCAAATGGCGCAGCAGAGAACGCCGTGAAAATATGTAAGCGAGTCGTTAAAAAAGCTAATAGGGATTCGGTTGACATCGATTGTGCCTTGCAAACGTTTTTATTGAGCTATAGGAATAGTATTCATAGCAGTACAGGCGAGACGCCCGCTATGCTCTTGCAGCGACGTCCACTGCGTACGAGGCTAGACCTGTTGCGTAGCACAAGCGCTAGAGAGCGGAGCGTGAGCCACGCACAGCGTAGTCAGCAACAGCACGCAGGTGGCGTGCTGCGCAACCTCGCGCCGGGCGAATCTGTGTGGGCTAGGAGTTTCCGTCAACCAGACAAATGGTTAAAAGGTATAGTCGCAAACAATCAAGGTAGAAGTAGGTATTTAGTGGATAGCGGTGACGGTTGACTAATGCCTCGACATATAGATCAGATTAGACGTCGTTCAAGAATATCGAGTGTCCCTTGTCCTTCCGGTACAAATAGCGAAGAGTCGGAAAGTCTGATTAGTATGGATAGTGAGGGTGACGTAGCAGCGTCAAACGCACCCGTTGTAGATGGCAATGGGGATGTGGCAGAGTCAATTCCTGCTGTAGGAAGTAACTGTGAGGAATCGGAGCCAAAGACCGTGAATGCGTCTGATTCTTCTGATCCACTGAGTATGCCCGTGAATCGCTCACGACGAATTCGTAAGCCCGTACTGCGCTACGGCATAGATTATGAATAAATTTTCCTTTTTATTTAATTGTTTTTTTTATTGTAATTTTAGTATTTAGTGTTTTCTTTTTGTATTGTTATTTAGAGTCAGTGTAACATTTTAGTTGGGAGGTGTGATGTATGTGGGTATAATTAATTCCAAGTGTAAGTAATATTTATTGGATAGAAGTTTGATAACAAGCAGCATACAAAAACAATAAATAGAATACTAAATCTAAATACCTAATATACGAACCTAAAATAATATTATAAACTAAATTAAAATCACAAATAAAACTAAATTATATCTAAAAATGGCCCCTGCGGCATTGTACCGAAGATACTGGCAGCGTTTCCTCGCTGAATTGCTAAACTAATACGTTGAGCGAGAAAGCTGCCAGCTCTTCGGTCGGTCTTCGGGTATAATTTATATTTATTTGTAATCGGGTACATAAATATTATGCATAATTTATAATGTCGGTAATTGTTAATTTACAAACCTTTACGCACAGTTTTTGTAATGTTTTTGTCTCGCAATAGAAGCCGTTCAACTCAGACGTGTTATTATTTCCTACCTCAAGCTCCAGACTTAACAGAGACTATGTAAGACAAGCGAAGTGTTGGACGCCCCATGCAGCGACGATTTCCGTAAAAAAGCTGGCAGCACATGGATTAAAAAAACCGAAGACCACTCTGAGAGGTGCGTCTTGCACGAAGACTATGTCCACCAGTGGACTGCTACAGGTTCATCATCATCACAACTCATATACGTCCCCACCGAAGGGCACGAGCCCACCCTAACTAGTTAGGGCGATTAGGCCTTAGTCAAACCACGCTGGCTCAGTGCGGATTGGTTGACTTCACATACACCTTTGAATTACTTCGCTGGTGAATGCAGGTTTCGTCATGATCGCGATGTTTTATTTCACCGTATGAGCGTCAGATAAATGTACATATGAAATTCGTGAAACGAAAAACACATTGGTACATGGCAGGATCGATCGCGGGCCTCACGATTCTACTTGGAACACAGTCCAGTGCCGAGGCCACAGCGCCACCGACGCTCATATGCTGCAGCTTGATGAGAAGGATATAAAGTATTTAGTCTACATGGGCACTTAATTAGTGTTTGAAATCGTCGAATTAGCGCAACAATATATTTAACATGATAGTATGTGTGTAAGATATGTCGGTAAGCGATAATTCCTCAAATAGATGAAGCCGTTCCGAGTCAAAATCAATACAACAATTAAGATGTACGCCGACTCTGAATTAATAATGAAGTTACATCAACTGACACAACAATATCCATCTTGAACCCTTATCACGGGAGTTGGGTAGGTAGTTACGGTATACACGAGAACAGGAGAAGGAATGGTTCGAAGTTCCTTAAATGTTACGAATACACAGTTCGATGTACAATACTGGGCAAACGCAGAGACTGCAGTGGCAACAGGTTGGGCCAGTACAAAACTGATCTTGACGATTGAGGAGCTTCTGGGCAGGGCGGAAGCCAGCGCCTCGCTCATCGTGGAGGTTGCCAAGAAGTCTGGCAACCTCAAGGGTACGTGTGTGCGGGAGCTCAAAGAGGCCTCCGCATCTATCTTGGGGGTTGCCAGAACTCTGACGGAGCGGAAGACCTCCGAGGAGGTTCGCCGTCTACAGGCCGACAACCGCCGACTGAAAAGCCAATTAGACGGCCTTCAGTCGGAGGTTGCGGCTCTGAGGCGAGACTACTCGGAGCGGGGAAGGGGAGCGAGCCCACGCCAGAGGGCGAGCCCGCCGCCAGTGGCGGCACCAGTAGCGGCACCAGCGGTGGCCCCGGAAGGGGACGTCGTGACTCGGGACGAGTTCATGACATTCATGGACTCGTTCCAATCAGACATGATGTCCCTTTTCGGCAACATGTGTGCCGCTAGGATGGACGGCCTAGAGGTGGACGGGCGCCTTCTGCCGGCCAAGTCGCACCGGCCCCCACTGGCCAGCGACAAGGCCGCCAGGAAGCAGCCCGCCAAGCAGGCACCCCCTGCCGCTGCTGCGGAAACACCAGCAGCACCCGCGACGAAGGGTAAGAAGAAGAGGGAGGTGACCACCCTGGCCCCTGAGGCCAACCTGCCAAAGAAGGCCAGGGAGGTCAAAGCCAAGAAGGCTCCGGCGGCTCCGGCCGCTGCGCCGGTACCGGTGGCGGGGCCTTCGAGGCCCGACACCTCCAAGCCCCCCGAAGCGGAGGGCTGGAGCACGGTGGTGAAGAGGGGGCGCCGCAAGCCAGCCAAGACGGCGACGGCAACGGCTGCGGCCAAGGCTGCGCCCCCACCACCCCCAGCCACCGCCGCCAAGCCCAAGATGCCTACGGCACCTAAGACTTTGGCGGTGGTGATCACCCTTACGCCGGAAGCGGTGGCAAAAGGCGCCACATACGCCGCCGCCATCGCGACGGCTAAGGGTAATATAAAGCTGGGGGATGTAGGGATAGAGGGGAGCGCAAAGTTCCGGACGGGGATGACGGGAGCTCGTATCCTCGAGCTCCCGAAAGGCACCTCGCCGGAGCAGGCGGATGCGCTCGCCACGCGCATAGCGGAGGTACTCGGCGACGCCGCCAAGGTGGCGCGCCCGACCAAGACCGCGGACATCCGAGTCACCGGATTGGATGACTCGGTGACCGCGGAGGAGGTGGGCGGGGCCTTGGCGGCGTTGGCGGAGTGCCCCCGCGCTGCGATCAGGGTGGGCTCGGTCCACCCTGGACTCAGGGGCATGGGAGCCGCCAACGTGTCGGCTCCCATCGACGTAGCGAAGCGCCTCGCGAGCGCTGGCAAGGTGACGGTGGGATGGAGCAGCGCCTCCATCCGCCTGCTGGAGCAGCGCCCCATGCGCTGCTTCCGCTGCATGGGGATCGGTCACCCCGTGCAGCGGTGCCCCTCCGCCAAGGACCGCAGCGCGCTCTGCTTCCGCTGCGGTTCGGAGGGGCACGCAGCCGCCACCTGCCAAGGGCAGGTGAAGTGCGCCGTGTGCGCGGACGCCGGCAAGCCCTCCACTCACCGGATGGGGGGCCTCAGTTGCAACCCCCCACCGGTGAGGGGAAGACTGATGCCGAGGGTTGCCACAGCGGCCGCCAGGAAGGAGATTCCCATGGACACCGCCAATGGCCAGTAGGTCCACTGGGAATCTCCTGCAAGTAAACATCAACCACTGCGCCGCGGCACAGGATCTCCTGTGCCAGTCGATGGCGCAGTGGCAGATAGACCTGGCGGTGGTCTCCGAGCCGTACGCGGTGCCCCAGTCCACGAGGTGGGCTGAGTCCACCGACGGCTCGGCGGCCGTTGTGGTGCCACCCACGAGCTCGGCCCCCCCCATCTCGGTCAGGGAGAGGGGGCCCGGGTACGTGGCCGTCAAGTGGGGAGAAGTGGTGGTGGTGTCCACCTACTTCTCCCCGAACCGCAGTCGGGCAGACTTTGAGGCCTACCTGACTGCGGTCGAGGGGGTGGTGAGGAGGGCGGCGCCCCTGCAAGTTTTGGTGGCGGGCGACCTCAACGCGAAATCGCGCGTGTGGGGCTCGCCCGCCACGGACATCAGGGGTGGTCTAGTCGAGTCCTGGGCCACGAGCCTGGGACTCGACGTCCTCAACCGAGGGTCCACCCCGACGTGCGTGCGGTGGCAGGGTTCGTCGATCGTCGACGTGACCCTGGCCACCGCACCCCTCGCCGCGAGGGTGAGGGACTGGAGAGTGGAGGCAGAGGAGGAGACCATGTCGGACCACCGGTACGTCCGATATTCGGTCTCCCCCTCGCACGCCTCCACGTCTCCAGCGGGAACGGGTGCCGCCTTCCGAAGATGGGCGGTGACGCACCTCCAGCCCGACGTGGCGCTGGAGGCGGCGATGGTGCGGGAGTGGTCCGAGCTGCCCCCGCACCTCGCCGGCGACGCTGACGGCATGGCGGCGCACTTCGCGGAGGACCTTAGCGTCGTCTGCGATGCCGCCATGCCGCGAGCGAAACCGGCCGCGCGCAAGCGGCAGGTGTACTGGTGGTCGCAGACCATAGCGGATCTGCGCGCCACCAGTTGGAGGGCGCGGCGCGCCTACCTGCGGTGCAGAAGGCGCGCCACCAGGAGGGCGCCCGACGAGGAGGAAACTCTACGACGGGCGTACGGGGAGGCGAACAAGGCCCTCAAGACGGAGATCTTGAGGGCCAAAACGGAGTCGTGGAACTCCTTCATAGAGCTCCTCGACTCCGACCCCTGGGGACGGCCGTACCGACTGGTGAGGGGGAAGTACGGAAATAGTGCTCCCCCGATACACCAGCTGGACGAGGGGCTCGTGCAGAGGGTTCTAGGGTCGCTCTTTCCCGACCCTGGACCCTTCGAGCCCCCGCGGATGGTCGCCCCCAGCGCCTCCCTCGAAGTGGAGGAAGCGGGCCCTCCCGTGTCGGACCTCGAGTTCGACGCGGTGAGGGAGCGGTTCCGGCGCAAGGTGAAGGGTAAGGCGCCGGGACCGAACGGGGTGCCAGCGAGGGTCCTGTGCCTGGCACTGGGCCCCCTGGAGGAGCGGTTCCGGGCGGTGCTCAATACGAGCATCGCCTCGGGCCGGTTCCCTCAGGGCTGGAAGGTGGGGCGACTCTGCCTTCTGCGGAAGCCGAATCGCCCCGCCGATGCCCCGTCGGGGTACAGGCCGGTGGTGCTGCTCGACGAGGCCGGGAAGTTTTTTGAGAAAATTCTCGCTTCCCGGCTCGTCGAGCATCTGGAGGGCCCGGGACCGGACTTGGCCGAGCGCCAGTACGGTTTCCGCACCGGCCGGTCCACCGTGGACGCGGTGGCCCACCTCAAGAGGTGGACTGAGGGGGCCACGTCGGCGGGGGAGGTTGTCGTTGCGGTGTCGTTAGACATCCGCAACGCATTCAACAGCCTCCCCCACGAATGCATAGAGGAGGCACTGCGTTTCCACGGAGTGCCCCTCTACCTCCGCTCCCTCATCACCGATTACCTCCGCGGGAGGGAAATCGTGTTTGAGGGGGCGGACGGTCGCGTCCACAGGTGGCCGATGGCGGCGGGAGTACCCCAGGGTTCCGTGCTGGGCCCTCTGCTCTGGAACCTGGGGTACAACTGGGTTCTGCGGGGCAACCTCCTGCCGAATATGGAGGTTGTCTGCTTCGCCGACGACACCCTTGTCGCGGCGAAGGGGCGCACGTACGAGGAGGCGGTCCACCTGGCGTCGGTCGGCACGACGATGGTCGTCCGGCGCATCCGCCTCCTCGGGCTGGACGTGGCCGTCGAGAAGACGACGGCCATGACGTTCAGGCCGCCGCGCCGACGCAGACCCCAGGCGGGGCTCCGTGTCCGAGTGGAGGGGGTCCAAGTCCAGATCGAGAACTCCATGAAGTATCTCGGTCTGGTGCTGGACCCGCGATGGGATTTCGAGGAGCATTTCAAGCTCCTCGCCCCAAGGCTGTCTGCCGCCGCGGCAGCCCTCGGACGGGTCCTCCCCAACGTGGGGGGACCGGGCGCAGCGTGCCGTCGACTTTATCAGACGGTGATAAAGTCGATGGCGCTGTACGGAGCCCCGATTTGGGCGGAGCGTCTCGCCCCCCGAACGATGGCCCTCCTGCGCAGGCCGCAGAGGGTCATTGCCACCCGGGCCGTGCGGGCCTACCGCACGGTCTCTCACGGGGCGGCCTGCGTTCTAGCGGGCTCGCCTCCGTGGGATGTCGAGGCACGCGTCCTTGCGGCCGTGCACCGACATCGGGTGGCAGCGAGGAGTCGGGGGGAGCGGCCCCTCCCGCAGGAGGTGGCGCGCGCGAGGCAACTGGCGCAGAGGGAGGCTTTCCGCCAGTGGGCCGAGACGCTCGCCCACCCAGCTGCCGGCCACTGGACGATCGAGGCCGTTCGTCCAGTGTTGGAGGAGTGGGTTGGGCGCCGGCGAGGCAGCCTCACCTACCGGATGGTGCAGATGATGACCGGGCACGGGTGCTTCGGACATTATCTGCATCATGTCGCACGGAGGGAGCAGACGCCACAGTGTCACCATTGCGGCGCTCCCGACGACACTGCCGGGCACACCCTCTCGGAGTGCCCGGCCTGGCGACCCCAGCGCGATGCATTAGCCCTCGCGCTGGGCCTAGGTAGGGGTACGCCCGTCACGCTGGCCAGCGTCGCACGGGAGATGCTGACCAGCGCGGCGGCGTGGGAGGCTGTCGCCTCCTTCTGCGAGGACGTTATCTCGCAGAAGGAGGCTGCGGAGCGGGCGCGAGAGGATGACCCTCTCGCCGCACCGCTCCGGCGCAGGCGGTTGGGGAGGAGGAGGCGTGCGTTTCTCAACGCGCGCCAGCTCCCCTAGCAAGCTGGCGGTTGAAATGGCTCGGCCGGATGACCACCGGCCCAGAGATACTTTTCACCCCTAGCTTGGCCGTCTGGGGGGGTCGAATTTCTCAAGATACTTGTCGACCCCCTCCGTAGAGGTAAGCCCTGGCACCAGGCAACCCTCCAGGGGGCACAATCGGGGAATGGCCAACGCCGATCCCGATTGTGTCCCCACGGAGGTCTAAGTATCTAGAGAGTTTTTAGCCGGTAGTGGGTCTTCTACCCGAGTCCTGCATATCCAAGGGGTGGCCTAGTCAGCTGAATGCCCTTGTCGAATACCGTAAAGACTGTATTTTCTCTCTTGTAAAAAAAAAAAAAAAAGTACAAAACTGATCTACTTAAAACATTTAAATAAAAAGCATTTAAATAAAACTACACTTTTCGGGTTTACTCACATATCATCATCATCACAGTTCATAAACGTCCCCACCGAGGGGCACGAGCCAACCCTAACTAGTTAGGGCGATTAGGCCTTAGTCAAACCACGCTGGCCCAGTGCGGATTGGTTGACTTCACATACACCTTTGAATTACTTCGCAGGTGTATGCAGGTTTCCTCACGATGTTTTCCTTCACCGTAGGAGCGTCAGATAAATGTGCACATGAAATTCGTGAAACGAAAAACACATTGGTACATGGCAGGATCGATCGCGGGCCTCCCGATTATACTCGGAGCACAGTCCAGTATCGAGACCACAGCGCCACCGACGCTACTCACGTACATTTGGTTGTAAACATTTTAATTATTTAACCCGACATGTTGAACGCTTTACAGCATTCGTGGTCACGGGATGACTGAAGTTGGTGGGTGTCATGGAGTACACAGATTTATTATTTTACTGCCGAAATCTCGCAATATCATCTAATAAAACTACTAGACTGATTAAAAAAAAATCTGTGATAGAATGCTACTCTACCACTGAGTAACATCATTCAGTAAAGTATAAAATTCCCATGGGAGAATCGAAAATAATGCAGGCGAAAGAAAGATTCTATCTCATTTCCTAGTGCACCGAATGTGTTGATGAGAGTACCTACCTACATCAAGATATAATTACAATATTTGCATCAAAATTGAAATAAATAAATAAAATAAAATAAAATTTGTTTATTACCAAAAAGAACACAGATCGTACATATTTGACAAGCCCCCACACTAGGTCGAAACCTGTCCTATGGGGGAATTAATTTTGTGGTATTTAAAAATATATTTTTAAATACCACAAAATTAATATTGAAAGTGTTTTCAGGTGCAAATGTTTTCCCATCAAGAGTTGGCGACTGGTCATTTACCGCGCCTACGCAAATGCGATATTTTTCGAATGCAACCTCAATCCGCTCGGAATGGTTGTTAAGCATAAAATTAGTATGCGGCGACTCTTCGCTCTGAAGAAATATATCCCAGAAAAATTACTTTTTTAATTTATATTTGTTGCGTTAGATTTTTTCCCGCTGGTAATAGCAATTTTCGTAGTGTTGATGTAAAGGTTAAAGTGTGGTCGACTTAACTCAATAAACTCATCATCACATCAACCCTTAAATATGACCGCTGGGCACGCACACCACGCTGACTATAGTCGGGTCAGTAATGATTTCTCCACCCTCTTAAGGACTTATAACATTATTGAATTTTTAAAAACAAGCAAAGGAACAGATTGTATCTAATTTAGGGAGTACGGGGGGTCCCGACCGTTCTATTTCCTAAGCTTTGTACGATTTAGGATAGTCCAATCATGGCGCCAGGACTCTACTCACGACACTGGCGTCGGGCCGATTAAGAGTCAAAAGTGGGGAGAATTCTAGATTGCCTGCTAAACATGTCGTGTATAGAGACAATCTAGGTCGGATACTACATCACTTCCTGAATCTGATCCGATCCTCCGGGCGCACGAGCTGAGCGGCAGGCCCGTGTCACGGTAATAGTATATACTATTACCGTACCCGTGTGTAGGGACCTACCTAGATTGCCACAGCTCTAGTTGTTTCGTAGATCAGCCTTGCAATGCCCTACAGCAGTGTCGTGAGACTTGTGAGTAGCCCACTATAGTATAATAGAATGCTCAGTCGGTGCCCGCGCTTTGATCAAAGTGGATGTGCGTCAGGATCCAAATGATGCATTATCTTCATATTCATCAGTTTTTTCTTAATAGTAAGTGTCCCTTAACCCAGAACTTTCTTCTTTGTATATGTTCATTGTTCCCAAGGCTAGGACAAGCCCTATCTTTTGTTGTTTTGATAAATACGGCGCCATCGATCGAAATGGGCAACTCAATACGATACGTCTTCACGACCGCGTCGTCTGTCCGATTTAGGATTCAATTTAGGAGGAGTGCGATCACCAGCTAACAATTTAGATTCCAAACTGTTCCTAATTAGATTTTCTTCAAATTTAATAGTGTAATATGCTCTTCAGTCGGTTTTCACGAAATCCACTGGAAGAAATGGTACACTACATATTCCACAGTCACTACATATTAAGATAAACACGAATTATTCAGCGAACTTGATTTCCAAAGTTATAACTCTGCTTATGCTCAATGTTTGGTCATTTCCGCCCGTCTCACTTCCGGTGGCTGGTTTGTAAGCATCTTCGCTGCGTCGTCCGCACAACTCGAAGGCCACGCCTCGGGGTGAACTTATGATTTGTTGGACTGTACCAAACTTTGGTCTGACTTTTAGTTTCTGGCCTGACTAGGCGTTACATTATCCTCGTTTGTGGGCTTGGCGCCCTTGAAGTTTGTAGTTCGCGATCATTTCAATTCGACAGACAAGTATACTTGCGGATAGAAAGGTTAGTCATGTTAAGGGCGGTTGTTGCTTGCACCAGCCCAAAATCAATTATACTATAAGAGTGGATAAAGTTTTTCAACTTATTTTGCATAAATTACATTTTTCAACTTATTTCGACAAACTTATGAAATTCGACGAACAATTTACGACCTTTAATACACAGAAATAAGTTTATGACTGCCCTGGCGCTCGTGCTGGAGCTAAACAACGGCGACCGGCTCAAACAGTAACTAGTCAATTAGAAGTCGTTTACCCACAAAATCTCTCTGTTTCATAGGGGTCAGGATACGTCCAAATTACTGAACAGTTCATATCGTGGATTAGTACATTTGCTTCTAGTATACCCAAAACTGAACTAATAACATAAATAAACCAATAATAACATGTAAAAATTATCTATTAAGTGAATACTTGACTCAAAAAATATAGATTCATTTAAAAGCATTAAAGAACGAAAATTAATCAAACTTCAAGCTACAATTTTATAATGTAGTTTAGAAAAAACAGAATTTAGTGACTGATAATATTATGTCAGATAAAACTGCTTGGATTTTACAAAAATCTGACAATTTGGCGTTCATAAGTAGGTATAACTTTGATGGAATAAACTGTATTTGATTTGAGTTTAGGTAATACTACTATTATATTTATAATTTAAAATATATTAATTTATAATAGAAGAATACCTTATGAGTCTTTTGCCTGTTCTTCGAGAAGGCTATCCTAATTTCCGTAAAAGGTTGTTGAGTTAACTTGTTATGTGTGCCGTCAATGAGTGCAAAGATCTATACTGAATAAAGATGTTTTTGAATTTGAATATCAATTAATCCCAAGCTGTCCATCGGCCAGGTTGTAGATACCTGTAAAAACGGTAACGCCAACCCGAAACACGCTTTGCTAATCCAAAACAGAGGCGGGAGGTCGATCGCCTAAATAGGTCGTCAGAGCCGTGCAAAAACCTCGGGACCCATCCCTTGCTGCGCCATTGAATAACCGTGCAATTGAAGCGTCAAGACATTTCTGCGGCAAATAAACATGGCCGTGCGTGGGGCACTCCATTAAACGCGAACGGAGTATAAATCCCGGAGGCGATAAAGAGTTCTCGGATGGTCGGCCGCGAGAAGAGATATACTCGTATCTAGTTTGTTTATATGTCAGTGTTCGAATGTCTTTTGGTTTTTCGTAACACTTTTCGATTTCAAGCGCGTCAGCTCCCCCCTACCATGATCACCGAAACACGACATGATGAAGCGATTTATCGATACGATCTATCGAAATGCATTGGATATAACCGCCATCATGAAATCTTATCGAAACAGCGAGCATAACATTGCCAGTGACGTAATCATTATAATAGGTTAGGGAAAAAGTTTCTTCGCATTTTTTAAGAAAATTCAAAACATTTTTTAATATAGTTTATTTACATTTAACTAAAGTACGTAGGTACCATTTTGTTCGATAACTTTTTGCCATCTTGTAGGTAGGGACATGATCCCATTGCTATAGAAATTTTGGGACTTCTGGTCAAAATACCGCGACAAGTGGTTTTGGCAGTCCTCTCGTGATGTTAACCTGACACTGCCTAAAGAATTCTGAAGAGACCGAAACAGGTGGAAATCTGAAGGTGCAAGGTCAGGACTATACGGCGGATGCATTAACACCTCCCAGCCAAACTCTCTTAATTTTTGCTGAGTGGCTAAAGATGTGTGAGGTCTAGCGTTATCATGATGAAAAACCACACCCCTTCTGTTGATTAATTCCGGCCGCTTTCTCTCAACTTCTTGCTTTAATCTCATCAGTTGTTCGCAGTAGAGTTCAGAATCGATGGTCCTGCCTGGTGGTAACAGCTCATAATGAATAATGCCCTTCCAATCCCACCACACACACAGCATCACCTTGTTGCGAGTTAACCCGGGTTTCGCCACAGTCTGTGAAGCCTGACCGGCCTTTGACCACGACCTTTTTCGCACGTTCTTGTCGTACGTGATCCACTTTTCATCACCAGTTATCAGCTTCTTCAAAAATGGTTCGGTTTCATTACGTCGTAATAAAGAATCACAAATGAGTACACGGTTCATTAGGTTTCTTTCAGTGAGCTCGTGAGGTACCCAAATGTCGAGCTTTTTTGTGTACCCAGTTTTTTTCAAATGCGCCAAAACTGTTTTGTGGTCAATTCCCAGTTCTTCAGCTACGTCGTAACTACTGACATGCCGATCTTGCTCCACTTTTTCAAAAATGGCACCCATTTTATCTGTAATAGGGCGACCAGAGCGACGTGCATCTTTGACATCAAAATTTCCGGATTGAAAACGCTTAAACCAAATTTGTGCTACTCTCACAGACACTGCACTAGGTCCATAAACATCGCAATTTTTTTTCGCGGCTTGCGTTGCATTTTTACCTTTTTTGTAGTAAAATTTTAAAATGTATCGAATTTCTTCGTTAGATTCATTCATCTTGGCGGTACGAAAAACAAATGAAAATCACACATTTTCCTAATTTGAATTTGGAATTATGTTCTTTAAAATTTAAACTTTCAATGATACCAAAACCAGCCAGATACAAATAGTATAGCCAAAGAGATTTTATTACAAGTTTATACATACTATAATGCGAAAAGACTTTTTCCCCAACCAATAAGATAGAATATGATGGAGATTAGTGAGCCAGTCGTTAATCGATATTGTCAAGCACGGCCCAATATTGGTCAATATTAAAAGATTTGAAATATCGATTTTGACATTTAAACATGATAGTTTATCGACGATTATTGGAGAGCGCGTTATATTGAATACGTGTATGAAACAACGTTATTATCTAAAATGAATAGCTTCGGAAAAAACATACGCGACAAATTGAGAACCTCCCCCATTTTTGAAGTCACCTAGCCTAGCCCCGAAGAAATCTTTAACCTATTGATCTCTTATACGATCTGTATTTTTATGAAAATAGTCTAAATATTTTCATATAAGGGTGAGTGACTGACAAAATTTACAGATTGACATTCAGTCGTTCAGTTTTCAACACTGTTTTATTGTCCAAGGGTCTCAAAAACTTCTGCCAAATTGGGGCGGGGCAGCTAGTTTCAAATATATTTAATTTCGAATTGGTATAGTGTTGTCTCTTGCGCCCGAACCACTGATAGACTAACTTCCGGTTCGGGGTGACACTACATTAACAGACGTGACATTCTATTACCGAGATAGATGACCGACTGTAATACTTTTTTTTGAGTTAGTTTTACTTAAGGTTATTTAATATTAAAGAGATTAATGAAACGAGTTAAGTGTCAAAATATGTGGTTTAATCCGGCAAAGCCGACAAAATAATTTCTTTATCTTATCCAAGGGAACACAATATTAGTGGGCGCACTGATTGTAGCCTACGGCTGCCAATCAGTGGTGAGGATTTGTATCACTAACATTATTGGACTATATGGTACAGGTTCTTTGCACGATTTGATCGATAACGCACTCTGTAATTTACTCGCTAAAGGCCTTTACCTAAGGACGGTAGAATAATGTTTTATAATTAACTTTTTTGTATGGAGTGGACTCAGCTGTTATATTCGGGGAGATCCCGCTCCGGAGACACCACAGGCTCCGGGCCACCGGACACTGATGGTAGAAGAGAAGTCGGGGCAACCGGGTTCAGTAGTTGAGTCTGACTCCGGGGTATGCGATAATCACAGGGTAAGGGAATTCCTCGTAAAATATTACACGAATATGTATGAGCAATCACTATAAAAAAATTGCAATACAAGTAAGTAGGGGTAACTGATGAGAATATTAGGAATATTATGGTAATGTGGTTCAAGTTAATTCGAAAGGTCAATGTTCACAGAATGGCTGGCTGGTTCACAGAATCATGTAGGATAACCTTACAATTAAAATTATGAAATCTAAGAACAAATTTAAAACACTGCCACAGGAATCGATCTCAGAAAACGGTAACGTACCTGTAGGAGGAAAGTGGGTCTGCCTGGCTGTGCTGGTAGATTGCTGGCTGGTGTCTATTTTAATGACGCTACACTATGTCGTGCGTGCTCCAAAATCATGTGAACAAACGGCAGAAAAATTAGAAAGCAAGGATTGAAATATCGAAAAGGCGTCATAGGAATAATATAATCATGAACATAACTTACGTAAAATGGGTTAGAGGCCCTTATATTAAATTGAGTAAATCCAACAGTGTGGAAGATTAGGTGTTCGCTTATCGATGCTAAACTTGGTTAAAACGCTGCGCTGAGTACGAGACAAGCAATTAAAAGAATCAAAATGAAGAATTAACCATTTCACAGTGTGATACTTACAGATTTGTTTTAATAAAATAATTTGTAGAACCGGCACAAGCGTTCGGCCGTCAACGTCAAAACAGAAAATATGGCTGTCTCAGCTCGGCCAGTCCACAGACTAACTATTCCGAGATAACATAGACTAATAACCATAGATAAAAAAACGAAGTAAACTATCGATATTTATTGAATTTAAAGTTCCTGAACTAAATTTGAAAATAATCAAAGACACGATATACATAAAACTATTATAACCCAAGGCGCGTTCAATGTTTTCTGAATTTAGATAAAAAAACAGTAACTAATACATGGAAATGTCACTAGATGGCAGTAGGAACCTGATTAGAAATTTCTTGTAGAGAAATTTATGTTACACGACTTTATTAATCGACTTCAAAAAAGGAGAAAGTTCTCAATGCGGTGCGTATGTTTTTTTATGTATGTTACGCGATTACTCCGCCAATTGTAAACCGATTTTCAAAATTCTTTCTGTATTCTATAGAGTTGAGTTGAATTGAGCAACCCTTAATTTTATTGGGAAATTTTGATATTTCAAAATTTTCAGAAGCTATTCAGAGGCCCAATTCTACTAATAAGTTACAGCCGAATCGAAACTGAACTGTTGCGGTCGACCAATCGGAGTGCTTATATTGCCATTCAACTGTTCGATGACGTGATAATGTGGCGTTCTGATTGGTCGAACGCAACGGTTCAGTTTCGATTCGGTTGAAACTTATTAGCAGAATCGGGCCTCAGGTATTTGCGTCTTTTAGTAGACCCTTTGCCATATTCTAACTTCGAGTTATTCAACGTTACTTCGGTGACCTGGTATTCAAATCACAAAAAGAAACAAAAAATAAAAACCGACTTCAAATTTCACATTTCATCACATTTTAAATCTAAAAATAAATACAATACAAGCATCATATTTCTATATTGAAGCCGGAGTCAAACGACGATCTTCTAGAAAGTATTAAAATTTGGCACCGACTTCGAAATAAAGATCTGATGTTGCTTGTATTTTTTATTTATTTTTATTTTATTTATTTAACAATTTATGCGCACAGAAATTAACATATATATAAACAACACAGAAGAAAAGATTTACAAAGGTACTGCTTATTTCAAAAATGAAATTTCTTCCAGCAGACCCGCGAGAGGAGAAATTGTATTATAAAAATGGTATGCGTGTATAACAGAAGAACAAAAATATATATAATAATAAACATAGTATATTAATAATAGTTAGAAAGATAATAAATAAACATAAAAAATATATATAAACCAGCAATACAAATATATATAATTCTAACGATTAATGTTAGGACCTGGATAGATAGAACTCCCTTAAGCGCCGCTTGAACGAGCAAATAGTTTGGCAGTCCCGTATGTTAGGTGGAAGTGAATTCCAAATTCTAACTGCATGGGCCGTAAATGAATAGGAAAAGAAAGTGGAATTACAGGAAGGAACACTAAGAAGAGATTTAAGATGGGATCTACAGAGAGCTTTAGACGAGTTAGCGAAGGAAAAGCGCTCTCGAAGGTATGATGGATACATGGGATTGAAAAGGACATTAAAGAGGAAACAAAGTATTCGAGTATTCCTACGGAAACGGATGGGTAGCCACTTGAGATCGTTTCGAAACTCGGAGACATGGTCGAATTTCTTCAAACCGAAAATAAAACGGATACAAAGATTTTGCAAACGCTCAAGCTTGTTTAGTAGCTTTTATGTTATTTTTAATATTTAAGTGATTTCAAAGTCGGATTTAATTTAATTTCATTACATTTTCATACAAGTAGGTACGTACTATGCATTTCTGAATTCTCATTTGTTTGTAAATACCTAATCAATCGAACTTATATTATAATATACGACAAATTATTCTATAAATCTTCGTGGAATTAAGCGATAAAATTATCGCAATTTATTTGACAAAAAAATTAAACATCTAAGTCATCATCAACAGCTCATATACGTCCCCACCGAGGGGCTCGAGCCTACCCTAAACTAGGGTGATTAGGCCTTAGTCAACCACGCTGGCCAAGTGCGGGTTGGTCGACTTCACACACAACCTGTAAAGAAATTCTTTCTTCACAGGTGTGTGCAGGTTTCCTCACGATGTTTTCCTTCACCGTAACAGCGTCGAATAAACGTACATATGAATTCGAAATTTGAAAACACATTGGTACGTAGCGGGGTTTGAACCGCTACCTCCCGATTGGAAGGCGACGGCCTTACGCACTACGCCATCGACGCTTTTTCAACATCTAAGTGTGATAACTTAAACAAAATGTTATCGAACAAGTTTTGGGCTACAATTTTAGTTTTTAATAATATTATGCCTAATCTAACTAACTACATTATAATATATTTATATAGACAGAAACACCATTCTGTATAGTCTTAACGCTTATGCCGACATTGATATTAAAAATCTTTTTCTATCCCTACACTTCCTCTTTTGCACAGATTTCCAATAAGTCAAGTGGTATTATTTAAAAACGGCCATTTCCCGGAGCGTTCCCGTATCCATTTCAAAGGAGCGAATCGGGCCAAAGATCCCGAAGAGATTCGTCGATCAGTCAATCAGAGCCCCCTCATCATAAAGGCCAAATCTCTCAGTCAAATTTCAGAGGTTGGGGCAACAGTTGTACAATTCATACAAATTTGTTACGCTCGCAGTGTTAGTATGGTTTTGGGCCATGGATGCTAACTGTAAATTATTTTATAGTAACTTGTTATGGATACTAGCGAATAGTAATTGATTTTAATTTTATGCATATTATAAACATTCAAATAATATTATGTAACAATAACATACATTTATCTTACGATAGGATTGTGGTAATGTCTTCTTGAGTTATCTCATTTAATCAAGCATGAGTAATTTGTTAGTTAGTAGAATTTTTAGTGGATTCAAGAAATAACAAAGTGACTGTTGGCGACTGGCTGGCGCGTCGAGTATACGTTTGATATGACGTTTTTTGTATTTTTTTCAGATTTTACATTGCTATCAATTAGTTGTCAATTTAAGTTGCTCAAGCTTGTACTGAATTTATTAAATTATTATTATTGTTATTTGAACAGTGTCTTCATAATTTCACGAACTCCACATTAATACAGTTCACTACACGTTAATGGTTACCGTAAACTTTCTTGTATTTTTTTTTAAATTTATTTATCATATCAAGGGTACAAATTTAAAACTTATCAATATAACTAACACAAATGAAACCACAAAGGTTTATAATATGTGCTAGGGTTCTACATTAGGATGGTCTTAATTTAATTCACTAATGCTGTCCAACAAATATTTTTTCAATTTACACTTAACATTATTAGGAGTAATACTTGCAATTATTTGGGTGGGTAGTTGGTTAATAAATCTAGGCACAATATAACTGGCCGTCCTCTCGCCGTAAACATTGCTGGCCTGCTCGGTCATTAGTCTACCTTTAGCAATAGCACGCGTGTATACAGGATGCTTTATTGTTCGTAAAATGCTTTTATCGAAAAAGTATTTTTTAAGTATTTCGAATTTCAGTAATGTGTGTATCGGCAATATTTTACAATGCTTAAATAGATCCAGTTCGTTACTTTGGTATCTCAATTTAACTTTCGGGGATACGATTGTTTTTATAATTTTTAATTGCAGCTTATATATTTGTTTAAGATAAGTATGATACGTTCTGCCGTAACAGCACAGTCCATACTGAATGTACGACTCTGCCAGTGAATGGTATAACATAATTTTAGTTTTAAACGGTATACGTCTATTAAGTATAACAATATTAGCTAAAAATTGTCGCAGTTTATTGCAAACATGTTCTATGTGTACATTCCAGTGAAATTTGCTGTCGATTTTTAAGCCTAGGTATGTTTGAGACTCAACATTTTTTATCAATGGGCATCCGCACGTACCCTTACCATGTAAACAAGTATTGTTATGAGCTATTATATCAATTGAGCGGTCAAACTTTATATATGGTAATTTTATATGCAGTAAACTTGTTTTTTCGGCATTTAGTACCAAGCCAGCATCATGACACCACCTTATTAGCGAGCAAAAGTCGCGCTGTAAAAGCTCGCGCGCCTTAAATGGGTCCCTATCAACAGCAACCATGCAGGTATCGTCTGCAAATTGATAGCAGGTTGTGTGTTTTACACAATTACTCATGTCATTAACATATGTTAAAAAATGTAATTAACATATGTTAAATTATGTATATTTATTTATTTATTTATTTTAGTTGTGAAATAAAAAAATAAATAGAGTTGCGCAAAATACGACCTTAGTGTAAATATAAAAAATACCTATAACGAGCAAATAAAAACACTGGACACGGACCAACAATTAGCAAACGCTTTGTGAATTAAATAGCTGATATTAATTCATTATAGAGCTTATCGTAGTGAAGTTAAATTGTTATTCATAAATTTTGAAGTCAATTTTGTGATAATTGTATTTTCATTACGCTGCGTCACGTCGTTTAAATGATCATGACATTTACTCTAAATTAAATTTAATCCTGTTTGTGATATGTAAAGTTGTAAGAGACAAATAATTTCAAAAAGAGGACAAAATCAAAAACCTCCGAAATATTCTTTGCTTCTCATTTTTCAACAGACAGATTCTTTCTTTATTTTTATCTTATATTAATCTTAGCGAACGTAGAAATTTTAGAATATACATTAATTAAAAATAATAATTGTTAGCATTGTTAGCAGTCTTGCATTTATAAAATAATATTTTCTACATTTTATCATAAAGAAGCCTTTGTTTGTTAATAAGTCAGGAAAACTGTTAATCTGCACAATTTTCGTTTCAAAGTCAGTAGTTGTGGAATTGGGATGATGACTGAATTCTAATTTTCACATCTCAACATAAAATATTAAAATAGCGTAGAAAAAGATACAATCATGTGAAATTAGAATTAAAATCGGCTTAGAAATACATAAGATACAAGCATTTTAAGCTGTTAATTTTGAAGCGATTAGACAGAGAGATCCGACATCAACCGTGACGTCATCTTTGAGTACGGCCATATAAACTCCATGTAAAATGCCGTTTTGCTAGAAAGAGATGGAGAAAAATCTTTAATACCTTATATCTTGGTTGTTTTTATAGTTATTCGAAAACCGATTTTTTCTTTTTGTTTATTATATGAATGAGCTTGTATTAAAGCAAAAAAAATTTTTTAGTCATCTAGCCAATTGTTAAAAAATGTTCGATATAAAAATGATAGTCGTCGCTCGTTTTGTGCGAGTGAAGTCAGAAGAAACGTGTTTGCTATTATTATGATTACTATGATTATGATAAATGTCTTAAAAGCATAATTATACTGGAGTATTTTACTAGAAGTAGTATATTATTCTATAATTTACATTCAAATTAAAGTACCAAGTCATGATAATAGCTTTGGAATTTAAAAATGTTTCATATCCCAATAACTTTGAGTATCCGCGTGAGCCACATCTAGATAATTACCTTCTAAGCATTAAAGAACAAGCATCATGCAAACATTATACAATCACGCGGTGAAAATCCTTTTTAGCTGTTGCAGGTAACAAGAGTATTATATGAAGGTAAAGGGCAACAGTATCCGGAAAACAATTCAAAGATACACCCGGCGTCCCTCAGGTGCCATAATGTTCGCAACCTTTGCCAATACCGTCTCAGTTATCAATAAAGGTCGCGCCTTGACTTTTAGACCAAGAGGAAAGTATTTTTTCTACGGACAATGAGTTGCAGATTTTCTATTTGTGGATTTGCTCTTTCCAAAAAATGCAAAATAAATTTGATGGGTAAACAAATCGATACAAAACATTCCAACATACCGTGTTGACGCCATGACAAGCCCCCTTATTCACAAATATCGGAAAACAGTCGAATCACGGAATCTCTATAGCTGTCACTTTTTATTTCGATGGATCAAAGCGAGACAGGACGTGACTTTCCGAATTGAATCTGCGATCCGAACTTGTGTAACACCGTTTTTTCTTAAAATTTCATAAAACACTAATTTTGCAAAAACATTTTGGTTTCACTGTAGTTTTAACACAAATTTCACAACTAAAATCATAATTACAATAACTTTGTCAATTAATTTCACAATATCAATGTCAAGTGTCAACGTCAACGTCGTTTCACGTCACGTCAGTGACATTTGCAATTATCTTTGGTTATTATTCACTTTTTGCATAAACAAAATAAATCTCGCGTTTATCCTGGCCTTATTTACAAAGATAGTTTTTTTTCGCCCAAAATCCCGTGCTTCCATTTAGGTGGGTTGATTTTCTCAAAATTCGGAATTTGACATTTAGACCGTTTGTTTTGATCATTTCTATAGACATATTTTAATAAAATACACTTAAACTTATAGATCATATAATTATAGTTTCGTCGAATAGAATTTGGAAAGCATTCACAATTTGTTTATGGTTAATTTTTCATTACGTTTTGTTTTTCAACCAAACTTATAACTTTAGCTGGAAATACTTATTGCATATTGTAGAATTTCGAAAGATCCGTATGTTGACTTGACACATCTTGAAGCAAGTTAAGAGTCTTACGAGTGTTATGAAATGAATTTGGTTTTAGGAGAGGTTCCGTCGCCAATACGGCGCTTAACATTCAGCAAACGGACCTCGGCCCCGTCGCTTCCACATAAACGCAAATCTGCGCGCAAGTGGAGCGTTGGTTTAGTCTATCGTCTAGGTTATGACTAGTCTGTGAGACATCGATCGAAGTAATTTGTTATTGATTTGAAGATCATAAAGTTTTTATATATTTATTTCGATATGCGAAGAAAATCCATAGGTATTTCTCCCGTTTTCCGTGTGAATTTAATTCGAAAAGCCACCCTGAATTTAACAAAGTGAGTTATTTTTGTTTTCAGCTTGAAGAGTAAAAGCTCAATCATATTTATAATCGCCGGCGCGCGATTCGGTGAATTAGTTGAATAAATAAATTATATCAATAGATAATACTCCGCCCACGCTAAGGTATCTAATTAACTTATTATATTTCATGATTTAAAACAGATTTTGTTAATTTTATTTTTATTAGTGGGTATATTGATTATTAAATCAAACATATCACATTTCCAAAATTCACCTTTTTCATCCCCTATTTCATTAAAAAAACCTGATAGTAAGCGGCATTTTAGTGGGATTAATGCATATATTGAGTAACACTTGTGAATTTCATGTTAAATTCTAGATTTTCACTATATTGAGTTTCACATCATACTTTGGCAAATAACTCACAAATTAAGCTGTTTTCTTTTTATTAATAGCAGTAATTATACACAAAATAGGTGCTCTCCCCTCCATATGTCCTTTTTGTTAACTAACCAATAAGACAATTTGTCAATTTATTAAAAATTATGTTTTAGAAGTCATTTGCTATGTTTATTACATGAAGTTCAAATGTATTGACTGGGATTCCTTCAGAACTCAGTGTTAGACCCACTGACCCTAAGATCATAGGCATATTTAATTATATTTTTAACCTAACACTGTGCTATGAATCTCCAGGGCAGTTACCGGAGGCCGTAGGGCTCCGCTGCTTGACTTTAGAGCCAGATGAACTAACCTAACACAAGGAGGAATTCTGTGGAATTATACATATATAGAGAGAATAATCTAAGGAACTGGAATATTATATCTCTGACCCGTGATCGCGGAAACTTAGCATAGAAGGTACGACCCACTAACAACCGCTCCGGGGAAGGCTACTAATTTTAAAAAAAAAGGAAACCTATAACTGTTTGTTCGTGTAATTTATTGCCCCTCATTTTGTAGTTTTGTACCCAATTTGTACCTGATTTTTACCTGCCGAGATTGATCAAACAAACCTGAACCATCCTGCCCTTGGCTTGTATTGATTAAACAATTGGTTAAGTGCTTTGCATTAAGGGAGTTTATTTACTTAAGTACCATATGAATAAGTGAATTATGTACCTACAAGAATAAAGCTTTTCATTTTGTATCGGACTAAAGGAATAAGTTTGTTTTTCTTCTTTCAACTTTACGATCTCCCTATATTTCCACAATTTAGCAAGAAAAAGCACTACAATAGCGAGGACTTAAAATGCGCGACTGCACCGAACCCACCGTTGGCTAGCTAGACGACGAGCGTGTGTGGGCTCTCCCGGCAGAGTGCCGCGTCTACCCACTAAGACGCCCCGGTGTTCTCTCTGCCCATTAGGGCGCGTATGGTAGGGTCCACAATGCGACACCACTACTCACGCGTCCAGGTAAGCCCGACCATGAGATCGAGCTGTCGCCACTACGAGAACACTAGGATAACCCCCCAGACGGAGAAGCCTTACGGCGGTGTGCACGGCAGGGTTTTTACACGGTAATTTTTTGTGTGAATGCCCGTCTTCGTCTGTCTAATGCCTATCGGTCTGAGGCGGAGGGGAGAGGTCTGAGGATCTTTATCCCGCTCCCTCTCTGCTCCTTCTACGAAATGACATTCTCACAGAAGGAGGCGACAGCCCCCCATTTCCGCCTGCTACAAGGACTTATCCAACCCTGTATCCAATCTGCCAGATGTCATATTTTTCTTGTTGAGACTTTTATGTTTATGGAAATTTATTTAAGTTTGAAAATCATACAACCCTATCAAAATCTCAACTGTATTGATCCCTTATTATACTTTATTAAGCCAAAGTAAACTTTGCTCACTGTTACTAACTACGAATCAACATCCAATTTAGAAATCATTTCCGATATTTATTATTTTCCTTATATTAAGAATTTCAGTTTGTCTAAGGCTTTTGTTACAAATTCAATTAGGAATTTAGTGTAGAGAATTAAGAATGCTCTATCTCTCTCTCTCTCTCTTGGTGTGCTGTGTCTGTGAGTGCGTAGAACGTGTGTATGTGAACGTAAGAAGAAAAAGAGAGTCAACCGAAGGGACCTTCAAAATATGACAATATAAATTATTACAAACCTAAGCATTAACAAGTACAACAGTCGTTTGCGTGGTAGCCTCTATCCTACCTATATGATATTACTGCGTACTGTGACTAGGCAGGTCATAGGTTTCCAATGTACATTGGGGTTGTAGAGGTTGTAGATTTGCAAATTTTACAGGAACAACGTGTACTATCGGCGACTGTACCCACTTTCCATTAGGCGGGCAGCTTGTTTGTTTGTTGTGTATAAAAAGGATGCCAATATGCGCCCATTCAGTCCATTGCAGTTGTAATTTACCTACCAACGACAGATCAGCGCGCGAGTTTCACAGTAACGCCACACAAAGTTCCCGATAGCGATCCTTGCATTCGTTACGTTGTACGCACTCTCTAAAGTTTGGTCGCACTTAAGAGCTCTCCATTACGCCAGTTAGCTAAGAAACTTTGTAAACAAGTAAAATTTCCAACTCAACCACAACTTGTGTCGGTTAAGTTAGATTATTGAGTTGACTATACACAACGTTTTAGAAGTTAGTTAAATTGACTTTTATTTAGCAATATGCGATAGAAAACACGCGAAAGCTGTTGACGGCTGCTTGCTGATCACTGAGTTGAAAGCACTTTTTGACAATAGTCAGAAGTCTCTTCGTTTGGTCGGACCATTAGAGAATTCTGATAAAAAAATGTTGACTTTGAGAAGCGTTATCTGTCAAAGTTTGACTGTAGACGCGACAATGTGACGAGGTGATCCAGATGGTTACAGGTAGTTACAATGACAGTGCCCAAAAAAAACCCACATATAACCAGACGGGCGACTATTTACCCGTGAGAAGTCGAGGTAGTGAAGAAAATTATCAATAAGTGCCCGACTAAACCCACAACCGCCGATATTATTGATCCAGCAGTTGTGAAAGCCTTCATTCCCAAGAAAAACACAAGCAGGTCGTTCCAGGTAATCCTAGCCGTGTACCGTAGCAGGCAAGGCCAACAACATCGGTAAGGCGTGGAGAGAGATTAAACTTAAGACCGATCAAGATCTAGGATTACTGTGGCCGCCCTCTGAACCGTCCAGGAAAAAGAAATTAAGTCAAATGGCACAAAATCATGGTATCAATTGAAAAGAAGAAATTGAAAAGATTGTAAAGAATCGAAGCGCGATAAAGCACAACTTCCTGCTGCCTACTGCTCTTAAGCCGCCCCCCTTGCTCCACACCACCCCAAAGCAGGAGGTTGGTCAGTACATCCAGAAGAAGGCCAACCTTGTTACAAGGTTACTTTGTTAAATAGACTACTTTGAAATTGTACAGAACAATTTATCTTAAGCCAGTCTATTGTTCTATAGAAAGAATTACTAAAATACGAGACGGCTACTAGATAAATTATTTAGATAATTGACTTTTAATTAAGGCAGTTTTAAAACAGTGGTTTCAGACAATTCCCTCTATTAGAATAATTTCTTCCTCTATTAGACTAAAACATACACAGTTTTAGTCAAGAGAAATTATTCAGAGGGTATAAATATTGTATAGCAAAAAAGTATACTCTACTCTCTATAATAGCGAAAAAGTATTCAGGTTTCTATAAATCGCTACTTGGGTAGCTACACTCACTATATAGTATAAGCCGACAGCATCAGTATTTTGTTCTCATCCATGATTTTATTCTATGTGTTTTTTTTCTATGTATATGGGAATAAGTTGTGGAAATCTCGTTTTAAACAAGGACAAATGTTCTGAAAGAATCACATCTGGCTGTAATTGGTTGAGGACGAGGAATCGACGGCAGATGGGTTTCGGTCCCGGAAGGTTCCATAGTTTTAGGAATGTTTCTCGTGCCCCAGGGACAAGGGCAACTATCAAACTTTTCTGTGTTATCTACGGATAGTGGTGAAAAAATACTAATAATATTTTTCATAATTCTAATTTTAAGACATTATGTCTTTCAGCTATAGAAAGGTTGACATTTATTATTTCATAAAAAATAAAATAAAGCCGGTCAACTGCGAGTTGGACTCGCGCACTGAGGGTTCCTTACAAACATATCTAAGTATAATAAGTTCTTAACTATGTACATATATACTAATTTTAATTCTTGATGTGCTACAAGACCTTGCTTCGTGTCAAATTTCATGATTCTAAGTTAACAGGAAGGTTTCGATTCCTTTGTGAAATCGATAAATATACGAATTAATGCGATATAAATGGTCATCTTTTGATCGCGTGGACTTACTAGTATGATTTTTACCTTTATGTCAGTAGTACCTTTGGTACAACTTTGTATCTTTAGTACCATTAAAGAAAATTAATTCACAACTGAAAGAGACCGTGGTCACGACTATACGCACTTTGATATCTCTTCGCGTTCTCGAGAAAAGACAGATGGACAGACGGACAGATGAACTAACGGACAGATGAACTGACGAACAGATGAACTGACGGACAGATGAACTGACGGACAGGTAGACAACGAAGTGATGCCATAAGAGTTCCGTTTTTTTCTTTTTGGGGTACAAAACCCTAAAAAGATGAGGAACTCGAAACAAAACCCTTCACCAACCCGTCTCGCCATCGTGGTCAAATAGACCGATTCCTTACTATACGCCGACTTTAGTTAATACCCTTTAAAAACAAAACCATGTAAACATAGTCGTATAAAAGTTATGGCGGCATTGAAAATTCGAAATTGTAAAATTTATATTTAAATTCCCCTTACAACAAATAGTTGGGTCTGTGAAAAAAAATGTACGGGGAATTAGAAAATTCATTTTGTAATTTAGAATTCTTAATGTCACCGTCATTTTTAATTGACTATGTTAACAACGGTAGGTTTCGGCTTGATAGAGTATGTACTAAACACCTTGTATATTCTATATTGTGCACAATTTAAGTTACAGACGTATATTTTTAGTTACAGAAGTGAGTTGTAAACAAGGGCGAGTATCTGTCTAAAAGATCTCTACGTCGGGAAGAAGTGTCCATAATAAAAAAGATATAAATAATATTAGACGTATACACAATTTACATATACAATAAACTATGTAATATTTATCGGTATATACAAAAGAATATTCATACTAATAAATATAGTGATATTTATGAAGAGTTCCTTAGAGATTCTCTTTTAATTTTAATTCGAAAGTTGTGATATGATAGTTTGACTCTCTCGTACATTGACTGGCAGTCTGTTCCACAGCTGGGCAAGTCAGACGGTAAAGGAATCATGGAAAAAATCCTTGCAATCCTTGCAATGGATAAAAAGAAAACGGAAGTTTATTTCATACCTTTTAAAGGGCAATGTATATGTCGGGGTTTGTTTTTTTGTTTTAAAGTTAGCTAGTCTGTCCATTTTTAGGGTTCCGTAGTAAACAAGGAACCCTTATAGTTTCGCCATGTCTATCTGTCTGTCCGCGCTTTAACTCACAGACTATTAATACTAGAAAGCTATACAAGTATATATAACGAAGTTTAAAGGAAAACTATCAAAGTTGAGTACTAAGTACAAACTAAAAACTTATAGACGACTAACTTATAAAATGTACTCGGAAAAGTAAAATTTCATTGAAAATTAGTACTTACTGAATATCAATTTACGAACCACGTGAAGTTAAGGAAATATAAAATCACTGCAGCTTTAATAATAATAATAATGCTTAATTTAATAGTAACGTATTTAGTAATCTGTGGCAACGTGTTGTGAGGTGTGAGTGTGAACTCAAAGTTGGCATTTGCAACTACGGAACCCTACACTGCGCTTGGACCGACACGCACTTGGCCGGTTTTTCTATCTGGAATCATTTGCATCTCTCACGTGATGATTCGTAGTCGTACAAACTACATGCGTACGAAGTCGCGGCAAAAGCTAAAATTATACTAGCTCTAATAAATAAATATTATTTATATATGACTATGATTGATGACCGACATTACTCGAACTAAAGGAGTCAATGGAGACAAGAATCTGCCTATTCAATAACTCGAACTTAGGGAGTCAACAGAGAAAAGGAACTACCTATTCAATAAAATTGCTGGAGTAACAGGCGCATTGAAGTCACGACCCTATCAGCGAATCTCGCTACGTCTATGCCAATCTCGCAGAAGACAAACCATTTACCCTCATTGGAACGGAGCTAGGAATATATTACACCCGTGTATCGGAGCTATATCGAAAACAAATGAGTTTGAGCTGAGCTCTCCGACTATTTGAGAAGTGATATTTCGTCAGATGATTCGCCGCTGAAGATTTCCACGCATTGAGATATTAAATTGAATGGAAGAAATGGTGAGCCATCTCTGATTTCGTTCATATTCGACGGAGTACGATGTCGACTGAATTTTTTTCGATCGCTTAGAAGTACCTACTATCGTTCTGATAACATTCATTCGTCCTTTTTGTCCAATCTATTATTTATTGAACTACCTCTCTCTAGATGTTATAACTTCAAAAACAAATTGCGTAGGTTTATTTAATGAGCATACCTTTAACTAGAAAATCGGATTATTTTACGTATTTGCAGGCAACACATTGCGCTAGTCACGTATAAGCATTTTAAACTTATAGTAATGTATAAGAATATATATAATAATTATAAATTATTACATGTTATTTCTTGGTTTATCGACTACTTCCTATCTTTAATCCACCTCAAGATTGACTGGAAGAAAATGACTCGGGCATAAAGTCCACCTTTGTACAAAAAAAAATTAAATAAACGCTTTCTCCGGAATCTATTTATTTTGCAAATTAATTTAATCGAGATAATTTGTCAAAGTTAATATCTTAAGGCTTAACAGACTAAAAGCCTTTACTGATAGCCTTTAATAATATTAATTACTAGCTGTGCCCGCGAACTACGATTCGCCATAACAATTTTCCAAAAAAATCTGGAGAGGGACAGCCTTATCACCTAGGGCAGTTGTTCCCAATTAGTGGTACCAAGGGGTACGCGCGGCAATCTCTTGAATAAGATAATTTAATCCATAAAAAAATTACCGCGCACCTACCGCGCTTCGCGGCCGGTACTCGGGTAGTAAGGTCCTTTCCTTACTGCCCGAGTACCGGCCGCGAAGTATGTATAAAAAAAGTATCCTTGTTCTGTAAAGGAGACGGAGTTGTGCGCCCGTTTCCCGCCTATTTTAGTTTTCATTTGCTATTTTGCTTATGTCGAGAGTCGTGTTGTCGCTGTGCTTATTCAATTGTGTTGTTTTAATTGTGGATTATTAACCGAAAGGACATTTATCGTATCAGCGAACCACCAATTAAGTATTTACTACCATTTTGCACGACGTACCTTTCCGAGAGCGGTTTTATGGCAATGTCAAACATAAAACTAAACATCGTCACAGACTTCAACTTGAAAACGACTTGAGGCTAAAACTAACCAATGAGCAACAAGATTTTTCAGAGTTATGCCAAAAAAAACGCACACATTTGTCACATTAAACTTATTTTCACCATCACTTAAACTGCATTGAGATAATAATAAACGCCAAAAACCCGATTTAATTTTTAATTATTATTCCTGCAATAAGGGGTACGCGAATTTTAGGTCTTTCTCGAAGTGGTACGCAAGAAAAAGTTATTGGGAACCACTGAACTAGGGGTATAAAAAATAGTCTACTTAGTAGTTCGATAACAAACACTGTGACACGAGATTTTTATATTGTAATATATAAAAATCTCGTGTCACAGTGTACGCAAGGGTTGCAAGCTCCAACGATGTAATCTTGACATAGTGATAGCACTTCCAACTTGTACAGCTAATGCTGAATGTAATATCGTAAGGACTGCTTACGATACAATTTAAGGAAAATGCAATATCTCAAATACAACGTATTATAATGATAATAGAATTGAAGACTTTTTCGTATTAAACAAATTTACTAAAGACGATACATGAAAGCAGACTATCAAAACCAAGAAGTTACGTTGATTCCCCTGTCGTTATATTTCAATTCTCAGGCAGGACTCGAACTTGCATCTTCAACATAACGTGTTGGCTCCACCAATTAATCTGCCAAGGACTTATCCAACCTGAACGATATTTCAAATATCTCTTTGTTCTTTGCTAAGTAACCTATGGTAATTTTGGACTTGCGAGATACTACTGACTTTGTTTATTGATGTAAACATAATTTTATATTCTTATTAATTATGGAACTTTGTAAAATGTGACATGCCTAATATAACATTCTAGTTATAATGTGGTTAATAATAAATAATAAAAAAAATATAAAAAAAAATAAGCCAAAGTATACCTACCACACTGTTAATAGGTAACAAAGTCCAATTTAGAAAATATTTCGCGAAAATTGATTAGGAACTATAGCGAACTTTGTGACTCTGCATTTCCATTTTATTTAGCATCAAATAATGTTTAATATGTTTAAGCTCAAAAATCACATATTTGTGATAGTATTGACGATGACGACTGTCTGTCCGCGGTTTTACTCAGAGTTTTACTCTAGTACTATTAGTACTAGAATGCTGTAATTTTGTATGGGTATGGTATATTCTTCATGCCAAAAAAAGTGGTAGAAAAAAATTTGAAAAAAATTTTTTTAGGGTATAGCTCACATACGAGTAAAGTAAAGCTCGTACAAGTAAAGTGGGACAATTTCTTTTTCTCGGCTAACCCATCGTGTGGGGTATTGTTAAATAGGTCTTTAAAAAATAATATAAGGTTCAGAACACCATTCGATTTAGGGATCCGTTTCTGAAATATTTGGTTTGTTGCAAATTTTTATTAGAGGTAAGTTTTTCCCCCCTCTATCTGCTAAACGGTTATAATGGACACGTGAAAAAATTTCAACAGTAGTATATATAACGAAGTTTAAAGGAAAACTATCAGAGTTGAGTACTAAGTACAAACCACAGATAATATAATACTACAGTACAGATGCCTCATCCCATACAACGAAATGAGACCTACTTAAATCGGGCTATTCTTCGAGCTATTTTATTTCACCATTTCACCGCGAGATGACGCAACTAACGCCACTGACAATTCTGAGCAAGCTCGGGCCATCGAGCCTTTGCTACATTGGGCTCAGTAGTTCTCGCACGCACTCAACAGATAGCACTTTATGAACTCCTGCTATGCTTATGGTTTTATTTAACAATTACATTTTTATGCTTTGTTTAGTTCATGACTTTGTTTGTTTAGTTTTTTATGCGTAAATAGGTCATAGCTTACGGCCGGCTACATCAAGCTAAATGTGTTACAATTTGGTAAAAAAGTGACGTATAAATCAATGTTATACCTAAGGGGTTGTTCCGCCATGGTTATACGATTTATGTCATATACGTTTATTTTATATACGTTTGACATTAATTTAAGATGTAAAGTAAATTTGATATCATTGGAGGTAAGCCATTTTGGTAGTGGGTACTTTCTATTAAGTATATATTATGTAATAATAATAACTTCAAATTCAAAAAACTAGTCATGAATAAAGCAAACTTGCAAATTTTTTATGTGACCTTTTTTTATCCCGCCCAAGACGATTTTTTTCACTGATTTATTTATCATTTTTCCAATTTATTTAGTATTTTGAAAGAAAATCAAAGTCACATATTGTATATTGTTAAAAATGTGATTTAAAATTTTTATTTGACAAGATTTTTAATTTTAGTTTTTTATATAAAATAAGTGTTTATTTTTATATTTATACATACTTACCTATAAAAAACTAAGCAATTTAATTTCTCAGTGATATTTTATAATATAAAATATCATTGAGAAATGTAATTCTTAATTACTTATATTTTATAATATTAAATATAATTGAGAAATTTATATGCTTATAGAGTCTGGCTAATGAAAGATGAACCTGACATTTTTTCAAGTAGCAACACTGATACAATGTCCCCATGTAGTTTAGTTCAACATGGTGATTTTGATACTTTGTAATAAACAATTTCATAATATTTTTTTCTTAATTTCTGTCGAAATATTACAGATATTAAGTAATTTTAACAGTCATGAAATCCAAATACAGCGATTTCTTATAAAAGGTTCATTGTTGGAAGTTCATTGAAACTAAACCTTACCTAATATTTAATTTGAAAAAAAGTATCAACTCCTTTTTTCCCTACTATATTCAGTAGAATATAGTAAGAAAAAAAAGACAATCCTTCCACAAATTTAACATTCTAAATTACTACATAAATAAAAAATTATTAGAATACTTCAAGTAAGTATCAAAATGTATTTTACCTTCTGTAGACAGTATAACCAGAGCTAGAATTTTTGAATTCGCCGCTTTTTTCCAAGCTCATGTTTCGTGTGTGCCAGACTCAAGCCGGCTGAAATTAATTTATTCGACTGTTTTATCAAATTTCGAAATTATATAATTTAGTACTATTTTTTAAACAAAATTTTATTTTACCAGTTATCAAATTTTCTGTTTCATTATGTGACGTGTACTGCAAGTCACGCTTGCCACAATATTTGTAAATGGTAACTACCAGAAAACTCAAAGGAAAAATATCTATTAGATTTAGTACCAAAATTTCATACAATGGCAGAACAACAAGAATACGCAGTCTTTTTCAGAAAATGTGTTCATGGCGTACTTTAAAGAATTATCTTCTAAGTACAAACCTAGCTCTCTGTGGTGTATTTACTCAATGTTAAAAAGTACAGTCCGAACAAAGAATGGAGTGGACTTAAAAACATACTCGAATTTGTCAGCTTATCTAAAGAGACTATCTGATGGATTTAGAAGCAAAAAATCAAAGGTTTTATCATCTGATGATATTGAAAAATTTATTAAAGATACTCCAGATAACCAATATTTGGCTACAAAGGTTAGTTAAATTAATTTTAATTAAATATTTAATAGCAGCTTGTGTTGTGTGTTGACCTTAATTATTGTTTCTTTTGTTTCAGGTTGCTTTAATATTTGGTGTAACTGGTGCCTGTAGGATACAAGAATTAACAAATATAACTGTAAAAGATATAGAGAACCATGGCCAGATGCTTTTAGTGAAGATACCTATCACGAAAAATAAAATACCTAGGTCATTCACCATACACGGTCCATTCTATGATATTGTTAAGTAGTATGAAAGTTTGCGTTCGCCAAAAACAAAAAATGACCGTTTCTTTCTAAATTACCAGAATGGTAAATGTACCTGTCAGCCTATAGGTATAAACAAATTTGGTTCTATGCCTAAAGAAATCGCTAAGTTTTTGGGTTTAGTAAATGCTGAGAGCTACACTGGACATAGTTTCAGAAGAACTTCAGCTACATTGCTGGCAAATTCAGGAGCTGATATAATGACTTTGAAGCGACATGGCGGGTGGCGATCTAGCAATGTAGCAGAATCATACGTAGAAGATTCCATACAAAACAAGAAGGAAATTTGTGCAAAAATCACAAAAAGAATTAAACTTGATTCTGAGACGCATCCTACTGGCGAAATACCAAGTACGTCCAATGATTGGATTTCACCTACCTACACGAATAATGAACCATCACAAATAACAATAGAACATGAAAGTATTTCAATAAATAATCTATCTGATGAGACCGCTATGTCATCAAAAATAGTTAATTATAATTTTACTAACTGCACATTTACTAATTGTTTCTCTAAGTAAACTTTTTATCTACTATGTAAAATGGTGTTTTATTTAAGTATTGTTTTATTCAGAAGTGTGTTGAAAAACGTTGTATGATACACGTGTGTATTGATGGTTACCGTCCTCGGCTTCTTAAGACCCTCGCCTGACGGCTCGGGCCTCAATGCGCCTCAGCGGTAATCACCAACATTACACACTTGTACCATAATGTACTAATTTGGCAAAATTCAAAATATACCTAATCACCATCGAGAATAAAAAATAATTCAAGTAGTATTTACCTACATTAATTTTATTTATTTATTTATAGTCAGGCAACTTATGTCCATTAATACTCACAGACACGCTGGACTTACATGTTGACCTTAAGACTGCCCTTTATGTCGCTCGTAATGGCGGCGGCTTTCGTAATGCAAATATAAAGCTTTAAGTGTTGCTGACTGTACTTTACGTATACTTACCTATATTATCTATGACTATGTATGTACCTAACATAGTTGAATAATACTTATGATGTTATTAAAAATTCAGATTTGTAAAATTAGTTTTGAAATCCCCCATACAAAATAGTTAGGTCAGTGAAAAAAATCACTGTGGTTTTATGAAACCAACATGCAAGTGAAACTTTTTTTTCGGTTCGTAGGCATTTTACTAAAAATTTCCCAAAAAATATTTAATAGGGTAAGTTCTTACTTATTAAAATCGCGTTTTTAATCTTAACCTAAATCTTTTTGTTCTGAAAAGAAAATTATAAATAAAAAACAAATTGAGATATAAAAAAAGGAATTGATATAATAAACAAAAAGCAATAAAGAAAAACAAAATAATAAAACAAGCAATTAAAAAAAAAATAACTACATCAGGATCGAACCACTGCCACACAGATTTAAAAACGAAGATTTTTTGTTTTTTGTTTTTTTTTTTGTTTAAGAAGTGGTGAAATTTAAGATGTCATGTTTTTGTGTAATTCGACCATAATTCGACATTACACTTTCAAATGTATGGGGATTAGAAAATTAATTTTACAATTTCGAATTTTCAATGACGCCATTATGATTATGTCAAAATACCTACATACACATACCAAACACCTTGTAGGTAATATAATAAAATAAAATAACTCAACTCAATCTGTGACCATACGAACTAGCATTGTAACAGTTATACTTACCAAATTACATAAATCTAAGCGACACACATGCTTATATGTATTTACTTTTTTTTTTTTGTTATTATTATTTTTATTATATTATGTATAATTTTGTTACATTAATGTATATTTATTATAATTTATTGTTTTTATTACTACTATTTTTTAAATTTTTATTTTTTTTTCCAATTAATTCAGTTATCTAGTCTATATAACCTGCTTAAATTAACTAATTGTAACTTAAAAGATATTGCGTAAGTTGAGGCCACTTCTCATGTAAATCGAAAAGGCACCACCGATACAGACTTGTTCTAGTGTTGGTGTCGTAGGAAAACTAAAAGTTAAACACTCACAACAAACGTAGGCGGTAAATTATGTAAAAAAATTTGTGATAATATCTGATAATTGTATCCTACTTGTTGAAATAAATGTTTTTATTATTTTATTATTATTATACATAAGTAGTGCCATCTATGATGGAGCAATATGTAATCAAATAGTTAAAGCAGACATTGCGTGCTACTTTGAGCTATGCTTTTGAGAGATACATTGAAGTTCACACAATTTGTCGCTAGGAGTGCTATAAATTTGTAAAAAGAAATGTTAAACCGTTCTAGCATGACTTAAAAACGTATTTTGATACTTCCCACGTGCTAAGTGATTTTTTAAAATATAATCAATACTTTTCTGAATCTCCTTTTTGACTTTTACTAAATTCACTAAAAAGTCATTACAAAAATCGATTAAAGTATTGATGCTTTTATCGAATTATTTTACTTTTGTTTGTGATAGGTCCCCGTGGTACAAACTAAAAAGTTATAGGCGACCAACTTATAAAAATAGTATCAAGCGTAAGTCCAGAGTTAGAGCACCTCTTGGAGTACCCGAATCATCCCCATGTATGTTCCGCGATTATTCGTAGTTTTCGAGTAATAATTTTTTTTCTGACTTTTTTGAAAATTTTGATCCAAAGAACTTAAAAATTTTAAATAAAAAAAAGTAGAACATATTTTAATGTTTTTCTTTTTGCCACTGAATCATCTTTAGTGCTTCTTTTATGTCTAAAATAATCAGCTTCGTAACTTTAGTGGAAATTTAGAAAACAGTAGTGTAAAGTCAAAATTTGAATGTTAGTGAATAATTACTTAAAAATTCATCTTTAAATTAAAAATCTAAACAGGCGAATTCATGGTTTCTAAGTATGTGTAGAAACTTATCTAGACTCTCTGCTTTTATAACTATTTAAAAAAAGAAGTACTTAATAGGGCTACTTTGGCTTAAATCGGCCATCAAAGACAGCGAGGTGAAAATTTCATAAAATTTACCAAATTCCTATCAGATGATAAAAAAAATATCAGCCCCTGTAGCACGTCCACCAAAACACGATATGATAAAGCGATTTATCGCGGTGAACTGTCAAAATACGACGAAACCCTATTGTATTTTGACAGTTCACCGCGATAAACCGCTTTATCATATCGTGTTTTGGTTGACGTGCTAGGGGGGCTGGTCTTTTTATAATTTCTAAGGTTCAGATTAATTACAATTTAGCAAAAATTAACTACATGAAACCCATATTTAAATATTTTTCTCGCGGATCACATCGGTTGTAGTGTTGGATGTAACGCAGTACTTACCTGCTAAAAAATTGCCCGAGTGAGAGGATATGAAAGAGACCGCATTATTGCTATCTCTCTCACTCTCATTGGCGAAATGGATAACTGGAACTGAGGAATGCTATTCTTTGTGACAAGGGGATGAGGCGGGGGGTGTAGTCCGAGCGCCTATTGTGTTCTGGCGCCAGTCGTTTGCCTGCTTTTGTTTGCGCCTTACGTACGATACGCTCATTTGTGATTATTTGACGAACTTTGCTTTCTTTACGGACCTTGAGTGCGATTACGATTTGGTTTTGTGTGAATACGGGATTTTGACAAATTTGGCATTCTTAACGGACTTTTCAAGCTCTTCATTTTGTGATGTCTTTTTCATCGCAAGAATATGCTCTTATGCATTACTTTTATGGATATGCAAGAGGAAATGCTTCTGAAGCAGCCAGGTTGTTCCGGCAGCAAGTACAAAATGGAGGTGGACCTCAGCCTGAAACTTGGCCTGATCATCGCATGATTTTAAGAGTACATAACTCTTACATGGAAGGACGCCTACCAGGTAGAAGATCGGGGCGCCCATCTGAAATGAGTGACCCAGATACTGTCCAATCAGTGATCGAAGAAGTGGTGAGAGATCCATCAGTTAGTGTAAGAACAATAGAACGTCGAATCTGAATTCCGAAATCACAAGCACATCGAATACTTAATCAAGAGCGTTTTCACCCATATCACATCCAGAAAGTTCAGCAGCTCAAGCCCGCAGACTACCCGAGAAGGGTGGCATTTTGTCAGGAAATGTTACGGAGACAAGCTGAAAAAGAATTTTTTTTTAAAAATATTCTATGGACTGATGAATCACATTTTAAGCGATGTGGGGTGTTTAATGCGCATAACTACCATTCGTGGAGTATTGAAAATCCACACCTCACAAGGGAATCTAATTTCCAAGAACAATTTAGTATCAATTTGTGGTCAGGCATCCTAAACGGACAGCTGATTGGTCCGTTCGAACTACCGGACCGACTGAACAGCGAGGCCTACTTGCAATTTCTACGACGTGATCTCGGCGTCTTATTATAGGATGTAGACCTATTAACGCGAAGAAATATGATTTTTCAAAACGACGGCGCTCCATGCCATTTTGCTAGAAATGTTAGACAACATTTGTCTGAAACATTTCCAGGCAGATGGATCGGTCGTGGAGGGCCCATTGCGTGGCCGCCACGGTCCCCCGACTTGAACCCCATAGATTTTTTCGTCTGGGGATACTACAAGGAATTAGTATATGCTAAGGACATTACAAACGTCACAGTGTTAAGAACAAAATTAAGACAAGCGGAAGAAACAATAAAAAACAACAGAATTGCATTTATAAATTTAAAAAAAAACTTTTTTAGACGATGTAGAATATGTATTGAGCACGAAGGTCGTCATTTTGAAAACTTTCTTTAAGCGATCGAATAATAAATACTTTGAAAATAATGTTTTGTTTCATTTATTAAGTTATAATAAACCTTCAAAGGTTATTAAAGATGGCAGCAGGAACAGTTATTTTTGACCTTCAAATAATACATTTTTAGCTTTTCTACAATCATTTTTGGTTTATTAATAAATAATTGGAATTTAAAAAAAAATATTCAGAAGTCGAGTTTTATGAAATTTTCACCTTGCTGTCTTTGATGGCCGATTTAAGCCAAAGTAGCCCTATTAAGTACTTTTTTTTTTAATTATTATGAAAGCAGAGAGTCTAGAGAAGTTTTTACACATACTTAGAAACCATGAATTCACCTGTTTAGATTTTTAATTTAAAGATGAATTTTTAAGTAATTATTCACTAACATTCAAATTTTGACTTTTCACTACTGTTTTCTAAATTTCCACTAAAGTTACGAAGCTGATTATTTTAGACATAAAAGAAGCACTAAAGATAATTCACTGGCATAAAGAAAAACATTAAAATATGTTCAACTTTTTTTTATTAAAAATTTTTAAGTTCTTTAGATCGAAATTTTCAAAAAGTCAGAAAAAAAATTATTACTTTAAAACTACGAATAATCGCGGAACATACATGGGGGTGATTCGGGTACTCCAAGAGGTGCTCTAACTCTGGACTTTCGCTTGACACTATTTTTTGGGACGCCCTGTATATAGATAGATAGATAGATACATTTATATAAACAAACAACACACAAACACATAACAAGAATACATTTACACCACAATTGACTCTTAAATTCTGTTGACAAAAAAAAATACACATCTTTCAAGAAATGAATTCCAAGTGTGTGCTGCTGTTTAAAAGGGACTTGACTCAGTGTTGATGCCCTGATGAGTACAAGGCAATACTGATTTTCAGCCAAATCCGTAATTTTTACCTTCGCCAGGCAAACCGGAGGCAGTAAGAGAGAAAAAGAACAGTGTTATAATATAACTTTGGGGATAATAAGTAATGTATGTAATACCTACCAAAAGACCTACTAATCAAGTGCTCTAGCAGAGTCCGCCATCATATTAAAATTAACCATTACACCTAACTTTTGCTTTTTCAATAAAATCAAATTTAGTTTTCTTTTAAAACTTGTCTTACTTGACAATATTCGTAAAGGTGGTGGAATATTATTCCAACATCTTGTGGCGAGATAGCGGAAACTGCCAGTGAACGCAGCTGTTCTATGCTGATACATTGCCAATAAGATGCGTCTAGGCCTACAGTTATAATTATTCCGCAAATTGTAAAAAATTGAGCTTGTCGTAAAGATACTGAGGTTTTTTATATTTTACACTATCGAACATTGTAGTGGCAACTTGCAAAAATCTCCGTGCAGCCATCTTCAACATCGAGGCTTCATTCAGATATGGTGTTACATGAGTCCGAGGTGGTACAGAGAAACAAAAGCGACAGCAGGCGTTCTGTACCCGCTGCACCATTCTTTGTTTCCTTGAAAGTAAGCCAGGACCATAAACTAAATCACCATAATTGGCTAGATGACAAAAAATTTTTTTTTGCTTTAATAGAAGCTCATTCATATAATAAACAGAAAGAAAAAATCGGTTTTCGAATAACTATAAAAACAACCAAGATATAAGGTATTAAAGTTTTTTCTCCATCTCTTTCTAGCAAAACGGCATTTTACATGGAGTTTATATGGCCGTACTCAACGATGACGTCACGGTTGATGTCGGATCTCTCTGTCTAATCGCTTCAAAATTAACAGCTTAAAATGCTTGTATCTTATGTATTTCTATGCCGATTTTAATTCTAATTTCACATGATTGCATCTTTTTCTACGCTATTTTAATATTTTACGTTGAGATGTGAAAATGAGAATTCAGTCATCATCCCAATTCAGCTTCGAAAGAACTAAAGATTCACAAAGAATGATCCGAACCTTTTCACTAAGAAATTTTCTAATGTTATACAATAATTTTAACCTATAAAAACAAGATTTAACCAAATCAAGCACATGCTGCTCATCAATTACAATTCCCAGATTTCTTGCCTTTTCGACACGTTCTACGGGCTTTTTATCGATTTTAATATCAACCGAACGCAGATTGACCCTCAAAAGTTATTTTTTTGCTCCTATAACCATAAAATTAGACTTAGTGGGATTTAAATTTAGTGCATTTTTCCTTGACCACTCAGCAATACTGTCTAAATCAAGATTTATTTTATGTACGTATTGCATCTGCAAAATTATCGAGAGGACCGGAAAAATATAGCTGTACATCATCAGCATATAGATGATACCGACAGTGCTTAATCACATTAACTATATCTGCGCTATAAATAATATAAAGTAAAGGTCCTAGAATAGAACCCTGTGGGACACCACGGTTAACAATTAATGAATCCGATAGTACAGATGTACTGTCTGGTGCGGTTATTTTAACGACTTGGGATCGATTTTTAAGGTAGCTGCTAAACCAAGCTACGGGCTCGTATGTATCGTACTCGTATATCTGGCCGATGCGATGCGAATGGTTCCTGGTCCATCAGCAACGTATTGTGAGGTATGTGTGTCAAAGTTGGCATTTGCAACTACGGAACCCTACACTGCGCGTGGCCCAACACGCACTTGGCCGATTTTACTGCGAATGATTCTCGAACGGAATAAGGTACAAAGATACAAGGTACAAAGTAATAATCAAACTGTGTAATATTAAATCAAAGTGTAATACAGTGTATTGCGCAGCTTTTACTAAAATGCACTTTTCCGAATAATGAAATAAGTAGTGAAAGGAAATCTGTATTTACCAAATATTTGTTTGTTATTTCATTGATTCTAAACGAAACGAGTAATTGAAATTCAATTACTGTTAATATTCGTCTAGCTAGATTCCAATTCGGTGCTTACAGAGATAATAAAAGATTATGTGTATTTATGTATTACTAGCTTCCCTTTCGCAGTTTCGCCCGCATTCCAATTAAAATTCAAAAATCTTTATTCAACATAGGCCTTTACAGGCACTTATTCAAGACATAGCAAAACAATCTAATTTAAAGAAATCATATTAACCTTGTATGTGCATACATCCTAAATATACTCAAGACGTCTGCAAATACAAGTAAGAATGAAAAAAAAAAACGAGTGTGCTTATGACCACACGACTGAAGTGAAACTTCTATGAGAGGAAGAGAGAAAGAAAATGTGCGCGCGCACTGCTGTCTCTTGCTTATATCCCCCACTTAACTTCCGTTCGCCTTGCCCGATCACACTTTTCGTAACGCGTTCGCCAGCTTACTCCCCAAGTCAAGCGTGCCTAAAGAAGTTTCACTTCAAAAAAGTTGACTCTACACCTGTTCGGAAATTGGGAGAGCCTTCTCGAGAAGAACAGGCAAGAAACTCGAAAGGTCTAAATTTTTTATCTCCTCTTTTAAATCGCCATTTACAATTTTGGTTTGTTACAGAGTCGTCAATTGGAAGCTGACCTCAAAGCAAAAGTTTGAAATTATTTCGTTTTTTCCGTGGGAATTCTATATTGTACCACAGGAAAACGATTATACAGGGTAATTTTTAATGCATCAACAACCTGCCAGGGGCTGATTCACTGAGCGAAAAACTAACAAAAATACAGTAATTTAAACTAAAATCCTAGTAAACCCGAGGACAACAAATGTCCTGTAAAAAATACAAATCGATTTTTGTAAACTCAAATAGTAAATACAACATGTAACATTTTTGTAATTTCAAGTGTTTGTTTTAATTTATTCGAAACGATGACGTCATTTGCAATTACTAACCTTTTCTGTCATTGTAACAAATACTGTTTTGTAATTCTAACATTGCATTTTAATAATATTGAAAATTATGACTTCAGTGAAAGATACAAATTTTTAGTAAATTTTAGTATTTTGTGTTTTGTTATTTTTAATAGTGCTTTAGTAAAACTATTAGGTATTTATTACGTTTCATCAAGTAACTGATCATATAGGTATATTTACATAGGTGAGACAAAAGAGATTACAATGTGGAACTATTTTTTATTATCATCAACGCATTGAAAACTGCACTGCCTAAAATCTTGATGTGTCTATCACAAATGTCTATCAGGATTAAAGGGAGCGAATCTATCGATTTTTGAAAATAACAATAGCTTGTGATCTCTTTTGATACTTACCTATGTTAAGGCACCTGTATGAGTATTTATGTAACATTACCAAACCAAATAAACAATAAAACTTAAGCACCAGTAAGATGCTACAAAACACTTAAATACTAAAATAACTTAAAGTTAGATTCAACAAAACATTAGACCAAATACCAAAAATTTGTAGTATCTCTACCATTACGATTTTTTATTGCATGTATTTTCAAAGGTGTTGTCCGAAACGTGTACAAACTCGAATGGCACGGCACCCGTATCATCTTGCCTATAAAATAGCAGGATAAACAAAATGCATACTTAAAATTAGAAACGGTTACCTGAAATTACAAAACGTATTTGTTTAAATTAATTTAGAAATCACTTTAATAATTTCATTTAAATCTTACTGTATATGCAATTATGCGGTTAGTATTTATTACAAAAGTTTGTAATGTAGCCATGTACTAAAACCATTTCTTGAAACTAAAAAAATATTTTGTATAAGCTATTAAGAAGGTTTGTAGAAATGACTAAACACTAATAATAATTACTATTCTTTGCGATAGCTATGAAATTATGTAATATCTTACGATTACTAAAATTGACTTTTAAAAATTACAAATACAAATACTATTTGAAAGAAATCTTTTTATAGAAATCAGTAACTGTTGTATAAACAACAAAAGTTTTGTAACTAATATTAAAACTTAGTTTCTCCCTGAAATACAAAACGGTTTCGTAATTTCTGGTAGTGTCTTTTTTCTCAGTGTTCTAGTGCTCAGATGCAGCAACTTTTTGTATGGGACCAACATCGAAATCGCAAAAAAAAAAATCAACTTTCCCATACAAACAAGGTTAGCTGATCGAGACCTTAGTATGGGAAAGTGGATTTTTTTTTGCGATTTCAATGTTGGTCCCATACAAAAAGTTGTTGCATCTGAGCACTAGAATCAGCCCCTGGGAGGTTGTTGATGCATTAAAAATTACCCTGTATAGCCTTTTTTTTTTTTTTTACAAGAGAGAAAATACAGTCTTTACGGTATTCGACAAGGGAATTGAGCTGACTAGGCCACCCCTTGGATATGCAGGACTCGGGTAGAAGACCCACTACCGGCTAAAAACTCTCTAGATACTTATACCTCCGTGGAGACACAATCGGGATCGGCGTTGGCCATTCCCCGATTGTGCCCCCTGGAGGGTTGCCTGGTGCCAGGGCTTACCTCTACGGAGGGGGTCGACAAGTATCTTGAGAAATTCGACCCCCCCAGACGGCCAAGCTAGGGGTGAAAAGTATCTCTCGGCCGGTGGTCATCCGGCCGAGCCATTTCAACCGCCAGCTTGCTAGGGGAGCTGGCGCGCGTTGAGGAACGCACGCCTCCTCCTCCCCAACCGCCTGCGCCGGAGCGGTGCGGCGAGAGGGTCATCCTCTCGCGCCCGCTCCGCAGCCTCCCACGCCGCCCCGCTGGTCAGCATCTCCCGTGCGACGCTGGCCAGCGCGACGGGCGTACCCCTACCTAGGCCCAGCGCGAGGGCTAATGCATCGCGCTGGGGTCGCCAGGCCGGGCACTCCGAGAGGGTGTGCCCGGCAGTGTCGTCGGGAGCGCCGCAATGGTGACACTGCGGCGTCTGCTCCCTCCGTGCGACATGATGCAGATAATGTCCGAAGCACCCGTGCCCGGTCATCATCTGCACCATCCGGTAGGTGAGGCTGCCTCGCCGGCGCCCAACCCACTCCTCCAACACTGGACGAACGGCCTCGATCGTCCAGTGGCCGGCAGCTGGGTGGGCGAGCGTCTCGGCCCACTGGCGGAGAGCCTCCCTCTGCGCCAGGTGCCTCGCGCGCGCCACCTCCTGCGGGAGGGGCCGCTCCCCCCGACTCCTCGCTGCCACCCGATGTCGGTGCACGGCCGCAAGGACGCGTGCCTCGACATCCCACGGAGGCGAGCCCGCTAGAACGCAGGCCGCCCCGTGAGAGACCGTGCGGTAGGCCCGCACGGCCCGGGTGGCAATGACCCTCTGCGGCCTGCGCAGGAGGGCCATCGTTCGGGGGGCGAGACGCTCCGCCCAAATCGGGGCTCCGTACAGCGCCATCAACTTTATCACCGTCTGATAAAGTCGACGGCACGCTGCGCCCGGTCCCCCCACGTTGGGGAGGACCCGTCCGAGGGCTGCCGCGGCGGCAGACAGCCTTGGGGCGAGGAGCTTGAAATGCTCCTCGAAATCCCATCGGGGGTCCAGCACCAGACCGAGATACTTCATGGAGTTCTCGATCTGGACTTGGACCCCCTCCACTCGGACACGGAGCCCCGCCTGGGGTCTGCGTCGACGCGGCGGCCTGAACGTCATGGCCGTCGTCTTCTCGACGGCCACGTCCAGCCCGAGGAGGCGGATGCGCCGGACGACCATCGTCGTGCCGACCGACGCCAGGTGGACCGCCTCCTCGTACGTGCGCCCCTTCGCCGCGACAAGGGTGTCGTCGGCGAAGCAGACAACCTCCATATTCGGCAGGAGGTTGCCCCGCAGAACCCAGTTGTACCCCAGGTTCCAGAGCAGAGGGCCCAGCACGGAACCCTGGGGTACTCCCGCCGCCATCGGCCACCTGTGGACGCGACCGTCCGCCCCCTCATACACGATTTCCCTCCCGCGGAGGTAATCGGTGATGAGGGAGCGGAGGTAGAGGGGCACTCCGTGGAAACGCAGTGCCTCCTCTATGCATTCGTGGGGGAGGCTGTTGAATGCGTTGCGGATGTCTAACGACACCGCAACGACAACCTCCCCCGCCGACGTGGCCCCCTCAGTCCACATCTTGAGGTGGGCCACCGCGTCCACGGTGGACCGGCCGGTGCGGAAACCGTACTGGCGCTCGGCCAAGTCCGGTCCCGGGCCCTCCAGATGCTCGACGAGCCGGGAAGCGAGAATTTTCTCAAAAAACTTCCCGGCCTCGTCGAGCAGCACCACCGGCCTGTACCCCGACGGGGCATCGGCGGGGCGATTCGGCTTCCGCAGAAGGCAGAGTCGCCCCACCTTCCAGCCCTGAGGGAATCGGCCCGAGGCGATGCTCGTATTGAGCACCGCCCGGAACCGCTCCTCCAGGGGGCCTAGTGCCAGGCACAGGACCCTCGCTGGCACCCCGTCCGGTCCCGGCGCCTTACCCTTCCCCTTGCGCCGGAACCGCTCCCTCACCGCGTCGAACTCGAGGTCCGACACGGGAGGGCCCGCTTCCTCCACTTCGAGGGAGGCGCTGGGGGCGACCATCCGCGGGGGCTCGAAGGGTCCAGGGTCGGGAAAGAGCGACCCTAGAACCCTCTGCACGAGCCCCTCGTCCAGCTGGTGTATCGGGGGAGCACTATTTTCGTACTTCCCCCTCACCAGTCGGTACGGCCGTCCCCAGGGGTCGGAGTCGAGGAGCTCTATAAAAGAGTTCCACGACTCCGTTTTGGCCCTCGAGATCTCCGTCTTGAGGGCCTTATTCGCCTCCCTGTACGCCCGACGCAGGGTTTCCTCTTCGTCGGGCGTCCTCCTGGTGGCGCGCCTTCTGCACCGCAGGTAGGCGCGCCTCGCCCTACAACTGGTGGCGCGCAGATCCGCGATGGTCTGCGACCACCAGTATACCTGCCGCTTGCGGGCGGCAGGTTTCGCCCGCGGCATGGCGGCGTCGCAGACGACTCTCAGGTCCTCTGCGAAGTGCACCGCCATGCCGTTAGCGTCGCCGGCGAGGTGCGGGGGCAGCTCAGACCACTCCCGCACCATCGCCGCCTCCAGCGCCACGTCGGGCTGGAGGTGCGTCACCGCCCACCGGCGGAAGGCGGCACCCGTCCCCGCTGGAGATGTGGAGGCGTGCGAGGGGGAGACCGAATATCGGATGTACCGGTGGTCCGACATGGTCTCCTCCTCTGCCTCCACTCTCCAGTCCCTCACCCTTGCGGCGAGGGGTGCGGTGGCTAGGGTCACGTCGACGATCGACGAACCCTGCCACCGCACGCACGTCGGGGTAGTCCCTCGGTTGAGGACGTCGAGGCCCAGGCTCGTGGCCCAGGACTCGACCAAACGACCCCTGACGTCCGTGGCGGGCGAGCGCGACTTCGCGTTGAGGTCGCCCGCCACCAAAACTTGCAGGGGCGCCGCCCTCCTCACCACCCCCTCGACCGCAGTCAGGTAGGCCTCGAAGTCTGCCCGACTGCGGTTCGGGGAGAAGTAGGTGGACACCACCACCACTTCTCCCCACTTGACGGCCACGTAACCCGGCCCCCTCTCTCTAACCGAGATGAGGGGGGCCGAGCTGGTGGGCGGCACCACAACGGCCGCCAAGCCGTCAGTGGACTCAGCCCACCTCGTGGACTGAGGCACCGCGTACGGCTCGGCGACCACCGCCAGGTCTATCTGCCACTGTGCCATCGACTGGTACAGGAGATCCTGTGCCGCGGCGCAGTGGTTGATATTGGCTTGGAGGAGATTCCCTGTGGACCTACTGGCCATTGGCGATGTCCATGGGAATCTCCTCCCTGGCGGACAGTGTTGCCCGCCCGGTAGCCGCCACTGTGGCAGCCCTCGGCATCAGTCTTCCCCTCACCGGCGGGGGGTTGCAACTGAGGCCCCCCATCCGGTGAGTGGAAGGCTTGCCGGCGTCCGCGCACACGGCGCACTTCACCTGCCCTTGGCAGGTGGCGGCTGCGTGCCCCTCCGAACCGCAGCGGAAGCAGAGCGCGCTGCGGTCCTTAGCGGAGGGGCACCGCTGCACGGGGTGACCGATCCCCATGCAGCGGAAGCAGCGCATGGGGCGCTGCTCCAGCAGGCGGATGGAGGCGCTGCTCCATCCCACCGTCACCTTGCCAGCGCTGGCGAGGCGCTTCGCCACATCGATGGGAGCCGACACGTTGGCGGCTCCCATGCCCCTGAGTCCAGGGTGGACCGTGCCCACCCTGATCACAACACGGGGGCATTTCGCCAGCGCCTGTATAGCCTATGTTACTCAGTGATAATATGATATTCTATTAGTGAAAGTAAATTTTAAATCGATCATTTGTTTTTGAGTTTATTCATTAGAAACAAATATACAAATCTTTTCTCTTTATAATATTAGTATAAGTGATCCCAATTTGGGATGATGACTGAATTCTAATTTTCACGTCTCGTCATTTACCTTTAAGTATGGACGTGTAGCCTCACAGGCTCCGGGTGAATGTTAGTTTCTAAGTTTTTTGTACATCCCCCCGCTCCCCACACTTGAGTAGCTCAGTAGCTTCAGTTTTAGTATCAAAACGACCAGCGATGGAGGAAATTACGAAAAATACGTGAGTAATACTTTATCTAAAAATCTTTTGGAGCCTGTCAGGCTACACGTCCATAGTTGAGTTATAAAAATATTTGTTAGCAACTTTGTTCTCTTTTTAGATTTTCTTGTAAACTTGTCATGCCAATGTAAATTGCCGTTTTGCTAGAAAGAGACGGAGAAAAATCTTTAATACCTTATATCTTGGTTGTTTTTATAGTTATTCGAAAACCGATTTTTCCTTCTATTTATTATATGAATGAGCTTCTAGTAAAGCAATATTTTTTTTCATTCATCTAGCCATAGCTTTGCATTTTCATTAAAAATGATGTTTGATACGTAGATATCAACAGTGAATAAAGACTACATTGGCTTAACGAAAAGAGATCAATAAGATTTCGCCTGCCCCCGTAGCATGAACACCAAAACACAATATGATAAAACGATGACTCGATATGAACTGTCAAAATATATTGGATAGAATGGCCACATTGAAATTTTATCGACGTTAATATTATAAATAATGCCCAAAATAACAATACTAATATCCAAAACACACTCAAAACGTCGAGATAACAAAAAAATCCAACTTTTTTAACAGCTTATATCGAAATATCGTTTTATCGTATCGTGTTTCGGTGGTCATGCTAGGGCTGGGTTGGTAAGAGCTCGGTGGCCGAGAGGTCTAGGCGTCAACACGGTATGTTGGAGACACGGGTTTTTTTTATTTATTGATTTTATTCTTTCAAATCATAGTCATTTGTCTCCATAATCATTCATCATTTGTATAAGTTTATAGCCGCCATTTTGTTTCTCTGCCTAGCCCGATGCTTGACTAGCATAAAACAAGGTCCGCTAAGTCCGCCATGTGTACGACTTGATTGTAGCTTAAAGGCTTAAAAAATAAACTGTCCGAGCCACAGATCAAACTAAGGACTTTAAGATTAGTAGTCACACAGGAGACCAATACTTAAATTCAATATAGCTTATTCAAATCGGATTGTTAGATAATTATTACATACTAACGGAACATTCCAATAGTCCGCTTATTTTAACATGTTATCTAGACTCCAACAATATTTCAGTTTGTAAGCTGAAACCAAAGGCAAAAGTCTTTCTTTACATAAAAATTGTTAAATTACTAAATATTATATTTGGTAAACTACTTAGGTATTTCCGAAATCCACGCTTAAAAATCGCGGGTGAGATTTAGTATTCAATAAATACATTTCTCATCTGTCAAGGTTAAAAGCTCATAAGCAAGCCAGAGACGGTAATATCAAAATAATGTTTCCCTTCTCTCACTAAAACATTTGATGTGTTCCAGTTGATTGAATTTCATGGAATCTTTGGAGCCTTCCCTTTGCTTGTTTCAAATTGGATTCGACGAGTCTACCGAAGACAGCGTTGCTACATCTGTGGTATGATCAAAACATTAGGTTACACAAGTACGAAAATTCATGCTATTTGATTCATGCATGACTCTAGGGTGTTAGTATTAACGTTGAATATGGATTGATATGTTAAGATAAAATAAGATAAGATATGATAGCTTTATTTGTCAGTAACATGTGTTTGATGTATATATCGCTAAGGTTTATAAAACTTACATAAAGTATATAAACATGTCTTACCTCTGAAGGTGTACAAAAATAATATTTATTAAAATCTAAATAAATTAAAAAAAAATACAACAACTAAAATCTCAAGTAATAAAATGTCAAATAATACCTTCATAATAAATTAAAATTCATTAAAATAATACAATAACTAAAATGTCAAGCAATAAAATGATATTGAGGCATATTCGGTGGCGACGTCGCCCAGTACACTGCACGCAGCAAAACTCCACAGATTACATTGTCAACGAAATGAACGGTCCAAATTTAGTTTCAATTCGGCACTGGTTTCAATAAACATCCGTACAACTCTTCGGGCCTTAAAAGACAATTAATTCCTAATCCCTGTTCCACTTTGGCGAAGTTACAAATCAGGGTTCCGCAGGCTCTCCTAATGTCGTTTGGACGGGAATCCCCTGGAAACTTCGGCCGTTGTTTCCGATATATATAGGCTGCTCGATGAATATTTAACTTGGATTATGGCTTGCAAGAAGTGTGGTCTTTTGTTTGATGGCAATAAGAAACCAGGGTTTGTTTGGTGTAGTTCTCATCATGCGGAAGTTCTTACTTAATATAATAAATGTAAAAGAAAATTTGTCTCACTGTCTGTCATGTTTTCATGCCTAAGCCGCTAAATCAATGGAAATGAAATTTGATGTTAATATTGCTTAAGCCCTGAAGATGGACATAGAATCCTTTTATATAGAACTTAAATGACTTCCCTAGGGAATACCTGATATTGCATTTCTTTTTATGGGATAGGGGGCAAGCGAGCATACGTATCACCTGATGGTAAGTAATTACCGTCGCCCATGGACACCCGCAACCCCAGAGGAGTTACAAGTGCGTTGCCGGCCTTTGAGGTGGGAATACGCTCTTTTTTTGAAAGTTTGAAGGTCGTATCAGTCCGGAAATACCGCAGGCGACAATTCGTTCCAAAGTTTGACTGTGCGAGGCAGGAAACTTCGAGAGAAACGCACAGTTGTGGACTGCCAACCATCTAAGTGATGGGCATGGATTTTTTGCCGCGTGGAACGATGGCGGAAAGAGGCGGCAGGTATATAAGTCCGAACAATTCCTCGGAGCATTCCCCGTAATAAATACGATAGAAGATGCATAGTGAAGCGACATCTCTACGCAGCGCCAAGGTATCAAGCCGATTTGAAATTTCCTGGCAGTCGACGATTCGAGTCGCTCTCCGTTGAATGCGGTCCAGTGGGAGAAGTTGGTATTGGGGTGTCCCAGCCCAAAGATGAGAACAGTATTCTATATGAGGCCGAACCTGCGCCTTGTAAAGCTGAAGGCGGTGCGCCGGAGTGAAATACTGTCTCGATCTATTGAGCACACCAAGCTTCTTAGAAGCTAATTTAGCTTTACCCTCTAAGTGGCCACGGAACTGGACTTCGCTCGATATGTCGACACCAAGGATCCCAATATTGGCTGATGCAGTTAGGGGAATGCCCTGAAAGCGAGGAGATACGACAAATGGCATTTTCTTTGCGGTGAACGCGCAAACCTGTGTCTTTGAGGGGTTGAAATGGACTAAATTAAGTCGGCCCCAGTTAGAGACTTTCTCTAATGAAGTTTTGATTTCAGACACAAGTTTATTCCGGCACTCAATGACGTTTTCCCGAGAAGAGTTCGCACGGCCGTTATAGAAGGTGTCTTTCGTGCTGTCGTCTGCATAGCAATGAATGCTGCTGATTTGCAGCATATCATTGATATGCAGAAGGAATAGTGTAGGTGAAAGCACACATCCTTGGGGGACACCAGCATTTACAGACATTGGGTCTGAGCATTCACCGTCAATCAAGACCTTAATGCTTCTGTCTGCTAGAAAGCTAGTGACCCATCCACATAATTTCTCGGGAAGCCCATATGAAGGAAGTTTTGAGAGGAGCGCTTTGTGCCATACCCGATTGAAGGCCTTCGCGATGTCCAAACTAACTGCCAGTGCCTCCCCCTTCGCTTCAATTGCCTCCATACAACAAGGAAGCTCTTGGCCTTCATCTTACCTGATGGTAAGTGACGATAAGGCCGAAGGTGGAAGCGAGCTTCACCTGGTCTCCTTAACAAATGAGGAACTGGCTATCTACCCTATGCTACAACAAACACAACAATGGTGACAAACTTAGGTTAGACGAAGGTAGCTAGGTGAGGCGGGCTTAAAAGCGCTAACACCAACCAAACTGAGCAGAAACATTTCTTTTCCCGTGGGGAATCGAACCCCGGACCTCCTGATCAACACCCGGTGGTCTCGAGCACTAGACCACGGAGGCGGTTAGAATTCCACGTAGACAAAGTCGTGGGTAACAGCTAGTAAAAAATAATACTATGTAGGTACCTACACATAACATAACTTGACTACCACAGAGAAAAATCTGCGTATGCATTTCTGTACGAGTGTTACCATTCCATTATTGGTTCAATCGTCCATGATCCGTGATTGGTCAACGTCGAACGATAGTTTCTACCACAACAATCGATCAATCAATGATTGATGCCACTGATCAATGGTTAAATCGATTGGTCGACGTCGTAACTTTCAACCGCAACAATCGATTGCTCTGTGATTCATGCCACTGATCGATAGTAGAAAGGGTTGGTTGACATCGAACGTTAATTACTACCACAACAATCGATCAATCAATGATTGATGCCATTGATCAATGGCAAAATCGATTGGTCGACGTCGTAAAAAACTTTCAACCGCAACAATCGATTGATCGGTGATTCATGCCACTGATTGATAGTAGAAATTGTTGGTTGACATCGAACGTTACTAACACAACGATCGATCAATCATTGATTGATGCCAATGATCAATGGTAAAATAGATTGGTCGACGTCGTGAAATACTTTTAACCACAACAATCGATCGTTCATTGATTTATGCCAATGATCGATAGTAGAAAGGGTCCACATCGAACGATAGTTTCTGGTAACACTTAACTAAGAAGGTAACCAATACTGCCTTTTATTTGCACTAGTACTACACATTTAAATAAATCTACACTTTTCGGTATTCAAAAATACCCGAATTTCAACAGAGATAATGGTTGGAGTATTCCAACTGCTTAGGACCCTATCATGAAAATAATCAAATCCTAAGCCCGTCCACAGACTGTTAAAGCAATAGATACCGTGAGTTCTGTTTGCATGAAATGGACCACATAAATATATGAGATGACGGTAGTAAAATAATAAATCTGATGTTAATCTATGACACCCACCAGCTTTAGTGATCCCGTGACCACGAATGCTGCAAAGCGTTTCGAAACGTCGGGCTAAATAATTAAAATGTGTTAGCTAAATATACAGGAGTAAATCCCAAAAGTCTAGTTTTATTTAAACACAAATGTAGCTTTTTCTATCGAATATTTAACTTCCATTCACCTCAACTGATCGTTTTTAGTGTGTAAGTGGCGCTTTATACTAACCCGCATTGAGCTTGCGTATTGAGAGACGAGCCAAACTTCTTCGGCGAGGTTATACCCAGTTTTAGTCGTAGTTTTGTTTGATATACGTCTGCGTAGGTAATCTCAGAGATTATAATTATCTTAAGCAATTCCGCCTTGGCTCCAACAAGAGCATATACAATCGAAAGAATCAGTGCCCCGAGTAGAATATGTTTTTCGTGAGGAAACCTGCATACACCTGCGAAGTAATTCAAAGGTGTATGTGAAGTCAACCAATCCGCACTGGGCCAGCGTGGTTGACTAAGGCCTAAACACCCAAACTTAGGGTAGGCTCGAGCCCCTCGGTGGGGACGTATATGAGCTGTTATTATGATATTATGTCTGCCTTGTTAAACACCCCGAATAAGGCACAATGGACTCACCAAATTATTCTCCTCATCAGTATCTTAGAGCTGCTTTTCAATGCGGTTCGCTCGCTGTGGCTTGAAGCTTCTTATACTCGTATTAGTATTTCTCCCATGAGGTTTAAGTAATTTTAATTAATAACTCAAAACAGTTGCCTAAATTCATAAAATATTAGTTAGTTACTGGCCTCAATAAAATTTTGGTGTAAACTTCTTGTGTAAAAAAATGGAAATGGCGTGCTCTCTTCCAGATTTGAATACTTTTTTCGCGCCGCGCTTCGTGATGGCCAGTATTGCAGCCTCTTTAGCACCGATTCGGTCCGATATCAGGGCAGATAACAAACATATATTTATTGAACACTAACGACCCGCCCCGGGTCCGCATATATGCTTGTAACATCTTGTGTATTATGTTGTTGCATACATGCATCAGTTTCTTGCGCCCAGTATGAATCAAACGAAACACTACCTATTGCTAGAAAATGATAATGCATTAAAGTTGAAACTTCCAATAGATAATTATATCAAATGATGCCTAGTTGCGTGGAAACAGTGTTAGTCGTCATAGCAATATTTGTAGCTCTTTTGGTGCCATATTGTTTTACGATTCAACCTTTTTTACTGAACATGCGTAGATGACTGTTAAGTATCTACTGGGGACGCGCTGGTAAATAGTTAAATCGTTATTTTTAGACTATATAAATGGTGAGTGCGCTCTGTACATAATATTTTTGGGCATTGAGTAAGCGATTTTTATTATTGTGCTGCGTCACACGACACGCCGCTGGGCAGAGTAGGGTTTTCAATAAACCGATTGACCCGAACCCCACATCTGCGATCAAACCGCAATCTATTGAAAATAAATCACACGTTTCGTCTGCTTTACTGTACTTGTTTCCAAGTTTATTTTTGAACATGTTTCATGGACAGCCATAGAAATGTATAGAATTAAAATTTATTCTTTCGGTGTTTTTTTTTATGTTTAACACGCTGCTGAGGTGGCACTGGAAGTAAGCATGACCCACCTGACGATAATGAGCTGAAGGCGCCTATAATAGCCTTAATCAGAACAAATCTTTAAGCTTCATTATCTGTTAACTGGTGAAGGTCGCGGGAAGCCGCTGGATGCGGGAGGCGCAGGACCGATCGGTATGGAGATCCTTGGGAGAGGCCTATGTCCAACAGTGGGCGTCTCTTGCCTGAAATGATGATGATGATCTGTTAACTTGGGCCAAATGACAAAATCATCATCATAACAGCTCATATACGTCCCCATCGAGGGGCTCGAGCTTACCATAGGTTTTCGCTAGGTTTACGCCTTAGTCAACCACGCTGGCCCAGTCCGGATTGGTCGACTTTCCATACAGCTTTGAATTTTTTTTACAGGTGTATGCACGTTGCCTCACGTTCCTTTATCATAAGAGCGTCGGACAGATGTCATATAATCAAACCAAATTTCATCAAGATCGGTTTAGTAGTTTCGGAGTTTATCTAGGAAAAACAAAGTAGTCAGAGATTTATATTTATATTAGCCGACCCAGCAACACGTTTCTGTGGATCAGTAATTATACGTATGTGCGTTGTTTTGCCTCTCTCTTTATTTTTTGCTCAGAATCAAGTGTGTTAGCTGTCTTATTACGAGTATTTCAACGAGCGAGCTTTATACAGGATGTCCCAAAAAATAGTGTCAAGCGAAAGTCCAGAGTTAGAGCACCTCTTGGAGTACCCGAATCACCCCCATGTATGTTCCGCGATTATTCGTAGTTTTAGAGTAATAATTTTATTTCTGACTTTTTGAAAATTTCGATCTAAAGAACTTAAAAATTTTTAATAAAAAAAAGTAGAACATATTTTAATGTTTTTCTTTTTGCCGCTGAATCATCTTTAGTGCTTCTTTTATGTCTAAAATAATCAGCTTCGTAACTTTAGTGGAAATTTAGAAAACAGTAGTGTAAAGTCAAAATTTGAATGTTAGTGAATAATTACTTAAAAATTCATCTTTAAATTAAAAATCTAAACAGGCGAATTCATGGTTTCTAAGTATGTGTAAAAACTTCTCTAGACTCTCTGCTTTCATAATAATTAAAAAAAAGTACTTAATAGGGCTACTTAGCCTTAAATCGGCCATCAAAGACAGCAAGGTGAAAATTTCATAAAACTGAATAATTTTTTTTATAATTCCAATTATTTATAAATAAACCAAAAATGATTGTAGAAAAGCTAAAAATGTATTATTTGAAGGTCAAAAATAACTGTTACTGCTGCCATCTTTAATAACCTTTGAAGGTTTATTATAACTTAATAAATGAAACAAAACATTATTTTCAAAGTATTTATTATTCGATCGCTTAAAGAAAGTTTTCAAAATGACGACCTTCGTGCTCAATACATATTCTACATCGTCTAAAAAAGTTTTCTTTTAAATTTATAAATGCAATTCTGTTGTTTTTTATTGTTTCTTCCGCTTGTCTTAATTTTGTTCTTAACACTGTGACGTTTGTAATGTCCTTGGCGTATACTAATTCCTTGTAGTATCCCCAGACGAAAAAATCTATGGGGTTCAAGTCGGGGGACCGTGGCGGCCACGCAATGGGCCCTCCACGACCGATCCATCTGCCTGGAAATGTTTCAGACAAATGTTGTCTAACATTTCTAGCAAAATGGCATGGAGCGCCGTCGTTTTGAAAAATCATATTTCTCCGCGTTAATAGGTCTACATCTTCTAATAAGACGCCGAGATCACGTCGTAGAAATTGCAAGTAGGCCTCGCTGTTCAGTCGGTCCGGTAGTTTGAACGGACCAATCAGCTGTCCGTTTAGGATGCCTGACCACAAATTGATACTAAATTGTTCTTGGAAATTAGATTCCCTTGTGAGGTGTGGATTTTCAATACTCCACGAATGGTAGTTATGCGCATTAAACACCCCACATCGCTTAAAATGTGATTCATCAGTCCATAGAATATTTTTAAAGAAATTTTCGTTTTCAGCTTGTCTCCGTAACATTTCCTGACAAAATGCCACCCTTCTCGGGTAGTCTGCGGGCTTGAGCTGCTGAACTTTCTGGATGTGATATGGGTGAAAACGCTCTTGATGAAGTATTCGATGTGCTTGTGATTTCGGAATTCAGATTCGACGTTCTATTGTTCTTACACTAACTGATGGATCTCTCACCACTTCTTCGATCACTGATTGGACAGTATCTGGGTCACTCATTTCAGATGGGCGCCCCGATCTTCTACCTGGTAGGCGTCCTTCCATGTAAGAGTTATGTACTCTTAAAATCATGCGATGATCAGGCCAAGTTTCAGGCTGAGGTCCACCTCCATTTTGTACTTGCTGCCGGAACAACCTGGCTGCTTCAGAAGCATTTCCTCTTGCATATCCATAAAAGTAATGCATAAGAGCATATTCTTGCGATGAAAAAGACATCACAAAATGAAGAGCTTGAAAAGTCCGTTAAGAATGCCAAATTTGTCAAAATCCCGTATTCACACAAAACCAAATCGTAATCGCACTCAAGGTCCGTAAAGAAAGCAAAGTTCGTCAAATAATCACAAATGAGCGTATCGTACGTAAGGCGCAAACAAAAGCAGGCAAACGACTGGCGCCAGAACACAATAGGCGCTCGGACTACACCCCCCGCCTCATCCCCTTGTCACAAAGAATAGCATTCCTCAGTTCCAGTTATCCATTTCGCCAATGAGAGTGAGAGAGATAGCAATAATGCGGTCTCTTTCATATCCTCTCACTCGGGCAATTTTTTAGCAGGTAAGTACTGCGTTACATCCAACACTACAACCGATGTGATCCGCGAGAAAAATATTTAAATATGGGTTTCATGTAGTTAATTTTTGCTAAATTGTGATTAATCTGAACCTTAGAAATTATAAAAAGACCAGATATTTTTTTTATCATCTGATAGGAATTTGGTAAATTTTATGAAATTTTCACCTCGCTGTCTTTGATGGCCGATTTAAGCCAAAGTAGCCCTATTAAGTACTTCTTTTTTTAAATGATTATGAAAGCAGAGAGTCTGGAGAAGTTTTTACACATACTTAGAAACCATGAATTCGTCTGTTTAGATTTTTAATTTAAAGATGAATTTTTAAGTAATTATTCACTAACATTCAAATTTTGACTTTACACTACTGTTTTCTAAATTTCCACTAAAGTCACGAAGCTGATTATTTTAGACATAAAAGAAGCGCTAAAGATGATTCAGTGGCAAAAAGAAAAACATTAAAATATGTTCTACTTTTTTTTATTTAAAATTTTTAAATTCTTTGGATCAAAATTTTCAAAAAGTCAGAAAAAAAATTATTACTCGAAAACTACGAATAATCGCGGAACATACATGGGGGTGATTCGGGTACTCCAAGAGGTGCTCTAACTCTGGACTTACGCTTGACACTATTTTTTGGGACACCCTGTATATTATAGATAAACGTAACTTTGACACTATCTTTCGCTGAAAGTAAACAAAACTATCTCTCTCTAGTGTATAGTCTATAGGGGAACTTGTTGTACCTAGGACATTTTTTGATATATGTATTTTTTATTGTAATTTGACGTACTATACAACCCCATATTTTGGGAGGTCAACTATTTGAGTATCAACCTCCAAAATATCAGACCGACGTTTCGGCCGGTAATATAGTTCTTGTTTACCGCGATAAGACCCGATTCTATTCTATTTGAAATTTGAAAATCGGTACACAATTGGCGGAGTAATCGCATGACATACACAAAATAAAACATACGCATCGAATTGAGAACCTCCTGCTTTTCTGAAGTCTGTTAAAAAGACCAGAAAACGTAAGGAAACTATTTTTTATTCTTCTTGATCAATGTTATTATATGATAATCTACGGGGTGTAAAACAACAATACGATAAATACTTCCTAATAACTCCTTTGCATACAAAAACATTTTATAATTTCGATTAGATCATTCCAAATTATAACTAAGAATTTATATATTGGCTGAGTTTGCATTTATTCTCGTATTGTTATTTTACGGCCGAATACTCAAACGACACTTAGATATTTATGAGCTGCTCAAATAATTGAGAGCGACTCATACTCAAAACAATCATTAACAGCTACTTAATTTTTGAGACGGACTTAACTTTAAGGTCTTTTTGTCAACAAAAATGAACCAAAATCGTATACTCAAACGTCAATTATCATTCGACATGTGATTAATGCCACATTAACTGCATTAATGTCGCTCTTATTTTAAGGGAGCTTCGGACGTCGCTCAAGTAGCGCGTAAGGAGTTATGATTGAGATTTTCTTATACATAGTTACCATTACTATTTTTCTAAATATGTTAAAACTAATAAAATTAATGTTTTTACAAACCTATTTGGTAAATGCAACTGAAAGTTGATCGTACCTTCCTATCAATATGTACTTTTTAAATTATAAAACTAATAGTAAAAAGAGATTTTTAAAACAAGCTTTTATTTTAATGCCCTAAAAATAGGAAAATAAACTTTAATTTATTATTGATATGTTAATTTTTTTATGAAAATATAACAATAATACAATACTTATTTAACTTGATCTTGATATTGGTAATTCAAGAAAGAAAACGATTGTTTCTATAAAATAGGTAAATCTTGTGACAAGCTTTTATATTTTCCAATCTAACGAGCCCAAACTCGATGGGGATGTGTTGTTTTAATGCGGAGTTCCTAAAGCTACCTTCCACCTCTAGCATCAGATCCTGGTTGCACATGTAGGATTAAAGTACTCGTCAATTCGAATCAAATGAGGCCAAACTCAATGGGGTTGTGTCGTTTTATTGCAGAGTTCCTTTGGCCACCTTCCAGCTCCAACATCAGACCCTGGTTACCATGTAAGATCAAAGTACTCGTCACAACGAATCAAACGAGCTCAAACTCGATGGGGTTGTGCAGTTTTATTGCGGAGTTCCTATGGCTACCTTCCAGCTCCAGCATCAGACCCTGATGGTTACCATTAAGATTAAAAGTACTTGTCAATACGAATCCAACGAGACCAAACTCGATGGGGTTGTGTCGTTTTCATCACAGTTTTATATTGAAGATTTATTCAAAACCATATTAATTTAATATTAAATTATAAATTATTACATTAGTTGAAAAGTCACTAAAAAACTTTACAGAAGAAATGGCTGTATGTGCTTAAATCCGTTTGCTTCTTAAACTTGGAAAACTTAAATCTACAAATGTAAAAAACATGGCGAGAATTAATTTTTGTTTGATTTTATTATATTTTATGTCTTCGCGGATTTTTGATCATATGTTGTCGATTCATAATCAATATTTTTTTTCGCTTAACATTTTAAGATGGTTTTCTATCGAATATGCGAAAAATTTATTAATGTTACCAGTGTACAAAGATATAAGTCTCTCTTACAAAAGCAGCCGTTATCAACGATTAAAAATTGTTTCAGTATTTCATTTAAATCCAAGACCTCCTTAAAATTAGGAAGACCTTTAGTAAGATTTTATTTGAAGCGTTTGAGTATTTGGCCGTTAACCTTGTATATTAAGACGTTACATCCGACAAGTGGTAAGTGTAAACTTTTAAAATCGTTTCTGATTTAAGCACGTTCCGTAATGGTTAGATGGTATCTCCGTAAAACAATTTATAGTCTATCAAAGGAGCTCTACAGTCCAGTTTAGTTTCCGGCGACCGTTCTGGATTGTTGCCAACTCTGTGGAGAGTAGCGCTCTCGCAGCCTACCGACTTTTAATTATTAATTTAATGGATTCATTAGGTGAATTAAATATTTTTAAATTTAGAAACCTAACAACCCATTTAAAACCTAGCGTACACGGTAATTTCTACAAGTTCCAGACATTCATAGTGGTATTTTTATTGTTTACTCTACTAGTTGCCCGAATAGACTTCCCTCTGTCAAAAGTGATTTACTCTATGTTTTGTATGAGAAAAGAAAGGTATTGTTTTTTTTTAATTGATCTTACAAGATGTTTCTTATAAAATTATACAACTTTTACAAAAAGTATGTAAAAATGATCATCAAGTGTTAGACATTAATCATAAAAATTGAAATAATAATGATACATTTTTTTACACATATAATCTTTATTATCAACAGTAAAAAATATGTTTCAACGAAGGAATTCAATACACTAATCATCATGTCAAATATTATAAAAATACAATAGTATAAAATAGTTTTGAATTTAAAAATATAGGTTATTATGTGTCGAGAGCCTAAAAAATCTGTAGCCTGTAAACACGCCAAGGTCCTTTTACACGAACAAGAAACGCTGCGACTTTAACAAAGTTTTTCATAATGGCTTATAATTTAAGATCGGTTCTATCGAACGAATAATGGTAGGACTTATAGAATTCACAATGTCATGTGATTGCTCAATGAGAAATATTAAGCTCCAATAATAATAATCGCCAATCACCTCAGAACTACACTACCCTTGAAATAATGTACTTATTTTTATAATATTAAAGAAACTAATAGCCCTACATTCACAATCTATCCCAACGCTACTTCGCTAGCGCCATCGTCCACCCTAACTCCCTAGTTAGACAGGTGGCCGACTACACTAAAAAACAGTACGATTTTTGCCCGATACTTAGTGTATCGGCCAAAAATCGTCGACCGAGGAACATCCTCCTCGATCACCCCGACCCGATCACACGAGCGAATGATCTTCTCCCTCCGCCTTTCAACTCACTATCAAACACTGCACACCCACGCACTAGTCCCACACACCGCACTCGTCGAACAAGAGTGCGAAGGCCCGGTCTACACAGTTTGCGATATACCAGGTACAGATATGTGCCTGGTCGCTTTTCCCCACCCTCCACTACAGGGCGAACTCGAGCGTCCGAGCCTCAGAGGCGCACTCGCGTTGCAGCCGCTCTCCGCACCGGCTATAACCCGCCTGATGACTCTACTCAGAGAGCGGGACACCCCCGTGGTGATGCCTCTCTGAGCTAGAAATTTATCAGGTTTGGTAAGCCAAACGAGGTTTGAGGACCCACCAAAGTTCTCGCCTTCTTACAAATAATCAAGGTGAAGCTGTAACAATGGTGCTTTTTGATTTGCTTTAATGACCCAAACACCATTAACGACCATTGTCTTGACGTCCCGGGAAGTGACACGGTTTCGTTGTCGCAGTTAACGTATTTTGAATTTCACAACTACGGGAATGACCTTTTAAAGTTGAAGCCGGTACATGAGAATGATGTGGCCAAGTATATTACATCTTCATGTAGTAACGCAGTAGGTGTGGATGGGATCAGTAGGGATATGCTTTTGCTGACGCTTCCTCGGACCCTTGCAGTCATCACTTCTATTATAAATAAATCTATAATGACAGGAGAGGTCCCTACTGTCTGGAAATCCGCCTTTGTGTTGCCATTGCCAAAGGTAAATAACCCAACTACCCTGAAAGAACTGAGGCCAATTAGTATTTTGCCCTATCTATCCAAAATTTTGGAAAAGGCTGTTTACAATCAGCTTAGTTGTTTTGTTGAACGTAACAATATTCTACCGTGTGTTCAGTCTGGGTTTCGTCGAGGTATGGGTACCATTACGGCTTTGCTTGATGTAGTCGATAACGTGCTCACAGAACAAGATGCTGGTAACAGTACTTCAATGGTTCTCTTGGACTTTTCCCGTGCGTTTGACTGTTTAAATGTACCTTTACTCCTGTCGAAGCTTCACTATTACGGTGTCGATTCTGCATCTCTGTCCTGGTTTGATAGCTATTTAAAAAACCGTTGGCAATCAGTTAAGCTTCCTAAAGAAGATGGCACTTTCTCAGTGTCTCTACCTAAACTCCTCCAGCGTGGTGTCCCCCAGGGCTCCATACTTGGCCCTTTACTTTTTATTATATACAGTGCTGATGTTGTCAGAGTCATCAAACACTCAAACTATCAGCTATATGCTGATGATATACAATTATATTTATCAGCCAATCCAACTGACACTGGTATGCTTATCTCTAAACTAAATGAAGATCTAAATAGTGTTGCGTTGTGGTCGGAGCGAAATGGTCTGGTCCTTAATCCAAATAAGTCTAAATACTTAATTCTTGGTTCGAAAAATCAAATTGCTAAAGTTATTAAAGGTGACCCAGTGGTTGCGATTCAGGGGAAGACCATTGAGCTGGTGGATGAGGCAAAGAATCTGGGTATATCTATGGATAGGCATCTGCGTTTTGAGACCCATATACTGAATCTAGTCAGATCCTGTTTTTATCGCTTGAAGGTTTTATACAATATTAGAAACCTCCTTAGTGAAAAGTACGTATAACTTTATGTGAATCATTGATATTGTCCAGGCTTAATTATGGAGACTTGGTGTATGGTCCACGTCTACAGTCGAAAACTCGTCGCCTTGTACAGCGGGTGCAGAATGCATGTTGTCGCTTCTGCTTCAAAATACCTCCCAGGAGTCACATCTCACCATATTTAAATGAGGCATCCATGCTGAATATGAGCTCGCGGAGACATCTGCACCTTGCTTGTTTGGTGTTTGATGTCTTGAAATCTGGGAAGCCGACATATCTCTTTTCGAAACTTAAAAAATCACCATTTCATGATAGGTATGGTACCAGAACCTGCAGATGGCTTTTGGAATGTCATCCTCATAAGACTGTGGCCTTCACTGGTGGTTTTCGCTACCTAGCTACCAAATGTTGGAACAACATACCTCCTCCACCTTTGAGACAATTATCTTCTAAATTTTCTTTCAAAAAACATATTAAACTATTTCTTTTACAAAAACAACTTCTGGGTGTTCCAAAGGGGTACTCGGTAGCGGATTTTGCCATTTGAATGGACAGGATGATCTTTTTTAATTCTGCTGGATAGGTAATGATTTACAAATGCAAACCGTATTCCATATTTACTCGCATAATAATTCACATAATAATATAAAACAATAATTTTGAATTTTATTTTTCTGCTTCTCCTTTTTACAGTTTCCAGATTTTTTGCAATATTGACTCATATGCATAAATTTATACACACTGTATACATATAATAATATATATAATAACATATAGATACACATAACTTTGCCATTTACTGTTAAAATTTTCTTAGTATTTTAATTAACAAGAAGCCCTCGGGTTGTAGCAGAATACCAGTGCTTTGCTCACATCCTGATGTGAGTAAAACCAGTCACTGAGTTGCAACCCTTTTACACTTCTGCAGCGCACACAACGTAATTTTGGATTAGGTACCTACCTACTATATTCTTAATTTTATGTTTAGTATTTTTTTTGTTTGTGTGTGATGAAGATCGTTGTAAATAAAGACTATCTATCTATCTATCTATCTATCTATGGTGTCTATCAGAATACAGATTTTTTGATATCGATTTTCATTTTACCGAAAACTATTCCACGATTTTCAATATATATTTTTTTCAATTCATCAATTTTTAATCATCGCTGTTTTATATCATCGAAAAACTTTCTTAAAAAAATCTTTTAAAGTTGTTTTGATTACCAGAAAAACGGTATATCGAACTTACATTTCGTAAAAGTTATCGATGAAACTATTCGTAAAAACATGTTACAATATGTATCGAAACCCATAATACTTTTTCACATAACAACTTTTTATCGCAGTAGGTACAGGGTGAGGAAGTACATACTTCCAAAGATATGAGCATTTGAAATTTGAAAAAACTAACCTCAAAATTAGCAGTTTCCACGAGCAATAAGTATGCAAAGTCGAGAATACACATAAAGTCGTTTCTGGCGCTTCGCCGGCCGCTGCCGCGGCACGCTCGCTTCGCTCGCTCGGCTCGCGCGCTTGGTTCATGTTCAAAACTACGCTCGTCGCTTCGCTCCTCGCTACCTATTTTTGACCTGCCTGCAGTTTCTACATATACCTACATATCTACATATACAATCACTTTTTTTGAAGTAAAAATTGATGTTTCCATTATTTTGCAAACTGAAACTTACGATGAAACAAAAATATGGGTATAAAATGAATAAAACATGAAAAGAAATAACGATGAACTGTTTTTGTAGATAATAAATATTCGAGGAAACGAAAATGCGATGTAACCTAATTCTAGGGTTTGTTAAATATTGAAAAAAAAGTTCTGCGATTCGTTTTATGGGTAATGAAAATCGTTGAAAGTAATTGCGATAAAATTATGGATTCCCCTGTAACAGCCATCTGCGGCTAACAGCATAGGCCCTTCAAAAAAAAAGAAACTAATAGCTTTAAATTCACGTGATAGTATATGACGATAAGATTGAAGGTAGATGATGTGAACATCATTCAGGGTACCGAAGGTTGTCTTTTGTGTTTCGTCAGATGTTATTCCGTATTCCTTACACCCCTTTGCTTAATCTCTATCCAATAATTTCTAAACGACTTCACACAATAAGAGGGATTCATCATCATCATCATCACAGCTCATATACGTCCCCATCGAGGGGCACGAGCTTACCCTAACTAGTTATGGTTAGGCGATTGGCGATTAGGTCTTAGTCAAACCACGATAGCCCAGTGCGGATTGCTTGACTTCACATAACACCTACGAATGACTTCAAAGGTGTATGCAGGTTTCCTCACGATGTTTTCCTTTACCGTAGGAGCATCAGATAAATGTACATATGAAATTCGTGAAACGAAAAACACATTAGTACATGGCAGGATCGATCGCGGGCCTTCCGATTCTACATGGCGCACAGTCCAGTGCCGAGCGCCACCGACGCTCAGAGTGATTATCAATTATCAATTCGATTGTATGTTTTTTTATGTTTGTTACCTCATAATTCTGTCATTTATTTTTGTTTGAGATACTTCTCGATAGGTTCCGTTATCACCAAAGTCAGGATCTAGTGATAGGGTCTCAGGAAAATCGGGGGAAGCCCTTTAGTTTTGTAGCTACGTCCAACGTGTTTCATATTTTTTCCGGAACTATTCAGGTATTTGCGTCTGATACTCATGAACCGAATTAATGATGGAAGGGTCTTTAATTTCAAGGTGTAAGAGGTAAGTTTTTGAAATATAATAGGCATGTATTGACCCTTTGTCGTATCCTTCAAGTAAATTGAATACAGAAAAAAATTCAATAAACAGATTAAAAAAATTGAAAAATTAAAAAATAGTTAAAGCTTTGTGTTGTAATTTCTTGATGGAACTCCATGCGACCGGTTTCGATACATCATCGTCAGGCCTGACGATGATGTATCGAAACCGGTCGCAATAATTGAAGTATAATAAAGATTCAAGTGGAACTTGTGAAATTAGTGTTTTAATAACAAGAAAAAATTCAAAACTTCAAAAACACTGAAAAGTTAAAAATAATATAAGAATAGGTACAAGCAACATCATTTTTCTATATTAGAATCGTTGCCAAGCGATGATCTCCTAGAAAGTCTTAAAATTTGGCACCGACTTCGATATAGAAATGTGATGTTGTCTGTACCTATTCTTATATTATTTTAGCTTTCAGTGCTGTTGAAGTCTATTTAAGTCGGTGTCTATTTTTTTGTATTTTTTAATTTTTATCTCAACATTATTAATTGTATAATAAATAATGATTTCGACTTGTTATTTATCTATATAGGAACATATAAATCTACACGTCCAGAGTCCAGACTTGCAGACTACTATCGTCCTACTTGTTGCCGAGCCTAAACAATTAAAGGACGATGCCCACTTTTGTATGGAGACTTGCCCCACTTACAAATTTCCATGAACAGAAACAACTTTAGGTTTATTTCAAACGTTTTTCGTCATTGAGTAGAAAACAAGTATTGTTTTTTAGTTAAAGCTGCAGTTTCGTAGATATTAATAATAATTGCTCCTAATCTAACCTAAGCGGCTCATATAGTTGCAAGACGTCAAACTAGTTACTTATGCTGAACTTTCGATCATTAAAAGTCAGTTACAATATACTATCAATATACTTACCTATTGATATCCAGTATTATCAACAATAAGGAATCAAATGTGTAACAAAAATCGCAAAGAATGCAACCTGACATTATACAAAGGGAAGTGCGACTTATTTTAGGCCACCACCTAAGTACAGATTTGCAGCATATTTAACATCATCGCCATTCATTAGTTTTTTATAGGGTATATGCTCTACGGTTTTTGACCATCATCAGAATTCGCTGGCTTAGGTGAAAAACGGGGTTTTATATTCTATGCGATCTGTCAACCTTTTGTCATTGCAAAAAAAAATGCTTTTTAATTGAAATGATGAAATGTAATCACAATGTAATATATTTTATAATTTATTAGAAAAAAACATTTTAAAATTTAATGAAAGAAATAATGCATAACATTAAAAAAGGTGTTATTGTAGTTATAACGAAAGAATGCATAAATATGTAGTTGCCATTATGTAACAGGAAATGCATGTCTTTAATTTTTACCGAAAAAAACCATAGCTTCTATCTGTTTTATGTTATACTGAAAAATCATGTTTTATCAAAACATGATTTTTCAGTATAACATATTTTTTTTAATATATTTAATTAGATATAACGCTTTATTGGTCATCAACCTTGATAGTGGAGCAAAATCAGGCATCCTCCTTTAGACATTAATATGAAATTTCGACAGTACGTTCCTTTTATAGAGCTAATATCTTCTAAAAAAAGGTTTATAGAAGTTGAACCCCCAAAGTGGTAAAAATAGGGTTTGAATATTTGATTGAAATTTAATTATATTTAAACTAATAGCATCATCATCATCATCATCAACCTACACTCCTCCACTATTGGACATAGGTCCCTAATGCATGCCACTGCTCCCGATCTTCGGCTACTCTCATCCAGCCCACTCCAGCCAGCCTACGTAAACCGTCATCCCATCTTGTCGCAGGGCGTCCCACACTACGTTTTCCGAGTCGCGGTCTCCACTCAAGAACCTTACGACTCCAACGTCCGTCAGTTCTGCGACTCATGTGGCTAGCCCACTGCCACTTCAGTTTGCTGATTTGGTGGGCTATGTCGGCTATATGTGGGCTATATATATAAACTAATAGCATGAATACATATTAGGCTAATAATATAAATAAGTTTTAACTCTTTAAAAATTAAAGCTGGAGTGAAATAGGAGATGAAATTTTATATTTTGTTTGATGAATATCACATCAAAACTACTAACTAACCATCATGTTTTAGTGAGACCTTTTTTAAAGCTGCTGTTGGACTGGACTGCTTTTACTGCGGAATAATCTCACGGGATTTTCACAGGGTAAAAAAGAAAATAACGCGGACAAAGTTGCTGGCGGAAAACTAGTTCCTATGATAAAGTTTTGGCACGAAGTTCCTTATGGGACGTTGTGGTGACTGGGGCTAGCTGGCAAAAACTGTTTACAAAAAGGGTTACAGCGCATTTAATATTAAACTACTCGAAAACAACGCATCGTAGGTCGAGACACGGTGCGTATGATAGCTAGAGAAACGACTGAGATTTTTAAATGAGAGCCGTTATGATTCTCAAAATGGAGAAAAAATATAATAATTTTAATAAAATATTTGACGAATACCAAAAAAACTTCGTTCCTATTGGGTGTTCTACTACATCACACGGTTTTTTTAATACAAGATGGCGCAAACAAGCAGACTGCCCACCTAATGGTAAGTTGTATAATCGTCTTTAGTACATAAAGTACAAATTGAGTACAGTTAAATAAATTATAATTCTGAAAATATATTTGTTTAAATTTTACAAATAAAATATAAGTGTATGTATTGAATCGTTCCGATTCACGAATCAAATACATAATTAGTCAAATATTTTTTAATTATATGAGAATTATAAATAATGCTGTTTCAGTTGATTACTTTTAAACTTAAGATTATATATTTTTTTAACAATAAATAAAGACCGCTTTCTATAATACTTTTACGTCAAAAATAATACAAGAATACATATAACATTACATTTTATGTAGAAGTCGTTGCCAAGCTATGATCTTCTTTAAAACATTAAAAGTGTTTATGCTGACGATTTTTATTTTTTAAAACACGAAAAATAAATTGTCTCAACTTTGGACAACGTTTAGTGTAACGAGTGTAACATCCGTCATATTTGCACGTTGCAGCCATAAAAAGAACTTAACGACACCAAAAATTACGGCGGAAAATTGACCATTTCGTCGCATCGAAGCGTTCTCCTGCCGTTTCGACGCGAACATCACAAAGCATTGATTGCGTAACCCGGCCCATTAAAATGGGAGGGATGATGACCAAGGATACATTTGTCCGAGAAACGACCTCCATTATGGGACTCCGTCAGTTGATGGTCGGACCCCTTTTTTCCCCGGAATAATTCTCTTTTATTAAAGAAACTAATATTAATTGAAGTCGATTTGGTGGAGGCGGCGGAATTTGTAACTTTTTACATGGAATGTGCGTAGCAGGCACGTTTGGCGAAGGTTTTTGTTTTGAGTGAGCACTGAGTGAATGGTTTTGGCGATACCCAAAAGGGCTGAGCCTAAAACAGAAACAATTAGATGAAAATCAGCATGGGTTGCGTTGTCAAAAGTTTGACCGCTTGACTATGTGATAAGAGTAATGATCGCATTATATTAACACCTTTCAGCGTTAGTTGCATATTTTAGCATTTTTTTAAAATCATGCGTATTTGCGCTCGAATCTGTTCATCGTTCAGGATGTCTCATAGTGACCGAGATACATTCAACCCTTTAGACGCAAAAAACATTCATTCCTTTTTGGGACCTTAACTTGTAATTTCGATGTTCACTTGTTTCACCACCAGACCACGTGATTATCTGTTATCTATTATCTACAACACGCTGATCAGACAAAGAACATTCCGCGCTGTTTATAATTTAAGATCAAATGAATCTCTCAAAGCTATATTTACGGAAATGAATTGTGTATATTTATGACAATTTAATTTATTCTTAGGCTTCCGCATCTCAAAAGGAAAAACACGGAACCCTTGGTGGACCCCTTTGCTGTTCGTCTGTCAGTCTGTCTGTCAGGACCCTTCTCTCGGGAGCACATAGAGACATCAATATGAAATTTATGTCAAATACTCGGGTCTACAATCTCTTTCATCTGTAAGAAGAATCATACTTGTAAGACAACCCGATCAAAATATATGACCGTTTATGTCGCATGCTTTGCAAATTTTACGATTTCACAAGGAAATCAAAATGTACTTCCTGTTGACCTAGAATCATGAAATTTGGCAATAAACAATGTCTTACACCATATATTGAGGAACAAACCTGAAAACCTTAAATATGTAAATAATTAGTTAGGAACTTATAATATACTTAAATAAGATTGTACGGAACCCTTTGAACTAAGTTTCATTTCATTTGATTAGACGGGTTGCAGTAGTGTTTTGATTATAGTTATCTAATTCTCCGAAGAATTACTTGCTTTTAGCTCCTTAGACTTTTTTTTATTAGTATGAGCGGCTATGTTTTGTCACTGCGACATAAAATATCTATTGTGACCGCCACTATTACAGTTCTCCCACAAGTCCTGCATCTTCTAAAAAGTGCAGTATTTTCTTGGGGGAGAGGTGCTTGACCTCATCTGGTAACAGTAAGTGTTTGCCCAGATGTAGGCTGCGTTTACGCATCAGTGGTCCACAGTTTGTGAGCAAGTGCATAGGCGTCTCTTCTGCTTCGTGGCAGACCCTGCATTCTCTGCACTCACTCAACTCCATGATGGACTTGTGCTTATTAAGGCGACAGTGTCCAGTGAGGGCTCTGACCAAAGTGCGTATGTTGTTCTCGCTTAATCCTCGGATCTGTTTGCAGGTACTACGGTCATAGGCTTTTATGAGTGCCTTAGAGTGTTTAAGTCCTGGCATATGCAGCCATGCCTTGTAGGACTTGTTGTCGTAATGGGTTTCAAGCGTTAGACGGGCGAGGCTTTTGTGTATACCACAGAATGGTTCAGGACCATATTGCGATCCTTCGGCCCCAGCCCTGGCGAGCTCATCGGCACATTCGTTGCCAGTGATTCCCGCATGCCATCTAAGTATTACTCTGTTACTGTGTCCCAGAGTGTTTAGGCGGTTCATACAGTCAGCCACTAGCTTTGAGGTCATGAGGTTACTGCTCAGCGCCAGTAAAGCTGCTTGACTGTCTGAGTTTATGTATATTGTCCGGTTGGCTTGGTTGATTCCAAGGTTGGTTTCCGCACATTCTAAGATGGCATAAACCTCCGCTTGGAAGATGGAGGCAAAGCTGCCCAAGCTTTGTGAGAACTTGTGCAGTGGCTGCTCTCTATATATACCAAATCCCACTTTGGACCCCATCTTGGATCCATCGGTAAACCATACGGTGCTTCCTGTCTCATAGGTAACTTGCTCGTTTAGCCAGTCATCCCTAGATAGAAGTTCCACTTTGTAGTTCCTATTGAAATTGCAACGTGGAGGCATGATATCAGAGATCATGCTTAGTATTGGTGTCTCATTGACTAGGTCTAATAGAGACCTTTGTCGAAGGGACAGACACTTGAACCCGCCTTGGGCATTCATCCTGTACGCACACGCTATCGCCTCCTTAACAATAAACATGTCCAGGGGTGTGAGTCGCAGTAGCGCATTCAGGGCTGCCCCAGGCGTGGTGGAAATTGCGCCTATAGCCATGAGACAGGCAGTTCTTTGTAGACTGCCTAACCTATTTGCAGCAGTTTTTTGTTTGGCTTTGTTGTACCACACCACTGAGCCGTACGTAATTATCGGACGTACAATGGTTAAGTACAGCCATAGGACCGATCTGGAGCTTAGGCCCCAGTTGGTCCCAACCATTCGACTGCAAGCCCCTAAGGCAATTTTTGCCTTATCTATTATGTTGGTATAATGTCATCAAAGCCGGGCTGATATTGTCATCTCTTAGGGCAGTTCGTAGACCAAGTAATACTGCGGGTAGATGTTCGCTCCACTTTGTTTTTGCGTCTCTTGCCATAAATGCTGCCTTCAATGTTCAGTGCCATCTTTCGACTTCGCCATTGGCTTGAGGGTGAAACGCTGTAGTTCGACAACGAGTGATACCGAATTTCTTCATTAAGGCATTGAATAGTGATGACTCGAATCGCCTTCCCTGATCTGTGGTCACTCGTATCGGGCATCCAAATCTAGCGATCCAGCCGTTATACATTGCTTCGGCAACTACTTCAGCGGTAATACAGCTTACAGGAATTGCCTCTGGCCACTTGGTACAGCGATCGATGATGGTGACTATATATCTGTAGTCATTTGACGGTGGCAACGGTCCAACAATGTCAATGTGGATATGCTCGAATCTGTTCGATTGGGGAAACTCGCCCAATGGACTGATAACATGTCGATGTACTTTCGCCCGCTGACATCCGATGCACGCCTTGGATCTTTGTTTATGGATGGCCAAAAGAATTTTGATGTCATCATCTTCCTGGTAGCTCTTATTCCTGGATGGCTTATATCGTGTTGCGCTTTGTAGGCGGCATAGCGATAAGCTGCGGGTATGTATGGTCGCGGATTCAAAGTTGATGTCTCGCATATGATCGGTTTGTTAATTGCAGGTAGGTTGATATATGCGAATTTCAAGTGCGTGCAATCATTGCGTAATTTCTTCAGCTCTTGATCGTTTTCTTGGTCTTTCAACATTTTTTCAAAATCAATAGTTGACGATATCTCGATGCCATCTATGCGTGATAGTGCGTCAGCGGCTTGGTTTCGGTCTCCGTGTATGTATTTGATGTTCGAGCAGAACTGACTGATGAAGTGAAGTTGTCTTTCACGTCGCGGTGTATCACTACTGGTAGGGGGTCCATTGAGTGCGTACGTCAATGGTTTGTGGTCTGTGTATATCGCGACGTCATTCCCTTCAATCAGTCTTCGAAGATGTTTCACTGCTGTATACATGGCCAACAGCTCTCGGTCGTATACGCTCTATCGACGTTGCGTTTCACTCATCGATTTCGAGAAGAATGCCAGTGGTCTCCAGACATTGCCAATTCGCTGTTAAAGTGTAGCGCCGTGACTTTTTTCTGAGGCATCGGTCATCAGACAGAGTGGTGCGCCGGCTATGGGATGCGATAGCGTCGTTGCTTCGAGAATGCTTTGACGGCACTTCTCAAATGCATCTTCTGCTTCTTTCGTCCATACGATAGGGGTTTTGTCATTCTTCTTAGTATTGTGTAGGTATTTGTTGAGCTCGTTCTGGTTTTCTGCTTGATGTGGCAGACAAGCGCGATAGAAATTAATCATTCAAATTCAAATTCAAATTCAATATCTTTTATTCAAATTGGATTGTTACAATCTCTTTTGAACGTCAAAGCAGCTACGCCATTGGTTCACAAGTCTACGGCGGGAGACCTTGTACTGGAAAGAACCAGCAAGAAAACCAGCAAGGGCTATTTTTTTCTCCCTGTATTGTTACAGAGTCGTCAATTGGAAGCTGACCTCACAGCAGAAGTTTGAGCTCAACTTCCATTACAAGATTAGATGTGTCAGTTCTCTTCTTACTACTTATTACCAAAAATAATTTTTGTTTAAACAAATGGTTATACATAACAAGACGATTCATTATCTGAAAAATTAACACCAGGCATTGGCATCATTCAAATAATCGTTAACTTTATAATATCCTTTACTCATAAGAGTCTTTTTTACATGCGCTTTAAACTTATGAAAAGGCAAGTCGGTAAGACTTTGTGGAAGCTTATTATAAAAGGTTATACATTTCCCCATAAACGAGCCTCTAGTTTTTTGAAGCCTGAATGTTGGAACGGCAAGTTTATTTTTGTATCTTGTGTTTAGATGATGAATTTGGAAATTGGTTTCAAATGTATTATAATTCTTATAGACATAAATCAAATTTTCATAAATGTACTGTCCTGCTAAAGTCAATATATTAATTTCTCTAAATAAGTCCCTTAAAGAATCTCTTGCTCGTAAATTATAAATAGCGCGAACCGCTCTTTTTTGAAGTACAAAAATACTTTCAATACTAGCAGCCGATCCCCACAGTAGTATTCCATATGACATGACACTATGAAAATAACTAAAGTAAATCAATCTTGCCGTTTCAACATCAGTAAGTTGTCTTATTTTTTTAACTGCATATGCTGCAGAACTAAGTTTGTTAGCCAAGGACTCAATATGTGGATCCCACTGCAATCTAGAATCTAGTGTTATACCCAAAAATTTAGTAAAGTCGATGAATTCAACAATTTCATTATTCATTTCCACTATGGTATCCACTTTTCTTATATTTGGCAATGAGAATTTAATACATTTAGTTTTACGTGAATTTAAAGATAAATTATTTATAGTGAACCAATGCAATACTTTAGAGAGAGTAGTGCCCAATGTGCAGTGGGCTGACCCAGGGACTGTTCGAAGGTGTACATATTCCCATATCGATCATCTTCTCAAATTCAATTTTCGCTGCCTTGTACTTGTCGGGAGGTAGTGGACGTGCTTTAGCATATAGGGGTGGTCCAGATGTCTCGATGTGGTGCGTGACTTGATGCTTGGCTGGCGTCTTCAGTGACATTGGTCGCAGTGCGTCTGGAAACTCCTTCAAGGTATCGTGGTACTCGTGGTTTCGATTGATCATGTATACGCGACTTTCTTGATTTTTGATTGAGATTGTATTCACGGCGATATCGATCACTCCGTCGACTAGCTTGCGGCGATGTAAGTCAACCAACAGGCGATGTTTGCTAAGGAAATCGGCTCCCAGGATAGAAGTCCTCACTTCAGCCACCACAAATGTCCATTTAAAACAGCGCCGTAGTCCTAAGTTGAGTTCTAATGTACGCTCTCCGTAGGTACGTATCGGCGTGTTATTCGCTGCATACAGTTGGTATTGTGGGGTAGTATTGAAATTTTTCTTGTGACTTCGTGCTGCCAAGACGGATATGTCAGCTCCCGTGTCGACCAGGAATTTCTCTTTTGTTCTGATGTCGGTGACACATAGGCGGTGAGTTGTACAGGGAACATCGACGCCCGCCACTGTCGATGTCTTCTTTAGTTTTCCGACTTCCTTCTTGAGCACAGATTCACAGCGTCTTGCCTTGTCTCCATATCGGTAATGGTATCGACATTGCCATTCCGGATCTCCAGGTTTGCGATTTCTGTCAGCTGGCGTACGAGAGCAAGAGCGAATACGTGGTCGGCCGTGAATGCGGTGATGAACATGACGTAATTTTCTGGCGGATCGTAATTCTTCTATTTCGAGGGTAAGCTTCTCGATTTGCTTCGATAGTATTTGAATCTGCATGTTTTCGATATCCGTGCCTGTACTATGTGAAGCAGCAACAGATGACATCGCGCCGAGTCTTGAGTGATCACGTCGGATTCACCAATTTTGTGTTGGAAGTGTTGGAGGTAGTTTACTGGACGACTTTCAATTAAAGACTGGCTGCGCCATACCTTCACGGCATCAGACAGCTGGGTGGTGAGGCGATTGAGCTCCGTCTGGACCCGCGGGCACCGGGTGCGGGCCCACAGCTGGCGCAGCTCGCGCTTCCTGCGCATCCGCGCGCGCAGGTGGGCAGGCAGTTCCTCCCTGCGTGACTTCGCAGGGGGGCGGGTGGAGGCTGCCTCCTCGGCAGCGCGGATGCGGGTGCAGATGTCGTCGGCGGCCACGTCCACATCCTCCGGGGAGGAGAGGGGGCCGCCGAGCGCGAGATCGCTGAGCGCCGAGCTGAAGGCGCCCCAGTTGGTGCGGGGGCGCGGAGCTCTCGCCTGGACGAAGTCGGCCGCCATACTGGTGGTGATGAGGATGGGGAGGTGCTGCGTATCCATGTCGTACAGCACCTCCACGGAGACCGGGCAGGGGATGTTCCTCGTCAGGACAATGTCCAGGACGTCTGGCTGATACCTGACCGTGGTAGGAATGTGGGTGGGGGCGTCAGGTCCCACCACTTCGGCGTCAAGTCCGGTGGCGGCATTCAGGAGCATCCTCCCAGCGGGCGTGATGCAACGCGACCCCCATTGGGGGTGCTTCGCATTAAGGTCGCCCGCCATGAGAGTCGGCGTTGCTGCGTAGATGTGTAGCTCCCGCCCGGCTGCACTCACCCTCACTCCGATGGTGCGGGTAGAGATGAATGGGAGGAGGTCGAGTTGGTCGTGTACCACGTCGCGACGAACTAGGGCCGCCACGCCTCTCCAGGCGCGGCCCTGCGGTGTTGATTCGTCGCGGCGGTAGACGTGGTAGTTGGGCAGCCGGAAGGTGTTGTGCGGGAGCAGAAAGGTCTCACCCAGGAGGATCACGTGCAGATCCTGCGACTGGGCGAGCAGGCGCAGCTCCTGCGCCTTGTTCCTTACCCCCCCGGGATTCCAGTATAGAACTCTCAGTTCTTGAGGTCCTGTAGTAGGGCCACCAGCACGTCGATAGCCCGGTTGGTGGCCGCCCTGCCGCCTTATATACTAATTTCTAGGCGCAGACCCCTGCGGCGGGCAGTACCGTAAAGAGAGCCTATTTTTATTATTTACAAGTGAGGGTATCTTAATACTAATCTTATTCTAAGGGTACTTAACAAATCCATTATTACTAACTACCTACACACTTAAATATCACAATTTAATTCTAAGATTACCCTAACATTATTTTATTAACTACTGTTATGCTACCCTACAAACTATTCTAAGATACCCTACATTATTTTTATTGACTATTCTTATGTTACCCTACAAGCTATTCTAAGATACCCTACGGGCTAATTACTGCTCCGGATCGCCCTGGTCCCGTGCAGGCTCCGTTCACGACTGGGCTCCCTCCCAGGCACGCATTCATCGACACGGATCGCATAACACCTTGAATTAGGGAAAGCGGATATTATGAAAGGGGAAGGAGAAGGGAGAGGGTAAGGATTGGAGGTGGTGGAAGGAGTGATAGTTGGGGTGGACGGGAGAAAGGTGTAGGTTATACCCCTGGCCTTGGGTTGGGCTTCAGGGCAGCCTTCTTTGTCCGGGGTCACAAATGTGACACCTCAGCCTCGTCTCGGCTTGTTAACCTCGACGTGACCAAGGTTAGGCTATCCGCAACCCGCCCACCCGCTCGGTAGCATAGGAGGAATGCTTCCTACTGATGCAGAGCTGACGGGGTCATGACCCAATCACCTCTGAATCCAGGCCGAGCTCCTCCTTAGACTTACTGTCCACAAAGGCGTAGCTTCGTAGGCGCTTCAAAATACGCCGTGTACCTTTTGCAGCCCGGCGTACTAAACTCTGTTCACGAGGCGTATTGCACGCGTATATCATCAATCAATTGTTCTGACGCAGTTGAACTACGAAGACGTTACTCTGGCTTCGACCGAAGACGACAATTAAATTGGACGCATTCTTATATAGAAAAAAAAAAGATATCGCCTGTAGATTGTTCATAGTGGCAAAAGAATTATTACCAGAAAACGATAGGTTATTTTAGTCGTTCTATATAATGAGTAAAACTACTTATATCGTAGCAACACTGTTACAAAAACAAAACACCAATATGCGAGAATGTGTTGGCCTTAATGAATTGCCCTAATTAATAAAATCCTCACCCGTCCGTTTTATTTCATACGCCACTCGCTCGAAACCTTTCCAGTGATATCTTCACTAGCATATTCAGCTAGATTATTCTTGCACAAACACGGTTTTTTTCCAACTATTTGAACTAATTTGGTGGCCATTGCCATTAAACTCGTGTTCTGTACACGGCCGGTTCGTTTGGGGGGCGGAAAACCCTTCGCCTTAACCGTAACCAAACACCGGGTTGTACTTTCGTCCGTGATACACGGAGCTAAAATCGCTCGTAAGAAGTACCTTAACCTAAGTAATAAACAAACAAACTCACTATAGCAACTGTTCCATATAGCACCTGAACAGCAGCGGAGAGAGGAGTGCTGCTCCGTGATCAAAGCCCACCCATGGACCCTGAATATCTTCTAGGAACACTTGCTCACAACATAGTGGACGTGACAAACAACTACACATACACAGAGGCCCTAATCAGGTTACCAAGACACCTGATTACTTAATTGAGGTAATAATCAAATTCGCGAGTCGGGAGCATTTCACTCGTGCGCACTGTCACCGAACTATCAATACGCGAGATAGTATGCGACTACTTAACGGGGGGAATCTAGCGCGTGCCCTTAGATCTCCGAACAACACGTGCATCTACTCGGTGTACGCCCCGGCGTATAGCATGCATCACAGCACGCTGCATGAAGCCTGCATGCAGCAACGCGAGCGCAACGTTGCCGCTTCGTTGACAGAGTATCGTGGTTTTGTATGTATTTTTTTTTTATTGCAACTAAGTTGGCAAACAAGCAAACTGCCCACCTGATTGTATATGGTAACAGTCATCTATTATAATACGTGTTGAGGTGGCTAGCATTTCGCGCCATTCGAATTAAGAAACCATTGAGCGAAATAATAAAATAAAGGTCTCGTAAAAGTACCACGGCGTCCCAAAAATGGCAAACGGAAACGTGAGCCGCAACATGATATTTTGTTAAGCTTTAAAAAAAAATGACCAACCTCGAAAAATCTGTCGAGGAAGGGTACTAAAGCGATTTAAAAGTTTTGAAATACGTGACACTAGGGACCGAGATAAAAGAATCTTTACTGAGACACAGCGTGAGACCGTCATTAAGGCAGTAATGGAATTGTCTTTGCACAATTCTCGAATTCCGGTACGCAACAAAAAATTAAGAAAGGTCATCGCCAGATGTTTGAATTCTTGGAAAGTTAAGCAAAACAGGCGAAAGGAAGACGGGCGAGATAGGTGGCGTTAGTAGGGAGCGACGCTAAGTCGCTGAACCAATCAGATTTCTCTAACCAAACAAATTTCAGATGGAGGGGGTGGCTTTCGGAGGATGAGGAGAGCGTGCGGTGGCGCAGCGGAGACACAGTTCGAGTTGAGGGCGCGAAGCGGATAGGTTGAATAATCTCCTGAAAAATAGATTAATTAGTCAGTTTGCACCAATATAATAGAGCCAGCCGCAGCTGAGCTTATACATAATTCTAGGTTGTATAATTTTGTAAAGTAATAATAAAATCAGTGCAACTCCGAGTCACCGAGGGGAACCTGGTAACGTACATTAACTTAGCTCAAATTATCCCTAATTGAAACATATCTCGGCATAATAAATAACTATGGATTACATTGACGAGTCCATTTTGCTGAGAGGACAAGGTGTAGAACCAAGGAAAGCTTGGTCAATCTACGCTGTGATTTACCTAGTAATGATGGCTATTATGGTTGTGTGCGTTTGTTCCCAATTGATAAGGCGAATCATTAGATGGGTTAAAACCATTAGAAGGGGAGAATCTGTACCGCAAGTACAGGGGTTAGAGCTGGAGCGGCTTCATGCTGTGATAGTCTAAACGCCTTGGTCTAAGGGCGCGCTTAGTGAAATAACGACTAACATGTCTTCATAAATTGGACTCATGTTACTCGCTAATTTAGTAAAGGAGACCTTCTAAATATGGAGTCAAGGCGCTCTTTACAATTTTCATCTTTGCTTTTGGGTATTGTTAACGTAAAATCTTCCCCATGTTTAATTGATTAATTCTTAGTTCCGAATCGCAGAATTAGAAGCGCTTCACGCTTAAATCTCTCAGGAAAAAACACAGCGGTGTGCCGTGGCAGTTTTCCGATGTACAACACGAAGTGTTGGGACAACGTACCGCCTCCGTTAAGAAACTGTTGTTATGTTGATTTGTTGTAAATCGTGTGAAACTTATTTACTAATAAAGCTAAAAGGTATTGGGTTCGAATCCCGACCTGGGCGGCCGATTTCTCCATTATATTCTAATTTGGCTCTCAATATCTTTGACTTTTGCTATGTATAACGTACTTGTATTAAGGAGGTGGGTCTACCGTGGCGAATCGGAGACTCCCCATTTGATTGTAGACAGTGGATGTTGAGATGTTCTCATAATAAAGTTGATAGAGGGTCATAATATAACGAAGTGAAAGGGGATTTGACTATATTCTATTTGACTGTAGTATTATGTAATTTTGTTAAAATTTGTAGTTAAGTGTGTGTGTGCTTTGTATTATTGCTATATTTGTTAGATAATAAGTTTACGCCGATCAAGAGTTTTTAATTTGAATGTTCTGTTTTCTCTTGATCACTATGGCTAGGAATGGAACATTCGGTTAATCACAAATCGTGATTAATCTAAATAATTAAACTGTTTCTAACATTTTGCATAGTATTCAAGGGGTAAAATTGCTAAAAACCCCAAATAAATCATATTATTTTAAATTTAATACTGAGTTTTCTTTGTTGTATTTATATGTCCCTAACTTGAAAGTATAGATAAGTGATTCTTCGAGACTATCCGTTGAAAGATGTGTCTATTTACAATATGTTACCGCCAGAATTAATAAACTCATTACCGGGGGCGGGCATCCATCTATCTAGGCCAACCCGTTCTCGATAATTAGAAACTTTACATTTACACAAACTTATAAACACTATATATATATATTAGATTGAGTAAATTCAATTCCGTTCAATCCAATACTTTATTGCTATCCCACAATGGCTGTGTGATCTTAATCATAACTTAAGTAGTAGTCATGAACCCTGAGGGGCATAACAAATAATAACTTAATAAATTCACATACAATAAGACAACATATTACTCATAGTACTTAAATAGAGCACTAGATGGTAAGCTCATAGTGCTTTACTAGAACGCCAGGTGACAAGCTATAGAATTCAGGTCTAGGATTTAGCTAGGAGGAAACTAGGCCAGATAATTACTGAATAGTACGAGCAGCAGAGAGGCGCGCTGGGCATCCATGCAGAGTATCTCTTTATAGGGTATTGGTTTGTATAGTAAAGCATATTTCATTGATGAGAGAATAGGACAGGGTTTGGAGTGTTGAGAGTATTTAGTGCTTAGAGTCCGACTAAATTTGCATTTAGATTCAGGGGTAGTGCTCTTTGGAATGTCAGGCATGCTTGTATCGTGGTAGGCTGGTTCCGTGAGTCTTAAGGGATCGGTTCTGGCTGGATCGATCGTAGGCCGGTTCTGAGCACTTTCTCCAAGGGGACAGGTTTGCTCGCATCGCGGAGGTCAATTTTCCGAGAGTGGAATCGGAGCCGACTCCATCGATCGTACACCTGTTTCCCTGACCTAATCAGGTCATCGGTACATAGTTTGTGACGGGTTGCAGCAATTCTGAGCGTTCTATTGACACGTCCCGTCTTGACAACTGACCTCCGACCTTAGTTTGGCCAAACTAAAAGCACAATTATGATATAAATAATATAACAAAACCATGGTTCTGGGCGAGGTAGCTTTAAGCACCTATAATAACTCCATGTCTTCGGATGTGTTGAGATTGGAAAGCTTCTCAGCTTATAGGAGGTCATTGTCCGCCCAATAACCTGATAACAGGGCCGGATACCGGCGTAGGGTTCCCCCACGCTAGAGTGAATTGGTAACTGACTGGTGGCTAAGCCGCACACCTTCTAAACACCTTTTGTTCACGCCATCCGACCACTTACTAGGCACATGCAATGCCTATTCGCATTAAAGGCCGACGATTAACTACACACACAAATAATGGGCCTCAGTATCGGTGAAGAAGTATGTACAAATACTCACAAAGTAAGCTCGGTGGAATGGGCAGGTGTCTGAAGCGTGGTCATTCGGCAATGTACCGACGGGAAAAAAAATAACTTGCTGTAAATACTTAAACTTGCTGACTCGCACAATGAAAATAACTCTCTTTCGCTCCATAACCTCTAAGCTAATAGATGTACTCGATATATTCAGATTATAGGGTTAAACGAAGTCTAGTCGATCCGTACCACCACAGAAATTGGTGCCGTGACCAGGATTTCCAGCTACGTATTCGAAACAACGATGCGACTGGATTAGAATTTGGATTAAATAAAAATAAAACACAACGTAGGAACACATTATCGAGTACTAAAGTTCAGTTTCAGGGAATATGTAACGAGGGAGGGCGACGCACCATATAGTATATAAATTAAGTTTTACATTTAATGTACTTGCCTTATTCTATGTTCATTACAGCAACACGGGAGAGCGACACGTGTACGTAGTGTTCGCTGTGTGACTAATTATATGCCCATTATAGCCATATAGGAGAGCAACGCCGCAATGCATAAGATTATGCATTTGGTTCATTATGTACTACTTACATCTACTAAGGAGAGCGGCACAGTTCACGCTGTATACATTAAATTTTAATGTGCATGACTTATTATGTACCCATTGTAATATATATATTTGTATGTATTGGAGTTTCGAGGAGGCGTAAAGTCGGGGGGGGAGCGCAGCGTGAACAAATACTTATTTACTCCTACGTGTACTGTTGCAGAAAGTCGGCAGCGAGTACATAAATTGGTACTGATATACTGTTGGAGCCAGTGAGGGAGAGGGAGGACCGCGTGAAGACTCTAGTGTTTCAGGGCTTACTTTCATTCATTTGTCTATTTTAATTCTATGCTTCAATTAGTTATAGACTTAGAATTTGTCATGATATTTGATTACCAATTTACTTTTTCACTTACTCGAAATGTGTCAGATATTTAACCCATTTCCATAATTTACGGGGAGAAAATTGTGCGTGTTTATTTACTTATGTGTTTATCTAGATACCACAAGTATAACCCAGCCGTATATATTTCATGTATTGAAGGGCTTGGTTTGACTGTGTACTAGTGAAATGTGAGACCGGGTTAACGAGTAGAACGCGAGTAAACTATGATAGCGGACGTTTTAGAGACAGCCAGCACGGTATAAAGAAATTTTCATTCGTCCAACGCGAGTATTTTTAACGGATTAGTACAGTATTACGGTAAACGCGAAATTTTCTATAAGTAGATTTACAAAGATGTCGGAACGTAGAGGTAGGCGCGTAGAGAAACGTGGTAGGTCGAACGATAAAGGTGGTAACACTGAGAGATCGGAGGAACGGACTGAGGTTGTAGGGAACGCGACCTTGGAACTGTTACTGCAGAGAATGGGCGAATTTAATGAGAAATTACAACAGCTCACTTCAAATAATAAAGGCGAACAAAGCGGGTTATCTAACGTTTTACCACGCGAACCGGCTGGGGGAGAGAGTAGTAGTGGTATTGGAGAGGATTTACATGAAATCGTCAGTCCCACGTCGGAGATTCGTAGCGCGACTTCACTAGATACGCGGAATATATTCATTATACAGCCCACCGTGAGCAAACCTATTTTTGACGGCAAACCTTTGACGAACCCCATCGCGTTTTTAAAACGGTTGAAAAATTATATTAAACAATTTAATTCACCGGGGCGTGAGGTAGACATTGCCCTAGAATGTGTCACGGGACATGCTCGGAAGGTCATGGAATTGTATTCAAAGGGATGGTCTACATTTGCAGATTTCGAGGCCGATTTTAGACACAATTACTGGACCGAACAAATTCAGGAATCTGTGAGATATAGGTTGATTAATGCGGTATATTTAGAAGACTCAGGAGTAACGTTGTCGGAGCATTTCGCTGAACAAGCGGAGTCGATGCAATCATTGACAATTGCTTTTAGTGAACGGGACCTCGTGAATTCTATAATGCGGCATTATCCGGTAGATATCCAACGGTTATGGTTTACTAGAACGGAGGAGCCCACTATAATGAACGGAGCAAAATTTCTTAGGAGCTTAGAACAGAATATTGTCACGAGACGGCGACCAATCGCTACGAGTAGTAATAGCGGCAATATACATAAAAATAAATATTATAGGCGTCCCGTTACTGCTACGATGACATCTGACGTATGGCAGAATAGACGGGGATCACCAAGAGGTAGAGGTTATCGGCAAGGACGGTTAGGATATAGGTCGAACTATAATAGGGCCGCGCCATCTACAGTAAGGGGGGGAGGATTTAACCCTACGAGGCCTGCGATCACCTTTGTAAAGGAGGGTGAGGCCCCTGCTTCATCGAAATCTGTGGGGGAGGACAAAACAAAAAACTAATGTCCCCTACACAGGAGGGTCCTAATAGTTTATTGATGTGTGAATACGGGGGACTGAGGACTTTAGGGCGCGTAGGTAGTAATATGGCTTACAAGATTCTAACTAGAACCGGTTGGAAGGCAGGACAAGGCTTAGGAATAAACGAACGAGGCATTAGGCAACCGTTGGGGAGAAACGTATGCGAGGGCGACTATGATTGTAAAATAATAGCAAGTAGTATAGGAATCTTATTAGATAATCAATTTTGTAGTATCGTAGAATGTGACGAGAGTGGAGCTATGTGTGAATTTTGTAAGAATAGAGGCAGAGAGGTGTACACTATTTTCCATGAGTTAGACGAGACCGATGAGATGAAAGATGATTATTCATTACCTAAATTACCTGAAATATGTGTGTGGTTGTATGGAAGGTGTATGAATGCACTTATTGACACAGGAAGTCAGATTAGCGGAATCACAAGGGAATTGTATGATTCTATACGGGGAGAGTGCGGAGAGTTACCTGAGATCGCTATTCCAACTGTTCAGGTGCAAGGGGCGTTTGGTTCACGTAGTGAGAGCACAAACCGGCTAGTGTTGATAGAGTTCAAATTAGGTGGCACGTTAGTTGAGGTACCTGTATTAATCATGCGGAAATTACCCAGATCTTTAATATTAGGCTATGATTGGTTAGAGCGAGTGAAAGGGGTCGTAAATTGTGGTGAAGAACGGATGTTAACAATCGAACATCTGGGAATAAAATCCAGTGTTAAATTAAATTCAGATTGCGAGATCGAGCGATTAGGGGGAGAGTCGAATGCCGCCGTTATCAGCTCGATGTTAAAACAAAACGCTCACCTGGTAGAATACCCAATGGCTAACAATGGAACTAATAACAATAGCCATAGGAAAGGGTTTTTGAATGAGACTAATTTGAGTGATGAACAAAGGAGGTTCTTGTTACCTGTATTGGAAAAACATAACAGGGTGTTCGCAGAAAAACTAGGACTAACTAATAAATACGAACATGTCATAGAATTGGTAGACGAGACGCCTTTTGTTAGACGTAGTTATCCGGTACCGTTGTTGCATCGGGAACAGGTTAGGGAAAAGTTAAATGAGCTAGAACACCTAGGTGTTATCCAACAGGAAGCGACCCCGTATTGTAGTCCCCTTACGTATACTAAGAAACGAGACAGATCGATGAGACTCTTATTAGATGCGAGGGAGCTCAATAAGAAATGTTGGGAGACGCAGGCTCACCACCGCTCACGTCCGAGATTTTGCAATCCTTTCATGGAGTGAATTATATTATTCTGATTGATTTAGATAACACGTATGTCCAACTACCTTTACATCGTTATTCTAGGAGGTATACCGGCTTTACTTTCATGGGAAAGACTTATACTTATCGAGTATTACCACAAGGTCTGAAGACTTCTGTAGCAGGGTTCTCTAGAGCGATGGACATTATATATGAGGGGGTACGGGAATTTTGTATTAATTACTTAGATGATATGGTTGTGCATACTACAGGAGACTTACGATTACATATAGAGCATCTTGATCAAGTGTTAGACAAATTAGTAAAGCTTAGGGTTTTTGCCAGGTCAGACGCGGATAAAAAGATAACGAAGAAATTCATGCGGTTATACGAGGGACCGTTCCGAATCGGGGCAGTTCCTTATAATAACGTGTATACGTTGATCGATTTACAAACTAATAAAATAATAGGAAATTATAACGCGATACACTTGTTTCGTTATTATATAAACAAATAGCGGTTATCTGTAGATATTAGCTACCTGACAAGCACGGGTGCCTATACAACAGGTGGAGAAACACAAAAAAAAAGGGGACCAGGGACGCAAACAATAGGGAGAGACAAGATTTTATTGCATCTTAAAGAACAAAGGACTACTGTGCGAAGGTTTAGGATGTCGTGAGAAATAGTAGGCGAGTGTGAGAATTTTCCTTGTAGAATGGCATCGAAATTTAGTCAAGGGAAATGAGATGCAGTAGTGGAAATATATTTTCAAACATGATTGATTAAAGTATAGGGGGGGGGATAAAGAGGTTTAAAGTTGTTTCAAAATCTATTTGGGGGAGTGTGAGGTGGCTAGCATTTCGCGCCATTCGAATTAAGAAACCATTGAGCGAAATAATAAAATAAAGGTCTCGTAAAAGTACCACGGCGTCCCAAAAATGGCAAACGGAAACGTGAGCCGCAACATGATATTTTGTTAAGCTTTAAAAAAAAATGACCAACCTCGAAAAATCTGTCGAGGAAGGGTACTAAAGCGATTTAAAAGTTTTGAAATACGTGACACTAGGGACCGAGATAAAAGAATCTTTACTGAGACACAGCGTGAGACCGTCATTAAGGCAGTAATGGAATTGTCTTTGCACAATTCTCGAATTCCGGTACGCAACAAAAAATTAAGAAAGGTCATCGCCAGATGTTTGAATTCTTGGAAAGTTAAGCAAAACAGGCGAAAGGAAGACGGGCGAGATAGGTGGCGTTAGTAGGGAGCGACGCTAAGTCGCTGAACCAATCAGATTTCTCTAACCAAACAAATTTCAGATGGAGGGGGTGGCTTTCGGAGGATGAGGAGAGCGTGCGGTGGCGCAGCGGAGACACAGTTCGAGTTGAGGGCGCGAAGCGGATAGGTTGAATAATCTCCTGAAAAATAGATTAATTAGTCAGTTTGCACCAATATAATAGAGCCAGCCGCAGCTGAGCTTATACATAATTCTAGGTTGTATAATTTTGTAAAGTAATAATAAAATCAGTGCAACTCCGAGTCACCGAGGGGAACCTGGTAACGTACATTAACTTAGCTCAAATTATCCCTAATTGAAACATATCTCGGCATAATAAATAACTATGGATTACATTGACGAGTCCATTTTGCTGAGAGGACAAGGTGTAGAACCAAGGAAAGCTTGGTCAATCTACGCTGTGATTTACCTAGTAATGATGGCTATTATGGTTGTGTGCGTTTGTTCCCAATTGATAAGGCGAATCATTAGATGGGTTAAAACCATTAGAAGGGGAGAATCTGTACCGCAAGTACAGGGGTTAGAGCTGGAGCGGCTTCATGCTGTGATAGTCTAAACGCCTTGGTCTAAGGGCGCGCTTAGTGAAATAACGACTAACATGTCTTCATAAATTGGACTCATGTTACTCGCTAATTTAGTAAAGGAGACCTTCTAAATATGGAGTCAAGGCGCTCTTTACAATTTTCATCTTTGCTTTTGGGTATTGTTAACGTAAAATCTTCCCCATGTTTAATTGATTAATTCTTAGTTCCGAATCGCAGAATTAGAAGCGCTTCACGCTTAAATCTCTCAGGAAAAAACACAGCGGTGTGCCGTGGCAGTTTTCCGATGTACAACACGAAGTGTTGGGACAACGTACCGCCTCCGTTAAGAAACTGTTGTTATGTTGATTTGTTGTAAATCGTGTGAAACTTATTTACTAATAAAGCTAAAAGGTATTGGGTTCGAATCCCGACCTGGGCGGCCGATTTCTCCATTATATTCTAATTTGGCTCTCAATATCTTTGACTTTTGCTATGTATAACGTACTTGTATTAAGGAGGTGGGTCTACCGTGGCGAATCGGAGACTCCCCATTTGATTGTAGACAGTGGATGTTGAGATGTTCTCATAATAAAGTTGATAGAGGGTCATAATATAACGAAGTGAAAGGGGATTTGACTATATTCTATTTGACTGTAGTATTATGTAATTTTGTTAAAATTTGTAGTTAAGTGTGTGTGTGCTTTGTATTATTGCTATATTTGTTAGATAATAAGTTTACGCCGATCAAGAGTTTTTAATTTGAATGTTCTGTTTTCTCTTGATCACTATGGCTAGGAATGGAACATTCGTTTAATCACAAATCGTGATTAATCTTAATAATTAAACTGTTTCTAACATTTTGCATAGTATTCAAGGGGTAAAATTGCTAAAAACCCCAAATAAATCATATTATTTTAAATTTAATACTGAGTTTTCTTTGTTGTATTTATATGTCCCTAACTTGAAAGTATAGATAAGTGATTCTTCGAGACTATCCGTTGAAAGATGTGTCTATTTACAATATGTTACCGCCAGAATTAATAAACTCATTACCGGGGGCGGGCATCCATCTATCTAGGCCAACCCGTTCTCGATAATTAGAAACTTTACATTTACACAAACTTATAAACACTATATATATATATTAGATTGAGTAAATTCAATTCCGTTCAATCCAATACTTTATTGCTATCCCACAATGGCTGTGTGATCTTAATCATAACTTAAGTAGTAGTCATGAACCCTGAGGGGCATAACAAATAATAACTTAATAAATTCACATACAATAAGACAACATATTACTCATAGTACTTAAATAGAGCACTAGATGGTAAGCTCATAGTGCTTTACTAGAACGCCAGGTGACAAGCTATAGAATTCAGGTCTAGGATTTAGCTAGGAGGAAACTAGGCCAGATAATTACTGAATAGTACGAGCAGCAGAGAGGCGCGCTGGGCATCCATGCAGAGTATCTCTTTATAGGGTATTGGTTTGTATAGTAAAGCATATTTCATTGATGAGAGAATAGGACAGGGTTTGGAGTGTTGAGAGTATTTAGTGCTTAGAGTCCGACTAAATTTGCATTTAGATTCAGGGGTAGTGCTCTTTGGAATGTCAGGCATGCTTGTATCGTGGTAGGCTGGTTCCGTGAGTCTTAAGGGATCGGTTCTGGCTGGATCGATCGTAGGCCGGTTCTGAGCACTTTCTCCAAGGGGACAGGTTTGCTCGCATCGCGGAGGTCAATTTTCCGAGAGTGGAATCGGAGCCGACTCCATCGATCGTACACCTGTTTCCCTGACCTAATCAGGTCATCGGTACATAGTTTGTGACGGGTTGCAGCAATTCTGAGCGTTCTATTGACACGTCCCGTCTTGACAACTGACCTCCGACCTTAGTTTGGCCAAACTAAAAGCACAATTATGATATAAATAATATAACAAAACCATGGTTCTGGGCGAGGTAGCTTTAAGCACCTATAATAACTCCATGTCTTCGGATGTGTTGAGATTGGAAAGCTTCTCAGCTTATAGGAGGTCATTGTCCGCCCAATAACCTGATAACAGGGCCGGATACCGGCGTAGGGTTCCCCCACGCTAGAGTGAATTGGTAACTGACTGGTGGCTAAGCCGCACACCTTCTAAACACCTTTTGTTCACGCCATCCGACCACTTACTAGGCACATGCAATGCCTATTCGCATTAAAGGCCGACGATTAACTACACACACAAATAATGGGCCTCAGTATCGGTGAAGAAGTATGTACAAATACTCACAAAGTAAGCTCGGTGGAATGGGCAGGTGTCTGAAGCGTGGTCATTCGGCAATGTACCGACGGGAAAAAAAATAACTTGCTGTAAATACTTAAGCTTGCTGACTCGCACAATGAAAATAACTCTCTTTCGCTCCATAACCTCTAAGCTAATAGATGTACTCGATATATTCAGATTATAGGGTTAAACGAAGTCTAGTCGATCCGTACCACCACAGTGTGGCTCCTGTGAGAGTCGCAGCAAAAGTGCAAACCCCACAAGAACCACAGTGTACGTTGCCAATTTGTGACATCTGGTGTAAAGTCACGTTACCCCGTAATTGTACCGCCATTCAAACCGGAACACAGCAATGTAAGCACTGCTGATTTGCGGCAGAAATAGGTGAAACGGAGGTACCCAAGCAGACGACGAAGAAGGTGTACAGCAAGCGTATATGACGAATACGCATCTATGAAGCTATGCCTCCGTGGACAGTAGACCTTACTCGACTCTTACAACAGCCACGAGAATAATGGGAGCAGCGACACAAATGATTTCAACCCAGGGCTTGCCAATTCAGATCAGTTGCTGACTGTTCGTTGCAAAAGGTCTTTGTTATCGTGACTTCTCTAAAAAAAACTCTAACAACCTCATAGGCTAGCAAAATAGATAAATATCATGAGTATGCAATAGTCATCATTTCAGCTGTAGCATTATCTGACATGGAACTCAATCAGGAAGAAGGGAGGAGTATGAGTCCTTGAGTCGTCGATCAGTACCAGAAGTAAAACAACATCCACCCCCCTATACGATAACGCCTCGTTAAAACGAGTTCTGCGAACAAGTATGATAATTTTCATGTAGGTATTAATTACTACCCAGAATTTTGTAACACGATCTGTAATATGCTCTAAGGTGATTAAAGGACAAAGCGGGCTGGTACTGTTAAAGCTGTTATTTTGATGTTCACTTTATATCCATTACAAATTAAGTGAGTAGTTTTGTTGTAGCGACACTCATTATGGGAGTAATGAATATAAAGTGTAACTGAACTGTCGTTGTTCGGAGTTTCCAACCGAAATTGGCGAATTTGGGACTGATCTCAATCTTCTATTTCGGAAGGATTTTGAGGATCCAAGCTGTATCATATTTTAAAAATATAATCTTACAAATGTATTCAAAGAGCTTGTTAACTAAAAATCATACCAATGTCCTGTTAAAATTTAATGAGGAGATTTTTTAATGTTCATATAGCCATGACTTTTCTTGATGTTAACGTATTTAGAATAGTAATAATAAACGCTTTATTGCACACAAAGATATATAGAAACAGAAAATGTTCAAAAGCAACACAGATGTACAACACAGGCGGCCTTATTGCTAATAAGAAATCTCTTCCAGGCAACCTTGGATCAGGGAAATACATAAAGGAAATTTAAATCGGGGATGGGTGCAGTAGTAGCTACATATGGACAATGAAGGACTGATTAAGCTAAGGATTTAAGGATAGGAAGTGATTTCGGACTTGATTCTTAAAGGACTCCAGCGTACGAGCTCTCTTAATACTCTCAGGAAGAGATAAGATAAGATAAGACTCGTAAAATAGGACTCGAAGAAGTGGACCGAAAAGAGAACTGAGACTTGTGTGAGAGATATGATGGGGAAGTTGGAAGGCAACAGGAGGTTGGAACGCAACTCGATTGAATTTGGAACGCAACCGCTGTCAAAATACAAATTTCATGCTACGCTTCATTTTTTCGATTGAAGTTTAGCTTTTTTCAGTGTTGAGTGTTATTCGGTTCTCCTCTCTTGTTATCCTTAGACTTCCTAATACGATCCAGCTTCTCTTGCGGTTAAACTCTAATGTAGAAATTAACGCGATACCAATTTTGTCCAAAGTTATATTATGCTGGAGAAGGATAATGAGTACGTATTTGTTATGTTATGTTAGCTCAACCAAAATATTGCAAGCAAAATGTAATGACTAGTTGTCATGACTGAGCTTTGGATACATGAATTGCTTTGGAAAACTTTTGTGAATCACTATGCAAGTTAGGATTAGCTGTTCATCGCTATTGAAGGCTGCGGCTGTGTGTGAAGAGCCTATGTGCTACACACACTACAAAAATATATGCCAGGATTTTTCCGTGCCGAGGACATATTAAAGTCTCGTGCGGACATTTCCGCACTGCGGGTGCATCCGTTTTCCTGAAGTTTACATATTTTTCGGGTAAAATACGCGTTTTTGCGCGGCACGCGCTGGAGCTACGTAGGTCGAGCTCTTGCTACGAGTGCTACGAGCTGTGGTCCGTAGCAAGGTCTATGTGTCATAGTCACGTCGTAGCTCAATATGAGATTCGATATCTACCCATTCCATTTCCCCAGAAAAAACTTACGAATGGAAAAATGAAGAGGAAATGTTTGTTTTAATTATTTAATAATGAAATTATCGTCTATAGGATTAGTTATCCAGATGAAGATTTATGAGAATGTTAAGAACAAAAGTGGAGATATTTTTTTCCCATAAACATGATAAAGAATAAAATTATAAATAGTGATGAAAAAATATGATAATAAGAACTATTACTAATTAGTAATGACTATTTGAATTTTTATACACGCAATAAATTAAGATATATTGACTAACTTTAGTCGATATCCGATCTTTCTTTCGAACAGCTCCAGAAAATTCTCTGCGGCAAAAGTGATGCTAGCTTAAAAACTTGGCCACCCACTTTAAAAGTTATTCAATCTAATCCGATTAAGTATCAATATCGCGTGAAAGCGATAAGTATCAAATACAGTGCGGATATAAACTTTTGTTTGTTGGGCGTGGCTGCGGAACCGGAAGCATCGAGACAGCACGTTCGAACTTTTTGTGACGTGAGAGGAAATAAAGAAATACGAGTATATTATATCCTATCAGTTTCATAGGGGAGATCATTACGAGAAGTTTATATGCGTATAAAGATAAATCACAAACAAATAAGCAAGACGAAACTTTTTGTGTTTGTATACTTGGCTTGAAAGCTTAGAGGAGCTCGGTGGCGTAGAGGTTTAGTTACGATATTGAAAACAAAGCAACCTTAGCCATGGTTTGACTCTGGATGGGTGACCAAAATTTTGTGATCTCGAGTTCCCCTGTGCTTTGGAAGGCACGTTAAGCCGTTGATTCCGGTTGCTGTTACAACCGTTTCTGCCCACCAATCCGCATTAGGCCAGGGTGGTGGTGTTACGGCTCATTATCTTCCTGTGTTTCTTCCATGTAGGGAGGCCAGTGCTCAGTGGTGTGATGTATATAGGCTGTAATGACTAGGTTTGGGGAAAAAGTGGTCCCGAGTCATATCCGAGGGACAAAAGCAATCCTTCCGTGCTTGAGGATTAACAGATGAGACTCTCACCTGAGGTGGGCCAGCGCTTCTTGGGAGAGGCCCATTGAAGAAGTGGGCATTTTATGGCTTAGAATTCAGATTACCTTAAATCATAAAATATTTATACCACACATGCATTTACAGGTTCATATTGACGTCAAATTTTAACACGAAAATGAGCTCTACCATACAGACAAGAAACTGGGAAGGAATTTTTGGCCCTCTTCTAAATTGCCAATAATAATCTATATATCTATCTATATCTTTACTAGCCCGTAATGTCCCACTGCAGGGCAAAGGCCTCCCTGCTCCCTCCCTCCCTAATAATAATAGTGTAATAAAAATGCATGAAGAATTAGAATATTAATTTAACAACTTCGTATTTTCAAAGACGCCATATCTTTTGTCGTCATCACAGCTCATATACGTCCCCACCGAGGGGCTCGAGCCTACCCAAAGTTAGGGTGTTTACGCCTCAGTCAACCACGCTGGCCCAGTGCGGTCGACTTCACATCATACACCTTTGAATTTCTTCGCAGGCGTATGCAGGTTTCCTTCACCATGGGAGCGACGGACAAAAGTACATAGGAAATTCGAAAAACGAAAAACATATTGGTATATGGCAGGGTCGAACCCCGGACCTCCCAACTAAAGGGCAAGTGCCGAGTCCACAGCGCTACCGACACTTCCTTCTATCTCCCATCAACTGTTTAAGTGCTTCCGTGTTCTAATGGTTGAGACGGTCGCGTAATGTAGATCCGGGCTTCTAGACCCCATGGAGGTAGAATATTTTATGTTTCTTTTTGCATGAGCTCGCCTCTAGCTACCAACATCAAAATCTTTTTGCGTTTCGAAAATAAAAAGTAAGGGAGATATTTAGTTGTTCACGAGGCCAGGTGAAACTCTCTTCTATCTTTATCCTGAATCGATGTGAAGTCACGGGGTACGATTTCTCATGGAAGCTGAGTTTTTTTACTGAAAGAATGAAAAGTACATAGACGTAATACTGGAAACAAATGAGTATAATATGTATAAAAGCACGAATAAAGCAATTAATTAATTAATTATAGTAGCAAAGGATTTAGTAATACTAATACTTTTTAATTTTCAATTAGTGCAAAGGAAATAAAGCCCATACAGCCCAGTCATATTTTACGCAAAAAATGTAATACTGTATATTATGGCTTTTTCTCTCGCAACGAAAATTAAGCATATTTTTGTGTTTTTACCAACATTTTATGAGTTTATACCAACACTTTAATGAAATTGTTGTCATATTGATATTATATGCTCGAAGAGTGCATTTTTTATGATATGGTAGCAATTGGCTGTATGACAAGTTACATAATTCAAGTTATAGATGATTCGAGTTACACATATGAGCAGCGGCCAGAAATTAATTTTCATACTTACTTTCCTGGCCTAGGCCGGTAAAGTTATGCATGAGCCAAGAATTACAAACTTCGTGTCTTCTTTTTACTACAATAATGCCTACATTTCCGAGTATGTTTGAGAAAAAGCCATTTATTTTAACTTCACACGGCAGCACACAATCAACTTAAATAACACATAGGTAACAAAAATAATATTAGCAACATAGGACAAAATAAATTGTATATCGCCGTGCGTTGTCGAAAACAGCGTTCAGCTCAGTATAAGCAGCTAGCAGAACAAGCTGCACTGGTATTTTGCAGAACGCAGTGGTGACATCAGGTTATCTCAAAAAGAAAATAAAGGCATATGGAATGAATAAAAAAAAATTGTTTAGTAGCAAATCTGTAAGAGTGTTTTCAGCCCCGCTAGCTCACCGTCTTAACTAAGCTTATCGCAAAATAACAATGTTTGACATTGTTGTGTTCCGACAATTTGAGGTAAGATAGCCAAATCCTCAGTTGTTGCGTAGGCGGATCTTAGCGTCGAGGTTAGCCCTCCTTTCTTCGAAGCAATCTATCTTCGTCTGCACTAAACGTTTCCATTCCAAGTAATTACGTGTACGTTATGCTTTCCAATTTGAAGGCTCAATATGATAGCGTTTCATATGGCGTACACTATTGTATGTAAAAGTCAACCTGTCAGTATTCTCAGCGAAGTTTCTCTGCGCTGGGAATATATATAGACTTTTATGTGGAACCAACTTAGTTCCACATAAAAAGATAAAAGTCTATATTAATTCCCACCACGAATTCTCACGAAATCGGAGCTGATGCCAATCTTGAACAAACTTATACCCTCGACAACTTAAACAGCATTATTTAAATACGAAAAGAAGGAACAGATCGAAAGAAATCCTCAACTTTCATTGAGAACGTTTGACTAAGTGACGCTGGGTCCCCGTGGAGGGTCACGGCATTTCAAACTGTCGAACAAAGTTTAAAGAGTGACAGATAAGCACTTAAGCTTGTTATATATAATAGACGTGGTGTCACCGAAGATAGTTTACTATTCGTCTGGCTAATGTTAATGTAATTGTTAGCTTTATATAGTATAGATATAAAAGGTATCAATGAACTTATATATTTTAACTCAAAAACTCTTTTGTCTCGCCGAAAAACCGATGCGCGCTCCACACTTCGCGCGAGTTTCTCGGCGAGAATCATCTTGGGTACACACTCGAAAGGTTCTTAATACAGTTCTCACGCTCGATGACGATGGACGCAGATGTAACTACTGCGGCAAGCTTATTGCTAGTGGTTATCTTATCACTTTTTTATGTACATGCTTTGTTCAAATTAATTAGAGTAAAGGTTATCAAAAAGTGCTTTGCGCTTTTTAGAATTGGTCATTGGACATAAAAAAGTAATAAAGTTACTTATAACCAACTACTGATAATCTACAATGTAATATGGTATCCATACGACGTAACTAGAATGTTCAGTTCAATTCTATAATTATTTTAGTGCGTAATAAAAATCGGCGACTCGGGAGTCAATACAAGTTCTCGTCTGTTCTCGCGTTCTTAGCTCTTTTGTCTCGCGCCAAAAAACCGACAAAACTCGGAGAACAAGGCGAGAACCTGCAAAGAATATGCGAATCGGTTCCACATTCACGCTTCTCGTGTTTTTCTCGCTTTCTCGTGAGGTTCTCGCGTGAATGTGGAGCGCCCTTATAAAATATTTTTTTTACTTTGTCTCAATTTTTTTCATCAATCTATCGCATGTCGCATTACACAAAAAAAAAATGCCTTTGTGTCAGTAGTACCATTGAGTAGTACCATTGATGGTACAAGTGATACAACTTTGTATCTTTAGTACCATTAAAGAAAAATAAAGACATTCTGACGCCATTGCTCTCTTACTAACTTACTCTTTTCGTTAATGTTTTCCATCGCCTGTATTGTACTTTAACTTGCAATGTATATGTATGTATACCTATATATGTTTGGAATACACGGTACACCTTTAGGTCCTAAAATATGACAATGCAATTATGTAAGTAATTTAGTATCGTTGTAAAACCAAAATGGCGGATTGTACAACCCCTCCAATATGAGTATCAAATGAAAGGGCTTGACTTATAGACTAGGTACAGTTAATTAAAACCAAGATGACCGCCGTAAATGAAAAGCTATAAAATAAAATAAATAAATAAAGAATTGTATTCGATCAAAGATTTTTTAAAATTGACATAATATTTATTCAGTTATTTTTAATTAAAATATTTCTTTGACAATTAATGTATAAATTAAAAATATTTCATATTTTTACTATGACTTTACATTGTGTAATATTTTTACTATTATAATTAATTTTACAAATATTGACATTTTAATTTTGTGACATTTTAATTCTGTGTCATTTTAAATTGTATTTCAATTGTAGTAATTTAATGTATGTAATTTTAAATTGACTATCATTTCTTCCAAGCCATTGTAATTTTGTTATAATGTATATTGTGATGAAATGAAATAAATAAATCGAAATCTAAAGAAAAAACATTTTTAAAAACAAGCTTATTTACTCTAAAAAGAGGAAAATAAACTTATGACACATTTTTTTAAGATAATATAAAAGCTATTTTTTTGCAACTAAAAAAGCAAACTGCCCACCTGATGGTAAGTGGTAACAGTCACCCATAATCCATGTGGCTCCTGTGAGATTCGCAGCAAAACTGCAAGCCCCATAGGAACCACATGTACGTTGCCAACTTGTGACATACCTCGTCACGGTACCCAGTAATTTTACACAGCAATGCAAGCACTGCTGGTTTGCGGCAGAAATAGGTTCGAGCTTGTCGCAAGATTTATAAAAACATAGATGTTTTTGAATTCCAATATCAAGTTCGAGTTAAATGCGTATTGTATTATTATAGATAAAACTCGCAACCAGCTACTAGCAAAAACAAGCTTTCTAAAAAGAGTGTAAGTAATAAACTTATGACACAATTTTTTATGATAATATAATATCAGAAAAAATTGTCATATCTTTATTTTTTTCTTTTTTGAGCATAAAAGCTTGTTTTTAAAAATGTTTTCTACTTTATTTTTTGTAAGTTGCTTATGACAATGTTTTTTATTTTAGTTTATTTATAGTACCTACTTTACTTGTTCTATACCTACTTCTAGTTTGTTTAGTTGTACATCGAACCATATTGTCACTAGTACCATTGATGGTACTATCGATACAACAATATTCTTGTATGGATACGCCAATATTAATGATGGTACTACTGATCCTAAACTAGTGTCATTAGTACCATTGATGGTACTAAGGATACAAGGTCGTATCAGTTGTACCATCAATGGTACTAGTCAATGGTACTACTGACATAAAGGCAAAAAAATAAGATCTTTAATTTCACTACTTAATATAAGTCAGGATTGGTCTATGCGTTAGATCTTCGACTTAAAATCTGTGTGGCAGTAATTTGATCCTGGTGGAGAGCGTTTTTTTTTAATATTTTGCTTTTTATTGCTTTTTGTTTAATTACTTTAATTTTTTAAAATTACCTTTTTGTTTATTTTCTTAATTAGTTTTTTTTTTATAATTTTCTCATCAATAGACAAAGATTTAAGTTAAAATTAAAAACGCGATTTTAATTCCCTAAATAGAATGTTTTTCAGTTAAACGCCCACGGTCGGAAAAAGTTTCATTTGCATCGTAATTTCATAAAACCATACAATGATTTTATTTTACAGCTGACCCATCGAACTTCGTATCATTTGACAGGTGACATATCTAAAAAAGCAAACGGGAAATATACCGTCCAATAATATTTAATCCATACAAAATTACAATTTATTACTTAATATTGTTTAAAACTATTTTTTAGGATTTTCCCTATTATATCTTTTAAGCCACTTCTGCATAAAGGTGATCAATTAAAAAATTAAAAAATTTAATCGGTCAAGCCGTTTTTGGGTTTTATCAGAAGTTACAATAGGTGACTATAGTACTTTTGCCACTTACCGCCAGATATGCAATCAGCTTGTTTGGTAACTTTTTTGTAAAAAAGCAGATTGACCGAATGAGGTTAATCTGCTAATAACTGAATACTATTTCGTAATCCGAATAATTCAGATATCTTGATTAAGTAATAAATCTCGATTTATTAATATTACTTATGACGTATTTTTATTTAGAATATTATCATGCTTGACCGTGTACTGGGAACCATCTTTTTTTAATTTGTTGGTCGAGTTTTTTTCGCTACTCAAGTTTCAACTTTAATTGGTTTTACAATATATAAAGCGCACTCTTTAGTAGAGCAGCCATAGGAGTACTCTGTATTTTTAAACAAAATAAGTAAAAAGTATTTTCTACTATCTATAACAATAACTTGATAATTCCTTTGATATAAGTACACTGTGTATGAACAGAAATTAAAACTCAACATTAATCCAATCTTTCTTCAACATTAACTTTATTGATGTCTAAACATTATTACTAAAATGTTAACTATTTATTTACGAATAACTTAAAAATTTCGGTAAATACAGTTCGAAGATAAAAAGATGACTCTACACCTGTTGGAAAATTGGGAGAGCCTACACAAGAAAAATTAGGCAACTTGAAGGTCTTTTTTGTTTTCTTTAGACAAGCAATGTATGAATGTATGTCTTGCCATTGAAATCCTTATAATATTAGTTGAAGTGACGTCACGCTGAAGAAAAACAGATTATAAATTTAAAGCAGCTTGGTTAAATTTATTCCTTCCTAAGTATATAAGATTATCGGGCGACGAAAAGTCAGATTACTTTGGAGTGCCCTCAACGGATGAAAGTTGAGAACTTGCTTGATCGAATCCTGTTTTAAGTTTGTACGATAATGTATATTTAATCTTTATTAAGTAGACGAATCGCCGGGAAAGAGTGGAGTTAACTTGGAATCGTGAAATCCAGACCTACGCAATGCTTGGACCGTAGAGTCTTGTTTTTTATCTTTAAACTGATTTGAGTTGCTTTACTTTCTCTTTTTTTACCACATGAGAGCTAGATTGTTTCTAATCGTTTTGCAGAAACGGCGGCCAATCTTTTCTTTACACACGGCAAAGAAGCTCTTGGCCTTCATTTCACCTGATGGTAAGTGACGATAAGGCGGAGGGTTGAAGCGAGCTTCATCTGGTCTCCTCGGTAATTGAGAAACTGGCTATCTTACCTCTAATTGTCAGAATACAGCGATGCTATTAAAGTCTGTGAGCATTATGCTAATGCTCATGGCCTGAAATATAATGCTTCCAAAACGGAAATGATGGTGTTCGCGTCAGATCGGGTCCGGAGGTGGTACCCAATGTATATTTAAATGGCTCGCAGATTAGTGTTGTTAAGCAGTTCAGGTACTTGGGGCATTTGTTGACGGAACGGCTACAGGATGACAGCGACATCGAGCGCGAGCGCAGGGCCCTCGCCGTCAGACGCAACATGCTCGCTGGCCGGTTCGCTAACTGCAGTGAGGATGTAAAGACCACACTGTTCAAGGCATATTGCTTAGGCATGTAACTGTCAGCTGTGGATAACGTTCACGCAGAAGACGATGAGTCGAATAAGGGTTCAGTATAATGATGCATACCGGGCTCTTATGCGCCTTCCGCGATGCTGCAGTGCGTCGGCTATGTTCGTAGAAGCGGGGGTCCCAGACTTTTTTGCTGTCATAAGATCCCGAGTAGCCTCGTTTTGGCATAGACTGCGCCGTTCCACCAACAAAATACTCGTGGCTATCTCTGACGACTACTATTGTAATCCAATGTACAAACGGTGGGTCTCTGTCCACATGAACCAGAATAAGAAATGACGCAAGTAAAGTTTTTATTTAATAATATTATGAATTATTTTGGTACTGGGCACCCCTATACAGTGTTGACAGGTTTTTTTATTGTTTTTATTATATTTTATTTTAGCTGTAAATGTCTGTATTGTTTTAACTATGGGTACTATGCCTGAAATTAAATATTATTAATATTAACATTATTATAATGTCCATAAACTTAGTTAAGACGGCGGCGGTGGCTAGTCAGGCGGGCTCAGAAGCCCTACCACCAACCAAATCGAGTAGAAAAACATCTGCTCCATGGAGAATCGAACTCTAAGCCTCTGTGGTTTCTGAAGGGATTGCAGGTTTGTTGCGAATCTTATAAGTAACGTACCGGACTGTACCGCAGGGTCACCTGCTTGGGACTCTGTACCGCAGGGACACCTGCTTGGGTACCTTCATCTTAATTATTATTGCCGCGAATCAGCTGTGCTTGCATTGCTGTGTTCCAGTTTGAGGGGTTAAGATATGGCAATGAAATTACTGGGTACTGCGACTTTACATCTTATATCACAATTGGCAACGTACACTGTGGTTTTTGTGGGGATTGCAGGTGTGTTACGAATCTCACAAGAACCACACGTACTATAGGTGACTTTCACCACTTACCTACCATCAGTAGCAGTATGCTTGATTACCAACTTCATCATCACAGCTCATATACGTCCCCCACCGAGGGGTTCGAGCCTACCCTATGTTAGGGTGATTAGGCCTTAGTCAACCACGCTGGCCCAGTGCGGATTGGTCGACTTCACATACATCATTGAATTTCTTCGCAGATGTATGCAGGTTGCCTCACGATGTTTTCCTTCACCGTAGGAGCGTCAGACAAATGTACATATGAAATTCGAAACGAAAAACACATTGGTACATGGCGGGTCTCGAACCCCGACCCCCCGATTGGAAGGCAAGTGCCGAAACCACAGCGCCACCGACGCTCCTACGCTCCTATACCTAAGTGTACGAATATAACTGACTGTAGTCACTTACTCGGGACCCTCAGTTACGTAACTTCGGTTGCTTACTCCAAGTTGTCATTTTGTAATACACTTTATATCCATTACTTACAGTGTCAACAATGAATGCTGCAGAAGTAAAACTACTCACTAAATTGGTAACGGATATAAAGTATTTTTCGTTACTCATACTCGAAAAGTAGGTCTGCAGTTGCCTGAGAAGCGGATTGAAAGTAAAACTTTTCTGCCCAAGGGAGAATCGTTTTCAACTGACAGCTGTCAAATTATAAAAAAAAACTTGTTCTATTTTCACATTTCTATTCAACCATGTTCCAATAACATAAAGTTTAATATTTACCCTAGATATATAGATAATTAAAGAGTCGAGTAGTCGGGCTTATTAACTTATAAATAGATCAAAAAGAAAATACAGTATAATAAGGGCACGGACCACGAGTCTGTGGTGATATAAATATTATATTAAATAAAAAAAGTTTAATATTTCATTAATGAATATATTTTTTTAAATGACTTTATTATAATGTACTCTCAACGAATTCTTAAAAATAACATTATATGTAAATTTGGGCAAAATGTTTACCATGTTTTCAATGATGAAAATGAAAAATAAAGGCAAAATAGCTGGCCGGCAACAGAAAAAAACAACATAGGCGGGAAAGCGGCAATATTATCTTTATTTGTTTTTTCGAGTTGCAGAATTTTGTTTATATTTCCGTAAAGCAGAGATTTGTATTAATTAACGCAATGAGTTCATCTGATTCCGATGTGGATTTAACGCCTGATTTCATAAAATAGGCTAAAGCAGAAGTTGTTGATTTATGTGAGATGAAATTCGCTCATTTTTTCCTTAACTAAAATTCATGGTTTTATTTTAACTTTCCTTGTATTCGCAATGAAAAACACAGTGTTTACCTCGGGATACAGACTTTTTTAGCTCCTCGAACCATTAGCTCCTTAAACCCCATCTCGGGAATAATTAAGCCACTTTCACCAATAGGGAAACGATGTACTCGTACTATTTAACCGACTTCAAAAGAGGAGGAGGTTCTCAATTGGATGCCTATGTTTTTTTTATGTGTATGTTACGTGATTATACTCCACCAGTTGTGGACCGATTTTCAAAATTCTTTTTGTATTCAATAGAATATACTCCTGGGGTGATCCCATTGTCACCAAAGGCAGAATATAATGATGGATTCCCATGAAAATCGAGGTAATCCCTTAAATTTTTTAGGTACTTCCACAGTGTTTCATGTTTCTTCTGAAGCTATTCACGTACTTGTGTCTGCTAGTCTTGAACTGAGCTGGTGTTTTAGGATTAAGAGGATAGTTCTTTAAATACAATAGACATGTATCATCAAGTGAATTTAATACCAGCTCACCTTGGGTAAATTCACTAAAAAGACAGAAAAAAAACAAAATAAAAAACTGATTTCAAAAACACTGAAAAGATAAAAATAATACAAGAATAGGTAACATACAACATCACATTTCTATATTAAAGTCGGTGCCAAACGATGATCTCCTAGAAAGTCTTAAAATTTGGCGCCGACTTCTGTGTTTTTGTAGTAGGGTTTTTGTTTCTGTATTTTTTTTTTTAAAATGACAGCTTGGTGTTGGCAACCGAAAATACGCAATAGGGGGGCAGGTGGACAGTATGCTTGTTTGCGAGTAGCACTCACAATTGAAATTCATGGTCGTTTTTCCAACTGGTATTACTTGTGAGACAGGATCGGGACCACAGAGCGCCTATGTCTGTCTGCCAACTTAGTTGTATAAAAAATATTTTTCATTACTCATACTCTGAAAGTAGATCTCAAGTTGCCTGAGGAGCGGGTTGAAAGTAATACTTTCAGCCCTAGGGAGAATCACTTTCAACTGACAGCTGCTGTCAAATTTTAAAAAAGAAACTAGTTCTTTTTTCATATTTTTATTGAACTAAACACAATGTTAAGTATTTAAAGAATATATTATTTAAATAAATTACTTTATTATAATTTATTTTCAACAATTTCTTTAAAATAATATTGACTTAGGAAAAATATTTACCATTTTTTTAATTATGAAAATAAAAATAATGGCTGAATAGCTTGCCGGCCACAGAAAAAAAAACAAAATAAGCGGGAAAGGTGGGAAAGCGGCAATGCGATCTTCATTTGTTTTTCCATATGTAGAGTTTTGTTAATACTTCCGTATAGCAGTGATTTGTATTAACTGTTAATTGGCTAGATGACTAAAAAAATTTTTTTGCTTTTATAGAAGCTCATTCGTATAATAAACAGAAAGAAGAAATCGGTTTTTGAATAACTATAAAAACAACCAAGATATAAGGTATTAAAGATTTTTCTCCGTCTCTTTCTAGCAAAACGGCAATTTACAAGGAGTTTATATGGCCGTACTCAACGATGACGTCACGGTTGATGTCGGATCTCTCTGTCTAATCGCCTTCAAATTAACAACTTAAAATGTTTGTATCTAATGTATTTCTAAGCCGATTTTAATTCTAATTTCACAGGACTGCATCTTTTTCCACGGTATTTTAATATTTAATGACGAGACGTAAAAATTAGAATTCAGTCATCATCCCAATTATACATATGTGTTTAACATTGTGTTAATAACTAACACAATGTTATACACATATTTAGATTTCATCTGATTCAGGTATGGAGTTAACGCCTGATTTAATAAGAGAAAGCGGGCTAAAGCAAAAGTTGTTGATGTATGTAAAATAAAATTTACACGTTTATTCTTTAGCTAATTCATTGTTTTGTTTTTACTTTCCTTGTATTCGTAATGAAAAGCACAGTGTTTACCTCGGGTTAAAGACTTATTTAGTCCCTCGAACTATTGGTGCCCTCGCTACGCTCGGGCGCCAAACACCGTCTCGGGACTAAATAAGTTCCTTTCACCCCTAGGGTAACAATGTACTATTAAACACCCTTAAATTGAATTTATTAAAAGGTCTGTGTTGTGACAGATTTAGAAATAATGTGTCACGGCTGCCTTTATTCTGTGGATATCGTAAGGAAGCTTTCATTGCGGAAAGCATACTTTTGTGATGAGATGGAAAACTTAAAAAAAACTACAAAAACACATCTGGCCACACCTGTCTTTTTTATTTAGATGTCGTAAAGAAGCTTTCATTAGAGTAAACACACCCTGTGATGAGATGGAAAACTTAAAACAAAAATCTACAAAAACCCGTCCGCCCAGCGTGATGTAGTAGCCAATTTTTCCTCGTCTGAGAAGAGATATCACAGCTATCTTCTTTCTTTGGATGTTGTCGTAAAGAAGTTCTCATTACGGTATACATACTTTTGCGATATGATGGAAAACTTAAAACTATATAAAACCGTCTGGCCAGCAGATATAGTAGCCGATTCATCCACGTCTAAAGAGAGTCGCAAGTTTAGGTATTTAATTGAAAGCACTCTTTTATTTATTGCGTTTAACTTCCATTTGCCGTTTGTTAGTTTAAAATAAGTTATTATTTGACTAAATGTCACCTGTACTCGTATATTCTGTCTGTCAATTTGTTGGATGTCATTTATTTGAACAAGTCACATTCATTTCGTTTCATTGTGTTCTCAATTATTTCTTGCTCCGAGCTCCTGTCCGGGGTCAACTCATTTGTCGCTGACAAAAGACAGTGAAGTCATTATTTTTAGTTTCTTTATATATGTACGTGATTTTTGTCCCTTGTATATCGTGTTCAGTTTTGTCTATTTTGATGATTCCAGGCTTGCAACCTGCTTTTATAATAAAATTTTATTTGTATTGATATAAATTACTGTATATTTGTATATGTATATACATTTATATTAGTTCATTTTAAAAACAGTTGTTTATAATTTGCAAGAAACAGTTATAGATAGATATTTAAATCGATTGTTCAGACAATCGTCATTTTAGCCAAGAGACGCCCGCTGTTGGTCATAGGCCTCTTCAAGGATCTCCATACCGATCTTCCTGGCTTCCTGCGACCTTCACCAGATGATCGGTCCACTTTGTGGGGGGCCTACCAACGCAGTGTCTCCCAGTACGCGGCCGCCAGTCGAGAAACTTTCCGCCCCATTGGCCGTCAGTCCTGCGAGCGATGTGTTCTGCCGAATGCCACTTAAGGTTTGCAATTCTTTGGACTATGTCGGTAACTCTTAGTTCTTCTAAGGAACTCATCATTTCTGATGTGATCACGTAGAGAAACCCCTAACAAAGCGCTCTCAATTGCCTTTTGAGTGACCTTGCCCATTGTCACGCATTCACCCACAGGCCACGTCTCAGTTCCGAACGTCATCACTGGCAACATGCATGAATCGAAGACTTTCGTCTTCAGACACTGCGGTAGATGGGCCGAGAATATGCTGCATGAGTTCCCGAACGCTGCCCAACCGAATTGGATTCGTCGATTTACCTCTTTCTGGAAGTTGGACTTACCAAGCTGAACTATTTGCCAAATATATTCGTCAACGACTTCCAGCGTAGAGCCTCCAACATTCACGGGAGTGAGTACTACACGGAAATTCGACATACTTTCAGACTTGTCCATGTTAATTTTAAGATCCACTTGTTGGGAAACTCTATTTAGAGGTCTTCGAGCATTGTGCCTAGATCCTCCACGGTCTGAGCCATCCGTCAGCAACCCTGAAATCAAGAAAAATCTGCTGTTTCTTCACACTTTAAATTGCGTTAGTGAATTTGCACAAGTTTAATTTGTCAACGAAATTAGCAACTGTTTACACGACACCAGAGTCTAGGCGACAAACAATTAAAAGGAAAATCAATTTGTTTGTGAACGCGCAGGCCTTATTATAAGCCTCATCATAGTTTCGCTAAGAGTTTTCGGACTTGAAACCGCCATCACTCGATTACATACTTTATTCCGAGGCGCGAGGTCGTCAAATTAAACGCAAATCAAATGCACGACCGACCTTAAAACGTCCGCGTGACAATTTGCCCCCGTACTGATTAGAATTTTTCCCACGTCTCAGTTTCAGCCCTTTTCACGCGGCTTTTAATTAATCCCTATTATACGTTTGCCCCTTTTTTCACGAAAAGTCCCTTGATTGTGCCTATTTTTCAATGACACAACAAAGGGACGGAAGTCGCTTGATTAATCAAAGATATTGTCCCCCTTGCTCGAGAAATCGCTTATTAAGGAGTAGAACTCTACATTTTTGTTTCTAATGAACTAATCAATCATGATATTCCTAACTTTAGAGTTCATGATCAGGCAAAAGAGAGATTATTATAATAGTACATTATGGTACAAGTGTGTAATGTTGGTGATTACCGCTGAGGCGCATTGAGGCCCGAGCCGTCAGGCGAGGGTCTTAAGAAGCCGAGGACGGTAACCATCAATACACACGTGTATCATACAACGTTTTTCAACACACTTCTGAATAAAACAATACTTAAATAAAAAACCATTTTACATAGTAGATAAAAAGTTTACTTAGAGAAACAATTAGTAAATGTGCAGTTAGTAAAATTATAATTAACTATTTTTGATGACATCATCAGATAGATTATTTGTTGAAATACTTTCATGTTCTATTGTTATTTGTGATGGTTCATTATTCGTGTAGGTAGGTGAAATCCAATCATTGGACGTACTTGGTATTTCGCCAGTAGGATGCGTCTCAGAATCAAGTTTAATTCTTTTTGAGATTTTTTCTTTAAAGTACGCCATGAACACATTTTCTGAAAAAGACTGCGTATTCTTGTTGTTCTGCCATTGTATGAAATTTTGGTACGCTAATAGATATTTTTCCTTTGAGTTTTCTGATAGTAAACTTTCCATAACGTTCTGGGCTTCACATCTTATATCGGGCGGTGTACAACATAAATCATTTTCTTCGTAAATTGTATTTGCAGACATCTTCATTAATAACTAACTAAATAACTTCAAAAGAGAAAACGAGACGAGTTGTGAAAAATGTTTCGTAATGGCGGGAAAAATTAATCAGTTTTCCTATGCGCGCGCATCGGCCATAGACTAATAAATTTCGTAATGGCGGGAAAAATTAATCAGTTTTCCTATGCGCGCGCATCGGCCATAGACTAAAAAATGAGGTTTCTTTTTTTTGGGCTTTTCGCGGATAGCATTTTAGCGCAAGTGTAAGCGTAACTCAACCAATAATATTAAAAAAAAAACTATTACTCACTCGTGAATAATAGTAATGAAAAAGTCACAGTTTGATTATAGGTGTCATTATGTGCCTAATTGCCATGGGATTAGAGCCACTTTATGAGGAAGTGTGTTGAAAAAATATTAGTGAGTAACAAAGAAATGTGTCCTTTCCATCTTTGTATTACAACCAAGTAATCTATGCGTCCTTAATAACAATTAACAATTTTTATTAAGCTCAACATTTAAAATATAATCAATTACAAAACAAATAAGATCTAATACTTCGATAAGGAAAAAGTTTAAGCCATTAAAGCTTACTTACAATCTTGATATCGGTACTTATATTTCATTTTAATTTGAGGCAACAAAACCTTAATAATGCTCAGTGTGAATTTTAATAATGTGTACTATTAAAAAGAGAGAAAGTATTATTAATTACATCGAAAAAAAGTCTTTAAAATTTCTAAAAACTTTTTACATTTTTATTGTATTTAAATTTTTTTCGCTTTAACATCAGGTAGTTAACACTATGCAGTATGATTAAACATAATTAAAATGTAAGACAAACGTTAGATTGACAAATCTTACAATTCGTGTAAAAATTGTCAAAAAATGATCATGTTTTCGTAAATTTTTACATCATATCAACAAAGGTTTTATTCTCACTTTATGCAAATGTACTAACAATTATTATTGCTATCGCTTAATTTACAAGTTATACCACTTGGATAACCTACACGGGGGACACACTAGAGCAGGGATTCCGAAACTGGGTTCCGCGGAATCTAGGGTTCCGCCAAAATTATTTATTATTAGCTATTAAATAATAATGTGGATCAATTATATTACACATTTCATAAAAAAATTTTATTATATAAACTTCAGTGTTAGTTTGTAATCATTTGGTATGGGGTTCCATAAAATAAAGGGTATTTGGTTGGTGTTCCGTTATCTTCAAAGTTTAAGAGCCCCTGCACTAGAGAAGTTGAATTTTTAAAATGATTTCCTTCGATGAAATTCCGCTCTCATTTCAATATGTGCACACCACAAGCACTTGCACTATATAAGTGTTATCAAAATAATAAAAAAAATGTTTTTTATTAATTAAGCGTCAAGAAATTAAAAAATCAACGCGATTACACGTAGCCGTAGCTTCATATAGTGTTTACTACACACCTACGCGTTTTCGAGTTGCGCAATACGTAGTATTACGTAGTGCGTTGGTGAAATAAATATTTTAATGGGGGAACTTCTGGAGTTATGGTCCTGGGCGGGGAGGGGTGCGACAACGGCCCATACCGTCCATAAGCTCTGCAGTCGCCGTGGGCAGCGAACGCGCGGCGCCGTGAGCGCGCATCGCGTATTCTCGTGGACGAAACGTGTTCTTACACCGTGTTGTGCGTGATGTGAAGTGAGTGTACGCATGGAATTTCACTGCGGAGAGGTGTAGCTTAATGGTGAGTAATTTTTGAACTTGATCTATATTTTTTGTATAAATTTCAAGTTAAATTTGACGTTTCATCGAGTTATCTGGAACGTGTGGCTATCGTAAAATGTTGTGATTTATTTACGAGCTTAATACACTGATTTGAATAGCTCCATGATTTAGGTGTTTGTATCTTGATGTCCTCATTTTCATTGAGATAAATAACAATAAAAATAATCGAAATAGCTTTTATTCGTTACTACGAGCAATAACCATTAATTTAGAAAAAGAAAATATACAACCGAATACCTCACATATAATGTTTAGTGGGTTATTTTGATCCGGCTTTTTTTACAATTTTAAAAAAATACATAACATGTTATATACATAACAGTGTGAATAATATGTATAGGACTATGTAAGCTTGTACTTTCGGTTGAAATGCTTAAATGGTAAGCTTTCCTATCATAAGCATTTCAATATACGTGATAAACAACCTTAGCTTCATAGCCTTAATCCTAAGGAAATAGTTTCAACCCATTTATTTTTTAAAGTAAATATATTACCTAATAACTAGAGTCAGATTGCAAAATAATATTAACATCGTGAATGTCATTACAAATTCAGGTGACTTATAATAGCCCATTAAAATGTAATAAAATCAAAATGGTAAATTAATATTTCCTCATTCTTCTTTACGTAGTTATTAGGTTTCCAAGTAAGCTTCTGTTCTGGACTTAAAGCAATGTATTTATTATGTTAACTGTACAAAATACTAGTGACATTAAATTTTGCTTTTCATTTAGCTGTCACTCAAATCAAGGTTATGTGTCTGGAATCCACGCGTGGGTGAAAAGCTGTGCTTCATAAGCTTTTATTTTTGATCTCTGTTGTCTAAGCGGGATGATATTTTTTTTAGATTTCCCATACTTTTTTGGTCAGCTTCTGGCATTATCTTGAATGCCAGATGTAATCAATGTTAAACGAAAAACAGAAAACAACGGTTTCTTCAATCAGTCACCTCGTTAATTATACTTCTAAAGAGGTATGATTATTTGTTTTTAAGAAAAAAAATCACGATTCGTTATTATTTCAAATAAAATAAACAATCTGTTTTATTGGCATTTTTTTTAGAAATCACTTGGGAAGTATTAGTTTTCCCATAATACCAAAAACCCTTATGAAATATGTTTCTTCGTGATATGAATGATGTTGTTATTCGTTATTTTTATTTAATTTAAACTTCATCGGAACGTACAACCTAAGTCAAATATTCCTAGTTTTTTAAGTTTGATTGAATACTTCGTTTGTTGTTGTTTCGATTTCATGAAGTGTAACGAAATTTTCTTACTTATCTATTGTGTGCAACAAAATCCCTGTGAACCCTTTAAGAAGTATATTCAGAATCGATATATAAAAGATATGGCGTCATTGAAAATTCGTAATTGTAAAATTAATTTTCTAATTCCTTACAAATTTTTTTCACAGACCCAACTACTTGGGATTTCAATTTTTTTTTTAATTTTGCCAAAATAGATCAAGAGCACACTTGAATAAACAGCTAGTATTTTAGCCGATTTCTTCATAGAGGAGGCCCAAGTCCATCGGTGAATAAGGGTTAGTTCCAATTTCGGAAAAAAATAACCATAAACTCTAACACGTTCACTTTCTCAGTAAAACAAGTTAATCGACAGACTTTATCAAGATATTTTTATATTGCTAAAGTATAATATCAACTAAAGCATTTTGTTGTAACTTAAGGAGGCAATGTTACATGGGCTGTGTTAAAGTGCCCTTTTAGCTTATGGGAGAATGGCTTCTTTAAGTAACCTATGACTATAAGGAACTTCCAGTGGTAATAGCTATGTTTCATTTACAGTACACTTAAGGGGTCATAAATGCTGTTCACTTTTTTAGGAAATGAATGAATGAATGATATGTTTATTGCTTGTAAAACAAAAGTTTACACTAGCCTAGAAAAGTTAATTAAAAACTAATATAATAGCGTAATCGCAATATCGTCTATAATTATATCAGTATAAAAAATATTCTGTTTATCATTGAAATTATTCTATATTCTCATTAGGTTAGGTACCCTTAAACAAAATAAATTAAATACAAAAGTTATGAATTAAAATTTAAAAAAAAAAAAATTTGTTTGTATAAAATAGCTGAAGAGTTTGTTTGGTTGAACGCGCTAATCTCAGAAACTTCTGATTCAAATTACATTTTAGTGCCTGTAGGCGTCCCGAAGCGTTGTGCAGTAAAACAAAATGTAGGAACTGAGAAACTTTTAATGACGACTGATTAACGCGGAACATACAACACATACGTTCGAAAACGAGCAAAATCAGGGAAGGCGAAGTACGTATGTGTCACACACGACTTAAAAATAAAATTAACACAAATGTACAAAACAAAAATTACAACAATTAGTAGGTAAAACAATAAACAAAAAAATATATTTTAAAATGTGAGCACGTCGCTAACAGTGCCCATGTTTCACATCCATAGGATTTGATGCTCAGGTGCTTTGAGAGAAGAAGTTTCCTTATCGAGTAGTAGCATCTGTTGCCGGCCATGCTTCGTGCATTTACTTCTTCCTCAATTTGGTTTTGAGGTGATAGTGTTGAACCTAGATACTTGAAGCTGCTTACTCCTTCTATTTTATCCCTACCCTGATATCTTGCGGTGACATAAGATGTCGCGAGCTGGCAAGATATTTGGTTTTATCTTTGTTGATATGGAGTTCATACTTGGCCGCTTCGGTTTTTAGAGATTCAGTAAGCCTAATTTCTAATTCAATAAGCAATAAGTTTCTAGATCGACTGATGATCATTATGTCGTCAGCACATGCCGCTAGTTGACTGGTGTTGTAGTCGATTAGGCCCTTTATCTAGCGTCAGGTTAAACACTATGGTCAATAGGGCATCCTCCTGCCTAACTCAAGAGCGCACTTCAAAGGGGTCCGAGATTTCGTTTTGTATAGCAACCACAGATTTAGAGTGTGCCATCGTTGCCTCTAGCAGCCTTACCAACTTACTTGGTATTCCGAGAAACCGCATAGCATCCAGTATCTTACTTCGGTTTACACTGTCAAATGCCTGTTTAAAGTCTACGAACATATGGTGGAGATCTATGTCGTATTCGTGAGCTTTCTAAAGAGTTTGCCGTAGGAGAGGGATTTGATCGACTGTGGAGCGGTTAGGTCTGAATCCGCATTGGTATTCTCCAAGTATTTCAAATTCAAATTCAAAAATCTTTATTCAACTTAGGCCTTTACAGGCACTTATTGACGTCAAAACAAAGCAAAACATTCTAATTTAAAGGAAACATAAATTTAACCTTGTATGTGCATACATCCTGAATATACCTACTCAAGATGTCTGCAAATACAAGTAGTAATGAAAAAAAAAAAAAAGTTGAATCTACACCTGTTCGGAAATTGGGAGAGCCTTCTCGAGAAGAACAGGCAAGAAACTCGAAAGGTCAAATTTTTTATCTCCTCTTTTAAATCGCCATTTACAATTTTGGTTTTGTTACATAGTCATTGAAACTTAAAAAAAAAATACAATCGGTATGCTTACATACACTTAAAATGACAAAAAATAAGTTATAGACGTATACATTAATCATAATACAATAAATAATGTTGTTACCAAACATTTGATAACTTAGTCTAATTCAAAATCAGTGTCAGTTCTTTTCTGCAAACAACATTTGTTAACATCAATAGCTATACACAACAACACGATTATTGACATTATAACGAATAATAACTTCATATTAACACCAGGCATTGGCATCATTTAAATAATCGTTGACTTTATAATATCCTTTACTCATTAGAGTCTTTTTTACATGCGCTTTAAACTTATGAAAAGGCAAGTCAGTTACACTATGTGGAACTTTGTTGTAAAACGTTATACATTTCCCCATAAATGAGCCTCTAGTTTTTTGGAGTCTGTACGTTGGAACGGCAAGTTTATTTTTATTTCTTGTGTTTAACTGGTGAACGTGGAAATTGGTGTCAAATGTATTATAATTCTTATAGACATAAATCAAATTTTCATAAATGTATTGTCCTGCTAAGGTCAATATATTAATTTCTCTAAATAAATCTCTTAGAGAATCCCTTGTTCGTAAATTATAAATAGCGCGAACTGCTCTTTTTTGAAGTACGAAAATACTTTCTATACTAGCAGCCGATCCCCACAGTAGTAGTCCATACGACATAACACTGTGAAAATAACTAAATTAAATCAATCTTGCCGTTTCAACATTAGTAAGTTGTCTTATTTTTTTAACTGCATATGCCGCAGAACTAAGTCTGTTTGCCAAGGACTCAATATGTGGGTCCCACTGCAAACGTGAATCTAATGTAATGCCCAAAAATTTGGTACAATCAATGAATTCAATAATTTGATTATTCATTTCCACAATAGTATCCACTTTCCTTACATTTGGCAATGAAAATTTTATACATTTAGTTTTATTTGAATTTAATGATAAGTTATTAATTGTGAACCAATGCAATACATTAGAAAGAGTACTATTTACAACGTCAGTATTTTCATTACCTCTGTCAACCTTAAATATTAAAGAAGTATCATCTGCAAATAGTACTGTATCGCACAGATTGTTAGTGAAATGTGGGAGATCATTAATGTAAATTAAAAAAAGCAAAGGTCCCAATATCGATCCCTGAGGTACACCCATAGTTATAGATGCACCAACAGACTCAGTTTTGCTAATAACAACCTTCTGGACCCTATTGGACAAATAAGACTCCATAAGGCTAATTGCTTTTTCGGTGACACCATAATGTTTGAGTTTATTTAAAAGAGTCTGGTAACTAACGCAGTCGAAAGCCTTCGACAGGTCACAAAATATACCAATCACATCTTGTTTACACTCCCAAGCGGCAAAAATGTGTTTGAGAAGTGCAACTCCAGCATCTGTCGTGGAACGACCTTTGGTAAAACCAAATTGGTTCATATGAAAAATGTTATTACATGTAAAATGATCTATTAACTGCTGAGATACAATTTTTTCGAATATTTTACTAAGTGCTGGTAGAATCGAAATAGGTCTGTAATTTGAAGGATCGTTTTTATTCCCAGATTTAAATAATGGTATTAACTTGCTATTCTTCATGAGATCGGGGAAGACACCTTCATCAATACATTTATTGAATATCAACGCGAGTTGCGGGGCAAGTTCTATTATAACCGATTTGATTATGTGGGTCGAAATACCCCAAAGATCTTCAGTTTTTTTCGTACTAATCATACGAAATGTTTTTAGCACAGTGTCAGCGTCAATGTGACAAAATTTGAAAACCTTGTTGCACCTCTCTACACTCTGCCCTAGGAGAGCTACAGCTTCATCAGAACACGAGTTGAGACTACTTGTAGTTTCTATGGGTATGCGAGAGAAGAAGTCTTCGAATGCATTGGCAACTGCCTTGTCTGATTTGATTGTTTCATTATTGATTTCTAATGAGAAAGAATTTGCAGTACTTTTAAGTTTACCTGTTTCCTGATTAATGATATTCCAGGTGGTTTTTACTTTATTTTTAGATAAACTAATTTTGTTACTTATGTACATAGCTTTTGCGGACACGCACACTTTCTTAAATGTTTGAGAATAATTCCTAACATAATTTATGAAAGAGGGGTCACTAGAGGTTACTTTTAAAGCGTAAAGGTCAAACAGTTTCCTTCGACTTTTGTATATACCCGGAGTAGCCCAGTCACTGAATTTCTTACTCCCGTTTTTGACTTTAATGACCTTTTCCTTGAATATATCATTACATTCATTTTTAACTACATGGAATAAATTATTATAGAGATTATTGGCGTTCGTCCCCTCGATCGACAAATTTGCAGTTTGATTAACAAGATTTTTTTTAAATTTCTCTATCCCGCGTTTGGTTATAGGTCTACAGGTAATCTCACGTATAGAACAAACATGATGGTGCTCGAACGAAGCTAGTTGACCGCTGTGGTCAGAATTAATGCAGTTAATAATTAACTTATCTTGTACATTACAGTTACAAAAGATGTTGTCTAAGCAAGTAGCAGACGTAGCTGTAATTCGGGTTGGTTCTTGAAAAACATAATTCAAGTTAAATTACTTAAATAAATTAATAAATCTACTAGATAATTGTGATTCCTCTAAAATATTTATATTAAAATCACCGCATACAATGATTTTTTTTAGTTTTGCTACTATTCTTAATACATCTTCCATACTGGATTCAAACTCTGAGTAATTTCCAGAGGGGGGTCTGTATACACATATTATAATAAAATTATCAAGTTCCACACATGACAGCTCAATGATTCGTTCAATGGAAAGAGAAACTATTTCTTCGGCATATCCACGCAGTTTCTGACAGAGCACCCCTGGCAGAACTTTATAGGCCGCAGATAACTAATTACATATCAATAATTGTTATCTAAATAAAAATTAAGATTTGAAGTTTATAAATAAAAATAGCCAATATCGTATTACCAATTTTTTTTATTGCAACTAAGTTGGCAAACAAGCAAACTGCCCACCTGGTGGTAAGTGGTAACAGTCACCTATAATAATACATGTGGATCTTGTGAGATTCGCAGCAAAACTGCAAGCCCCACAAGAACCAAAGTGCACGTTGCCAACTTGTGACATCAGATGTAAAGTCACGGTACCCAGTAATTTCACTACCATATCTTAAGCCAGAACACAAAAATGCAAGCACTGCTGCTTTGCGGTAGAAATAGGTACCTAAGACGGAGGTACCTAAGCAGACGACTTTGGTACAGAGTCTCCCTCCGGTGTAGCCTGCTTTTTAACAAGTTAGTTGTATAAATAAAATTCCGACGCTAGTCTTCATGAAATCAATGTATGTGCTTTTAACCCAAAATATGGAAGCTCTTGGCCGTTATTTTACCTGATGATATGTGACGATAATGCCAAGAAATGGAAGCGAACTTCATCTGGACTCCTCAATAACTGAGGAACTTGCTATCTTACCTGTAGCAGTCGTATGGAGCCTTGGAGATGTATTTCCATTTCAAATAAGCTGCAATCGCTGATGACGCCTATACGAAATGCTTAATTTATCCGATTAATTGATAATTAATTAAGATTGAGTGTTATTATATTGATCCGCTTAACGCTTCGTATCTCGGCGATGGCTTCCTCATCTTGGAGCTCAGTGTAAAGTTATTACGGATTATCGGCTTCAGGTTACGGAACAAAATGGCGGTCGGTCATCGGAAACTAAAAGTAGATTGAACACTAACCTCATCTTTAACGTCTTCGGTTATGAGTGGTTATTATCGTATATTTTTGTGTAACAGTATTTATTTTTACAGGCAGTTTATACTTGAATCGTTTGTGAGGTTAATTAAGATTGAAATATAAAATACAGCATAAATCAAATCAAATTTCAGAAGTTGTAACAAGTTGGGTTGGTTTGAAATAGGTACCTAACTAAAATAATAATATGAATTGCTTTTTATTTTGTTCTTGAACCTGAAGAGCAAAAATAAATTTCCTAATTATCTCATATACATACAAAAATCTTCCCTTGGTGGCCCTTTCCAGATTTTTTTACAATTATTATGGCGAAACACAGTTCGCAAGCACAGCTAGTAATTATATTATTATCTATACTAATATTATAAAGCTGAAGAGTTTGTTTGTTTGTTTGCTTGAACGCGCTAATCTCAGGAACTACTAATTCAAATTGAAAAATTCTTTTTTTGTTGGATAGTCCATTTATCGAGGTAGGCTTTAGGCTATATAACATCACGCTACGACTAATAGGAGCTGAGCATCAATGACAAATGTTGCAAAAACGGGTAAAAAATATACGGCGAAACGTAGTTCGCTGGCACAGCTAGTCAGTATATAAAGTGCATTATATAAAAAGCTGTTGTAGTTGTGGTCTTTTAATGTTAACGATGATTGAAATTAATAAATAGAGGTGTAACATGTAAACATAAAGGGTGTACTTGTTAAAATTTGGGCTTATTTGAAGTATTATATTATTAGATACTTATATTTAATTTAAGCGAATTTAATTAATGCGAAATAAAAACATATTAAGAATTATCAAAATTACATTTAAAAAAAATAGAAGTTAAAATACTGAATACGTATTTTGTAATTCTCTATAACATTAATCCTGAGTATCTATGTTAATTGTAATTTTCAAACCATCCTATTGTAAACAATGTAACTGCTTACGCTGTAGACGATGTAGTCTTTATAAAATATTATATTAATAATGAAACTAGCACAGAGCGTCGGTGGCGCTGTGGACTCGGCACTTGCCTTCTAATCCGGAGGTCCGTAGTTCGAGACCGCCATGTATCAATGTGTTTTTAGTTTTTCGAATTTTTAAGTCTGACGCTCCTACGGCGAAGAAAAAATTTGTGAGGCAACCTGTATACATCTGAGAAGAAATTCAAAGGTGTATGTGAAGTCGATCAATCCGCACTGGGCCAGCGTAGTTGACTAAGGCCTAAACACCCTAACTTAGGGTAGGCCCGTCGGTGGGGACGTATATGAGCTTATATGATGATGATAATGATGATGACTGGCATAAAGAGCTAAGTATGTGGTAGCCTCAAGCTCCCCATCCTGCAATATGGTGATTGTGTGTTGTTAGATGTAAAGTTGTAAATGATTTTGGGGTAGTAAGTAGGTATCTTCGTGGGAAATCCATAAATATATACGACTAAGAATCCCATCTCCTGTATTTGCAGCTAGTTATAAAAAAGGAAAACATATTAAGGAATTACGTTATGCACACGCTCATTACACGATATTACAAAAAACAGTGCCGCCGAAAACCCTTCACCGTCGCCTTTTAAACAACACCGCAGTGACTCGTAACTCTGTCGAGTCGTGACGTTAATTGTGACGTAATATGATGATAACGTACAATCAGGATGGCTTCGCCTTGCTGTTTTGCGTGAATGTGAAATTATGGAGTGTTGTTCGCGGGAGCTTTCAGCGGGGCTCATAACTGAAGATAAGTAGAATAGCTAACAACTCTGTCACATTACGTGGCTTGATGAAGTGAATAATGTTGTTTCTTGCACAAGAATCCCTGTTAAACTAAACTGGGCGTGGTGGGAAACGGCCTATTTGTGAAGAAGACCTGTGCCAAAAAAGGAGGAGGTTATCAATTCGATGCGTATGTTTTTGTGTGTATGTTACGTGATTGCGCCGACAATAGGCTAGATGACTAAAAAATTTTTTTTGCTTTAATAGAAGCTCATTCATATAATAAACAGAAAGTAAAAATCCGTTTTCGAATAACTATAAAAACAACCAAGATATAAGGTATTAAAGATTTTTCCCCATCTCTTTCTAGCAAAACGGCAATTTACAAGGAGTGTATATGGCCGTACTCAACGATGACGTCACGGTTGATGTCGGATCTCTCTGTCTAATCGCCTTCAAATTAACAACTTAAAATGCTTGTATCTAATGTATTTCTAAGCCGATTTTAATTCTAATTTCAAACGATTACATCTTTTTCTGCGGTATTTTAATATTTTATGACGAGACGTAAAAATTTGAATTCAGTCATCATCCCAATTGTGGACCGACTTTCAATAGTTATTTGTTATACATGAGTGCAAAGTTGCTTTTTAACCGCATGCTCAACTTTGATGACCGAGCAAGCGAAGGATTCAAAAATTAGAATCCTGAGCGTTGGCGAGGGAATCAAAAGAGCACAAGGTGAAAAATCTTTGCACTCGAGTGCAACACGTAACTTTTCATCCCCCCTCAACGAGGAAATGACTAAATGCAAAATAAAACATTTACAATCACAAGATACTATTATTTCAGTTTAGGTACATATTTACTACAACATTATGATAGGTAAGTATTACAAAAAAATATTTATATTATGTATAACAAATAATACGTTTTTTTTAAATTGTTTTCATATTTCTTACTTCTAAAAATACGACGTCAAAACAAAATGGCGCGCGCAAAGCAAATTAAAAACAAAAGTACACCAAGGAGGTTCAGAGTCGAGTTTTTAACAAATTTAAAAAAGTTGTATGATAAATTCGGCACCATGAATAGAATAGAAATAGAATAGAATAGAATAGAAATCTTTATTTGCCAGAATATGGTTCTAAAGGTGTTACAGTATTCATTGAGCCGACATATCCTCATGGAGTTGGAAGTAAATAGGTTTAATGGTGTTTTGAAATCACATACCTAACCTAGTGCACGCGATGTTCTAAATTCAAATTTACTTTAACCTCAAGCGGATAAAAACGGCTTTGGCGGTCAGATATCGAATAGCAAAAATACTCTTTCCGAGATGGGGGGATGAAAAATTCTTTTTGTATTCGATAGCAAATACTCTTGCGGTGGTTCCATTGTCACCAAAGTCAGGATCTGATGATGGGATCCTAGGAAAATCGAGTGAAACCCTTAAATTTTATAGGTACGTCCAACGTGTTTCATGTTTCCACCTAGGCTATTCAGGTATTTACGTCTGGTAGTCATGAATCGAGCTGATGATGAAGGGATCCTTAACTTTTAGTAGTTAGAGGTTTTTTAAATACAACAGGTACATATAGACCCTTTTTAAAAATAGGTACGTACTGTCACTTTGTCGTATATTTGAATTATATGTCGTCTATTGAAGTCGGTGCCAAACGATGATCTCCTAGAAAGTCTTAAATTTTCGCACTGGCTTAATAAAGAAATGTGAACTTGTCTGTACCTATTCTTATATCATTGTTAACTTATCAGTGCTTTTGTTTTTAAGTCAGATTTTATTTTTTTGCTATTGTGATGTTAAAAGAATAATGAGAAGGGTTAACATAAATGGAACAGTTAAGAAGATCCCATGCTTCTGGTTGGTCCATCGTAGATCGTTATCAGAATAAGATATTCGCTCACAATCGTTGGTTCCTGTTAGTAGCTTACGTGTCTTAAATTTGAGTTGACTGGAAGGGATATGTGTCAAGCTCTGTTCCACCTTTAACCTTCAACCTTCTGTAACTTTGTTTTCGCCACTTTCATCTTCACTTACCATCAGTCCAGAGAACATAAATGCTACGGGCTTTCTGGATAAAATATTCAGTTTGTTCTTAACTTTATTAAAAGCCTCAAACCGATTTGAGTGATTAATATTTAAGACATATATAGTTATAAATTTTGTGTGATTAGGTTTACTGACGGAAGTAATATCATAACAGCTCATACACGTCCCCACCGAAAGGCCTTGAGCCTACCCTAAGTTAGGGTGTTTAGGCCTTGGTCAACTACGCTGGCGCAGTGCGGATTGGTCGACTTCACATACACCTTTGAATTTCTTTGCAAATGTCTGCAGGTTGCCTTACAATGTTTCCTTCACCGAAGGAGCGTCAGACAAATGTACATATGAAATTCGAAGAACGAAAAACACATTGGTACATGGCGGTCTCGAATCCCGGACCTCCCAATTGGAAGGCAAGTGCAGAGTCCACAGCCCCACCGACATGACACAACAGTAATTAGTCTGTCAGTAAATCTAATCACAATTTTGATTTTCTACACTCAACCTTCGCCCTTATTATACGATACCTTGAAAACGCATATCGCTTATGATCTTGCCGTGTCGACAATGTAAGTTGGGTAACAACCCACTAAATCCATTTAAGCGGATAACGCTATTAGAATTGCTCCCCACTGTAAATATTTGTTAAGGACTTTTTATTAGACCCTCCCCAACCTTCGGAGGTATGCGCGGATCGTAAAATCGGATGAAGCTATTAGCCCCGTATTTGCATTTTAACTTCCTATTTACATGTCATTTCCAATACAAATATATGTTATGGGGTTGGTTCGCGTTCATGTGATTCTGTAACCGATTTGCCGCCTTGCCGTAATGTTACCTCTTTTCTTGGGAATGTTACCTCTTTTCTTGGGAACGTTGTGCACGGAATTATCTTTAAACGTTTGGAGGGCAATCTTCTTTTATGATATTGTTTTGATCTTTATGTAATGTTGTGGCTTTGTGTGTTTTTAAGAATACTCAGATACTCAGGACTCCATTCGAAAGTAAGGAATATGTTAAGAAAAGTTTTGTATGATTGTTATTGTTGCATCCCTAACCAATATTATTAATGGGAAAGGGATATTGTCTTTCTATTACTCTTTCACGCCTTAACCATTGTTCATATTTTCCTTTTAATAGGAATTTTAAAAAGTTGTTTAATTAACTTGTAATTTATTCGAGGCATCTCGAAAAAAAAACAAGTTAAGATTATTCATAAGACAACATGAAATTTTGAGGCATAGAACTACTAATTGCACTACTACTTAATCGGGGCAGCTCGTGCCACTAATTGATATTAAAAAATATATTATATATAAAAATATATATATAAAAAAACGATTTAAAGATATATAAAAAAACCGGCCAAGTGCGTGTCGGGCCACGCGCAGTGTACGGTACTGTAGTTGCAAATGCCAACTTTGAGTTCACACTCACACCTCACAACACGTTGCCACAGATTACTAAATAAGTTGCTATTAAATTAGGCATTGTTATTATTAAAGCTGCAATGATTATATTCAGTACTAATTTTCTATGAAATGTTACTTTTCCGAGTACACTTTATAAGTAAGTCGTCTATAATTTTTTATTTTGTGCGTAGTACTCAACTCTGATAGTTTTCCTTTAAACTTCATTATATATACTTGTTGTAATTATTTTCACGTGTCCATATATAACCGTTTACCAGATAGAGGGGGGGGGGGGGGACACTTACCTCTAACAAAAATGGTGTTCTGAACCTTACATTATTTTTAATGGCCTATTCAACAATACCCCACACGATGGGTTAGTTGAGAAAAAAAAATTACTCCCACTTTAACTGTATGGGAGCTACCCTAAAAAAAAATTTTTTTCCACCACTTTTTTGGCATGATTAATAAACATACCCATACCAAATTACAGTTTTCTAGTACTAATAGTCTCTTGAGTAAAAGCGCGGACAGACAGACAGACATGGCGAAACAATAAGGGTTCCTTGTTTACTACGGAACCCTAAAAAAAGGGAAATACTATTTATTTGAATTTATAATACGTGGCGTTATACCTATGAGGTAATTCATAGACCTAAAGTATATTATTATAAATCCTAAAACATACAATACGATATTATTTGGTGTCGGTATCCATTGAGGCCCAAGTAGGTTGACAGATATCAGATAATCTGCAATCGTTGCTAATTAAATTATATTAAGATCTTATAATATAACTAGCTGTGCCCGCGAATTTCGTTTCGCCTTTGAAGTTTAACACTGTAACCCCTATTTAGACCCTTGAATCTATCATTTGTTAGGCCGTTATGGCTTGAAAATGTTACAAATTGACAAACAAACACATGTATTTTGGAATTTATAATCTACTAAGGGCGCCTAAAAAGCCATATTAATTATTAGGGTATAATGCACAATCCTTACTTAATCCAATAAATGCGAAAGTTTTTGAGTATGGATGTATGGATGTTTGTTACTCTTTCACGCAAAAATTACTGAATGGATTTGGATGAAATTTAGTAGGTAGACAGATTACGACAGGGATTACCATATAGGCTACTTATTATCTCGGAAAAGTAAGTAGTTCCCGCAGGAAAGTAGATTTACAGTTTTTTCTTTGAACTTTTAAGGCGAAACATAGTTCGCAGGCACAGCTAGTTCTCAATAAATATATTGCACGTTAAACGCATTCAAATCATGGTCTGTCTTTGTTGGATATTAATGTCAGATTTCCGTCTAATTTGAATCTCTACGTAAGAATAATCCAGGCGGTAGATAAGAACAGAAAGACAATAGTTTTCTCGTAGACATGATTTTAGTTCATTAATAACATACACTGCATAATAGTATTGGTAATGCTGTGTACTACCGTATAAAGGCGGTACAAGATATTATTATATCGTACCTACGTTGGCAGTTTGGCACTGTTGGTTAACTTGATTAGAGGAGGCGCCAAATACGAGTTACTTGTACCTATAGGCATAAGAATAAATAATAATACGAGTATAGAAGCAAATCTCCTTTGTGGGTGCGCCAAATGCCGCTATTTGCATACCTACGGCGCCCTTCCCCCTGTAACGCCCCGCAGTAGTCTGCGGACGCCGCTAGGGTCACCACATTGACGTATGGTTACCACTACAATATTTTTTTATATAGGTACCTCCATATTTTACATTAAATGAGAAACTGAGCATACACCAAGTCTTATTGATTTTGTACTTCAAGTGTAGCGAGCGAGCGACTATCTTAAGCAATAGTACGCACATTTTTAGTTTTTTTGATTCCGTAGTTTCTTATAACTACGGACCTATTTTTGATTAATTGAGCTTAATCCCTACACTTCGAGAATAAAATCATTAAAATGTTTCGAATTTCGATGTACAAAAATGGTTTGTAATTTAGGTATCGTACCTACGTTTATAGTCCAAGAGTTGAAGTTATGAATGTACTAATGGATAAAACCTAAGCTCACTTTTTACTATCAGACCAACATTTTCACTTGAAAAAAAATCTGTTGTTTCATAATTTTAATCGAGTATTGATTTTTTTTCTTTTTTTAATAACTTCGCCCCACACTAGGATTTTCTCCTGTGTCGTGGGTGCAGTTACAAACATAGAATATCACATGCACATACGCCCAGACCGGAACAAATTTCTGTAGGCCATACAAAATATCTGTCCCATGCGGGAATCGAACCCGCGACCCGTTGCACAGTAGGCGATCACTCGACCTCTGCGCTAACCGTGTCGTCGAGTCGTCGTGTCGTCGATTGTATTTAAATTTTATATGGAACAGTGACAAAGGTCGATAAAAATATATATAGCAGTACCAAAGTTTCTCATAATTCAAATTATTCCCGACTTGACAAAAAAAATCCCATACTTACAGAGATTCAAAATTGCACTACAATGACAGCTTTAGAAACTCGATACATTATATTGTATTAGCTTTGTCATGTAATGAATATTACGAATAAAACGGTATATGTATCTAATGGTAGGTATAATAAAAATAATTTTAAAGTATTCAATCATTTTTATTTAAAAGGTTTCAATTCAACAGAAATATTTACAAATGTCTGATATTTATAAAAGATGGCGTTTTTGTAGATGATTTGAAGTTTCGGTTATTAAACTTCAGCGCGTAGTAAATACGCATTCTTATAAAACAATAGAAAAACATTCACAAGGTACCTGAAACACACGGTGCGCGCCTTGACTGGCGATTCCGTTCAACGGAAATCAAACGGTAGGTAAATAACGTGGCCTTGAGCGCTCGACGGCCGGGAGTTTCGCTTCTATACTCGTATTAATTATTCTTATGCTATAGGCTCATGTGACGTTTGAACCGAATTCGAATATTCGAAATTTTTGCTTCATTATGTTAAGTCCGAGGTTCGATGTTCTAACTTTTTGAGCTGGACATAGATTTCTGGTAGACAGATTAAATTAACTTCTAATTGCTTTTTGTGTATTATACTGTACACATATAATTATACAGGATAAAATAATGCGAGTTACCCACCCTTGAATATAACATGCTCAGACTCGTATAGGTAGATATCAGTAGATTATACGGACTGAATATATGGGTGTCATAATGTTTTAGTTATTGTAAAAACAAATCATTACTAATTGTTAATGAGTAGGTACATAGCAAACCTTCCGACAAAGATGTCGGTAATAGGTACTAACTACGCAGGCCAATGGTGCACCGCCCGCCCTCCCTCAATCGCATGCGACAAGGGAATATTGGTGCTACATTGGCTCGCGTAGTTATAACCAATTACTGACATCTTCATCGGAAGATTTGCTAAATACTTATTCGTACTCACTAACAATAAGTAATGGACTTCCAAAAAATAACGCTTGATACCATTAATTACATTAAAGCATTACTTTCTTTCATCATCACAGCCCATATACGTCCCCACCGAGGGGCTCGAGCCTACCCTATATTAGGGTGATTAGGCCTTAGTCAACCACGCTGGCCCAGTGCGGATTGGTCGACTTCACATACATCATTGAATTTCTTCGCAGATGTATGCAGGTTGCCTCACGATGTTTTCCTTCACCGTAGGAGCGTCAGACAAATGTACATATGAAATTCGAAACGAAAAACACATTGGTACATGGCGGGTCTCGAACCCCGACCCCCCGATTGGAAGGCAAGTGCCGAGTCCACTGCGCCACCGACGCTCTACAATGAATCAATTGCACTACTTAGTAAATTAATAAATGTTTTTCGTTAAAACCACATGCTTTCTTAACTAGAAATAAAGAAACAAACGTAGCTGTTATTAAAATTGATATTGTTGGTAGATGAACAGTTATTATACGAAAAAGTGACGGCAGTAGATAACATGGAACTTGATATATAATCAGTCAATGACAGAATAATGAAATAGAAGAGAAATTTAAAAGATATCATCAACGCTATAATATGATTTATGAGAACTAGAACATTTGTTAAAAATGATAGCTGTATATTATATCTTGAATATATGTCACATTAACGCACAAAGTGTACCTAGTCACTATAATGAGCTTTTTGATGCCTTTTCTCAATGCAATGTGCATGCAGTTTTTATTTCGGAAACTTGGCTTAAACCACACCTCTTGTTCACAAGCTACCCGCTACCTGGCTTTACACTGATACGCAATGACCGCATTGGTAAAGGTGGAGGTGGAGTTGCTATTTACCTGCGTAGTCAGTTCCCATATAAAATAGTGGCTCGCTCTGCTTCCGAATATTCCGCCTCTGCTGAATTCATTTTCGTAGAGATCGGCGTGGGAAACAGAAAGGCCTTGCTTGGTGTGGTTTACTGCCCCCCCACTGTCGACTATTTCACTGATTTAGAATCGGTTTTAGAATCTATAGGGCCTGAGTATGCACATCACATCGTCATGGGAGATTTTAATACCAATCTCCTTCCTCCTTCCACACATCGAGCACTCAAACTTTTAAACATAGTTGCAGCAGCCAATCTGCATATTCTCCCATTACAACCTACACATCGGAACACTAGAGACGGCGATGATTCATTGCTCGATCTTATACTCACCTCCAATCCTTCCCTTGTTTCATCTCATGGCCAAACTTTAGCTGCAGGTTTTTCTCACCACGACCTAATCTTCCTTTCCTATAATTATAAACCCTTCAAAACTGTGCCGAAAATATTGTACAGACGTAGTTTTGCGCGCATTGATAGTGACAAATTATTGAAGGACGCAACTGAAATTGACTGGGAACCTGTATTCCAGGCAACTGATATTGATAATAAAGTTCAGATTTTTACCGACACTTTGGTTCGCTTGTACGACGACCATGCACCCATCAAGAAGGTCAAGTTAAAGCGTAAGCCTGCGCCCTGGATGTCTGATGATATTCGAATGGCTATGAGGCGAAGAGATCGTGCATACCGGTGTTTTGTAAGAGATCGAGTCGCTGATAAGTGGGAGCGGTACAAGGCTGCACAAAATCGCTGTAATCAGATGATACGAAACGCTAAACGTCGCCACATTCTCAATAATATCTCATCTTCATCTTCTGCTTCTATCTGGAAGTTTCTTGGTACGTTAGGTGTTGGTAAGCCATGCCAAGATGAAACTCTTATCAATATCGATTTGAACGATTTAAATAAACACTTCTCAACTGTACCCACGCTTGATCCTTCAATCGTGTCGCAAACGATTTCTACCATCTCGAATATGAGTCGCCCTAATATCACTGCTTTTAACTTTACTCAGGTTTCTCCCGATGAAATAAAAAAAGTGATCCTGTCCATTAAGTCAAAGGCTGTTGGCTGCGATGGCATCTGCCGACAAATGATTATCCCTATCCTCTGTCAAGTTCTCCCCATCATCACCCATATCATTAACTTTTCCCTCCAAACTGGCACCTTTCCTTCTCTTTGGCGTAAAGCTTTAATTCGTCCGCTACCGAAAACATCAAATCCTTCCAAACTTAATGAATTCCGTCCTATTTCCATTCTTTCTTTCCTTTCCAAAGTGCTTGAGGCCTGTGTTCATAAGCTGTTATCTAAATTTATCTTTGAGAATGCTCTATTAAGTGAGTATCAGTCAGGATTTAGGCCAGGCCACAGTACTACATCTGCCCTTCTTAAAGTGACTGGTGATATTAGGTTGGGAATTGAGGCCACAAACGCCACTGTTTTAGTGTTAATAGATTTTTCAAATGCATTTAATGCCGTAAATCATGAAATCCTTCTGGCTATTTTATCTAGTCTTGCCATCTCTGACGAGGCGTTGAAGTGGTTCTCATCTTATCTTCAGGGACGCCAACAATCGGTTCTTTATGACGATCTGTCATCTTCTTGGTGTTACTTAGATTCTGGTGTTCCTCAAGGCGGCATTGTTTCTCCTCTTCTATTTTCTATATTTATAAACTTTCTCACGCACAAACTTCGCTGTTCGTATCATCTCTACGCAGACGACTTGCAGCTTTACTGTCGGGCAAAAGTGGACACCTTGAACGATGCCATCGACAGATTGAATTTGGATTTGCAAACCATTGGAGAATGGTCTGAACAGTTCGGAATTACTGTCAATCCTTCCAAGTGCCAAGCTTTGATTGTTGGAAGCTCTCGTGTAATGTCTAAAGTAGCTACATCCAACTTACATACTTTAGTTTATAATGACAATGCTATTCTCATCACTAACGATGTAAAAGATCTTGGCTTACATATTGATTCCACCTTATCTTGGCAAACCCATGTGACTAATGTCTGTGGGAAAGTCACTGGTATGTTACGATCTCTATACAGGCTTAGGAATTTTCTTCCACCTAAAACAAAAAGTATGATTATCCAGACCCTTATTTTCCCTTTAATCGACTATGGCGATGTATGCTATCTCGACCTGAATGCAGATCTTCTCAATAAACTTGATCGACTTCTAAATAACTGCATTCGATTCGTTTTCAATCTTCGTAAATATGACCATGTATCTACTCATCGTCAAACCTTAAAATGGTTGCCTATACGACAGCGAAGAAAGATAAGATCCCTTACAACTTTGTTTTCTCTTCTACATTCCCCTCATTCCCCGCCTTATTTAAAATCTCGGTTTCAATACTTGAGTACTTCCCATGAAAAAAACCTTCGCTCGTCCTTCAATCGACTGCTCAAATGTCCATCTCATCACTCTGATATTCTCCATTCTTCATTCTTTGTGCAGTCGATTCTTTTCTGGAATACTCTCCCTCCTGCAATTAGAATGTCCTCCAGCTTGTATGCATTCAAGAGGGGGCTACGGAGGCTGCTATCAGAAGACCATCGATAATTTTAATTTCGAAAAGAACCTTCCCTTTATTTTTATCTCTAGAGTCACCAGCAATCTCTCTATTTAACAATAGATATTTAGATATATATCTATATATAATTATTATATTATATATATACTTATATATATTATCTATATTTATATATATTCATATATGTTTATTTTGTATATTGTAATATTTTATACTAAATACTATTTATTTATATATTTTAAATAAATTGATTTGCGTATTTTTTAGTTGTTTATTGTTTCAAATAATGTTGTTTCTTTTAACATCTACCTTGTATTCTCTGCACCACCCCAAGGTCGACTGGCAGAGAATGCCCATGGCATTAAGTCCGCCTTTGTACACAGTACATGAAGAATAAATAAATAAATAAATAAATAAATAAATAAATATATTGCAATAAATAGAGCTTTTTATCAAGTGATATTATTCCATAAAAAAATACAGAGCTCAATCAAAACCAAAATATTTTTCTTTTAAAATATGACTCATTGAATAGAGATATTATTCAAAGAGTTATATTTGATAAAAGATATAACTATTTTCATTTTTTGACAATGATATTAAAGTACTATACAGTAATTTAAAATTTCTTTATTCTATAATTAGTGTTCGACCGTTATGTGTAATAGGTAATGCTATTATAATAGGTATTATTTTTGAAAGATTCTGCTGACAGTTAATTTTTATCTTAAATTACTATTTTTTTATATGTGCCTTTGAATTTCCTTTGAAAATGCTAAATAAATTGAAAAATAAGGAATAAACCAATAAAAAGATCCCGCCCGTGATGAAATTTTATTTCTGTATTGATTTATTCATCTTTTTTAAAATGACTATGTGAAACAATAATTATTGTAAATAGCGATTTAAAAGGAAATAAAAAATGAGACCTTCCAAGTTTCTTGCCGGTTTTTTCGAGGAGGCTCTCCTAATAGAGTCATTTTTTTCTGCTACTTGTATTTGCAAACATATTGATAGCATTAATCTATGCACAAACAAGGTTGAATATGTTGACTGGCATACTTTGTAAAAATCCCTAAATAAAATAAAATAAAAAAAAAACTTATTACCACAATTTTCTCTACCAATCGACTTTAAAAAATAAGCTCAATAATTATGAACGATCTTTTGGCATATTATATAATTGATGGTTAGCTATTCACCAAATAATAAACTTCGTACATTTCAAATCCGCTTGCCGCCAATCACACCAGAATCTGTTGGCTTCGCGAAGTTTCTTTTTAGCCGCGACTCGCGGATTCCGACTCTGCAGTATTATTCAGAAGTTTTCTTGAATACTGCCAAGCTGGGCAAGTCAGGGCTTAGCTGGAACTCTATTGTGCTTCGCCGCTAGTAGATACTTCAAATAAGATCACAGAATTGTTCGAATAAGAAAAGACAAAAAGAAAAATGAATTTCAACTTGCATTTGTCATTTGTGAGCTCCTTGTGGATTATTCCTTTGCGTTCGCACTGTAGTGCGATCGTTCAAAGTTCAATTCTTGATAATTCTTATCAAGCGACAAAAATGAAGAATTTCATTGTTATCTCGACGTTCAGAGAAAAATGAAACTAAATATTTATTTGTCTTCGTCAGCGATTCAATTATAAGGTTAGCTACAGTTAGATAATATGATAAATTATTAGAAATTTTTGTAGTATGGACGTATAGAGCATTAATCTTTCTTATGACTGCATAGCCTAGAGCTTAATGTTTTACAATCGGGGAATGGCTTGTAAAACGGAGAAACATCCTCTACGGAGGTAGAAGTATCTGGAGGGTTTTTAGCCGGTATGGGGTCTTCTACTCGAGTCCGGCATATCCTTGGGGTGTCCTCGTCAGTCGGCCCCTTGTCGAATACAGTAAGAAATATGTTCATTAAGCCCTTAAAAAAAGGGCTTAATGTTTCGAGTCCCTTTGGCTTACTATACCCTCGGTATTTCTCATTTCTCATCAAAGCATGCTTCGCTAGGTTTCAGGGTGCAATATCACACTGTATCTAAGGTAATCTTACCCTGACCGTCAATGGAGGAGGCTTTGGTTCACATGGTAGTGGGAGACAACCAATAGGATTTCTCCTTCTTTTTAGGATGTTTATCCCCACCAGTGAACATATTGCGGCTGAGATTATACGATACAAGATAATACGAGTATTTTCTGCTATCTACATACTTGCAGACTAGTTATGAAAAGTGAAAATGTAATTAGTCCGTCAGGTGCAACTCCCACTCGCTACGTGACAAGTTAGTTAAAAATTTGCCTACGTATGATGTCATGTCACCAGGGGCGGATCGTGAATTTGTGGCGCCCTGGGACACAAATGGTAATATCTTTGATAGTGTGACATAGAACAATAATTTCTTCACAGCTGAAAGGGACCGTAGACACAAGTATTTTGTATTAAATTCAATGTGATTTCTATACGCATTCCCGAGAAAAAGGGGTCTTGACAGACAGACAGACAGACAGACGGACAACGTAGTGATCGTATAAAGGTCGTTTTTTTAACAAGCTTTTATTTACTTTCACCCACAGAACACAGAAAGAGGTTAGAAGGGCTATGTGGGCGGGGCACGCGTAGCCACAACTATGACTAAATGCTCATACTTGTGGCCCCGCAACGCGAACGCGTTGTTTAATCACTGACGGACAACTACAGTGAGTGTATCGTGAAGCGCGGCGCTATAAAAATTCTTGTGCTATAATTACTTGTAAAACAAGAAGTCAGGTGTCAAGTGTAGCTAAAGAAGGAATTTCTTTTCATCGGTAAGTAGTAAATTAATCATAATGACCATATTCCATAGATCATAATGTCAAAATCCACCAAAACTGATCATAATGATAAGTTACATAATATTTTTCTAAAAAATATACATTACCGGCAATGTACGCCCGCGATTTTTTCCATATTACTTAGAGCGCGTAATGTAGTACACTGCTTTCGGTAGTGACGCATTTGGTGTAATGAGCATTAACGCAGTAGTCGCAGTACAGGGGATAGTGCCGTGCTAATCAAAAAACGCACGCATTACATTTTATCGATAAATGTATATTTTAAAATATTTGTATAAAGTAAAAATAACATATTATTTGTCACTTAAAATGCCATAATAATTATTATTACTTATCGATAATACAGAATGTTTGGCGAAGCTAACACCTACCCTTTCTAACATCCTATTCATATAAGTACGGCGATGTAATCAAAGATTAAAATTGTAAAATTAATTTCAATTTTCACGATACAATTAGTTCGATTAGTAAAAAAATTATGGGCAAATTCTAAACTAATTTTACAACTTAGAATTTTTAATATCACCATAATATTTATATGACTATTTTAGCATAGGTAGGTGGCCATGCAAGACATGAAGATTTGAGTACTTTAAAAAACACAAATTTACAGGTAAATATTTACTTTACAAATATTTACTTCTCCATCCAACTAAAATATCCTAACAACTAAACTACCGCACGTCCGTTTGTCAGATTATCCATTCTAGTTTATGCTTTCAGACCGGTGCATTATAGTATTATAGTTTTTCTTTTATTTTACATCTAACCTACAACATTTTTGAGCTAAAAAGCTTTAATTTTGTTACATAGAAACAAAATATTACTTGAATATTATTAATTATAAACGTATAATGAAAGTAATAATTATTTTTTGGTTTTCTAAATATTTCAAATGGTTAAATTGCTGGCAATATTTAATATCGATAGCTATTAATCGATGTCAATCACTAAAATAATGTTATTTGTACACGCGGCTCTGGACGTCAGTGAATTTCTATGAATGAGGAGCCCAGTGAGCGTTGTGATTGGTTCAGCCCGATTTCGCGCGACTTTGCATGGGCGGTGCAAGGAAAAGAAGTGGGAGCAAAACTGGCGACAGCGGTTCCCGTACAAACGGTGCATGATTGCCTTTCTAACCTCTTTCTGTGTTCTGTGCTTTCACCTGTCCCGCTGTGTATAATGAAATCTTACAAGTTAAATTTGACACACTTCTCGGTTTCCGATTAAGCTGAAATTTTGGATGCTCAAATATATATATATATATATATGTCGAGAGATAATGCTATATTATGATGACATGGAGCTGATCTAATGCTAGAGCTGGAAGGTGGCCACAGGAACTCCGCAATAAAACGATACAACTCCATCGAGTTTGAGCTCGTTTGATTCGTATTGACGAATAGGTACTAAAAGCTTGTATTTAAAAAAGTTTTTTAATAATATACTTAATTTCTTTTGATGTACGTAGCTAACCCTAGAAAGGCTGTGGTTTCCTCGTCTAAGATTTGGTTTCTGTTCACTCGTGGAACTAGCATTTGTCTTGTGCAAAAATAACAAGCTTCATCCATCTTCACAAGACTTCGCGAAAATAGATTTTTTACAATTCAACCGCCACTAAAATAATGCACGTGAGCTCGAAAAATCCTCAACCTCTATCATCGTCGTTCAGCAGTTTAACCAGACCTTAACTTAATAGGACACGGGAAAATAAACTTTGATACAACGCGGCAGAGTTCAGTGTATAGTTCAGGAGCCAGTCTTGCCCCACATTCATCTGCAACAACATTTGCGAGCACGAGTTCGCTACGCTGTTTACCTTTAAAGCCACGAATGATAGATGTAATCCAAATACATACAGAATTACTCCTACACTATGTTTTTCGTGAGCACGTTAACTTATATACCTACATCTATGTTATGAGTTCTTTTTAATAACTTTTTAAAAGCTTGCTTTACTTTTGTCTTTAAGGTTCTTTTCAAGTTATTTTCAATTCAATTAATATAACTTGGTTATATTGATACTTGGTAATATAGATGATTACCATATACATATTTAATAATTATGCAGCTTCGCCCGCGTTGTTTTTGTTTCATAGTGGAAATGTTATATTTTCCCTTTGGAAAAATAATTTTGTCGCCTATGTTAATCAGGGATAATGTAGCATTCTATGGTGAAAGTAGTCATTGAGTTTAGGTCCTAGGTTAGGTAGTTTTTGAGTTTGTTCATTACATACATACATAGATACATACAAATCTTTCCTCCTTATAATAAGATTGCTGTCATCATTAAACAATTAAGTATTCAGTTTTCCTTACAAGACCAAGACATTAACAACATAAACGATTATATGCATATTTTATAGAAGACATAAAAAACAAACTTAACTATAAAAACGCTTAAACATATTTCATACCGACTATAATGACTAATTCTACAACTTACTATATTGGCCACGTCATATTTCACCGTGAAGTTTCAAGAACTAATACAGAACACCTGCGATGAATGCCATTAACGACCAGAAAGCTGCTTTTAACGGAACTCGTTAACGTGTGTTTATGCTTCTTCGCTTTGTTTGTTACTAACAATGTTTTCATTAAACTCGTAAGATGATGAGAATATACATTTTGCAATACATTCATAGTATAAACAAATAAATGGTACATATTACCTCTTAGTTTTTTAGCGCGAACGTACATGACCGATTACATAAAATAGGTATTATAGAAGTAAACATTTTAAATTAATAACAGTCGATGTACAAAGGTTCATTTAATTTTGTGCTTTATAAAAAACTAACTGTTTCTCGTTACTTTGTCTGCGTCCGCAGGGAACTTAATTAAATTCAAGATAAAAAGTACCCAATATCCGTCCCAAGGACTAAAACTATCTCTATACCAATATCATTGAAATCAGTTTAGTGCTTTAGGCATGAAAGCGTAACCAACAAATAAACAAATTCACTTTCGAATTAGTTAGGATGATAGTGTCACGTTCTTTCACATGTTGACAGTGCAAGACGCCATTAGACTTAAAGGAGCTTTCAAATAATAGGCGATAATGATGTGGCTCGGACTTTAGAGAAAATGCTCAAATCCGACATAGAGTATTACCATTAAAATAATTTCCTCTCAAACGAAGTCACGGTACGGTAATTTATAGTCATTACACCTTGTTGACGCCAACAAGTAGTCCTTAGGAGAAAGCGAAAACCTCCTTAATCATTATAAGGGAGCGTCGATAAAAATGTAACTTCCCACTAATCCATGTTGAGTGCGCGAACATCCTCAAAAATATCCCGTGAAAATTCTTATACAATATTCAAAGGACAGCGCGATCGCTAAGCACACATAATCACCTCTATTTCGTTGGCGCCAAGGCTTGCTTTTCCAAATCCGAGACGAAGGTACCGAAAATTAATTTCGGTGGCTACTTACAAAGACTTTCAGAGGGGGGGAAATTTGGACACTCACTTTTATCTATTCCGTCGCGCTCTGATAATGAGCGGTGCGAATGATTTGTGACCCAATAACGTGTTTTGATACACAAATGAATGTTTGTTGTTATAGTTTTGCAAAGCGGACATTACGCTCCAATCCGAGCGGCATAAACAAAGTGACAATTAAAAAACAATAACGAAGTTCGATAGGAGCAAAATGTATGGGATTGACATATACATATAATGTCAATCCCATGCCATCGCTGAATCACGGGGCAAATCGATCATAGTGATCGATATGTAAATTGGACAATGTATTGATTCGCAACGAATCGACGAAGAAGCGAATCGTTTTTTCGTTACTTTCATACACTACTCAAAATAACTAATTTTTCATTAAAATGAAATGAAAATATTAAATTTAATCATTAATTAGAATGCTATAAACATATGGTGGCCGTTATTTTGTTTTGCATAGATAACCAATATTTTGTTTTCTAATAAAAAGAAATATTCGAAACACCGATCGCTACAGTCCTGTTCTATCAAGTCGATTCCTTCTAATTTGAGCAGAGACTTTTGCCCAACAGTGCGACGTAAATGGACAACAACCAGCGCAACCACCATTTAGTTTAGATATCTTTATTGAATCCTCCCAGAATCTCAAGCTAATAAAAGTAACAACTCGCATCGTAACGCAAATGAATAGAACGCCAATCAATCCACATTTGTCAAACCCATACGCAAACGCATATGTTTACATTCGCTGAAATCTTATAATCTCGTTTGTGGCTCTGGTGAATAGTACAACTGATGACATTTGTCAATCTCATACAACCAACCGTATGGTTTTTGCTGAAATCTCAGATGATAGCTAGGGCATTCCTTTATAAATGTGATGCTAGTCTGATACGATTTTGTGTGATAGAACAGATACTAAAGCATAATCTCATTTGTGGCTCTAGTCAACAGTTTGACTGAAGACGTTTGTCAATCCCATACAACCAACGCGTATGGTTACATTCGCTGAAATCCCAAATGATTGACAGCTATAGTGCATTTTTATCGCTGTGATGAAAGTCTGGTGTCAATTTTGCATTATAGAATAAATACTTAAGCATAATCTTGTTTGTGGCTCTGGAAATCCGACTGGAGAAATACCTAGTAAATACGTTTCAAGTCTCAGAAGTTCGCTAGCATATGACATCAATATTGTGTTTTGGACAAGAGTGAAGTGACCGGACCTCAGCTCGCAGAGGGTTTGCTTGTATAGTAGGATAAGTTATTTGCCAGGGAATTTCCAAAATCCTAGGGTCAAATAGTATTGACTGTCCATTAGTACTCGTATATACATATATGTATATAAGGTTAAATCGCCATTAAAATAACTCTTATTACGATTCTCAGAATATGAGTTATTACTATTGCATATTATATTTGGAGTCGGTGGCGCTGTGGACTCGGCACTTGCCTTCTAACCGGGAGGTCCGGAGTTCGAGACCACCATGTTCCAATGTGTTTTTCATTTCGAATTTAATATGTACATTTGTCTGACGATTCTACGGTGAAGGAAAACATCGCGAGGCAACCTGCATACATCTGCGAAGAAATTCAATGGTATATGTGAAGTCGACCGATCCGCACTGGGCCAGCGTGGTTGACTAAGGCCTAATCACCTTAACATAGGGTAACCTCGAGCCACGCGGTAGGGACGTATGTGAGCTGTTTTAATGATGTTATATTTGACTATAGTAAATTTTCGTCCCCGTCTTACCTCCATTGCACCACTTTGGGGATGGAGTCCCACAAACGACACCACATTATTCTTTGTTTCTGAATAATCAAGGATGTTATTTCCAATTCAATTAATGATTCGCTTTACAAATTCATCCCCATTAACACTAAATAAATCAATTTGCTATAAAAAACATTGATGTCAAAAACCAAGATACTACAAATTTGCACTGGGCTAAAGAATATTAATCGAATTTGCAACACCATTATTCATCCTAAAAGCACGACCACCTCCTAATTTGATGCCCTTGTTATAACAAATTCTCCGTTGAGATTTTGCTTAAAGAATGTCAATTATAATTCTCAATCAACGCGAAGCAGTAAGGGCGCCGAATTCTTCCACGTTTCTCCCGAGTCCCGGAATGAAATCACTTTCATCGCCTCGTTAGGTACACCGAACACGGATGAAGCCATAATGTTTATTGGTTTATTGGGCCACGTAATGATACTCAGTACTTATCAGCAACCAAGCAAATAATGTAATTAATTGTGAAATGACCCTTTATTCGAATATGGACAGATTCTCAAAAGGACACGTTCTCATATCACATCACATCAGGCACAGATTATTACATCAAGCACATCAGACCCAAAAGTGTATAAACATTATTCTGTTACCTATAAACACTAAAGTGTTATTAATCATAAACAGTAGAAAATTAATTTTTTAACTCCTTCGTTTCGCTAAAATAAATTATTGACAACACGAAAGTATATCGATGAAACGGACATCTTTGTCTGTGTTTGCGAACATAAAAAAAATATTTCATGATGAATGACATGACATTGACAGCTAAAAATCAGAAGGTACACCTACCTATGAACCTATTGGTTTTGTACATCAATGCTGTTAACTATTATTGATAATAATTTATTATCGCGTAATATTTATTCAGTGGCACCAGTATAAGGAAGCTATTAGAATGTAATTATGAACATTTAAACACGAACGAATGAAAACATAACGACGCATTCACGAACACAGAGGAAACACGAATGCCGTTCTATCGGCCTGTTACTCTTATGGCCGGTACACACATTGTTTAGTGTTTAGTGCGAGTGGCTTGTTTAGTGTTAAGTGTTTAGTAAAAAACACGTTCGGACAGCTTCTGTTTAGTGTTAAGTGTTTAGTGTTAAGTGTTTAGCGAATAGGAACGCGTTCTATTTTTTCTGCGAGTCGCCCCTCCCGCTCTCCCGCCTTCACCCCTCACTTAACACTAAACACTCACTAAACACGTCTGGACAGATCTGTTTAGTGTTTAGTCCATATAATGAACAAATACACTAAACACCGTTCACTAAACAGTGTTGGGACAGCACCTACTAATCACTTAACACTAAACAGTCTACTAAACACTAAACACTAAGCACTTAACTAAACAAAGTGTATACCGGCCATTAGGCTGAACGCACAATGTCCGCGCCGCACGCGCCGTACGCGCCGCATTTTTGGAATTAGTTTTATGAAATTGTATGAAACCTCGCACATTTCACCGCACCGTATGCGCCGAATTATTATTTTTCACGTGTTAGGTACTCTGCTTTTTATCATTGACTGCGAAAAAATAATTACTCTGTGATTATGAATCAAATTTTAATATAGGTAATACATAAAAGGACAATAGAAAAAAAAGAACTAGAAATTAATTGTAAAATTAGAACAGTTTTTGAAACTTTGTTATTACGTTTTGGTGGTTTTAGTCACAGTAAGAACACTTCGGGGCACAGCACTTTACCATTGTTTTTGTCCGATTAGCAGTTATTTTTATCTATAATTACAAAACAAAACACAATGTCACGATGCCATTTGTCTCTTATTTTGACAAAGCTAAACATGGCGTCCACGTGGCGTCTGCCACGGCTTCGGAAATGTTTATGTGTGCGTTAGTATCGCCATAGACGAAAAACAGGAATAGCGATATATCATGTCACTTTGGAGTGAAAGTAAAAACGATATACATTACTTATGACAAATGTGTGACTAAAATTATGTTAAGTCTGCTTCCCTTTATACGTCTGTGTTTTTAGTATGTTTTTATAACGAGAGTGTGCAACCTCTTTGCACGTTTTCCTTTTTTCATATAAGCCGTATATTCGCGCATGTTCCAAATTCATTTTTTTATTCACTCAGTGAAACAAAGAGCGTTTTATTCACTGTTTTTGAAGAATTGCGAGCCCTTTGTCGAGTGTTAATGGTAAAATATTTTACTGGCGACAAGGAGCACATGCAATTATGATTACAACAATCACAGACTAAGGTAGTGTCGCAAAGTAACAACACTTAGAAAAGGGTCAGAAAATAAAACAAACCTTCGTGGTGTTAACCTACAGACAAATTTATGTTTGCCTTCAGCAAAAAATAAATGACGCTAGTTAATTAGTAACAAAATAAAATAAGGCGTATGTTAAATGACGTATGAAATCTTTAATTACAATACAATTTTTAAAGAAGCTTCTTAATATTTGTGCCTATTATTTGAGTATCATCATGATGATGAAGATATTTAATATATTTATTTATATACATACCTAATATGATCATAAACATAACACTATTCCAATACAGAGCAGTATAATATTATTAAAGGTTTACCTACATATTTTTTCCAGGTCAGAATACTAATCTCGAAATAATGATTGCACTGTGACATGCGGAAGCTTGTATCTAAGATTAAACACCGTGTAATGGCCAACGTTAATTATAACTCTTCCTGTCTGAAATTAAACCTACCAACTAGATAGAAGATAATTATAGAACATTAGAGTCTGCAAAGCACTATTTCTCTCACTTGCATAGCCCGATGACTGCGCAATCGATATAATTGGAACCAAATCACAAGAATTAAAGCGTGCCATCTGATTACATGAAGAAGGTAAAGGAGTTTTATATGGTCAGTCACCGAACAAGAGATGTCGTGAAACTGGGTACCTACTGTGGCTATAATATATCTCAGTCATAGGAACAATACTTGGGGCCTTGTAGGGGTTGTATATTTACGAACTCAACATTAAAAAACGTTTTTTTAACATAAAATCTTGCAGGCACTTATTGAAATTGTATTACAATAGTTATTTTCACTACAAGTGCGGGAAGCCTGTCATTGCAACGAGTTCCGACAAATGTCGTCCCGAGTCGAAGGCGAGGGTTGACAGTCGGAACGAGTGGAAATGATAGTCCCGCACGTGTATTAAACAACTATTTTTAATACAGTTGCGAAAAAATGAAACAATAAATACGTAGCAACCATATGTAGCAATGTACCTGCCTTTAGACTTTACAGGTAAAATACTCACACTCGCATTTTCAGCAATTAAACATAATTCTGGTGATGTTAAATCAATTAATATGTTATCAGAGTCACTCATTTTATTGAATTATTAAACTTTTAAGCAAATAACAACAAGCAATAATCACGCAGAGAAATTTTTAGAAAAATGGCGTCAAATATGTCGTCGTACGTACACAGCAGTGACAAAGCAAATGCGTGCTATGCTTTGCTTGCCGTGTTTTTAAAAGCAAGGTCCGGCCGTGCTTTTTGTTATGCTTTGCTTTTAGGCATGCTTTTACAATACAAAATCTGGTAGACATTTAGCGCAATCTTAACTTAGCATGCTAGAAAAAAGCAGGAAAAAAGCTAAATGTGTGTCAGATTCTAGACATTTGACATTTGGTAAAGAAAAAGCACTAGTGCGTAATGGTGGTCATCCCGCACGCTAAACAGCCCTGCAATATACTACTTTTTGAGCAACTGTATTAAAAAAATCTAATCAAACGAGAGCATCCTAGAACATTTTACTAGCCTCAGCATTGTTTGTGCATACTTTCTAAATATCTTATCTTATCTTGAGACGCCCTAAACAATAAGCCTTCGCACTTTGACCCACCATGAATCTTTTGCCTTTCCCTAATATCTCTATTGCCAGTATTGTCCAGTCTATGATGCCCATGAGCTTGATGATGTCCTTAGGTACTAATGACTAATGGTAATCATCCGATCTAGGGTATCCAATTTCCGTCACCTAACACAAGTTAGAGCATCGTAGTGGTGTCGTAGATGTTCTGTTCTATCCCACTCATAATGAAAATATATGCAAAAAATAGATTAATTATACTCCTACAGATTTTTAGAAAATAGATTTTTTACAATTCAACCGCCACTAAAATAATGCACGTGAGCTCGAAAAATCCTCAACCTCTATCATCGTCGTTCAGCAGTTTAACCAGACCTTAACTTAATAGGACACGGGAAAATAAACTTTGATACAACGCGGCAGAGTTCAGTGTATAGTTCAGGAGCCAGTCTTGCCCCACATTCATCTGCAACAACATTTGCGAGCACGAGTTCGCTACGCTGTTTACCTTTAAAGCCACGAATGATAGATGTAATCCAAATACATACAGAATTACTCCTACACTATGTTTTTCGTGAGCACGTTAACTTATATACCTACATCTATGTTATGAGTTCTTTTTAATAACTTTTTAAAAGCTTGCTTTACTTTTGTCTTTAAGGTTCTTTTCAAGTTATTTTCAATTCAATTAATATAACTTGGTTATATTGATACTTGGTAATATAGATGATTACCATATACATATTTAATAATTATGCAGCTTCGCCCGCGTTGTTTTTGTTTCATAGTGGAAATGTTATATTTTCCCTTTGGAAAAATAATTTTGTCGCCTATGTTAATCAGGGATAATGTAGCATTCTATGGTGAAAGTAGTCATTGAGTTTAGGTCCTAGGTTAGGTAGTTTTTGAGTTTGTTCATTACATACATACATAGATACATACAAATCTTTCCTCCTTATAATAAGATTGCTGTCATCATTAAACAATTAAGTATTCAGTTTTCCTTACAAGACCAAGACATTAACAACATAAACGATTATATGCATATTTTATAGAAGACATAAAAAACAAACTTAACTATAAAAACGCTTAAACATATTTCATACCGACTATAATGACTAATTCTACAACTTACTATATTGGCCACGTCATATTTCACCGTGAAGTTTCAAGAACTAATACAGAACACCTGCGATGAATGCCATTAACGACCAGAAAGCTGCTTTTAACGGAACTCGTTAACGTGTGTTTATGCTTCTTCGCTTTGTTTGTTACTAACAATGTTTTCATTAAACTCGTAAGATGATGAGAATATACATTTTGCAATACATTCATAGTATAAACAAATAAATGGTACATATTACCTCTTAGTTTTTTAGCGCGAACGTACATGACCGATTACATAAAATAGGTATTATAGAAGTAAACATTTTAAATTAATAACAGTCGATGTACAAAGGTTCATTTAATTTTGTGCTTTATAAAAAACTAACTGTTTCTCGTTACTTTGTCTGCGTCCGCAGGGAACTTAATTAAATTCAAGATAAAAAGTACCCAATATCCGTCCCAAGGACTAAAACTATCTCTATACCAATATCATTGAAATCAGTTTAGTGCTTTAGGCATGAAAGCGTAACCAACAAATAAACAAATTCACTTTCGAATTAGTTAGGATGATAGTGTCACGTTCTTTCACATGTTGACAGTGCAAGACGCCATTAGACTTAAAGGAGCTTTCAAATAATAGGCGATAATGATGTGGCTCGGACTTTAGAGAAAATGCTCAAATCCGACATAGAGTATTACCATTAAAATAATTTCCTCTCAAACGAAGTCACGGTACGGTAATTTATAGTCATTACACCTTGTTGACGCCAACAAGTAGTCCTTAGGAGAAAGCGAAAACCTCCTTAATCATTATAAGGGAGCGTCGATAAAAATGTAACTTCCCACTAATCCATGTTGAGTGCGCGAACATCCTCAAAAATATCCCGTGAAAATTCTTATACAATATTCAAAGGACAGCGCGATCGCTAAGCACACATAATCACCTCTATTTCGTTGGCGCCAAGGCTTGCTTTTCCAAATCCGAGACGAAGGTACCGAAAATTAATTTCGGTGGCTACTTACAAAGACTTTCAGAGGGGGGGAAATTTGGACACTCACTTTTATCTATTCCGTCGCGCTCTGATAATGAGCGGTGCGAATGATTTGTGACCCAATAACGTGTTTTGATACACAAATGAATGTTTGTTGTTATAGTTTTGCAAAGCGGACATTACGCTCCAATCCGAGCGGCATAAACAAAGTGACAATTAAAAAACAATAACGAAGTTCGATAGGAGCAAAATGTATGGGATTGACATATACATATAATGTCAATCCCATGCCATCGCTGAATCACGGGGCAAATCGATCATAGTGATCGATATGTAAATTGGACAATGTATTGATTCGCAACGAATCGACGAAGAAGCGAATCGTTTTTTCGTTACTTTCATACACTACTCAAAATAACTAATTTTTCATTAAAATGAAATGAAAATATTAAATTTAATCATTAATTAGAATGCTATAAACATATGGTGGCCGTTATTTTGTTTTGCATAGATAACCAATATTTTGTTTTCTAATAAAAAGAAATATTCGAAACACCGATCGCTACAGTCCTGTTCTATCAAGTCGATTCCTTCTAATTTGAGCAGAGACTTTTGCCCAACAGTGCGACGTAAATGGACAACAACCAGCGCAACCACCATTTAGTTTAGATATCTTTATTGAATCCTCCCAGAATCTCAAGCTAATAAAAGTAACAACTCGCATCGTAACGCAAATGAATAGAACGCCAATCAATCCACATTTGTCAAACCCATACGCAAACGCATATGTTTACATTCGCTGAAATCTTATAATCTCGTTTGTGGCTCTGGTGAATAGTACAACTGATGACATTTGTCAATCTCATACAACCAACCGTATGGTTTTTGCTGAAATCTCAGATGATAGCTAGGGCATTCCTTTATAAATGTGATGCTAGTCTGATACGATTTTGTGTGATAGAACAGATACTAAAGCATAATCTCATTTGTGGCTCTAGTCAACAGTTTGACTGAAGACGTTTGTCAATCCCATACAACCAACGCGTATGGTTACATTCGCTGAAATCCCAAATGATTGACAGCTATAGTGCATTTTTATCGCTGTGATGAAAGTCTGGTGTCAATTTTGCATTATAGAATAAATACTTAAGCATAATCTTGTTTGTGGCTCTGGAAATCCGACTGGAGAAATACCTAGTAAATACGTTTCAAGTCTCAGAAGTTCGCTAGCATATGACATCAATATTGTGTTTTGGACAAGAGTGAAGTGACCGGACCTCAGCTCGCAGAGGGTTTGCTTGTATAGTAGGATAAGTTATTTGCCAGGGAATTTCCAAAATCCTAGGGTCAAATAGTATTGACTGTCCATTAGTACTCGTATATACATATATGTATATAAGGTTAAATCGCCATTAAAATAACTCTTATTACGATTCTCAGAATATGAGTTATTACTATTGCATATTATATTTGGAGTCGGTGGCGCTGTGGACTCGGCACTTGCCTTCTAACCGGGAGGTCCGGAGTTCGAGACCACCATGTTCCAATGTGTTTTTCATTTCGAATTTAATATGTACATTTGTCTGACGATTCTACGGTGAAGGAAAACATCGCGAGGCAACCTGCATACATCTGCGAAGAAATTCAATGGTATATGTGAAGTCGACCGATCCGCACTGGGCCAGCGTGGTTGACTAAGGCCTAATCACCTTAACATAGGGTAACCTCGAGCCACGCGGTAGGGACGTATGTGAGCTGTTTTAATGATGTTATATTTGACTATAGTAAATTTTCGTCCCCGTCTTACCTCCATTGCACCACTTTGGGGATGGAGTCCCACAAACGACACCACATTATTCTTTGTTTCTGAATAATCAAGGATGTTATTTCCAATTCAATTAATGATTCGCTTTACAAATTCATCCCCATTAACACTAAATAAATCAATTTGCTATAAAAAACATTGATGTCAAAAACCAAGATACTACAAATTTGCACTGGGCTAAAGAATATTAATCGAATTTGCAACACCATTATTCATCCTAAAAGCACGACCACCTCCTAATTTGATGCCCTTGTTATAACAAATTCTCCGTTGAGATTTTGCTTAAAGAATGTCAATTATAATTCTCAATCAACGCGAAGCAGTAAGGGCGCCGAATTCTTCCACGTTTCTCCCGAGTCCCGGAATGAAATCACTTTCATCGCCTCGTTAGGTACACCGAACACGGATGAAGCCATAATGTTTATTGGTTTATTGGGCCACGTAATGATACTCAGTACTTATCAGCAACCAAGCAAATAATGTAATTAATTGTGAAATGACCCTTTATTCGAATATGGACAGATTCTCAAAAGGACACGTTCTCATATCACATCACATCAGGCACAGATTATTACATCAAGCACATCAGACCCAAAAGTGTATAAACATTATTCTGTTACCTATAAACACTAAAGTGTTATTAATCATAAACAGTAGAAAATTAATTTTTTAACTCCTTCGTTTCGCTAAAATAAATTATTGACAACACGAAAGTATATCGATGAAACGGACATCTTTGTCTGTGTTTGCGAACATAAAAAAAATATTTCATGATGAATGACATGACATTGACAGCTAAAAATCAGAAGGTACACCTACCTATGAACCTATTGGTTTTGTACATCAATGCTGTTAACTATTATTGATAATAATTTATTATCGCGTAATATTTATTCAGTGGCACCAGTATAAGGAAGCTATTAGAATGTAATTATGAACATTTAAACACGAACGAATGAAAACATAACGACGCATTCACGAACACAGAGGAAACACGAATGCCGTTCTATCGGCCTGTTACTCTTATGGCCGGTACACACATTGTTTAGTGTTTAGTGCGAGTGGCTTGTTTAGTGTTAAGTGTTTAGTAAAAAACACGTTCGGACAGCTTCTGTTTAGTGTTAAGTGTTTAGTGTTAAGTGTTTAGCGAATAGGAACGCGTTCTATTTTTTCTGCGAGTCGCCCCTCCCGCTCTCCCGCCTTCACCCCTCACTTAACACTAAACACTCACTAAACACGTCTGGACAGATCTGTTTAGTGTTTAGTCCATATAATGAACAAATACACTAAACACCGTTCACTAAACAGTGTTGGGACAGCACCTACTAATCACTTAACACTAAACAGTCTACTAAACACTAAACACTAAGCACTTAACTAAACAAAGTGTATACCGGCCATTAGGCTGAACGCACAATGTCCGCGCCGCACGCGCCGTACGCGCCGCATTTTTGGAATTAGTTTTATGAAATTGTATGAAACCTCGCACATTTCACCGCACCGTATGCGCCGAATTATTATTTTTCACGTGTTAGGTACTCTGCTTTTTATCATTGACTGCGAAAAAATAATTACTCTGTGATTATGAATCAAATTTTAATATAGGTAATACATAAAAGGACAATAGAAAAAAAAGAACTAGAAATTAATTGTAAAATTAGAACAGTTTTTGAAACTTTGTTATTACGTTTTGGTGGTTTTAGTCACAGTAAGAACACTTCGGGGCACAGCACTTTACCATTGTTTTTGTCCGATTAGCAGTTATTTTTATCTATAATTACAAAACAAAACACAATGTCACGATGCCATTTGTCTCTTATTTTGACAAAGCTAAACATGGCGTCCACGTGGCGTCTGCCACGGCTTCGGAAATGTTTATGTGTGCGTTAGTATCGCCATAGACGAAAAACAGGAATAGCGATATATCATGTCACTTTGGAGTGAAAGTAAAAACGATATACATTACTTATGACAAATGTGTGACTAAAATTATGTTAAGTCTGCTTCCCTTTATACGTCTGTGTTTTTAGTATGTTTTTATAACGAGAGTGTGCAACCTCTTTGCACGTTTTCCTTTTTTCATATAAGCCGTATATTCGCGCATGTTCCAAATTCATTTTTTTATTCACTCAGTGAAACAAAGAGCGTTTTATTCACTGTTTTTGAAGAATTGCGAGCCCTTTGTCGAGTGTTAATGGTAAAATATTTTACTGGCGACAAGGAGCACATGCAATTATGATTACAACAATCACAGACTAAGGTAGTGTCGCAAAGTAACAACACTTAGAAAAGGGTCAGAAAATAAAACAAACCTTCGTGGTGTTAACCTACAGACAAATTTATGTTTGCCTTCAGCAAAAAATAAATGACGCTAGTTAATTAGTAACAAAATAAAATAAGGCGTATGTTAAATGACGTATGAAATCTTTAATTACAATACAATTTTTAAAGAAGCTTCTTAATATTTGTGCCTATTATTTGAGTATCATCATGATGATGAAGATATTTAATATATTTATTTATATACATACCTAATATGATCATAAACATAACACTATTCCAATACAGAGCAGTATAATATTATTAAAGGTTTACCTACATATTTTTTCCAGGTCAGAATACTAATCTCGAAATAATGATTGCACTGTGACATGCGGAAGCTTGTATCTAAGATTAAACACCGTGTAATGGCCAACGTTAATTATAACTCTTCCTGTCTGAAATTAAACCTACCAACTAGATAGAAGATAATTATAGAACATTAGAGTCTGCAAAGCACTATTTCTCTCACTTGCATAGCCCGATGACTGCGCAATCGATATAATTGGAACCAAATCACAAGAATTAAAGCGTGCCATCTGATTACATGAAGAAGGTAAAGGAGTTTTATATGGTCAGTCACCGAACAAGAGATGTCGTGAAACTGGGTACCTACTGTGGCTATAATATATCTCAGTCATAGGAACAATACTTGGGGCCTTGTAGGGGTTGTATATTTACGAACTCAACATTAAAAAACGTTTTTTTAACATAAAATCTTGCAGGCACTTATTGAAATTGTATTACAATAGTTATTTTCACTACAAGTGCGGGAAGCCTGTCATTGCAACGAGTTCCGACAAATGTCGTCCCGAGTCGAAGGCGAGGGTTGACAGTCGGAACGAGTGGAAATGATAGTCCCGCACGTGTATTAAACAACTATTTTTAATACAGTTGCGAAAAAATGAAACAATAAATACGTAGCAACCATATGTAGCAATGTACCTGCCTTTAGACTTTACAGGTAAAATACTCACACTCGCATTTTCAGCAATTAAACATAATTCTGGTGATGTTAAATCAATTAATATGTTATCAGAGTCACTCATTTTATTGAATTATTAAACTTTTAAGCAAATAACAACAAGCAATAATCACGCAGAGAAATTTTTAGAAAAATGGCGTCAAATATGTCGTCGTACGTACACAGCAGTGACAAAGCAAATGCGTGCTATGCTTTGCTTGCCGTGTTTTTAAAAGCAAGGTCCGGCCGTGCTTTTTGTTATGCTTTGCTTTTAGGCATGCTTTTACAATACAAAATCTGGTAGACATTTAGCGCAATCTTAACTTAGCATGCTAGAAAAAAGCAGGAAAAAAGCTAAATGTGTGTCAGATTCTAGACATTTGACATTTGGTAAAGAAAAAGCACTAGTGCGTAATGGTGGTCATCCCGCACGCTAAACAGCCCTGCAATATACTACTTTTTGAGCAACTGTATTAAAAAAATCTAATCAAACGAGAGCATCCTAGAACATTTTACTAGCCTCAGCATTGTTTGTGCATACTTTCTAAATATCTTATCTTATCTTGAGACGCCCTAAACAATAAGCCTTCGCACTTTGACCCACCATGAATCTTTTGCCTTTCCCTAATATCTCTATTGCCAGTATTGTCCAGTCTATGATGCCCATGAGCTTGATGATGTCCTTAGGTACTAATGACTAATGGTAATCATCCGATCTAGGGTATCCAATTTCCGTCACCTAACACAAGTTAGAGCATCGTAGTGGTGTCGTAGATGTTCTGTTCTATCCCACTCATAATGAAAATATATGCAAAAAATAGATTAATTATACTCCTACTAGAAAATTTTTCATGAAAAACGAAAAGCGACGAAAGCTTTCATGAGAGGAATCAGGAGCTTTATTTGCCTTAACTTTTTGACTCCCCGTCTTAATCGCCATTTACAATATAATTATTTAACAAACATTATAAAGTATTTAAAGATAAAATGCAACCTGTATGCCTACATGTTAAATTAACATGAATCGGTGAACCAAACATAATCGTCTTGATGTATCTTCAATTACTGCATCATACAGCTATGAAGATGAGATAAAATGTTTATTTATTTGTGAAATACTCGTATTTTTTGAGTATCTCAAAAGAATCACGTCAGGTTCTATATAAAAGTGACTGTAGTTATTAATACTGTCATGTGGACAGTCTTAAAATATTGGACAGACAATCTTGAAATGTTTATATATGGACTTTATTGTATTAAAATATTTCGTCATCTTAATACCGAACACAGAAAACTTGAAGTATCAAATTTGTGCGTAACTATACTTGCACATGTTTGTAGTGTTAAAGTATTGCATATGTGTAATGAAATGTTTATAGTCTGTCATAAAAGGCGCGCACACACAGCAATAGCCAAACTTTGCAATGGCGTTTGCGTATAGGTTTGACAAGAATTGAAATTAATCCGACAATGGAATCTTTAAATTCATTGAGTGTCTAACTTTGTGTTATAATGAAAGTTTCGAGATAGAATTACATCTTACAAAACCAAAATGTATCATTTGTTGGCGCTTGATTAATGAAATCGTGCTCGGGCCCTATTTTTTAATCATTCTTCCGGCATCGAGCGCTCGTCTGTGTTCGATTTCTACTTATTTACGTTTTGTTTTCGACGAATATCATAACAATATTGATCCCCGTCGTAATGTTCTATTGATTTTCAACGCAAGAGAAACGAAAATCAATACGAATCGCGCACAGATGACGCTTGAAAAGCGCTCGATGCCGGACGAATAATTAAAAAATAGAGCCCCAGAGCTTTGCAAGATACGTTGGAAACAATAGAATTCAAATTCGCATTTGAAATCGTTAAATTCGAATACGAAATTCACTACTTTTTAATACACATTCTGTGCATTTATTCCGTGAAATTTTTCTGCGTGAACCGGAATCGAATATAGAATTTATTTTTAATGGCAGCATTGAATTCGAGTGATTCAAAAATCTTTGAAATTGGGTACAAAAGAAAATAATTTCGCACGTGATTTGTGTTCGTGCTCGTATTCAAGATTCACTTCTATGATTCAAAAATTCATCTCTTAATCCTAAACAACATTACACTAGTTCATGATAGAAAAACTTAGTACCCGAGTCGCCTGCGCGACTACCATACCACGGTGGCGGCTGTAAAACATCCTGATTGAAAAATCCGAAACATGTTCCCTGCTAAGGCGCACTAATTATTCTCAGACTCATAAACATTCAGAAGATATAATCACTTAACCCTTTTTACTTTCATTACGCTGCAATCATTGCCCCGGGAGATCGCAATCAGTTTGAAAAAATGGTGTCCTATCGGCCGATTTAATTCAGCTAATCAAGGTGAGAGGGGCGCCCGAGAATATTAAGCACTCGGTTTTTTAATTAAGGAAGTAATGAGAAGACGGTTTTTACGGTCCTCTGTAAAAGTTACAAGGATCTGTATAAGTAGATTGTTGCACTGAGAAGAAGGTAATTTATTATTACACCGAGTTCTTATACGAGGGCAATGAATTACGTAATGCGAGGTAAGTAAGTACACAATGAAGCTGGAGTGAAATAACAATAGTTTACTCATTATTTTAATTATTCAAAGTAATGTTCATAGTTTAGCGCTTCCTCCTAAGATGATAAAATGTTTGAAACACATATATTTTAATGTAAATATATTATGAGGAAAGTCAACTATTCAAGATTTCAAGTGTATGGGCTTCGATGTTTTGCCTTCCTCTGAGCCGTTTTCCTTTGCCTGAGCGAAATTTCAAAAGTAAGCACGACACTCTGTGCTACATGTCTAGTGCAATTATAGAAGAATTACTGAATAGTTGGAAGAAAAAGAAGCTGTTATGATTTTGGATATTTGTACAGTTGTGTACTAATGTCTAACATTCTGGACAGTTGTGTACTCTTTATGTGAAGAGTTTAATATTTTTAACTATGTGTATCCCTAAAATATACTTATTATTATCGAAATATTTTCATAGACTAAAGCATTGCTAACTGTAAGTCGGACGCGCACATTGGAAAATCCGTATGACTTTACAATAATTTTTCTTTTGTGATGTAAAAACAAATTTTCTATTTTCAGATTTTCTCGTTACTTGAGCTATAAGACATTGCAAATTTCATGATACTTGATCAGCGGGAAGCACCTTAGAGATATTGCACTGATATTGCTCATTTAACGAACTATACTAAAAAGAAAATCACATAAGTTTTATAGTTATAAAAATACCAATTTAAACATAAGAGACAAAACACATTTGATATTTTTAAAATCAATTAAATCTTAAAACTATCTATAGAATTAGTGGGAAATGTCGGTTACCTGCTGGGATTAGAACTATTAGCAACTGGAATTCCACTCACTCGCTTGCCATACTGAGATGCTGTCAAGTTAAAATTAAACTGATGGTTCTATTTTTTATTAACTCATCGTCTTTTGGAATCATCGTCTCATGCTGTAATCAATGCAAAAAAATCAACGTGTGAACTTATTTCATGCTGATATATTATATAAAATTTTTCTTTAGTGCTACCATTCGATTTTTCAATATAACAATATTTAGGTTAATAAGTTTCTATTCAATTCAATATCATTTCTTAACATTGGAAGCTTAAACATCAATCTTTTTGTCAGATTGTGAACTGGTCTGACCTTCATCATCTCAAAATCCGTAGGCTAGATAATTTAAAAAAGTGTCCACAAAATCTCAAATCTAATCAGTCTTTAGTCTAATTCAAGCTCTTTAAAAATGTATTTATCTTCTATCTATATCTATATCTATCATTCTTAATAACCATTGTATAAGCCTTGTATAGTTAAGCAGTGTTTTGTCTCTTTTGTTCGAATTTGAAATGTCATTCGAGTGAACGTGACAAAACACTGTTTAACTAAATCAGGCTTATACAATGGTTATTAGTAAGGCCTTTAATGTATAAAGCTTTAAATAATTAAAATAAAATGCATTGAATGGAAACTTTTCACTACTCTTCTTAAATGTCCGACATATTTCATGGTCGGAGCGTGGAAAAAGTATTAGAGAGAGTAGTTTTTCCTGTTCACCTTTTTAATACAACCCATATCCTATTTCACTGCTGATCGCAGGTCTCTCTTTGGAAGTTGATTACAATAGTTAACATTTCCTGGCACTGAAATTAATGTCGTATCCCACAATATTTTGTGACAAACTCGATTGTTTCGAGATTTTTCGAAATTCGTTTGAAACTACCCTCAAAAAGGCGCCACGGGCGCGCGACGCGTTAATTTCAGAGGAAACTTTGCGGCGCTTCAGCCGGTGACAAAAAGTCATCGAACACTCGAAATTCCCATTAGTTTCAGAGCTTAGGTCCAGTTGCGAACTTTCCGAAACTGTCGACAAAGCTGAGTGGTGGGGCTCTCACAATCGCAGTTGTGGAGGTGAAAAAAACTCAACAATGTTAGTAGATAGATAAACTGAAACAATAGTTTGCTCAATAAATAACACAAACCTATTTTCAAAATTCTAAACATATACGGCCTTATTAATAAAAAAATTACACCTTGGATTATCCTTGGATTAGTTACTCCGTGTTTTGTCTTATTTTGACATATGACAGCCGACATGTGCAGATACAAGACAAAACAAAACACGGAGTATAATTAATCCGAGGATGATCCAAGGAGTAAATGTTTTATTAATAATAATAATAATAAGGCCGTATATGTTTAGAATTTCGAAAATAGGTTTGTGTTATTTGTAATCAGTTGTATTATTTTGAGTTACTTTGGTGAGCTGGTATTAAATGGACTTAAAATTTAATAACAAAAAATAAAAACCGACTTCAAAACCTCAAAAATTTCAAAAATAATATATGAGTACCAACATCACAACATAATATAAACAACAACATAATATTATGTACCTATAGAATGTATGCTGTGAACTTATTGTTGAATATATAAATAGATTGTCCAACTTAATCCCGAAATAAATAAAATCACATTTTTATTTTGAAATCCGTGCCAAATTTTAAGTCATGATAAGATCGATCATCGATCATTCGCACCGACTTCAAAATAAAAAAAAATAATGTTTTTGAAGTAGGTTTTTACTTTTTGTTAAATATTTTCAATCTTAATACCGAAGCGCATAGCAGTTTTTGGGTTAAATCTTGCATTTTCAACTAATAAAGTGAAGTTTTTGAGGGGTGGTTGTAGATTTTCCACATTATCTTTTTTACGTTAATATTTTAATTTCGCGTGAGTATTTTCTCAAAAATTTCGCTCATTCGCTCTCACTCACACTAAAACGACGATACGTCCGTACGTACGTACGGACGATAGTTACAGGGTCCATAATTTTGTACTACTGCCTTGTGCAAAATACACACACGTATGTAAGTAGCGATAGGTCACTCATTCGCTGATGATAAAATCTAGAAAGCTACTTGACCAATTCCTCATAAATTCCTACTCCTTCCTTGGCCTATAACCTTGATTCGGCACGGAGGTACTCTATCGGCCTTATTAATAAAATTATTACTCCTTGCATCATCCTCGGATTATTAACCTCCGTATTTTGTCTTGTTTCCGCACATGTCGGCTGTCATATGTCAAAATAAGACAAAACACGGAGTAACTAATCCGAGGTTGATCCAAGGAGTAAAATTTTTAATAATAAGGCCGTATGAGAGTGAGGCATTCTGAAAGAACAAGGAAGAATTCTGTGGAGTTAGCTGAGTCCAAAATAAAATACATATAAAAACTGAGAAACTGGAACACAGTATTACTAATCTGTGATCACATCGAAGGTACGATCTGCTAACCACCGCTCCAGGGAAGGATATTATTTTTTTAAAAGAATAAGAACTATTTGTTTGTGTACTTTATTACCCCATTTTCAAGCGTGCAGTAAAAAAACATTTCCTGCAGCTGGACATTTGAGAAAACATCTCCAACACCATAATAGTATTATGTATTTTATGTAGTGTATTTCTTAAATATTTGTAATATGTGTAGTATTTTATTATTTTTATCAAGTATATTTTTACATCTGTCAATAGCTTTTGAATTTAAACTTTCCTCTACCCCTCGGTTGCCTGGTAGAGATTGCTGCTTTGGCAATAAGGCCGCCGTTTGTTAGTCCATCACAACAATTATTTTGTATTTTTAAACAATAAAGTATGCATTCATTCATTCATTTTTTAACTTTTGTACCCAATTTGTACGTAAGAACCTACCGAGATTGACAGTGAAATATAAGTATAAGTGTCAATCGAAAACACAAATTGAAGCGTTGTACGAGTCGTGTAACGCAGTGGTTAAAACCCTCTGTCCACTAGGAGCCTAAAAATATCACTCGCCTAACTGCGGGAGTTGCAAGCGTTTCCAACAACATTCGCGTCAAATTCTGACATATTTGTTTTTTGTTCATTTGTAGAGGTCAAACTTGTAACAACAATGTCAAAGGGAAATTCCGGGAACTGCAAAAACAGTTGTGGCGACCAGTAATAATTGGCACGAACGAATATTGAGCGTTTGGCGAACTCTAGTGGACGCTGATTTTCATGTTGTATAAAGTCGTTCTGAAAACGGCATTGACGATCAACTGCGTGGTCACGGACCTAAAAAAAAAGACGGACGGAGCGTTGTCGAATCACGAGTGAAGCATGCAAACGACAGCGCATTTGTTAGAGTGCGTGCCTTGTTCGTTGAAAAGTGACAGCTTTTTATCTTACCTGGTACATTTGTGCGAGGGTAGGTCGTGTACAAACACATGAAGTTGTCTTAACTTGCATGCTTCACATTTGTTTAATGCCACATTACGTCCGTATTTTTTTGCAGGTCCATGTGCGTGGTATTAATGAAATAAATACCGCTTATATTATATTTTTACCTGTACAGTCGCAAGGCTAACATTTCTCAGATATTGAAACAAGTTTCAGCACTAATTTACTTTTCGAAATCAACATCACTAGATAGCGAAGCCCATGTTCATACTTATTTCAATTTTAATAGTAACAGGATTCAGTTTTTAAATACAATACAAAACTACCTTTAATATGGCATGCACTTTAAGGGTACAATTAACACGTTATGTGAAATATTAATTTATGTAATAAATGGCGCTTCAAAGGAAGAGACAAATAATTTGACCTTCCGAGGTTCTTGCCTCTTACAAGCTCTTGCAATTTCTAAGCTGAGGCCTTATTTAATTTCCGAACTGAGGCCTTAATCATGCTAATCCGAACGTTGTTTTCGTGTCTTTGTTGTAGAAATTTGTTGTAGAAAAACAGCACTTTGGGCTTATATTAACAGTCAGGGTTTATCTGACGGATAGTATTTCTCCGGTTAAATCTGGCAGCACGTCCGCCGTTCCGCTTCACGATAAATCTGTTTTTATAGTCGTCGATAAAATATCGGGCGCTCGCACTGCAACACTATTTTCACATTAACTGAATGCCTTCGATACGCCATGGTAATGACAGCTTGTTTCTCTTCCGCAACGCTTCCGCGCTAATTATAGAAGTTCGATGGAACAGTGGTTCGCTTACGATCGTCGGGGAAGCAATAGCTTATAAATATTGTATGGAGCAAGCATGAATTCGTTCTTATTTAGTCTACAAATTCATGTTTTGGTTTTGGTATTTGGTTTACTCTTTTATATACAGGGTTATTTTTTTGGAATACTCTTTCATATTTTTTCGGATTCTACAGGGGTATTTTTGGACCCCCACCGAAATGCAAAAGGTCTGGGTTAGAAAATAACCTTGATAACCTTGTATATGTAGATACCTACTGGTATTGTTTTGATTGACATAATATGGGTTTAAGTATCAAGGTGTCGTTTTGTACTAAAAAATTGAAGCAACTCATTTTCTAAGGCGAAATATAATTTTATTTAATTAAATTGTTCGCCCTTGTTGTTTATATGTTTCTCCCGTCGTGGAAAGGTAATTTATGCCTTTGTGGTTGAAGAAGAAGAAGAATTTTCCGAAGAAGAAAATTTTTACTATGTCAAACAACATGATTTTAACAAATTGTTGACGACATAAGCCTAACTGCTCATTTCTTAAAATATATATCCCTAAATTTTGAATAATTGTACCTAGGTACCTACAATTAAGAAGTCAGGAACATGTGGTGTTGAAATCTTGAAAAGGTCGCAATAATAATTTTCCCCTACTCACTCATATAATAAATATACTTACAACAACCTAGTTTTGTCAACAGAGTGTCGATAAAACGAAGAACAGATGTTACAGATAATTCGGGAAAAGTCAATTAATTGATCCCGAAGCTTATACATCGATGTTCAAAGAATACTTCAAAGTCCATGCCGGAGATGTCCGTTTAAATCAGCGTGAATTCCAGCTGCCGTAAGCAGACAGTCAATTAGTTTGGGATTTATATAGTCAATAAAAGGTTAACTCTGATAGTGAGAATAGCTCTAGTGATGTGTTTTATTTATCGAGGACTTAAAACTGCGACAGTTGTCGAAATATATGACATAATTATGTCATATCTTTTGACAATTATTACACCTATCAGAGATGCTGAAAAAGGGGCCAGCTTTCGTCTTAGATGAAACTACGCGCCCCACTCCTTAAAGTTGACTTAGTCGTGTGAGTGCAAGTATTGATAACTCTTTCTAAATGTATGTTTGTGTGAGCCGTGTATGTGTGATCGCCTCGTGATAAAGTTGGTCGCAATCTGCTCATCGCGAGGTCCGTTCGATCCCCTGATTCGACAGTAAGTTAACTTTTCCTTTCTGATTAAAAAAATCACGAATATTTTAGAGTCTAGAATTTGTTGCTAGGTAGTGGCAACAGGTTCACTCCTTATTACATGGGATTACAAATAAACGGCGAAGTGGGGATGTGTATTTCGTTGAGAACAGGCTTGATAATATTTATTGGTAATTTTTTATCTCTTTTTCTCTCTCTCTCTCTCTCTCTCTCTCTCTCTGTGTGTGTGTGTGTCTCATTTCTCCTGAATAATTAAGTTGATGCACACAAACCGGAAGTTTCATATCTACGAAGCTCTATCGTACCTAGTATTACGAAGTTAAAAAGTTGAAAGTTCCGTTTTAAGTATGAAAAAGCGTTTCCACGTTGAGGCAATCAAGGGTATGCGACACAGATGCGAGCCAGTAAACTTAAAAAAGGTTCATTAATATCTGAGTAGCCTTTTATGAGAGCACATTCAGAATATACGTTTACAGCGGGAAATGGGAAGAATACTGAAAAAATATAAAAAGGAAGATACACAATGAAACATTGGTTGTATTTCTTGGCAGTAAACCTGTGTTGGTTGGATTGACTCGGTCATAACTTAGTTACGATGCTGAGAATTCTATTTTGATTGTTAAACGCTTTTTGTTCGTACGCGAAATATTAGTATGATGTGTCATCAGATGTGGAAATCGAAAAAAACTTAAATGCCAAAAAAATCTTATATAACATATTTTTTTTTTGGAATTGAATTGTAAATGAATTGAGAAATTATGGGATAAAAGTAACAACCTAAAATTTAGCTATAACGAAATAAATTTATGAAAATTGCACGTGTGAAAATCTATTTAAGAGTTTTATTTTAGTCAATTTTCAGGCTTTGTTATAATCGAGTGAATTGCAACCACGAAGCTATTTTGCTTCATGATTGCAACCTTACATGTTACTAGTACATTCTTTCAAAAATATTATTATTAATCTATGTATACAGGGTGTCCCCAAAACAATGGATAACTATAGATGGACTTCATGATGGCCTCTCTTACCTCAAATTTTGACCTTAGTGAAAATATCACGGTTTCAGAGATATTTGTTGTTTTTGTATTTTTCCAAAATTTTCAAGTACGATTAGTTTTTAAAGTGCCATTTCTACAAATAGAGAGGTTTTTCAATTCCGTTTTTTTTTAATTTCACAAGCAATAGCTCAGCTAACAAAAACGAAGACTTAAATTTAACAAACTAGTGCAATGTATTTAAACAAAATTAAAACACAAAGAAAATTAAAAAAGAAATTAATTTTCTGTCATGTTTGACTAGGTACAGTGTAAAAAAATGTAGGATGCTCCTCGTGTAACTTGCTTAGCTATTCTAAATTGCAAACAGGTATCATTAACCTAGGTATTCTGTATTTTTTTAATCTCATAATTACTTGAATATCGTAAAAAAACTTCAAGAAACTGTTTTTGTCGTAATAACTCTAAGGTTCTGTGTAAATGTAAAGCTATAATAACACTAGTTATTCTGTATTTTTTAATCTCACGGCTACTTAGAGTATGAAAATTTCAAAGTACTCGGTAATAAACATATTTTTTCGTAAAAAAAAATAAAATTGACCTTGCGCACTTTAACAAGTCCTAGACCTTTTAATAGAAGAATGTTTAATGTGGTACGCCTAACCTAAGGTTTTGATGTAAGCAGCTGCATTTTGGATGCGAGACTCCAATTCCGCAGTAATACTGGCATCGCGTAAACGAGGTGTTTTAGACACCCCAATAAAAATTCATGGGATTTAAAATAAAATTTCAATCTTTGTTTTTTATTGCTAAAATATTGCTTGTGATAATAAAAAAACGGAATCGAAAAACCTCTCCATTTGTAGAAATAGCACTATAAAAACTAATAGCACTTGGAAATTTTCGAAAAATAAAAAAACAACAAATATCTGTGTAACCGTGATATTTTCACTAAGGTCAAAATTTGAGGTAAGCGAGGCCATGATGAAGTCCGTCTACAGTTACAGGTTTATCCATTGTTTTAGGGACACCCTGTATATAATATCGAAATTCATAAAGAAAAATATACTTATATACGAGCTTTTTCATACCACTGTGCCAATAAGAAAATTCGAGGCAATCTTTTGACACATCAAAAAACTCGCGAATATTTACGACTTCGATTTTCTATTTCGCGAATTAGTGTTTTATAATGAAACACCTTTTAGGTTGCCTTGTGACTGACTGCCTCTCACACGCTTTTGATCGCGCGAAACGAGTTGGCGTAGTCATTACAGAATAATGAGCTGTGAATATTGTAAGTTTTTTTTTCTCATTTTGCAGGCAATCAAGCGTTCGGTGTTTGCGTCTTAGAGTACGCATAGAAAATATACAGACGAACCAGAGAATTATGTTAAATATTTTGAAGATTGTTTTGAAACTTTATCCGAATTATTTAAGTTACTTCTGCGTATCGAGGGTTTCGTAAAAACTATTTTACTAGCTGTGCCGCGGAACTACGTTTCGCCATAATAAAAAATAGTTTACGACCTATTCTCAGATCTACCGAATATACACAAAAAAAAACATAAAGATTGGTCAAGCCGTTTCGGTGGAGTTCGGTAACAAACACTGTGACACAAGAATTTTATATATCGAGCTTTATATAGTATAGACTAGCTGTGCCAGCGAACTACCTTTCGTCATAATAACGGCGAACGTACGTTTCGCCGTAATAAAAAATAGTTTACGACTTATTTTCAGACCTACTGAATATACACAAAAAATTTCATAAAGATCGGTCAAGCCGTTTCGGAGGAGATTGGTGACAAACACTGTGACATGAGAATTTTATATATTAGATAAGATTATCTGAGTTCCTAACTACAAAGTTACTAATATAACATTTTTCAGCACATAATTACAAGAAATATCATCATCATTGCTCATATACGTCCCCACCGAGGAGTTAGAGCCTACCCTATGTTAGAGCTTAGGCCTTAGTCAGCCACGCTGGCCCAGTGAGGATTGGTCGACTTCACATACACTCTGAATTTCTTCGCAGATGTATGCGGTTGCCTCACGATGTTTTCCTTCACCGTAAGAGCGTCGGACAAAGTACATATGAAATTCGAAAAACGAAAAACACATTGGTACATGGCTGGATCAAACTCCGAATCTCCCGATTAGAAGGCCAATGCCGAGTCCACAGCGCCACCGACCGACGCTGATAAAAGCCGAAACGCCGAAGAAAATATAGTAACTGTTATAAGACAAAAAATTGAACCGCCGAAAAAACTAAAAAGCAAAAACACTGAAAAGTTAAAAATAATATAAGAATATGTACAGGCAACATCACAGTTCTATATTGAAGTCGGTGCCAAACGATGATCTCCTAGAAAGTGTTAAAATTTGTCACCGACTTCAATATAGAAGTACCTTTTTTTACTGTACCTTTTTTTTGTGAGAGGGGGGAAAATGCATTTACGCATTCCTCGTGGTCGAGCCAAACCACGAGAATATGTGGGACTCCCCAGACCGTACACGGCCCAGGCCTACCCACTAACCCCCCCAGCAGCTCCTCCGTCCGTTAGAAGACAAGGAGAAGGGGACAACAGCCAGACGGACTCTCCTCCTGGCTCTGCTACTTTGTGGAGCGGTTCTGCGCCGCTCTACACCCCGGGACTGGTCTTTTATTGTGGTTGTATTCAACGCGGCCCGACGCTCAGTGCGCCGGACCCCCGGCCCGCTCAGTGCGGGTAACGGGTTGCCCGACGGCGGATCCCACTGGATCCACCGCCGCGCGGGTGAGCCGAAGCTCGGGGAAACCCTCGGCAGGCGCGAAGCGCCGTGGCGAGAAGTCGCCTCCACTCTGCTACCTTCAAGGTAGCCGCCCAAATCAGGCTTCCGGCGAAAGCCACACCTCTTCTTATAATAAGAAGAGGGGACTTCGCCCTTCCCCGCATGAAGCGGGTGGCCACACGAAATGGCCCGCCGGGTTAAACCTGGCCATCCCACACCCCCCTTCTGTGGAGGGTCCTCTCGTCAGACTATTAGCCCGCGGCAGAGAATCTGCTGGGTTGCCCAGGGTGCACCATAAGGAGGTTGTCTGACATCGCCCCCCACGTTGTCTGTACCTATTCTTATATTATTTTTAACTTTTCAGTGAATTTCTTTTTAGTTTTTTCGGCGGTTCAATCTTTTGTTAAAAAAAAGTTTTTATTTTATATTTTTTTGTGACTTTCATCTATTAATTTTACAACCAGTGAGTGAATCATCAATCATCCCCCGTTTTTGTACCTTTAGGGTTGAAATTGTTTTTTCAAATTTATATGGGACCACCCTCGGGGTATACCCTTTCCAATAAAAAAAGAATCATGAAAATCGGAGTTCTCTGTAAAAAGTTATGCGTGATCATACATTAAATATATATATACGCGTCGAATTGAGTACCTCCTCCGTTTTTTCGTCGGTAAAAATAAAAAAAAAACAAAACGAGAAACCCGAATTTTATAAGCACCAACGTGCTGAGATTATATACCTACCTATTCAAAGAAAATAATTCATCAGATTTGATTGGACGCTCAAACGTTTTCTTACGGTGGCACTGTGCGAGTAATTATTCCCGTAATAAGTTCTCTTATTCGACAATCGCATTTTCGTTTAAAGGAACATCAAAACGGGGTTTAGTGCGAAATAAGGCAATTTCAACTCGAACTTCTCGAATCCCGCTTCGGAATATGAGCTTTTATTGCAAATGAATAAGTGTTTTTATCGCTTTCACGGTATATTATTTCTTTCGCTCGTATCTATTAACGTTTGATTACTCGTGTGACTGGGCGCGGTTCAATATGTTGCTATTTTGTCAAACGTATTATAATTTTGATTCTTTACGAAAACAACAAGTAGAAATAAAGCTCGTTAGACAATTCATTGGGGATATTGTAGAGCATTAATTTAACTTTCAAGTGTTTTTGTTTGTGAAATTTTAAAGTACGTAGTAACGTACAATCAGCGTCAAAAGCAACTGATCAAATTTTTTTCTTAATAAACACTCGCGTCAACGTTTAAAAATGGTCAAAATAGGTGTCATCGAAATAAAAACATACAATAATTTTTAAAATTCATCAACTGTAATATTTAAAAAATTTCTGCCGGCTCAAATTCATCAAAAAAGTCTGAGAAAAAAGCAGTTGTAGGAACCTGAAATCAGTAATAGCTACTTAGGTCACTTTAAATGAAAAATGTCATTGCGATAATACAAAAAGTGTGGGGCGACTTTAAAAAAAATATGCTGAGCAGAACATTTTTTAAAGTTAATCAAACATAGGCATACAAAAAACCGGCTAAGTGCGAGTCGGACTCGCGCACCGAGGGTTCCGTACAAACCCATATTTTTATTTTATGATGTAACTAAAAATTTTCGGTTTTCGCAATTGTTCCTTTATCTGTGTACGAAGTAACGACTTATAGAGTCGTTACTTCGTACCAAATTTCAAGATTCTGAGTTCACGGGAAGTATCTTGTAGGTTGTGATTCCCGTGGGACTGTCGAAAATTTGCGGAAATTTGCAGCATCTTTTGATTGCGTTGGCTTAGAAGTTTGATTTTTTCACAGCTCCAAGGGACAGTAAACCTGAGTATTTGATATAAATTTCAGCTTGATGCCTCCATGCGTTCTTCTGAGAAAACGGGTCTTGACAGACAGACAGACAGACGGACGGACGGACAACAAAGTGATCCTATAAGGGTTCTGTTTTTTTTTTCTTTCGAGGTACGGAACCCTAAAAAGGTTTCATGTTGAAATAAAGCAATTTTATTGAAGACTAGCTGTGCCCGCGAACTACGTTTCGCCTTAATTTATTTTTTACTGACATCTTGAACAAATATCGTTAATGTACACAGAAATAAATACAAAATCTTAACTAATTATATACTAAAACCTTTCTCGAGAATTACGCTATCGAGTGGTGAAAACCGCTTGAAAAACGGTGCAGTAGTTTTTGAGTTTATCGCGAACAGACAGACAGAAGGACGCGGCGGGGGACTTTGTTTTATAATATGTAAGGATGAAATAAAATGAAATAAAATAAAATCAAATACTCTTTTGATTTTGATATAAAAAATATTTCTTATGAAAATTTAATTTGTCTTACACTTTTGCGAAGTGTTTGTGTTGGACTATTGCACTGTGTTTTTCAAAATCCAGATACTAAGTTATTAGCCACTCAAACGTTGAATAGCATTTAACAATATATTTGAGAATATTTGTCGTTATAATTGGGATGATGACTGAATTTTAATTTTTACGTCTCGTCATTAAATATTAAAATACCATGGAAAAAGATGTAGTCCTGTGAAATTAGAATTAAAATCGGCTTAGAAATACATTAGATACAAGCATTTTAAGTTGTTAATTTGAAGGCGATTAGACAGAGAGAACCGACATCAACCGTGACGTCATCGTTGAGTACGGCCATATAAACTCCTTGTAAATTGACGTTTTGCTAGAAAGAGACGGAGAAAAATCTTTAATACCTTATATCTTGGTTGTTTTTATAGTTATTCGAAAACCGATTTTTTCTTTCTGTTTATTATATGAATGAGCTTCTATTAAAGCAAAAAAAAATTTTTGTCATCTAGCCTATTCTTATAGTAGGTTTATATACGTATTGTTCTAGTGACTTTTTCGGGATCTTTAAAAATTAATTTTGAACTTAAAAGCTTTTTATATCGACAAACTATAATTACTTACACCGACAAAACAATATCATCAGGAAGGTAAGAAAATGGTGTGAATATGTATTACTTACTATTATTTCATATATTTATTTGCCATTCCTCTATTTCTCATAGTTTTTTTTTCATCTAGTTCCTTATTGACACGCGGGTGAGGTCTTCGACCCCCAGCTGGATTTGGCGCCAGTCCAGCCAGGCCATAACAAACGTCAGTCCTGGCTCTAAGCTTAGGAAAATTTACGGTAACTACCATCCTTACCGAAACGGCTGACTTTTCAATTGGTGTCGCGCTTAGATAACTTTTGTGAAAACGCCATGAATGCAAGGCTTTGTATTTTCAAAAATCTCGCGGGAATGGTTACATTTAGTGTGTACTCGTATGTACATACATAAAATGTTATAATTACCATTTTGCGCTTTGACCATTGTACTCTCTTACCAATATGATCTTTTACCATTGTGCGCTTTTGACGTTTTGCTCTTTTACCATTTTGCTCCTTTACCATTACCGATCGCTTACCGTTTTGCTTTTTGAACATCCTGCTAAAGGGTATTTGCTATTTAAGTGTTAATGTTGTGTGTTGTAGACTGAACTAGAAAATGTGATTTCGAAACACAGCCTTTGCAATCTTTGAAACCGTGGTATTAATAGAATGTTTCATTATTTCATACTCGGAAAGTAGATCTGAAGTTGCGTGAGGGGCGGTTTGAAAGTAATACTTTTCAGCCCTAGGAGAATCGTTTTCAACTGACAGCTGTCAAATTATAAAAAAACGTAGCTCCTGTCTGTCTGTTTGTTATGCTCTCACACCGAAACCGCTGAACCAATTCTGTATAGTGTAATTATTTAATGACATTTGGTATAAAGGTAGTTTCAGCCCTGAGGAAGGATATAGGCTATTTTATCCCGAACTTTAATGTGTTCCCCGGGGAACGCGTGATACCTATAGCCAAACTCGCAATTCTATGACAAACTAAATTCAATGCAGACGGAGTTGCAGGCAAGATATGTAATTTTTAATACATTTGCTCAAAAAGTAGACTTTTCCATGTGCTTAGCTTTTTGTTTTCCTCCTTCATATAACCCCCAAATGCATTAAGGAGGCTGTTAATCACTAAGTGTCGACTGGTAGAAAATGTCTCAGGCATTAAGTCCGCCGTTGTACACAATGTTCATAAAGTATTAATAAATAAAATAAAACAAAAAAAATATGGATAATAAGTCTAGCAGATAAGACAACCAACTACTAATCTAGACATCCAGGGCTCGATGCCCATAATGGCAGTTGTTTTTCTGCTTAGTTTGGTTGATGGTAAGGCTTTTGAGCTTTTTTTTTGGGAGGGCGGAAAATGCATTTGCGCATTCCTCGTGGTCGAGCCAAACCACGAGGATATGTGGAACTCCCTAGACCGTACTCGGTCCGGGCCTATCCACTAAAAACCCCCCCAGCAGCTCTCCGTCCGTCACAAGACAGGGGAAAGGGGAGTACAGCCAGGCCTTGTTCCCGCTGACCCCCTGCCCGTGACATGTCCGTTGCCGGACTCTCCGTCGGGCTCTGCTGCATTGTGTAGCGGCACTAAATAGCGCCACTCTACACCCCGGGTTGGTTTTTTATTGTGGTTGTCTTCCACGCGGTCGGACGCTCAGTGCGCCGGGCCCCCGGCCCGCTCAGTGCGGGTAACGGGTTGCCCGGCAGATCCCACTGGAACCACCGCCGCGCAGGTGAGCCGAAGCTCGGGGAAATTCCCAACGGGCGGGAAGCGCCATGGCGAGAAACTCGCCTCCACCCTACTACCATCCGCCGGGATCGGCTTCCAGCGAGAGCCACACCTCTTCTTAACATAAGAAGAGGGGACTTCGCCCTTCTCCGCATGAAGCGGGTGGCCACACGAAGTGGCCCGCCGGGTTGAACCCAGCCATTCTACCCCCCACTCTCCATGGGGGTCCTCTCGTCAGACTATTAGCCCGCGGCAGAGAATCTGCCGGGTTGCCCAGGGTGCACCACAAGGAGGTTGTCTGACATCGCAACCCTAAGGCTTTTGAGCTAGCCTACGCGAGCCTAGCCTTGATGGTGGTAGCTAGCCTAGCCGGCTAGCTACGAGTACCACCATCCTGTCTAAGTTTGTCTCATTAAGGCGCATAGTGCTCCCAATGACCTTGCGTCGATCGTCCCGCACTGATTACATGGGAGTGAGTGAGTGAGAGCGGGAGGAATATTTAAGCAAACCTTTACGCATAAGATGAATTATTTCAATAAAAAATTAATAAAGGCGAATAAGAAAAATCTAAAAAGACCATCCCCTAGAATATTGTTCACTTTATTTATTGAAATCAAAAGTATATGATTTAACCTAATATTTACGAAGCGATTAGGTTTACAGTTTTAAAATCGAGGCATGTTTGGGTCACATTTTAACCAAGTTTTAATTAATTTATCAAAAAATTAAGAAGACCATCCTCTAAAGAATGCGTTGAATAATAACATATCCTTTTTAAAGATTTTTTTTTTCAATATTTATGAAGAGAACCGGTTTTTTTTGCAGTGATTTTTTATGATTGACGTTACTATGCGCCTTAATAACAATTTTCATAATGTTGTGTATTAATAGGAGATAACATAGCAAGTTCTTCAGTTATTAAGGAGTGCATCTTCAACTTAATCGTCAAAGCAAGAGCAACTTCTCCATTAGCTAAAATTAATCAGTCCTAATTATATATCAAAGCCGTATTACGTGTCGAAACCGGAAATCAGTAATGTAACCTATCACATAGTATTATTAATTGCTGCCATTAACTTGCATACCTGGAAATCCCACAGGACTCTGGGTACCTGCTTGTCATTGTTAGTCGCCACTGTACGGAATATAACATCAATTTAATGGAATACTGTAGCTTAATTAAGTAAGTTATAAAGGCTTATAAGTTTTACAGTTTGTTGAATCAGTGCAAATATTAAATAATGAACAAAAAAGTATGTGTCAAATGAACGAAACGGTTCGGTTTGATAAACTTTTTAATTCGGAGTCTGTTTAAATGCGATTATTCCTTTGAGTGAACTAGCTAAATATAGAAAGCTTTGTAATATATAAGTTCATCTGATCGTGACATTTCATATTATGATTCAAGTTTTTAAATGTAGCAACCCCACGGTGGGCGCCAAATATACAATCTTTTGTGATTGCTAGAAAATAATAATATCTTGATAAAATATATGAGATGATGCGAATGTTTGATATAAAAATAAGATTATACAATTAAAGAGCTATTCACAAGTATATATGAGCCGGTGGGCGACCAGTAGGTATTAATGTCAATTATAATAAACAAATGGGCAACTAGCAACCATTGTAAACATTTACAGCAATCTGCTACCCTAATAAACATATTCTGAAAAAAAAATCAAGAGCGATCAAAAAAGCTATATAACAAAAAAGTTTGCAAGTGTAATTAGTAAGAGAAATTTCGCACCCAAACCCCCATTAATTCCAATTCTGCATACAATAATAATATATTCCTCCGGGCGGAATTTCGCTCATAATTGCAGCCCCATAAGCCGCATGGTACGCAGTAAAGTAATCCAGATTGTTATTACAGCGAAGAAGGCTGTCCCGCTCCTCAAAGTGAATTGGTTGCCTAATATCCCAATCTAATTTCCAAAGATCCGAAGCCATTGTTCGAATATGGTGTTAGATGGCAGTTTAATTGAGCCAATATTGGGTATATGCCTATTCGATTGTGTCATAAGTCTTAATCCTCGAGAACCAGGACGGCTAGGCCTTGTCGATCGGAGGTCACGTGAACTCCTTTGTCCTGAATCTATTGTAAGGCTTGCTATTGTGATTCGACAACCGCTTAGTGGGAGCTTATGTGGAAGATTAAGAGCCTTCTCCATAATTTCAGCGACATCTGTGCCGTTTATTTATCATTGAGTACGAATCTCACCTTTGTGACGGTCTTTTGTAATAATTTCATCAGTATATCTTTATTCTTGTTCAGTTTCGCGTTTGAAAGTATAAGTAAATAGAAAACGAAATAAACTAGAAACTAATTTATCTATCTCTTTCTCACTTGAATTATTTTCGAAATGTCTGATATATGTTAACTGTGACTGACAAAACGAACGCGTTATTTTAAAAGAAATCTCGTAATGAAGTGTTAATATCATTGATTGAGAAAGGCATAATTTTTTTACAAAAGTTACTACGACGAGCCACTGTGCAATATGCTATTACGGGTATCGATATTGCGATACACAGGAACAGACAATATGCTATTGTTGTTATTGTGGAAAATGACGCATTCACAATCATGCGCCATTTGACAAATCATGAGTGCATGGACGATTTTGAGTTAATACGCTACATTTCCTTCCGCTATAAAATATTTCTTAACTATTTTTTCGTGGTTTCCTTTTCACCGATTATGATATTTGGGAAACAACATCCTGAACAACTGATTTCGTGTGTGATTGACTTCCTTCCTTTCCTTGGATATCGTAGGATCCAACTTAATGCAGTTCCTCTGCGAAGAGATTGAAAACTTAAAACTATCAGCTGATCTAAAAGGAACGCATCGCAGAATCATAATACGAATCATATTATGATTTATATCATGAATTGAGTGCAACTCATCATAAGCAAATTCTATTTGACTGCTTTGTATGAATATTCGTAAAATAGTCCCAATTTTAGACTTAAGCAATGCCTAATTTGTGAACCAATTACGAATATTCATACAAAAGCTGTCAAATAGAATAATTATTTATGATGAGTTGCACTCCATTCATAATATGATTCGTGTTATGATTCTGCGATGCGGCCTTTTAAGGTCCACTGGTCCTCGTAAGGTAGAAGATCAATTTTTCTTCGTCTAAAGAATAACCCGTGCCCAGTTGTGGAAGGGATGTATCTCTAATAAATGAGTCATCTTATAATATCCTTATGGATCAAACATTTCCAAGACACAAGCGTCTTTGATTGTCTTTGAAGGTTTGCAGCCTCAAGTTGGGTACTAATAATTACTGAAGCAGTTGGGTACTTTCGAATTTTAGATAAGTCGTATCTTAAATATAAACTAAACAGCGTCAAAATTCAAAGAACAGCTTTATTTCGACGGCACGATTAGCGCAGAGGTCGAGTGATCGCCTACTGCCCAACAGGTCGCGGGTTTGATTCCCGTACGGGACAAATATTTTGTATGGCCTACAGAAATTTGTTTCGGTCTGGGCGTATGTGAATGCACCCACGACACAGGAGAAAATCCTGGAGAGGGCGTGAGAGCAATTTATAAGCTAAGTTCACGCACTTCTATCAGAGATAGCTTATATAATGTGAATTAACGCATTTATTTCCCTTCGTCCACGTTCGTAACCAAAGTTACATAACCAGTTGCAAGAGAAGATTTCTTTTTCGCTGTTTGGTAACTAGTTGTGAGAGAAGAATTATTTTTCCATTTTCGTAGTGGAAGTTGAGCCCAAACTGTTGCTTTGAGGTCAGCTTCCAATTGACGACTTTGTAACAAACCAAATTGTAAATGTCGATTTAAAAGAGGAGATAAAAAATTTAGATCTTTCGAGTTTCTTGCCTGTTCTTCTCGAGAAGGCTCTCCCAATTTCCGAACAGGTGTAGAGTCAACTTTTTTTTTCATTCCTACTTGTATTTGCAGACATCTTGAGTTAGGATTTAGGATGTATGCACATACAAGGTTAATATGATTTCATTAAATTAGATTGTTTTGCTTGGTTTTGACGTCAATAAGTGCCTGTAAAGGCCTATGTTGAATAAAGATTTTTGAATTTGAATATGAATTTGTCCTATTTCACATCAGTACCGATAGTCGTGATGTATTTGCGTAGCAATGAGATGATTAAGTTTCATTAAGATTTTCATTAAAAAAAGAAAGTGCACTTATACAATGTGTCCCGTCACCGGTGTCGGAGCCTTTAATGGTGTGAAATATGGTATTTTTTATCGACAAATTGCTCCTCAAATTTGGTTTTTCTCTTACTTTTGTAAAATGGCCGCCATTTTGTTTTTTTGGTAACCAAGACCTGGGCTCTCATACTATTTCGACCACCACTACTCATGTAAATGTCATATCAACATTAAAAAGGTGTCATTTGATAGCTAATCATGTAGACAACAGTTACACAACCATCATGTTTCAATTGTCATGGAATAAAAATAGAAAAAAAATAATTAAACAAAAAAAAAAGTTTTTTTTGTGTATTTTTTAATTATTGGCTTTTTGAGCAAAATCTTGTGCATTAAACTGCTTATTTTTTATTTTAAAACGATAAAAGAGGATGCTAGTTAAAATAAAATCCTTGACTTTTTTGCTCTCAGTGAGATACTTTAGAAGTTATGACAAGTTAAATAAGCCCCTTTAAATGAAAATAATGAAAAGGGTCACATTCAAGTTGTTATATCTTCTAAAGTATCTCACTGAGAGCAAAAAAGTGAAGGATTTTATTTTAGCGAACATCCTCTTTTATCGTTTTAAAATAAAAAATAAGCAGTTTAATGCACTTGATTTTTCTCAAAAAGCCAATAATTAAAAAATACACAAAAAAGAATCTATTTGTTTTTCTTTAATTATTTTTTTCTATTTTTTATTCCATGACAATTGAAACACGATGGCTGTGTAACTGTTGTCTACGTGTTTAGCTATCAAATGACACCTTTTTAATGTTGATATGACATTTACATAAGTAGTGGTGGTCGAATTGGTATGAGAGCCCAGGTCTTGGTTACCAAGAAAACAAAATGGCGCGCATTTTATAACCATAAGAGAAAAAGAAAATTTGAGGGGCAATTTGTCGATAAAAAATGCCATATTACACACCATTAAAGGCTCCGACACTGATGACGAGACACATTGTATATTTTAACAAACATGGTTTCTTCTTATTCATTTTTTCTGTATCCTAACGCTCTATTCTATATAATTCAGCAGAGTGTTATTTCACTTTTTGTGCCTAGCAACATCTCTGAATAAGTTACATCGTTCATGTGGGGAATCCATTGTTTTTCTTATGAGTTCATTCGAGAAAATTCCAGCTTAAGTATGAGCCATTCATCTAAACCTCTTGTCTTTATGACCGACTGTGAGTAAATTTACACATTGTGTGCCAAAATATATCCGCCCAACCACTAGTTAGTTCTCAGTTCCTTGTAAAAGTTTTCTTTTATCACATAATGCATTTGCATACAGAGAAATTGCAGAAATCCAGAAAATAGTTCAGAATCGAGGATAGAATCGATATCACAAATAAAAAAATGAGTCAAACTTTATAAAAATATATATTATTATATTGTAACTATGCAATTTCTTAAGTTTACTCAAGCCGTCAACCACTATTCTCTGTTCCTTGTAATAGTATTCTTTTATCACATAATGACACAAAATCAGAAAATAGTTCAGAATCGAGGGTAGAATCGATATCACTAATTAAGAAATGAATCAGATTTAAAAAAATATTTATTATTATATTGTAACCTATGCAATTTCTTAAGTTTACTCAAGGCTAAGTTTACTAGTAAATCTACTCGTGCACGGCGACTGCTTTATTGCAAGGTAAATACCTAGTTGATAATTGGATAGCTTAAATTAAAAATCCTTACAGATTTCGTAAAATTGGTTAGGTTACAAATTTTACGTTAAACTTGAAGTCTTCAAAGTATTAGAATCAAGTAAGTATGTTAAAAATATAACTCTGATGTTTTATGACGTCAATATTTCTTAGTTACACATATACTATTCATAGCGATATACAGAGACGCAAACTAATCTGGCTGCAGCCGCGGCATCTTGCCACCACCATAAATTCAATTTAGCTCAGCCCCAATAAACTTTGAGAGTTCATTTGTAGTTTCACATGTTAAGAACACGCAAGCTAATTAATGAGTAAAACTTCGTGGTGTTTATAGATAGTTTTCTAAACGAGAAACGTTTATTTATTTTGCTATATACAAGATTCAAGTTGAATCAGAAATCTTTTAAACATATTGTCAAAAAATAAATATTAAGGTATGTCTTTATGATTATTATAATAGATAATCACGATATTTTATAAATACATTTATTACAAAATAGAAAAAGGCAATTCAAGGCAATCAAAATAGACAAAAGTTCACTTCATGCATTTCGTGAAGTCGAAAACTAAACGCATAGTGATGATAACGAAAAAAATATCGATTTTCACCAACCATCCTCCCTCGCATCAAATCGAATGGTTACCCATCACGATTTATCCATTACCAACTCACTCACTGGCTATCAAACGGAAGTAGAGCGTTTCATTTAAATACGGCAATAAAGGGTAAAAAGATCCTATTATTCACTGATTGTCCAAATGGAGAAAATTGAATCGGCGCTGTTGGCACAGTGAACGCAAACAAGTACGACAAGTCATCCCCGTGCGAGTGATAACAGTCAGCTCACGCCTTAATATAAATAACCGCTTCGTTCGTCTTAAGGTTGAGACCACTTGGCATTGATTTGGAGGATGAAGGAGTATAGTATTAAAATAATGTCTTTACTGTGTGAGTATACAGCAATGCATAGGTATAGTGTGCATGAGTACATTCAAATCACTCGGTGCGTACGTATAAAGATGTCTTACTTGCATTCATCCACTGTGTACTTGGCGTACAAACAAGAGAACTGAGCGGATTAGATGGGCCAACAATTGTTTGTTTCGGTCGCAATCACGCGAACTATGCACTTATTGTCTTCGGCGTAAAGTTTGTGTTTCAACGGCGAACCGACTCCTGTTTGTTGAGCTCTATTTGTCGTTGCTGGTCGGAAAAGATAAGATTGTCACTTATCATAGGTCGAATTTGTAGTTTCAAAGCTCCAGTGTTTTGTTTTGGAAAATGGCCGTCTTCCTTTAAGAATTTTGTGTTATCTGTGTTGTGATGTCATCTAAACTAAAATGTGCACAATACACAAATTATTAGATCAAACTGAATTCCATTAATTTGAACATAAAATTAATGATTATGCTAAATTAAAAAAAAAAACATTTAACTAATTCAATCACAAATTCAACGAAACAAGTGATCGGTACATCGATTCTGATACTACATCATCACACCTCTCATTACATGTACATATATGGATCTGAATGTTGAGCGATAAAGGATATGGATGAAAGAACAGTTTACGTAGCGGAGCTGAGAATGTTAAGATGGATGTGTTGTGTGGTGAACTATGACTAGAATGACTAGAATGGATAATAATTATTAAGAATGAATAATAAAAAGAACTATGAAAGTAAAAAGAACAGTGACAGAAAAGATTAGAAGTAACACGTGGTAAAGACATGTAATGAGGAGGGAATAGACTCACATTACCAGAAGACTTAAAGATATGATTGTAGATGGATACAAGGGTACAAAAAGACTTAAGAAAGTATGGATAGATATATGATAGATAGATGTATGAAAGAGGAATGGAAGAAGAAAACGTTTGCGCCGACCACATATAAAAGTGGGCAATGATGACGCTAAGCTGTCCGTACCTAGATCGTGTCACGGCCTGCTTTAAATAATTTCATACGCGTACTTAAGCATACTGAAGACATTTGACTGTGTCCCGGTGGAACGTAATTAACCTGAAAATCATCCTTAAAACGTTTTGGTGACAAATTTATTTTATTTTTTACTAGCTGTGCCCGCGAACTGCGTTTCGCCATACATTTTTCTCCCGTTTTTGTAACATTTTTCATTGATACTCAGCTCCTATTAGTCGCAGCATAATGTTGCATAGCTTAAAGCCTTCCTCGTTAAATGGACTATCCAACACAAAAAGAATTTTTCAATTTGTATCAGCGCCAAGTTCAATCTGAACCCGATCCACCGCTTTGCCTGTAACGATAAAAAATACATTCAATACAATGGTACCTATAGGATGACGGAAAATATATCAAAACGAAACAGAAAAATATCCAGTTAAAAATGATAGCTCACTGTGATTCTATCACATATTTAAAGCTATAATATGAATAAAACAAACCATACAACGAATCCTCAACGTAACTTTTATTAATCCAAAAACTAGTTATCGCCTTGAGCGCCAAAAACGAAAGTAATTAAAATTGACGTACCTACCTACCCATATAAAGTATTTACACAACACTCTAATTTGAGTCTATCCGAGGAACTGACATCAAAGCTGTAATTCGTTCCATTCCTTTGAAAAGTTTTCGAACTTCATTAACTTTTAATCTTCGACTTAAAAAAGATACCAAATTGTCTTCCCTACGGAGATAACAAAGTTTAGTTGATTATGTTTCGGCTTCAAATGCTGAGAGTCTAGCAATGTGCGTTCGAAATGCCTTCATTGTTATTAAATCAACAAACGATATTATCTCCGGACAGTTTGAATGAATAAATAGCATAAAAGTTAAATATAATACAGTACACATGAACTTTGCTAAATGCTAATCCTTCTAAATTTAAGGTAAACTATCAGGCATATAAACTACATTGGCTTACTGTACGTACATAGTTTGGTCATTAAAACAAAATACTTAATTATTTATGTCTCGATTATTGACCTCAATATTTATTATTGCGAATTAAATTGTTTCTTCAATAATTGTTAGTTCAATAAGCTTCAAACAGATGGCAGCGTCGGTGGCGCTGTGGCCTCGTCACTGGACTGTGCTCCGAGTAGAATCGGGAGGCCCGCGATCGATCCTGCCATGTACCAATGTGTTTTTCGTTTCACGAATTTCGCATGTACATTTAGCTGACACTCCTACGGCGAAGAAAACACCGTGAGGAAACCTGCATACACCTTCGAAGTAATTCAAAGGTGTATGTGAAGTCAACCAATCCACACTGGGCCAGCGTGGTTTGACTAAGGCCTAATCGCCCTAACTAGTTAGTGTAGGCTCGTGCCCCTCGGTGGGGACGTATATGAGCTGTGATGTTGATGATGATGATGATGATGAGATAGCGGAGTGAGTTTGTTTATCGACACCACACTTGGCAACGATTGCTTTTGCAGTTTTGATTGCTTTATACGTCAGTCTATTGTACGTTAAATATGGATGAAAACGTTTTTATCATTATAAGTGAATTTTATTATACAACATTAGGAAACGATCCATTTTTTCTTCCATACAACTTTACCCAAAACACGTACTTTGGGTTTTATTACAATTTTCTATGTAAAAAAATCTGAAAATTCATAAAATAACAAAAATAATTTCTTTAAACTATTTGTACCACCTGAAATTATGACATAAACATTTTGATTACTGGCAACATAGCATTAATATTAAATAAAGCGTATTAGCGTAGTGTATTCTCCAAACCTGTTTAGTAAAGGTTTTCCAACTATTACAATAGGGTTTTTACTTAATTATAACAAATATAACAATAAAACTCGTAACAAGTCCATATTCCAAAGCGTTATAAATCTTCTTAATAAGTATCACTGTGTCACATAGTCTGTGGTAGGGTGTTTATTATGTATGGCGAACAATGCCCAATAAAAAAGAAAAAAAATTGAAATGTCATTAGGATGTGTATTGTATTGACGTATTAAATTCACAATTACTGGTGATTTGTAAGCGATCGCAATAGATGTTGGCACACACACACATAACAAACTCCAGATTTTAAATTAAAAGAACTTCAACTTCTTTAAATACCTATAATAAGAAGAAGATTACAAGGGAAAATATTATCAAGCGACCATAACAATGACTGATTGTCAATGTCGAACCTTGACGTCCATAGCTAATCACGTTTCGTTTCACGAAGTTTTGCATTCACTTATCATTTTTTATCTTATTTTTTTGCAAAATTTATTGAGTTTGAAAAGATTTTAGCCCTTGGGTCCTTTTCAACACATTATTATCTTTCATTTCATATAATTTGTACCTCGGTACATGATTTGGGCAAATACTGAAGACCTCCTTTAGTATGTTTAGTCCAACTACTATGTCAGTGCAACGCGTGACCAGGTCAGTTAGTTGGTAATTAAACACACATTCTACGTACTATTTATTCACTAATAAAAATACGTCCTCTTGATGAATAAACTACATAAAATACACGTAGGAACGAGACGGGTAACATGAGGATTTAATTTCCAGCTGACGAAATTATGTATTATTGCTGACTTGAATGAGTCATGCGATGCTGTCTAGGAATACTGCCAGAACCCTCTATTAAAGTATTAAAACAACCATTGTCATAGTTACCATAATAATATCCAAACGAATGTAATAATTGTCCTGAATTTCATTTATGCAACTCGGTTGGTTTTTAATTAGTTATTAAATAATTTCGATCCCTTCCAGGCACAGAGGTCTACACACTACACGTCCAACAGAAACATTCTTACAACTCAATTCGTGATATTATTATGAATTTCAATATAAGGACATTTATTATTATACACGTGCAATTCACCACCACAGCGCTGTAATTTTAAAAAAGAACAATATATTATAGGTTATTTGAACTTTCTGCGTGCACGATTGGCCACGTGTACGCCGCCGTAAGGCCCTCCGTCTGGGGATTGCCCTGGTGTTCTCGGGCAATCCCCCCTTGGCGATAGCCCGATCAGGCGGTCGGGCTTTCCCGGGCGCGTGGGTAGTGGAGTCGCAGTGTGGACCTTACCTAGCGCGCTCATAAGGGCAGAGAGAACACCGGGGGGTTTTAGTGGGTAGGCCTGGCACCCTGCCGGGAGAGCCCCACACACGCTCGTCGTCTAGCCAACGGCGGGTACGGTGCGGTTACGCATTTCCCCCCGAGGAAAAAAAAAGGTTATTTAAACTCTCGTATCCCGCTATTTTTATTCGATATTGGTCTTGCAAATATTGACGAGGATTCATATAATTGGTGTAGATAAAGTTTTTTATGCAACTGTACAGAAGGAGTAAAGGGGTCGATGGCTTAGTGGTTCGCACGCCTCGGTTTCGATTTTGGAAACATAGCCACCTTCGCCATGGTTGGACCCCTGATGGGTGACCAAATTTTGTGATCTCGAGTTTCTTCGTGGATCGAAAGGCACAAGGGATTGGTCCGGTTGCTATTGTAAGCGTTTCTACCTACCAATCCGCATTAAGCCAGGCATGGTGGTCTTAAGGATAATTATAATAGTTACTACGTAACCCATACTCCTCATTAGATTCTTCTATGTAGGAAGGCCTTTGCTCACCAATGGAACGTAGTTAGTCTGTTATAATGATTCAACTGAACGGTCGTCTTCAGAAGTAGATGGCACAGCAATTATTAACAATGCATTTTAATAACTGCACAGACGCCGACTGTACATAATTATCATTTAATTAATTTCTCTCCTTATACGACAATTGCGTAAATAACTTTTTTTCTTTAAAAAAAACGTCGCCCCACTAGGATTTTCTCCTGTGTCGTGGGTGCAGTTACAATCATAGAATATCACATGCACATACGCTCACATACGCACAACTAAAATCATAATTACAGTAACTGTTCCAGATTCATAAACCTGTACATTTAAACTCCTTCGTATGTCGAAACAACTCTGCATTACAACCGGGATGGTCACGTACGTTTCATCGTCTGTACAGCGGGCCGAGATTAAATTAAAATAGAGGGCAAACCTTAGATTTACAGTGTCCCCCATACTGGCAGTCGAGCACCTAAGGGGTCGGGACGTGATCCAATTATGAGATTAATTTCGACCGCCGGCGATGTACGGCTTAAACTAATGATGGCGTTGATAAAAAGAACATATTACTACAGCATGACCTCTTGTTGAGAATTCGAAGGATTGGAAGGTTCTTCGAGTCAGAGTTTCTGGTCTGTTCTCCACTCAAAAACTGCTCTAGAGCCATTTTTTCTGATGCGTACCGCTAGGAAATGCTACGACCCGTATTAAAAATATGTATTTTTTACAAACGATAAAGAAGGTCTTGGCCTTCATCTCACCTGCAGGCCTATTCTCTAACTTCGGTTGCTAACTAGAACTGTCATTTTTGAAAGAAATTTAACTTCCATTACTGCTATAATGAAACATCAGTAAACTAGTAATGGATATAAAGTTTCTTTCAAAAATGACAGTTCTAGTTACCAACCGTAGTTAGCGAATAGGCCTGCTGATGGTAAGTAACGATAAAGGCGGAGGTGGAAGCGAGCTTCACCTGGACTCCTCAACAACTGAGGAACTGGTTATCTTACCTCCTAATAGTCGGAACACAACAATGCTATTAACAATGTTATTATGGTGACAAACTAAGGTAAGACAGTGGTAGCTAACCGGGCCGGCTCAGAAGCCGTACCACCAACCAAACCGAGCAGAAACACTTCTGCTCGGTTTGATTGGTGGTATAAACCATTCAACACCTAGTGGCATAAACCACTAAACCACGGCGGTTTAAAGAACAAATACAAAAAGTTTTTTAAGTACATATAACCATCATAATAGCTCATATACGTCCCCACTGAGGGGCTCCAGCCTACCCTAAGTTAAGGTGTTTAAGCCTTAGTCAACCACGCTGGCTCAATGCGGATTTGTCGCCTTCACATACACCTTTGGATTTCATCCCAGATGTGTGCATGTTGCCTCACGATGCTTTCCTTCACCGTAAGAGCGTCAGACAAATGTACATATGAAATTCGAAAAACGAAAAACACATTGGTACATGACGGTCTCGAACCCCAGACCTCCAGGTTAGGAGGCAAGTGCCGAGTCCAAAGCGCCACCGTCGCTTTACATATAACCAAGGTCTCATCAAATCAAGAGTGAATAGACTTTCACTGACTCAGAGAGATAACTCATAAGCCTACCTTCACGCCAAACAGTCATAGATTTAAAAATATTCTACGTATACCTTTACAGGCACTTCATACAACATAGTTGGCAAACTAGCAGGCTGCCCACCTAATGGTAAGTGGCTATAGTCGCCTATAGTACATGTGGTTCCCGTAAGACTTGCAAATCTACAACCCCTATAAGGACGCCAGTGTACGTTGCCAACTTGAGACGTAAAATGTGAAGTCACAATTTGAATGTGGTGACCTCCTTGCGTCTATGACGCCGCATTCCACCTCATTGCGTAGATATGCTCGATGGCAAGGAATGTCACCCTTTTAAATACCGGAGGGAGACTCTATACCAGGGTCGTGTGCTTGGGTACCTCTATCTTGCCTATTTCTGCCGCCAAGCAGCGGTGCTTGCATCGCTGGGTTCCGGTTCGAAGGGTAAGACAGGCATTGAAATTACTGGGTACTGTAGCACCTTACGAGCGCTCCCGGATCGTTGGGAACTTGGGACGTTAATTTAAACCATATAGGTATATATCAATTTCTTATATTACGCAACTCGTTAACAATGTGTCACGTTTTGCTCTTGGTGATCGTCTATTAATCTTCCAGAATATTCTATATATTTTTTTATTGCAGCTGTTGGCAAACAAGAAAACTGCCCACCTGATGATAAGTGGTAACAGTCACCTATAATAAATGTGGCTCCTGTGAGATTCGCAGCAAAACTGCGATCCCCACAAGAACCACAGTGCACGTTGCCAACTTGTGACTAAAGTCACGGTACCCAGTAATTTCAATGCCATATCTTGCCCTTCAAACCGGAACACAGCAATGCAAGCACTAGTGCTTTGCGGCAGAAATAGGTAAGACGGAGGTACCCAAGCACACGGCCCTGGTACGTAGTCACCCTCCGCAAATTTATTGTCCTCAGAATTATAGTTGTATACCGGATTATTATTATTGAGAGTGTTTTAGTTTATGTTGAATAATAATTAGTTTGTATTTGAACCGATATCGATTTTGAAACATTCAAATCCCAACACTACTATGGTGGCATGGTTAAGTCCCACCCAGGGATAAGGGATAAGGCCAGTGGTATGGTGGGTCCGTAGTGAATCGGTTAATGGCAAGTGGGTCAAATTTAACTTCCAAGATTTAACGCATACAAACAGTGTTTAAATAAAAGCGTGCAATAAAAGGGCGATTAATGATTACGTATTTGAAAAGTGAACATCATAAAAACTGGGGATTAAACTTTACAATATTAGTTATTGCCCCAGAGTTCTGTTTATCTTGGTTAGTTGCCTTCGGTAGCAAATCCCTCGGGTCGCTGCGATGTTTGATCAAAACATGTTTATTCAATTTGTCCGGGCAGGCCTCATAAAGTCTTGGTGTGTATTTCACAGTTGATATTTTATTTTCCGAGGAGAACGTGCGGTTTGGTTTCATAGTGTTCGGCGTGTGATAACTTTGTCTGGTGAGTTATGTGATGGATATTCTGAAATATTTGTAATTATGTAAGCTTTTTTAAATGCTACATAAATATATGAATCACTACCGGGTGGCTTTAGTGGTCGTGACGTAAACACGGTATCATTTAACATTTAGAAATATTTTTTGATTGTCTGCTTCTGTTGGTGAGAGCCCTACAGTCCGATCCTTTAAGCGCCACTTGAAAGAATTTTTTATGTCGAATATGTCATCAGAGATTTGTGTGTGTAAGTATATAATATCACCATCATCTGCATTTCAGTCAGGAAGCGACCAATGTTGGACATAGCCCCCCCCCCCCCAGGGATCTCCATACTGCTGATGTATCCTGCGCCTTCCGCATCCAGCGGCTAATGAGTCCTCTCCGATCCAAAAACCAACGCAGCTGTGACCAGTTTTGGTGATAGTAAAACGCCGCCCTGTCTCACACCTCGCTGAAGTCGTATTGGTTTCGAGTTCTAAAGGCGGACTGACATAGTTGTGCATGTTCATTTTAAGATCCACTTGTTGGGAATCTTTGGCTGAAAACGTTTGTCTGGAATAGATAAGTCCGCAATGGTATTTTAATTTTACAACTGGATTTTATTTATACTAGCTGTGCCCGCGACTTCGTTCGCGTGGATGTCCGAAAATAACAATATCGTGATGTTATATAGCCTAAAGCCTTCCTCGATAAATGGTCTATCCAACACAAAAATATTTTTTTAATTCGAACCAGTAGTTCCTGAGACAAGCGCGTTCAAACAAACAAACAAACAAACTCTTCAGCTTTATAATATTAGTATAGATCATGCATTATTTATACTGTAGAATATTATTTATTAAAGCGATGTGAAATCACTACAGTATATTAATATAGTCACGAATAAAGACGGTCTTTATTCCAGTTTCCCAGTTCCTACATATTCACGGAGAAATCTGATTAAGCTCCCTTTCATTCGTGTTACTGACAATAGCATAGCTCTTTCGACTAGAAGTTATTATAAGTCTCGCAAAATTCTTTTCTCTTCATACAACTCATTACTACTCGAATATGTATTATTCTTTTTCCTGTTATTATAAGTGGATGCTTTGATTTGTTTTCGTGGTCAAAATAGGATTGATTAGCCATGTTTCGTGATTTGATTGAGCTGTGTAAAGCTTTAGCTAATTGGTTGTTTTTGCAGCTTTTTGTCATGATGAAACAATTACAAGAAACGATTTTCTTGTAATTGTTTCATCAATAGTTTGCTCTGATGCTATTCCTAGCTGTGATAGTGGATAAAACTTTCTCTTTTACTCGTATATACCGGGTGTAACTGAACACCCCAATAACATTTAAGGGGCATATAAGTTATATACTAAATCGACCTTCAGTGCTTGTCTGAGACCTAGAACCCCAATACTTTCAGAGTTATTTTATTTTAAACTGAAAGCAAAACACTTGGATTTGGTTGTCACTTTCAAGTGACAAAGATAATCAGCTCTTAACACAAAAGAAATTTAAACACAAAATGACACGTGACAGACGTGAGCGTAGTATTCCTCGTACGCTTATTTAGTTTGTATGGGGAAAAAAGTAGGTTTGTTATCATCATCATCATCATCACAGCTCATATACGTCCCCACGGAGGGGTTCAAGCCTACCCTATGTTAGGGTGATTAGGCCTTAGTCAACCACGCTGGCCCAGTGCGGATTGGTCGACTTCACATACATCATTGAATTTCTTCGCAGATGTATGCAGGTTGCCTCACGATGTTTTCCTTCACCGGCACCGTAGGACCGCTCAGCTTGGAGCAATGTACATATGAAATTCGAAACGAAAAACACATTGGTACATGACGGGTCTCGAACCCCGACCCCCCGATTGGAAGGCAAGTGCCGAGTCCACAGCGCCACCGACGCTCTTTGTTTGTTAGCCCTAATATTTTTCCTACAGAATCTCTACTTCTGATGGATACATATCCTTTAATGTTATTGGGGTGTTCAGTTACACTCTGTATATATTGAATTCAAAAAAGACACTTTGTTGCCAATTTTGATAAACTGTCTTGACTACAACTTTTTTGTATTAAACCCAAAATTACACGTACATATTAAATACTTTCCATGATACCCCTTGTGGGGAGGTACGACATCCTACCCCATAATTAATATTGTTGTGATCCCACTATTAACAGGTAAGATAGACAATTCAACGAATGTTGAGGATTATAGGTTATTCTTATATTCGGCCTTCTCGTCACTGACCATCAGTTGAAGATGTAGGTCAAAAGTTTCCTGTCCTTTGTAATAAGAAAGAATGCTTAAGGCGCATAGTGCTCCCAATGACCTTGCGTCGATCGTCCCGCACTGATTACATAGGAGTGAGTGAGTGAGAGTGAGGGGAATATTCAAACAAACCTTTACGCGTAAGATGAATTATTTCAATAAAAAATTAATAAAGGCGAATAAGAAAAATCTAAAAAGACCATCCCCTAGAATATTGTTCACTTTATTTATTGAAATCGAAAGTATGTGATTTAACCTAATATTTATGAAGCGATTAGGTTTATAGTTTTAAAATCGAGGCATGTTTGGGTCACATTTTAACCAAGTTTTAATTAATTTATCAAAAAATTAAAAATACCGTCCTCTAAAGAATGCGTTGAATAATAACATATCTTTTTTAAAGATTTTTTTATTCAATATTTATGAAGAGAACCGGTTTTTTCTGCAGTGATTTTTATGATTGACGTTACTATGCGCCTTAATAGTAAGCTCTTGATATTTGTCACCAGCTCCATCACGAATATTCACACATCGAGGTCGACCATTGGCTTTTTATTCAGCAACCGTTGCGTACGTGTTTCAGCGAGTTCGAAGTGTAAATAAATGTTAGTCTCCGGGCCATTATCACAGTTGAACAATCGCAAACCGTCTCGTGTGATAATAGCTCCCTTAAGCCATTGTGTAACGACCCACTATAGGCTTGATTTTTTCTAGAAAAGTCAATCAATTACACGGACAATGTGATATTTCACACTTTTCTCAATAACGGAACATAGTTAATTTATAATTTTAGTGGATGTTTTGGTGGTGCCCGAAATTCACTGTACATTTCCTCTCAATGCCAGAACAGAACACAATACCATAGACATTATTAAATTAATAAATTTAGAGACAAATGAGCTTCTGCATATTATTATAAACCTATGGAACATTGGCGTAATATACAAAAGTGTTTGATGCCGTCACATTTGTATTAACATAAATTTTTATCTTCAGGTTTTTTAAATTTATATTTTAATTCACACTTCTACATTTACAATCACTTCTTTTTTTCTCCGCTCAAATCTTGTATCATTTCTCGTATCTCTCCAATAGTGGATGATCTCCTTAGTAATGTGATAACTCTTTCGATAGAATATGAACTCTCTCGGTGCTAATGGGGCCTCTATAGTAATGTGCCTACTTGGGCGTTCCTTCCTCACATTAGGGGTCTCTTTGCAATAATTGTATGCGCAGAAAGCAGAACGATGCCACCTTATTACAGGCACCCCAAAGAGTGGGGGAAGTGAGAACTTTAGGTGATATTTGTTCAGCACACGGAGATGTTAATGGGAGTGATGGAGCCGACATTTTGGATCCCACTGTCACTTATAAAGTCAGCCATAATACCACTACGCATTTCGGTCATATTTCGCCACGCTGGCTCAGTGTTGATAGGTTAGTGCTAGCCTCATCGTTGGTCCGCAGGGTATACCGCGTGTCGTGGAACTGTTCGTAAAGCCGGCGCTAGACATGTCATCAAATTTGCAAATACCTACAAAGTAGCGAAGTGTGGCCCTGACATTTACGTATTTGTGCAAAGTTTGAACACATAGTCGGTTTTTGTGCGCACATCAAAATAAACAAAGTACAAAGTTTGTGCGGCCTGCTACACTTGTAGCAATGTTTAGTGACGCGTCCGCTGAACAGAGCAGATGTGTTTTAAGCGTCAATAATGGAGTGGAGTAATGACGCAATTATGGAATTTGTTCTCTTTCGATACAGTGTAGACATCCATTTACGCCTTCTTCTCGGAGATTACACATTATTTTATAGAATAAAAGAAAAAATTAAAGGCACTCAAATAAAACAGACTGTCGGCGTCCACAAAATCATCATCCATTTTGTCAGCCATCTTTGCGGTAACTGTCACCGAAAATCATTTGAAAACAAGTCTGGAAGGCATTATGGCGTTTCTATTTGTTCACATAAAGTTGATTCAAAGTTTAGAAAATGTGTGTTCAAACTTTGATAATATGTCTAGCGCCGGCTTAAGAGTTCCCATGATATTGTCCGGCAACGAGGCGTTCCTCCTCGTCATGGGTTCTTCCTCCGATGACGGGCAGGATGCGGCAGTGATGGGCATGCTTACGCCAAGGCGTATGTGAGGGTTATCGATTGGGTTTTAGTCGATAAATATCACTCTGCCTCCAGTAGCCACGGAGAGTCTGACATAACCTCACATTTTCCCAAGCACGAGGACAATTAGTAACGTTAAAAAAATAGGTTTCATCATCAGCTCCTGTCCGAGTCCCGTCCTTCTCACGCTTCGTTCCGCTCAATAACTTCCTTAACGTGGCGACCGCATCACAGCATTCTAGATGTTGCGATGAACTAAATCACAGAGGCAGTTAGAAGCGTCGTCGTACGCTCACTGATTTACATACATCACTGTACCCAGACAACAGAAGCGACGGTCGTTTGGAGCAGGGCTCCATTGCGCCCCGGAGGCTCATAGATGTACCTCCTCGTAAACTGTAATGGCAACAGCCGTAATAAAGCCAAGCTGCTGATAAGGAGGTGATAGCGAAGTTTTATTAAATTACACACCCGGACTTTTGTTCGCGCACCCTGCCGGGAAATAGCGGTGTAGGCTTTTCGGAATACGTTTATTTTTTACACTACTAGGAATCTCTTGGCGTTTACCTCATCTGATGGTAAGTGACGATAATGCCGGAGTTGGAAGCGAGCTTCATCTCGTCCTACATGTAATTGTCGGAACACAAACAGTTATTAATTGACGTTGTTATTACGGCGACAAAGTATTTATTAGTTTAAGTAGTTACTGTATTAATGATGGTTGAACAAATAAAATAATCTTCGAGGCTTCGGGGAACGTTTATTAATATTAAAACAATTAATTTAAATGATAGCGGCTTTGAGCAAAGAGAAAGGGCAGTGACTGCCATTGATCTACAATACTTAAGCTTGATTTCAGACAAATATTATTTTATAATGGTGGGTTGACATATTATATTACATCTCCCCCTTTCCGAAGGTTACTTAGAATAATTTTATTTCATAAACACTTTCAAAAAATAAATTAACTGTAATACTCAAAACAAACTAAATTATGTAATCCACCTTTTTTTCTTTCCCTTACTCACTATATGTATTTCCAATAATCTACCTCGCTCTCACACAACCTGTAATTACATTTTTATCTCTTTCATACACTTTTACTGTCATCCTTTACATTAATATCTTACACTTGCATTGCACTTATTTATCCCAATGAATGATAAGCGACAAATAACTGCTCGCGAACGATATTTCGTGAATTATAAAAGGTTTTAAGAGGTTGAGTAACGCCAATGACCTTGAGACATGAGCTTTTACTGAATTACGGGCGCGGTGCGTTATTGAAATTGAGTAAATAAAACATTTTTTTTTAAAGGAACTAGTAACTTATTTGAAGATACGAAACATCAATATTATCAAATTAAGTGTAACAACGAGTTAATTCCCGGAACATTATTAAGCTGTGTTTGATGGGTGTCTTTGGCATTTTTTAACGAGAAATTTTGATTAAATTTTGTTTTGGGGACATGGATATTCTCAGAAATATTTTCAAGAGTAACATATATTCTTTTTACTACGATATTTTTTGCTGACAGGTTTTGCTAAAAAAGTTTTAAGTGGGGCTCGATGAGCTCAGCTCAGAGTTGTCAGCCTCTTATAAAACTATTAAAACCAGGTAAATAAAAACTTAACTAACATATTTAAATTTTAACGTACTTCAATGTTGAATATTTTTAATGTATACTTATATGTAATTGAATATGTTATAATAATGTTAATGTTATAAATGTAATTTGATAATTGACAATTGCTAACTACTTTAATACCGGTGCCTATTATTTCCACTGTTACTAAAAATATTAAATGATATTCTTTTTTTAATCACGATAAAAAGTGTTATTCGCAGAATACCAGATTCTCAAATATTGACAAAAATTTGTTATTTTTAACCGACTTCAAAAAAGGAGGAGGTTATCAATTCGGTTGTATTTTTTCTTTTATGTTTGTTACCTCATAACTCCGTCATTTTTAAACCGATTTCCAAAATTATTTTTGTATTTGATAGAGTATACTGCAAGGGTGGTCCCATGGTCACCAAAGTCAGGATCGAATGATGGGATCCCATAGAAAACCGAGGAAAACTTCGGTGAGCTGGTATTAAATTAGGGTTTCTTTCACTAAAAAGATTTCATTCACTAAAAAGTTGAAAATAATTTTTTTTTACAAAAAATAGAACCGACTTCAAAAACACTGAAAACTTAAAAATAATCTTCTTCTATATTGAAGTCGGTGACAAATTTTAACACTTTCTAGGAGATCCTCGTTTGGCGCCGACTTCAATATAGAAGAAGATTATTTCTAAGTTTTCAGTGTTTTTGAAGTCGGTTCTATTTTTTGTAAAAAAAAATTTTTTTTGTTTCTTCTTTATCTTGTCCTTGAATATTACAAAGTTTTGTCTGTAGCTTCAATATTAGTATTTTCATTCCTTCACTTCAATTTTATTATTTCTTCAAACAACTACCTCGCGTTCTCAATAAGCTTACAATTACAAACAGTTTAAACAATTAAAATACACTTAACTTAAAATACAACTTGTATTTCTTGAACAACAATGAGCTAAAACTCACTTCATAGCCCACCGTTATCAAGATCAAGTAATGAAAAATTCCAAGCGACATAAAAAAATTAATCCCAACTGTAGCGTTTGTTATTTCGCAATGTGTTATATGAGGCGACTAGGAGACAAATTCCCCAAGAGCGGGCAATAAAAATATAGGTAACACAATAAAATTGCTCCACGTGAGACAACTAGCGGTGCTTTCGCGTAAGAAGCACTCATAAAGTACGAGTTGCGTCCTCGTAACAGGATCCAATGTCGTGTACTTGAGGTAATCAAATAAATCTGACACGTTTGCACTTTACGAACAAGGGTAAATTAAATGCAGAAGACATAAAAAATATATATATAATTGTTGCAACTGGGCGCAAAATGCTGCTGAAAATTAGGTTATTTCTGGTTGGAGGTGTGGAAGAAAAAATGCGTGTTGAGGTGATCTTGCATGTAATTTCCACGATTTTTTGTCAAATGTGGTAAGGACTTTTTTGGTTGGTACTGATTGGGTTATGCTTCCCCAATCGACTTTACTCCCGCAGGAACACACCCCGGACACTCCATACAACGTTCGCAAATCAATTACCTATTACTACTACATAAACAAATGACGTTCGTACACGCGCAAATGTGTGCGTGGAATCTAGTAGGGCTGAGTGCATGGTTATCAATCGAAATGACGCGGGAAGTGCAGCGACTGCCTTCTCTTTCAACCGCATAGCGCTGTCTCTGTTATCGCCCGGCGCTCGCGTCTACTCGTCCGAGCGATCGCGCACGCCCTTGTTTATGTGTCAGTGATGTCTACAACGAAGTGCCGGGTAGGACGAGGTATTTGAAATGAGTGCGGGGAGGTGAGTGGCCGTTCTGTACGTAGTACTATTATCTATTCTGTGGCAGGAACACAAGATGACGTCATTTGGCTGCGAACTTCTGTGAAGGGAATTCTCCAGTTCTTTTATTCTTTGATTTTCTGGGAAGTGAATAGTGTTATTCACTCATAAACAGACTTTCGTGAATAGAGCTAAAGCTAACGGGGGCGCGGCGGGCAAGGAATAGAACATTAGTTCTAACTATTTTTGTATTATAATTAAACTGAAATGCTAAGTTTCGTGCCTTTCTTGAGTTCCAATAAATATTCTCAATATTTCTAAAATATAAATTATTACCCAAATTATTTCCTGTGCCCTGGGCCCAACCTTCCCGGCACAAAACTAATCCAGATAATGCAAATGATTTATTCAACCAAATTACAAAACAACTGTTTTCACGTCACAAGGGCTGCTACCATTTTAGTGCTTTGATTATTTTTTAGTGGTAGGCACTTAATTTTTTTAATAACTACTTGTAAAACATCAAAAAGATTAGTTATAGAATTTCACAAGACTCGTCCTGCACTGACAAAAAAGTGGTAACGTTAGGTATTGATGAATTTGACCTTGATCTTGATGTCGGCTTTGGTAATGCGGTCAGTTGAGATTTCGTTTATGATTTTCGTTTTTCATTTTTTAGTGGTTTATTTTTCTGGCTGTTTTTTATGCTTAAATAATATTCTTAACCCTTAATAGTGAAAACGTATTATATATTTAACGTTATCATAGCACCACCTACAAATAAAAACCTTTTCTGACACTGGTTTCAAGTATACATCTTTCATCATCATCATCATCACAGCTCATATACGTCCCCACTGAGGGGCTCGAGCCTACCCTATGTTAGGGTGATTAGGCATTAGTCAACCACGCTGGCCCAGTGCGGATTGGTCGACTTCACATACACCTTTGAATTTCTTCGCAGATGTATGCAGGTTGCCTCACGATGTTTTCCTTCACCGTAGGAGCGTCAGACAAATGTACATATGAAATTCGAAACGAAAAACACAGTGGTACATGGCGGTCTCGAACCCGGACCTCCCGATTGGAAGACAAGTGCCGAGTCCACAGCGCCACCGACGCTCTACATACTCCACGATATACATCTTTATTGAGCTTTAGAAGAATACATCACATTTTGACAGTTTATGTTTACATGTAAATTAATCAAAAACAGTATCATGTTGGACAGTTCTTATTGCTATGTAAACAAATTAATATGACACATTGAGTGTTTATGTTTACATAGAATCATCGCGGTGGTTGATTACAATTCTAAGTACATAATTTCAAGTGGCTACTTTAAAATGGAAAATTATTTTGTAGCTTTGAAATGGATTCATATTAAAGTACTCGACTGTACATTTAGTTTTGACAACTTATTAGTGCCACCTCATACTAGTGACATAGGTAGGGAACCCGTTTTTTTATACTGCGAAGAAGGAATAGAAAAAACAACACTGAAAACAGACATTTCTAGCGACAAAGCCAAGCTTCACCTCGCTCACGTAATCCAATTGGCGAGCTATTCCCAATATTATTTCACAACCTGCAAACGGTGATGCTTAATGGATAAATGCCGTGCAAATATTATTAGGCCGTGAAAGCTTTTATCTGATGTATATATCGGAAATGACAGACAGATTCGATGTAACGCAATAATTTTTCAACGCATCACATGCGCGCCACTATTTCCCTCGACCAGTGATCCGTATAAAAATAATATGGAAAGGTCAGCTTTTCGGAGTGTTTTTGATTTTGTGTTTGTGAAGGTTTTTCGTCAGCCCTGAGTGTTGGAAAGCAATAGTATTTATTAGTAAGTATTTACGTGAATACAATGGATATAAGCTCGAGCAGCAATTCGACATGGCATATTTGACAGGGTTGTCAATAAGTGTGATTGTAGTTAGTCAGTTAGACAAACTTAAGTAGACAAATGTTGCTAAGAATTATAACAAAAAATGTGGCTAGACCAAAATCAAGACCTCTGATTTGAATCGACGTTCAACCTGTAACAAAACAACTGTTTTCATTTAAGTCCTATATAGCAGTATGTAGTCGCAAACTTTTTTTTTCTGTAAAGAACTTAAAACACATTTTCCTGATTCGGGAGTGGAACCTAAAGGCTCAGTTACACGAGGAGAGTTTTTCGCACGCGAGCGGCGAAAAATCGTATGCGATTATCGCATGGCAAAACATGCCATTCGATTATTGCCAGCACGCGTAGCACAAGGATCGCGAGAGTATTTTCTCGGCCTATTTCTCTACACTGAAATGTCACTTTTGACAGTAGCAAATGAGATAGCTATTGTTTGGTGGCGAGAAAGTGACAGTTAATGATAGACATTTATCTCGGGGTCCTTGTGCTACGCGTACAGGCTCAGATACACAAGAAGAGTTTCTCGCACGCGAGCGGCGAAAAATCGTATGCGATTATCGCATGGTAAAACTTGCCATTCGATTATTACCACTGACACTACTAGACTGAACAAAAATTTCGTGTTTTCGATTGGCGAAACTTGTAAGAGAAACTCGTATATATTATTTACACAGGCTTGCGGCCTAGGAGAGTTTAAGTAGCAATAATTGTATTCGAGAGGAAAAACTCGTATACTTAGTTTGTTTACACTAGGCGAGAATATTATTGCCTAGAAGAAATCGCCGCTCACGTGCGAGAAACTCTCCTTGTGTAACTGAGGCTTTAGACCTCGTGATCAGCAGATGTACTTGTAAATAACTAGGCCAAGAAAGCAATAATGGATGTTTAAACAAACAACAAAATATTTCAATAATTCCCAGCATAAAAGGCATTGAACTGCTACAAGCTTTATGGATTTGGATCCCTGGCGTCACTGACATACCAACACTGCATATTAATAAGCTTACAAACAAATAAGTTTTGAAATAATCAAAACTTTTAGGGATACATTTACATCTAAATACATTCAGAGGTAGGTGCTCCGTAATAAAAATATATTTAATTATGACTACATTATTAACTATATTTAAATTGATATTTTTTATGTACTTATTCGTGATACTATACGTAAAATAATAGGATATTATTAAATTAATATAATAGGACATTAATTTACTTAGTGTCATGCATAGGTATACTCGTATGTATTATAATATTTATTTACGTTGAAAAATATATATTCAAATTTTGTTAAAATTAAAGTCGTAATTAATATAATTTCTGATTTCGGAGTATCAATCATTAACCTCGTAATTAAAATATAAAATTTTTCGTATTTCTCATCCTATTTAAGATGCCTCGTGACATGATAATTATGTCTTCTTAATCAGGGACGGTGATGTAATATTTAGTATATTAATTACGAATATTTTCCTTATAAATAGTATCTATACCATCACTCAGTTATAGTAATAATTTTGTATTTACCATTCAAAATAAATTGTACGAGTAATTAAAGGTAAATAGGCATTTTGCGACCCACCAGGGACCACTAACAAAACTAGGCGGAATATGTTAAACGTCATGAATACTACTTAATGAAATGAGTACTTAGTATTCCTCAAAAGAATGGGAATTTTTTTTTAGCTAAACAAGAATTAACATAGAATATGAAATTTTCGTATATATATCCATATCCTTCCAAATGTATAAAAAGCTTACAAAAGTGCACAAAGATCTTCCTAACAAGGTACAAGAATGTTTAGGAGCTTCAATCATTTAAACGCCAATCATTAGGTAAAATCCAAATCCATAAAACGATTGAAACGACGAATGACTCGACGAACGAAAAACGCATGATTGATTTTGGGGAGCCATGGGGGTCTAAGAAAAAATCTATCACGATCGCCTTCGATTCGAAAACCATTGCGCCGTGAACACAAGACTCTGCGCCGACATCCTTTTATATAGGAGCGATGGATGGACGGCGACTGTCAAATTGTAAGCGATAGCGATAGATTTTTTCTTGGATAATAACCCTCCATGCCACATTGACACCGATTTTGGGCTTATTGTGTGAAAGAGGAGGCCTCTTAACTCATTATTGTAAGATGGATTGCGCCTTACAAGTGCCAGAGAGCGTATTGTGTAGTGAATATTGAAAATCAATAATTGTGGAAAAAATATCAATTTTGCGTTGAATCACATAACTTTTTTTGTCCGTACATTTAAAATAAAATAAATACATTACGTGAAAAACAAACCACATTTCAATAATGGACACGAACATTGAGGTACAAAGTCAAAAATGCCCACTGAAATGACCTTTACGTACGGCTGGTAAATATTTCCATTTTAAGATGATTTAATAGGCAAATGCCTTTGCCCACGGTTTTAACCTTGGCATTTGAGTTATCAATGTATTCGTTATTAAAGGAATATTAAAACAGCAAGTTAATTCAATTAGAGAACACTCAGGCAAGTCCTTAAACTGACCAGGTTGAGATATATATGCGTCCCAGCGGGACTTAATCTAATAAACTTAAGATCTCCGCTCTGTTGCCTGCTTTGTTTCAGAGGAAGGTATACACTTAGTTGCCTCGAGTCGGAAACAAGCACAGAATAAAATTAATAACATGTTATTTTCAATTCACAGTAGGAAAAGAAAGCGATTTGAATTAAGCGTGATGATTGAGCAGAAATTAAAAGTAAGTTAGATTCGACATTTAACCACAAACTGCCTCTTTCTTAAAGAAGTTTAGAGTTTATGAATAATTTAGATAATTCCTATGCTTGACATGATTTTTGTCTTTATACTGCTGTACGAGCATGGACTTGTCGATCGACATATATATCCTCAGAACAATCACTACAGCATATTCTTCTGAGTATATATCGATCGACAATAGCATCTGTCCTTTTCACTCCTTAGGAATATCTGTCAAATTTATCGATTTTTGTCGAGTATGTCAATCTTATCTGTAAAATTTTGTTTATCGAGAGTTCCATGCTCGGACCGCTGTTTCGCAAGCTTTTGAAGGAGACGAAACAGCTGTCCACTTGAGCCAAATGTAACATTAAAACCGAATATGTTTTCCGTCATGCAGAAACTATATTTTGCCTCTCCAAATTAAAGTGGTATGTTTTTTTGTTTGCTTATAAACTTTAACACAAAAATTACGGAACCCTTATAGATTCGTCATGTCTGTCTATCTGTCTGTCTGTCCGTCCGTATGTCACAGCCACATTTCTACAAAACTTTAAGAAATACACTGTTGAAACTTGGTAAGTAGATGTATTCTGTGAATCGCATTAAGATTTTCACACAAAAATATAAAAATTTTGGGGGTTCCCCATACATAGAACTGAAACTCAAAATTATTTTTTTCATCAAACCCATACGTGTGGGGTATCTATGGATAGGTCTTAAAAAATCATATTGAGGTTTTAAATATAATTTTTTTCTAAACTGAATAGTTTGCGCGAGAGACACGTCCAAAGTGGTAAAATGTGTGTCCCCCCCCTGTAACTTCTAAAATAAGAGAATGATAAAACCAAAAAAAATATATGATGTACATTACCATGCAAACTTCCACCGAAAATTGGTTTGAACGAGATCTAGTAAGTAGTTTTTTAATACGTCATAAATCCTACGGAACCCTTCATGGGCGATGTCGACTCGCGCTTGGCCGGTTTTTTGTCTGACGTTCCTGCGGAGAAGGGAAAAATCGGGAGTCAACCTGCATACATCTGCGAAGAAGGTGTATGTGAAGACTAGCGATCCGCACTGGGCCAGCGTGGTTGACTTAGGCCTAAGGCTCGGGCCCCTCGGTGGGGACATTTATGAGCTGTGGTGTTAATGCCTCAGTCAGTATCAGTCAGTCAGTCATACAGAGAAACACCTGACAAACAAAAATGTGACCACGTTTCTCGTTACCGATAAAAATATACATATTTTATTTGTAATGTACATACATATTTTCACCGAACCAAAGCAACCTTATTCTATCAATCAAGCTCCGAACCGTTCCAAAGATGCCCATAATTAGGCAAGATGGCGGACGGTAATACTCTTCAACTAGCCGGCCAGCTTGGGTCCTTGGGATAGCTTAATCCCATCGTGTAACAAAACAAGGGACGCCTCTGGGATATTAGTCCCTGCATTCGATTGAAAATTCATTGAAATTTACATTGTATATGAAGGGAGGTTAGATTTTCGAGATAAAACTTGAATCAGGTTTTGCTCCTTTTGGGGTTAAAGCAGAAAACAATGCAATATGCTTGCGTTAGTTCGTCATTGGCGTGACGTTCATAAAGATTGTACAGCCGGCTTCAAAAGTAGATAAGCATTTTTACCAGATTCAGTACCATGTCACACCAACTATTCCTTTTATTTAGTATGGTTATACCTATATCGCATTGTTAATAGTTCGTTCGTTCGTTCGTTCGTAAACATGGTACTAAAATGGTTACCTACTTTGAAGCCGGCTGTACATAATCTAATATATAAAATTCTCGTGTCACAGTGTTTGTTACCAAACTCCTCTGAAACGGCTTGACCGATCTTTATGAATTTTTTTGTGTATGTTCGGTAGGTCTGAGAATAGGTCGTAAACTATTTTTTACCTATTTTTTATTATGGCGAAACGTAGTTCGCCGGCACAGCTAGTAATATTATAAAAGAATAATTGTCACGGTGGCGATACTGTGCGGGACCTGTGACTTCACTGAACTGTGTGAATCAGCCTTTACCGGTTTCGACTTATCAGACGGCAGGGTTTCCCAACCAGTGAGGCGCGCCCCACTTGGGGGGCGTTGAGTGAACCAAGGGGGGGGGGCGCAGCGAGCGGCTCCAGAATTAAACTGTATAAAGTATATTGAGGAAAATGATCTTCGCTGTGCACTGACTACTATGAAGCCAAGGATTCACCAATTGGTTAATAAAGTGCAGCCAGAGTGCTCTCATGAATTGTATGTTTTACTTTTCTTAGTTGATTACCTACTTATGAATAAAACTAAACACGCCAATATTTTCATCGTTTGTTTAATTTTCTTATTTTGAAGCCCGTAGTATTTTAGCATAATGATGTTCGGTGAGGCGCAAAGAGTAAAAGTTGGGAACCCCTGCCCTAGACAAATGCCACATGCAAATTTTTCCGCAGTCGTCCTGCAGAAAAAATGTATGGAAATGACATTAGCTTACGACAACCTCAGGTTATTTTTAACGTTATTTTTAACAAAAGTTAGCGTGTGGCATTTGTCTAGGGGGGCAGTGCCGTCGGTAGCCTTGAGTCCCTATACAGGGTGTACAAAAGAATGGGACAGCTGGTGAAATAGCATAAAGTACGGCTGGATAATATTATTGTTGAAAACGAATTTCGTCAAAATTTCGATCTATATCAGAGTTATTATTATCATCCAAATTTAATCACTGAGTTACTATAATTGAAATTAAACCTACATAATTATGTAGTAGTAAGTATTTGAAAGGTTGCGGTCCACGTACTACCCGTATGCATTATTTTTATCACTGTTTCTGCTGTTTATTTACGGGGAACAGTATAATTTTATTTTTATTAAACTTTTTTTTGTTATTATTTAGTTAGCGTTGAACTTATATTGTGAATCCGTTGTACATTCGATATATAGTAGCCCACTAAAAATCAGCTGTCCCAATCTTTTGTACACGCTGTATAAAGAAACTATATAAATAAGTAAAATTTGCCTTTATCAACGAAAGTTCAAGGGCGTAGTCCCGGTACCAACAAGTTCAAGTACGCATTGAGATATTTTTACCAGTATGAATCGGTACCTACCGTATCGGTTTGTCTGCACTAGGAGTCTGCATTTTTATATTTTCACCTTTCAAACCAGAACATAACAATGCTTGTATTCCGATTAAATTAATAACCGTGACAAATATCTTATGTCACAAATTGGCAACGTACATTTTGGTCACTATAAGAGTTGCATTTACATTGTACGTTCGAAGAAGACTATACCTACTGAGTCGTCTACGTGGGTATCTCTATCTTAATTTTTCTGTCACAAAATACGTGTTCCGGTTTGAAGAATATAGTAATTTTTACTTGGTACTGTTACTTTACAACTGTCGCCAATTCTTCGTAATAAATTGAGACACGTCTGCCTAAGATACCTTTTTACGACGCATGGCGATATCTGTAGGTACCTACTTGTTCATTATTGTTTTAACCTAAGTCAGAAGAACAAGTCATTCAATTTGTAATTGTTTGTTCCAGCAAACAGCTTAATAGTTGCCTCCTCTATCCCTATATAACGACCCCTTTTCACTCAAATTAGCTTTTCTCCACAGGGACACAACAATGAGTCACTTTATGTCCGAGTTATAGGTACTGAGATTATCTGTGCCGTATAAATTGCATACACTAAACATATGCATAAAGGCAGGTAATAAGCACAGTAATAGATCATTAGTGAATATGGAAAAATTTAAAAAGTACTCATTGAGGTTTCTGGAACCAACTGCTTGCGTTGATTAAAAGGCTGCGTGTGTTATATTGTTTAAGTGCGAATGCACACGACCGATTATCGGTGACTGATTTTTGACGGTGGAAAATGAAGCATATTATAGAGTTCTACGTTATAACGCACACGAACTACAAAAAGTCGTCCAAAAAAACGGTGAATCCCGGCCGTCCTTAAGAACTGATTGTGTTGGATTCATAGCGGACAGGCATTGCCTTAAGTGTGTCCTACTGTCTGAATAATAATCAGACCGTTCAAGCCCAAAGGATTGTGCCCCTTACATCCCGACAAAAATAATAGAAAAAAAAGTTAAAGTGGCACTCGGGGACTGCCGCGGTAAAGCTATTGCATAGCATTTTTTATCAACTTATGCAATTATAATTATTTACTTAAAAAATGCATGTAATGTGGTCATTATTTTGACAACCTTGTTTGAGCAAAGTCGACCTTGCCATTAACTTTTCATAATTGTCATTTTAATTAAATTTCTAGTTAATTAATATATTTTTTTATTTAAATTACTTGCTGGTTTTATTTAGATTAGGTACTTGCATTTTTGAGTAAAGCACTACCTATACAAGCCTTGGCCCACAATGACTGCTTCGCTGGTCATGCTATGATTGCCTCGAGCTAGCCTAGCTACGCTCTGGGCCTTCCAGCTTGGCCATCATTGCTCTCCTCACTGTAAAGGCCTCGACCTACAGTCTCGGCCTTTATCTCAGCTCGTCCATCAAGTGCTGCACGCTGACCGCGCTGTCGGCCATCATCAGCGCGACCAGCAAAGTAGTCATTATAGACCGCGGCAGTAATGTACTATTATTTATTTTATTTATGCAGTATTTTTTTTTCGTTGATTGTTAACACTCGTAATGCCATAACGGCCGTGTTGTGGTGGTTTGCCCGCTTGTCAATAGATAGCGCTTCTCACTGGCTACATCGCGGTTAAGAGATTGTCTCAAAGCCGGTATAAATAGGCTGGAATAGGCTGGTAGTAATGTCATTTTTGAAAGGAACTTATCATCCATTACTGCTATATCATAAAACTCTGCCGTGCCCGTAAAGGAGCGTCCCCACTAGGGCCGCGTGGCTTACGAGGCCTAGCCGCGAGGCTGATGGCCATTTTCAGCAACCTCTTCTTAGCTTAGGGGACTCTTAGGTGGCATGCTGTCACATTCTTTTCATTAAAGACAAAAAGTGACAGCATGCGTCTTAGCGGCTACCTAAGCTAAGTAATGGTTGGTGAAATCGACCATGAGCCTCGTAAGTGAGGACGCGTTGCAAGAGAACAAAAAAAGCTCGTGAGGCCGAGCTTCCGCTGCCGACCGGCTCGCTATGGGGACGCGCCTTAAGACATAAGATCACTTAACTAGTAATGGATATAATGTCTTTAAAAAATTACAGTTCTAATTAGAGAATAGGCCTGCCGGTCGGAGTAGGAGGTATGAGGTTTTTTTCGTTAGGTACGGAATTTCTTGATTCGGTCGCCGCGCTCAAAGCCCGCGATAAAAGCTATGCAATAGCTTAATAATAAAACAAATAACAACAAAACCCCTGAACACTAACGTGACATTCACAATAGGCGACGAAGTCCCAACATGGATATTGCCCCAATGGCATCGCTGGAATTCCGGTGGATTGTCACAATTTGAATGTAAACATGGACATGCAAATTCGAGCCCCTCAGTAGGGCACTATGTGTAATGAAAAAGGGTCAGGGTCTAAACAAACTGACATTATTAGACGTATAAATATCCCCTTGTGTTTTTGGAGTTTGTTAGGCAAATTTGGGACACGATCGGATACGCCTTGCGGAGTCAACGCGAACAGCTGTAACTAGGTGAATACGTTTGCATAATTATTCAAATGGTTGTAAATGTAATAAGAAATACAATAGTCGCTTTGTAGCGCTAGTTTGTGACGATTGTTGTGTGAATGTAGTTTCTGAATAGGAATTTTATCGGTGCTTTCATGTAACTTCTTTTTTGCATATCTAGGTACTTCAATTCGTACGTGTTGCCAGTGATGACTTACGGAACTGAAACATGGCCGCTTTTAATCGGTGTCATAAGAAGGCTCAAGGTCACATAAAGGGCAATAGAGTGGGCTATGCTCGGGTTTTCTCTATGCAATCGCATCAGAAATGATGAGATCCGTAGATGAACTAGAGTCATCGTCATAGCGCAAAGAATGTGGCAGTGGCCAGGACACAGATTGCAAAGAATGTGGCAGTGGCCAGGACACAGATTGCAAAGAATGTGGCAGTGGCCAGGACACAGATTGCAGAACTGACGGCTGTTGGGGCGTAAAGGTCCACGGGTGGCGGCCGCGTATCGTGAGACGCAGCGTTGGTAGGCCCCACACAAGGTGGACCAACGATCTGGTGAAGGTCGCGGGAAGTAGGATGCGGGAGACGCAGGACCGATCCATTTCGAAATCCCTGGGGGAGTTCTAACAATGGCCGTCTCTTGGCTGAAATGATGATGATGATATGTAGTTACTAAAGTCTGCAGAATTCTTATTGTTAGGTTTACTATGAGGTCTAAAACAAAAGACATTGTTTTTTTACCACTGAAGCTAAAATGGCGTAAATACGTAGTTATATGATGATTATTGATTAATAATTATTATTAAAACCTTAAAATGATAAAAAATAAACCACTAAGTTTAGAATATCAATATCCAGTGGTCTTGTTTTTGTTTTCGATTTATTTTGTATCTGGCTACTTCTCGATTTTCCTCTTATGACTTTGAAAATTAAAGCGAATTTATATCTTTCAACGTTTAATGATTGTATTACAATGTAATTTGAAGTATGAAAATAAAATAATAATGAAGCTCTTCTTCGAGTGTTGCTGCTTATATAGCCGCATGTTAGCGCCCTCTGGTATATTTTGTTTGCAATTCTTGACATCGACGTTTCGTGTTAATTCGGCGAGACAGTGCGTCAACAGGTCTCATTCATTATCTTTCGCAAAACTCAACAAAAAAGTCTTTCTTCAATATTTTCGGCCCTTGAAGAACTGTTATTAGCCTGAAGGCTTGCGTACTGCTATTAATACACGTCAAAAGAAAATTATTTTTTGCCAAGGAAACATGACTAAAACATGAAACATTTTAGATAGCAAATGAACCATAACTACATTGATATAGTTACGATAGATATTCTTAGTTAAATTCTCGTTAAGCGCTCTTTATTTAAACTCCTGTGGAATTGTAATAGTAGATTGTTTAACCGAGCAGAAAGTAATAAATAAATCACATAGGTGTTCATTCAACAAAGAAAGTAGGCACAAAGTATAATTGAAAAGAAATAATAATAGTTTTATTATTAAAATAAATATTCACATTACTATAATTATTAATAATGATTAATCATTAACGCTTTACAACTGGAATAAGAGTGAAAATGACAAAATTCCTGCGGTTCTAAATTGGCTTGATTAGGTTCTACGATGAAATGGATGCCACCTATATTGTAATGAAAATCTAGATAATATCTAGATATTATTCCCTTAAGATCCCTTTACTATCTCCTAGACCATGTGATTATAAGTGACAATAGAAGAAACTAAAACAGTGCAATTTCAGCCCAAATCAAAGAATTTTTATATTAACATAGAAATTCCTTGGTTCAATCAATTCCAAACACGACAATAAATTAAACAAGTTTTTTTAAAACACTTCGTGAAACGAATGCAAAATTGATATTTTATTAATCGCTTATTTCGAAAAGCAAGTTTATAGACGAATTTTTCTTTTATTTACAGAAGCAATTCTAGTGATAACGTATAATAAGTAAATGTAGCAATTCAATGAGTATGTCAATTTATACCTTCTTTTGAATTATTATGGCTCTCTCATGAGGTACTTATGTGGTATTACAGCTGCCATTAATTAAAGTTATGGGAAAAGACAGACAACATAGAGAGAATACTCGCGATTCGTTTTAATACTATTTACATAAATCGGTCTCTTATTTTTACCCACCAATTATAGTCATAATAATCTAAACACAAACACATCAAGTGATAAACCGTAATAAAAGAGATAACCAAATGGAATTGGCAGTAGCCTTATTTCGGTCCGAACGCGTGTTGTTGGATAATAACGGTAAACGCACACGACCGACTTTTGGTAGGCACGGCAAGCGACCCGATTTTGCCTCCGACTCTTATAACCGACTCAACGCCCACGTTTAGCATTTTTTCGATGGCTACTGAGAGAAGTGCACGTCATAGATTTAATGGATTGAGAGTTGCTTGGTACTTTGACCATTGTGTGTTGCCAGTGATGAGCTACGGAAACGAAACGTGGCCATTCACTATACGTCTCGTCCGAAAGCTCAAGGTCGCTCAGCGGGCAATAGAGAGAGCAATGCTTGGGGTCTCCCTGCGTGATCGGTTCCAAAATGAGGAGATCCGCAGGAGAACTAGAGTAACAGACATTGCTCGAAGGATTGCTCAGCTGAAGTGGTAGTGGGCGAGACACATAGCGAGAAGAACCGATGGCCGTGAAAAGTTCCTGAGTGGCGACCACGATCCGGATGACGCTCAGTGGGTAGGCCCTCGACCAGGTGAACCGACGATGGCAAAGGTCGCGGGAAGCCGCTGGATGCGGGCAGCACAGGACCGATCATTGTGGAGATCCATGGGGGAGGCCCATGCCCAGCAGTGGGCGTCGTGCGGCTGAAATGATGACAATGGTACATCCATCGCTAAGCAGTGACACGTCCTCTCTTATTTAGCAAGTGCAAGTGGCCTAGGCGGTGTGCGTATAAATTTACGAACGTTCCATTTTTCACCGATAAATCGAGTCGACCAAGATCGACCGATTGTTTTGGCCGACTTTTTGTAGTTCGTGTGCGTTGCAACGTAGAACCCCATATTATGTTTCATTATCCACTCGGTCGGTCACCGAGACGGTCGTGTGCGTTTGCACTAAGCTAGGTAGCAACAGATTTGTGGATAAAGGACTCAATCGGAGAATTGTGCGTGACTCTCAAAGATCTGTGTATCCAATAAGACCGCAAAGATATAAATGCTGATTCATTATTGTCTCGGATCAATTGAGCTAAGATCTAATGCTGTAATGCTGAACAGAGGATCGTATAGAAGTCTCACGATTGTGAGTAGGTATTGTAAGCCTCTGATGGTAACACCATCAGTATTTCATCAGTTTGATCCATCAGTCTGGCATCAGTATTTCATCAGTCTCCGCTGGACTAGCGAAAATTCATCAGTATTTCGTCAGTCACTGGGTTACACGATCAGTCTGGCGTCAATCATACTGATGGATCAAACTGATGAAATACTGATGGTGTAACCTCGCTCCTAGGGTGAATCAGATTTTTGAATTAAGCATTGACATAGTGTTTCCCACTATTAACATAGTGGTAAAACCTTATTATGTTACCAATGATATAAGAAATTTTAAGCCCTGCTAATTTTAATAAACTTTTAAAATGGAAGATTATCCTGCCAATATGGTAGTAAAAGAACATCCCCATCATATCAGTAATCAATAATTTGAAACAATTCATCATCATCATCATTTTAGCAAAATATGCCTTCCCCAAAAATCTTCAAACCCACCGAGATATTTGGAAAAGGCCTATAAGCTTATGCGGAGCATACCAACGCTGCGCCTTCCGATACGCGGCTGCCTCTTGAAGGCCGCCCTGATCTGACGACCGGTGCAGTTCTGTAAGCGATGTGTCCTGCTCGCTGCCATGAAAGGTTCGCAATTCTTTGGACTTAGTTCTTCTAAGACTTAGTTCTTCACTTAGAGAAAGCATAGCATTACCCTCTTCATTGTCTTTCGAATGACCTTAAGCCTTTTTATGAAGTCCATTGTACACGTCTCAGTTCTGTACGTCATCACTAGCAACATGCACGAATCGAAGACTTTAATCTTGGGATATTGTGGTAGATAGGCCGAGAAAATGTTGCGTTGCTTCCCGAACGCTGTACAGTCGACATGGATTAAACACTCAAAATATCAAATATCCAACAACACGTTTACTTTAACAACACATTCGTTATATAAATCAATAGCTTTCAAAGGCTTTTCGAAACAAACAAACAATAATTATGTTTTAATCTATAGCTTAGCAGATTATTTAATGTAGGCAGGCACTTTAACTTCGAAAATAGTTTTAATCATGCTGTAAAGTTATGTTTACTGTGTTGCTATTCGAACGCCGCTGATATGTGGGTTGATGGTAAAGTTTTCAATTTAACATCAGTTTTAGTACTTACACTTATAATGACAACAATCTACTTACATAGCATAACAGTTGAATTTCAGCTCGCGTCATTAATAATTTTAATTTTATTAGAAAATTAGAAGTTTATCCCGCTTTCTGAAAAAATACAATTTATATAAAATTGATATCATATATTATGAATTAAAATATTATTATTATGCAATACAGTATTAAAAAATGCAAACCTTAAGTGGCAGTGGGTAGGCCACATCGCTAATAGGGCTGACGGCCGTTGGGGTGGAAAGGTCCTCGAGTGACGGCCGCGTACCGGGAGACGCAGCGTTGGTAGGGCCCCCACAAGATGGACCGACGATCTGGTGAAGGTCGCGGGAAGCCACTGGATGCGGGAAGCGCAGGATCGGTCGGTATGGATATCCTTGGGGGAGGCCTATATCTAACAGTGTATGTAGATATTTATTTATGAATTATATAAAAATATTATTTTTGGTATTCAGAATTAAAGCATAACACGAGTATTTCATATATCTTTGTTTTTGTTTTGTTTTTTTTAAAAAAACGTCGCCCCACAATAGGATTTTGTCCTGTGTCGTGGGTGCAGTTACAAACATAGAATATCACATGCACATACGCCCAGACCGGAACAAATTTCTGTAGGCCATACAAAATATCTGTTCCGAGCGGGAATCGAACCCGCGACCCGTTGCGCAGTAGGCGATCACGCGACCTCTGCGCTAACCGTGTCGTATATATATTTTAGATTATAGAAGTAAGTAATCGATTTTGTTTGAAATAATATTAATACCTTCTTTCATCGATAATGCACATACCCCATCTCTATTGATGGATTGAGCTGAGCATTGTGAAATTTTTTTTTTTAAGTATTTTATTTTTAGAACTTGTACAGATAAAGTGCATAAATAGTATGAAATAATAAATAAAGATATTATTTTTCATAAATCTATTACTTCTGTACGTGTCCTATTTCAAGTTTCAACCATTGTTTTTACTTCCGGGACAAATCTTGTCACCTCCTTTCATGAAATCTTAGATCATTTAAGATATTTGATGTTTTCTGAAGTCTAAATTTATTCTGAAATAATCAAAATCAGTTCATAGTGCTTGTTGAGTTAAAACCCTTAAGTACGTCAAGCGTCTTCGACAATGTCGCTGATCGATGTAATAGGTTTTGTAAAGAAGCATCAATAGGTTCTGTTATATTGTAGTAAAAGAAGCAGTTGATAAATAGATCAACAATTGGAGCTAGATCATGAACTTCATTTCATCTCTATTAACATTAAAGATTTACTTGAAAGATAGCTGTATCATGCTTTGAGTGCCCGACGTTAATCCATATTTGTTAACAATGCAAACTCTATTGTTGCAAACAATGAGAGATCTGTTGTCTATTTATACCACAGATGCACAATATGTCGAAAATTATTCTCGTCACAGAATGTTATATAAATATTTTCATCAATCAAGTATCTTCAATGATCAGCGAAACTATTGATATGATAAAAAGCACTGCTAATCCTCTGTCCAATTCGGCATCTTTTAAAAGGCCATCTTCAATATTTTTTGTGCCTAGAAATATTGCTAAGTGGAAAAAACAAAAGAATCCGAACGAAACTTTTCCGTAACTCATCAAAACAAAGCATCTTTCAGCAACGCTTTTTTACACACCTCTCAATGGCGCCCATAAAATTACTCAATCGTCCTTCAACTGCCAAAAATAATCCCACAAATAGGTCACTCCAGCCCATTGTCTGATCGCAATAAAAACGCATTGTTTTCTAGGTAGGAAGACTTGGAAGGAGGGCGGCGCTAGGAATAGCCGGCAACATGGAACTGTGCCAACGCTGGAATTATGTTGCACGCATTAGGCATAGATTGCTCAACGCTACATTCGGATGTACTGTTAATTGTATGGCGGACACTAATTTGGAAGCGCTTGGATCATAGCGAATCATTTCGCTGTTTCAGTTCATTGAGCTCTACTCGGCTTTGAGCAGCTTTGCCTTCTCTATTGTCATTAGAGGTATTAGGATCGTTATTTCGTTCACTGATAAATAAGAAAACTACTGAAAGACCTTTACTTTTATGGGAAGCAATTAACTTTCTATATGCGATCAAAGATGTACGAGTACTTATGAAGCTGTATAAAGTATCTGATAAAACTTTATGTATTAAAAATATCTTAATCTACTGTTAATAATGTTACGGCACCAGTAAAATTTACTTATTGAAAAAATATGTCCCGTGGTGCTACTGGATGGCTTGGTGGCACAACGGTAATTTTTTATGCCTGTGGTGCTACTGCTCGTAGCAATACTGGTGGCACCACGGGCAACAATAGTAGATTAGTAGCTAAGGGCTGTAAGGCATCAATTGCAGCCCGAGATAATTCGAGGGTGCAATTGGTGCTTACACCCGAGCTAACTACTCTGCTTTACATCTCAATTGTGAGGTAAGTAAGTCCTTATTACCCCCAAAGGGGCTTGTAGGTGACCAATTAGCGCTCTAGGGTAATAATGTAGCTTGGAAAGCCCTAGGGCAGTAAGTAATTAAAAAAAAACACTTCACTATTGGTGGTGCCCAAAGTAGACACCACCACGTCGGCGTTTCGCCGAATGATGCTTTGATTGCTGAATCCAAAAACCGATACAGATAATGTTTACCTTGTCTCCGTTCAGTCTGCGTATGTAGCCGGTGGACTTCCTGAGCTAGCTCGAAGGAAGTCGCGGCTCCTGAAGTTCTGCGGTGGATCCACCGGTGGAGACCGGAGCACTACAAATGCCTATTAGGCCACCACGGCTCACACACGCGACGATAAAACTTTTGCACAACACAAAGCGGGCTTTCGCACCCCGATATTAGGTGCGCCGCGCAAAACACAATGTTAGATGCTTAAATATTGTGTATTATATTTTATTGATGCCCGGTCCTAACCTCTTTTCAATGTCATTCCGTTTCGACTCAACTGACATGTCACATGCGGCCGGCCGCCAAAAGGCTCTCACTGCACAGACCACAATGCAGTGTTGCCACTCGCTCTTCCTCGAGCGTGAACATCCCCCCGCTCCGGACAGTCCCGGACTGTCCGCCAAATCAGTCTAAGGGGAGGCGAGAAAGAGTAGCGACCGCGCGCTTCAAAACAGAATCCCCAACTAGGACCTCGGCAAACCTGGGCACACCATCAGACCCTAGAGTAAGTTGGACAATGCGTCCGCGACGCCAACGTAAGGGTGGCAGGTTTGGGTCCTTCACTAACACGAGGTCTCCAACCCTCGGTGGGTTTGTCTTATCTGACCACTTAACGCGCTGTTGCAAAATGTGTAAATATTCAAGGTGCCAGCGGCGCCAGAAGCTCTGGGTAAGCTGCTGGAGCAACTCAAACCGCGAAAGGCGTCCTGGATTGACATCTCTATAAGGATACTCGGGCAGGGCGTTAAGTGGTCTGCCTATCAAGAAATGGCCCGGCGTGAGGGCCTGCAAATCGTTCGCGTCGGTAGACAACGGACATAACGGACGCGAGTTGAGAACCGCCTCAATCTTATGAAACACCGTCGCGAGTTCCTCGAACGTGAGAATAGTCTCCCCAATAACGCGGCGAAGGTGAGTCTTGGCGGCCTTTACAACAGATTCAGAAATCCCTCCCCAGTGAGGGCAAGACGGCGGGGAGTATCGCCATGTTACCCCCCTACGGGAGAGTGTGGATCCGATCTCAATATTATTTTTATCTAAAAATTCACAAACTTTTCTTATATGTCTATCAGTGCCCTTGAAGTTCGTCCCACAATCGGACCGAATTAGAGAAGGCAGTCCCCAGCGGGAGACAAATCTGCCTAACGCTGCTAAGAAAGCGTCCATGGTGAGTGCACTCACCACCTCCAAATGAACGGCTTTAGTGGCCAAACAAACAAACACACACAAGTAAGCCTTTTCAGTCTTAGCATTACGGAGTCGCGACGTTTTTATAGTGAATGGTCCCGCAAAATCAGTTCCAACTCCTAAGAAGGTCATCGATTCATTCACACGATCAGCAGGCAAATCACCCATTTGGGGCTGCATCGTCTCGGGGCGTAAACGATAGCAGGGCAGACATCGAAAGATAACAGATCGGATTATTCTTCGCGCTGACAAAATCCAAAACTCCCGTTGGAGGAGTGCGGTCAATGCATTACATCCGGCATGAGCATTCTTCACATGGCGATCAATGATCAACAATCGCACCAATGGTCCGTCCTTGGGAAGCAACAGGGGATGACGTGATCTATAAGGCAAGTTAGCGTGCCTCAATCGGCCTCCTACACGCAACAATCCCTTATCATCCAGAAAGGGAGTCAAACGCACCAAGGGTCTCTTTAATTTGGATGTCCCGGTACGGAAAATCTTAAGTTCCGGTTCAAACGCTCTAGACTGGGTCATACGCACCCAATGCAGAAGAGCATCTTGGCGCTCCTGCGGTGAGAGGACCGGACATAAATCTTTGTCCTGAGGCCGGCGACAATTTCGTATAAATCTTCTTATCCAAGCGGTCACGCCGAGCAACTTGTCCAGAGAACTGTAGCGGTCTAATAAAAATTCCCGCTCTGGAGCCGCCATAGTCTCGACAGCGTGAACACGCAAGCCCGGATTTGGTATCTTCACCACAGCTGGTGTGGAAGGCCAAGACGGCTGTAACAACCACTCGGAACCCCACCACAGAGTATGGTCAATAAGCTGAGGGGCTTCGCTGCCACGTGACGCACAGTCAGCCTGGTTTATTTCACCTGGCACGTGGCGCCAAATCAACGTGGCCTTCGAGGCCTGTATTTGGGATACCCGATTGGCCACAAATACCTCCAGGGAGTGGACAGAGTTCTTAATCCAACATAGGACAACCTGACTGTCGGACCAAGCAAATAGCGACTCAAAGTCCACACTACGTCCCAGGGTGTCAACAACGTGGTTCATCAAACGAACCAGAAGAGTAGCTCCAGACAATTCTAACTTCGGAATCGTTAATCGAGTCCGAAGTGGAGCAACCTTACTCTTAGCAATTAGCAAGTGGAGCTTAACAGCTCCTCTATCATCGACCGTCCGGATATATACGACGGCTGCGTATCCACTCTCAGACGCGTCACAAAAGCCATGAAGGCTGGCCGTAAACCGTCCCTTAGGCAGTATATGTCTAGGGATACTAACACGGTTAATGTCGGGGAGAGATGACATGAAGGACTCCCAATCTCGCAGCAAACGGCCCGAGAGGGGCTCTTCCACGACACTTCGGCTGACCAAAGTTCCTGTAGGAAGCACTTCATCCAAAACACTACGGGACTAATCCAGCCATTTGGGTCAAAGGTACGAGCTACTGTAGACAAAACCAACCGTTTCGTCCAGACCTTGGGGCTTGGCAGCTCCAATCCATAGGTGAACGTGTCCTGGACAGGTCTGTATTGCACTCCCAAAACAGACAGTAAATCTGGAGTGTTGGCATTCTCAAAAATATGAGGCTCCTGCTGGTGGTCGTCTGGCAAGTCACACAAAAGCTGAGGTGAGTTGGACATCCACTTCCTCAGTTCATAACCACCAGCCCCGAGAAGAGCAATTAGTTCATCTCGCAAAATCAAGGCTTCCTCGACACTAGAGAAGCCCGTACAAATATCATCCACAAATGCATCCTCCTTGAGAACCAAGGATGCGCGAGGGTATCGTAACCGCTCACGTTCAGCGAGTTCCACAAGTGAGCGAATTGCCACAAAGGGGCTCGAATGCAAACCGTATGTATTGGTGTTCAGCTCGTAGACCAGCATGGGATCCCTGGGATCCTCCCTCCATAATATGAGCTGATATCGTCTATCGTCCGGGTGAATCACAGTCTGCCGAAACATCATCCGGATATCGGTCACAAAGACGACGGCATGGCGACGGAAGTTGGTCAATACATCACCCACCTCGTGGTGCAACTTCGGTCCAGCATGCAGACATTGATTCAGCGAAACTCCGGTAGACGTAGGAGCTGACCCATCAAAAACCACGCGTATCTTCCCGGTGGAAGGTTTTAAAACCGCGTGGTGAGGAAGAAAATTATGTTCCTCGTTTCGCCAGTCCAGTCGCGAGACCGACATGTGCCCCAGTTGCTCAAATTCTCGCATGAAGTCGACATACTTCTGTTTGAAGTCGGAGTTCCTACTCATACGACGCTCCATGGACAGCAGTCGCTTCTCGGCCAACGGCCGGGAGCTGCCAAGTGAGGGGCGAACTGACAAAAAGGGCAAACGAGTGATCAGCCGTCCCGAGTAAAGGCGACCTGTATTGTTCTGGTAGAACAACTCACACTCCTCGTCTAAGGGGTTCACTCGCTTCACGGTAGGTGGCTCTTCCACCTCCCAAAACCGTTGAAGGACATCCGATAAGGTGGAGCTAACAGTTATGTAACTGTCCACCGATGGAGATGGTGGCTTATGCCTAACTGGTCCCATCACTACAAACCCAAGCGATGTAGATAAGGCTACCAGCCCACCCTTCTGTAACTCTTTTCTCTTCCCACAATACACGCGGCCTAGAACATCGGCACCGAGCAATAAGTGAATCGGACCGGTTCGGTGGAAGGAAGGGTCAGCCAAGGTCAATCCTGATGTCGCATCAACGACAGCGCGCGAAACGTGCTGTTGCGGAAGCTGACCAACAACCTTCTCAAAAACAATCGCGGTAGCGCCAATTTTGGGCGCTGAAGAGAAGTGGGGGGAAAAGGAGAACAAAACCTGACCGATCGGATCCGGGATCCGCAGGTCTCCGATTCCTCGTACCGATTCAAGGTATGGAGATGTGTTCAAACTCAACTGCCGGACCAGCCAGCTGGAGGCAATGCAACCCTGAGCTCCCGTATCCAAAAGGGCGCGAACTAAAACAAAGGTGCCCCTCGGGCCCCACACCTGTACGGAGGCTATTGGTAACAGCACCTGCTCCTGTGGGGGGGTTGCAGCCGACAGTTGGTTTAATGAAAATCCTCCCGCATTCCCCGCAACGGGGGGGAAGGGGGGTTCAAGGAAAAATGCGTGCGCGGCGGAGGAATAGGGCGCTCAAGGCGCTCGAGCGGGTCCCAATCCGGCACGTACTGGCCCCGATCAAAGCGGCATCAGGGGGCCGGGCGGTGCCCATGATGGGCGAAAGTTGGGGGAGCCCGCGATAAACGAGGTCTCTCCATCAGAGGGGGAGAGAAGCGTATCGGCTCCCGGCGTGGCTCCCTAATTACCGCGGCCCAATCCCACGGTGGCGCCTCATAAGCGGCGCGTCGATCCCCCCCGCCCGTAGGGGGGGTGGGGCGCCCAATCCTCTCACTGGAGGGGGGGGCGCCTGTCCAATCTCCGCGGAGGGGTGGCACGCCCCTCCGATCTCCTCGGAGATGTGGGTGACCTACGAGGGCCCCCGCCCGTGTGCGAGTCCCTCTCTCTCACCACCTCACGAGTGTCTCTATTGTTGAAGCACAAAAGGGGGTGATGGGCCCCTCCACAACAGTGGCAATCTCGTGGGTGGGGGCAAGCCGATGCCATATGAGCCCTCAGGCAGCGGTAGCACCAATTCCGCTGCTTGGCCATATTCCTACGCCCCTCGGTGCATAGGCCAACAAATTTGGGACAGGCCGGCAAACGATGGCCATCCCGCTTGCAACACTTGCAAGGCATTGGCCTCTCCCCGTGTGGAGAGTTCTGCCGCACTGCAGTATACTGCTTGTACGGGCGGCGCTCTCTTCGTGGCGCTGCCTGGGTCGCCTTAGAGCGGCCTGTACTCGGTCCCGGTATAGGAACCAGATCCAAGTGGTCGGTCATCCGACACTCATCCTCCAAAAATCTGAGGAGATCCGAGAAAGGGGGGAGGTACGAGGCACTATTGCCCCCGTATCTTTGTTCAAAGCGCCCCTTCATCTCCATGGGAAGCTTATTGAGGATGAGGTGGAGCAATATGAAGGACCACTGGTCCACCGGTAGGTCAAGTCGTTTGAGCGCGTTAATAGCGCTTAGCAGCGGGTTCCAAATCTCCTTCCTCAATGAGGAGACCCGCGATACTCGTGGCAGCCCTAAAATGGCAGCCACATGTGTGTCCGCTAGCAAGCGGACATTCTGATACCGGGCGGTCAACAACGCCCTTGCAATCTCATAACTGTCATCGTTGACAGGTAGATGCTGGACAAGCACACCAGCCTCTCCACGTAAGGCAGAGAGCAAATAGGCCAATTTCTGGCTAGGGAACAGATCGTCCCTCGAGTGAACCAGGCTATCAAAGAGGTTAATGAACCCCATCCAAGCAGCCAAGTTCCCATCAAAGGTTGGGATGTCCAAAGTGGGCAGTCTGCCCAGCAAGCCGGCCGGGGTAGGCTTGACCTCCCCGGTCGTGCACGACTCACCCCTCCGGGCGGATAGGATTGCCTGAGCCTTGTTTATAATCACATCCGCCTGTTCAAAACACTGATCATAATCGGCATTAAATTGGTCGACTGCCCGCAACTCAGCGGCACCCTCGGCTGGGTGGTCGAGCAGATATTGTTGATGAGCAACGGAAAGCTGCTCCAATTCCTTCAAGCGAGCAGGTACTCCCTCATGCCGAATTAACAAAGCCTGTTCTCGGTCTGGTCGGTCTACCAAAGCGACGGCACTAGCAAACCATCTCAAAATCTTTTGTGCACCCGCGCGGGCACCACTAAGCGGGCTGACTGGCGGGTCCATTTTGCACCAAAATTAATAAACACTATAATAATACACGGACACACAGACCGACAACCGCAGACAATAAAACAGATCGGGAGGAACTTCAAAGGCAGAACAAAATATATAAACAAACCAAAATCAAGTGTAAATGCTAGAACTTAACTAGAACAACAAAGGCATTTAACAACAGAATTTTCAAACAAATTAAATTCAAGTATTAAGTCAATAACTTAACAAACATAATATTCAAAGGCAAACAAAACAAAATCAAATGTAAATGCTAAAACTTAACACAGCAAAATAGTGTATTACAACAACAGCAAAGTCATTTAGCAGCAAAATTTTTTAAACAATTTAAATTCAAGTATATGTTTACAACTTAACAAACAAAATATTCAAGGGCAAAACAAAGATATGAAAAAACAAACCAAAATCAAATATAGGTAAATGCTAGAACTTAACTAGAACAACAAAGGCATTTAACCCCAATTTTTCATATACAATGACAATGACAACTAGTTAGGGAGATCGGTCCACAAATGAGATTGTAGTCGGTTTAAAATCAGCAATCAAAAACCAATTAATATGTATTGCCCATTTGGACAACCAACAAGATTACAATATTAATTGTACAATACTAATCAACCACTCAAATCTAAAAACCACGCTCTGCTACCAAAAGATGGTGGTGCCCAAAGTAGACACCACCAAGTCGGCGTTTCGCCGAATGATGCTTTGATTGCTGAATCCAAAAACCGATACAGATAATGTTTACCTTGTCTCCGTTCAGTCTGCGTATGTAGCCGGTGGACTTCCTGAGCTAGCTCGAAGGAAGTCGCGGCTCCTGAAGTTCTGCGGTGGATCCACCGGTGGAGACCGGAGCACTACAAATGCCTATTAGGCCACCACGGCTCACACACGCGACGATAAAACTTTTGCACAACACAAAGCGGGCTTTCGCACCCCGATATTAGGTGCGCCGCGCAAAACACAATGTTAGATGCTTAAATATTGTGTATTATATTTTATTGATGCCCGGTCCTAACCTCTTTTCAATGTCATTCCGTTTCGACTCAACTGACATGTCACATGCGGCCGGCCGCCAAAAGGCTCTCACTGCACAGACCACAATGCAGTGTTGCCACTCGCTCTTCCTCGAGCGTGAACAACTATTTCAAAAAGTTCGCGTACATCTAACCATCATACTGGCAATAAATAACTTACAGCCCTAGGGCTTTTCTGAGCTACATTATTACCCTAGAGCGCTAATTGGTCACCTACAAGCCCCATTTATTTATTTATTTATTTATTTATTTAATTAGCACAGCCACATCATATATATTACACAATTGTATAAGAAAAAACAACAAATAATAGTCTTATATATATGACAATTAAGGCGTACATAACATTCACTATGAAAAGAAATAATTTAACCTAATTCTATTATTTAAGCGATACTTACTAAGTAATTGGGGTAACATTTAAGGGGTAATAAGGACCTACTTACCGAACATGAGAGATGTAAATGAATAAAACTGCTTGGGTTTGACAAAAAATTTAACTATCATAACGTTCATTCATAAAGTATCTTAGTTCATTTAAAAGTATACATCTTAAATAAATGTATTGGATTTTAATCTATACTAATATTATACTCGTAATGAGGAAAGTTTTGATTGTTTGTTTGTTTGTTTTTTTTTTTTATCAAATACATATGTGTGGAAAAACTTTATTGTAATATTGGCAATTTAAAAGAGGAAAGAGAAGATAAAAATTAGACCTTCCGAGTTTCTTACCTGTTCTTTTCGAGAAGGCTCTCCTGAATTCCGAGCACGAGCAGAATCAAATTCTTTTAATTATGCTAGACGTCAATAGAGGTCTGTAAAGTTCACGTGGAATAAGTTCACGTGGATTTAAGAATTTGAAGAGTCAACGCTTGTCATTATAAGGTCGTCTCGTGTTGATTACTTTCGAATACCCAGATTCATTAAGAAGATTATTATTATTGAAGGAATGAAATGGAGTCCGGGGATCAACAAGCTAGTGAGATGATATCATCTGCTTACTATAGTAATAACGTGATCGCGTATTGATTTGTTACTAAAGTTTTTTATTATGGAAAGAATTTTTTTATGGAAATGGTGCGATACTAAGTGCGATGAACTCACCTGCTTCTAAATTTTAGAAGCAAAATTTCATAATCATCATCATCATCGCAGCTCATATAACGTCCCCACCGAGGGGCTCGAGCCTACCCTATGTTAGGGTGATTAGGCCTTAGTCAACCACGCTGGCCCAGTGCGGATTGGTCGACTTCACATACACCATTGAATCTTTTCGCAGATGTATGCAGGTTGCCTCACGATATTTTCCTTCACTGTAGGAGCATCAGACAAATGATATGAAATTCGAAACGAGAAACACATTGATACATGGCGGGTTTCGAGCCCCGACCTCCTGATTGGAAGGCAAGTGCCGAGTCCTCAGCGCCACCGACGCTCCCTTTCAACAATTTCAATCGTCAGCAATTATTCAAACAGACTCTTCACGAAAATAGTTCTTACTTTCGTCCTCCTTTTACATCTCCTAATTTTTAGTGTACAACAGATTTCATTTATGCGATATTTTGTCCCGTACCTCATTCCTGGTCTTCATAGATAGTAAAATTAATATATTTAAAGTCATAGGCATTACACTGACCCAGTTTTAAAATTTGGCTAAGACATTAGTATTCCCAAATCCAATCATGGATCTTATGATTAATTAGGTAATCATTAATGATAAGCAATTTTATTCATCAAACGATAGCTTAATTAGCGTATCCTAGATGCTTGATTAAAATTTCATGAAGTTACAAACTGGGTAGTCAGCGCTACATTTGCGTCGTGTTCCACCGTATCAAGATCAATTAAATTCGGTTAAACAGTACATTAACATCACATACTAATCCCTACGGCAGATCAAAGAGATCCAATCGAAAGAGTTGATCTGCTAATGGTTGTTTTAAATTGTTCGAGATAAAGAGAATATTCTTTCCAATTTGAAACCGGATTTCATATGTGTTATGGCTGTGACATGATTGATCAAAGGTTGGACTTAATTAAGGTTTGGTAGTTGAGGATAGATGGTTTTTGTGGTAAAGCATAATGTAAATGTTTAGAAATTGTTAATGTTAGTCATGCTAGGCGTTTTTCTGCGTGATCGAATCAGAAGAAAGAATTGCGAGACACAAACGGCAGTGGGCAGGATACATAGCTTGCAGGATTGACGGCCATTGAGGCGGCAAGGTCCTCGAGAAGCGGTCGCGTACCGAAAGATGCTGTGTTGGTAGGCCTCAGATAACATCAACCGTCGATCTGCTGTAGGTTACTATATAGGAAGCCGTTGGATGCGAGAAGCACAGTACTGATCGGCTTGGAGATTTTTGCGTAAGGCCTATATCCGACACTAACCGTCTCTGGACTGATGTTCTGATGATGAACGAAGAAATGGGATAGGCAATATCATTTCGTGCAATGCAGAATTGAGTCATCGTCGCTTAAAAAATTTCATGTTTTCTTATTCTGACGACAAATAATTTATACAGGTTGGCATAGACCTTAATTCTAAATAATAAAATCAAATGTGAGGAACACGTTGAATACTTTGGTGATAAATTATAATGACCATTTAAGTATTGATTTTAATATCTTTTATTTTAGATTAATTAGAGCGTTGGTGGTGCTATGGCCTCAGCACTGGACCGTGTTCCAAATAGAATCGGGAGGCCCGCGATCGATCCTGCCATGTACTAATGTGTTTTTCGTTTCACGAATTTCATATGTACATTTATCTGACGCTCCGACGGTGAAGGAAAACATCGTGAGGAAACCTGCATACACCTTCGAAGTAATTCAAAGGTGTATGTTAAGTCAACCAATCCGCACTGGGCCAGCGTGGTTCGACTAAGGCCTAATCGCCCTACCATAACTGGTTAGGGTAGGCTCGTGCCCCTCGGTGGGGACGTATATGAGCTGTGATGATGAATTTAGATTTAGATTTTAATTGAATTTAATTTATTTTGATTTCAATTTAGAAGGTGCGCGTTTTACACGCATTGTAAAAATGTTTCAAATTAATTACATAAATATAACATTAGCTATGGGTATTATCATCATATATTAAGAAAGCGCTTCCTCTCTTCTAATTATTGCGTGCCCGACAGGGTCCATGATGATCTGTTTGTTTTTCTTTTATCATCTGTTGTACATTATGGTTATACAATAAACGAATTGAGTTGAATTTACATGGTGAGATACCTCGCTGTTAAGTAAATCATATAAAATAATTTTATAGAGTGTCAGCTGTCAATGAATTGAATTTCAATGCAGCGGTTTATTCAACCACTATAATTGCAAAGGATATTAATTTCTGGTTATTGTTCGTAACTTCAACATGTATTACAATGTTAGTAGCGTGTAATTTAAGGACATAGCAACTCAAAGCTATATGTTATCCGATTCGTAATAGTAATTCCATGAACATCATTAAGACGAGCCATCCTTAGTAATGTTGCTTGCTAGTTGCCATATCAAATGTTTGCTTTACTCCGTTTAATTGCTTGTGCGGAATATAAGCTGAGGTACGTTTATAGCGAATGGTGCTCTACTTAGCTCAAGTATCGTTATTACCTACTTTATTTAAACCGAACCTGTAAATTGTAGGCCTGCCGTCGGCTTAGTAATTTTTTTAACAACTTTACAAACAAGCACCACCTGATGTTAGTGGCTACAGTAGTACATGTAGTTTCTCTAAGACTGGCAAATCTACAATCCCAATAAGGACGCTTATGTACAGCCAGCTTCAAAAGATAAGCATTATAGTACCATGTCACACCAACTATTCCTTTTATTTAGTACGGTTATACCTATATTGCATTGTTGATAGTTGATGAGACATGGTATCAAGTCACAATACTCAGTAATTTTTCCGCGTGTCTTGCCCTTCAAAACCGGAATACAGCAATAGTCCAGTCAACGAGGACATTCGTTGTATGGAGACATCCGACAAATTCTTCCGTCTATGAAATTTGGCATGTGGTGATAATACATAATACAGATGACAGATGTACAATAATCCAACAAATTTTATAATGGGAAGTTAGGTATTTTTACCTAAACATGAAAAACGCTTATAGCTTTCTGTGGATATTTCCTCAGTTTGAAATTATTCTTGTATACGTACGTATGTACTAGTTAGAACAAGTATGTAAAGTAATCCAACATTTTTTCGATTTGGGTGATGCACTAAATTGAACTTTTAACATTTTGCGCAATAACTTCTATTGGAAAATTGCTCTGCTAATTTTTATTTTTTAATATGGTCTTATTTCTCTAAATAAATAGGTTTGTTAAATAATCCAATAAATTTTCCTTTGGAAACATATTTTTTTGATTTTTGCTTAATAACGTGATGTGAAAAATTACTCCGTCCATTTTTATAACTTTATACGTTATATGATTTAATACTAAAACAGAATTATCAATAATCCAACAAATTTTCGAACGTTCATATATTTTTTATGATGTATGCCGATTTATATTTGTGCGAACCTTATGCATCACGCAATTTGTGCGTAGTTGATCTTCACGTGACCGCTCGGAGCTACTTTTACCTATTTAGTAATCTGTGCTTTTACTTCGTTTTGCACCACATTATAGGAATTAATAATAATACCTACAAAACTAACTCTAATACGAGTAAAGAAACATTGTAAAAACAAAATTTTATTTTAATGCTCTTATAAGGGGAAATTAAACTTTAAATTAAATTAAGTCCATCAATTTGTTACATGCCGCAATTTTTCCAAGAGTTCCGTACCTCGAAAGAAAAAAAACGGAACCCATATAGGATCACTTTGTTGTCCGTTTTTCTCTTCTTCTCGGTCCTTTTTCTCGGGAACGCGTAAAGATATCAAATAGAAATTTATACAAAAAATTCGGGTCTTTCAGATGTGAAAAATTATAATTGTAAGTCAAGGAGGTCAAAAGATATGACCATTTATGTTGCATATTTTCGCAAATTTTGCGATTTTTTTACGGGAATCAAAACTATGGGGTACTTCCCATTGACCTAGAATACTGAAATTTTCCAAAAAGCAAGGTCTTATATCACACGTTGAGGAAAAATAAATACTGAAAACCGTAAATATGTACATACTCATAGTTAGGAACGTATATAACTTAGATAAGTTTGTAAGGAACCTTCGCTTCGGTGCACGAGTCCAACCCGCACTTGGCAATTTATTTTATCGGTACCACGGTAATATACTATTACCGTGTCTGTACTTCCTAATATTATAAAGCTGAAGAGTTTGTTTGTTTGGTTATACGCGCTAATCTCAGGAACTACTGATTTAAATAGAAAAATTATTTTTGTGTTGTATAGTAGGCTATATAACACACGCTACGACTAATAGATGCTGAGCATCAATGAAAAATGCTGTAGAAACGGGGAAAAATTGTTATTTTCCGACATCCATGTGAACGAAGTCGCGGGCACAGCTATCATAGCATAAAAGCTTGTCGCGAGATTTACCTGTGTAGATAAACAGGGACACAATACCTATTCAACTTGTTCTTGATAAGTATAGGTAATTCCTTAAAAAAATGTTTTTATGAAATAGGTAAGTAAATCTGGTCAAATAATAAACACTTATTTTTCTCAAACACTACGATATACGACCGAAAATTCTTTGGAATAAATCGAACTTGCAGTATTTGGCCTAGCAGCGGTGGGTGCGAAGTCAGACAACCTTCTCGTGGTGCACCTCGGGCAACCCGCGGGCTAATAGTCTGACAAGTAGCCCCCATGGGGAAGTCTCTCCTTCTTGTTGTAAGAAGGGGATTTGGCTATAGAACGCTGACCCGTTGCGGATCGTAGTTAATCTTGAAAGTAGGCTTGAATTAATCCAGCAGTTATTTTGCTGGCTGTAAGGGACCAATTGTTCACTATGGCGCTTCGCGTCTCTTGTTGTTGTTCTGTTCGGAGTGTCCAATCCAGACTTCTTCAAGCTCTGGCTCGTATGCGCGGCAGTGGATTCAGTAGTCTGCTGTCGGGCAAACCCATTACCCGCACTTAGCCGAGCCGGGGGTCCGGCGCACTGAGCATCGGGCCGTCTGGTCCGTGCCGATGGGATGACTGGCTAGAGGGTCTCCAGTCCCGAACGGCCACCCTAGGGAGCTCACCCTGCAAAGCGCAACATGGATCTTAGTGACGAAAAACAAACACACCAGGAGGTTTCAGTCTCCCCCGTAGGACCGCACAAGGTGGCTGTGAGCAGCCGGGCGTATTTGGTGCTGTGCTAACCGAGATCCACTTCTTCAGATGCGAATTAAAAATGCGAACCCGTTAAGAGTGTGCCACCGTCGGTATTCGGGCCGGCGGCGGTGGAAAATATAACCGAGGCGAGTGGAAGTATTATTGGTGAGGGGGAACTCCGTTATGGGAGCGGAGAGGAAACACCGCGATTTACGCGATCGCGCAGCAGATCTGCGGCAAGTACAGAATAATATAAGTAATGTAAATAGTAGCGATAAGTCTAGCTCTAAGTATAGTGGCAAATCTAGTGCTAAGGATGTAGATAGTAAGTTGACAAAATCGGCGGTTTCGCTAATGTCAACAGAAGGGTCGAGGGTTGAAATCATCGTCATTATAGATGTACCCGATAAGGGGGAAAAGAGACGGTTGGACGATTCCGACACGTCTAATGAGTCGGTGCAATCTATGATATCTTGCACTGATACCATTAGAATGACGACCGGTGATGTCTCAGATGCTGGTGGTGCTGCTTTCGAGCGGTGACGGTAAGTCCGCAAGAAGAAAAAAAGACATCGAATGGCTCTGCCCAATGATGAGTCAAGTAAACTAGAAGATCACCAGTAGAGCGACCCCTACGGAAGCCGTATTGTTGGTCACTGAGCAGCTGGTGATCCTCTAGGTACCGAAGGAGCTGGCGGTTGATAATTGATTCCATTACCTTTGAAAATAAAGGTAGGAAAGGTAAGAAGTGTCCGCCGGAGACGATATCTGCGTCTCCGTCAAAAAGAGCAAGACCGGCTTTACTGTCTCGAGGTGGTGGTGGACAGCATTGAGGTTGGAATGAAGCCCCCTAATATTACAGAAGTCCACAGTCAGTGTGGCAGGGGGTGCCGTGGGTCAGCTGCCGGCCACCGGACGATAGAAGCGATACGTCCGGTGTTGGAGGAGTGGGTAGGGCGCCGGTAGGGCAGTCTCTCGTTCCGCATGGTGCAGGTACTGACCGGACATGGTTGTTTTGGCCACTACCTGCACCGAGTCGCGCGTCGGGAGGAAAGGCCGCAGTGTCATCACTGCGACGCTCCCGACGACACTGCCGAGCACACCCTGTTGGTGTGCCCGGCCTGGCGACGCCAGCGCAGCGAACTTATCGCTGCGCTGGGAGGCGGAGACCTCTCGCTGCCGAGCATGGTCGTGGCGATGCTCCGCGGCGAGGCGGAATGGGGGGCTGTCGCCTCCTTCTGCGAGGACGTCATCTTGCAGAAGGAGGCCGCGGAGAGGGAGCGGGAGAATGATCCTCAAGCCGCTACCATCCGCCGCAGACGGACAGGCAGGCGAAGGCGGGTATTAGCACAAGCGATGCCCGTCTAATGACCCTGCCGTGGAGGCCTGCCTTCCGGTCGAGCCGCCGTAAGGCCCTCCGTCTGGGGATTGCCCTGGTGTTCTCGGGCAATCCCCCCTTGGCGATAGCCCGATAGTTAGGTCGGGCTAGCCGGGGCGCGTCGATAGTGGTAGTCGCCGTGTGGATCCTATCACGCGCGTCCATAAGGGCAGGGAGAACACCGGGGGGTTTAGTGGGTAGGCTCGGCACTCTGCCGGGAGAGCCCCACACACGATCGTCGTCTAGCCAACGGCGAGTACGGTGCGGTCACGCATTGTCCTCGAGAAAAAAAAAAGGGGGTGCCGTGGGTTTGCTCTTGCCCCAGGAATCTTTGAGCGCGGTTTTGCCCCCCCCCCCCCCCCCGAATACGAGGGGCGGCCTAGGCGTCCACGCCCAGGTATATTGCGTCCTGGAAGTGGACGTCCAGAGAGAGATTCTCTAACGCTAGCGCAGTTGGTACCCTCCTGGGGTAACAATCTATTTAACTGCGCCATCATAAGGGGGGTAGGGGGTTGGGCCTCCGGTACCCTCACTCACATGACGAAACACAACGCAAGCGTTGCTTCACGCCGGTCTTCTGTGAGGCCGTGGTATCACTCCGGTCGAGCCGGCCCATTCGTGCCGAAGCATGGCTCTCCCACGGTAAAAAGAGTCGGAAAGTTTCGATAAGTGGACTAAGGCTCTCCTCTCTCCCTTTAAAAAAGTCGGAAAGTTTCGATAAGTGGACTAAGGCGTAGGGCGTAGAGCAAGAACCAAAAGAAATCAGGAGCAGGTCCAAGCCCTGGCGGTGAAAGCAGCTACCCTTAAAGAGAAGGGAACTAAGGCCAAGCCTAAAGCAGCCAAAGCCAACATCAAGAGAGCGATGAAGGCCCCCCACAATCCTGCGGTGGCACTTACCATCAGGCCTGAAGCTCAGGAGGAATGGCCAGAAGCGTGGGCATCAATGACCTCCGATTCAGGGGAACTGCCACGGGGGCTCGTCTTATCGAGCTTCCGAAGGAAACTCCCTCTGAAAAAGCAGTCTTATTGATAAGCAATTTAAAAGACATCTTCTCTGAAAATGTCAGTGTCGTTAGACCGGTAAAGTGTGCCGATTTGCGTAGTTCCCGCCTGGACGACTCTGCAACCAAGGAGGATGTGCGCAGCGCGATTTCCGAAAAGGGCGGCTGATCTACTGGGGGTGAAATAAAACAGAAACCTTAGTCGCTCGGTATCGTCTCGGTTAAGTGTCAAATCCTGGAGCCGAGGTCAACGCGCTGTTTTAAATGCCTTGAGCCCGGGCACACCAGAGCAAAATACTCGACGGGAAATGACAGCAGTGACCTTTGCTTCCGTTGTGGGATAGCCGTTCACAAGTCGTCGGGATGCAATGCCACTCCAAACTGTGCGATTTGCACAGATTTCAAAAATTGCCACCTTCTTTGAGATTTGCACAGATTTCAAGAAGGTGGCAAATCACGTAATGGGTGGAAGAAGCTGCAACCCACCCAAACGCAGAGGAAACGCTAGGAATAGCTACTAATGACGCACACTCCGAAAGAAGACCTAATAGTTGATAGGATCTCCAGGAAATATCTTCAAGGGAATCTAAGTTAGTGCGCCGCCGCTCAGAATCTATTCCTGCAGTCGATGGCACAGCGGTCAATCGACGTCGGAATTATCTCCAGCGGAACTCTACGCCCTCAATGATTGTTCTAGGCGATCTTATGCCAATTCGGCGGCTTAGGGATCCCCGGCCACTGATCGGAGGGGTAAGCTGGTGGAGGAATGGGCCATAATATCTGGCCTTTCTTTCCTTAACCGCGGTTCAACAAACACTTGTGTTCGACAGCAGGAGAGTCCATTATAGACCTCACGTTTGCTACCCCTGCTATCGAATGCAAAGTCACTAATTGGCGGGTCTCCATCCACCATACCGGACTGGGCAAATCACGGAAGGAATGCTGGCTCCATTTTTCCTTGCTGGGCCATCTCCAGGATGGACAAGGAGCTTACTAATGAGTCAGCTGTGGCACAAGCCTGGCTTGCGAACTCACTATCGTTCGAGGGGGTCGATGCTGAGGCAGACTGGCTGCGCGACGCGCTCACCAAAGTGTGTGATGCAGCTATGCCTCGAGTCCAGCATCGTCCTCCAAAAAATCGTCCGTTCTGGTGTACTGGTGGTCCGGAGAACTCTCTGATATAAGAAAGGACTGTGTTAGGGCAAAACGGTTGCACGCCCGCCACAGACGAACATGTGACGAGACGACTGAATCCAATCTGTTAGATTCCTACAAGTCTGCCAAGAGGGCTCTACAGATTGCGATCAAGGAAGCCAAAAATTGAGCATGGCAGGAGTTGTTGGAAGGACTAAACCAAGACGCGTGGGGACGGCCATATCGTATGGTTTAAAACAAGCTTCAGACACTTGCCCCACCATTAACGGAGTCTCTCCAGCCAGACTTCTTAGACAGGGTGATCACTACTCTTTTTCCTCGGGGCTCCTCAGATTTTACACCACCCCGCATGATTCCCGCAAAGGAGGTCTTTCCGTTGCCCTCCATTCCGACCATCACGAATGGGGAGTATAAAGCAGCTTTATTCAGGCTCAAAGCCAAAAAGACCGCGCCAGGACCAGACGGCGTCCCTGGACGGACTCTGGTGGTAGCTTTACCTCCACTAAAGTCTCGGTTTAGGGACCTCATGGATAAATGCCTCACCGAAGGAAGATTTCAAAAAGATTGGCAGACAGGGCGACTCGTTCTTCTTAGAAAAGTAGGCAAGCCAGCTGATTCTCCGTCAAGATATCGGCCCATTGTTCTGCTTAACGAAATGTCGAAAATGTTCGAGCGTAGCCTCGCCGTTTGAATAAACCGCTACTTGAGCATTGACGGGCCTGACCTTTTTTTTTTTTTTTGAGGGGAATGCGTGACCTCACCGTACTCGCCGTTGGCTAGACGACGAGTGTGTGTGGGACTCTCCCGGCAGAGTGCCAGGCCTACCCACTAAACCCCTCGGTGTTCTTCCTGCCCTTTTCGACGCGCGTGGTAGGGTCCACACTGCGACTACCTCTACCAACGCGCCCGGGCTAAAGGGGGGATTGCCCGAGAACACCAGGGCAATCCCCAGACGGAGAGCCTTACGGCGGCGTACACGGGGCCAACCGTGCACGCAGGCCCCCACGGCAGGGTCATTAGACGGGCATTGCTTGCGCGAATGCCCGCTTTCGCCTGCCTGTCCGTCTGCGGCGGATGGGAGCGGCTTGAGGATCATTCTCCCGCTCCCTCTCCGCGGCCTCCTTCTGCAAGATGACGTCCTCGCAGAAGGAGGCGACAGCCCCCCATTCCGCCTCGCCGCGGAGCATGGCCATGACCATGCTCGGCAGCGAGAGGTCTCCGCCTCCCAGCGCAGCGTTGAGTTCGCTGCGCTGGCATCGCCAGGCCGGGCACACCAACAGAGTGTGCTCGGCAGTATCGTCGGGAGCGTCGCAGTGATGACACTGCGGTGTTTCCTCCCGACGCACGACCCGGTGCAGGTAGTGACTGAAACAGCCATGTCCGGTCAATACCTGCACCATGCGGAACGAGAGACTGCCCTGCCGGCGCCCTACCCACTCCTCCAACACCGGACGTATCGCTTCGATCGTCCGGTGGCCAGCAGCTGGGAAGGCGAGTGCCTCACCCCATTGACGCAGAGCCGCCCTCTGCGCTTGGGTACGAGGGTACGAACCCGCTCCACTTCCTCGGGAGCGGATCGTCCCCCCCGCTCTCTAACGGCAACCCGATGGCGATACACCTCAAGAATGCAGGCTGCGCCGTGGCTGACCGTGCGATAAGCTTGCACGGCCCGGGTTGCTATGAACCTCTGCGGCCGTCGCAAGAGGGCGATCGTTCGGGCGACGGGCCTGACCTGGCGGAGAACCAGTTTCACGAATAACGCGCTCCGCTAGGTCAAATCCCTTTCCAAAGAGGCTACTTCCGATAGCTGCGTCTTGATAGCAGTTTCTTTAGACATAGCGAATGCTTTTAACACGCTTCCACGTCAGTGCGTCTTAAAGGCACTCAACTACCACGAGGTTCCCCTATACCTGCAGCATGTTATTTGTTCACGCTCGAGGAAGAGCGAGTGGCAACACAGCATTTTAGTCTGTGGCGGCCGGCCGCATGTAAGATGTCAGTTGAGTCGAGTCGAAATGTCACGACCTTGAATTAGGTTAGGATGATGTCCGGGCATCCATACAATATAATACACAATGGGGGTGATTCTGAAGCGACCACCTAAAACTATAACTAAATAAAATTAGAGATAGAAATGTCAATCACCGTTTGGTATTCAGAACTCACAAGTTAACTCTAAAATTAAGAGTGACGTTACTAAACTACTCAATTTAGTGTTAGATGTTATTTTCGTATTCTGCCATGCTTCCTAAATCTAATTTTTCCTATAATTTTAAATATGTCAAACTAATTTTAGGAGGTGAACTTTTAGGTGCCGTCTAAATTTATCTTGTTACTTTTTAACGATTTCCTAACATTACCGAAGGCATTTTTTTTGTGCAACTTGCCAAATTGATGATGAATTGGTTGTTATGGCATTAATACAGTCTTCAGAAAGGTAAAATATTTGTTTTATATAAAAAAATAGATAAATACCTGCCTCATAGTTTTAAAATATATTTGTAAAGTATCGACTTATTTATGTTATAGAATAGGAGAAGAAAAAGTAAAATTGAGGAAGTTGAGGGACAAATCAGACCCATTTACTATGCCCGAACGTAAATTTAGAACGTAAAAATATTTCGTTCTCCTCGCCAATCCGCTCGCAACTTGATAGAAGCTATGGACTGCACTGAAGTACAGATTGGCTCCTTACCGGAACACTTAAAGGTTTTAGCCAGCCTTCGGTCATACAGAGCTGTCACTGTTGTCACTGATTTAATATTGCGCAAATTAATTCCACAAAAAAAATTAATTTCCTAAAACAGCAATAGAAAAGGACCTTGTCAAGGCAGAGTGAGCGAGCACCTACTTACATTGTAATAAAATATTTTGAAATAATTATTAAGAAATACATTAACATTCTCCGTCCTTTTTCTATTTAGGTTTCTACAAATATATGGAATGCCAAACACACTTGGAGCTGTTGATGGTACACATATTGGTCGAGGCCTGGAATGCAGCAAACTCTTTCTGTGTGGAGGTAATCACACAGAAGGAGTTGGCAGAACGGGCCAGAGAAGATGACCCAGCGGCAGATCCCTGCCGCCGCAGAAGAATGGGGCGGAGGAGGCGGCAGTTCGCCCGCCTTCTTCCTCCTGACGGTGACCAGCAGGACGCGGGCCCGGGAAGCCCGAGTCCTGCATTGCACAGGCCACCGCCAGTCGTCGATACGCCTAATGCCCAGGAGCATCGCCGGCCTTCCCATTTTAGGGAGGTGAGAGGGGCTCGCCATAGGCGAGCAGACGCTGACGAGGTCATGGAAGTGTCCGAAAGGGTTCCCATGGCCTTGTCCGGCGACGGGGCGTCCCTCCCCGACGTATCCTCTTCTTCAGATGACGGGGAGGATGCGGCGGTGATGGACGTTCTCGTGCCAAGGCGTTTGTGAGGGGGCATCGTTGGGTTTTAGTCGGTAGGCCGCGGTTTCTGGCTGGCGCTCTGCCCCCAGTGGCCGCGGAGAGTCCGACATAACCTCGCGCCTACCCAAGCGCGAGGTATGCGTAACGCATTTCCCAACGTTGAAAAAATGGTACACATATTGGTATTGTTGCTCCACCACTGACACACCCTACAGCACCAGGAAACTTATTATACAATAGGAAAGGCTTTTATAGCATCAATTGCCAAGTCGTGAGTTGTAATTTGTTTGTTCCCAAGTAGTCTAATAGTACTGACATTTAGATGATAGGTAGGCTATGTGTGTATGTATTTACTCTTACAACAGAAATTAATATTCTATCTGCAGATAGAAGTATGCCTATCTAAGATTTGTTGCCTAGCAATTACTATTATTTGTCAATAAATAACAGCGGTTATTATGAAAAGAAAACAAAAATTACTAATGAAACAAAATACGCAATTTTAAAATTCTGAGGAAGTCACGAAGTACCTATCTATACAACTACAGACTAACCACGTAATTTTTTTTATTTCATAGCATAGGCGCGAAGCCATCACAATCGCAGAATAAATGTCGAATAATTTTTCTTTTGTGATTAAATAAATGATAAATAATATAATTTCTTTTCTGTTATTTACAAATACGATCAAATCTTAAATTAATAATTTGTGATAGTAAAGTTAGTAGAATATAGCTGTTTTTAATGTTTCTAAATTATCCCTTTTTTCTACAGCACTAGGTGTATTTATAATCTGTGTATTCAATTTAAGAAATTGTCAAGTACAGTTTAAATTAAGAGAGTCCGGCGTTTCAGAATACAAATTACCTAAAACTAATTTAAAATTATATGTTTAATTTTAGTTTTAGTTTTAGTGCAGGTAACTTCAGAATTACCCCCAGTATTTAAACAAATTGTATTTTGCGCGGCGCACCTAATATCGGGGTGCGAAAGCCCGCTTTGTGTTGTGCAAAGGTGTCAAAATCGCGTGTGTGAGCCGTGGCGGCCTAATAGGCATTTGTAGTGCTCCGGTCTCCACCGGTGGATCCACTGCAGAACTTCAGGAGCCGCGACTTCCTTCGAGCTAGCTCAGGAAGTCCACCGGCTACGTACGGAGACAATTGGAATCGGGGTAAGCCACAATGCTTTCTATGAGCTGGTAGTAGGGTACAAAAATCAGCAACCCCGAAGTCGGTGTAATCGCCGACGTGGTGGTGTCTACCTTGGGCACCACCATCTCTTGGTAGCAGAGCGTGGTTTTTAGATTTGAGTGGTTGATTAGTATTGTACAATTAATATTGTAATCTTGTTGGTTGTCCAAACGGGCAATACATATTAATTGGTTTTGATTGCTGATTTTAAACCGACTACAATCTCATTTGTGGACCGATCTCCTTAACTAATTGTCATTGTATATGAAAAATTGGGGTTAAATGCCTTTGTTGTTCTAGTTAAGTTCTAGCATTTACCTATATTTGATTTTGTTTGTTTTTTCATATCTTTGTTTTGCCCTTGACTATTTTGTTTGTTAAGTTGTAAACTTATACTTGAATTTGATTTGTTTAAAAAAAAAATTTGCTGCTAAATGACTTTGCTGTTGTTGTAATACACTATTTTGCTGTGTTAAGTTTTAGCATTTACATTTGATTTTGTTTTGTTTGCCTTTGAATATTATGTTTGTTAAGTTATTGACTTAATGCTTGAATTTAATTTGTTTGAAAAACTCTGTTGTTAAATGCCTTTGTTGTTCTAGTTAAGTTCTAGCATTTACACTTGATTTTGGTTTGTTTATATATTTTGTTCTGCCTTTGAAGTTCCTCCCGATCTGTTTTATTGTCTGCGGTTGTCGGTCTGTGTGTCCGTGTATTATTATAGTGTTTATTAATTTTGGTGCAAAATGGTCCCGCCAGTCAGCCCGCTTAGTGGTGCCCGCGCGGGTGCACAAAAGATTTTGAGATGGTTTGCTAGTGCCGTCGCTTTGGTAGACCGACCAGACCGAGAACAGGCCTTGTTAATTCGGCATGAGGGAGTACCTGCTCGCTTGAAGGAATTGGAGCAGCTTTTCGTTGCTCATCAACAATATTTGCTCGACCACCCAGCCGAGGGTGCCGCTGAGTTGCGGGCAGTCGACCAATTTAATGCCGATTATGATCAGTGTTTTGAACAGGCGGATGTGATCATAAACAAGGCTCAGGCTATCCTATTCGCCCGGAGGGGTGAGTCGTGCACGCCCGGGGAGGTCAAGCCTACCCCGGCCGGCTTGCTGGGCAGACTGCCCACTTTGGACATCCCAACCTTTGATGGGAACTTGGCTGCTTGGATGGGGTTCATTAACCTCTTTGATAGCCTGGTCCACTCGAGGGAGGACCTGTTCCCTAGCCAGAAATTGGCCTATTTGCTCTCTGCCTTACGTGGAGAGGCTGGTGTACTTGTCCAGCATCTACCTGTCAATGATGACAGTTATGATATTGCAAGGGCGTTGTTGACCGCCCGGTATCAGAATGTTCGCTTGCTAGCGGACACACACGTGGCTGCCATTTTAGGGCTGCCACGAGTATCGCGGGTCTCCTCATTAAGGAAGGAGATTTTGAACCCGCTGCTGAGCGCCATTAACGCGCTCAAACGACTTGATCTACCGGTGGACCAGTGGTCCTTTATTTTGCTCCACCTCATCCTCGATAAGCTTCCCATGGAGATGAAAGGGCGCTTTGAACAAAGATACGGGGGCAATAGTGCCTCGTACCTCCCCCCTTTCTCGGATCTCCTCAGATTTTTGGAGGATGAGTGTCGGATGACCGACCACTTGGATCTGGTTCCTATACCGGGACCGAGTACAGGCCGCTTTGAGGCGACCCGGGCAGCGCCACGGAGAGAGCGCCGCCCGTACAAGCAATATACTGCCGTGCGGCACAACTCTCCACAAGGGGAGAGGCCGCTGCCTTGTAAGTGTTGCAAGCGCGATGGCCATCGTTTGCCGGCCTGTCCCAAATTTGTTGGCCTACGCACCGAGGGGCGTAGAAATATGGCCAAGCAGCGGAATTGGTGCTACCGCTGCCTGGGGGCTCATATGGCATCGGCTTGCCCCCACCCACGAGATTGTCATTGTTGTGGAGGGGCCCATCACCCCCTTTTGTGCTTTAATAATAAAGACACTCGTGAGGTGGTGAGAGAGAGGGACTCGCACACAGGCGGGGGCCCTCGTAGGTCACCCACATCTCCGAGGAGATCGGAGGGGCGTGCCACCCCTCCGCGGAGATTGGACAGGCGCCCCCCCTCCAGTGAGAGGATTGGGCGCCCCAACCCCCCTACTGGCGGGGGGGATCGACGCGCCGCTTATGAGGCGCCACCGCGGGATTGGGCCGCGGTTATTAGGGAGCCACGTCGGGATCCGATACGCTTCTCTCCCCCTCTGATGGAGAGACCCCGGTTGTCACGGGCTCCCCCAACTTTCGCCCATCATGGGCACCGCCCGGCCCCCCGATGCCGCTTTGATCGGGGCCAGTACGTGCCGGATTGGGACCCGCTCGAGCGCCTTGAGCGCCCTATTCCTCCGCCGCGCACGCATTTTTCCTTGAACCCCCCTTCCCCCCCGTTGCGGGGAATGCGGGAGGATTTTCATTAAACCAACTGTCGGCTGCAATCCCCCCACAGGAGCAGGTGCTGTTACCAACAGCCTCCGTACAGGTGTAGGGCCCGAGGGGCACCTTTGTTTTAGTTCGCGCCCTTTTGGATACGGGAGCTCAGGGTTGCATTGCCTCCAGCTGGCTGGTCCGGCAGTTGAGTTTGAACACATCTCCATACCTTGAATCGGTACGGGGAATCGGAGACCTGCGGATCCCGGATCCGATAGGTCAGGTCTTGTTCTCCTTTTCCCCCCACTTCTCTTCAGCGCCCAAAATTGGCGCGACCGCGATTGTTTATGAGAAGGTTGTTGGTCAGCTTCCGCAACAGCACGTTTCGCGCGCTGTCGTTGATGCGACATCAGGATTGACCTTGGCTGACCCTTCCTTCCACCGAACCGGTCCGATTCACTTATTGCTCGGTGCCGATGTTCTAGGCCGCGTGTATTGTGGGAAGAGGAGAGAGTTACAGAAGGGTGGGCTGGTAGCCTTATCTACATCGCTTGGGTTTGTAGTGATGGGACCAGTTAGGCATAACCCACCATCTCCATCGGTGGACAGTTACATAACTGTTAGCTCCACCTTATCGGATGTCCTTCAACGGTTTTGGGAGGTGGAAGAACCACCTACCGTGAAGCGAGTGAACCCCTTGGACGAGGAGTGTGAGTTGTTCTACCAGAACAATACAGGTCGCCTTCACTCGGGACGGCTGATCACTCGTTTGCCCTTTTTGTCCTGTTTTTTGAGGATGCATTTGTGGATGATATTTGTACGGGCTCCTCTAGTGTCGAGGAAGCCTTGATTTTGCGAGATGAACTAATTGCTCTTCTCGGGGCTGGTGGTTATGAACTGAGGAAGTGGATGTCCAACTCACCTCAGCTTTTGTGTGACTTGCCAGACGACCACCAGCAGGAGCCTCATATTTTTGAGAATGCCAACACTCCAGATTTACTGTCTGTTTTGGGAGTGCAATACAGACCTGTCCAGGACACGTTCACCTATCGATTGGAGCTGCCAAGCCCCAAGGTCTGGACGAAACGGTTGGTTTTGTCTACAGTAGCTCGTACCTTTGACCCAAATGGCTGGATTAGTCCCGTAGTGTTTTGGATGAAGTGCTTCCTACAGGAACTTTGGTCAGCCGAAGTGTCGTGGGATGAGCCCCTCTCGGGCCGTTTGCTGCGAGATTGGGAGTCCTTCATGTCGTCTCTCCCCGACATTAACCGTGTTAGTATCCCTAGACATATACTGCCTAAGGGACGGTTTACGGCCAGCCTTCATGGCTTTTGTGACGCGTCTGAGAGTGGATACGCAGCCGTCGTATATATCCGGACGGTCGATGATAGAGGAGCTGTTAAGCTCCACTTGCTAATTGCTAAGAGTAAGGTTGCTCCACTTCGGACTCGATTAACGATTCCGAAGTTAGAATTGTCTGGAGCTACTCTTCTGGTTCGGTTGATGAACCACGTTGTTGACACCCTGGGACGTAGTGTGGACTTTGAGTCGCTCTTTGCTTGGTCCGACAGTCAGGTTGTCCTGTGTTGGATTAAGAACTCCGTCCACTCCCTGGAAGTATTTGTGGCCAATCGGGTATCCCAAATACAGGCCTCGAAGGCCACGTTGATTTGGCGCCACGTGCCAGGTGAAATAAACCCTGCTGACTGTGCATCACGTGGCAGCGAAGCCCCTCAGCTTATTGACCACACTCTGTGGTGGGGTCCCGAATGGTTGTTACAACCGTCTTGGCCTTCCACACCAGCTGTGGTGAAGGTACCAAATCCGGGCTTGCGTGTTCACGCTGTCGAGACTATGGCGGCTCCAGAGCGGGAATTTTTATTAGACCGCTACAGTTCTCTGGACAAGTTGCTCGGCGTGACCGCTTGGATAAGAAGATTTATACGAAATTGTCGCCGGCCTCAGGACAAAGATTTGTGTCCGGTTCTCTCACCGCAGGAGCGCCAAGATGCTCTTTTGCATTGGGTGCGTATGACCCAGTCTAGAGCGTTTGAACCGGAACTTAAGATTTTCCGTACCGGGACGTCCAAATTGAAGGGACCCTTGGTGCGTTTGACTCCCTTTCCGGATGATAAGGGATTGTTGCGTGTAGGAGGCCGATTAAGGCACGCTAACTTGCCTTATAGATCACGTCACCCCCTGTTGCTCCCCAAGGACGGACCATTGGTGCGATTGTTGATCATTGATCGCCATGTGAAGAATGCTCATGCCGGATGTAATGCATTGACCGCGCTCCTCCAACGGGAGTTTTGGATTTTGTCAGCGCGAAGAATAATCCGATCTGTTATCTTTCGATGTCTGCCCTGCTATCGTTTACGCCCCGAGACGATGCAGCCCCAAATGGGTGATTTGCCTGCTGATCGTGTGAATGAATCGATGACCTTCTTAGGAGTTGGAACTGATTTTGCGGGACCATTCACTATAAAAACGTCGCGACTCCGTAATGCTAAGACTGAAAAGGCTTACTTGTGTGTGTTTGTTTGTTTGGCCACTAAAGCCGTTCATTTGGAGGTGGTGAGTGCGCTCACCATGGACGCTTTCTTAGCAGCGTTAGGCAGATTTGTCTCCCGCCGGGGACTGCCTTCTCTAATTCGGTCCGATTGCGGGACGAAATTCAAGGGCACTGATAGACATATAAGAGAAGTTTGTGAATTTTTAGATAAAAATAATATTGAGATCGGATCCACACTCTCCCGTAGGGGGGTAACATGGCGATACTCCCCGCCGTCTTGCCCTCACTGGGGAGGGATTTTTGAATCTGTTGTAAAGGCCGCCAAGACTCACCTTCGCCGCGTTATTGGGGAGACTATTCTCACGTTCGAGGAACTCGCGACGGTGTTTCATAAGATTGAGGCGGTTCTCAACTCGCGTCCGTTATGTCCGTTGTCTACCGACGCGAACGATTTGCAGGCCCTCACGCCGGGCCATTTCTTGATAGGCAAACCACTTAACGCCCTGCCCGAGTATCCTTATAGAGATGTCAATCCAGGACGCCTTTCGCGGTTTGAGTTGCTCCAGCAGCTTACCCAGAGCTTCTGGCGCCGCTGGCACCTTGAATATTTACACATTTAGCAACAGCGCGTTAAGTGGTCAGATAAGACAAATCCACCGAGGGTTGGAGACCTCGTGTTAGTGAAGGACCCAAACCTGCCAACCTTACGTTGGCGTCGCGGACGCATTGCCCAACTTACTCTAGGGTCTGATGGTGTGCCCAGGTTTGCCGAGGTCCTAGTTGGGGATTCTGTTTTGAAGCGCGCGGTCGCCACTCTTTCTCGCCTCCCCTTAGACTGATTTGGCGGACAGTCCGGGACTGTCCGGAGCGGGGGGATGTTCACGCTCGAGGAAGAGCGAGTGGCAACACAGCATTTTAGTCTGTGGCGGCCGGCCGCATGTAAGATGTCAGTTGAGTCGAGTCGAAATGTCACGACCTTGAATTAGGTTAGGATGATGTCCGGGCATCCATAAAATATAATACACAATATTTAAACAAATTGTATTTTGCGCGGCGCACCTAATATCGGGGTGCGAAAGCCCGCTTTGTGTTGTGCAAAGGTGTCAAAATCGCGTGTGTGAGCCGTGGTGGCCTAATAGGCATTTGTAGTGCTCCGGTCTCCACCGGTGGATCCACTGCAGAACTTCAGGAGCCGCGACTTCCTTCGAGCTAGCTGAGGAAGTCCACCGGCTACGTACGGAGACAATTGGAATCGGGGTAAGCCACAATGCTTTCTATGAGCTGGTAGTAGGGTACAAAAATCAGCAATCCCGAAGTCGGTGTAATCGCCGACGTGGTGGTGTCTACCTTGGGCACCACCATTATTGCTGATTATTTTAGAAAGCGAATCGTCCTTTACACTGACAGCAATGGACATGTTGTTTGAAAGTCTATGATGCTCGGTGTTCCATAGGGATCGGTCCTTGGCCCTCTTCTGTTGAACATCGGGTATAATTATGTACTAAGAGGGAACTTATCCCGCGGACTGGAGGTAGTGTGTTACGTCGATGATACCCTTGTTACAGTTCGTGGAAAGAATTACAGACTGGCTTCCCTATTAGCTACAGCTGGCGTGGAACAAGTCGTCTCAAGAATTGAAAGATTAGGGCTTTCGATAAAACGGAGGCCCTGGTCGTCCATGGGCCTCCCAAGGGACCCCCACCTATCTTATGATCAATGGGACACGGGTGGATATTACTCCACACTTGAAGTATCTGGGTTTAGTGCTGGACAGGAGCTGGAACTTTAGAGAACATTTTTCTCGACTGGCTCCAAAATTGGTATCCACAGCCATGGCCCTGGGGAGGTTGTTAACCAACACCAAAGGTCCTAGTGCTGTCTTGTGACTAGAGCTATCCGCGGAGTCCGCCTGCGCCTTGGCATCGATGCCACCATGGGATCTGGAGGCACATGTACTAACGGCGGTATATAATAAAAGAGTCGCCTGACTGAGAGAGAGGTGAAAAGTTGGCGTGAAGAGGCCATGAATTCAGTTCTTGGGTCGTCGTGATCTTCAAGGCTCGAAAGAGCAGAATACGGTCAGTGGATCAACGCGGTGCTCCATCCTGTCCTCCGTGACTGGGTTACAAGGAGATTCGACACCCTCACCTTCCACCTCGTGCAGGTACTGTCGGCGCATGGCTGCTTTGACAGGTACCTTCGCAAGGTTGCCAGGAAGGAAGATGACCCACGTTGTCACCATTGCGGTGCGGACGAAGACACCGCGCTACACACTCTTGTGCATTGTCCTGCATGGACTTCTCAGCGCGGTGATCTTATGTCCGTAATTGTTATTGACCTCTCATTGCCCACTGTGGTTAGAGCTATGCTCACCGAGCGGGCGGCCTAGGATGCTGTTTCTCACTTTTGTGAAGTAGTCATGGAGACGAAGGAGCGCCACGAGAGAGCTCGTGAGGCGGACCCCCCTCGCCAGTGCGAGAAGGTTAGGGTGGCGAAGAAGTGGCTACAACGCCCTGATTCCGCCACCTTAGTGGGGGCGGCGGGCAACGCAGTTGGGCGCCATGTTGCCTGTATTGCACTCGATCCCTGTGTTGGTAGGAGCAGCTCTGGGACACAAGCTGCTCTCATGCAGAGAGGATAGTCTACAGGCCGAGCTGGCTCACGCGAGCGCAGCGCTATGCGCCTGCTCACAGCCGCTCTGAAATGGCCGGATAGGTGTTCCCGAAGGGTTTAGTGGGTATATGCGGCACTCTACCGTGGAGTCCCACGCACCCTTGCCCCTACCCAAGGGCTTGGAGGTACGTAAAAGCATTTTCCTCGTAAAAAAAGACCAAGCAGCAGCAGCAATTTTTTATCTAGCGTGCTAGAACGCCCGGCAATATAATTTGAAAATGGAACAATAGTAGATTGTACAACAAGGGCATAAAATGAGGCACTGTAGCCCGAGACGACGGCTCGGGTGGATAGTAAGTTGAGGAGTACAATGACTTGTTTATGCCAGTGTTTTACACTCTGCTTTTCACTTCGATTGCAAGAAAATTAAACAATTACCTACTTCAAAATATATACGAAAAATATGTAACACAATAATGAAAAATTCTGCCAACCATTATATGCAGCCTATAAACGACATAAAGACGAGCTATGCGAGCACGAGAAGTGAAAATTTATTTAAAGCCCTTACATGTTTACTAAGTAAGTTACCTCTTTACTTAAGTTTTATATGAATTTCGAAAATAGTCGGTATTTGCGCGCGGCTTGACTATTTTTATCGTCTAATGTAATGTCTAATTTATATGTTGTGGCTACAAAGTAAAACCAAATGCTGGTTAGGTAATACATATATCCAATGTTAAAAACATTACTAATTAATTGTCGCCAAGATTTATTGATTATTGTATTAATCTGTGATGCGTGCCTAGGCGAAGCGCGGCCCGCATACTCACTATCGCCTGGCAATGCTGCACTTGCGGGTCGCGCCAGTAATAATTGACTATTTAAAAGCGAACACGTTTTAAAAAATATATGATCGTTGGAAAATTTGTTGGATTATTGATAATTCTGTTTTAATATTAAATCATATAACCTATAAAGGTATAAAAATGGACGGAGTAATTTTTCACATCGAGTTATTAAGCAAAAATAAATAAAAAATGTTTAAAAAGGAAAATTTATTGGATTACTTAACAAACCTATTCATTTAGGGAAATAAGACCATATTAAAAAAAAATAATTAGCAGAGCAATTTTCCAATAGAAGTTATTGCGCAAAATGTTAAAAGTTCAATTTAGTGCATCACCCAAATCGAAAAAATGTTGGATTACTTTACATACTTGTTCTAACTAGTACATACGTACGTATACAAAAATAATTTCGAACTGAGGAAATATCCACAGAGAGCTATAAGCGTTTTTCATGTTTAGGTAAAAATACCTAACTTCCCATTAGAAATTTTGTTGGATTATTGTACATCTGTCATCTGTATTAGGTATCTTAACCACATCCCAAATTTCAGAGGCAGAAGAATTTTTCGGGTTACAAATGCCCCGTTGATTGGACTACAATGCAAGTACCACTTAGTGTACTATGGATATAAAAGGGCAGAATTAGGTAAGGTGGAGGTACGCATACAGTCTTTGTGTATTGAAAGTATATTGCAATATACAGAATATAAAGCTACAAAAGATAAATGTAGAATTATTGGAAGAAGTTCCAAAAAATTTTTGATACTCGAATACGAAATCGTTACACGGTTAATATTTTCTTAAATACATTAATATAACATAATATAATATAACATAATGAGACAGTGATATAACATAACCAAAAAACTTTATTAAAATCTTACTGTTTATACTCTTTATTAACCCTAATTACAGAAAACTGAAAACTGTCATTTTGTTACTTTGAAAAATACTGCTATGAATTAAATTTACACATGTACACTTTTACACATAACGTTCGAGTTCTTCCAGACACATACTTAAGTCAAACAAAACATCCATAAACCTAGCAAGTTGAATAAAACTAGATGAAAAATAAGATGTTTTGCCAACTGCTAGCTATATGGCGCCGATCATGAAAGGGATAAGTCGAGAAGATAATTATGACATCCGATTTTGTCTATACGGAAGTAACGTAGTAATCGCAAAGGGTAATTATGCATGGGATTAGGATTATTCTTGTTTGATAATCCTAATCCTATGACCTACATAAAAAGCCTGCATATTAAAAAAATCGCCACTAAGTAATTGCAAATGATGAAATAATAAGACATTGTAACGATATTTGTTTACAAAATATGGCACTCGAGTAAATTGATATCACAATTCTTTTAGCACCTTTCTATTACATCCAATGCTTACCCGTGGTACTACCTCTAGTACTACTTATTATTTTTGACAATAATAAAACACCATGTGAGTAACCATCAGTTTTAATCTACACAATTATTATAAGGAGGAAAGATTTGCATGTATGTCTGGACCGATTTCAAAAATTCTTTCACCATAAGAATACATTACATTATTCTTGATTGACATAGGCGCTACAAAATTATTTTTCCTTCGGGAAAATATAAAATTCCCACGCGAAAACAAAAACAACGCGGACGAAGCAGTGTAAAGCTAGTATTTAAATAATTTTGAAGAAATTAGGGAACGCTTTAATAAAGCTATTTAAAATGCAACTCTAATGGTCGTAGCACACATATCAACTCGTAAACGGAACGTAAACGTATCAACTCCAGCAGTTCAGTATTCTTTGTATGAAACTCCCTACTGCAACGCACACTAATTGGAATGGTAACGTAATCGCCTCGCCTCTGCCCCCGTAGCACGTCCACCAAAACACGATATGATAAAGCGATTTATCGCGGTGAACTGTCAAAATACGTCGAAACCCTATTGTATTTTGACTGTTCGCCGCGATAAACCGCTTTATCATTTCGTGTTTTGGTGGACGTGCTAGGGGGGCTGGACAAGCTCACGAACCGGGGTACGGTGCGTGGTCGACTTGCCGTTCCCGCGTTTACGTCTCACCGTACGCTATCTTACGAGTCGTACGTAAGATAGCGTACGGAGAGTCGTAAGTTACGACTCTCCGTTATCCGTACCGTAGCTTACGTTTCTTCGTCCACGCCCCGCGTCGCGGTCTGCGCTGCGTTGGCGAACGTGCTGTCATTCGGATACTGACCCGCCCGGCACCCCGCCTAGCTGTCAACCAGCGGCCGGCGAGCCGTAAGGCAAGGGCCACACCGGAGGTGGCAGGCTTAGAGGTTGGCTAGGAGGCGGCCAAAATGCTTCGATAGATAGTGGCCACACTGGCAGCGCGCGCCTGTTGGTCTAAAGTGTATATAGACATATATTTTGTTATAGTAAAATGTCTCTCTTTAAAATTTTTCTAGAAAATTACTTCTTAATTTCGAAGTAATCGAACATGTTGAGTACGTGATATTAATATGTCGACGGCTACTAACTGAGAATTTGAAATTTAATACAAAAAAGTAATACATAATAATAACATCACTGTAAAACAATTGCAAAATATCGGTTATTTCTTGCCACAAATTTTAACACACATAAATTGCTTACGTAACATGTGGGAAGGAGTCCACAATTGCTCGTTTTTATAAACAGAGGGTTATTATCAATCCATTCCTCCACAATGCATCCTAGTAATCGAAGCAGCAATCTAAGCCGCTATCGAGGCGCCAAGCGTCCCACAAAGCGAGCGGTGGGGCCGCGCGCATAGCGTGCAGTGTGTTGGTTCACTGGGATGAGTCATCGAAGCGACCAACTAACCTCTTGCCGCTAAGCGTGCCACCTGCGAGCGATTGCGAGTTCTAACGCAGTTTCATTTTTTAACCGAGTCCACAAAAAGGAAGAGTTTATTATTTCGATTGTATGTTCTTTTTTACGTATGTTACCCCATTAGGCCCAACGCACACCGCTAGAAGCGCGGCGGAGCGCAGTGCAAGACAATTTAATATAAGCCGTAACGTCTTGGACAAACGGTCAATAATTGTATTGTACGAACACGCGCGCTGGTATCGGAGCGCCCACAAGAGCACGCGTGCGAGTAATGCAATTATTGACCGTATGTCCAAGACGTTACGGTTTATATTAAATTGTTGTCTTAAAATGCGGTCCGCCGCGCTTCCAGCAGAGTGCGCTGTACCTTACTGTGTCATTGATTATCCGATTCGGTTTTTTTTGTTTGATAGGATATACTTCCCGATTGGTCCCATTCAGGATCAGGGATTATTTATTAAATCAACCAACCCTTATTAAACCTACGATAGGGCCGCGGGTAAGCACTGGTTACATCGGTATTTTAAAACCTAACCTTGGCTTGGTTGTCTTTCAAGATAATTAAAAGCTACTGAGATCTTAGAGTAATAAAGAAATGACTGATAAGTATAACAAAAAATTCCTGCTTGCTATTATCGACACATCGCTCTTAACAATTATTTACAATTTCATGGAAATGTTGAGCCGCGGCCAAAACAGGAACTGATGCTGGATTACGACCAATAAACGCGTCCCTATAAATAACCTCCAGAGATTATGGGAGATTATGAAAATGTTTATTTGCAGACCGATAGCTGTTATTCAGATATGTTTAATAGGGGATAAGCAATTAAAACACAATACTAATAAATCCAATAGCATTTCATTGGCATTTAAACATAGTTATGCCTTAACCTAGTTTCATTGTTAATACAAGATATGAACCGCCTAATGTTAATGGCTATCGTAACCTATGGATGTTGGCAACCAAATTCACTTTTACCTTTTATTTATATTCGAACGACAAAATATAACACAAGTCATAAAAACAGTATTCCGATTAAGTATTGAAGTACTTCTTTAGGGCAGAAAATAGCTCTGAAACGTTCGGAGAATACAAAAGTAAGTGTTCGGCTTAAACACAATATTTGAACTTTCTTTAGTAAGGGCCATATTAAAAAAGGTCACTAGAATGCCCTTGAGGGACCGCACCTAAGTAAACGTAATACTGCCCTTAGTGGATGTAGTTGTCAACATGCTTGGAGACTTTATAGCTAGCTGAATATATTGGAGAGTGGAGTACAGATTAAATATTGTAGGAACTATATAAAAGCTATTAAAATAAGATAAAATTGTTAAATCATGTTTAGATTTATTAGTTTTAGTTATGATTAAGCACAATTTAATCTACCTCTGAGCCAGTAAAAGCACACTTCTGGACATAGGTCTCCACTTTACTTTAGCCCAAGTGCGGGCCTGTGACGAGCGACAGAGCCTAGCTCAGCTTGGATTTTGTTAAGTCATTGTTGAGGACAGCGGGAGATTTCAGTTGGCATTCCTGGCATTGAAATAAAAATTACTAACATCGAATGCTTGAATTTCGCGTAATAATTTTAACACTATTCCAGCAAACAATTCAACATAGCAGTGTATTGTGTGTAGTAAGACAGTGGATTGTGTCTAATAAGGTTGTGTCTAGTAAGACACAATCCACTGCTCTGTCCAGAGAGGTGTCGAAAGCTACCTAGTAAGATGATTCTTGCCTCTACAAGGTTTTGGTTCAAATGTTCATCCCCTACATAATGGTATGATCTTTTTATAAACTTTTATGGTATTCACAGAAACAAACATAATAATGCTTAAAATAGAAATGTTAGCTCAGTCGTGCTTTCAACTACATCCGCAGCAGTTCTATTACTACCTAAGGCTCAAAATATACCCTTTATTTTTATAATTCTTTAAACTTTTAAATTCTAAACGCGTCAAAGCCAAACGTTCAGACATCTCAATGTCACAACTCCATTAACAAAGTGATACTCGAAAATTATTGAATCAAACTTTTGAGGAAAAATAGCTTTCCATTTAAGTAGGACTGATCTTTTGAAAATGTCTCGTTAACATTCTTTTGAAATTGCCAGTACCATTGGAGAATGATTTCAATGCTTTTGAATGGGTTCAGATTTCGTTATAATTTCATAAAATCTTCCAAGGTTAAAAGATTTACTGTTGCCCTTTCAAGCTAACACAGTTGTCACTGAGATGTCATTGGAATTAGTAGAATTGTCGAAAGTAACAAAATTATAGAATTGTCGAAAGTAATAATAATGAAAATCAATGATTTCACTTTGTTGAATGATATCGAACTTCATAAGATTATTTACAATATGTATATACTTAGTGGAACTGGAATGTTTTGATCAAATAACGCGAAATATAAATGTGTGAATGTGTAAATATTTGATTCTCTCTTTCAATCTACTTTATTTAGGGATTGTATCTGTAAGATCTTACAATTTCATCGTTTCATTCCAAATGTCCTAACAGCCTGGAATGTCGGATATAAAATTATTTGAATCTTAATATTATTATCAGCATACTTACCCTTCTCTTCTTCTAGTGAATGCACATTCTTATGTATTTCTATCTGGAAACTAACTATTCAAATAAAGTCATTTAGCTAATTACACTTACCTAGAAGTAAATCTACTCTAGTAAAATTTTATGAATGTTATATTTTATAATTTTGTGACTGCGTTTTGAAAATGATGTGTTATTGTAAAATGGATGGATAGCGATACGTAGTTTTTAACAGTAAATAAGATCTGCTTTAGTTCAACAACGTGAAATTAATGCTGGAAAGGTTCGCAGTGACCTAAATAGTCGTGGCAATACGCTGGTTTGATTCTATCCCAAGACGGAAATGTTTCTTTTATGATTTTGTTTTTTTCAAGTATTGGTGCATTGTACAGTTCATATTTCTTCAGGGGAATAACAGCACGAATTTTTAATTCTTCGTTATTATAAAATTCCGAATATTAAACATTCAAATGTATTATTTTTGGTTAAACAAGTATCGTGTTTTGAATAGGCCGACAATTCAGTTTGTTTTTTAAGAATTTATTCGGAGTTTTGAAAATAGAAATATTCAGATTCGGAATAACATAATTATTTCGTAATTTTCGGGTGTTTTCTATGAAATTACAGAACTTACTTAGATAATAATTATTTAAGTAGATTGAGGTTTAGAAATTTGTCTAGTTATTCTCGTAAGTTTGTGGTTTTACTAAGAAATAGATTATAGTAACAGCTAAGCTCGGTAGCGCTGTGGCCTCGGCACTGAACTGTGCCCCCGAATAGAATCGGGAAGCCCGCGGTCTGCTCGGGGAAGTCAACCAATCCGCACTGGGCCAGCGTGGTTTGACTAAGGCCTAATCGCCCTAACTATTTAGGATAGGCTCGTACCCCTCGGTGGGGACGTATATGAGCTGCGATGATGATGATGATGAACAGCTAAATTATGTCAAGGAACTTAGAAGAAATTTTAGACTTGCCATAATGTTATAATCATATTTAAACTTTCGCGTTGCATAATTAGCATGAGAAAAAAACTGGAATTTAACGTCAGACATTTCAAAAGGTATAATTTATTGACGTTTATTTCCGTTTTTTAATCATATTGATTGTCTTAATGTTGTTATGATATAATGAGTGATTATCTTTAAAATGTTAAATTTGTATTTTAAATAATAAGATAAGTAGAAATTTATAAAAAAATAGTTACAAACATCATGATCCTAGATGATAAGGGCAAAATTTCGGTAGAAAGTATGAATTGCATTAAATCAAATCTTTATCACCAGTTAATTTAAAACTGGCCAACCGTCGCTAAGAATCAAATTTTCAATTTGACGAGTTAAAATTACTTACGAGATCCAACAATAAGACAACTTGGAAAACGATACGATTGTCAAATGGATTTAATTTTCGGATTGGGGGGTTTCGTTTGATAAAGACGCGATAATACTGCCGGAGGAAAAAGTTTTTGACTGAACAGTTTGCGTACTATACAATTTAAATTTATAAACTTTGCTAGAATTTCCCAAACTGGAGGCATGGGCTGAACTAATGCTAGTTAAGATAAATTATACGAGGGTAATTAGCTTTGACCCTTCGCCATGAGTGATGTGATATTAGCACATTAAATATCAATTAAGGTTATTTTTGTTGTTCGGCTGCTAGTTATTTTAGGGCGATAGTGATCAAAATTTAGCGGTACAGTATGTTGAAATGAAATTAAAAATAAATCAACAACTTATTTGGCGGGTTCTTCAGAACTCGCCTAAATACTATTACAACTTACTACCTTTAAAGAGTTTTAGTATTATTTAAAAGACCACACAAAAAAAATAGTTAAGAAGGAAATACAGAAAAATCACCAGACACTGTTTTTTTCAAAAAACAAAAATATCTACATTCTTGATAATGTTTTTATTTATTACAAATCTCCGCCATTGACGATAAAGAGTGAAAGAATCATCATCATCAGTCTCTTTTAAACTACGTCTATCTGATGTTGAAAGTAGGTTTCTTCCAACGAAGGCTTCTTCAAATTGAATAAATAATTAAATACACAGTCTCACACAAAAATTAAATTTCGAAACCCCGTTCACACATAGTTAGCTATTATTATGCTTTATAATATCTACCTTAGTGCAAACTCAATCTAATGTTAATTAATTATTATCGGATGTAACTACGTTAAATGAGCACACAAACTGCCATATGGCCGCTCATAGCCTTCTTTGACCCTAATTGTGTACCTATGTAGTTTTTATCGGGACATTTTTCAGGGTCTTCTGTTTTCTCGTCCAGTCCCTACATCTTACCTTACTAAGATCACAATACATTCAAAAATCACTTCAAATTTTTTATAAATTTTAATTATTTGAAAAGTTTCAGTTAAAGAAATTACTGTAATATCCCTAAGAGCAGTCTACTATAAACCTAAAAACGCTGTTTCGTATTACTACACAAAAAAGTGCTTTAGTTCTGTATCCATAAGATTCATTATGTAGTTATATTTAAACGTGATCCTATAGAATCCCCCATAAAGAATTGTTCGCCCGATATAAGCTCGCATACATCGGCACGCGGTCTGGCCACGTTATCTCAACCTGTTACATTTTGTTATTCCGTTCATTACATACGGGGCCATTACTCTTTTTGTTCCTTGTTTTTCTTCGGAGAACTGCTCTATAAAGTTGTGTAGTAGATACTCGCTGCCCTGGCATATATTTCACGGCCATTTTTTGTCGGACATTGTAAATAGTGGATGCCATTGATGCTTTTACCCCAAGATTGATAGAAGCGATTAAAAGTTGAGAGTTGGATGCGTCTGCAATATAACTGAATGCATAATATTTGTTGGAGCATAGGCATACATGGTTGAATATACATATTGTGAGAACTTTAATCATGAACCAAGATGGTTACTGTGTGTTTTGTAGAATATAATCTTGTGACAATTATGTCAATTAAAGATTTTATAGCGGGCTAGGTAATACACAGTATCATTAAATAACTATTACTAACAATAATAAAAATTAATTAACTATTTGGATTAAATATTTAACAATAGATAAAATAACAACAAACAACAACCCGATATGAGTTTATCAACTTTCGACATTTATAACCACAATCTACTTCAGAAACTTGTAAAATATAGCGTCGACCTAAATAATAATTAATCTAAACAAAACCAGACCATTTAAACTTTTGCGTTCGATAAACGCGATACCGCCAATTTGGGCTTAGCAACAAGGTTACTCTTACATTAAAATGTTGTTAACAAACTCAAACATGTTCTAAATAACTATAAAGAATATTTTAACACAGTTCAAATTTCTACCTTTTCTTTATTTCGTGATCTTTGTCACAATGAAGTTGTAGAATCACAAGACATTATTTATAAAAAAAACGGAGGCAAGGCCAGACACCAATATAACAGGATTTTGATAAATACATCGCGCACCATCCCAATGCTCCCGGAGGTTTTCTGTCAAGATTACCCGGATTAATGGAGTCGAGTGGATATTTGTCTTGTCCGATGTTTCCGGTTGGTTAGCAATGGATGGCTCCCACGCAGGATATGGCTGGACCTACTGTCTCGAAACCTGACGCGTTTGCTGCGACCGCTCATTTTACTCGTCTTAAGATTCTGTACGAGTATGCTTTTGATTTGAAGGAGTGATATTGTAAAGTTTGTATAAAATGTACTTCTGTTGCTTTTGCAATATTATTTCTGCGCTATGTTAGTGAGAGTGATTATCTCACCTCACCAAAACCACCTATTCAGAAATTGAGAGAGCCTTTTTGAGAAGAACAGGTAAGAACTCTGAAGATCTTACTTTTTGTCTTCTCTTTTAAATTTCTAACATTACAATAATTGCATTTCACATACCACATGACTGTAATTTTATACATATACTAGTGGGCCCGGCAGACGTTGTCCTGCCCGATTACAGCGCCACCTACCGGGGCCAATTAAATTACGTATAAACCTTCCTTGAACCTATTCAAATACACACAGAAAATTTCGTAAGAATCTGTGGAGCCGTTTCAGAGTTTTTGCGAGACAAACACACAGCGTTTCAGTTTTATATATAAGATGTATAGAAATTCCCGTCGAAGTCATCGAAATAATTACTGAAATACATTGGAGTCGGATTGGAGTCGCTCACGTCCGTAGGTTTTACCCTCGAGACCCTACACGTGATCCCCGGGTGGGGCTAATCGAGTGACCAACTTCTGGTGGTAGGGCTTGAAAAACCCGACTGGCTAGCGACCACCGTGCGCATGATGTAAAACCCGTCAAGTGGCCATTTTTGTCCGCGTTTCGGGATCAGTCTGCGCACAGCCAGAGCTTGAGGGGTCGTTGCTGCGATTCGTATGGTTTGTGCGGGCTTCCGTCGAACCAGTGCCAGGTTGACTGCGTTGACCCTCCGCCCAGGAAGACCCGAAGAAACGGCTGTTCCGCTGGCCGCCCGTGGTATAGTACAGGGGCCCAAGCGGACCTAACCAGTCCGTGAGGCTGCCCCACCATGCCATGCATAATCTCGGAGTGGTCCGTCGTGCCGGTTGGTGACCGGACGGTGGGTCCCGGCGACCACTTCCGGGGGGGTTCGGGGGCCCTTCCGTGCGGAGGGTCAGCGCAAATCAGCTGTCGGCTGTTCCCTGGCGAAACAGGCCTACACACATTAACTATGCGAAACGCGGCAAGGACACCTCAGTTTCACGCCTCTCACTCCAATAATTATGGCAGCGCAAAATATTAAGACAGGTCGTACAGCGGTGCATTATCCCACCAAAACACCATTATTCGAGGTGGGGCTCGCTAACATCCGCGGGCTCCATTCTAACCTCTTAGCTGTCCACCACCATCTCGAGACAGCCCGTCCAGCAATGCTGTTTTTGACGGAGACGCAAATTATCTGCCCGGCCGATACAGGCTACCTTAATTACCCCGGCTACGCTCTTGAGGAGTCCTTCAAGGCGAAGGCTGGTGTTTGCTTGTTCGTCCGGGCGGATGTTTGCTGTCGTCGCCTGCGCTGTTTGGAGGAACCTTCCTTTTCCATCCTTGCGGTACACGTTGATTTTGGCACTCATTGCCGTGTCTACGTCTGCGTCTACCGTTCCCATCGTGGTGACTTGGAGACAACTCGACTTTTTGAACATCTAAGTCGGGTGGCAGATGACGCGCAGGAGCGATTTCCTTCCTCCGAGCTGGTGTTTTTAGGGGACTTCAATGCTCACCACGAGTTGTGGTTAAGTTCCTCTAAAACTGACCATGCGGGTAGGACTGCCCACGCATTCGCTCTCACGCACGACCTGACACAATTGGTCACCCAGCACACCAGGGTACCAGATATTATCGGTCAAGCGCCCTCTTTATTGGACCTTCTGCTGACAAATCGCCCTGACGGATATCAGGTGGTGATTCGAGCTCCACTAGGATCTTCGGATCACTGTCTGGTATCCGTCACAGTGCCTCAGGCGTCGCGACCGTCACCTGTGGTTGCAGCACGCCGTCTGTGGCACTATGCGTCAGCAGATTGGGACGGTATGCGGGATTATTACGCATCTGTTCCTTGGTGGCAGCGCTGTTTCAATAGGATGGATCCGGACTCCTGCGCTGCCTCTGTTGCTGACGAGATCATACTAGGAATGGAATATTATATTCCGCATTCCAATCTCGTCAGTAGAGGCAGACGTAACCTCTGGTTCAATCGCGAGTGCGCCTCTGCTGTTGACAACAAACAGCTGGCTTACCGCGCTTGGATAAGAGGCCGAGCTTCTAAGGATCCCAATACAAGCCTACTGAAAACAGCCTACAATAATGCCACCAAGCTGTGTAAGAGGGCTTACATTAGAGCGGATGCTCAGCGCATTGCACAAGTGGGCCAGGAACTGCTATCGCACCCTACGGGTAGCCGTTCTTTTTGGCGCCTGGCCAAAGCTGTGCAATCAAACTTCTGCCAACCCTCGCTGCCACCGCTGAGACATGCCGATGGCTCACTTGCTCATCAGCCGCAGGAGAAAGCCGACCTCCTGGCAAAACTCTTCGCGGCTCATTCCCGTGTCGATGACTGTGGTACACAACCTCCGAAACTGTCCCATTGTGGCAGCACCATGCCCGATATCCGTATCAGACAGCGTGATGTGCGGGCGGAGCTCCAGTCGATCGATACTCGAAAAGCAAGTGGCCCAGACGGCATTCCTGCGATTGTTCTTAAGAAGTGTGCAGCGGAGTTGACTCCGGTCCTTACGCGTCTATACCGTCTGTCTTTCTCTGCTGGTTGTGTGCCGAAATCTTGGAAAGAGGCCAATGTCCAGCCGGTTCCCAAAAAGGGAGATCGTTCTGATCCGGCTAACTATCGTCCTATAGCCGTCACTTCCATTTTGTGTAAAATCATGGAGAGGATCCTTAATACCCAGCTGATCCGTTACCTGGAAGGTCACTCGTTACTTAATGACCGACAGTATGGGTTTCGTCCTAAACGGTCAACAGGTGACCTTCTAGCGTTCCTTTTGCACAAATGGGGTGAATCTATCGATAAGCGCGGCGAATCGGTGGCTATTAGTCTCGACATCGCCAAAGCTTTTGATAGAGTCTGGCACAAGGCTCTTCTTTCCAAGCTTCCGGCATACGGATTACCCGCGCAGTTCTGTACGTGGATTGCCAGCTTCCTCCACGAGCGTAGAATTCGCGTTGTCGTTGACGGCTGCGCTTCGCGGTTCGTGGCAGTGAACGCTGGAGTTCCGCAAGGCTCCGTTCTATCCCCCACATTGTTTCTTCTGCATATCAATGATATGCTTTCCTTAGGAGCTATACATTGCTATGCAGATGACAGTACAGTGCATGGGGGATATCACGGAAGGTCAGGGGCTGCTCGCGGTGATATTGGTAGGGAAAGGCAGAATCTTATCATTGAGCTCAACAGGACGCTGGACCTCGTCTCCGAATGGGGCTCCAACAATCTTGTTGAGTTCAATGCTAAGAAAACACAGGTGTGCGCGTTCTCGGCGAAAAGGTCACCTTTCCTCCCCCTTCCTTCTCTCCAGGGCACAACCCTTCACACACAGAGCAACATCACCTTGCTCGGAATGATCATTCGCTGCGATCTGAACCCCAGAGACTACATCGAATCCGTCATAACTACTGCCTCACGGAAACTCGGTGTCCTGAACAAGGTGCGTAGGTATTTTGCGCCGGACCAACTATGCTTGTTGTATAAAACTCAGGTTAGGTCTTGCGTGGAATATTGCTCGCACCTTTTGGGACGGCTCCGCTCAGTACCTCCTCGATGCTCTGGACAGATTGCAGCGTCGCGCTATTCGCATAATTGGCGATGTAGAGGCAACTAACACCCTCGAGCCTCTACAACTTCGTCGTGACATCGCCTCTCTTAGCGCCTTTTACCGAATGTTCCATGGGGAATGCTCTGAGGAGCTCTTTAACCTTATCCCTCCCTCTCCATTCCTTAACAGAAACACGCGTAAGGGCCTTCGGAGTCATCCGTACACTGTGTCCTCCTTTTCACACCGTACCAAGAAATTCCAAGATTCCTTCTTCTGTCGTTCATCCCACACTTGGAATTCTCTACCTGCGCACGTGTTTCCTCCATCCTACAACATGGGTTCCTTCAAAAGAGGCGTGAAAAAGCATCTTTTGGGCCGGCAAGGGGCGGGCAGGTAGGAGAGTGGATGTCGTCCCTACTCTTATCTGTCAACTCATTTGGGCCTCTATCACCGCTTAACATCAGGCGGGAGGAGGCCATCTGCCGGGCAATCCATAAAAAAAAAAAAAAAAAAAAAACATTTATTCATTAACCACAAGGTATACTTATGAATGTCAAATTGTCATCATCATCACAGCTCATATACGTCCCTACGGAGGGTTTCGAGCCTACCCTATGTTAGGGTGATTAGGCCTTAGTCAACCACGCTGGCCCAATGCGGATTGGTCGACTTCACATACATCATTGAATTTCTTCGCAAATGTATGCAGGTTGCCTCACGATGTTTTCCTTCACCGTAGGAGCGTCAGACAAATGTACATATGAAATTCGAAACGAAAAACACATTGGTACATGGCGGGTCTCGAACCCCGACCTCCCGATTGGAAGGCAAGTGCCGAGTCCACAGTGCCACCGACGCTGTCAAATTGTCATACTCAAGCAGTTTTTTTATCTATCAACAGTAGGTCCGGCAGACGTTGTCCTGCCCGATTGACGTTCCACCTGCCTGGTCTAATTGTATAAGCCTTCCCTGAACCTATCCAAATATACACAGAAAATTTCATAAAAATTGGTTGTAATTTTTTTTATTTTTAGCGGGAGTAACGAAAGGCGATTCATTCTTTTCATAAGTACCCATACTTGATTCTACCTTTTGGGGGGGGGGGGGATGCGTAACCGCAGCGTACCAGCCGTTGGCTAGACGCAGAGCGTTTGTGCTCTCCCGGCAGAGTGCCAGGCCGGTGTTCTCCCTGCCCTTTTGGGCGCGCTAGGTAAGGTCCATACTGCGACTCCACTACCCACGCGCCCGGGCAAGCCCGACCAACTGGTCGGACTATCGCCAAGGGGGGATTGCCCGAGAACACCAGGGCAATCCCCAGAGGGCCTTACGGCGGCGTGCAAAGGGCCAACTGTGCACGCAGGCCTTCACGGCAGGGTCACTAGATGGGCTTCGCTTGTGCGAATGCCCGCCTTCGCCTGCCTATCCGTCTGTGACAGATGGGAGCGGCTTGAGGATCTGCCTCCCGCTCCCTCTCCGCGGCCTCCTTCTGCGAGATGATGTACTCGCAGAAGGAGGCGACAGCCCCCCATTCCGCCTCGCCGCGGAGCATGGCCACGACCATGCTCGGCAGCGAGAGGTCTCCACCTCCCAGCGCAGCGTTGAGTTCGCTGTGCTGGTGTTGCCAAGCCGGGCACACCAATAGTGTGTGCTCGGCAGTGTCGTCGGGAGCGTCGCAGTGATGACAATGCGGCGTTTCCTCCCGACGGGCGACCCGGTGCAGGTAGTGACCGAAGCAGCCATGCCCGGTCAGTACCTGCACCATGCGGAATGTGAGGCTGCATTGCCGGCGCCCAACCCACTCCTCCAACACCGGAAGAATCGCCTCGATCGTCCGGTGGCCGGCAGCTGGATCCTTGATTCTACCTTAAAATTTAATTTACATATTCAATTTCCGGCAGTTATAGTTTGATAACAATAATTATAACAATCTGTAATGTGTTTGTTTGTTACATAATCGCAGCACTGATTTGGTTATCGATTATGCTGGTGTGTGGAATATAAATTGAAAAGGGAATTTGAGACATACCTTCATCACCTACCTGTTTAAGAATTATTAAAATGTTGGTGAGTGATGTTGAGAGAGCGTCGGTGGCGCAGTGGACTCGGCACTTGCCTTCCAATCGGGGGGTCGGGGTTCGAGACCCGCCATGTACCAATGTGTTTTTCGTTTCGAATTTCATATGTACATTTGTCTGACGCTCCTACGGTGAAGGAAAACATCGTGAGGCAACCTGCATACATTTGCGAAGAAATTCAATGATGTATGTGAAGTCGACCAATCCGCACTGAGCCAGCGTGGTTGACTAAGGCCTAATCACCCTAACATAGGGTAGGCTCGAGCCCCTCGGTGGGGACGTATATGGGCTGTGATGGTGGTGGATTGATGTTAATTATTAAGATAACCAATGAGGTTCTTTTAATGGAGTAAAAAGTCAACAAAAATTTAATAATTGGTGAGCGGCCATTACAGATCTGCTTTCTTCTCTCTTCCATCAGTTTTCAACAATTGTATCTTTAACTATCCATTAAGGGGGATCGTAACATTAATTAATTAAAATATTTATGACAACCTGTGCCATTTGATTTCTTGCCAATCAATTTGTTGGGAAAAGCCATGTCTATATACTGAGTTTACGACGCAATAAATCTTTGGCAGGCATCAAGAAATATAGGTCGAGCGAACAACATTTTTAGAGGGCTAATTACTTGACAAAGCGGTGATTGATTATTTGAAAATTCCTCAGCGTTTTGTCTCTGGCAATACCACTTTGCTCCTCTTTAGTATTGCCACTCAAATTCAGACATAAAGCAAAGTTCGTTCCATGTTGCGTTTTATTACTATTTCCCTGAAATGGCCCAGAAAGCTTTGGGTTAAGGGTCCTGAAATGGGCAACAATAATTAGTTTCCGGGTAGTCAATTAATGATCCAAATATTCGTCAAAAAGCGTTCGGGTCAACCTCGTCGTGACGTCGTAATAAACCTCTGATATCTAGACATAATTAAAATACGAGTATTCTTATTAGCAAAAGGCGAGGAATAAAAATAACCAAAATACAATGAAGAATAGACATAATGCAAAGATTCTACTAGTAGAAACTTGTCCTTAGGGGCTAATGCAGGCCAGACACAAAAAATATGCAATATTTGGAATAAGGCATTCATAATAAACCTTAATGGGACTGAGCTAATTAGAACAGAGTTCGTTGTTAGTTCATATTATAATAATATCTAATAACAATATCTTTTGTTACAGCACAACAACTTATTGTACACATCTAACAGTCCTAGAATTTGTTATTTAACTACATAATTAAGTCGTGGAACCCTGTTCCGATGCACATATTCTCTTTCTCCTACAATCCAGGGTTATTTAGGGGTGGCGCGAAAAGGCATTTTGCAGGTCTTTAGGGCCTTGCTCTCAATTCTCAATGCGAAAATTTCTCTTTGTTCGTTGAGAATGTGATTAGATGGAAAACATTATTTTAGTGGTAGTGGTATTTCTATTATAAACTCTGTTTGATTTGGCTTAGAAATCCCTTCATTTTCCTTCCTTGAAAAGTGGATGGCAAATCGCAGTAGGTATAGAACGTTTTGGGTATCGCTGCACTTGTCAATTTTATAACTAGATCTTTCAGATAATTTCCATCAGATGGAATGCGTGGAATAAAAAAAATAAGTGCATTACGTCAAACATGCTGAGGATTCACTTATTCGCGTTAAAACAGAAATTCGTGAGCGGCTTTGCTAAAAATAAGCTAGCCACTTAGAATAAATTCAGGACGAATGTGAAACATATTACCATAGAAATAATTTAGTACTGTTGGTAAGTAATAGTAATAATAATGTCCTCCTAAACGATATTCGGTCACGGCGGCCAATCTCAACAGAGACTTGCCACCAACGCATGAGATATTATAGTGCACACGTGACTGTGCAAACGCAAAGGCACTCTCTGTTCCTTCACTCGGCTAGTCCGATGGGACGGTTAGCCGACACGATCGAGGCGAGATCAGGCGCAGGACCCACTGTTTAACGTGCTTTCCAAAGTACGGAGGAGCTCGAGATGTTTCGTATTTTGGTCACCCATCTCAGGACTTACCACAGCCAACGTTGCTTAACCTTGCAATCGTTCGCCGAGCGCACGCGCCAATGCGCCACCTAGCTCTTCGAATAGGTAGGTATATGGCGACTCAAATATGATAAGTACTATAACAATCACTTAGATCTTAAGAATGCATTCTGCTCTATAGTGTTTTCCAAAAGCTTTAAGAAACCTTCGTCGCGCCTCTACCTACATCTATATTAGGTATCATTGTGAGAGCTCGGCAAAGCCGGGCAACGACATCGAAGTTTACCCTCTCGGAAACTGGACGCTCTAGAGTGGCGCACTAATTAAATTAGCGCCAGATGAATTGCCGTCCAGTTTCTGCCGATGAATTTTCACCTTTAGCCACGGTTTAAGGTCGAGGTGGCGCCATCGAAATTTAATATTATCTTGGCCAAATTTGTTCGAATGCGCTCAGCCGGAAAACACGACGACGCTTAACAATTAATTATTTCGATGTCAAAAGGATTAAAGTATACGACATAGTTCAAAAGTCACGTGTACACATAGTACAATTCACGTTGAAAATAAGAAGTCTTTTTATTTGTCTATATTGTACTAGCTTTTGCCGGGAATTCCTACGACGAGAGAGTATTGAATAAACGAACGATGTAGTTGAAAAAACTGTTCCAATACAATCAACGATTCAACGGTCAACTACTTCCTGATCAACTAGTTACTCAACTACTTACTAATAGTACAGTACTGCCGCGGCCGGCAAGTGCAGTATGGCCGGACTCTGTGATGCGTGCCTCGGCTTCTATAACGCCTAGGTATTAGCGTTATAACACATGCGTGTTTTATGAGCTACTTAATGTATCTAAAATCGGTGGAGTAAGATCCACTTTACGAGTGTGTTGAAAAATTTTATACCCGTTTTGACAGGAGAGTTTTACGCCCGCCATGTTGTGTAACTACATTGGTTTCATCATCGGTTTTTCCTTATATTTTGGTTGGAGGATTTCTCGGCTCTCTAAGGGAATTTTGAAAATCCTTTCTAAATGAGCACCTATATTAGCCAACGACCCCTGTACCGAATTTATTTACGCTCCCTAGCTCCAGTAGTTTGGGCTCTTCGTTGATACCTCGGTCAGTCACTCACTAAAGCTCTTTATAAATACAGATACTTGAATGCACTTAAGGCAGTTACTCTTTTATTGAGGCAGTAATAAGCTGTCTTAAAAAAAATAAAAACCGACTTCAAAAACACAAAAAGTCAAAACCATTATTTTAGTAAACAACATTACATTTTTTATTTTTAACTCGGTGCGGATGATTGGTGACCATGAGTTCAAATTAGGCATCGACTTCAAAATAAAAAATGTTATGTTGTTTGTATTCTTATATTATTTTTGCTTTTTTGTGTTTTAGAAGTCGCTTTTTATTTTCGTTAAATATGTTTTTAGTCTTTAGTGAATTAATTGATAGCCCATCGCAATTACATGCAAGAATACAACTGAGGGTCAATACGTGCCTATTGTATTTAAAAAACTATCTTTAAAAGTGAAGGATCCTTCCATCATAAACTAGTCTCATAACTACCAGACGCAAATACCTGAATAGCTTCAGAAGAAAAATGAAATACATTGGACGTACCTATAAAATTTCCCTCGATTTTCCTGAAACCCCATCACCTAATCTTGACTGAGGTGACAATGGAATCAATGGGGAAATATATCCTCTCAACCAAGAAAAACCTAAATCGATCAATAAATTATGGAGTTATGAGGCAACAAACATAAAAAACATACAGTCGAATTAATCCTCTTTTTTGTGAAGTCTTGTGACTAATAGTCCTCCTAATAAGTCACTGGAGGTAAATTTCAATTGATAGGATAGAGTTTATATTTTTTTAATAACCATAATTATCTTGATGACAAAATACAGTTATAAAACTAAACAAATGTTAAATGCTACATAAACATTCTATCCTGGTGGATGCATTTCCGTTCCACCTTATTAAGCATTCATACTGCGTTTCACTCACATTCCTCAATCGGTTACTTCAAATCGCTTGTCTAATTTCTGTGAGAAACCCCGAATTACCACCATCAATCATTTGTTCATATTGTTATTGTTAAACAGATGCTCAAACAGATGCTCAAGAACAAATGCGTGCCAAAAACAACTATAAATTACGATAGCCACACATTTATCGTTTAACCATTGTTTAGATACCATTCGATTAATGTTGTTTCTCTGTTGTTTCAGGCACTCTGCCGATGTAACCACAAAGCCGAAATGAGATGAGTATGCGCGTGGCGTGGGCAAGGTGGTACTGGATCGTTATATTTACGACGTGTACCGCAAGGACTGCCAGCGATTGGCTCGACTGCGCGCACATCGCGACCTGCCGCTGCAAGTGGTCTTCGGGCAAGAAGACAGCCTCCTGTGCCTCTAGTGACCTTCGCCGTCCGCCTTCTCTCTCATCTGACATCCAAGTACTCGACCTTCACGACAATCCACTGAGAAACCTTCCGCAAGAAGTGTTTGCGAACATCGGTCTCCTTAATCTACAAAGGCTTAATTTAAGAGCGACTCATTTAAGATCTATACACCCTGACGCATTTTTAGAGTTGAGAATTCTTATAGAAGTTGACCTAGCTGATAACGATCTTTCGAATATTCCAAAAGATATATTCAGGGGCAACGAAAGGTTGCGACTAGTAGTTCTAAGCAACAATCCAATCACTGCCCTGGTTGCTGACCAATTTCCACCATTACCGCATTTGCGGATGCTACTACTGGACGGGTGCAGACTACGATCACTACACACGAATTCTCTGAGAAATTTAAAGTCTTTAGAGACAATTGATTTGCGAAGAAATCAACTGACATTCCTACGATTAGTCACGTTCTCGTTGCCGGCGCTGAAAACAGTTTCACTGTCTGGTAATCCTTGGAGATGCGACTGCCGGTTACGTGAATTTAAGGACTGGTTTTTAGATAGTAAATTAGGTACAGAGGACTTAGTGTGTGTTGAGCCTACGACAAAATCTGGTAAAAAGTGGCGAAACGTATCTAGTGAGAGTATGGCATGTGCTCCAGAGGTGCGATCTAGCACTTTGGTAGTCAGAGCTGAAGTAGGTTTGTCATCGACATTCGGTTGCTTGGTTCACGGAGTTCCGAAGCCCCAAGTAACATGGTTATTAGATGGAGTGAATGTACACAACAGTACAATAGACTGCGACATGGAAGAAACAGAAACTATTGTAGACGATGATTCTGATGAAAAAGTGGCCGGTAGTGTCCGATGGGTTAACGTAACTCTTTTGAATGTAACGTCCAACGCTGCAGGAGAATGGACGTGCATAGCAGCAAGTCCTGCCGGTGAAGCTCGAGCAGTAATAAGTTTAGTCTTGCCTCGCTCCCAAACGGCAACAGCTCGAACGGCTCCAGGCATCCCTCAACTATTGGGCGTTGTGTTCGGTGCGTTAGGTATTTTAGCATCCCTTGGCTTTATTGCAGCTGTTGCTTGTTGGCATTTAAGAAGACGAACCGTACCACCGAGTCGAAGTTTTACCGACCAGGAGAAAAGATTGATTGATGCATCAGTTGTTGTCAGCTGCGATCGATCGATTGCGGATATGGCATCACCATGTGACTTCGAGTTGACTGAACGATCCCTTTCCATTGACGATAGCCAACCAAGAGGATGCGGGTTTGACCCTGTACATATAACAATAGAAGGAACTCCGGGAGCATTTCCTCCACCGCCCGCTGAGTTTGCGGTTCCAGTTCCATACGGAAACATATTTATTTCAGTTCAAGTGGCCGGGAGAGGTGAACCCGGGAAATATCCAGATTTATTGAGCGGTGGAGCGACATTACCAAGACGAAGTCGGACTTGCTGTGCAGCACCAGCATACGATAATATGGGTCCGAGAGTAACTGCAACAGGAAGTTCGACATGGTCCTTACCTGGAGCTAGTACTGAAAATATCGAGGTATCGGAAACCCCAGTTCTGACACTACCTCCACCGCCACCAGAGTTTGTGTCCCTCTAGCCCAGGCCTCTGGTACTAGATCCTTCAGCTTTGAGGTGACCTGGTACCATCTCGATAAGTCAATTAGACTATTCCCCTCTTTTATCCAATTTGTAATAGTTTGGACGTAATTATTATTTCCTTGTAAATATAATAGGTTAAGTCGAGACGATGTGTGACATCCTGTGAGATATACGTAAGGTTGTTATCAATATGTATAAAATTTAAAAATGCATTTAAGAATCTTGTTAACGTTATGTTGGGATGATGGATGATGTTGATTGAGGCGTGTTTTCTTTTCATTTGTGGAGTAATACAAATGCATAAATATATAATTTGATTTTATTAAAACCATAGTTAGGTAGATAAAATTAAAACCAAAGTAACTAGGAGCAAGTAAAAGCTATTTGTATTTCCACAAATGGAAAAGGTATTTATTCTTTTATTTTGTAGTTGATTTAATCTCTTTTGCATATGTGTCTTCCCAACTTTTGTAAATAATTATTTATTCTTATTGTACAATCTTCCCAAACATAAGACTGACCCTTTTGTCTTTTTTGTCTCTCTTTGTAATTTAACTACTATGTGTATAGCTGTACACTCCATTTAGCGACAACCAAAATAGCTTCTAAACTTTACTTTGAAAGCAATATATCTATTGTAAAGAAAAATAAACTGATCTTTGAAAATTGCAGTTTAAATTATTTAGCCTCTGAGATTTCAAAATCTTATAATTTTGGTCGGAATTCTAGACTGATTATACTCGTATAAGTATCGATATGGTAAATTGATAGAAAACATTATTTATAATGAAAAATATAATATAATGATAGTTAAATTGCAATTAATGTTGATGATCTTATAAGATATATGATGTCTTTAGAAAAATAAAATTATTTTACTCACTATCGATACTGGGAATTGAGACCAATTTCTGCATCTAGTTTCATTTAATTTCGTTCTTTATTAGTTGATAATGTAGAAAAAATAATTGCTTTAGATCTATTACTATTACATGAGCTATGAAAGTGTGACCATAGTTCTTGAACTCGAAAAAAAACGGATGATACACTTTCGTCCGAGTAACAAATGGGCCCTGTACTGAAACAGCAAAGGGGTTCAGTCCAATCGCACTATTTAAGAATGTGTTTTAAATATGAAATTAAATATGTTTTTACCATTACCGTTCCCATATGTTTTGATATCTGACAGCTGCCAAGGTGTCAAAATGAATTAGAACGGCAACATTTCTGATTTGGTTGAAACGCTGTAAAATTTACAGCGTTTAGAGGGGCAATCGCACTATTTACAGTGTAAATAGTGCGATTGCCCCTTTAAACAGCTCAGGTACTCACAAATAAAATGAAGTAAGTGTTGTAGGTCATTCGCGAAGGAAGGTAAGTTCGTAAAAACTTTACACCGAAGATGTTTTTAAGCTATTGTTACGTTTTTCTGAGCCACAGAAACGTTATCCTGGTACAGTTTCCGAAAAGAATAGTGTCGCTTCAAGTCGTAAACTAGAATAGAATATACGAGTATTTACGACTTAGCAAGTATACGAGTAACCGATTTACGGCCACTTTCAGGATTGATCCAATAAAGAGCTAGTCGTCAATTATCATCGCGAGTTTGATAGTTTTAAGTTTTACAATGTTTCAAACATTGTAAGGTGATTTACTGAAATCAGGGATAATGATGAAATCTCCTGTACAGTCAAATGTAAATTGTTAGAAGTTGTTGATAAGTATGACGTGAGCGACTTATAAACTTAAGTTGCGACCAGACTACGAGCTTCTAACTACAGGCGAGTACATACCAAGGTCTGGTCTTTCATAAGTATTACTGGCGTCTATTGGTAACTAGCTCGTAGCTTTGGACTCAGTCGATAATAGAGCTCCAAAATTAATTGGACTCCGGTCTCATTACAAAACGAGGTATAAGCTCAGTCTCGGTTGCTCTTTCACGCTGTAGGTGAAAACTTTTAAATGGCTTTGTATTACCTACTAGTGGGTCCGACAGACGTTGTCCTGCCCGATTACAGCGCCACGTACCGCGTCCAACTGTACTTTTAAACCTTCCCTGGACCTATTTAAACACACACAGTAAACTTCGTAAGAATCGGTCAAGCCATTTAAAAGTTTTTGCGAGACTATCACACAACGTTTCATTATTATATATAAGAGAAGAAGAAGAAAGAATATTACATAAATCATATAAAGTTAGCTGTAAGTTTTCCGAAAATTGTAAAATAAAATAAAAATAAAATGTTAATAAAAGTAGACAGAGACAGCATCAGGTTTAAACCAAAACTAAGCTTAGACCATGTTTTGTAATAAAACGGCTTACAAACGGAGCCTAAATCATCGACAAAAATTTCTCGCTTATCGGCATTTTACGGGATAATTTAAAAGAACTCCATCACGAATGAGTTCCAGCAGCCCCTTTCTATCGCCAGAGAAGCCGACTTTGATTAGCTTAACATCCATTCGCTGTTGATGTCGTAGAAAACGATTCCCTGTGCGGACAGTGAAACTACGTTAGGAGTAGCTACCAGCGACGAATGTATTCCCAAATACAACTTAGGACTCTTCAAGATAAGTGAACATATTATATTAAATAGAAAAGCGTACTCCATCTTAGAGATAGGAGGTGGACATACAATATTTGCTTTACATCAGGCTAGGTTGTGTTCGAATGCATTGATATCAATTTACAGGGCTATTTTGATACTATAAGTTATCACTATTTTCATTTGATATTATTAGCAAGAGTTCCCATGACCTTGTCCGGCAACGATGCGCCTCTCCTCGGCGTATCCTCTTTCTCTGATGACAAGGAGTATGCCGCGGTGACGGACATGCTCGCGCCGAGGCGTATGTGAAGGGTGTCGTTGGTTTTTAGTCAATAGGCTACGGACGCTCAACACTTTGCCTCCAGTTGCCGCGGAGTCTGATATAACCTCACCTTTTCTCAACGTGAAGTATACGTAATACATTTGCCAATAGAAAAAAAGGAGGAATGTGGGTCAGAAAGTGGATGAGGAGGGCTGTGCTGTGTGAGTGCAGGGCTGCAGGCAAGCCCAAATGACAATTGCAACGCTGTGGATATTGTCGAGTGAAGCTATTTTGATATGTTTGTAGGATACATGTAACCGCACTGGGCCAGCATGGTTCACTAAGGTCTAAATACCCTAACTTAGGGTAGGCTCGAGCCCCTCAGTGGGGACCTATATATATATGCTATGATGATGTATGTAACACAAACAAAAAAAATGTCTCATAACCAATTTCACCAACCTTGTCATAGCTTAGGAAACTTCTAAGAAGTATGCTGTCACTTTTTGTCTTTACTGGAAAGAATGTGACAGCATGCCACCGTGGAAGATCTAGGCACAATGCTCGAAGGCCTATGTAGAGTTTTCCAACAGGTGGGTGGGTTTCCAAAATGAACATGGACAAGATTAAAATTATGTCGAATTATGTCACTCCAGTGAATGTTGAAGGCTTTACACTGGAAGTTATTGACGAATATAAGTCCAACTTCTAGAAAGAGGTAAATCGAAGAATCCATCTACCACAGTGTCTAAAGACGATTTCAATTTTTGTGTTGCTAGTGATGACGTATGGAACTGAGACGTGGCCGCTTACAATGGCTCTCATGAGAAAGTTCAATGTCACTCAAAGAGCAATGGAGTGGGCTATGCTCGGGGTTTCTCTATGCAGTCGCATCAGAAATGAGAAGATCCGTGAAGGAACTAGAGTGGAGTACAAGACTTAAGTGGCAGTGGACAGGACGCATCGCTCGCAGGGCCGACGGAAAAGTCCTCGAGTTGCGACCGCGTACTGGGAAACGCAGCTTTGGTATAGGCCCCCCACAAGGTGGATCGACGATCTGGTGAAGGTCGCGGGAAGCCGCTGGATGCGGGAGGCGCAGGACCTATTCGGCTTGAAGATCCCTGGGGGAGGCTTATGTCGAACAGTGGGCGTCTCTTGAATGATGATGATGGCAGGCTATGTACCCGGGTAAAGAGGGCGACTCGTTATTTCTACAGCTATACCAAATTCATTCGAACATATCTACGTAGTTCAACTAGTTCTCAGCTCATAGTTTCGTCTGATCGAGATAATTGTTAATAAGTTTCATGTATATCTACGTACTTCAGCTAGTGTAGTTCAACTGGTTCTCAGCTCTGATCAAGATGATTTTTTAATAATTTTTAAACATTATATCTACGTAGTTCAGCTTATGTAGTTCACTAGCTTACTGTTCATAGTTTTGGTGTGATCGATCGATTGATTGTGTCAAATCGTCCTATGTTCGTCCTTTTTTCAACACAGAAAATAGATTTTAGATCTACCGCAGTGGGAGTGGGGCCCAGATGCGATTATGTGGGACTCAGCTCGCTAATCGAGGTAAAGCCACTAAAAATACTAGGGGGCTCCGTCAAATTGCGATTGCGAGAAGTTACTTTTGTGTGTAGAGACACACAAAAGTAACTTCTCGCAATCGCTTTGTGTATCGAGAGATATTCGTATAGTCCTAAGCTCATATCCCTTAGTTTATAGCTCTTACATTCACGGCATCCTAGGCTATCAATAAATTTAATACTACAGTAAGTTTTGTTGGTAAAAACATCACGAAAAAACTTTAAGAACAAAATTTACGTGCACCAGGAAACAGACTGGTATCCTATAAAAATAACCGGCCCCTCCGCTTATTATACAAGTTACAGGCATCCCCGAACGAAAGTGGCGGTAAATATTTTCCCTGAGCACATCGCAAGATAAACACAACGTAGATATAGTTGTGATAATCCAGCACACATGAAACTCTATATGTTTCGTATATCCATGAAGCCCTTCAATGGCGTTGTTATGGATGTAGGCGCCGATAATAATGTTGACTGGCATGGCTCTAGATTCGGTACATTTGGAATTTTATTTAGACTTTTTCGTCACAGATTTGAAGCAAATGTATGTTCTGCAGGCGGAGCTTAAATTATCTTGTCTTTAAATGAAGAGGATATTTTTTGTGTCCAGATAAAATTTATAAATATTTTCATTAAACAAATAAGTTTGAAAACAAGCATACTGCCCACCTAATGGTAAGTGGTAACAGTTACTTAAGTATACATGTGGCTCCTGTGGGATTCGCAACAAATCTGCGACCCCACAAGAACCACACTGTACGCTGCTAACTTGTGACACAAGATGTAAAGTTACGGTACCCAGTAATATCACTGCCATATCTTACCCTTCAAACCGGAACACAGCAATGCAAGCACTGCTGCTTTGCAGCAGAAATAGGTTAGACGGAGGTACCCAAGCAGATGACTCTGGTACAGAACTGTCTATAAAACTGTAAAAAAAGGCAACTGCGTATAAAAGTTTTCACACGATTGCAAAATCAGCTCTATATATTAAACGTAACAGCGAACAATTATTATAATTTATACTTATATCGTTCTCTGACCGTAATAATACCATATTCAGAATAATGCATTTGTCCATAAACTTAAACTTTTTTTGAATGTTTTATTATAAATGTTTGCTTTTATATGCCTATATAGATTTGTGCCATAATACTTGCATATAATGTTAAAGTAAGGAGGCAACCAATTATATGTTAGTTCATAATCATGATGTCGATATTAATTCTACTGCTGTATGCTGATATTACCGTCATAAGGTACGTGGATTGATAAATCAAGTACTTACTTTAAAAAATGAAATTATCAATGTTTGACTCAAATAAATTACTCCTCATTTGAAATTATCTAACGGACTTTATCACAGGACAAGTTTCGTCGCGAACATGTTTCAAAGTTGAGTGTGTTCAACTTTTTACTATTCATCACAATTCCAGGAGGGCGGACTCATCTAACGAATGCTCGTCCTAAATCTAAATTTAAGAGAAACGGTGCATTGGTAGTCGCGAGGGAATACCTACCTTGTTTGCTGAATGGACACGTTTTCCCGGACACGCAGCCTTGACCCGAGGCTGGATTCCCACATTTGGTATACAGCCCCTTTGGGAAACGTCAAACCTGAAACTACATTTGCCGCCTTAATAGACTCCCCTGTGAAACACCTCCTTTACCTGTTTCTGAGTCATTAGGACGCCTATCATTTATCTTTTTTGCTTACGAAATTAAAAATGTAATAATTATAACAAATAATTGAACGATAATTTGAGTTTTATGGTTAACTAGCCGACCCGTCGAACTAAGTACCGCCATATTTTTTCCGTGAATATTTTTGAAACACCTGACACAACAACTGAACGTCGATCTGTCAAATTTTTGTCAATATATTGAAGTACTTTCACAGTTTTCTGTCTCATTCACTCACTCACTTTTCATATTAAAAGATTTTCAAATAATTTCTGAACGATTTTTAGTTTTTTTTATACAATCTTTGCCCTGACAATAACGAACATAAAAAAGAATTATCAAAGAAGATTGGCAAACTTCCATACATTTTCAGAGCTGCATTTAAAGGTCGTGTTTACCAATGAAACTTACTTATATCTATAGAACACCTTTAGACTAACAAAAAAGTAAACTCTGAAAAAGTAGGGGTTTAAAAGTTATTCATTGTTTTATATCGCATCAAATATTTTGAGGTTAGAAATTCATTGTATGTGCCATCGTCGTGTAAATTGTGAGCATAATTACCTTTTTAGATCACCTGTATGTGCCACTTTGATCAAATAGATAGATGTAGCTATATATTTTTTTATTATTAAGAAATATGATTTCTTCATTCTATTAGCCGCAATTTCGCACCCAGATATTTTTAGCAATAAAGTTGGAAGCACTGTTAATTTAAAATAGCCTAACAAGACGTGCTAAGTCGTTGAAAAATTCAATAAACCACAAAAACTCAAGAAACAAACCGAACCACAAATGGACACAAACACAGACAAAACAAATGAAAATAGAGTGAAGTGATGAATGAATGAATTGCATCAATGTTCATGTAGCTAGAAAGCAAAGGAATCTCTGCTATACGATCAAGTCTTTAGTAGTTTTTTGTGTAGTGAAGTACGAAAGTAAGTTCTTCAGTAAAAACCAACTACAAATATCTCTTTTCTCCGGTCTTCAAAATTCACGATTTTTTTGGAGTAAATTCGATTCGTAAATTCGATTCAACTTTATTTATATTTTAAGTTTTCAAATGTAAACGGTCTATAAAAATATGAGGGCGGATTTCGCCAGTCTTCTTTAACACATTTGTAGCGGAGTAGTGAAGAGCAATGAAATATGACTGTTTCCTAATGTTTTAAATGAATAAGCGGACTAATTGATAGTAGATAATTTATTATAACAATAATACGTATTGACAAGAAAGATAATAAAACAGAATGACAAGACAAAAATAGCAAAGACACTGACAGATAAATTTGAATATGAAAATGACAAAAAAGTATAAAAACAATAATTATTTATGAAAGAAGAGAGAATATTGATATACTATGTTTTAGTGAATCTTTCCTGAAGTATCAGGATGTAAATATTATACAGATACCAGGGTATAAATTAGCTGCTTGTTATTGTAGAACAAAGTCAAGAGGTGGTGTTTGTATATATGTTAGGAGCAATATACATTATAAGAAACTGGAATGTACCGAATCACTTAGTATGGATAAAAACTTTGAATGTTGTGGAATAGTATTACCTGAAGTAAATTATATCATTTTATGTATTTATAGAACCCCAGATTCCCCAGGATCAAATTTCCATGCTTTCATAAAGGCTCTGGATCTGTTATTAGCGAAACTTACAATTCGGTCTAGATATATAAAAAAGAAAATTATAATAACAGGAGACTTTAATATTGATACTCTTGTAAATAACAAAAAATCTCAATTATTTCAAAATACGTTACATAATTATAACATAAATTTAACAATTCATGAACCTACTAGAATAACTCCAACATCACAGACATGCATAGACAATATTTTAACAAACTTGAAAACTTATTGTTCAAAGGTTGTTCATCTCGGTTTATCTGACCACTCTGGTCAAATTATAAATGTACCTAGTAATCAGGGCTTCAAATGAAAAATACTGGTTTATATCTAAGAGGAATACTGACAAAAATATAGGTATTTTCTTATATTACCTATCACAATTAAGTTTCTCAGAAGTATATTTATGTCATAATGTAAAATCAGCCTATAGTGTTTTTATAAATTTATTTAAATTAATATACGATATATGTATACCAGTGCAAAAAAGCAAAGTTTTCTACAATAAAAAAATGAATTGGCAAACAAAAGGTAGCAAAGTAAAGCGAGCCCTGCATAGACAAATAGTACATAAACGTCAAACACAACTTCTCCCTCATTATAAAAAATATTGCAAAATTTTAAAATCCGTCACTCGTTCAGCCAAAAAAAAATATAATATTGCATTTATAAAACGAAGCACTAATAAAAATCAAGCAACATGGAACCTCATAAAGAAACTGACTACATCCCAAAATTCATTTAAGAGTACTATAAACAGCATACAAGTCAACAACACAAATATCACAGATGCGTATACCATTGCAGAAACATTTAATGATCACTTTGCTAATATAAATTCATTTAAATCGACTAATTATAAAAATAATCGTTCTGTTACACAATCTCATAGTATATATTTGACACCAGTTGACTCATTTGAACTAAGAAAAATCGTGGCCACATTAAAAAATAAAAGGAGCTGCGGGATTGATGACAAATCCATGAAAGTCATAAAAAGTGCATTTGAATATATAAGTGAGCCACTAGTTTACATTATAAATTTAATGATACAGACAGGTGTATTTCCGCAGGAGTTAAAAGTAGCAAAGGTTAGACCATTATTCAAAAAAGGTGGCAAAAGCAGCATAAATGACTATAGACCAATAGCATTATTATCAAATTTTTCTAAAATATTTGAAAAAGTAATATATAACAGACTCTTAGCGTTTTTCAATAAAAATAATTTGCTGAGCAGTAATCAATATGGCTTTCAAAAAAAGAAATCAACTACCCTTGCTGTGTTTAGAATCCTTAAAGAGATATGGGATTCCTTAAACCACAAAACCCAGTGCATTGGACTGTTGTTAGACATGTCTAAGGCATTCGATTGTGTTAAATACGATATCCTTTTTAGTATGCTGAATAATCTAGGTATTCGCGGGTTAGCTCTTAAGCTTTTAGAAAATTATCTTACTGACAGGGAACAAGTAACTGTAATTGATACATATAATACAAATACAAAAACATTCGAAAAAGGTAAAATCAAAATCAATAAAAATGACTCAGGGGCTGCCTCAAGGAAGCATCCTAGGGCCTCTTCTATTCCTAGTTTATATAAATGAATTCCCAAATAACATGAAAAACTTATGTGTAATGTTTGCCGATGATGCCACAATTTTTATTTCAGATAATAATAAAAATAGAAATGTTTTTGAAAACAATGTTAATAAAGCCCTTAAATCAGCTGTTTCTTGGCTAAAATCAATAAATTTAAATGTTAATTCAAATAAAATTAAATTCATTCAATTTAGAAATTATAAAACAAATTCTTATAAACTAAATATTACTGAAAATAACAATAAAATAGATGAAGTGGACGAAGCGAATTTTCTTGGTGTCATGATTGATTCTCATTTAAACTGGAAAGCACATATATCAAAAATTAACGCAAAAATTTCTAGTCTTTGTTTTGCTTTATCTATACTTGCCGAAACTGCGTCTACAGATGTAACCAGGACTGCTTATTTTGGGCAGGTTTATCCGCTACTCACTTATGGTATCATTTTTTGGGGAAACTCTGTCAATGTTGATTCGACTTTCATTTTGCAAAAACGATGTATACGTATAATTTATAATATGTATTCCGACGATACCTTAAGAAATACTTTTAAAGACAAGGGGTACCTAACCTTAACTAATATTTATATTTTGGAAGTGTCAGTATTTATTAAGCAGCACCCAGAGTTATTTGATGAAAAAACATCTCAATGTACCCGTAATGTTCGTAAAAAATATAAGTATAATTTACCTATTCCTATAAGTAATAATTATATGTTTTATAAGAGTGCTTTCTTCACCAGTATTAAAGTATTCAATCATCTACCTCTAGAAATAAAAGCCCTAAGTCTACCTAAATTCAAATTTAAATTAAAACATTGGCTGATGAAAAATGTTTTCTATAGTTTGAGTGAATACTTTTATACAATATATTAAATGTAATGTAAAATAGTGAGTAAGTAATAATATGTAAATCTCTTTTATTTTTTTAAATTGCATGCCCGTTATGGGTAAACTGTTGAACTTATAAATGCATTAACACCAGCACTTTGTACACAGTTTAGCAATAAAGACTATTCTATTCTATTCTATTCTATTCTAACAGCCTTATTAATAAAAATCGCCTATTCCCTCCTTAATCCGAACGTACTCTCGGAGTAGTTACTACCAGTTTAAGCTAGGAGTAGCTTTGTGTTTATAACATTATTAATAAACACGGAGTAAGCTTAGACTAACAAAGCCTTCCTTACTCTCGGATTAACGCATATGTTATGGCAACCCTTGCAATTTAAAAGTAAAAAGAATGAGTCGGTGAACGATTTGAGCATCGTGTGACAGACAGAAATACATGGGATGACAGTTTTTTCTGTTTTTTTCACCTTTTTGAGTTTGAGATTGTCTTTCAAGGTTATTTTGTGGTTATTTTGTTCGCGATTTGTGATCGCAATATTGCAAAAACATGACAAATTCAATTTCTTCGATTTCGTTGATCAACATCAAATCATCTAAATAATAGTCACTTTCCATTTTAATACAATACAAAATTAACCACACCAACAATAAACACAAATTCTCTCAATTCGACTGTGAAAAATAAAACGGTCGCCATTTAATGACAAGACAAGATACGTGTCAAAGTTGACAAATTATATAGATTTACGCAAAGACAACGCTACTCCAACCTTAATCTGTCGCTAAACTAGGTAGCTAGCAGGTATAACATTTACTCCGAGAGTAGAGTTGGATTAGCTTACTCCTTCCCTACTCCGTGTTTATTAATATAAAAAATGTTTACTACTGACTTAATACTCGGAGTAAAGTTACTCCTGCCTTAGTCTACGTTTATTAATAAGACGGTAGGAGTATAACGGCTCGGTAACAACATTCATTGCTGAGGGCTTAATATAAAAAGCCCGCCAGGTGCCACACTATTATTTCTTGATAATGTTGATTCATTAATTATAAAGTTTTTACAAGTTCACATACAAGTCTATGTGTGCGTACGGAACGACGCGCGTTTGCCAGAGGTACCAGCAGGTAATAACGACGGACGCTGAGGAACGTGATGACGACGGTTTCGTCAAGGTCCAGAAGAGGAAAGTGCGCCGACAAAGAGGGACACAGAACCGCTGCGGCACCACACCTACAGGGCCCAACTTCCTGCTGCGAGCCGCAATACCGACCACGGCCGTGTACCTGTCCCGCCTGTACTATACCACCACTGAGCAGGACGTCGGACAGTACATACTGAAGAAGGCCAACTTCAATCTGAGGGTGCAGCCATTGGAGTCGCGTCATAACGCTAGTTTTAAAGCGTTTGTGGTGCGAGTTCCGAACTCTGCGCTGGACACCTTCATGAAGGAGGACTTTTGGCCGAAGGGAGTTGTGTATAGGAAATTCCGTGGAAGGATTCCTAACACCACCGGAATGGCGCAGAATACGCCTAAGAAATAATTTTACTAACATAGCCTATTAAGTACTATATACTAACAAAATTGTATTTTATATTATGTATGTTAGCTTATAAGGTATGTATCTATGAGCCTAAGTTGTTCGAGTATAAATAAAAAAAAAAAATAAGCCAAACAAAATATTTGGGGCGGTCACTCGCATCCGAGTGTGCGGCACCAGTGGTATTGTATGCCTCCACTCGGATCCGACTGTTCGGCAGTGAAAGGGTTAAGTGCAGTCGTTAGGAAGTTATGCGCGTACATACATTTCGACGATTCATTTTTATTTATAGAAGATTTTGTGATTGGTTGGTAAAGTTATTGTAGGTACTCATTAAAGTCTTATTACAGACCAAAAACCAAGTTTCTGAATGAAATCTGCTACAAAAAATTTAGATTTATTATGTTTAGAAATTGTCAGTTGTTCAGGTCATAGGTATCTTCATAAAAATGTGTTGCAGTCCCGTAACAAGGGTTTTCTTAAATATTTTATAAATATTGGCATTTTACAAAAAGTATCTGAAAATGAAATGCAAGGATTCAAAATACCTCACCGCTATTCTTGGCAAGATATTTGCCGGGATTATTATAGGACTTTTTATTTATTTTTGTAAAATTGCAACCATCACTTCACAACAAGCTAATACTTTTCGTATCGGTCATAATAATTGGAACTTACAGCAATGATGTAAGTACTCGTATGTATGTGTCGTTCGTCGTCATTTTTAGCGGATTATTATGATACAAGTACGATTTTAATAAAATGTTTATATCTATCGCGTGTAAATCAATAACCTGCACTTGCGCAAAAAAGAAATGTGTGAATAAAAGGGGAATATAAATTTGTAGAATATTTTGCTGCAACTTTCCCAAGTCCCGCCCGAGCGAGCGACATCATCAAAAGATTTCAAAGATACAGCTTAGCATGCATTGCAAATTCAACAAGAGATTTACAGAAAATATTTTAGATATTTTAAATTATATTATAGTATTTAAACGGTACCTACATTCTTGGAAATTCTCACCAATGCCTCGGACAGTCCCGAGAATTCACCTTTGAATATTCCTGTCTCGATTTATCCAAACGGAACCCAAGGGAGTTATGTCGCCACTGGAAATGCACAGCGAATTGTTATATGAATTGAAAAATAAAAATGCTCTCCCTTTTCTTTTAAGGAAATACTTATCGACTAAATGTAAGAAAAGGTCGGTACATATTGTATCCTTTTTAGATGATACCTTCGTTCTAGATGACACAAAAGTTCATGTCGATTTGATTTTATAAAGAGTATAAATCACAGATTTTTATTTTAGAACAGTATGTCATGTCACGAAACCCACTGTTGAACAAAATAAAAGAAAATGTTTAGTATTTTGTAAACATTGTTTAATTACAGCACGTATTCCGCCTAAAATATTATTTTTTACGCAAAATACAAAGTACGTTAAATTATTCAAGGTAGACTGATAAGCCGAGTTTCATTCACGAAACATTCATTAGCTAAGTAAACAACCATCTCAATGGAGCACGATCAGTTTCTAGTTGAGTGCCCAAGAAACAATCGAGTGAAAGGACATTGCTCTGCGTCCATACATTGTTCGCCTCAATACCAACAGCAGTGAAAAAATACTTTTCGTATAATTAGACATTAGTAAATGCTGTACGTCCACATTAATTACTACAGACAAGCTTCGAAATCGAAATATATAACAAAATGAATCGGATTTTGAGGTTAGTTGAAGTAACACTTTATTTCGTTAGATCAATACACATAGTCTATACTTACTTATAAAATTATTAAACTAATAATTATTGCAGTGCACGTAGTACAGAAAAAGAAATCTCGAAATTATAAAACAAGTCAAAAACACAACGCATTAACAAGCGACAGCGCTTGAGTAGTCAATTGACGTATGTTTTAATTTAATTTACGTTGTAAATTGTGAAAGAAGTTATAAAACATAATTTATACAAATAAATAAATATAAAATCGACTCAATTCTATTCAGTTGAGCAAAGGTAACAATAACCATTCGTATATTTTACTTCATTTGGTTTTGTTTCTGAAAGTACTTTTAAATATTTTTGATTTGTCCGTCGAATACATATATTTGTAATGAGTGTTATAAAAAATGCATATAATTATGACGTCAATCAAATCTTTGTTGGTCATGGGGCGATTTTCGACATTGTCCTTTCTGAATCAAGCTACAGTTTGCCTAGATGTCGACGTGGACTTACAAAAGATGTCAGTGTAACTTTACCAGACTATTCTGATGGCCAAACATAGGTAGTCACTCGCAAAAATACTTCCGTTAAGATTTTTCCGTTACTAACAGCGGGTCGGTTTTTACATTTGTGACTTTGTATTTTCATTAAAAATGCTAAATAGTTTGAAAAAATGATGAAAATAAATCAAATACAAGAAAAAAATCGTCTGTACCATACCGTGTGCCACCGAGCTCTTACTAGCCCTGACGAAATTCTCAACTGTACCTACTGATCCCTTTCGTATTTGTTACGCCAAAGAAAGTTCGGTTTTATTAAAACAACACGAGTTTTTTGAAGGTTTTTTTGCAATATACAAAAGAGTTGGCAAACATGGCCCGCCTGGGGGTAAGTGGCAATAGTGCCCGTAGATGTAGTTCCTGTAAGATTTGCAAAAATACAGCCCCTACAAGGTTGAATTTCCGTTGCCAGCTTGTGACAAAAGATGTTCACAGCACCAAGTAATATCACTTAATGTATTACTCTTCAAATCTGAACCAGCGGACCTACCGCCTAACTCATAGCGATCACTCGCAATCGCTTTCGTGACATTAGAACAATAGTTCTAATGTCACCTGTGACATCAAAACTATTGTTCTAATGTCACGATAGCGATTGACCGCTTTGAGTTAGGCGGTAGCCCCCTAGGCCGCCGTCACTACGCTCTAGGTATAGGATAAGTACTTACCGTTCCGTGCACACTGAGAGTGCAAAAGCAGTAGGGCTGCCGCGTTCTTGGGGTTAATGCATGCATACTCGCTGTGTATGCATTAATCCCATTGCAAGGTTTCTCGCGTTTTCTTGCGTAGCAATGTGAGGCCGCAGAACTACTAATCACGCGTGGCATTAAGGTGTGATTCATCTTGGATGCTCAAAGTTAAGTTATTTAAAATGTCGGCTTTTTCGAACTTCAAAGAAGTGCAACTTCTGTTCTGTACGTAGTACTATTATGTATTTTGTGTCTGAACACTGCAATGCAAACATCGCTGCTTGGCAGCAGAAGGTCGGTGGTGCTGTGGACGCGGCACAGGCCTTCTAATCGGAGGGTCCGGGGTTCGATCCTTTCATTGACCAATGTGTTTTTTATTGTCGATTTTCATACGTTTGTCCGACGATCCTACAGTGAAGGGAAACATCGTGAGGCAACCCGCATACATCTGCGAAGAAGTTCAACGATGTATGTGTAGTCGACCAATCCGCACTGGGCCAGCGTGGTTAACTAAGGTTTAATCACCCTAACATAGGGTAGGCTCGAGCCCCTCGGTGGGGACGTAAATGAGCTGTGATGATGGAGGTACCCGTAAAGACGACTCTAGTCCTAAATCAGACTTTTGACTGTTAGTTATAATAAACGTCTCAAATTGATATAAATGTTTGATTGAATTATGTTTTAAGATTTTAATTGTTTCTGAAATGTGACAAAGTATATATTTGAATACACACAGATAAGTATAATAAAAATCTCTTTATTCAGATGTAGTATACTCAATTCGTAAATATAATCCCTTTAATCACGTTCAGCACAGAGATCGAGTGATCACCTATTGCGCAACGGGTTGCGGGTTCGATTCCCGTACTGGACAAATGTTTTGTATGGCCTACAGAAATTTGTTCCGGTCTGGGCGTATGTGCATGTGATATTCTATGTTTGTAACTGCACCCACGACACAGGAGAAAATCCTAGTGTGGGGCTACGTTTTTAAAACTAACAAAAAAAATCTAAATAAAAGCATTGGATGCAAAATTTCAATTCAAATATAGTAAATTCTTCCAAGTTTTCTTTGAAATGGTTACTGAATAAACTTGAATAAACAGCAACACTCGATGAAGTATAAAAGCGATCATAAAATGCTTTTATACTTAGCTTCTTTTTTTCACTTTTGGTCCATGTGTTTAATTTTCTTATCGATGAGCTGAAAATTGCTCTATTGCTTTTATCTATTTCAATCTAAGTAAATCATTAGATTTCTTGAAATGAACTCTCCTAGACAATGCTTATTATTTTCACAATACATCTCATGTAGTTGAGCAGGTATTCCTATTAATGCATAATTTCAAGAGGACACTTATTTAAGTTCGTCAGTGCAGTTTTGCTTCGATTACTCTGCATAAAAATATTTTGTGCTTATTCTTTCTATGTCATAATTATCATCTTTGTTGAGATTTAGCTGTTTAGTGAAGTGGATCATTTCTTGTTCTTGAGACACGCAGCGATTTAAGCAAAATGTTTATTTTTATTGTTCGCTGATTTTAAATATTCAGATAAGGGGATTGTAGGTATTTAGTTTATTTATTTATTTATTTTTAAACTCTTTATGTACAGTTTTGTATACAAAGGCGGACTTAATGCCTGGGGCATTATCTGCCAGTCAACCTTCAGGTGATGCAGAGAAAAAAAAAGAGGTAGATGTACAAGTGATAATAAAAACCTTGTTTAATATATATTTATATATTATATATGTATAATTAAATAATCAATATATATATGTATAAATAAAATGCAATTACATACAATATAAATACTAAATATAACAACTGAATAACAACTTTAACATTGGCTTAAAAGCCACCAGTTCATGTTTAATTTCGGCAATCACCAGATTGGTAGTTCGTTCAGCCGAGAAAATGCGATTCGTGGTGGCTCTTTAATAATATTGAATAAAAAGCTTAAATTTAAAGATCGTAAAGACATTGTGAGCCTCTCCGTTGAGCGAGCAATAGAGATAGCCTGCGTGGAGCTGGAGCAGATTGTTGTATTAAGCGTATACAGGCCTCCTTCAGGATTGTATGATCTTTTTAAAAATACAATGGACGAAGTGTTGAAAAAGGTTCATAAGCCAGGAAAACAAATAATAGTATGTGGTGATTTCAATATTAATTTATTAGAAAGTTCTAATTTATGTACAAGAATTAAAAATTTGTTTCAATCATATAACCTTGAAAATTTATTTTTAGAGCCAACAAAGACTACTCAGCTGTCTGCCACATGTATTGATAATATCTATACCAATATTGTGCCTTTAGAAAAAAATATTATTAATAATTTAGAATCTGACCACTCTGGGCAATTTGTTACTATACCTTTTAAATTTAAGCATGTGGAGAAAAAGAATATCACTGTTGTACCAAAGACTGCTGGTCGATTGGAACGTTTAAATAATAATCTGGGTATTAAATTAAATTATTTAGACTATGAAGAGAACCCAAATATATTGTATGAAAAGTTCTTTAACATATTTTGTTCAGAATTTAAAAATATATTTGTTCCAAAAACCATTTCAGTTAATGGTACATTAGCTTTTAGTGAATGGGCTACACCAGGTATTCACAAAAGTAGAATAAAACTTTATGACCTTTATTATGAACGGACATTTAACACTAGTGATGAGTTTAAATTGTATGTAAAAGCTTATTCCAAATTATTTAAAAAAGTTTGTAAGCTTGCTAAATCTAATTATTTAAGTTCAAAAATTCAAAATAGTAGTAATAAAATTAAAACAACATGGAATATTATTAATAATAAAACTGGAAGGGTTAAAAATAATAACGGTGATTTTTGCTTAAATATTGAAAATAAAATTACAGTAGACACTGAAGTAGCTACAGAATTTGAAAAGTTCTTTACTGACATTCCAGTTTCAATCACAAAATCGTTGGATTCATCCCCTACCGTTGCTGAATCTATTTTAAAAGATCATGTAAAAACTTGTAGTGATACATTTAAATTTGATCATATTAGTGCAAACGACTTAATAAAGTCATTTAAAACTCTGAATAAATAGAAAACCGTGGATCTGTGGGGCAACTCTGTTGATATCTCTAAATCTGTAATTGAGACAATAGCTCCAATACTGGCTAGTATTTTTAATGATTGCATTGACTGTGGTGTATTTCCTGATTTAATGAAACTGAGTAAAATTATACCATTATATAAATCTGGTTGCACATCAGACCCCAGTAATTTTAGACCTATTTCTGTGCTACCTACTTTTAGTAAAATTTTTGAAAAAATAATGTTGGAGCAAATGCAAAGCTATTTTAACAGGAATAATCTTCTACACTGTAAACAATTTGGTTTCAGGAGGGGTCGCTCAACAACCGATGCTGGTGTTGAGTTAGTACAACATATATATGAGGTCTGAGAGGACTCTCATGATGCGTTGGGCGTTTTTTGTGACTTGTCCAAGGCGTTTGATTGCGTCCATCATGAAACTTTGATCAGGAAATTACACTACTATGGATTTCACGATACTGTTCTGGATCTACTCATCTCCTATCTGACTGAGAGGATTCAGAAAGTAGATGTCAATGGGAAGAGATCTCAGGGCTCCTCGGTTAAAATGGGAGTTCCGCAGGGTTCGATTCTTGGTCCTTTTCTATTTTTAATATATATTAACGACTTGCCTAATTATGTTCAAGACAGGCATGAGATAGTATTATTTGCAGACGATACTTCACTTTTATTTAAAATTAAAAGAGGATTGCAAATTAATGACGATGTAAATAATTCTATCTCAAGAATAGTTCACTGGTTTAATATGAATAATTTGTCCCTCAATGAAGGGAAAACTAAATGTATAAAATTTGTCTTACCTAATGTTAGTAAAGAGAGGTTCAGACCACTGTAAACATAAAGGATAAAAATGTGGGCCTTGTGGACACCGTTGTATTTCTTGGTATTACTTTAGATTCTAAGCTTCAGTGGGGCCCACATATTGATAAATTGTCGAAGAGACTTAGTTCTGCAGCCTACGCTGTATGGAAAATACGTCAGCTGACCGATGTTGATACAGCAAGACTTGTATATTTTGCTTATTTTCATAGTGTAATGTCGTATGGCTTGTTGCTGTGGGGAAATGCTGCCGACATTCAGACTATTTTTGTGCTGCAGAAGAAGGATATTCGAGCAATTTATAATCTTAAAATGAGAGACTCTTTGAGAGAAAAATTTAAAGAATTTTTCTCTCAAAGAGTCTCTCATTCATTCAGTAAATACTAGACAAAAGAATGTGTTAGCATTACCTAATACTAGACTTAAAAAAATAATAACTCTTTTAGAGGCTTTTGTGTACGTTTCTACAACAAACTTCCAACAATTATTAAAGAACTTAGCTTAAATAAATTTAAGACTGCAGTCAGGAAAGTACTTATGAAAAAAGCATATTATAAGGTGTCGGACTATCTGACAGATAAAACTGCTTGGAATTGACAAAAAATGTATCAATTTGACGTTCATTAAGTACACTTTGTGATTGTTGGATGTATGTATTTGAGTTACTGTTCCAATCACTCCGGCAGGCATTTCTATATATATTTTAATAAACCAAAGTTATGTTTGTGAAATAATGTAATGTTGGCAATTTAAAAAAATAGACCTTTCGAGTTTCTTGCCTGTTCTTCTCAAGAAGGCTCTCCCAATTTCCGAACAGATGTAGAGACAACTTTTTTTTTTCATTTTACTTGTATTTGCATATATCTTAATTATGGTTGAGATGTATGTACATACAAGGTTTAAATAATACATAGCTTATCTTGACTTGTTGCATTTTTTAAATTAATTTATTGATTAAATAGAGTTTTGTAATTTGTTGACGTCAATAAGTGCCTGTAAAGGTCTATGTTGAATAAAGATTTTTGAGTTTGAGTTTGAATAGAGATACCTAAATCCTACCTTTAATATACGTATAACCTCAGCCTCACTATGTATCCAGAATTTTTTCCTGATACAGTTTCCTTAATTTATTCTTAAAACCCAATTTACTAGATGACTTTCTGACATCAAGTGGAAGAGCATTCCACAACTGGATTGACTGGACTATAAACGAGGAATGTATGATCTCATACCGGTGAGCGGGACATATGAGGAGAGCATTAAAAGTGGAGCGGAGGGATCTATTGTAAGATGTACTAAGATATTGAAGGTGATTTTTAAGATAATTAGGAGTATTGGGTTCATTAAGCAGAGAATATAGGGTTGTTAAGGTTCTCATGTGTCTTCGCTCTCGTATTGGGAACCATTTCAAGCGTAACCGGTACGCAGAGATGTGATCATACTTCCTTAAATTAAAAACGAATCGAATGCAGTTATTCAGAAGGCGGTCCAGTTTATTGAGTAGATCTGCATTCAGGTCGAGATAGCACACATCAGCATAGTCGACAATAGGGAAAATTAAAGTCTGTACAAGCGTTTTCTTGGTGTCAGTAGGCAAGAAGTTTTTAAGGCGATACAACGACCTTAGTACACCTGTTACCTTATGACATATACTGGCAATCTGTGGTCTCCAACTAAGACTAGAATCCAGAAGTAAGCCCAGGTTCTTCACTGTGTTGCTCATGGGGATAATTTTACCATTATAAACAACAGATCGTATCCTATCAGGGTCCACACTCGACATAGTTCTGGAGCCACCAATAATTATGGCTTGGCATTTTGAAGGGTTGATAAGGACTCCAAACTGTACAGACCAACTCCTTATTCTGTCAAGGTCCAGATTGATTGCATCAACAGCATCATTTATATTATCAACCTCTGCCTGAGCATAGAGTTGCAAGTCATCGGCATACAAATGATACGCGCAACGAAGACTGTGAGTGATAAAGTTTATGAAAATTGAAAACAGAAGTGGGGATAATATGCTGTAATGCTTTTTCTTGCTAAATTGTAGTAATATAGGGAAATCTTAAAGTTGAAGGAAAAAAAAACAAACTTATTCCTTTAGTCCGATACAAAATGAAAAGCTTTATTCTGGTAGGTACATGGTTGTAATTCACTTATGCATAATGTTACTGAAGTTAACAAAATCCCTCAATGCAAAGCACTTAACTAAATTTTTATTTAATACAAGCCAAGGGCAGGATGGTTCAGGTTTGTTTGATCAATCTCGGCAGGTAAAAATCAGGTTCAAATTGGGTACAAAACTACAAAATGAGGGGCAATAAAGTACACGAACAAATAGTTATAGGTTTCCTTTTTTTTAAAAGAAATTAGTAGCCTTCCCCGGAGCGGTTGTTAGTGGGTCATACCTTCAATGCTAAGTTTCTGCGATCACGGGTCAGAGATATAATATTCCAATTTCTTAACTTATTCTCTGTTTCTAATATTATTTGTGTAATTCCACAGAATTCCTCCTTGATATTAGGTTATTAGGTAGGTTAGTTGCAGCGGAGCCCTACGGCCTCCGGGAACTGCCCTGGAGATTCATAGCACAGTGTTATGTTAAAAATATAATTAAATATGCCTATGATCTTGAGGTCAGTGGGTCTAACACTGAGTTCTGAAGGAATCCCAGTCAATACATTTGAACTTCATGTAATAAACATAGCAAATGAATTCTAAAACATAATTTTTAATAAATCGACAAATTGTCTTATTGGTTAGTTAATAAAAAGGACCTATGGAGGGGAGAGCACCAATTTTGTGTATAATTATTGCTATTAATAAAAAGAAAACAGCTTAATTTGTGAGTTCTTTGCCAAAGAAGGATGTGAAACTTAATATTGTGAAAATTTAGAATTTAACATGAAATTCGCAAGTGTTACTCAATATATGCCTTAATCCCACTAAGATGCCGTTTACTATCAAGGTTTTTTAATGAAATAGGGGATGAAAAAGGCGAATTTTGGAAATGTAATATGTTTGATTTAATAATCAATTTACCCACAAATAAAAATAAAATTAACAAAATCTGTTTTAAATCATGAAATATAATAAGTTAATTAGATACCTTAGTGTGGGCGGAGTATTATCTATTGATATAATTTATTTATTCAACTAATTCACCGAATCGCGCGCCGGCGATTATAAATATGATTGAGCTTTTACTCTTCAAGCTGAAAACAAAAATAACTCACTTTGTTAAATTCAGGGTGGCTTTTCGAATTAAATTCACACGGAAAACGAGAGAAATACCTACGAAATAAATATATAAAAACTTTATGATCTTCAAATCAATAACAAATTACTTCGATCGATGTCTCACAGACTAGTCATAACCTAGACGATAGACTAAACCAACGCTCCACTTGCGCGCAGATTTGCGTTTATGTGGAAGCGACGGAGCCGAGGTCCGTTTGCTGAATGTTAAGCGCCGTATTGGCGACGGAACCTCTCCTAAAACCAAATTCATTTCATAACACTCGTAAGACTCTTAACTTGCTTCAAGATGTGTCAAGTCAACATACGGATCTTTCGAAATTCTACAATACCTATGCAATAAGTATTTCCAGCTAAAGTTATGTTTAGTTGAAAAACAAAACGTAATGAAAAATTAACCTTAAACAAATTGTGAATGCTTTCCAAATTCTATTGGACGAAACTATAATTATATGATCTATAAGTTTAAGTGTATTTTATTAAAATATGTCTATAGAAATGATCAAAACAAACGGTCCAAATGTCAAATTCCGAATTTTGAGAAAATCAACCCACCTAAATGGAAGCACGGGATTTTGGGCGAAAAAAAACTATCTTTGTAAATAAGGCCAGGATAAACGCGAGATTTATTTTGTTTATGCAAAAAGTGAATAATGACCAAAGATAATTGCAAATGTCACTGACGTGACGTGAAACGACGTTGACGTTGACACTTGACATTGATATTGTGAAATTAATTGACAAAGTTATTGTAATTATGATTTTAGTTGTGAAATTTGTGTTAAAACTACAGTGAAACCAAAGTGTTTTTGCAAAATTAGTGTTTTATGAAATTTTAAGAAAAAACAGTGTTACAATGCCGCCTTGAGGGACACCCGCTACAAGGTTATTCCATGTGGAGGAAGACTCCTCACAGATAACAGATTGTTGTCGTCCCTGAAGATAGGAAGAGAACCACTCCAACACTACAGGGGAAACCATAAGATGAGAAAGCATGGACAGAAGTATTTTATGGTTAACGGTGTTAAAAGCATTCGAGAAGTCGACTAGAACTAGAACAGTAACTTTTCGCTCCTCAATGCCAGTTTTAATATCGTTTGTAACCTTAAGAAGAGCGGTAGTGGTGCTATGACCAAATCGGAAGCCAGCCTGAAAAGGACTTAGGACACAATTTTTATGGGTAAATGAGGAAAACTGTTTATGGATGCAAGCTTCAAGAACTTTGGATAGGTAGGGAATAATAGATATTGGGCGAAATTGATTGGGGAGAGTAGGATTGGGAACTTTAGGGAGTGGACGCACTAAGGCTTTCCTCCAAAGGGTGGGTAATGTACGTGATTCTAGAGAAAAGTTTATGATCTCTGTGATTGCGGGGAGGATATGATCAAGAAAAGGGACGAGCATCTGACGACTGATGTTGTCACATCCCATAGCATTAGTTCCAATCTTAAGGATAATCTTTTTAATTTCATCTGAAGTCACCGGTGAGAAAGTAAAAGGGGGAATGTTGGGACGGGGAAGACCAGCAACGTAGGCAGTCGTATTAGAAATCATAAGATCGCTAAGATCCGAACTGATAAAGAAATGATCATTTAGATCATCTAAGCTGATGCTACTAGGGAGGTCAGAGTGGCGTGCCTTACCAATACCGAGAGTTCAAAGGATTAAGGTTCAAAGGATTTAGTTCAAAGGATTAAGGTCTTATGATACTATAACATGAAAACAATTATACATCTAATGTCAAGCTTTCACAGCTTACACATAGCTTTATCAATGCAAATTTATAACATTATGTTTTACTGTATATTCTTTGTTTATTTTCTTGTCACTTTTATTAGATGCTGGCCAGTGTGTTTTCATATTGTAAATGCATATGTACCGGTAGACTGTCACTAACTTTTAGGAGAGTAATGGGTTAAAAATTGCTCGTCGTATTTTATATTATCATAGTATCAATTTACATAGGAGATAGCACTTCCAATTTTAAATATTACATAAGGTCTCGATATTTAAAATGTGGTCCTATATGACCAATTTAATCCAGTAGCACACCTGCACCTCAATTGCAAGATGCTCATGATAAGGCTCATTTGAAAGCATTCAATTCGTAAAGCACCACAAAATTTGTTGAATAGCTTTGCAACCTACTTCACGAAATGTCTGCCATCAAAGACTAATGAGAGGTAGATTAACCTTCGACCACCTAGCACCTATTTTTGTCCTTTAACCACCTACGTGCGGTCGCAGAGACCTCTGATGGATTATTGCGTTTATTTTGGGATCCATCATAACAAATTTAAGTTCAGTGAAATAAAATGCATGTTTATACTCAATCACTTTATTTTAGCACCACAAATAGGCAGCAGTTATAGAAAAGTTTTATAAAATGGTAAAATATTTAAGAATTATCAATTAAGGCACTAAAAATAACTATAGTAAGAAATCGAGAACTTTATCATTAGGAACTTAAATTTTTTACTTCTTTTTCTTATTTCTAATAATTTCAATAAACTAAAAATAAAATAAAAATAACAAAATATTAAAAATTAAACAAAATTGCTATGCCTAAACTTTTACATTTCTTTGCGGCAGTTACGGAACATTTTTTTCGGGCACTCCAAACAAATTGGCACTTTTCGGCGGAATATTATCTTCCAACGAGTCGTTTTCTTCTGGAGAGTTGGACGTTGGAGATTGTGACCTTGAAGAGGCTGTTGGTTCTGGCAAAGCTATTTTGATCGTCGTCACCTTCAACTTCAGATTCGGATTCACACTCTTCAGTCTGCACTCGAGTGGTTATATCAGTTTCGACGTCGCTGCAATTCTCGTCAGAAATGTTTTCGTCATCTGAGATCTCTTGCTGAAGCCATCTTTCAATATTTTCGTAATTTTTGATACTAAAACAGAATAAATAAATGAACGCACAAAAGTCACACAACCACCTACGTGCGGTCACGGAGACCGCTGGCGAAATATTTTTAATTACCCTGGCCAAACGCGCGCACATACACACTCGCCAAGCGCAAGCGCGACACTGATTAGTGTGTAGAAAAGGTACACGAACGCGCTGTGATGTCACTCACTCATGGAAATATTTGAATTTGAAAAATCGTTGCGGTCTCTGACATCGCTGGTAGTTGGTTAAGGGTTGAAGACGTAAAGTTGTTCTTTTTAGACGGTATCAGCTCCAGCAGTTAGTCAAAGCAGACTTTAGTAGGTTTAACAAAAACTACCAGCTGCCAATAAAATGTCACGGAAGACAACGGCCAAATGTCTCCCTCGGTGTCGTGTAAAAAGTGATTCCAAAAAAACTCTTCACGGAACATTCTCGAAACATTTATTATGTTCTTTTCCTTCATCTCGGATTTCAAGCAAGTCGTTAACTTCGACAAAATTTGCCAGCACCACCACTAGAGTAGGTACACTGGGGTGTACATTTGTGTTAGCATTACGAGATATAAGATTTACGATGGTTTCGAGGTTTACTAAAGCGAATTAGTTTTGTTGGCTCGGGAAACTCCTTTCATGAGCCGAGAAATAATTTTCCTCAACAAAAACTTCGGTAGGAAGATTTGTGTCAAGTTGTTCTTACTAAGCTTCGGCCTTTCGTTTTGGCTTTTAAGAGATTATGAAACGTAAAGAAAAGTACTCATTGCAGAGGATAATGCGGAAATTTTAAAATTGATTTTAAGGAGCAAATTAAGTTTATACACTTTAAGAGTATTCCGCGAGTGACCGTTCTTAACTTCTCATTCAGCATAAAATTGTATCTATCTGGGATTCACCCCGAAACTATCAAAGCTTTTCAATATTTATTTCAGGTAACAACTATGTACGAGCAAATAAATATACATTTTGAAATGTTAAGCAGACTTGCGTCGGCGCTATGAGCGCGCACTGGTCACATGTATTCTAAAATATAATTCAGTACCAGTATCGGAGTAAGGAGAGTTTATTATCACAATCATTCCATATGATGGTTAACATACCATACAAATTAGGTCACGGGAGCAGTGATAGAACATAAATTGAGCGAGAAGTGTTATTACAGTAAAACAATTGTATCTTCTCTTTTATTTATCTACAACAAGGATAAAATAACAAAAAATGAAAATATGGCCATAATACGAGTAGTAGTTTAAAAGTATTGAATTTCCCTTAGCACCGAAAGCATAAAAATGGTTTGGAATGCAAGCATTGAGAGTAATTAGGAATTTCAGTTTATTGGCCACTCCGTAACTTTCGATTTGATTCGATCGTATTTCGAGGTGGTTTTGTTTGCCTGTATTGGTGACAAAGATACAAACTGTGGATAGATTTGTTCATGTACTAAAACCATGAAATACATTTCGATTTTAAATTGTGGTTCGAATGTCATAATGAAGTTATCAAAAATTCGGAAACATTTTTGATATCGTGTAAATTACGAGTATACGGCGTAAATATTCTATACTAGCGATCCGCCCGCGGCTTCACCAGCGTGGATAACTATTACCCGTGCGAAGCCGGGGCGGTTCGCTAGTTATACAATGAGCCTTTCTCTTATAACACCCTATCTATTGCTAAAACTGCACTAAAAACCAGCAGTTTTGCAGTTTAAAAGATCTAAGCGTACAGACCATTGACATACACACGAGTAACCTCAATGGTAAAGATATAGATAGGAGCTCAGAAAAATAACTTTAGTTATTGTTCTGAGGATAGGAGAGCGACTTTAAAAGATACAGCACAAACAGTGCCAAATAATGCGTCTGTGTAGTGATAAGCGAAATTTAGGGCTGACATAACTTTAAGCGAGGAATACTCTCCTATAGAATACACAATATTGTGAGCTATATCAAACTTGGCGTAAGGAGAGTGTAAAAAATGTTTTATTACGCTGTAAAGTTTTTCAACTGAGATAATTTTAAGTGTAGTTAAATGACAAACAAGTATTCGCAGTATCGTTGCCCGTCCATCATTATTAAACGTTTATGAGCCTTAAACGGAAGATCGGTTTGGCCAATAGGGCTCCAGGGATCTGAGGGACGTATACGGCCCTTCTTTAGAATAGCCATTAAAACTTCGAGATGTTAAGCTGTCATTCTTTCCCCCGACAGCCCTTGTGGCTTGCTTAGTGCTGGATACTTAGTAACAGATATTCGATAAGTTTATGATGTTGAAACATTCTGCTTGGATGATATCTTTGTAACTTTAAATAAAACCCATCAATTTATTACATGACGCAATTTTTATGATATTGTCGCGAGATTTACATTATTCAAATGTTACAGTGTTCAATTACATTTAATTATTATTTGTATATCAAAGTATTGTGCAATTATAAATGTTAGATTTAAACACATTCTTTGAGGAGGGAAACGGTTATAGAGAGACTTTATACTAACAGATGTCCATAAGGCCTATCCTACTTTTAAAAATCACACCCAGGAGACAGAAGACATAATCACTCTATCAGAATCAAGAATCACTCTATAGCATCATCAAGTACTAGAAAATATGTATCAAGCAACATTATATATGGTAAACAGTAGCCTCCAACGACTGGGGATTATGTTGATTTGAAGCAATTGCATCTGAAGTTGGTATTAAAATAAGCAGATTCCCGAAAAGTTTAACGACGAACTGGCATGTGTATTTAAACTACATCATATGTATTCTAATATAACTGCTTATGAATCAGACTGCAGAGCGGCATTTCAGTTTAGAGCCAGCCATAGTGCAGATGCTTTTAGTAGTGTATTTTGTAATTTTACGCCACATACGTTTGTTTGTACAAATCTGACGACTTTAAATTTAAAGGTAAAGTGATTCTTAGAATATATAAGTATATTCTATCGTGGTGTAACCACGAGAGACAGGGTCTTACTCGTGGTTATACCTCTTTATTGTACATGAATCATTACACAGAAACATAACAAAGAGAGGATATGCACAAAGGTGCACTTATCTCTGAAAGAGATAGCCTCCAGTCAACCTCATTGGATTTATAGATTTTATATTGTTCATCTCTATGTCAAGATGAACAAATATCTTCTAAATGATTGCAATGAACTTATTCTTCTAATACCCTTGAGATGAAGACTGTGCTCATCTCAAACGAAGAGTAATTGGCCTATTACACATTACTACCTTAGTCGGCTGAAACGACACCCACGGGAAGAAAAGGGCGGGTGAAACGTGTATTTCAAGTCCACCACCGCACGGAAAATATATTCGAGCAGAGTAATACGTGTTAATATAAGTCGACATTACGTTAACTGTTAAACCCTACCCAGAGTGTAACTAACCCCAGCCCAAGCGAGAGGGGAATTCTGTACCGGAGGATGACTCTACATACTCTGCGCCGGTATCCCTATCTTGCCTATTTCTGCCATAAAACAACGGTGCTTGCATTACTGTCTTTGAAGGGTACGACAGATAGTAAAATTTCTTGTGACTGTGACTAAATCTTGTGTTATATAAGTTGGCAACTACACTATAGTTCTTGTATCACATACAGTAGAACCCTTTAAAGACGATCACGCTTAATACGATTTCTCGCATAATACGCCACTTTACGCCAGTCCCTGCAACTTGAGACATATTTTCATACATTTCTTAACACTTAATATGATTCGTCATTCCGTTTAGTACGCCGTGACGGTTGACGTCGTGTTGGAAGAAGAAGAACCTTCTTCCATTGATGACAATGTAGCACCATACGAAATTCAATCAATTGAAGATCTTATTGAGAATGTGAATAACACACAAAACGAGGCCCTAAGTGATAATGATGAAGTCGAAGATGAGTCAACTCCGGTTTTGTCAAACGCCCAGGCATTATCAGCTGTTAATGATTTAAGACGCTATGTAGCTTCTTTGGATCAAAGCGAAGACGCACTGCAAAATACGCTTTCCCGCATAATACGCTTTCTCGCTTAAGACGCGTTTTTGGTAGGGTCCCTGAGAAATCATCTTCAGGCGCATAGTAACGTCAATCATAAAAAAAATCACTGCAGAAAAAACCGGTTCTCTTCATAAATATTGAATAAAAAAATCTTTAAAAAGATATGTTATTATTCAACGCATTCTTTAGGGGATGGTCTTTTTAATTTTTTGATAAATTAATTAAAACTTGGTTAAAATGTGACCCAAACATGCCTCGATTTTAAAACTATAAACCTAATCGCTTCGTAAATATTAGGTTAAATCACATACTTTCGATTTCAATAAATAAAATGAACAATATTCTAGGGGATGGTCTTTTTAGATTTTTTTTATTCGCCTTTATTAATTTTTTATTGAAATAATTCATCTTACGCGTAAAGGTTTGCTTGAATATTCCCCTCACTCTCACTCACTCACTCCTATGTAATCAGTGCGGGACGATCGATGCAATGTCATTGGAAGCACTATGCGCCTTAAGCGGGTTTTACTGTATTTGTTAATCTTAAAGGAACCACATGCACTATTGGACGACTTTAACTACTAATTGAAAATTAGTAGGTATATAATAATAATAATAATAAATCTTTATTGCAGACTTAAGGATCCATAAAAATAAAAATAAAAATACGTACTACATAATTAGACAAATCACACAAAAAATGTACACAAAAAAATACGTGGTCATTAACTTTGTACGGAAATGTAGTAGACACAACGACAAAAATAGAAACAAAATTAGGCAGCTGTTTTTAAGGGCCCACCATCCGCGCGAGCCCGAGCTAGTTTAGGTAAATTTCTCTAGTCTCTGTTTGTGTGCGTCGCTCACGCACACAAGCGCACTCGGTCGCGCAATCGGTACGGCCGCCTAGCAAAATATCGTAGATGTTAATTTTGAATTTAATAGGTGTTTATTATTTACTGTGTTATACTATAGTAAATACAGGGATGTGTTTGATCAACTTTTATTTTTACAAGCTTTTATTTAGCTTGCACTGTATGTATGTATGTAGATTTCACCACTTCTCGGTTTTCGATTGGGCTGAAATTTTGGATATAATAATATGTATATCGTGAGAATGCAATGTTATGATAACATGGAGCTGATCTGATGAAGGAACTGGACGGTGGCCATAGTAACTCCGTAATAAAACGACGCAACCCCATCGAGTTTGGGCTCGTTTGATTCATATTGACGAGTACTTTGGTCCTATTTGTTAACCAGGGTCTGATGCTGGAGCTGGGAGGTCGCCATAGGACCTCCGCAATAAAACAACATAACCCTATCGACTTTGGGCTCGTTTGATTCGTAATGACGAGTACTTTGGTCCTATATGGTAACCAGGGTCTGATGCTGGAACTGGAAGGTGGCCATAGGACCTCCGCAATAAAACGACATAACCCTATCGAGTTTGGGCTCGTTTGATTCGTAATGACGAGGACTTTGGTTCTATATGGTAACCAGGGTCTGATGCTGGAGCTGGAAGGTGGCCATAGGAACTCCGCAATAAAACGACACAACCGCATTGAGTTTGTGCTCATTTGATTCGTATTGACGAGTACTTTGGTCCTATATGGTAACCAGGGTCTGATGCTGGAGCTGGAATGTGGCCATAGGACCTCCGCAATAAAACGACAAAACCCTATCGAGTTTGGGTTCGTTTGATTCGTAATGACGAGTACTTTGGTCCTATATGGTAACCAGGGTCTGATGCTGGAGCTGGAAGGTGGCCATAGGATCTCCGCAATAAAACGACATAACCCTGTCGAGTTTGGGCTTGTTTGATTCGTAATGACGAGGACTTTGGTCCTATATGGTAACCAGGGTCTGATGCTGGAGCTGGAAGGTGGCCATAGGAACTCCGCAATAAAACGACACAACCCCATCGAGTTTGGGCTCGTTTGATTCGTATTGACGAGTACTTTGGTCCTATATGGTAACCAGGGTCTGATGCTGGAGCTGGAAGGTGGCTATAGGATCTCCGCAATAAAACGACATAACCCTGTCGAGTTTGGGCTTGTTTGATTCGTAATGACGAGGACTTTGATCTTATATGGTAACCAGGGTGTGATGCTGGAACTGGAAGGTGGCCATAGGAACTCCGCAATAAAACGACACAAGCCCATCGAGTTTTGGGCTCGTTTGTTTCGTAATGACGAGTACTTTGGTCGAGTTTCGTAATGGCGGCCATGCGGTTACAAAATGATAAAATATAAAATATTTAAAAAATAGTAAAAAGATTTAAAAAAAGTCGCCCCACACTAGGATTTTATTTTAAAGCCCTAATAAGACGAAAATAAATTTTAATTTATTACATGATACATCTAATATATAAAATTCTCGTGTCACAGTGTTTGTTGCCGAACTCCTCCGAAACGGCTTGACCGATCGTTATGAATTTTTTTGTGTATATTCAGTGGGTCTGAGAATAGGTCGTAAACTATTTTTTATACAATTATTATGGCGAAACGTAGTTCGCCGGCACAGCTAGTCTTATAGGTATATAAAATTCTCGTGTCACAAGTGTTTGTTACCGAACTCCTTCGAAACGGTTTGACTGATCTTTATTAAATTTTTTGTGCACATTCGGTAGATCTGAGAATAGGTCGTAAACTATTTTTTATATTATGGCGAAACATAGTTCGCCGGCACAGCTAGTTTTTAATAAAATATAAAAGCTTGTCCCAAGATTTACCCATTTTATAAAAAACAAATATTTTTTTCTTAGAATTACCAATATTTATTTATTTAAGGCTTACCAAGTAAATACATACGGGCAAGGTACTTAAACAGTTTTTTTATGGAGGGCCTGGCAAATGACCTCCTCCCGCCTGATGTTAAGCGGTGAAAGAGGCCCAAATGAGTTGACAGATAGAGGAGGGAGGACATCCACTATCTAACCTGCCCGCCCCTTGCCGGCCTAAAATATGTTTTTCACACCTCTTTTGAAGGAACCCATGTTGTAGGATGGAGGAAACACGTGCGCAGGTAGAGAATTCCAAGTGTGGGATGAACGACAGAAGACTTAACGGAGGGAGACTCTGTACCAAGGTCGTGTGCTTGGGTACCTCCGTCTTACCTATTTCTGCCGCAAAGCAGCAGTGCTTGCATTGCTGTGTTCCGGTTTAAAGGGTAAGATATGGTACTGAAATTACTGGGTACCGTGACTTTACATCTTAAGTCACAAGTTGGCAACGTACACTGTGGCCCTTGTGGGGGTTGCAGTTTTACTGCGAATGTCACACGAGACACATGTATTATAGGTGACTGTTACCACTTACCATCAGGTGGGCAGTTTGCTTTTTTGCCAACTTAGTAGCAATAAAAAAAAAAGAAGAAGGAATCTTGGAATTTCTTGGTACGGTGTGAAAAGGAGGATACAGTGTAAGGATGACTCCGTAGACCCTTACGCGTGTTTCTGTTAAGGAATGGAGAGGGAGGGATAAGGTTAAAGAGCTCCTCAGAGCATTCCCCGTGGAACATTCGGTAAAAGGCGCTAAGAGAGGCGATGTCACATCGAAGTTGTAGAGGCTGTTAGTTGCCTCTACATCGCCAATTATTCGAATAGCGCGACGCTGCAATCTGTCCAGAGCATCGAGGAGGTACTGAGCGGAGCCGGAGTGCGAACAATATTCCACGCATGACCTAACCTCAGTTTTATACAACAGGCATAGTTGGTCCGGCGCAAAATTCCTACGCACCTTGTTCAGGACACCGAGTTTCCGTGAGGCAGCAGTTATAACGGATTCGAGTTTTTCAAAAAAGGGATCATATATGCATTTAAATTTCAGGACTGCACAGCATTGTCATGTGTGTATAACAATGCTGTACAAAACGTAATTTATTACAAAAAAATAAATATAATAATCAAGTTAAATTGTTTTATTGTTTATCCTAATTCTCGGGACAAGCTTTTATATTTTTATAAGAAAATATATCTTGTAATAAATTAAAGTTTATTTTCCTCTTTTAAGGCATTATAATATAAGCTTGTTTTTAAAAAAACTTTTTTTAAATTAATTACTCAAATAATACGAAATATTTTAATGACTACCGAGTTCTTTATTGTTAGTTGTATCTACAAATTAATTTATATAACATACATATAATAATTTAGTAATAAACAAATATGAAATGAACATTTTCTTGTGCTCAACGCACTTTTTAGTGCATTGAAGCCATTCGCTAGATTGTAATAAAAAATAAATTAAAGTTTATTTTCTTTTTTTAGGACATTAAAATTAAAGCTTGTTTTTAAAAATCTTTTGTGATAGCGGCCATCTTGTTTTAGTTTTTTTCATGGTGTACTGTATTTTACGAACTTTCATTTGATACCCCATATACAGACCAATATTGTGGGGATTGTACATAAAAATAATCTGTCAATTTGTGACGGCGGCAATCTTGTATTAGATTGTCTTTCAGAATATACTATATTCTACAATTCATTCTACAATTCAAGCTCTTTCATTTGACACCTAAATTGGGGAAAGTCGCACAAAAGGAATTGATGGGGTTGCGTATGGATATTATCTAGGCTAGGCTCAAAGTACTCATCAAGAAAAATCATATAGGACCAAAGTACTCGTCAATACGAATCAAACAAGCCCAAACTCGATGGGGTTGCGTCGTTTTATTTCGGAGTTCCTTTGGCCACCTTCCAACTACAGCATCAGACCCTGGTTACCATATAGGACCAAAGTACTCGTCAATACGAATCAAACGAGCCCAAACTCGATGGGATTGTGTCGTTTTATTGCGGAGTTCCTATGGCTACCTTCCAGCTCCAGCATCAGACCCTGGTTACCATGTAGGACCAAAGTACTCGTCAATACGAATCAAACAAACCCAAACTTGATGGGGTTGTGTCGTTTTATTGCGGAGTTCCTATGGCCAGCTTCCAGTTCCAGTATCAGACCCTGGTTACCACATAGGACCAATGTACTCGTCAATACGAATCAAACAAGCCCAAACTCGATGAGATTGTGTCGTTTTATTGCGGAGTTCCTTTGGCTATCTTCCAGCTCCAGCATCAGACCCTGGTTACCACATAGGTTCAAAGTACTCGTCAATACGAATCAAACGAGCCCAAACTTGATGGGGTTGTGTCGTTTTATTGCAGAGTTCCTATGGCCACCTTCCAGTTCCAGCATCAGACCCTGGTTACCATATAGGAACAAAGTGCTCGTCAATACAATTCAAACGAGCCCAAACTCGATGGGGTTGCGTTGTTTGATTGCGGAGTTCCTATGGCCACCTTCCAGTTCCAGGATCAGACCCTAGTTACCATATAGGACCAAAGTGCTCGTCAATACAATTCAAACAAGCCCAAACTCAATGGGGTTGCGTTGTTTGATTGCGGAGTTCCTTTGGCTACCTTTCAGCTCCAGCATCAGATCCTGGTTACCACATAGGACCAAAGTACTCGTCAATACGAATCAAACGAGCCCAAACTCGATGGGGTTGCGTTGTTTGATTGCGGAGTTCCTATGGCCACCTTCCAGTTCCAGGATCAGACCCTAGTTACCATATAGGACCAAAGTGCTCGTCAATACAATTCAAACGAGCCCAAACTCAATGGGGTTGCGTTGTTTGATTGCGGAGTTCCTTTGGCTACCTTTCAGCTCCAGCATCAGACCCTGGTTACCACATAGGACCAAAGTACTCGTTAATACGAATCAAACGAGCCCAAACTCGATGGGGTTGCGTTGTTTGATTGCGGAGTTCCTATGGCCACCTTCCAGTTCCAGGATCAGACCCTAGTTACCATATAGGACCAAAGTGCTCGTCAATACAATTCAAACGAGCCGAAACTCAATGGGGTTGCATTGTTTGATTGCGGAGTTCCTTTGGCTACCTTTCAGCTCCAGCATCAGACCCTGGTTACCACATAGTACCAAAGTACTCGTCAATACGAATCAAACGAGCCCAAACTCGATGGGATTGTGTCGTTTTATTGCGAAGTTCCTATGGCTACCTTCCAGCTCCAGCATCAGACCCTGGTTACCATGTAGGACCAAAGTATTTGTCGATACGAATCAAACAAGCCCAAACTCGATGGGGTTGCGTTGTTTGATTGCGGAGTTCCTATGGCACCTTCCAGATCCAGCATCAGACCCTGGTTACCATATAGGATCAAAGTACTCGTCAATACGAATCAAACGAGCCTAAACTCGATGGGGTTGCATTGTTTGATTGCGGAGTTCCTATGGCAACCTTCCAGATCCAGCATCAGACCCTGGTTACCATATAGGATCAAAGTTCTCGTCAATACGAATCAAACGAGCTCAAACTCGATGGGACTATGTCGTTTTATTGCGGAGTTCCTATGGCCACCTTTCAGCTCTAACATCAGATCAACTCCATGTCGTCATCATAATATATTTATACATATGCATGCAAAATTTCAGCTTAATCGGAAACCGGGAAGTGAGTCAAATTTAACTCGCAAGATTAGACCCGAACATGCAAAAGATAAATAAAAGCTTGTAAAAAGGTTGAAGGTTTTTCGTACGGCAGCCACAAATAATAAAATTGTTAGTTATCAACTTCTCCGATTACTCCGTAGGACTTCGCGTCGTATACATACACAAATAATTACGTAACCGGGAGCTAGCTCAAAGCGACGTGCTCTCACTTCGAGTCTTGATTGCACACTGAATTTCGACGCGCCCGAGCCAAGTATTTGTAAGAAAATCGATAAAAGTATGTTAAAAAATTCATATAAAAATCAATGTACGATAATTTAAAAAAATACCACGGTGTCAGTGTTATGCTCACCTTTGTTCTATATATTTGTTAAACTAAAATATAATAGGGTTAATTAATGAAGCTAAAAATCACGAACGGTATGTGGGTGTAACCTAAATTTTAAGTAAAATGGAAGCTATTTTTTAACGAAATGCTATGTAAATTTGAAAAATGGTGACGGTGATTGTGTAAACACATAATTTAAGAATTTAAATTTATTTTTTCCCGGTCAGTTAACTGGAACGTTAACGTAAAATATCAAAAACGCCAACGGCCTTTTTGCTATTTTTCGCGCCATGGGCCCTTAACCAGCAACTGTACATTTCTGTTTGCACCAGTCTATCATGCAATTCTGAAATAATGCCGTTTTGACACCTGGCAATCCAGAGACGAGGCAATTCTATGTCTCATGATCGCATTAAATGTGTTCACTTCTGCCGACAAAAACATTCCTGAGGCACTGCAGCACCGCCGTAACCCCATCAGTTGCCTAAAGGTGTTATTATATTGCACTCTAATGCGATCATGTGACTTGCCTGTGTATCTCGTCCAGAGCTAACAGATGTAAAAAGACTGGCAATATGTTTTAACCAGAAGTTTATTAACTTCTTTGTCCGCCTTGAAGAACCTTCTAGCGATCATATTCCCAATGGCCGATAGAGCTCTTCTCTGTCGCTTGATATCAGCGTCATCCCTCATGTCAGACGTTATAATGTGGCCAAGGTATTTGAAACTGTTGACAGTTTTAACAGGCTGTCCATTCAAGTATACCACAGGTACATGGTCCGGCCCTTTTCCGTATTTAAATATCATCATCTCAGTCTTCTTCACAATATATATCAAGTTGTGTGAAGATGCGTATTTCTCACAAATTGATATAAGTCTCTGTAATCCTTTGATTGAGGGGCTAATCAGCACCATATCGTCAGCATAGCTCAAGTTATTGATATATCTATCACCTAACTTCAGCCCCACTGGTGTGCTGCTTAGCTCCTCAATCAAGTCATTGACATACACGTTGAAGAAGTCCGGAGATGTCAGACCACCCTGCCGTACCCCACACGGCTGGTAGTAGGCATCAGATAGAGCAGTACCCCATCTTACGATATTCTGCTGAGTGCGATACCAATATTCAAAGATATTGACAATTCCGTCATCAATACCAGCCCGATGTAACTTTTACATAGTTCTCTGACATGATCTATAGATCTTTTAAACGATTTGCAATTAAAAGAAACTAATTTCAAATTATTAATACTTCTCATAATTGTTTTGTGGACTTTACCAAAGTGTTGTTAGGTTATCCACGCTGGCAAGAGCTTGGTCAGAACGCTTGAAGTAAATATAAGAAATATAATATCTTTAGGCCTTCTAATTTTTAAAATAAGATATTTAATCTTATTTTAAAAATTAGAAGGCCTAAAGAAATGCTAGCAATTGGATCTCGTTAGTTCGCAATTCTACAGTAATTCGTCCCGTCAGTGCTAATGTTCCAACCCTAAATTACAAATTCTTAATATACAGGTGAATTTTTCAAGTGGGCCTTCAGGGCCAAATTCTAAACTATGAGGAATATCAAAAAATGCTCAAAGGAGTCGCGAGCCCGATTTTTGATGAAAACAAAAACTGAATCATTGGATTTTTGAAAAATCAATAATCCTAGCCAGGAATCGAACCCAATGATTTTGAAAAAAACACAGCCTGTATTATTACATCATTCGATACTGTTGTTAATAAGGATCGATTTCTGGGAAGTAATGATATACGGGAAACTTAAGGAAAGAGCAAATTTTTTACAAAATGTTTTTTTATATTTAACCTACCTACCATACCAAAGCGCGGGTGGCAATCCTCCCATTGATAAAATATGCCTCCATCAAATCAAATCGTTCATCATTTGTTAAATCCGTCTTTAACACACAGTCCAAGTAAGTATTGCTTGAAAACTTCAACAAAATACGAAAAAGACTCTTTGTAATATGATGTACAAAATGACTGTCGTACAAGATTTAAATTATTGGCGCCAATTCGCTTTACGTTATAATTTCAAATGTTTATTTTTTTTCTGTGGCCCATAACTGCAGAGACAAAACTGCAATAGAAATTTGAAATCCGAACATAATGTACTGAAGATAAGCCGTGCTGCGGGTGTGTATTAAAAAAAATAATGATCATCGCTTTGATTATTATCGCTTCGACCAAGGTGGAACAAGAAATATTTTATTAAAATTTACCATTTTCCATTAGTTTCCCGTGTATCATTACTTTCCAGAAATCGATCATTATTAACAACACTAACGAATGGTGTAATAATACAGGCTGTGCTTTGTTGCTTGTGCTTCCTTATAGGTAGTTTAGGATTTGGCCCTAAAGGCCCATTTGAAAAATTCACCCTGTATACTCAGATAACAACTAGACATAGAAACATTCCGAGATAACATCAATTCAATAAGTGCTTGTCAGATATTGAATAAACATATTTAAATGTTAAACTGGAAAAGTGTTATACTGAATTTTTCATAAACTATGCCGCAGAACTGAGCTCGAATCAGCCTCATAACGTATTCTGCTGTTTCCACTGCGTAACGATATTTCATGTTTTGCGTTGCTGAAGAATATTCGTCTATTCGAAAGCGGACATTCCACAATTTTCCTTATCGTCTCGTCTGAACATAACGGGACGGGAATGGCGACATTGTTTAGGCTCACATTTGGCAATTCCACTTATTTTCTTTTTCCGTGTGAATATCGGATAGTGATTTCATAGTGTTGCTTTGAGGTATATTTTTCAAGTTCACAGATTAACTATCTGAGCAGGAAATATTACAGTGCACAGGTGTTTGTACACATATAGGTGCATTCCTTGTTGCTTCACTTGCAAGTCTTTGGGACGGCGGTGGAGGACGATGGATATGCTGAGTTCTCTGAAGCGAAGACGAGAGGTTAGCTAGGATTTCTCAGCTAGGTTATCTACGGCAAAACTGAGCGAAGATGGGAACTAGCTGAGCTGGAGTGGAGATATGGGCTGGTTAGAGCGGAATGGGCGCTGGCCAGTGGAGATGTATGCTTAGAATGTGTGCTAGTGGACAGAAGAGATCTCAGCTGCATACGACTAACTTTGGATATGCTGAGATGCGCCGCTCACTGAACGTCACTTAAATCTCTGCTCATTTACACTGCGCGCCGTCATCGGCTCGCTAAGAGACCTTTAGCCGTCTCCATAGAATGATTGAAGACAACCCGGTACTAATCTAGAAGTGCAGAGTTCAATCCCCAATGGGGTTGAAATTGTTCTGCTTGCTAGCATCATCTGATTCGAGTTTGTCGCAATAATAACAATGCTTGTAGCATTGCTGAGCTCCGACAATTATAGGTAAGATAGCCAGTTTCCCAGTTACTAAGGAGTCCAGGTGAAGCTCGCTTGCACCTGCGGCCTTATCTTCATTTAACATCAGGTAAGATTTCTCGTCTTGTCTCCGCTTTAGAAACCGAGTCTTAGTCAAAAATAAGTAGTTACACATTTTCAAGAAATACGAGTAGTTGAGTGTTAGTGAGGGTAAAAACACAAGCTCGCTAAATATTTGAGCAGCCAAATCCCGCAACCCCAGGATATATCAAAGCGACCCCATAACCCTGCAATGCGCATTCGTTATTACGATATTACATGCCCAGATTGTTTCTGTTTCCCCCGCTTAATGCATTCCACGATCTGTAAGTCCAAGGACGCCATTTATTCGGGTGTACTTGTCCAGAATAAAGAAGCTGGCTCACTTTGATGCAGATAAAATAATAAAACGACGGAATGTTATGCTTACGCGCGAGGCAGTGTGTTTTATGTTTTGGCAACGGTTCGCGAGATGGGTGAAATGTTGGAATCAAATGAAAATAATCTCTATTCGTGTATGTTTTGACAGAAAACTCTCGAATCGTCCAAATTTTTGCCTATCATCTTGTAATTGACAGTCCATCACGGTAGGTATAAAAACATTTGTTCCCAATCACCAATTGCCACAAAAAGAAAGATTTTTTTTAAATGTCTGTAACAAACTCGTATTTTTACAAGTTACATGAGGTCATGTACATCATCATACACGTTCCTACGACCACGCTGGCACAGTTAGGGTTGGTCAACTTCACATACACCTTTGAATTACTTCACAGGTGTATGCAGGTTTCCTCACGATGTTTTCCTTCACCGTAGGAGCGTCAGATAAATGTACATATGAAATTCGTGAATCGAAAACACATTGGTACATGGCAGGATCGATCGCGGGCCTCCCGATTCTACTCGAAGCACAGACCAAAGCCAAGGCCACAGCGCCACCGACGCTCCAACATACACTCCAACAAGCTACTCACTTAATGGTATCTATAGTCCCCCTGTAAGATTTGCAAGTCTTTAACTCCCACAAGAACTCCAATGCACGTTGCCAACCAACATAAGATGTAAAGTTGCAGTACCCAGTAATTTCACTGCCATATCTTGTCCTTCCAACCGGAACACAGCAATGCTAGCACTGCTTTTGGAGACGGAAATTTGTAAGAGAGGTCGACCATCTGGTGATGTGTACGAAGTAAGCCCTGCTCTGAACTACGATCATAAGTTGCTTGATTTAGCTCTACAAAAAAATTAGTTACATTGAAGACTAACAAATCCTTAGTTTAATTATTATTGATTCTAACTGAAGAAAATTTCAAAATGCATTTAGCAGAATATTAACACCATCAAGCTCATTGCAAACTACAATGAAATCTAATTAATCTAGATAATTTAAGCAAAATTAAATTTTATTTCTTGCACCACAAAGCTCATATTGCGCTCGACAATTTTCACATTCGCTCAATTTTCAGTTCCAACTGGCCTCTCTACGCTGACGTAGACACTTGCATATTGTATGAAATCCTGGCACCTCTGCGGCTGGAGCCGTCACAGTGTTGTGTGATTAAGACTTATTTCGCTGTTATTCTTTTTGTAGAAACGCCATTTGTATGCTTTCCTCTTTTCTGAAAAAAAAAACACCTACCCTTCTTGCATAATTAAACATTAATCCCAGTGTTACATCCACAATATTAGCATTTACCGTGCCCAGCACGTTCGGTCAAGACCGGTGTCTACCATCTTAGTCCCTCGAATTGACCAACTTAATCAATTTTAACTCTTTAACGCATGCACTATAATATTCATTTCCACCCAACACAATTGTACGGTCGAGGAACTTGATTCCTGAAAATTCAAAAGATATGTCATCTGAAATTGCATCAAGTGAAAAAAAGTTCGTTTAGTCCGATTGATCGAACTATACGGTCGAGCCACGGCCATAGGTGTCAAATTATACCTAGTCTTAGCCCAGCAACATTCCTAGCTCCGCCTTTATGCTTCACGATATTCAACCTTAGGTGGGTCGCTTTAATTCCTTTACTGTACGTACAACGTTTTTACTAAATGGGTATGAATGTATATCGGGTACCAATAACAAAACCACAATTTTTTTTTTTTTGTCTGTCTGTCTGTCTGTTTGTTCCCGCTAATCTCCGGAACGGCTGGACCGATTTTGACGGGACTTTCACTAATAGATAGCTAATTATATAAGGTATGGCATAGGGTACTTTTTATCAACTTCAATAAAACTTACTATTCCACGCAGACGAAGTCGTGGGCACAGCTAGTTGTATATAATTAAATCATTCAAGAGACGATACAGATACGATTTCAATAATGAGAAAAAGTTTTAAATTTCATTTCTACATCAACAAATTGAAGCCCCCTTTCCTACAATCTAGAAAATAACTTTGATATTTACATCGCCAATTTGCTGTTTATTTACTTTTTACATAACGATAAGTGCATAAATTCAACCACGCTATTGTAACATCCATCCATTCCCTCTGTCAATAATATATTCGTATTTGTTAACATTAGAGCTAGATATTGATTACACAGTTATGGGCAAGAGTTGCCACCGGAAAGTCGACTGCGCTGTCCCCGGGGGTGGCGCTACCGGTGGCGGTGCTGCTGGGGGTGGCACTGCCGGGTGCGGTACCCCGGGGGCAGTGTAGCCGGCGGAAAGGACTGGTCTCACCCCCGGGGGCACTACTGCCGGGTGCGGTGCTCCGGGGGCAGTGCAACAGCGGAAAGGACTAGTCTTGCACCCGGAAGCAGTGAGGACAGTGCGGAAGGGGGCAGAGCCTCCAAGGCCCAATAGAGCAAACATTGTAAGTGCCTGATGCGCTTAGCAGGGAACAACTCTAACCGTCCCTGCTGAGCACAACAGACACCCCGGAGTGGCCCGTGTTGGTCGGGTGTATACCGTTCGCAGCGACCAACATGGGTCATATCCACATATTTGATTGTATTACATATACCGGGTGTAACTGAACACTACTGAACCCAATAATATTTAAGGGGCATATAAGTTAGATACTAAATGGACCTTCGGTGCTTGTCTGAGATATGGAATCCCTATACTTTCAGAGTTATTTGATTTTAAACTGTAAGCAAAAATTTTTAAGTGACCATAATCAGCTGTTAAGAGAAAAGAAATTTTATCACAAAATGACACGTGACAGACGTGAGCGTAGTATTCCTCCTACGCTTACGTAAGGCTGTCGGCACTTAATACCAAAAAAATATTTATTTAGTTTATATGACGTGAGCGTAGTATTCCTCGTACGCTTACGTAGGGTTGTCGGCACTTAATACTAAAAATAATTTATTTAGTTTGTATGGGGAAAAAAGTAGGTTTGTTCGCCCTAATATTTTTTCTACAGCATCTCTACTTCTGATGGATACATACCCTTAAATGATATTGGGGTATTCAGTTACACCCTGTATAATAACCCCAAGTAACCAACCATCAGATGTAAACCGAAACAAATAAACATAAAAATATCTATCTTGCCTATTTCCTCCGCCAAGCAGCGGCGCTTGCATTGTTGTGATCTGGTTTATTGAAAAGAAGGCAGCAGTGAGATTACTGGGTACTGTGACTTGATATCGTATAGCACAAATTGGCAACGTACATTGACGTTCTTCTAGGGTGGTAGATTTGCAAGTCTAACAGGAACCACATGTACTATGGGCGACTGTAGCCCCTTACCATCAGCACGGTAATAGTATATACAGTATGTTTGAAATTTTATTTTATACCTACGACCTCGGTGTTGGCCCGAGATAGGGCTGCCGCTTCCATTATCACGTTAATATTACGCTCACTAACACACCGACCGCGACCGACCGTGCGCGCCATTTGGTTTGTTCGTATGCCCTGCGGCGGACTGCATTCGTGGCTGCCCTTGTAGATGCGATCCGAGTGTGACCCCAGATCGAGGCGCGTAGGCATAGCGCGTTTCGACCATTGACGTTTATATACGTCAATGGTTTCGACCGTTTATATGAAGTCGGTCCACTGTATAAACTATTACCGTGCCATCAGGTAGATCTGCTTGTTCGTCAAATTTGTTGTTTAAAAATGTAAAGAAGTGTGGGAACAAATGTGACCGTTTCAAAGTTAAGCGGCTTACAAAGTTGGCGGCGAAATTGAAACGATTGGCAAGAAGACTTTCAGCTGCAACTTCGGATCATTATTACATAAGTCCTAATATAAGTCTCAAAGTCAAAACTATTTGTGAGACATACGTCCAAGAACCCTAGTTCCAATCTCAATTTTGCTCGCTTCTTTAGCATCGTATTTAACGCTAATTACGTCGTTATTACCATCGCATAAGGCTTAAATCTCATTGGCAAACGCAAAAACGTTTTGGCTTCTTCCCCTGGAGTGCTTTCCAGAGGTGACACTTTCCCGATACGATGTCGAATGTAGGAAATGAGACCTTATTTTCAGTAAAATACGTGTTATCGCACGCACACCTCAGAAAATACTACATACTGTAGATTTCGTTTCAAATGCTGTGGCACTTGCTTGGTTGGTATTATTTTTATTTTTCATTGCATGTTGTTGTTGTTGTATTACCTATATTCGTTGTTTCATCATCATGGACATTCACACAAAAAATCAGGTAGAGGTTTATTAAAATTAGTTCAGTGAATTGATTACTTTCATGATACACCATACCATAACACTATTGAATTTAGTTCTTAATTTCAATAGTGTAAGGTATTAAATATAGAGGAACGCAAGTGTAAGTGAGAGGTGAAAATATGACAGTGAAAGTGCACGAAAGAGATAAGAGAAAAATGTTAAAGTTGCAAGGGAGAGAAAAAATATAAATTATGATGGCCGAAACATGTCTTTTATTTCCTTCTCTTTTCTGCTCTTCGCGTTGCATCATTGGGATGAATCAGTGTTCTTCAGTGAGGGTCTGTGGTTTATCAGATCTTAAATAATGACTGGGTTCGTCAAGAGCTTGCTCACAAACTGCAGATTTTGTTTCGACTTTTTTGTTAGCTACATTTTGTCGAAATGTGTTTCAAAATAAATCTGTAAAAAGATATGAAGCAAAACAAGATGGCGTATGCTAATAATCCACTGTAACAGTGATTAATTATTCACGAAATAATTGTTTATTTCTCAATCGACCCTTGCCGTCCGACGCAATAAAGGTCGATTGTGTGGACATGCGTGAATTTCTTTGACGTCCAACCAGGGGTGTTACGGATATTCGCACCCACATCCGTAAATGCGGAATATTCGCATTGATTCACAGACCATCCGTAAAAGTTCCGCATCAATTAATGCGGAGCTTTTGACGGATGCGGACTCATATATCTGCAACAAGTAACGACATGTAAAGAAAGTAGGGCGTGCTTGCTGTTGTAAAAAACTATTTGAAATTTGTTATCAAAATATGATTAAATTAAAGTATTGTCATATTTTCGTGTAGTTAAAATTGATGAAGGCATCCGCATCCGCGGACATAAAAAATTTTACATCCGCAACACCCTGTCGTCAATCTATTTCGAGTAGTGGCTATCATGGGCGATCACACACTATTATATATCATTATACTATACACAATCGAGAATGCCTGTGCTCACCAATCATGACTGATTGTGCAGTGGCACCGTAAAACTCGCAAATTTTGGTCGTCTCCCACCTCGGTACCCCAGCGGCAGTTTGGTGGTCCGTCAAGACCTTATCAGTGATCAGAGTCATAACTTCGGGTTTGTGGTGTTATATAAAGCAACTTATTTCCTACTAGATTTTACCCGCAGCTTCGCTCGCATTAAATTCGTGGTAACGTAGTTTACTCTACGCGCCTTGAGGGGTTGAATTATGACAAGCCTGAAACACGTATTTACTTATTGATTTACAAAGTTCTTCTGTGAAGTTTCGAATAATAAGGTCTATCTAATCTTGGTTTTCCATACAAATTATGGACCCCCGTTTTATCTAATCTTGTAATGGAAGTTGAACTCAAATCTTTGCTTTGAGTTCAGCTTTCAATTGACGACTCTGTAACAATACAAGAAGAAAAAAAAGTCCTTGCTGGTTTTCTTGCTGGTTCTTTCCAGTACAAGATCTCCCGCCGTAGACTTGTGAACTAATGGCGTAGCTTCATTGACATGCAAAAGTGATTATGTAATCCTATTTGAATAAAATATATTGTATTTCAATTTGGAAATTTAGGGGTTGAATTTTGGAAAACCTTTCTTAGCGGATGCCTACGTTATAATAACTATCTGCATACCAAATTTCAGCGCAATCCGTTCAGTATAGTTAGAGTGGTGTGTTGATAGATCAGTTAGTAACGGTTGCCTTTATACATTATATAGAAATTAGTAAAATACTTTAGTTTATTTTATTTATCTACCTTGAGAGCAATAAAATCGCTGGTGGTGCCCAAGGTAGACACCACCACGTCGGCGATTCACCGACTTCTGGGTTGCTGATTTGTATTAACCTACTACCAGCTCATAGAAAACATTGGTGATTACCTCTATTCCAATTGATCTCCGTATGTAGCCGGTGGACTTCCTGAGCTAGCTCGAAGGAAGTCGCGGCTCCTGAAGGGCTGCTTTCTGACCGAATCGGATGGTACACTTGCCTATTAGGCCACCAATACCCGAACTCACCGATAAAAGACACGAAATCTTGGCGGAACCTCGCACCAACAATCACTTGGTGCGCCGCGCGATACTATACGTTAGATGCTTAAATATTGTGTATTATATTTTATTGATGCCCGGACATAACCTCTTTTCAATGTCATTCCGTTTCGACTCGACTGACTGACATGTTACATGCGGCCGGCCGCCACAGACTATAATGCTGTGTTGCCACTCGCTCTTCCTCGAGCGTGAACATCCCCCCGCTCCGTACAGCCCCGGACTGTCCGCCAAATCAGTCTAAGGGGAGGCGAGAAAGAGTAGCGACCGCGCGCCTCAAAACAGAATCCCCAACTAGGACCTCGGCAAACCTGGGCACACCATCAGACCCTAGAGTAAGTTGGACAATGCGTCCGCGACGCCAACGTAAGGGTGGCAGGTTTGGGTCCTTCACTAACACAAGGTCTCCAACCCTCGGTGGGTTTGTCTTATCTGACCACTTAACGCGCTGTTGCAAAATGTGTAAGTATTCAAGGTGCCAGCGGCGCCAGAAGCTCTGGGTAAGCTGCTGGAGCAACTCAAACCGCGAAAGGCGTCCTGGATTGACATCTCTATAAGGATACTCGGGCAGGGCGTTAAGTGGTCTGCCTATCAAGAAATGGCCCGGCGTGAGGGCCCGCAAATCGTTCGCGTCGGTAGACAACGGACATAATGGACGCGAGTTGAGAACCGCCTCAATCTTATGAAACACCGTCGCGAGTTCCTTAAACGTGAGAATAGTCTCCCCAATAACGCGGCGAAGGTGAGTCTTGGCGGCCTTTACAACAGATTCAAAAATCCCTCCCCAGTGAGGGCAAGACGGCGGGGAGTATCGCCATGTTACCCCCCTACGGGAGAGAATGGATCCGATCTCAATATTATTTTTATCTAAAAATTCACAAACTTCTCTTATATATCTATCAGTGCCCTTGAAGTTCGTCCCACAATCGGACCGAATTAGAGAAGGCAGTCCCCGGCGGGAGACAAATCTGCCTAACGCTGCTAAGAAAGCGTCCATGGTGAGTGCACTCACCACCTCCAAATGAACGGCTTTAGTGGCCAAACAAACAAACACACACAAGTAAGCCTTTTCAGTCTTAGCATTACGGAGTCGCGACGTTTTTATAGTGAATGGTCCCGCGAAATCAGTTCCAACTCCTAAGAAGGTCATCGATTCATTCACACGATCAGCAGGCAAATCACCCACTTGGGGCTGCATCGTCTCGGGGCGTAAACGATAGCAGGGCAGACATCGAAAGATAACAGATCGGATTATTCTTCGCGCTGACAAAATCCAAAACTCCCGTTGGAGGAGCGCGGTCAATGCATTACATCCGGCATGAGCATTCTTCACATGGCGATCAATGATCAACAATCGCACCAATGGTCCGTCCTTGGGGAGCAACAGGGGATGACGTGATCTATAAGGCAAGTTAGCGTGCCTCAATCGGCCTCCTACACGCAACAATCCCTTATCATCCAGAAAGGGAGTCAAACGCACCAAGGGTCCCTTCAATTTGGACGTCCCGGTACGGAAAATCTTAAGTTCCGGTTCAAACGCTCTAGACTGGGTCATACGCACCCAATGCAAGAGAGCATCTTGGCGCTCCTGCGGTGAGAGGACCGGACACAAATCTTTGTCCTGAGGCCGGCGACAATTTCGTATAAATCTTCTTATCCAAGCGGTCACGCCGAGCAACTTGTCCAGAGAACTGTAGCGGTCTAATAAAAATTCCCGCTCTGGAGCCGCCATAGTCTCGACAGCGTGAACACGCAAGCCCGGATTTGGTACCTTCACCACAGCTGGTGTGGAAGGCCAAGACGGCTGTAACAACCATTCGGGACCCCACCACAGAGTGTGGTCAATAAGCTGAGGGGCTTCGCTGCCACGTGATGCACAGTCAGCAGGGTTTATTTCACCTGCCACGTGGCGCCAAATCAACGTGGCCTTCGAGGCCTGTATTTGGGATACCCGATTGGCCACAAATACTTCCAGGGAGTGGACGGAGTTCTTAATCCAACACAGGACAACCTGACTGTCGGACCAAGCAAAGAGCGACTCAAAGTCCACACTACGTCCCAGGGTGTCAACAACGTGGTTCATCAACCGAACCAGAAGAGTAGCTCCAGACAATTCTAACTTCGGAATCGTTAATCGAGTCCGAAGTGGAGCAACCTTACTCTTAGCAATTAACAAGTGGAGCTTAACAGCTCCTCTATCATCGACCGTCCGGATATATACGACGGCTGCATATCCACTCTCAGACGCGTCACAAAAGCCATGAAGGCTGGCCGTAAACCGTCCCTTAGGCAGTATATGTCTAGGGATACTAACCCGGTTAATGTCGGGGAGAGACGACATGAAGGACTCCCAATCTCGCAGCAAACGGCCCGAGAGGGGCTCATCCCACGACACTTCGGCTGACCAAAGTTCCTGTAGGAAGCACTTCATCCAAAACACTACGGGACTAATCCAGCCATTTGGGTCAAAGGTACGGGCTACTGTAGACAAAACCAACCGTTTCGTCCAGACCTTGGGGCTTGGCAGCTCCAATCGATAGGTGAACGTGTCCTGGACAGGTCTGTATTGCACTACCAAAACAGATAGTAAATCTGGAGTGTTGGCATTCTCAAAAATATGAGGCTCCTGCTGGTGGTCGTCTGGCAAGTCACACAAAAGCTGAGGTGAGTTGGACATCCACTTCCTCAGTTCATAACCACCAGCCCCGAGAAGAGCAATTAGTTCATCTCGCAAAATCAAGGCTTCCTCGACACTAGAGGAGCCCGTACAAATATCATCCACAAATGCATCCTCCTTGAGAACCAAGGATGCGCGAGGGTATCGTAACCGCTCACGTTCAGCGAGTTCCACAAGTGAGTGAATTGCCACAAAGGGGCTCGAACGCAAACCGTATGTATTGGTGTTCAGCTCGTAGACCAGCATGGGATCTCTGGGATCCTCCCTCCATAATATGAGCTAATATCGTCTATCGTCCGGGTGAATCACAGTCTGCCGAAACATCATCCGGATATCGGTCACAAAGACGACGGCATGGCGACGGAAGTTGGTCAATACATCGCCCACCTCGTGGTGCAACTTCGGTCCAGCATGCAGACATTGATTCAGCGAAACTCCGGCAGACGTAGGAGCTGACCCATCAAAAACAACGCGTATCTTCCCAGTGGAAGGTTTCAAAACCGCGTGGTGAGGAAGAAAATTATGTTCCTCGTTTCGCCAGTCCAGTCGCGAGACCGACATGTGCCCCAGTTGCTCATATTCTCGCATGAAGTCGACATACTTCTGTTTGAGGTCGGAGTTCCTACTCATAAGACGCTCCATGGACAGCAGTCGCTTCTCCGCCAACGGCCGGGAGCTGCCAAGTGAGGGGCGAACTGACAAAAAGGGCAAACGAGTGATCAGCCGTCCCGAGTGAAGGCGACCTGTATTGTTCTGGTAGAACAACTCACACTCCTCGTCCAAGGGGTTCACTCGCTTCACGGTAGGGGGCTCTTCCACCTCCCAAAACCGTTGAAGGACATCCGATAAGGTGGAGCTAACAGTTATGTAACTGTCCACCGATGGAGATGGTGGGTTATGCCTAACTGGTCCCATCACTACAAACCCAAGCGATGTAGATAAGGCTACCAGCCCACCCTTCTGTAACTCTCTCCTCTTCCCACAATACACGCGGCCTAGAACATCGGCACAGAGCAATAAGTGAATCGGACCGGTTCGGTGGAAGGAAGGGTCAGCCAAGGTCAATCCTGATGTCACATCAACGACAGCGCGCGAAACGTGCTGTTGCGGAAGCTGACCAACAACCTTCTCATAAACAATCGCGGTAGCGCCAATTTTGGGCGCTGAAGAGAAGTGGGGGGAGAAGGAGAACAAAACCTGACCGATCGGATCCGGGATCCGCAGGTCTCCGATTCCCCGTACCGATTCAAGGTATGGAGATGTGTTCAAACTCAACTGCCGGACCAGCCAGCTGGAGGCAATGCAACCCTGAGCTCCCGTATCCAAAAGGGCGCGAACTAAAACAAAGGTGCCCCTCGGGCCCCACACCTGTACGGAGGCTGTTGGTAACAGCACCTGCTCCTGTGGGGGGGTTGCAGCCGACAGTTGGTTTAATGAAAATCCTCCCGCATTCTTCGCAACGGGGGGGAAGGGGGGTTCAAGGAAAAATGCGTGCGCGGCGGAGGAATAGGGCGCTCAAGGCGCTCGAGCGGGTCCCAATCCGGCACGTACACACCCCGACCAAAGCTGCATCGGGGGGCCGGGCGGTGCCCATGATGGGCGAAAGTTGGGGGAGCCCGTGACAACCGGGGTCTCTCCATCAGAGGCGGAGAGAAGCGTATCGGCTCCCGACGTGGCTCCCTAATAACCGCGGCCCAATCCCGCGGTGGCGCCTCATAAGCGGCGCGTCGACCCCCCCCGCCCGTAGGGGGGGTGGGGCGCGCAATCCTCTCACTGGTGGGGGGGTGCCTGTCCAATCTCCGCGGAGGGGTGGCACGCCCCTCCGATCTCCTCGGAGATGTAGGTGACCTACGAGGGCCCCCGCCCGTGTGCGAGTCCCTCTCTCTCACCACCTCACGAGTGACTCTATTGTTGAAGCACAAAAGGGGGTAATGGGCCCCTCCACAACAGTCGCAATCTCGTGGGTGGGGGCAAGCCGATGCCATATGAGCCCCCAGGCAGCGGTAGCACCAATTCCGCTGCTTGGCCATATTCCTACGCCCCTCGGTGCGTAGGCCAACAAATTTGGGACAGGCCGGCAAACGATGGCCATTCCGCTTGCAACACTTGCAAGGCATCGGCCTCTCCCCGTGTGGAGAGTTCTGCCGCACTGCAGTATACTGCTTGTACGGGCGGCGCTCTCTCCGTGGCGCTGCCCGGGTCGCCTCATAGCGATCTGTACTCGGTCCCGGTATAGGAGCCAGATCCAAGTGGTCGGTCATCCGACACTCATCCTCCAAAAATCTGAGGAGATCAGAAAAGGGGAGGAGGTACGAGGCACTATTGCCCCCGTACCTTTGTTCAAAGCGCCCCTTCATCTCCATGGGAAGCTTATTGAGGATGAGGTGGAGCAATATGAAGGACCACTGGTCCACCGGTAGGTCAAGTCGTTTGAGCGCGTTAATAGCGCTTAGCAGCGGGTTCAAAATCTCCTTCCTCAATGAGGAGACCCGCGATACTCGTGGCAGCCCTAAAATGGCAGCCACATGTGTGTCCGCTAGCAAACGAACATTCTGATACCGGGCAGTCAACAACGCCCTTGCAATATCATAACTGTCATCGTTGACAGGTAGATGCTGGACAAGCACACCAGCCTCTCCACGTAAGGCAGAGAGCAAATAGGCCAATTTCTGGCTAGGGAACAGGTCGTCCCTCGAGTGGACCAGGCTATCAAAGAGGTTAATGAACCCCATCCAAGAAGCCAGGTTCCCATCAAAGTTTGGGATGTCTAAAATGGGCAGTCTGCCCAGCAAGCCGGCCGGGGTAGGCTTGACCTCCCCGGGCGTGCACGACTCACCCCTCCGGGCGGATAGGATTGCCTGAGCCTTGTTTATAATCACATCCGCCTGTTCAAAACACTGATCATAATCGGCATTAAATTGGTCGACTGCCCGCAACTCAGCGGCACCCTCGGCTGGGTGGTCGAGCAGATATTGTTGATGAGCAACGAAAAGCTGCTCCAATTCCTTTAAGCGAGCAGGTACTCCCTCATGCCGAATTAACAAAGCCTGTTCTCGGTCTGGTCGGTCTACCAAAGCGACGGCACTAGCAAACCATCTCAAAATCTTTTGTGCACCCGCGCGGGCACCACTAAGCGGGCTGACTGGCGGGACCATTTTGCACCAAAATTAATAAACACTATAATAATACACGGACAAACAGACCGACAACCGCAGACAATAAAACAGATCGGGAGGAACTTCAAAGGCAGAACAAAATATATAAACAAACCAAAATCAAGTGTAAATGCTAGAACTTAACTAGAACAACAAAGGCATTTAACAACAGAATTTTCAAACAAATTAAATTCAAGTATTAAGTCAATAACTTAACAAACATAATATTCAAAGGCAAACAAAACAAAATCAAATGTAAATACTAAAACTTAACACAGCAAAATAGTGTATTACAACAACAGCAAAGTCATTTAGCAGCAAAATTTTTTAAACAAAATAAATTCAAGTATAAGTTTACAACTTAACAAACAAAATATTCAAGGGCAAAACAAAGATATGAAAAAACAAACCAAAATCAAATATAGGTAAATGCTAGAACTTAACTAGAACAACAAAAGACATTTAACCCCAATTTTTCATATACAATGACAATGACAACTAGTTAGGGAGATCGGTCCACAAATGAGATTGTAGTCGGTTTAAAATCAGCAATCAAAAACTAATTAATATGTATTGCCCATTTGGACAACCAACAAGATTACAATATTAATTGTACAATACTAATCAACCACTCAAATCTAAAAACCACGCTCTGCTACCAAAAGATGGTGGTGCCCAAGGTAGACACCACCACGTCGGTGATTCACCGACTTCTGGGTTGCTGATTTTTATTAACCTACTACCAGCTCATAGAAAACATTGGTGCTTACCTCTATTCCAATTGATCTCCGTATGTAGCCGGTGGACTTCCTGAGCTAGCTCGAAGGAAGTCGCGGCTCCTGAAGGGCTGCTTTCTGACCGAATCGGATGGTACACTTGCCTATTAGGCCACCAATACCCGAACTCACCGATAAAAGACACGAAAACTTGGCGGAACCTCGCACCAACAATCACTTGGTGCGCCGCGCGATACTATACGTTAGATGCTTAAATATTGTGTATTATATTTTATTGATGCCCGGACATAACCTCTTTTCAATGTCATTCCGTTTCGACTCGACTGACTGACATGTTACATGCGGCCGGCCGCCACAGACTATAATGCTGTGTTGCCACTCGCTCTTCCTCGAGCGTGAACAATCGCACATCTTGATTTTTTTCAGTTCAGGCAGCTTTTTTTCATGTAAATGAATAAATATTAAAAAGAAAATAAGCTTATTAAAAGTTTATTTCAGTACCTTTCTAATGATACCAGAATCAGTGTGCAATATTGGGTATATATTGCATTTAGGGCACGAAACCCAAGAACATCCACAAAATCTCCCAAATTCATTATTTAACCTGGCACTACTTGCACCCTTGTTCACAGGTATAGAACGGTCAGCTTTTGAGGATGCCTAATCAGTTGCTTACTGAAGGTCAACGTGATAACATCTCTACTTAAAACAGACGGATTTGCTAAAAAAACATGGATACTACGCCTGCAGAAGCCGCTCAAGTTATCGCCTTGCTTGCAGCGGGACAGAATCAAAGTCAAATTGCTCGACAGCTAAATTTGAGCCGCTATTCTGTTCGATGAGTATACCAGAGGTTTCAAGAGACCGGTGGCTACATTCGGCGACCAGGGTCGGGCCGGCGACGCACGACATCAGAGCGTGACGACCGCTTTCTTGTGGCAAGATCTTTGAGAAATCGACATCTGAACGCGGTTGAACTGGGACATCAGCTTCGAGAAGTTTGCAATGTCAGTACAAGTCGGTGGAGAGTTAGAAGAAGATTGGTTGAAGCAGGACTGACTGCACATCGCCCTGCAAATGGTCCAAAATTGACTGCAGCTCACCTTATCGGTGCAATTTTCCAGAAACCATTTAAATTGGACTTATGAACAGTGGCGAGCTGTTATGTTCCCTGATGAGTGCAGAATGACTCTACATGGACATGATGGACGCTCTAGGGTCTATAGAAGGTCTTCAGAGCGATTTGCACAGTGCTGCATAAGCGAACGAGTTGCTTTTGGAAGCGGATCGTGTATATTTTGGGGTGGTATAATGCTAGACACTAAAACGGACATTGTGTTCATCACTAGTGCGAACATCCCACAGAGATGGAGAGGTTTGACGGCTGCGCGATACGTCGAAGATGTCCTCGAAGACCATGTGCAACAGTTTGCGACTACATGGAAGACGTTGGAATCACCGCGATGGAGTGGCCAGCTCGTAGTCCCGATCTCAATCCTATTGAGCATGTCTGGGTTGAACTTAAAAGAAGAGTTTGGGCAAGAACCCACGCGGCTCCAACAGCTTCAACTTGCAATCGAAGAGGAATGGAATGCTTTACCTCAGGATTGAAATCTTCTCTAGAGTTTTAAGAAATCTGTCCTACAAGAATTGCACACCATTGAATTGTAATTGTAACACTACACGATAATAAACAAGTTAGATTATTTAATTTAAAAAAAAACTTTTCTAATACAAGCTTTTATATCATCATAATATTGATTGCCACGCGATATACGAGTATATGCATGCAAGGTTTCAGCTCAATCGGAGACCGGGAAGTGGGTCAAATTTGCAAGATTTCATTACAGACACTGGACAGGTGAAAGTAAATAAAAGCTTGTAAAAAAGTAATATGAATATTTTTAATAGCATTGTTATGTGTTAAGAAACAGAAGCTTTACCTACTACTAAGTACTTTGCCCTTTGTTAATTGTTGTAAGTAATTTGTGGTTAACGGTGCTGGTGATGCATTTAGTACTATATTAAGTGTAACTCTTTTAAATATTATTGTACTGTATCACTGTTTGTTGACCTGAATAAAGTGAAAAAAAAAAGATTGCATTGTAAAATTGATTCGGTCCATGAAAAATCGATTGAAAGCCGTAATTAAGGCTAGGGGAGGGAATACACATTATTGATAAACAATTTCATTAAAAATTTTGAATTTCATTGTCATTTTGTCATAAGCGAAAATTGGTTATTTTAGGTGTATGTTGAGTTTTGTGCCAAAACTCCTTGTGGCAATTTTTATACTGTTTTTTGGTAATATTAGACAGGAAACAGAATGAGCTTATAACTAGCATACTTTTTTTTTCTATATTTGCTCATATTTATGAAAAAAGACTGCTTTAACAAATAAAAATGGATCGCTGAAATGTATTTATGTACATAGCTTCCGAACCACTATACCAAATTGGATAATTATTTTTATTGTGTTCGTTATTGTCAGGAGTTCAAAACAAGGTTTGTATGAAAGAAAATTTCAAAAAACCTAACAGATTTATTTTAATTCTCATAATGTGAAAAGTGAGCAACGAGGCAGAAGACTGTGAGAGATCTTCAATATATTGACAAAATTTTGTCATATAGACGTTCAGTTGTGAAGTCCGCAGTTGATAACTTCAAACAGATATCTGACAGGGATACTCTTGGCCTCCATCTCACCTGATGGTAAGTGACGATAAGGCCGAAGGTGGAAGCGAGCTTCACCTGGACTCCTCAACAACTGAGGAACTGCGGCTATCTTACCTATAATTGTCGGAAAACAACAATGCTATTCACATTGTCATTGTGGCGACTAACATAGGTAAGACGGTGGTAGCTAGCCAGGGCTCAGAAGCCCTACCATCAACTAAACCGAGCAGAAAAATGCCTGCCCTCACATAAGGGAATCGAACCCCGCACTTTTCGATCAAACCCAGTGGTCTCAACCACTAGACCATGGAGACGGTCATGTATGACCATATAGGTCATAATGTCAATCTGTAAAAAATATTATGGTGGTACGAAGTTCCTAATAAAGCCTCACAAATTGCGATTCATGACCGCCCGCAACACTTCCGTAATCCGTCACAAACTATCGCAACTCCAAACAAAGCCTTTTCCCAACCGAAATAGATTCCGGTCGATCTGCTGATTGGAAACACGGATCGTGCCATAAAAGTTTTACCTTACATTGAATTTTTATTTCGATAACCGGGAATTTGTTTCGTCGGGGCTCAGCTTGGGGAGCTATTCTCGAGTCCGATTGCGTACGTAATTGAAATATTCGAATAAATATAACATCTACATATTGTTTATTAAAATAATTATGACTCTTTTGAATCGTTTAATCTTTTTCTGCTCACCACGTTAAAAAATTAAGATTCGATAGTTGACAATATTATATTAGAATAGGTACAGATAATAATATTTTTTTTATTTTTGTAAAATATTATTTATTTTTTCTTTTTCGGGTCCAAGGTCAGGTCAGGTCAAGTCCAAAAGTTAAGGATCCTTCCATCCAAATACGTGAACAGCTGCGGAAAAATCATGCAAGAAGTTGGACGTACCCATAAAATTTTATTTCATGGGATCCCATCATCAGATCTTGACTTTAGTGAGTTACTCTATCGAATACAAAAAAAATTTTGAAAATCGGTCTACAATTGACGGAGTAATCGCGTCACATACTCACAAAACACGTTGGACATACTCGTGCCCAAAAAATTAAAGGTTTTCCCTCGATTTTTATAGGATCCCATCATCAGATCCTGACTTTGGTAGCCTCGGAACCACCTTAAGAGTATACTCTATCGAATACAAAAAGAATTTTGAAAATCGGTGTACAATTGGCGGCGTAATCGCGTAACATACACACAAAAAAACATACGCATCGATTTGAGAACCTCCTCCTTTTTTGAAGGCGGTAAAAAACAAGAGAGAAATCGGTTATATTTTATTCGAAATAACTTTGCATGATTAAGTGCATTCGGTCGGCTCTTTAAACGCTAGTAATTAAGGTCTTTGCTCGTCGTTTTACAGCGTACTTGTTTCTAGATATTTTAAACAAATCAGTCTTTACCGCAGGTAACTAAACGCCGAAACAATACTAAAAGTGCATATTGGCTAAATGTTAGATGAACCAAAGGTGCTTGTCTTACTCGTAGATCCTGAAACCAAATACTTTTAGAATTAATCGACTTTAGACTGAAAGCAAAAACTTTCAAATGACAGCCATAGTCCAGATGACTATGGAATGAACACAAATTAATTGTAAACACTGTACGAAGAATCAAGGTACGCTGGTATAGGGTTGTCGACACTTATCGATCAGAAAATAATTTATTTAGCTTGTATGGATAAATGCAGCTTGATTAGCCTCAATAATAATCCTACATCTCTCCTGTCCAGTCCTGATGGATACATACACTTACCTAAATATTAGAGTTCCGTAGCCAAATGGCAAAAAACAGAACCCTTATAGATTCGTCATGTCTGTCTGTCTGTCCGTTCGTATGTCACAGCCACTTTTCTCCGAAACTATAAGAATTACACTGTTGAAACTTGGTAAGTAGATGTATTCTGTGAACGCATTAAGATTTTCATAGAAAAAAGCAATAAATTTTGGGGGTACATAAAATACATAGAACTGAAACTCAAATTTTTTTTTCATCAAACTCATACGTGTGGGGGGGGGAGGTATGTATGGATAGGTCTTCAAAAATCATATTGAGGTTTCTAACATATTTTTTTTCTAAACTGAATAGTTTGCGCGAGAGACACGTCCAACACGTCCAAAGTGGTAAAATGTGTCCCTCCCCCCCCTGTAACTTCTAAAAGAAGAGAATGATAAAACTAAAAAAATATATATTATGTATGTGCATGCAAACTTCCACCGAAAATTGGTTTGAACGAGATCTAGTAAGTAGTTTTTTTATACGTCATAAATCCTACCGAACCCTTCATGGGCGAGTCCGACTCGCGCTTGTCTGGTTTTTATTTAGGTGTTCCATCACACCTTGTATATTGTTGTATATAGTAGTATTTGTAGAGAAAAAGGCAGCTTACTGTCTCACGTTGCCGCCGCGCCGCTCGCTGGTGCACGGGTTGGGCTGATGTCCGGCGGGCCCGCCTTTTCGTAACAAATGGACTGTATAATTGTGGTGGTCTTCTTGAGTGCACTGAGCTGCTGTGTTTTGCTGGTTCAAATTACCACTGAATGTATTTTCCGTAGGTAAAGTTTTGGTTATTTGGTATTGATAATTCTCTTTGGTTGCCAGGCAACAAACCCCCTTGACGATAGCCCGACCTGCCTGGTTGGGCTATCGCCAAGGGAGAATTCCCTGAGAACACCAGGACAATCCCCATACGGAGGATCTTACGGCGGCGTCCGTGTACGCCAAACGTACAGGCAAGCCTCCACGGCTGCTACAGAGAACCTGCTGAATTTCAGGTTTTCGCCGATGTCTTACGATTTATAAAAAATCATATTTCTTTCTTTACTTTTCTTTTTTTTAAATAAAACGTCGCCTCACACTAGGATTTTTTCCTGTGTTGTGGGTGCAGTTACAAACATAGAATATCACATGCACATACGCCCAGACCGGAACAAATTTGTGTAGGCAAAATTTGTCCCGTACGGGAATCGAACCCGCTACCCGTTGCGCAGTAGGCGATCACTCGACCTCTGCGCTAACCGTGTCGTATTTGTTTAAAATTTAAGGTGTTTTTTGTGTCAGATGTCACGTCACGGCGCCTACTTCAATGCTAATCGTTCGCCTTGAAAGTCCTCGCCTAAGGGCGAGGTTTCCCAGGAACTCTGCTCGTGCACGGCAACTGCTTTCTTACAAGATTATACAGGTTACTTTTTTATCACCCCGGAAAATTTAAGGAACGCTTCCGGAAACATCCATCTTCTAATATATAAAATTCTCGTGTCACAGTGTTTGTTACCAAACTCCTCCGTAACGGCTTGATCGATCTTTATGAATTTTTTTGTGTATATTCAGTAGGTCTGAGAATAGGTCGTAAACTATTTTTTTATTATGGCGAAACGTAGTTCGCGGACACAGCTAGTAATTATATAAAAATATCTTTAAAAATACTGCACTAAACTGCGACACCTCCTACGTATACTATCGTAAGTGTATTTTATTTAAGTTTACAGTACAGTTACTCAAATGTTTGCAAGCTGATTATTGACTATCAGGTGATCATTTTTTTTCATTTAAGAACCAAAATTCTCATAAAATATTTCTGTATCTGAATTTTGAGTAGCTGTACTGTTAAGTTAAATAAATACAGTTACGATAGTATACGTAGGAGGTGTCGCTGGTGCAGTATTTGAAGGATATTTTAGAAGATTAATATACAATTACTTAGGTGAGTTATTTTTTATTAATTTTTAAATCATTCTGCTACCATGTCCTGAAGCGTCCCTTAAATTTTCCAGGTTGATAAAAAACTAATCCTCCATAGTTGAAAATTTATAGCGTCTGATGTCGCTTTCGCGCTGTGACCGAACTAAAACGTCACCCTTTACACGTTACAATTATAATATATGAATCTTAGAACTTTATGTTTTATATTGGTACAGTAAATCGAAATTGTTTTAAGCAACGGGAAAGTAACGCCTTAAGAATAGCACCCCCGTATTGCGGCGCGTTCTCGTATGTCAACCGCACCAACAACCACCTATGTCAGTGCAATAGAGATGTGTTCTCATCCAGTTTCACTCCACTCCGCCGGAGTGCGCAGTGAGAAATTGGACAAAATGAAACCTTCGTGAAATCAAGTCGATAGATAAAAACATGGGTGACATGATATTTTATTCGAAGTAACTTTGCACGATTAATTACAATCGGATACATCGATTCCGTAAAACGATGGTAACTATGGTTTTTGCTCGTCATTTTACAGCAGTGTTGTGTTGATAAATGAACTAAAAACCGCCATCCGTTTGAAACTAAAATAATTGCAAACAATTTAATTCGCACTATCCTATCACATACAGTAAGCCACGTAGTTTTGGGTTTATCCCGGACAAATATCGTGACGAGAATCCATACTAATATTATAAATGCGAAAGTAACTCTGTCTGTCTGTCGCGCTTTCACGCCAAAACTACTGAATCGATTTAAATGAAATTTGGTATAAACATAGTTTTAGTCCCAGGAAAGGACATAGGATAGCTTTTATCACAGAAATCACCCCTTAAGGGGGGAAAAGGGGGGTGGAAGTTTGTATCGGGATCAATAACAGCTGAACCGATTTAAATGAATTTTAGTATGGAGATAGATTGAGTTGTGGGGAATAGGATAAAGAATCGTTTTTATCCCCTTAAGGGTGTAGAAAAGGGAGAGAGGGGGGAGGATTTCTAAAGGGAATCATTAAAAAAGTATTTCCACGCGGACGAAGTCGCGGGCAAAAACTAGTTTTTTTATATATTAGATATATGGAAGATATAGATAGATTTGTTGGGCTTTTCTTCAGAAATGCAAAATAAATTAGTACAAAGTTTTTTCTCCCGTCATATTCTGATAGGTATATGGCCACTTCGCGACTCAAGAGACAGAAATGGTCAAGCTCATATTAGCCCTGGCAAAAATTTATCCTCGATAAGATTGGATCATTTGTATCTGAGTCACTTTAATAGATCCAAATCAGTGAACTAGAGCAGACAGAGTGCATGATTCTTGGTGTTCTTGCTCGATGGTAAAACGCCAAATTATATACGAGTAACGGTGCTAAAGATTCGGTGCTAAAGATTCGGATCAGGAAGGCCAAACCGCTGACCCGAAACTAAGCCATTGCACTGACCAATCAGAGGGCTACATTATCACGTCATAGAATAGTTTAAAAGCAATATATGCGATCCGATTGGTCGAGCGCAATGCTTAAGTTTCGATGCGGCTGTAACTTATTCAAATAATTGTGTCTCTCTAATCACTTTTACGGCAAACGCACACCACCGACTCTTTGTAGGCCCGTTAATCGGCCCGTTTTTCCGACCGACTCAACGCATACATCTATCGCTTTGTCGGTGGCGGACTTTTTGTAGTTCGTGTGCGTTGCAACGTAGAACTCCATGCTTCATTTTCCACCGTAATAGAATCGGGCACCGATAGCCGATCGTGTGCGTTCGCACTTAAGGTAACGACTCATTGAATCGTCTCACTGAGTCGTTTCAGTAGAGGTACACGCAGCTAGTTTGAATCCTGCCCGAGAAGACTAGAAAATTTTCTTGTCAAGATAAAACAAACGTTATAAACGTTGTAAAATAGTATATTTTTATTGATTATTACAAACGCTTAGTGGGTATGATTTTCATGATTTAAATTGTAACTCCGGTGCGTATTTAAAGATACACGTCACGATCTCGTTCCCAAGCATGCAAGACGTCACGTCCTTCTGGTTTATCTGGAACAAGAATAAAATGTTATAACTATATACTCTCCGCTTACCCTCATTAAATATAACGAGTAAGATTATATTCTTTTCAACCTTTGAGATGTGTATCAAGGATTACACGAATACCCATAACTTAGAGGGCATACGTTCGACCAATGAAATCGATTCAATATCACGCCAACGAACAACTGAACAAATCATTGTGTAGTGATTGATCCCAAGAAAAGTTTGGTTTGTAAGATAAGATTACGTATCAAATAAGTATCAGACCCCCTAAACAAAAGTCCCACGCAAATTTTTCCGCAGTCGTTCCGCAGAAAAAATGTATGGAAATGACATTAGCCTGCGACAACCTCACGCTATTTTATCCGCAACTAATGTCATCTCCATACATCTTTACTACGGAACTATTAAGGAAAAATTTGCGTGTAGCTTTTGTCTAAGGGGTCAGGTAGCTTATAATGTCTTCCTAACCGATATTCGGTAAGGGCGGCCAATCTTAACATTTACAACAGAGACTAGCCATCTGCCCAGGAGATATTACAGTAAGCAGATCTATTACACTAAGCAGCTGATCCATTTTCAAAATGAAATTTGGTATAGACATAGGTTTAGTCCTGAGCTAGGACACAGGCTACTTTTATTCCAAATTTTAAGGATATCCCTAGGGAACTCGTGATAAAACCGAACTCGTAAATATCATGATACCAACGAACTCGTGTATCTCGTGATAAAACCCAACTCGTATAATTATCTCGTGATATAACCGATCTCGTGAATCTCGTTATGTAACCTAATTCCACGCAACCTAATTCCAGGAAGTCTCGGCAACATTTAGTACGATAATAAAGTTTTGTACAGTTATGTCCCCGGTCATGCTGTCATGCTTTTTCTTGCTGAATTGTAGAAATATAGGGAAATCTTAAAGTTAAAGAAAAAAACAAACTTATTCCTTTAGTCCGATACAAAATGAAAAGCTTCATTCTTGTAGGTACACAATTATAATTCACTTATGCATATGTTAACAAAATCCCTCAATGAAAAGCACTTAACTTAATGTTTAATCAATACAAGCCAAGGGCAGGATAGTTCAGGTTTGTTTGATCAATCTCGGCAGGTAAAAATCAGGTACAAATTGGGTACAAAACTATAAAATGAGGGGCAATAAAGTACACCAACAAATAGTTATAGGTTTCTTTTTTTAAATTAGTAGCTTTCCCCGGAGCGGTTGTTAGTAGATCATACCTTCGATGCTAAGTTTCTGCGATCACGGGTCAGAGATATAAAATTCCAGTTTCTTAGATTATTCTCTGTTTCTAATATTACTTGTGTAATTCCACAGAATTCCTCCTTGATGTTAGGTTAGTGCTCCTAGCTTATAAGCCAAGCAGCGGAGCCCTACGGCCTCCGGGAACTGCCCTGGAGATCCATAGCACCGTGGTAGGTTAAAAATATAATTAAATATGCCTATGATCTTGAGGTCAGTGGGTCTAACACTGAGTTCTGAAGGAATCCCAGTCAATACATTTGAATTTCATGTAATAAACATTGCAAGTTACATAATTTTCAATGAATTGTCAAAGTTTCTTATTGATTAGTTAATAAAAAGGACATATGGAGGGGAGAGCACCTATTTCGTGCATAATTATTGCTATTAATAAAAAGAAAACAGCTTAATTTTTGAGTTATTTGCCAAAGAAGGATGTGAAACTTAATATTGTGAAAATTTAGAATTTAACAGGAAATTCGCAAGTGTTACTCAATATATGCATTAATCCCACTAAGATGCCGCTTACTATCAGGTTTTTTTAATGAAATAGGGGATGAAAAAGGCGAATTTTGGAAATGTAATATGTTTGATTTAATAATCAATTTAACCACTAATAAAAATAAAATTAACAAAATCTGTTTTAAATCATGAAATATAGTAAGTTAATTAGATACCTTAGTGTGGGCGGAGTATTATCTATTGATAAAATTCAATTAATTTAATGAATCGCGCGCCGGCGATTAACAAAAATAACTGACTTTTGAAAATTCACTGTAGCTTTTCAAATTAAATTCACAAGGAAAACGGGAGAAATACCTATGGATTTTCTTCGCAGAAATTAAGATAATGTAGAAATTTAGATTTCGCAAGAAATCAATACCTATTAAATTACTTCGGTCGATGTCTCACAGACTAATCATAACATAGACGATAGACGCGTTCAAAGACTAAGGTGAAAAATGGGCGCGTTCCATCTACGCGCATACTAGAATCGAGGTCCGTTCACCGAATGTTAAGCGTCGTATTGGCGATGGAACCTTCCCTAAAACCAAATTCATTTCATAGCATGTGTGTCATGATGTGTCAAGTCAACATACGGATCTTTCGAAATTCTACAATATGCTATAAGTATTTCCAGCCAAAGTTATAAGCTTGGTTGAAAAACGAAACGTAATGAAAAATTAACCATAAACAAACTGTGAATGCTTTCCAAATTCTATTCGACGAAACAATAATTATATGATCTGTAGCTCTAAGTGTATTTTATTATAATATGTCTATAAAAATGATCAAAACAAACGGTCTAAATGTCAAATTCCGAATTTTGAGAAAATCAACCCACCTAAAGGGGAGCACGGGATTTTGGGCGAAAAAAAAACTATCTTTGTAAATAAGGCCAGGATAAACGCGAGATTTATTTTGTTTATGCAAAAAGTGAATAATGACCAAAGATAATTGCAAATGTCACTGACGTGACGTGAAACGACGTTGACGTTGACACTTAACATTGATATTGTGAAATTAATTGACAAAGTTATTGTAATTATGATTTTAGTTGTGAAATTTGTGTTAAAACTACAGTGAAACCAAAGTGTTTTTGCAAAATTAGTGTTTTATGAAATTTTAAGAAAAAACGGTGTTACAATGCAAACGTAAACCTTTAGTGAAAACAAACAGATGATTACGTGGTCATAGCGTTACATGAGCTCAATCTGAAATCAAATAGAGATTATAAGACAATCAAAATAACAATACAAAACAGAACGCGAATTCACTAAGTACTCGCAGAATCGCTAAATGCGTCAATAGAATTAGAGCTTAGCTGTCCCTTAATAGGGCACAATAAAAAAGTCCTCTGCACAATAAAGTATGAAAACAAATTGTTTCTGTTGAGCCGTATGAACACAAATACAAACAGCCTTCATAAAGATAAACGGAGCAGATAGAATGTTTTTTTTACGATTTTTATGATAATGGCGACACACTGTGTTTATTTTCAAACATATATTTAGATGATTTTGTATATGGACTTCCTTAACGGTATACTTGTGCTGTGAAGTTCATTTACATCAGATGTTTTATTTGCTAGCTGTTGCAGGCGACTTTGTCTGCGTAGGATTTAGTTATATCTCGATTATTTTTATACGTGGTAAGTGGGAACCCCCGCTCATGGCCATCTGCAACGCCAGAGGCACAGCGTAGTCAGTGCCTACCTGGAGAGAAATGCTCTTTTTAAGCCTCGTTTGAAGTTGTAGGTACATATCGCTCGGGAAACTAGGTACGTAGCGCTCAGGAAACCGCAGCTGGAAGTTCGTTGCAGAGTCTGCACGTGCGTGAAAGAAATGGACGCTGAAACCGAACTGTGTAAGAACAGGTAGGTTCCAGGGGATAAGGGAGAGCTCTACTGCGATGGCGGGTGGTGCGATGACAAAAAGGTGATGAAGACAGCAATGCAAGCAGTTCCTCTGAGCACATTCCGTTAAAGAGCAGGTACGGGCCAGGTCTTAACACCTATGAGGGATAACCCTGAATGTAGAGGTAGGCCCCAAACGGGGGCTAGGAGGAATTATTACGTGCGGGAAGACAACCCAAATACCGCACCCCTCCGACGTAGATGGTCGGGCGGTAGAAGGACGGAAGGAAGGAAGGATGCACGCAATATTACCCCAACCACCCACCGTCTGGATAATACCTCCATTTTCAGGCTTATCCCCTGAAAATGGAGGTTTAAGACCCGGCCCGTAGCTGGCCATGCTATCCTGGGGTGGTTTGGAAAATTGGGGTTGGGTGACATCGAGGTTGGTTTGGTGGGTATGTCCCGCACTGTGCAGGGGGAGTCCCACACACGCTTGTCGACTAGCCATGTATACGGTGCGCAAGGAACAGCATTCCACCTCTTTGCAGAAAGGCTAATCCAATCCGAGCGAAGCTATATCAAACCAAAGTGGACTTAATCACTTAATTACTTTGTCTTTAACTTGCTAATAATATATCAGTAAATAAAAGTGCAATTTGTAGACCAAGTCTTGAAAACGAGTGACGGCGCCACTTTCTTCGCCGACCCATCCCATTTTTATGTAGAAATGGAGTACTTTCCATTTTCATGATTGTGTTGATACTTTGCAACTGTGATATTATGATATACAAGAAAATTATTATAATATTATTTTCGCTCTCCGGTTGTACAATAAACGATGTTTGCAAGGGTCTAATTGGTACGTGGGTGTTCTAATCGACAGCGAGCTCGATTTTAATGAGCATGTCACTGATATTGTAAACAGATCGTATAGAAAACCTTGGCGTCATACTTCGTGTAAATTGTCTCGGATATAACATTTATCTGACAAATTAGGACTAAAGTATTCAGTCCTAATTTGTCAGATCTGTCAGAGAAACCCCGATAGCGTAATGCGTAAGGCCGTGGAATTCCATGCGGAAGGTAGCCACGGAGGGACACGCTCCATACAAGGGCGGTCATAAATAGTTAAAGTCCTGTTACTATCAATACATTGTATTATTTTAGTGACTTATAGTTGTAAAAGTGTTTTAGGAACATTAAAATGAAAGAAGTACATGTATTTACGGAATAAAAAACGTTTACTTCAGTAAAAAACAAATATAAACAATAACATACTTTTACCTAAATTTATCATGAACAAACACTTAAAAATTGGAATGTAAAACATATATTTTAAATAAAATAAGAGTCAAAACATTGATAACATTATTTAATTATAATAAAGTAATAGAAATAAATAAATTAAAATTAATTAAATACAAAAAAAACAAAACAACTAACAAAATACAAATAAATTATTCTTATTCTAACAATATTAAACATGTAACAATTCTATTACACTTTGTGACAGAGTATTTTTCTTTTTAGGGGGAAGTTTCCGAAGACTTGTAATATAAGGATCTGAATGTAATAATAGTCGTTGTATTAAATCTTGATTGGTAACTTCACGTGACATTTTTCGAGTGTGACTTCGTCTATAAATTTTGATATACTTATTTGTCGCTTCAGCAGCTTCTTCGGAAAGTTCTCCTATAGATAACAATGCATAACTTATAATATCTGATCCATGTACGAGCACCTTGTGGACAGAAGCAGGAAGACTATACCACGGATATTCCTCGACCAGGCTGTATGCTGTTTGTAATGCATAGTCTTTAAACTTGCATTCATTAATTTTATGTCCAGAAGATAACGTTTGTAATATTACACAACAACGATCTATGAGATCCTTATTCAAACCTGTAATTTCAGCAGATACAGCTGATTCCAAAAAAAACTTCCTGGCCGTGTTTCCGTCGTTAGACGTCCCGCTTCCACCACTACGCGGCTTGTCAACTATTGAACCTAATCGTTCCCTAAACTGGGACTGTACATATTGTTTTTTATTTGATAACAATTGTTTATCACTATCTAGCCTAACTTGCCATTTTTTTATGTCTAATCTATATGAAAGATGAATAAAATATTCGAAGAAACGTATCCAAGAATGTAGTGGTGATAATCCAAATTGGTATCTACTCTCTATTACAGGTTTTTGTAAACATTCGTCTATTTTATTCATCTCTTTAGGGGTAGCATTACATATATAACATCTACTTGTAGATGTTTCACTTAAAGCACTACAAATTTTACCATCTACCATTGAAAGCTGCAACTTATGAGAAACGACCAATTCACGATTGTCGATCTGAATAAAAGTAGGTTACAAACTTTCAATTTTATCCTTAAAATAAGCTTCCTCTTGCAAAGACACTGCTGTGCTTTCTTTCAAAAATTGAAATCGAATAGGACGGCAGTACCTAGTGGAAGAGGGTCGAGGATTTTTCCATAAAATTTTACAATTATCTTCAGCTAATTTTACAATAATTTGAAGGGGTACATAAGATGTTACAAACAAACTACTATCTTCTAAAGTTGAATCTGAAAAAAATTGTTTGTATTCACTATGTCCAGTGCTGCCATCGAATCCCCATTTCCCAAGTAAAGAGATATTAGACAAACAATCATCAGGAATCTGATCTAAGACCTCTTTTTGAGATTCAAGGATTCGAGAAGCTGTGTGATCAAAAAGACTTTGTAATTCAACTTCAGCTGAAGACTCGGAAACAGTTATATTAGAAGGGTAACATCTCTGTTTCGCTTTAGTAATTTGTTGGTAACATGGTAATACATTAGGAGAAATCTTACTATTAACAAAGTTTTTAATTAATAAATACTGATGTTTTGTCAACTGAGCATCAGTCACAAGTGACAAGACATCATCAGTGCTAACTCTAGATATACACGAATCGAATGAACAGTCTGAAACATCAAGCAATGCACTCACAGTAGAATCATCAGACTTTGACAAATCAGCTACTCTCCGACGTTTAGTCCTTTTACTACATTGCGTAAAAGGTTTTCGAGGACGACCACGTGAATGACACGGCGACGTTTCAGACGGAGTACATTGCTTATTGTTTTTCACAAGTTGAATTTTTTCAATAACATTAAACCAATCGGAATTCTTATATAAAAGCTTGGTTTTATCCCTATTACATTTTTTCCAGAATCGAGCAATAGCTTTACATAAATTATTAACAATTTTCTCTAAATAATGAATATCAATGTTCTCAGCATCGTCGTTCAGAGTAGTCAACAAACTTTGTAGGACTTGACGACAATTTTCCGAGTCATTATCGGTATTGACAGTTAGCCATATTTCAAGAATATGCATTCTTGAAAACGAGCATATATATAAATTACCTAAAACAAAAAAAAGCGGTTAAAATTCAGTCACAAAACCTACACAAAGCACTAAGACTAAATAAACTAATTTCGTAGCAAATGCTACGAGATAATCTGGCAACCGTAGCACCCTTGTCATCGCCAAAAGGGCAGATAAGGGCAGCCAAGTTTTAATTTTCCTAAGATAAGAAAGTCTAAAGATTATGGTGCAATATACCTCCATAGTCGGAGCGAGTGGGAACATATTTAAAAGTTTATTCAAACTTTGAATATTAAAATATAATACTCCAAGAAAAGTCGCCTCGTAGCAATGACATACTAAAGAAAATATATACTAAGATACAATTAAAATAAAAATATTAATTATTACATACCCTGTTCTTGGATATCCATTTCAGAAAAAACTCACACAGCACTCACAGGTCCCGCAATGACAACAAATGACGTCACGCTTTTTAATGACTCACTGATAATAGTATTTACGATTGGCGATGCGCTCTCTTTGAATGCACAATAGATAATGAAGGCGCACTCTAATTACTGACCTATTTATAGTTTCAGAAGGTACCGCAACTATCCAATGTAACGACAAGGAATAAAATGTAAAACAAGAAAGCAGGTTTTTAAGATTTATGACCTATGGATGTCCCACAGTGATAGCGGTTCGAATCCCGCTACGTACCAATGTGTTGTCAAACTTTTTATTCATAATATGTACGTTTATTCGACGCTTTCATCGTGAAGAAACCTATACATACCTGTGAAGAAAGAATTATTATAATTAAAGAAGAAAAAGACTTGTGTATATCGTAAATTGTATTCAACACAGAAGTGACACATTTGGAACTATCAACATTAAAATTACATCAAAAATATAGATACGACTGTACAAAACAAAGCGGCCAGGATTAGCTTTCTGTAACAGGCCCCCTAATCCTGGATTTCATTTTTTTAATTTAAGGAAACGTTTCACGAAACCTTCATGTTTATTTTTATTTAATGCTTTAGTAAGAAGGTCGGCCAACATTATAATTCATTAGAAATATATTTAATTTCCTTGTTTTCTACTGTATCACATATGAAATGGTACTTCACATCTATATGTTTTGTATGTTTATGCAGCAGATTGGTTATCGCAATCAATTATTACATTTTTTTAAATCTACTAATTCCTTTAATAGAGCACTAGAGTACACTGCTTCCTTGCAAGTTTCGCTCAGCGCAACATATTAAAATTGCATAAAAAAATATAGATACGACAGTACAATACAAAATCAATACAGACCCCTTAGACAAAAGCCACACGCTTTCCGCAGCCGTTCCTCAGAAAAATGCATGGAGATGACATTAGCTGCGGAAAAAATTGCGTGAGGTTGTCACAAGCTAATGTCATTTCCATACATTTTTTCTGCGGATCCACTGCGGAAAACTTAGCGTGTGGCTTTTGTCTAAGGGGTTTGTATTGATTATGAGTTTCGTCTTCTCACATCAGCAGTTATAAGTAGGTAATACCTTTACGAATAGGTTATGAGATTTTTGGTTATGAGCGGGTGTGAGACCGGGGGCTCATTTTTGAAACATTCGTCTCAAAACAATATTGATTTTCGTCGTAATGTTCTATTGATTTTCATCGCAAGAGAAACGAAAATCAATAGGAATCGAGCACTTTTTAAGCGTCATCTGTGCTCGATTCCTATTGATTTTCGTTTCTCTTGCGATGAAAATCAATAGAACATTACGACGAAAATCAATATTGTTTTGATTTTCGTCAAAAACAAAACAAAAATAAGTAGAAATCGAACACTGACGAGCACTTGATGCCGGAAGAATGATTCAAAAATAGGGCTCCGGTGCTTCCAATGCTGCGTTCCAAACAAGTCACAGTAATCAGTACTAACTGATTACTGTGACTTGACAGCTTATGTCACAAGTCAACTACATTTATATTGGAGATCCTTGTAGGTTTTGTAGATGTGCCAACCTTACAGAAACTGCATATTTTATTATAGGCGACTGTAATCACTTACCATCTCAGTAGACGGTTTGTTTTCCAACTTAGTTGTTTATATAAAAAAATGAAAAAGCAAATTCACATATTATACGAGTATGAAAAGCGCTCAGATTTTGTTTTCCTGTCTATGATTACCCGAACGCTCAACACCGTTATGAGTTTGGAAAGATACGTTGGGTATATAAAACCCTCACACCTAATTAAGGATTAGAGAGAGACAAGAAATACGTTATTTATCTCTTGTGAGGTTTTTTCCTCGTTTTAACCTATTGCATAGCTTTATTCGCGGGCTTTGAGCGCAGGGACCGAATCAAGAAATTCCGTAACGAAAAAAACCTAACACCTCCCACTCCGACCGGCAGGCCTATTCGCTGACTACGGTTGGTAACTAGAACTGTCATTTTTGAAAGACATTTTATATCCATTACTAGTTATGTGATCTTATATCTTACGGCAGCGTTCATGATAGCAGTAATGGATGATAAAATGACAGTACTAGTTAGCAACCGAAGTTAGAGAATAGGCCTGCGGCACAGCGGTGCGGCGTTGAAAGCCGTGCATCGTCTAACGTCGTTTCAGTTCGGCAGACTTCGGCACGGTGTTTTGACGCGGTATTTTCCAGATATTTAAAGGATATCAAGTCTCAAACTTATGTTTCTTATTTCATACTATAAACCTATAGTTTCAGTGATAAAAATTCCTGAATAACCTACATGTATTGTAAGATAATAAAAATATTTTAAACAATATTAACTTCTCATTTATTCAATAAAAGAAAAAAAATTGTTTTCTTATCGGTCACCACGCTCAAAAAGTGTAACTTGAATTAATATCAAATGAAAAACTAAATTAATATCAAATAAAAAAAATACTGCATAAATAAAATAAATAAATAATTATAATTGCATAAGTTGATAAAAAATGCAATGTAATAGCTCCACCGCGGCAGTCCCCGAGTGCCACTTTATTTTTTTTTATTTTAGTTGCCACCAGATCTTATCAGTAGATAATTAAAAACTTGATTGAATCTGTTGGCTCCATTATCTTTAACACAACTGACTTCCAATAGCTATTACCTCTTTGTCGCAGTTCTCGGAAACCGTTTTCATATGCGCCATCTTCTTTTTATTCCGTAACACCAGAGGTATCACTGCGCCCATAAAGCCAGCCTTGGAATATTTATCGTGTTTAACGACGCCAATCTAAAAGGAACAAGGGAACACTTGTAACTCAGTGACTGTGTTTGTTTAGTCAAAGTGGGAAATGTAGTTTTCCCACTTTGACTAAACAAATACATTAGCGAGGAGTAAGCGTTTATCTGAGGTCCGATTTAAACTCGTCGAATGCTCAGCAATTATAATCAAATTTAATGACTTGGTGATTAAAAACGGAATTATGTCCATCAGCTATATAGCAGTATTGACTGATTCGTTTGATAAATATGCCAAGATCGCTCGACGATGGAATTTCTATATACCAAACGTATAAAAATCGGTTAATTAAAATAATATATTATCAAAAAATCTACGCGGTGGTGGCCAATTGCTTGAGATTTGATGTTCGTGAGTAACGGTTTTCTTTAATTTGGAACATCTTTTTTTAATGGGTCACACAGTAACACCCCTTTACGTGGTGACCCTAATACTGGTCTTATGTTGCACGTAATAGACTGCTTTCATACGGCTTTCGTAATCCAAATGTTAAAGTTGACATAATATTTTCATTTAAAGAGCTATCACTGTCAAAGTTTTGTTTAAATTAAATATATTAAGAATATTCATTACAATTTATACAATTCACACACACTTGGTACAAAGGAGGATAGTTTATGAAGAATATGAAACTGTAAATGTTCATACAAATGCGATATCTAAAAGATTTTAAACGTAGCCCATTTTTTATAAATTGTGGGAGCTGAGTATGTTACAACTTATTAACATTTGAAAATGATTGATATAATAATAATAAAAACTACACTCGTACGTCTATAGTTCAAAAGAAATATTGCCTTATGTTATAGCCTATGACAGTCTAAATATCAATATTTATTTCTTACATATCCTTTCAGGGGGTATATTATGACATCTTAATTCCAGGCAGTTTTCTGAATTGTCATAATGCCATTTCTTTCTCTTTGTATAGTGAGTAAAAGAAAGGCACTGATAGCTCTCTCTTCTTTACCTTTTCTAGCAAGCACTTTATAATGCACGAAGATTTCTCTGGATACGGCGGGTCTCCCCGAAGGTACTCTAGGTCTGCTTCGATGGCGTTCACATTGTCCATGCAAGACCGCGCTGTGGCTCGCAGAGTGTTTTTGACAACGGTCGTTAAGGGGCTGTCTGAAATGAAAGTTGCTTTTGATATTTATTAAGATTCAACATTAATTGAAGTTTCATTAACAATAATAATTGGGTCTTTAGAAAAATATAAAAGTGTGCTTAATGCTAGGCTAGTTCAAAGTCTCGCCAGTTTCACCAATTCTGGCAAAAAAACAATAAGGCTTCTAAAATTTTTACAGAGTAAAAATTTACTACATACTCGTAAAATTACTGCCAACGGAAAATAAATGCAATAAACGAAAGGAATATTGAAAAAAATGGCTTAGTAATTTTAAATAATCCTAAAAGTCTCTATAAAAAAACTAACTTTCATGTTGATGATTATATTAATATAACTTTTAACAGTAGTAATATGTTTTACTTTTGACAAAAAATGTAGCTTTTTATTGTATACCACAATAAACGGTTAGAGTCAAAATAATTGATCCACTCTTCCAAATATTGATTAAAATTAACTAAATAGTAATGTTTGTGTTTGCGAATCCGGTGAAGTGATATTTAAGTTTAGCAATAGTCAACCCTCGCGAGAGGGTAGATTGCCAAAAGCTGGCGTCCCACGTTGGGCGCCAGATATAAGAAATGGATCAACTTAAAGTACGGAAATGAAACAAATATACATAAAAACAGAACTTCAAATAGATTGTTTCATTGGGTTATTTTACATAGTGACAGTATAAAAACAATAGACAACTATAATAAGAACGCAAAAATGTATGACACGCTAAATCCTCTTGTGACATTGATTTCTTGAACAATGTGATTTATGGGTTTGATGTGATGATGATGAGCGTCATCTTTCATTACATGACATCGTAGTTACACAATGTGGTTAATGCAACTTTGTTGATAGTAAACCTAGAATTGCATCTTTTCTCCTCACATCATCCCTACTAGTCCGTTTTACAAGTTTGAATGTCGTTGCTCATCGTTACTGTCTATGGTTAGTAAACAGGCGTGTGTGGTGAGGAACTCCTCGCTGGGTACGGGGCTTACCCACTTAATAAATATCGATTTCCATATAACTCTTGGCGGAAATACCTGGACACTGGGAAAACCCAATTCTCTGGATTACCCCAGTCCCTACTAGTTCCACTTCCCTACTCATATAAAAAATGCAAAAGTAACAAAGTGACAGAGATACGCTTTCACTCCTAAACCGCTGAATCAATTTAATAAAATTTGGTATAGAGGACTTAGGCTACTGTTTATCCTGAATTTCAATGAGGTCCCTAGGGAAGTGTGATATTAACGAACTCACGACATAACTGACTTCCACCCAAACGAATCGCGGGGAACAGCTAGTTCTAAGGCGCTATATCGAAAAAAATTGGTTATTTTTAATTTAATGTCCTAAGTCACTGAGAGACCTTACAGATCTGAAACTTAAATATGTGTTTCTTTATATCTTTAGCTAGAAACGCTAAATACCGGAAACGCGATTTAAAGATTTTGCCTCGATACATTTTAATTTTTAAATTACCTTTTAAAAATAATAAAATTCAGGATTACTAGTAAACGGTATTAGATATTCATTAAAAAGTTCCATAAATAGGTGGATATCATCATTATTTAGAATCGTGTAAAAACATTTTTTTCTAATCATTATAGTAATTTTTTTATAAAATAATTTGTATTTTGTCGCTTACGTCGATAATTTCTAAGCGACCTGATTGCGTGCGGGCGCAGCGCATTCACGACTTTGATGCCATTGATATAAAGACTAGCTACTTGAGCACGGGGGGCGCCCCGCGTTTACGTAAAGACCACGCCTCCCATTGTTTGATTCATTTTCGATGTAGCCCCTTAATAATTAAGAGCAGGATTCTACAATTCTTGTGTTTTGGTGCCTCTTGGTACCGAGCCGTGGCTTAAGGCCATTCGAAGAGCAAAAAAGGGCTATGCTTGGAGTTTTCTGCCTGATCGAATTAGAAATGATGAGACCCACAGACGAATCAAGGTAATCGACATGACCCAAAGATTTGCGGACCTTAAGCAGCAGTAGGTAAAGCACAGCACTTGCAAGACTGACGGGCGTTGGTGAGTAAAGGCCCTAAAGCACAGAATAAAATAATAATAGGTACTAAGTGGCGGCCGTGTACCGGGAGACGTAGCGTTGTAAGGCCCACAAAGTGGACCAACGACAATTTAGTGAAGGTTGCGGGAAGCTTCTGGATGCGGGTAACTTAGGACCCATCAGTTAGGACATGGAGGAGGCCTATGTCCTGTAATGGGCATCTCGCGGCTAATGAGCTGGTGATGATTAAAACTTTAAATTAATGTCCTATCATTTTAACAAACATTTAGTAATAAAAACACTAGCCAAATCTGATAATTCAAACTGTAAATTTTACTGAACCATAAACACGAAAACTTATAACACCCCGTTGTTTTTGCGTCGGGGTTTAATTAAGTAAATTATCAACATAGTTTGTTATTTTAATTAAAGTCAATGCTAACTTTTGTACCTACCCTCTTACAAATCTGCAGGCTTGCTCTCGAACCAATTGCGATCGATTGACATTGTGATTGTGATTTTTGCTTGAGTAGCAACATTAACGCTAAATTGGATCCGTACCTTGAGAAAAAAAAAACAACAATGAGTTTGGTTCACTCAAACTCCACGCAGCACGGAACCAATTTGACGCCAATGTCACACCCCGGACACTCCATACAACGTTCGCAAATCAATTACCTATTACTACTACATAAACAAATGATGTTCGTACACGCGCCAATGTGTGCGTGGAATCTAGTAGGGCTGAGTGCGCGGCTATCAATCGAAATGACGCGGGAAGTGCAGCGACTGCCTTCTCTTTCACCCGCTTAGCGCTGTCTCTGTTATCGCCCGGCGCTCGCGTCTATTCGTCCGAGCGATCGCGCGCGCCCTTGTTTATGTGTCAGTGATGTCTACAACGAAGTGCCGGGTAGGACGAGGTATTTGAAATGAGTGCGGGGAGGTGAGTGGCCGTTCTGTACGTAGTACTATTATCTATTCTGTGCCAATGTGGCAACTCAAGTGTACCAAAAATCACAATCTCAATGTTGATCGATAGCAATTAGTTCGAGAGTAAGCCTACTGATCTGGCGGAAAAGTAAGGTGAATGTTGGCAACTGGTTGCATACATACGGTTTAGGTGTAAAAAGCTATGATGCCAGACGTCAGTGTGTGGTTGTCAACGGGCAAATATAGCAAATATAGTTCTATGGTTTTTATGTATTTTATAATATTTCAGATAATATAATTCATTATTTCTCAATGTAAGTATTTTATTTCGTATTTATACAGTCCACTCGTCGATCGCTAACAGTGACATTAAAGTCAACATGCAGCCCACACTACATAAAAAGCCAACAATAATTACATCTTGCCAAATATTAACATAGCGTTGTCGTTGCGTTCCGTGTGCATTCAACAGCAGAGCAACCATTCATCCTAAAGTGAGCTAGATTGTTTGCGCCTGGGAATAAAAATTCCGCAAGAAACTCACGAAACGAATCTGGTCAACTGGGGGCCTATTTTGGCTTTCGTGGGCAGACTGTGGAGTTATTCAGTAAGGTCACATTCATTAAAAGAAAATATGCTATTCGATTCAAAGATATTTGGAATAGTTACCCACAGTTTGTGTATGAAAGGAAGTCTGTATGGATTTGTTGGTTTTGGAACTCCTAATAAGTATTTCACACACATACACAACACAACAGTAGGCTCAAGGTCACTCAAAGAGCAATGGAACGTCATCTAATCAAAAATGTCGAGATCCGTAGAAGAAGTAAACTCACTGACGTAGCCTAATTGCGAACTTATGTTTTAAGTGGCTGTGGGCAGAACACATCGCTTGCAGGCCTGTCGGCCATTAGGGTGGAAAGGTCCTCGGGTGGCAGCCGAGAACCGAGAGACGCAGCATTGGTAAGCCCCCACAAAGTGGACTGATCTGATGAACTGACCGATCTGGTGAAGTTTGCGGGAAGCCGCTGGAGCCGTTTGGAGATTCTTGGGTGAGACCATGTCCAACAGTGGTCGTGACTTGGGTTTATCTACACGAAAGCAAATTTCAATTTGATGGCGCAGGTGCCTCGCGGATGTTCGGAGCGTCTCCCATTATTACCTAATTTCCCGATTGACATATTCACCTTTCACATAGTGCAGATTGAAAGTTGGATTTAACTAAAGATTATGTACTTGTTCAGTTTCTAGGTACACGCTTAGTTAGTTATTGGTTGTACCTTTTACTAGACATTGATAAGTGGATTTTATGTCACGTCAACACTGGTTCCTTCTTTTTGTCCTTGTAATTATGAAAGACAGTTTCATAATTATAAACTAAAGGTTTCTTTTTTCTGGAACACTGAAGTAGTTTAATGGTAATGTTGAACCTGTGATACGGAAACTTTTGTGTCCATTTTATAAAATACTTCAACTTTAATTTCATTATTACAACATTAACATTCGGGATTTAAAAACTATCGGTGGGCTTAGTTTAAAAACTTAGTAAATAAATATCACAGTTGATCGACATCTTTAGGACCTTTTGCGTAGAACAATCAGAAGAGCTACTCTCTAAATATGTAATCATTTCAACGTCAAAGCAATCGTTTATAGCTATGTGCAGCTGTGATCAACGTCATCGAAACATGCGCTTTCGGTCCGTGAAAATAGCCCCCATAGCTTAGAATGAACTGTTTACACTGGATACTGCAAAATATATGATCGCTGCACCTCTAGAGATTTATAAGTTGTTCGCAGGAAGTTGCGCGCCTGAATTTATTATCTTCCACGAACTCCGTGCGCTCTTAACGAGCACGTAAAATTTTCAAATTGGCGCGTAAATTGTCGACCTCTCAAACCGTTGTTTGAATGGTGCGCGATAGTATTTCATGAGACTCGTCGAGAAGGAGCCATTAAAACGGAAAATTCTTGTAGCTAATATAATAGGTTTTATGGATAGGTAAGTGGCCTATGTATTTAATGTTAAAAATGTAACTTGGGGAAATGTATAGCGTTTTTAATAAGTTCTAACAGGTAATAGGCCTTCTGTGCCCGCCTGTTCAGCTAAGTTTGTCGCTATAATAACAATGTTAAGAGCATTGTCGTGTTCCGACAATTAGAGGTAAGAAATTCTGTTCCCTAATTGTTGAGTAGTCCAGGTGAAGCTCGCTTCCACCTTCCGCCTTATCGTCACTTACCATCAGGTGAGATGAAAGCTAAGAGCTTATCTGTCGTATGTAAAAAAAGTGTGATATTTAAACCATGATACTGAGCTTATTTTTTATTTAATCAGTTGAAGCCACATTAAAATTACATCGCATAAGTACTAAAACGATAAAACAAAGATGAAAAATAATAATAGGAGTAGGCTGGTACTTATATTTTATTGATTTATTTATTTACTAGCCTTCCGCTCGCAGCTTTGCTCGCGTTATTATTGTTTTCCCGTGGGAATTTTTATTTTCCCGTAGTAAAAATAATGTTGTAGCCTATTTGAGCCCGGATAATAAATTTCATATAAATTGGAGCAAATTTAAATTTTTTTCTTTAGAAAATTTCAACCCTTATTTTGCACCCTAAGGAGGTGAATTTCAATAAACCTTGAAATACGTGTTTAATGAAATATTTTCAAGAGCATAAATGTCAAGTTTTATCAAAATCGTTGCTAATTTAAAGATTTTTCCATACAAACTTGCAACCCCTATTTCATCCTTTAGGGTTAAAATTTTTTAAAATCCCTTCTTAGTGTGTGTCCACATTTTGAATTAAAACAACTGTCCAAATTTCACGTTTCTATCATTAGCGGTTACGGCTCTGCGTGCGTCTATAGATGGGAACATCTCCTTTTATATATATAGATTATGAGATAACAAACAGTTACAATATACAGACACATGTATAATGGATGGCGTGTGTAAGCATATGTAGGTACGAGTACGTGAATGTGTGTGTGTGTGTGCGTGTGTGTGTGTGTGTGTGCGTGTGTGTGTGTGTGTGTGTCTGTCTTAACAAAATGTTCATTTTAATCATAACATTATAGTCTGAAACATTATTATAACTAAAGTTAGGGAATAGTTTTTCAATATTATGACCACGGACGTATTGACCCGTGCTTCTGTTATTTAAAGTTGCTACGATGACCTGGTATTCACTAAAAAGATAATAACTTTTTTTAAGAACTAACTAAATACGAACCGGCCTCAAAAACACTTATCAGTCAAAAATAATATAAGAATACATACAACATCATACATTTTATATATTAAAATCGGTTCCAAACGATGATCTGGAAAGTTTTAGAATTTCACACCGACTTCAAAATAAAAATGTTTTAAATGTTCTTGAAGTCGGTTTTTCATTATTTGTAAATAAAATTCTCACTAAGAGACAAGACTAATACAAAATTATAGCTTTCCGCTCGCGATTTCGCCTGCGTTATTTTGTTTCCCGTGGGAATTTTTTCCCTCAGAAAAATTATCGTATGTCCCTCCCCTGGTCTCGAACTATCCCCATACCAACTTTCATCAAAATCGGATCAGTAGTTTCGAAGCCTATTCAATACAAACAAATATTTCCCCTTTTTAATATTAGTATAGAAGAATAAGACTTACCATTATCACTATTAGTGACAACTAGACCCACGAAACTTTGCAAAAGTACGAGACGCGCAATCCTTCTGAACATGGCGTTCACTTCAATGAAGTTAGTTCTATACAATAAGCGACGTACATTAATCATGGAGGCTACCATCGGCTGATAATATCACCGTGACGCAATTTCCGATAGGAATTTGATGGTATCACCACGTATTAGTGGGGTTACTGGACCGCAATGGTAAATACGGATTGCGATTCGTTCAATTCGGAAACAAAATAAAACTGAATACCTACCTTTTGTTATACTAATAACGTCCTCCTAGAGTCCTAACCGATATTCAGTCACGGCGGCCAATCTCAACAGAGACTATCTGCGCGGCAGATAAACTGCACAAGTGAGTGACTGCGCAAACTGAAGTGCACTCTCTGTTTCTTCACTCGCATAGTCCAATGGGTTTCCTTAAGATTCCTTGGGAGGGTATTTAAACACTCTAACTTTTTTTCGGCATAAACGGCCGTATCTTTGTTTACGCCAACTTACAAGTTTGATTATTTCACAGTTTCAAGGGACTCTAGACCTGAGTATATGGCTTTAACGCCACGCGTTCCTGAGATAAAGGATCTAAACAGACGGAAGGACGGAAAGCAAAGTGATCCTATGAGGCAGCGGTGCTCAAACGGTCGATCGCAAATGCTTTTTGAGTCGATCTCGAGAAATAATATCGATAAAGATTCACAATGGACTTTATTCACAATTAAGCCAGAATAGCCCCTTCATCGCTTTCTTCTATTGTATAACCATCTGCAAGCGGTGAAATGCAGCTTTATCAAAGGAAAACTAAAGAAAAACCGCGACGCGCGACGTTTTTGTTCCTGCCGATTCTATACTAATATTAAAAAGCTGAAGAGTTTGATTGTTTGTTTGTTTGGTTGACCGCGCTAATCTCAGGAACCATTGACTCAAATTGAAAAATTTGTTTTGTGTTGGATAGTCCATTTATCGAGGAAGGCTTGAGGCTATACAACATCACGCTGCGACTAATAGAAGCTGAGTATCAATGAAAAATGTTACTAAAACGGGAAAAAAATGGCGAAACGTAGTTTGCGTTCACAGCTAGTCTATATACTAATAATATTAATATATGTTTGTTTGTTTGGATTGAATAGACTTCGAAACTACTGAACCGATTTTGATGAAAGTTTGTATAGGTATAGTGCGAGACCAGGGGAAGGACATAGGGTAATTTTCCTATAGGAAAAAAAATCCCACGGGAAAACAAAAATAACGCGGGCGAAGTCGCGAGCGAAAATTTTCTATAAACATGGAGCGACGTGCTTAGCGGTACGCTTATAACCCATGCCGAAAGCCTAGCCTAGTTTAAATAAGTTTGAGTTTTTCATTGACTTTCTAAAGCAGCCACCTACCTTGTTCACTTGCTACTTGGATGCATAGCCATAAGAAACTGCAACGTCCCTATAGACTTATAACTGCGCCATAGAACCTACCTATGTAGACGACAATCCTGCATACATGCTTGCACTTCACACAGTCTATCGATTGGAGTTTAACAATATTGAAGTAGATCGCCAGCAGTTCCACTTTGAGCATCCATGCTATAATGGTTCCGTTTTTTCCTTTGGAGGTTCGGAACCCTAAAAATACAATATGTGCGTGCCTTGTCCTTGTTGCACAAACACTTGAGTAACTTGATGGTATACTTGAGTAACTTGATGAATGAGAATACCTTAATGATTCCAAAATACGTTTATTTGTACTTGTTTACAAATAGGTGGTAGAGTGCGCTCGGTCGCACGACTTCTTGCTAAGTGTGGTAGTTAACGTGCGATATACAAAATTATGCTGACCCGCATGAAATGGCAATGTGCGGTGCAATACCGTACACAATACAATATTTGTATGAAGGTTGCAAGCCACAAAGCAGGATATATGTATAGTTATGCACTTCAAAAACATTGTTAACAAATATTATAGGATTTGTTTTGGTTAAGTTTCATTTGATTTGATCCGATTTAATTTTGGTATTTCGGCACGATTTGGAGGCGTACTGTGTAAAATAATAGTCAATTCTAATGTCGCAGACATCGCTAAATTTCAAGTCTAGGGAAAGAATTTGCTATCTGAAGCATGTCTTCCATATCAGAACCAAAATGATCACGTGGTGTATAATTTTTAAACATTTTTCTCTCTCAATCGAATTTTCTTTCAATAGACATATCTACAAAGAAGGTGGTTTCCCTCAGGGCTCTTCCAAGAAAGCGTGAATAAATAATTCTTATTAAAGCGGTTGTGGTGATCGTTTGCTTCTATATTATCCTTATCTTAGCTTTTTGGTAAAATAAACTAAGTGATATAAAAACACGCTTTTAACAATTGTTAATGAGTAAGAAAAAACTTCCGACAAAGATGTCGGTAATTGGTACTGTCTACGCAGGCCAATGATATACCGCCCGCCCTTCCGCAATCACATGCGACAAGGTAATATCACTAACTAGCTGTACCCGCGAACTACGTTTCGCCATATCTTATTTCCCGATTTTGCAACATTTTTGATTGATGCTCATCCTATCCTATTATTCTTAGCGTAATGTTATATAGCCTATATCCTCCCTCGATAAATAGACTATCCAACACAAAAATAATTTTTCAATTTTAATCAGTAGTTGCTGAGATTAGCGCGTTCAACCAAACAAACAAACAAACTCTTCAGCTTTATAATATTAGTATAGATTAAGGCGAGGTGCCAATAAATCTACAAGTGCACTGCTCTAATGCAAGGAAATATAGTTGACAGTTGCATAGCTTCTAATGTCGCTTACGCGCTGTGACCGAACGAAATTGTTACTTTGTAACGAGGTGCTATACTCTACATATAGCAACTCGTTGCATTCCCGCCTAACGTGACTGCATTTCAAATCCTATGTCTTTGACATAATTAATTTCGTCTCTCCCGTCACTCAATTGCGGACATCGAAACGTGAAAAAGTAGCGATGGCTAATTAACATAAATTAATATTTTTATCAGCACCTTTTTCTATAAATCTGACGAAATAATTTAACGAATATCATAAAATCTTTTATTATGTTGGTAAGTTTTTATAACATATTTGTGATCCATAGCTTATAATAGTCCATATATCTGTTTCAGAGTGCCTTTTTAATTATATTTGTAACGATGGAATATAATATACAGGGTGTCCCAAAAAATAGTGTCAAGCGAAAGTCCAGAGTTAGAGCACCTCTTGGAGTACCCGAATCACCCCCATGTATGTTCCGCGATTATTCGTAGTTTTCGAGTAATAATTTTTTTTCTGACTATTTGAAAATTTCGATCTAAAGAACTTAAAAATTTTTAATAAAAAAAAGCTGAACATATTTTAATGTTTTTCGTTATGCCACTGAATTATCTTTAGTGCTTCTTTTATGTCTAAAATAATCAGCTTCGTAACTTTAGTGGAAATTTAGAAAACAGTTACTCGAAAACTACGAATAATCGCGGAACATACATGGGTGTGATTCGGGTACTCCAAGAGGTGCTCTAACTCTGGACTTACGCTTGACACTATTTTTTGGGACACCCTGTATATCAGTGACACAATTCTTGGTGCTTTATTTGGTTGACCCTCCCTAACCACTACACCACTGCATCACCTGCTGCTCACCCCGTTACACTGTAACAACTTTTACCAGGTTTTTCGATTCTTCGATAACTAAATAAAAAATGTATTTTTGCAATTTTCTAGACAATAAAAGTGTACATCTATTGGTAAAACTTCTATGTCATTTATTATTGTATTTTCTGATTCACAGCTGTTTTAAAATATTGGACAGAGTGATCTTTGGATTTTTTTTCTATCGAGTAAAATATTATTAAACAATATCATTTATGAATTCGAGAACTTTGTGGCGGTACAGTAAATCGAAATTGCTTGAAAACGGGAAATTAGTGAGTTAATACTAAAATAACGTGCAAAGTCTTACCTACCCTTTTACATTTCGACTTTTTACAGCGATACAAATGCGCGTTTGACAGTCGCGCGATTGCATTGCGCTGTGGCTGTCGACGAAATACTGAACGTTTTGCGTCGTTGCGTTTGCATTAATCCTCTATCGCGTTTACATCGATACTGTATCGAGATTGCATCACTACAGGCTATGCGACTAGCTACTGAATCGCATGCAGCACCATTGTATCGCTTCTTTGAATAGCGCATGTGGGTAAAAGTAGACGATTTGCGACTGTATCGATTCTGCATCGCCACTGTATCGCTGGAAAAAGTCGCAATATAAAAGGGTCCTTAGATTCGACGCGTTTCGCTACTCCACGTTTAGGATATTGTCCTGTTCTTCAATGACAATGTCGTTGAACTCCAACGTCGTTCAACTCCAACTCATTAGTAATTAGTAATAATGGACCTTCAAATAATAACGCCTCATGCCACTAATTACACGTATAACATTCTGTAACAGCTATTATCACCGAAATAAATCATTCAGCAAAGCTCTTTTGATGTCAACAATTACTGTAGTTCTGGCGTCCTGTAACGGACAGCTCTTTGGCCAAATTTCTGCGAATAAAGCTATCCCGTTATGTGTAACAAAATATCATCGTACGTCGTGTTCAGCAAATAGACTTTGACGAATTATTTCGCCGCATCGCATACCAATTTGCTGGCGGCTGCGTCCGAAATATTGTCTAAATTAATGGCTTAGCCCGGCTCCCGCGCCTAAATGTTGCAGCACACGGTTTAAGAGATGATTGTAATTCTATCAGATCATCATTATATCTAGTCTGATGAGCAAGCTTTGGGGCTAGTCGGCGAGTTAGTTCTTTGTATTGAAACCTTATTGGCACTCTAAAGAAAGCCTCGTATTCAAGGTTAAATATTTATACATATGGGAGTTGGTATACAAGTTATATCACGCGTGATAACAACCTTTTTAAGACGAGATAATCTATTAGGATACCATAAGAGGACGAGTTGATGAAATTTCCTTTAAGTACGCCGTAGGACTCTGCTACTCCTTGGGTAATCCACTGGTGTCGTTTCTAAGTTACTTCCAGAAGCTCTCTCCTCCCTCGGCTTAAGAAGGTCCAATTTACCGAACGGATCCCCCTGGAACAGGCCCAATGGTATAAAAGGAGCTGGGCGTTTGCTAAGGAGGATTGTCAGGTAACCTGATCAGCCTAGGGGTTAACAACGGGTGAGAAGGCGGTCCATCTTGCGTCGGTATGTACTACAATGGTCGTCCGGCGCATCCGCCTCCTAGGGTTGGAAGTGGCCGTTGATAACACAACGGCCATCTCTTTCCATCCCCCCCGTCGCAGGACCCAACCAGGGCTCCACGTCCAAGAGGAGGGGGTCCGTATACCGGTCGAGGTCAGAATAAAGTAGCTCGGCCTGGTGCTTGACCCCCGATGGAATTCTGAGGAGCATTTTAAGCTTCTCGGTCCTAAGTTGTGTACTGCCGCAGCAGCCCTCGGACGTGTCCTCCCAAATATTGGAGGATCAAATTCGACGTGTCGTCGACTTTACCATGGTGTGATAAGGTCGATGACACTTTATAGAGCCCCGGTTTGGGCGCAATGCCTCTCCTCCCGTACGGTGGCCCTCTTGCGAAGACCGCAGAGGGTCATTGCGACCCGGGCTGTGCGGGCTTATCGCACAGTCAGCCACGGGGCCACCGTGGGACGTCGATGCACACGTCCTCGCGGAAGTGCATCGACATCGTGTCGCAGCAAGGAATTGGGGGGAGCGACTCGTCGCAGAACAAGTGAGACGGGTTCGACAGGCGCAGCGGGGGGAGCTCTGCGCCAATGGGGAGGCACTCGCCTTCTCAGCTGCCGGCCACCGGACGATAGAAGCTATTCGTCCGGTGTTGAAGGAGTGGGTTGGGCGCCGGCAGGGCAGCTTTTCTTACCGCATGGTGCAGGTATTGACTGGAAATGGGTGCTTCGGTCACTACCTGCACAAGGTCGCTCGTCGGGAGGAAACGCCACACTGCCACCACTGCGACGCTCCCGACGATACGGCCAAGCAAACTTTATTAGAGTGCTCAGCCTGGCCATCCCAATGCCGTGAGCTACACACGGCGTTGAGCGGCGGTGACCTCTAGCTACCTGATATCATCAGAAAGATGTTGAATGGCGAGAGGGAGTGGGAGGCTGTCGCTTCCTTCTGTGAGAACGTAATCTCGCAGAAGAAGGCAGCGGAGAGGAAGCGGGAAAATGGTCCTTATGCCGCTCCGCTCCGACGCAAACGGTTGGGCGGTAGAAGGCGGGCCTATGCAGCCCGCCTCCCATAACCGCCCGAAGTGTGGCCTGCGCGCTAGGGTGGCTCCTAATCCTAATTACCCATACGTCCTAGATAATCCTTCACAGGCGTTAAAGCCCGGCCCGTAGCTGGCTGGGCTGTCCGGGGTGGTTCGGAGAAATTGGGCCTCCCAGACCCCGGATCACCGTTTAAGGACAAGATGGACGTCGAGGTGGTTTAGTGGGTAAACCCTGCACAGTGCAGGGGAGTCCCGCACACGCCTGTCGACTAGCCATCGGTAGGTACGGTGCGCAACAGCATTCCACCTCTTAAAAAAAGTGGTTAGCGGAGTTTAGCCCACCACGCTTATCAATTACATGAGCAAATTACCAAATACCCAACACATCAGCGCATACTCTTTAAGGGACGATTACCTTACATAGCTTACTCTTTAAGGGACGATTACCTTGGGCAGCACAAAAGATCCTCAGAGGTCGAATTGCAGCGCCCGCAAGATATGGAACCTTTATCCTGTTTTAACACATTTCCTATTGCCGTTTAGTAAACAAACTCATTTGACTACGAGTATACTAGCTATTAATTCAGAGTTATTGATTTTCTAATATGTTTTGCAATCAAAACATCGTTCAATTAATTTGTGGAATAAACATTTAATAATTAAATACCCTATTTATTCGCGCCAACCAACAACATCGATAAGCTCTCTCTAGTCATGTAATTATTAAAAGCCTTTCACATACTGGAATAGCATTAGGGGTTGCTGAATCCGCAAATAATTCTGTTTGACTTAACTTCCAACAAACAGCCGACAAAAATTAATTCCATTACATGTTAAATTTGTTTTAGCGCTCATGGTATTAATTTAAAATGAATGTTTTCCTCAAGGACTTTGACCATAGAATATTCTTAAAGTAGATTTATTTCCAAAGTTCATCCTAGAAACTGTATACTGGTAATTGTACTAATGTAAAATAAAACCAATGGAGAGTTATTTATTTAATTACAACTCTAGAGAATTAAAATTAAAGTAGATAAGAGAGATGACGTGAGAGAAGGAGTGGTGAGAGGTGAAAGAAACTGTAGTGACAAAGATCTACACACCATCACAAGTGTTTTTTATAAGTAGGCACCTAGCCGTTCCTTAATTCTGATTTATACATATTAAAATATATTTTTCTTTGAACTTGTAAAAGTGTTAAGCTAAACATAAATATGTGGGGTATATCAGCTTTTATTCAAGAACACAGGACTGATATGTGCCCGTGTTCCGGCTCAGTGCACTCGACAGATCGCGTCATAAATTAGGTCGGCCATAATTACGACGTTTAATATTCCCTCTGCATTGTGTCACTGTCAACCGGCGCCGCTTATAATGATGTGTGCATAGCTCAGACATACGTACGTACGTTGCATACACAACAGAGCTAGATAGTCGACTTGAGATAACCGAATCAGTGTGTGTTTCTTGGGATAAATGAATCAATTTGTTTTGCTTAAACCGCTTTTTCCGACATCCCTACCAAGATACAACCCCCTTGTAGGCATAGCCAAGAGGAGTTGGGGCCGTCTCCCTCCAATGAGAAAAAGTTCTCATGAAATATATTATCTCCGCAGCTTAATTTATTGTTGTACATGCGTCGAATATTCTATTTAAAAAACTATTTCAGAAACCTCGACAATATTGTCTTGATGCTTTTTCAATATAATTGAGTGTCTATAGAATCTGTTATTATTTACTTAACAGGTTCTTTGCAAAACACAATCATGATAAAGTTTAGGCGATTATCCAAGAAAAATTACATCCCACCAAAAACATTCTGTAAAAAACTAGCCAAGTCTCGATGGAGTTGCTTGTTTATCTCTAAAAAGTAATGAAATCTATACAAAGTCGTGCCAAGTCTAAGGTTCCTTACTGCGATTTCTTTATTATTATAGATAATGTTTCGTGACTTGGCCGTTGACTTGTACCCACTAACGTATAAAGAATGTTCAACGGCCAAGTCACACAACATTATCTATAATAATAAAGAAATCGCAGTAAGGCACGACTTTGTATAGATTTCATTACTTTTTAGAGATAAACAAGCAGCTCCATCGAGACTTGGCTAGTTTTTTACAGAATGTTTTTGGTGGGATTTCACTGCTTTTTGTAGAAACGTGAGCTTATTGATTTATTTTATTAGATTTTCTTATTTGACACAGTTTTTTTCTTTTTAGGAGTAGTTTTTTTGTTTTTATTATTACAAATCTTTCTTATGAAGCGGCCCACCAAGTTGAATATTTTTTGTAAAGGCGGTATGTCGATATCTCTAATAGTTTGGTTGGGCTCTTGTGTTTTCTAATCAGGGTCACCAGGTACTCCAGATCTTCGATTATCCTAGTTTTTATAGTATTCCCTTTATGTGGCCATTAAACCCTAACTCTGTACCAAATTTCAGCTCTCTGAGTTTATGGGAAGTACTAGTTCTATTTTGATGATCATGAGTGATTGAGTGAGTGAGTGAGTGAGTGTCATAAATGCGAAATTTTGCATTCGCTTAACTTCGGAACTAAATGACCTACAGACTTGAAATTTTAGATTTTAAGTATGTGATTATAGCTTACTGGATGACGAAAATTTCTGCATTCTGGTCTTATCCAGAGGTTCTCAAATAGGGGCCTGAAAATGCCGCGAAATGGTTCCAGTAAAGGATGGTACGGCAGTGTTTCGAGTTTCGAGTTTCGAGTTCGAGCTTCGCGCTCGACTTGGCGGGGGCACTGCTGTGCCCCCGCCAATATCCCCGCCCCGCAGATATCAACGAACGCTTCTAACAAGAACCTCTTTAAAATATAGTTCGGACTCTAGTTTACATTTAATAGGTAATATGTTTTTAAAAACCGTCATGTATGCGGTTCTCCTGGCTTAATAAGGAATATAATTGGATAACAAACTTAATTTGGTTGACCGGGATAATATTTATGAAATTATTGATGTAACAAACATGCAAGCGTTCAGGCAAGCGTAATAAGATCTGCTATCTCTAAAACTGCTTTACAAGTACAGTAAAAATCGACAACTTGTCACTATTCGTCGTCTTAGTTAGTATCTTTGTACTTTTCACAATTACAAGTGAGGTGTGCTGGTGATACCTAAATAATGAATTCAGCTCGAACTCGACAGACTGACGTTAATTCAGGCGGAATTAACGTCTCTTCATAGAACAACGACTGAGAAAAGCCTAATATACTCGTAATTAAGAAAAAGACGACACTGCTAATGATTGTCCGTCACTGATTGATGAAAACAATGGCCTTGGGGTAAAATTACACAAAGATAATATATAAGGATTCAATGAGCTTCAACGAAAAAACTCAGATGAAGAGATAATTAGAAAACTGGTATGAAATTTAGTTGGTAATATATTTTTAGTGGAAAAATTTGTTCATTTATTTCCTATAAGTCTGCAATCAATGAAAGTCTCAACAAATTAAAATATTAATCTATTTGGGTATCCAGCAACAAAAGGAATACATTTTAAATTAAAGGAGTTTCATTACAGAACAATAATATCTATATAAGCGCCGGTGAAATAATTACAAGGCGAATGTACGTGTGTTTTTACGCACGAACCGCCACACCTCGCCTGGGCGGAGGAAATGAAAATCGTGGAAACAACTCATTCAGGATATTATAGTTCACGCATGACGGGGGACGGATCTGTTAACCTTTTTAGTTCGGTAGTTTAGTACAAAACGTTAAATGCGCGTAGTTTACTGAGCACAACCAAATCTGGGTCTAAACTGGATATATTGTCTCGTTATAATTCACGTTTCAAACCTATACCGCTATTGTACCCTAATGAATGGATGACGCTATGTTTCTAATAAAGTTTACCCGTTCGTCTATTATCAAAGGCGGGATGTGTGCAATTTACATACGAGTATGTTGACGACATTGTGTTTGTGTAGCTGTGCGGTCGGCTAACGTTCTCTTACGTACCTAGTTAGTGGGTCAATAATGATTATTATACTCTTCTGTATTGAACCTTACCGTAGTTGCAAGAATGCAAAGTATGTCTTAGTAGCTAGGTACTTGGATAGATAAACAAGGTTAGATACGGACTCTCGCGGAAAACGGTAATTAACGATCTCATAGAAAACAATTTACGTTGAGTGTGTGTAGTAAAAGTGTTTTTTTTAAGTCCATCAGCGTGGGCCTCCTTCAGTTCCTCCTTCCAGCTTCTCTCTCTTTCTCTCCCTACCTCATAAATTAGCGAACAACCCATCACTCCTTCATCTTTCTTTAAAGAAGAGGAAGAAAGAATATATCAAATCACATTCTTGCTCTCTCTTCATTCCTTCCTTTGATAGCATACCACACAAATGCGAAACAAATAGGACATTTTTTAATCGCTGCCCGGTCGTGTCGGTTCATAGTCCTATTGGATTATGTAAGTGAGGGAACAAAAAGTGCATTTTGTGTTTGCACAGACACTTGTACAGTATATTAAACTCTCCCGCGCTGGATAGTCTCTGATAGGATTGGCCGTTGCCAAAAATCGGATAGATGGATTATTTTTATTAAGTTTGCTTTCTTGTCTAGGAAAATTTCTACTTGAAACAGTTTTATATTTTTGCTATATTACGCTACTTTTTTAATAATTGCTACTTCATATTCTGTAATCTGGAATTTTTACGGAATCGATGTTATTTTATCCGGAATGTATTGATGTAACTGTGCACTTTCTGATCATTACCAGTTTATTCCTTATTTCTTTCCAGAACTCTACAAGTACAAAATCGTGAAGCTTTCATCATCATTCAAATTCTATGCTAATAACAAAAAAATCAAAACAATGCTCAAAAACGTAATCTTGAACAAAAAAAACGGAACACTTCAGTTGTTCCTCTACTTTGATCGAAATTCCCATCCGAAATTTGTCGCTTTGCAAAAAAAGGAATAGCACTCGCTTTGTGCATAGTTTATCGAGTCCTTTGAGACTGTTTGACCCTTTTTTGTCATCTATATTTTATCCGATTAATTCAAGGCAGATAATACCTAAACTTAACCCGGACAATCTACTTTAGAGTGAAATGTATTTAATAAATTAAATTTAATTTAATGAAATATTTTGAAATGTAAACATTTCGATGAAACCGTTCACGATAGATAGACGATAGAACATGAGGCACGCTATCAACACGTATTTGATGCTTGCATCTGAAACGCCGCAACAAAGCTATTGTTTGCGATTAATCAGTTTGAAATTTAAGCCCCGTATGGACGCCAATTCATTTGCGGGAAACCACTGTCCAGCATGTGCTGTGGTTGACCAAGTTCGTTGACGCAAGTTGATAGTAGTGATATATTGTTTTAATTTATTCACTTTTTTAGCGATCTGAGACTTTTTTTATCTTTACAGTTGATCATCATCATCATCATCATATCAGCCAATATACACCCACTGTTGGACATAGGCCTTTACAAAGGATCTCCATACCGATCGGTCCTGCGCCTCCCGCATCCAGCGGCTTCCCGCGACCTTCACCAGATCGTCGGTCCACCTTATGGGGGACCTACCAACACTGCGTCTCCCGGTACGCGGCCGCCACTCGAGGACCTTTCCGCCCCAACGTCCGTCAGTCCTACGAGCGATGTGTCCTGCCCACTGCACCTTATGGTTTGCAATTCTTTGGGCTATTTCGGTAACTATAGTTCTTCTACAGATCTCATCATTTCTGATGTGATCACGTAGTGAAACCCCGAGTATAGCCCTCTCCATTGCCTTTTGGGTGACTTTGAGCCTTCTTATGAGGCCCATTGTAAGCGGCCACGTCTCAGTTCCGTATGTCATCTTTGGCAACACGCACGAATTGAAGACTTTGGTCTTGAGATAGTTGATCATCGAATTGTACTAATTGCTTGTGTAATAATTGGGATGATGACTGAATTCTAATTTTTACGACTCGTCATTAAATAATAAAATACCGTGGAAAAAGATGCAGTCCAGTGAAATTAGAATTAAAATCGGCTTAGAAATACATCAACCGTGACGTCATTGTTGAGTACGGCCATATAAACTCCTTGTAAATTGCCGTTTTGCTAGAAAGAGATGGAGAAAAATCTTTAATACCCTATATCTGGGTTATTTTTATAGTTATTCGAAAACCGATTTTTCTTTCTGTTTATTATATGAATGAGCTTCTACTAAAGCAAAAAAAAATTTTTTGTCATCTAGCCTATTACTGAATATCGCTAAAGGTATCGTAAAACATTTATTATATTGTGTTTTTTTATTTGAAGTTGACAAAGAATTATAAAAATAATTACCAACGTTTTAAACACATTTAGCAGTGGTTGTGCAATGCTCAAGCCGCTCTAAAACGTAGCAACAAAGAAATTTCATGAACAAAATTTGCACACTTTAATTATGACTAGAGCTTACGATGACCATATAAATGTAAAAAAAAAACCGATATTTCCAGTTCTAGTATTATTATTAAAATAAAACTTTGGCGCTGCTTTGAATTTAACGAAACTGTAACTTTTTTTATTTAGTGTTGTTGCAAGGCATAGCCGCTCTCAGATGTATTCAGATATTTATCATTTTGAATAAATATTTTCTTTTGTGTCATTGAAAATGATTAGTTATTGCTGCTGAATGTAAATATAAAAAAGGGCTATCTTTTTTTTTCTTGCTGTTACGTAAAAAATAAACCATGAATACGGAGAAGGCAATAGATCCAATTAGCTCCCATTTCATACCTATAAAATGCTGCAGTTGATTTGTACAAGTTGGCGACTTCAGTTTTTCAGGAAAATTTGTTGCGACTATATTACCTTTGAAGTGCATAGTGAATGGGCATTTAGTGGAATAGCCGATTCATCCTTGTCCGCATAGTCACAAACTATGAGCCTCGAAGGAAAATTGCTCTTATATATTTATTGCATTCATTATGTTACGTGGTTTAAACGTCTACTTGTCTTTTACGGTGTGATTTTCCCGAAAATTGTGTGCAGCGTCATTTAGAGAAACAAATTAGGGCGTCCATTGGCGGATTAATCATAGAACATCCCTCCAGAGGAAACCGTATTTTAAAAAACGTTATATAGAGATATAATCTTCTGAAAAAATATTTCAGCTTCATCAGAAAGTGAATCAAACGGTTACACAGCCCAGATTGAATTTCAACTCAGTATTCAATTGTGCCTCTTGAATAATACCGACATAATGTACCTATTTCAATATTCCATTTAATTTGAGTTAAGGGCTGTAGGAACTAGGAAGACTCACTAATTCTCCGATCCATATGCAGTGCCGTCCAAATCTCGCCGCCAATCTCCTAAGCATGCAATTTGTCGATGCAATACGCTTACACCAGGTAAAGTTTCGGCCCCCACACCAGTTCTCAGCACAATATCCTTTGAGTTACGACTTCGTTCTGAAGTTGGCTCGCGGCCATGGTATATTGATTGCCACTCCAGAATTTTAGATATTGAAATTACTGGATGGGAAAATTGATTTACTGCGTGGGAATTCGGCTGTACAAACAATAATGGAAATTAGGCTGCGGCGTGAATAGGTTCCTAGGATAATATTTATTTGATTGATAACTCTTTCCGGTCAGTTGGATATGGAACAGTAATAGACGGAGCTCTTACGAGCCGAAGATCTCTTCAAAATCCTTTTTCTTTCTTTAGAATTGGGATGATGACTGAATTCAAATTTTTACGTCTCGTCATTAAATATTAAAATACCGTAGAAAAAGACGCAGTCCTGTGAAATTAGAATTAAAATCGGCTTAGAAATACCTTAGATACAAGCATTTTAAGTTGTTAATTTGAAGGCGATTAGACAGAGAGATCCGACATCAACTGTGACGTCATTGTTGAGTACGGCCATATTGACTCCTTGTAAATTGCCGTTTTGCTAGAAAGAGATGGAGAAAAATCTTTAATACCTTATATCTCGGTTGTTTTTATAGTTATCCGAAAACCGATTTTTTCTTTCTGTTTATTATACGAATGAGCTTCTATAAAAGCAATAAAATTTTTTTAGTCATCTAGCCTATTATCTAATTTTAATAACATTTGAGTAATCGACAAACATTCGGAGTGTATAAAGATAACAACCAGAAATCTTTCGTGCTACCCAATTCTTAACTCCGTCAGTACCAAGACAAGGCAAAACATAGAAGCTACATAAGACACAATTGCTTACACTAGAGCTATAGTAGATACGTAGATACATTAAGCTGCGAAAGAAATTGCTACTTCAGTTCATGTTTGAAAGACTCCACTGACTGAATAGTAGCCGGTATGTGTAACCGGTAAGTGATTACACTATAGAGCGGCACAAAATCTAAAGAGGAAACTAAGTGTTGAGTTCAAGAAGGTTGCATTTTCTGGTATAGTTTGAGTACATAGAGCAAGAGGGAAGCGATGACGATTTGAAACGAGAATTGAGATGAGGTGGTGAACTAAGAGCACTGAATTCCTGAGGATCCTGAGAATAGTTTTAGTTTTGAAGATGACAGTCATGAGCTTATCTTTGATATTGTGATGTGTTATCAAAATATCTAAGATAGGCTATTGTTTTCTCTCAACAAATTCATCTGCAACAAGGAAAATTCTTCGCTTACTACTTCCTTTATCAGCCTCGATGCGTTCTTTGTTTCAAATCACATACAAAAGCTGTTTTCTGCATCGCTCCGAAACGTCCAAATCAACGAGCACACAGAACAGCTGAACGGCTGAATCGAACAACTTTTTGATGAATGTTTCGCATTGGCGAAAACTTTTTTTTAACAAAGGGAATCTCTGTTTTGTTCAAACATTCACGCTCGGAAATTAAAAGCGAACAGCAACTGACAAATGAGTTTTAATGGCTATCGTAATGCTACATGAATATGACGTAAGACTTTGTGATTTCGATAATCTTAATTTCACTGTATCGCAGCCAAGATCTAATAAATTACATAAAAAGTTGTAGCCGATCGTATATAATTTATTGTAACATAATAGCAATATAAAGCTGCTCATTGTTTTCGATTAAAAATCTATTTTTTCTTGAAAATTTTTCTTTAAATATCTCTACTAACTAATAATAAAAAGATGAAGATAACTCAGCCTCTCTGTTTGTAATGGTTGCATATCTAACCCGCTGAATCGATTACGAATAATTTTAATAAATAAATAAATTGAAGAAAAAAAGTAGAAAAGTAGTATGAACTAACAAGCGTAAAAGTTCACTGAAACACCGCCACCTTCTCCCCACACTTCTCCAACCTACATTCACTCCAAAGTGTAGAGTGACAATGTTAGTTAAACTTTATATTGAATAAAAATAATGAAATTAATATATATATATATTCATTTTTATTGTGAAATATTATGTTCTAATATTGATATGAATTGCAAGGAAGAAAATGCTCACTACCTCGCAGAAAGACCCTGTAATTAAATGATCTTGTTGGCTAAAACTTATCTTAAAAACGTTTCATACATGCTTCTTTCTCTTTAGTAGCTGCTTCCATCCTATACTCTTAATCTGCGATAGTAAGGGATAGAAGAAGATCAACTCAGACATTAATTCTGCTTCCTCGCGCGCATAACATGCTTTTGAATGTTGTTTGATATACAACAAATATTTTCTTTCTCTACCTCAGATTTTGGTTTCATCAGATCTTGTTTTCGTCAGATCTGTTAATCGCCAAACGGTGGTAACTCTGCCTACAAGCACAGACAAAAATTTGCTAGGAGTAAGGGAAGAATTAATGATATCCACATATTTTCGTATCCAGTATTATCGATAATGCGGAAATAGTTGAACTGATTTATGTAATACATAAATCAGTTCCACTATTTCCGCAAAAAGCAAATGAAAAAAAGCATACAGATATTACAGCAGACATATAGCGTGTAAAGTAGCCACAACAATGACGTAGTTACGGAAACTTCGACGCACTTGTAGAGCCCGTATTCAGACGTAGTCGCAAGACAACACGAGACCTCTCGTCGCCTAGCTGTAGTCAAGCCGTCATTGTTTACAGGACAAAACGCGGAGATTGGCACAAAAGCTTCGACAATGTAGCGCAGTCTATATTTTATTTACTAGGAGTGTGTATCTGCGAGATGACAACAGTATGACGTGACCTTTTTAAAGTATTTGAATTGTTTTTAAACGACTTCAAAAAAAGGAGGTTCCCGCTGTTTGACCTGTATGTTTGTATGTACAGTATGTTTATTCGCGAATTTCTTGCGTTTGGCTAAATCGATTTTGATGCGGTTTTCAGAAAAGTCTTTGTTACATTTAGGAGTAGGCTTTGGAATTTTAAATAACCTAAAAAGATTGAAATTTTTTTTTACAAAAAAACCGACTTCAGAAACATCAAAAAGTCGTTAATACAAGAATACAAACAACATCATAGTTTAATATTGAAGTCGATGCCGAGCTTAGAGCATTAATGATCACCTGGAAAGTCTTAAAAAATATAAGAGCAATTTTATTAATGTAAATATTTAAAACTTGGCACCAACTTCAATATAAAACTGTGATGTTGTTTTATTCTTATAAGAATATCATTTATGACTTTTTAGTGTTTTTGAAGTCGGTTGAATTTTTGTAAAAAATGTTTTGAATGTTGGGGTGTATGTACATTAATGTGCATACAAACGATACTGTTAGCACAGAATAGATAATAGTACTACGTACAGAACGGCCACTCACCTCCCCGCACTCATTTCAAATACCTCGTCCTACCCGGCACTTCGTTGTAGACATCACTGACACGTAAACAAGGGCGCGCGCGATTGCTCGGATGAGTAGACGCGAGCGCCGGGCGATAACAAAGACAGCGCTGTGCGGGTGAAAGAGAAAGCAGTCGCTGCACTTCCCGCATCATTTTGATTGATAATCGCACACTCAGCCCTACTAGATTCCACGCACACATTTGCGCGTGTACGAGCGTCATTTGCTTATGTAGTAGTAATAGGTAATTGATTTGCGAAAGTTGTATGGAGTGTCCGGGGTATGCTATTAGGTACAACAGTAATCACACAGGTTTCTTCAACTAGTATTTCCTCTATTCACAGCAGGACCCAAATCACGTTCCCAAATTTCCGGCGCGCAGTGTCGCCCATCTTGCATTATTAGGATTGTTTTTTCTCTCAGTGATTCAGAAACAACGGTATCAGGTTTTCCTTTTGTTCTATCGCGCGTCTCATTATAACTATCCGGAGAAAAATACGATTGAACTAAATCGAATGAAATGAATATTTTATTGTTTAAATTAAAATATAGCATGAGTGATAACGATGTGCACATAATTATATGGGAAATACGAAAGCCGTGCTAAAAAAAATTAAGTTCAAATTTTCTACTGTGACACGGTAATAATATATAGGTACTATTACCGTGACTATTACCTCCGTGCGAATAAAACCGCGTAATAAATATACGTAATAAAAAAATAAGAGCGTCTGTGGCGCAGTGGACTCGGCACTTGCCTTCCAATCGGGGGGTCGGGGCTCGAGACCCGCCATGTACCAATGTGTTTTTCGTTTCGAATTTCATATGTACATTTGTCTGACGCTCCTACGGTGAAGCAAAACATCGTGAGGCAACCTGCATACATCTGCGAAGAAATTCAATGATGTATGTGAAGTCGACCAATCCGCACTGGGCCAGCGTGGTTGACTAAGGCCTAATCACCCTAATATACGGTAGGCTCGAGCCCCTCGGTGGGGACGTATATGGGCTGTGATGATGAATAAAACCGCGTTACTTTTAAAATAAACGATCTATTACGAAAAAGAAACTCAAAAGTAATGGGAAATACCTAACTCAACATTTGCACAAAATATAAATTACGGATTTTTTGTCAAAATTTTTATTTCATAAATTTTTACACTAATTGTAAAATTATTCAAATAAATGCCTCCTTTAGCTAACTTGGTATTATGTATTATAGGTTTTATAAAATTTTTAATACTTACGTTTTTCGTCGACAAAATTAGGCTTAGCTTGAATAAGTACCTATATACAATCATGAAGACTCACACTGTATACAAAAAATAAGATTTAAAAAAACAGACGGCGGCCTTATTGCCATGGAAACCGCAGGTTGAGGCTGTTTGCAAAAAAATTTTTGCCGTGTATGGGTCACTCAACAGATTCCGCAACTTTCTCCCAATAGGCACTAAAACAGTTTTAGCACAATCACTTTTACTGTCTTTGCTGGACTATGCTGATGTTGCTTGGGCGGATTTGTCTGAAGAGCTCCTAGATAAGTTGGAACGCCTGCAGAATGTAGCCATCAGATTCATTTTTAATCTACGAAAGTTTGACCATGTTTCTTCCTATCGCTCTCAACTCAAATGGCTCCCAATTCGACAGCGTAGACACATGCATGTTCTGTGCCTTCTTTACAATGTTTTGTTTCATCCAACGTCTCCACCATATCTTAAGTCTCATTTTTCGTTTCGGCCCACTTCTTCAAATCGCATGTTGCGATCTCATTTCAACTTAATTCTTGATATCCCTCCCCACTCGACACATGTCTTGTCATGCTCATTCCCATCCTACGCTGTCCGCTTATGAAACTCTCTCCCAGAGAGTATTCGAAGTGCGCGTACGCTGGAGTCTTTTAAAAACCATGTTCGTGATCACTTCCTATCCTTGAATCCTTAGTTGCTTTCGTGACACTGATTTCCTTTCCCTATCACACATCTATTTCCGATTCCAGTTTCTGCACCCTTCCCCCGGTTGAATCTCCTGTGTTTATATTTTCCACTTTCGAGGTTGCCTGGAAGAGATTGCTCTTTAGCAATAAGGCCGCCTATTGTAACATTTCTGTTTTTATTTCTTTTGTTCTTTTTCTGTTGTACTTTGTCTTTTATTATTATTATTATTGCCACACTAGCAATCTCTACCAAACAACCTATGGGTAGGGGAAACAATTTTTTAAAATAAAGTAACTAATCTAAATTCACATATTTTACCTTATAATATACCTTAACAATAAAATATTTTTTTGTAATAAAATATTTTAACTACCTCCATGGTGTAGTGGTGGAGACCATACGGTACTGATTTGGAGGCCTAGGGTTCGTTTCCCCAAGGAGGATGTTTTTATGCTTGGTTTAATTGGTGGTAGGGGCTTCTGAGTCCCCTAGCTAGCTACCACCATCTTACCTAAGCTTGTCGCCATAATACCTATGTTAGTAAAATTGTTGTCTTCCGATAGTTGGAGGTACAAAAGTTCCTCAGTTATTGTGGACACCAGATGAAGTCGAAACTTTGTGATTTATGCCAAAGTTAACCTTTAGTTAGTCGAGTCAAATTATTTACTATTAGTCGCATGAGGTGCATGCGACCCCATAACTATTTTTTTTATTTATACAAATAAAATAAATGCTAATTTATATTCATATATAGAAACTTAAGAACAATATCTTAGTTTAAGAAAACTAATAAGCTCCTAAGCATCTATAGCACAAAAATTTCAAACACAGTGTGAAATTTTTTATTAGGTAATTAAGTACTTGGAACGGAAATCACAGAATCAGATTACACATAAACAATTAACATTTACTACTACTACAACTTGTAGTTCCCTGTATTTAAACCTCACACAGATGCGAATCATTAGAATTGCTTCTTGGTATTAATGTAGAAAATAGAAGGAAGGATTTGAAGAAAAAATATGACAAAATTAGTCGCACGGGATCCACTGGACCCCAAGCACCCCCATATGACACCATGTAGTTGTCGCCGCGGCTGACGACACACAGGAGCGGAGCATGAGCTAGGAAGCTACAATAACGCACAGTTGCGTACGTCCTATATTTGACGAAATATGACAAAATCCAAATCGATTGGGGTCCAATAGACCCCGCAAGACTAATTAAAGATTAAAATAACGCATTCGAATAAGAAATAGTACATTCTCAAACCGGATCCATAAAGCGGCGAGATCGCCTTATATTTCCGTGCAGTCAACAGTATTTCTCATTTCCTGATCAGAGCACAATGTTTGTCAACACATTTGTTAGGATGTGACCGTTCGGAACAAATAAAATGTATCACATTACTCGCATTGTGTGCGGCGAGCTTTGACTGTATCACCGTTTTTATCGCTGTGCGGGATTAGTGGGAACGTTAGGGAAATGATCAAATGAAAAAATCATCAAAATAATTTGTAGAATTTGAATATTATGCACGTTGCTTAAACTTTTTGATCTGTGTATAACTGGTTGTCACTGATACCATCAGGCCGCCATTTATACTATATCATTTGTAAAAAAAAATGATAGCATCAAGCAGTGAGCTCTGACGAACTCCTAATTTTTATACATTATAGTACCCCAAGAATTGTTTAGTTTCGTTTAATTAAATTATCCTTTAATTTTTAAGCATCATCTCTAGATCGACATTCAATTAAAACAAATAAATAGTTTTTATTTCTTTGTACCGACCAAAATAGGGATAAACTGCATACAAACGGATTCAAAAACAGGAAACACTCTAACTAAAACATTTATGTATTCGGAAGTTACTAGTGTGTGGAAGCGTCACAATTAAACCATAGCCGCTCGTAGCACTGCGTAGCCGCTTTAGCACTACAAGGCTGCTACGACTGGCGATAGCGCTACGAGTGAAAATTGATAAAGCCGCCCGTTATATCCCAGAATACGCATTTCTCCGTAACAATGCAACATAAAAATGTGCACAGTACATTATCGTTTTAATGTACGTTATAAAATTTGTGGAGAGAGTAGGCCTTAAAACCCGGCTTTTATGCTAGCTACAAAAATACCTCTATAAATACGGAATGATTTTCATTCAGGCGATGTCCCCGTGTTCGCGGGATTTGCCGATCTTATGCTATTTATTGCCGGTAGTAAATAAGTTAATGTTTCTCTTTATCTTTTAGTATAACAACAAATGTTTAGTTTTTTTTTCTGTGATAAAATACCTATACACGGTTATTTTTTTATCACCCTGGTTATTTTAAGGGTGGCTTCAGGACACGATAGAAGAATTATTTAACCATTAATAATAAAATTTACTCACCTGTTTAATTAGATATTTATTATCTAAAATATCCAAAAAATACTGCACTGGTATGGACACTGAGTGAAGTTGTAGGCAAAACATTGAATGAACGCGAACTGGCAACAACGTCGCCGATTCAAAGTCATCACTGAGTTGATCACAATTTCACCTTCCTACTTTACGGGCTTAGGACCGGCAAAAGAAAGTTTTTAAGGAAAACAAACAGTACTAAGTAGGTATTACGGTTATGGTAGGTTGTTTTGGCGTAGTTAAAAAATTGGAATCAACTTTAAATACTTACCTACCTAGGAAACAATTTAAATCAACTTTAGTTCTAATAACAAAAGAGTTCTAAATTTAAAGGAAGTCCTCTAACTCATACATAGTCGTGCACGTTTAAAACTATACATGACCACAACAACATATCACTTTGGTTAGTGTTTAACGTCTCGAAATGCAGTTTTCGCTTCCAAGTCTTACGTTTGTGGGTTCACTTTCTTACACCAAGCACTTAATTTCACTTCACAAGTAAAAGTCTACGGTCTACCGGAGTAAGGTCTGTGTATTCGCGAGATGTGTTAACTTGAAACTAAAATTCCGAATGCGCCCGATTGCCGCGCGTCAGGCGCGGGCGCGACATCGCGATACGTTCACACGCGCCGGGGTCAAAGGCGAACTAAAGCCGGCCGGCTCGTGCCGACAAGCGACAGCAAACAACAAAACGCCGCCGCCGGCGCTCGGCGCCGGCGCCGACTGTCTCTGTCTTTCGCTAGTGTAGTGTCTAGTGCAATAATAACTCTTATTTCAAACGAGTTGTAGATTGATCTTGCTTGAATTAATAATGCGACGTTGCCGCATTTTCCTAAGCCCGTAGAAGTAAATGCTTTATTCATTCATAATCTTACCTTATCTTGTAGTAAACAATAACAATGTCTATAATTTAATATTATTGGCGGATAAAATTTTCAAAATATAACCACATGTTTTTTTTATTGATATGAGTCGTCTAGCGTCTACCGAGCTGCCTCTAAAATTTTCCAGTATGATAAAAAAATAACCGTGTATATAGGTAATTCGTAGACAGTAAATTTTTAATTTACCGGAGGAAGACTCTATACCAGGGTCGTCTGCATGGGTACCTCCGTCTTACCTATTTCTACCGCAAAGCAGCAGTGGTTGCATTTCTGTGTTCTGGTTCCGGGTAAGATATGGCAGTGAAATTACTGGGTACCTGACTTAACATCTGATGTCACAAGTTGGCAACGTATGTACATTGACAAGTGTCCAACAGCAAAATAATCTTTATTCGAATATGACTTGACAGAACGCTCTTTTGAATCGACAATTTTTTACCTAAAACCCATTCTGGACATCGGAAGAAGTTGATAGGTAAGTAGAATGGAAGGAGAAACTTATTATTTTATAAAAATAGCGAAATTACAATAAATTATGTGGTTAATATTCACAATAACACTAAGATTATATTGTGATTATTTTAACGTGATATATATAAACTGTGATAAACTATTACTTTTAAGATAACCTTCAGCAAGATTGATAGCTTTGTATAAAAATGTGCATCTTATCGATTCCATTATCATAAATAATGTATACGTTTATCGCCAAAGCTGCCCAGCACAGCCCGGGGCACCTGAGCCTTCTAAATCAACTCGTATTATGGTACCCTGGTAGCCAATTCTGTGACGTAATTAAGCGATGACCAAAGATTATGTGCGCAGGGGCCAATAGTTGCTTATGGCCAGTTCCCGGAAACTTCCCTTTCAGAGGCGGTGCTACATTGCAAAATGGCTGATTATTTCATAGCTTCATTGTCGCAAGGAAATAAAAAGTCTTTTTGTATAGTAAATTGGTTTTTTTACCGCCTTTGCCGAAAAATAAACACATTTTTCGGCGATGCAAAAAAATCGAAATTTTCAAATGTCACGATAAATACGATACTGCGTGTATTTTTATTAAAAAGTAATGGCAATATTTCGACGCATGTTCTAGAAGTGGTAGATAACCACACTTACACCATTAAGAAGAGATAGAAGACTCGGAACAAAACCTTCAACTATCCCGTTTAGTCAGAACGTGATGTAGTAACCCAATTAATTCTCGTCCGAGACTCGTATTCAGCAGTAATCGTCTAAGGGTTGAAGTAGTCGTGATAAATCCATCTCCATTTCTTGAAAAAAATACAAACAAGTTGTCACAGTCTTTTATCACCCCCGCAATGAATCGAATCAATTGAATTGAAACCAATTGTAACAGATGTTAAGTTTCGCATTATAGGACCGGTTCTCATAACAGAAAGTCTCGAAGTATTAATAGTCCCGTCCGATACACCTGAGGATTAAAAAGCACAGGCCGCGGTTTCATTAGCACTTCGATTAATCGGCTCACATCCGTTGTGTTCACCACATTCTGTATTAGCACAGCTTTCCATTAATTTATTCCTCTGCTTCTTTGTTCACAAAGGAATGTTGTTTAAAAAAATATATTTATTCTTAATGAAATAGCTTCCAATATAAATTACTGGAGGTTCGCCTTCGAAATGTCATGTTTTTATCGCTGTAAGCAAGTAGCACACGAGCAGACTGCCAACGAGACTGATAGTTGCAGCCTCTTTCGTCTGCAACAACAGATTTTGTCTCGAGTCCTGTCGATTTGTGTCGACATAGACACCAGCGTCGGTGGAGCGTCGGTGGCGCTGTGGTTTCGGCACTTGCCTTCCAATCGGGGGGTCGGGGTTCGAGACCCGCCATGTACCAATGTGTTTTTCGTTTCGAATTTCATATGTACATTTGTCTGACGCTCCTACGGTGAAGGAAAACATCGTGAGGCAACCTGCATGCGAAGAAATTCAATGATGTATGTGAAGTCGACCAATCCGCACTGGGCCAGCGTGGTTGACTAAGGCCTAATCACCCTAACATAGGGTAGGCTCGAACCCCTCGGTGGGGATGTATATGAGCTGTGATGATGATGATGATGATGAGACACCAGCTGCAGGTCTGGCACCATTAACCTTCAAACAAATAGGCTTCGCGTCCGCGCTCCAAAAGTGGCCTATGAAAATCAGATTTCAAATTCAGTATGATTCAGATCCAATCGCTCGTTATGTGGAGAAGGAACGCGGGGGGAGACTCAGTACTAGGGTCGTGTGCATGGGTACCTCCGTCTTAACTTTTTCTGCTGCAAAGCAGCAGTGCTTGCATTGCTGTGTTCTAGTTTGAAGGGTAAGATATGCCATCGAAATTACTGGGTATCGTGACTTTACATCCTAAGTCATAAATTGGCAACGTACACTGTGATTTTTGTGGGGGTTGCAGTTTTGCTGCGAATCTCACAGAAGTCACATGTATTTATAGGTGACTGTTACCACTTTTGGCTCCGTCAAAACGTCAAAACTGTAACTTGCTGTCTAAGATTAATTCCACTTTAAAATTCACTATCACACTTTTCAGTACCCAAAAGTTCACAATCTATTATTTAACTTAGTTTGTTTCCGTATTCGTGTTGGTGAAGTGCTAGTGTTCCATTAACGAGAATTATTTAGTAAATAAAATCAGCTGTTCGAGTTAGCGAAAAAAAAGTTAACAACTTATGCGGGTATTTTAAAACTGATTTTACTCCGACCTGTCTGAGAGCGCTGCCTGCCATAATAGCAGACATCGGTCGTAGCTAGCGCCATCTCGTTCATTATCACTGAACTACTATCAGTTCTATCTAACAAAGCAAAGCACCATGGTCAATTGCGGAGCATGCGGTAAGTTCTTATCATCGTCAGGGGCCGCCACCTGTAGCACTTGCCCGCTGAAATATCACCGTGCTTGTCTGGCTATCGCCGACAAAGCTCAGATAAGCAAAGATTGGATTTGCCCAAACTGTAAGAGGAGCCTTCGTAAGGGCGATAATAGCCAAACACCAGTGAAGGCGGTACAAGAGGGCGCCGATTGTGATGCTTCATCCAGTCTATCCCAACCCGGAGAAGAGTGCAGAGTGGAACCATTGATTGATGAGGACTCCACTACTGAATCTCGAAGTTTGAAATTTCGATGTATGTTAGTTCTAAAGTATACTATTTCGACGTACGCCAGTTCGAAAATATATGACTTCGATGTACGGCAGTTCGAATGTATGTTAGTTCGATTGTATGATAGTTCTAAAGTTTATGAGTACGATGTACGCCAGTTCGAAACTATACAGTAGCGAAGTATAACAATTCCGACGTATATTAATTACAAAGTATGTCAGTGCGATGTATACGGTAATTCAAAAGTACCTACATGGTAGCCAGCCAAGTATAAAATTACGAATTATAAAATACCCTTTATATCAAGCAACTAAAATACACCACCATAAAATTCAATGGCCTAGGTATATTATAAATCACTTATAGATTACATTATATGTAGGTACACCACGGAGGTTCAGAGTCTGAGTTTTTAACAAATTAAAAAAAAAAATTATGATAAATTCGGCACCATGGAGATGGGAGTAAATAGGTTTAATGATGTTTTGAAATCACATACCTAGTGCACGGGATGTTCTAAATTCAAATTTAATTAACCCTAAAGCGGATAAAAACTATATATATATATATATATTTTTTTTAAGTATATCTTAAACCTACAATTAAAACAGAGACTTATCGGTAGCTTAGTACTTACATCCCTATTAGTCGAAAGTGTGAAACTATCGCCTACGCCTTAATAATCAGGTAATTAGTCTAACATACATAGTTACCATAATTCAACTCATTTTATCATAGAAATAGACACGGATGTCATGTACATTGTTAAGTGATTTATAATATAGGCCATTGAATTATATGGTGGTGTATTTTAGTTGCTTGATATAAAGGGTATTTTATAATTCGTAATTTTATACTTGGCTGGCTACCATGTACTTTTGAATTACCGTATACATCGCACTGACATACTTTGTAATTAATATACGTCGGAATTGTTATACTTCGCTACTGTATAGTTTCGAACTGGCGTACATCGTACTCATAAACTTTAGAACTATCATACAATCGAACTAACATACATTCGAACTGCCGTACATCGAAATCATATATTTTCGAACTGGCGTACGTCGAAATAGTATACTTTAGAACTAACATACATCGAAATTTCAAACTTCGAGATTCAGTAGTGGAGTCATTGATGAGGTCGCAGAGGTTAAAGCTTTGCTGTCTTTAAAAGAATTTCAGCAGGAGTTTTCCCAAGGTCTATGTGAGATGCGGGAATTTCGAAAAGAAATGGCACTTCTGCGTCAAGCAGTCTCGAGCCTCGCGGTACGCATGGATAAGGTTGAAGAGAGGCTGGAGGCACTCGAGCGCGGTCAGGCGGCGGTGAGCGCGGGCAGGGCGGAGGAACTTGAGACGACCATCGCGGAACTCAAGCAGGAGTTGAACGACCGTGATCAGGAAGCGTTACTGGCGGATGTCGAAATTGGAGGACTCGCTGAGGATAAGGGCGAGAGTACTTTTCATACGGTATGCCTTCTTGCGACACGGCCCAGCGTGCCAATAGAGGAGCGCGACGTGGTGTTCGCGGAGCGCGTAGGACCGCGGCCCGAGGAGGCGGGTGAACGCCCGCGCCGCATGGTGGTGCGGCTGACGCGTCGACACCTGCGCGATGAGCTGCTGCGCGCTGCGCGCGTGCGCCGCGCCAGACTGGCCGACAATGCTGGAGAGCGTATTTACATCAACGAGCGGTTAACGAGATCTAATCGCCAGCTTTTTTATCGCGTCCGCGAAGAATGCAAAAAACTACAGTGGAAATACAGGTGGACGAGGCGGGGCCGCATCTTTGCTCGACAAGGAGATGGCTTGCCTGTTCACCAGTTTCGCTCCGATGAGGACTTTGGGCGTGTTTTCGGGACTGATTCGCAAAAACCAGTTTGATCAATTAAGCACTAAACATGTTTGTTGTTTGTACATTAATAAATCTATACAATCTTCTAATCAAGTTCAATCTATGTCATTAATGTTCCTTAGTATAAAGAAATACAATATTATGATGTTTAAAATAAATTTAGTTAAGTTGGTAGTTTTGTCTGTAGCAGGCACATACAATATTTTGTCTCATAGTCGAATGCATTGTCGTAGTTTTGTGTCATTGGATCTCTATTTTGATGATGTAAATTCATACTCTGTTATATGGAGGCTGTTTAAAATTAGTATTTGGGCTAATCCTCAAATTATAGTCTTTATATTATTATATAATTTACTTTATCTCATTTCAAAATTGTTGGTTGTTATATGGTTTTATATTTGCTTCAACTGGAATTTATATATTTTTGGTATGTACTACTTACATATTATTATAGCTTGTATGCTCCACCTACATTATATTTACACAAGGATTAGGATGCGGATATCTGCAAACTGGCTATACATTTATACACTTACAATACAAAGAACATCATTACAAAGAACTATATTTACAAAATAATTTAAAAAATGATTAAGACAAGGGATACAAAAATTGGTATTTATAACGCAGGTTCTCTGAGCACAGGGCATGAAGAATGTATTGTGGCTTCACAAGAGCTATCACATAATATAAAGCAATTGGTGTCTGCTGCTATAGAGAGGGAAAAGGCTTGTTTCTTTAAACAAAAAATCAACTCCAGCCTGAAAGACTCAAAAAAGCTCTGGCAGACTCTAAGGAATGTGCTTCCTGATAAAAAACAAGCCCCAGAATTGCCACCCATTCTAGAAGATCCGGAATAAATTAATTTACACTTTCTTGATGTTCCAGGCTCAAGCACCGCCCAAAGCTCACAGATAAACTTTTTTAATTTACATAAGCACAGTACTGCAAGATTCTCTCTGCATACTGTATCGCAAGGTGAAGTGTTGCAAACAATCAAGGGTCTTAAGTCCAATGCTCAGGGAGACGACTGTATTTCACTGGAGATGCTGCTCCTAACTCTGCCTCAGTCACTAAATACTATAACTACAATTATTAACCGTTCCATAAAAGAATGTTTCTTTCCTGGTCAGTGGAAAACAGCGGTTGTAAAGCCACTTCCAAAAAACAAACAACTCTCAGATATGAAGGATCTTAGACCCATCAGCTTGCTCCCATGCATCTCCAAGATATTGGAGAGAATTGTGTGATATTGGAGAGCTCACTCAATATCTCGAGGGACACAATATTCTTCCCTTTGTACAATCTGAATTCCGGAAGGGTTTCAGCACAGCATCAGCTCTGGCAGAGATTGTAGATAATCTTCTTGATGCCCAAGACCAGGGAAATGTTACAGCTTTGCTTTTATTAGACTTCTCTCGTGCTTTTGATTGCATTAATCACACTCTGCTTCTAGCCAAATTGAGCTACTACGGCTTAGATGAAAATTCTGTTAAATGGTTTAAGAGCTTCCTCACCAACAGGCAGCAATATGTGGAGATGATCAAGCATGATGGGTCAATTGCAAAATCACCACCCCTTCCAGTTACTCAAGGTGTACCGAAGGGCTCAATAATTGCACCTATCTTGTTTGTCCTTTATAGTACTGACATCACTAAAGTAATAAACCATTGCAGATTCCATCTTTATGCAGATGACACGCAACTCTATTATCCCTTTGCTCTTCAAAACAGCGAGGATGCAGCGATTAAAATCAATGATAATTTGGCAGGCTTGTCCACCTGGTGTAAGTCCAACTGTCTGGTCCTCAATCCTGCAAAGTCGAAATTCATTTTAATAGGCTCAAGGAAAAATGTTCAAAATTTCAACAATAGGAACAGTCAATTTGACATATAAATGGTGAATGTATAGAGAAAGTCGATACTGCAAAAAACTTGGGCCTGACCATGGACAGCCATCTCAAATTCGAAAATCATGTTAATTAATGTGTTCGGCAATACTTTTATCGTTTAAAGTTACTGTACCATATTAGACCATATCTATGTGAGGAAGTTAGAATCAAGCTATGTGAATCACTTGTTCCAAGCTCAATTACTGTGACACTGTCTATGGACCATGTCTGTTAGGAAGAACATCCAAATTGATCCAAAGGATACAGAATGCTTGTGCCCGATTCTGTTTTCATATTCCGCTCCGTTCTCATGTAACACCTTTCCATAACAAGGCAAACATGTTGAGAATGGAAGCACGCCGGAAACTTCATCTAGCAAGCTTTATGTTTGGTGTCATGAAGTCAGGGAAACTCCGCTATCTTTATGAAAAGCTTACCTGGGCCTGCGCGCACAGATCGCACCACAAGAGGACATGCACACCAATCCTTTCGGCACCCTCTCACAATACTGTTGCCTTTCGGGGATCCTTCAGATTTGCCGCCACTCGTTGTTGGAATGACATCCCGCCCCCAATGCGTGATCTTGAGACAAAAAATACTTTTAAACGACATTTTAGTAAATACCTCCTGCAATTGCAAAAGGCAATTACTTGACCTGGCGATTGGCTTTGATATTGTGATGATTCTAACGACACGACAGTGCGTGGAGGGCATTGTTCCTCAGATATTGCTATTTTTCTCTGTTCTTCTTCGCTTTGTTATTTAATTTTCATACAGATTTAGTTTTCTTTGATTTGTAAATTGTAAACAATTAAAACACAACAAGCACAATCTAACTTGCAGCCACAGACTAGAGATATATGTATCTTGCATTCTCATACTAAGTAGGTGCATGCTTGCATGTTACCACACAGAGGAGGAGAGGAGCTTGGTGGCGCATTGGCGCGTGTGCTCAGCGAACGATTGTTAAGGTTAAGCAACGTTCGCTGTGGTCAGTCCTAGGATGGGTGACCAAAATAAGAAACATCTCAAGCTCCTCCGTGCTTCGGAAGGCACGTTAAACAGTGGGTCCTGCGCCTGATCTCGCCCCGGTCGTGTCGGCTAACCGTCCCATCGGACTAGGCGAGTGAAGGAACAGAGAGTGCACTTGCGTTTGCGCAGTCACGTGTGCACTATAATATCTCTTGCGCAGATGGCTAGTCTCTGTGGAGATTGGCCGCCGTGACCGAATATCGGTTAGGAGGACATATATCAACCAACGCCATTATACCACAGACGACTAATTATGTATCTGCGACACGTCTACACGACACCACAAATTAAAATGAGCGCGCTCCATAATTTCTTGGAAATTTTTCTTTTTTGTTGGAATTTTTCTTTTTTAGACAGTAAGGTTTTTTTTTCTTTTCTTATAACTTGTATTTAACTTTTTTTTTCTTCTTGTTCTTGTCCACAACCGGTTCCAGCTGAAAACCAGCGCTTTTGTTACAGTGATATAACAAAAGTTTTTAGCTGAGCTGGAACCATTTGGCCTCCTTATCTGTTTTGTTTTGTTCTTATGTTATTTACTCAAAAGGTCAATAAACTTTCTTTCTTTCACTTACCATCAGGTGGGCAGTTTGTTTGTTAACTTAATTGCAATAAAAAAGGATTGGTGCAAGCGCAATAGAATACCACAGTAATGTCAATACGACTTAAATTGTTTATAGATGCATTAATGTTTCGAAATTTTTCACACACTTTTTTCCTTGAACTGTTTTTTTTATTATTTATTTATTTCAAATACAATATATCTTAAAAGTAAACAATGTCCCACAAAACTGTTTACACAGTTTGTCTGTGGAATCAAATGAGTCTCTTATTTTAAGTTAATAAACCAATGGCTAACTTACTAAACTTATGACAAACGCTGAGCAGGTGCTTTTTAGGATTTTTTTTTATTGGACTCCCGTCGGATGTTCTCAGGAAGACCATTGAGCAAATACGGTAATTGCTTTTTCAAGGTTCTGTCGCCACAATAGTTTTTAACTCTTGGTACCTCAAATCTACCCAAGGTTACCGCTCGTATGCCCTGATCATGACTGACAACTTTTAAGTCATGCTCCCGATAATCATGGTTGTTTATAACCAAGTGATATTTATGTTTCAAACTTACGGGTAATATTTTACAAATTTTAAATAACTTATAATAGTCACCCTTACATTATGCTTTTGTTTTTTTATTTACTAACAGTTTTAAGAATTTTATTTGAAGTGTTTCTAGATTATTTATATAAGTTTTGAATGTAAGACCATAACTATCAAGAGCATACCCCAAAATTTAGTCTACTAGTGCAAAATATAAACATTAAAGAGGGACGAGGGACTAAATAAGTCTTTTACCCGAGGTAAACACTTTGCTTTTCATTACGAATACAAGGAAAATAAAAATATGAATTACCTACAGAAAATTGTGTGAATTTTATTTTACACTATTCAACAACTTTAATGAGATATTTAAAGTTTATGGTAAAATTAGAACAATTAGTTATAGTTAGCGAAAGGTTTTTTCCGGGTATGTTGATATTTGATATTTTCTGGGAAACTTGAGTTTCTACAGTATCCAGAGATTCTTGGGTAAATGTTGGGGACGTTGAGATTGGCCTATTTTCTTCAGCTGTTACAGCAATATTTTTGGATTGCACCGGATAATCTTTTGAAGTGCTCGGTTGTGGAGAGTCAGTAGAATGCAGATTTATCATTTCTGTTACTCTGTGTGATATCTTAGTTTTATTTTCTACTGACTCTTCTATGTAGCCTTCAGCTATTTTACTCGACTTCCAACCTCCATGCTTTTTAATGACAGTTAAATCGGCACCAGAATCCGCTAGCAAAGTTGCCGATGTTGTGCGAAAGCAGTGACCCGAATAAAGATTTGTGTTTGGCAAATTAAGGTAGGTGGCTATCTTTTTAGGAATACTCGAAATCTTGTTTTTGCCAATAACTTGCCGCAGACACTTCCCTTTATGATAATTTATGAAAAAACGGTTCGTTTCTATACCACTTGGTCGTAATTTTTGGTATTTTTCTATTATATATACAAATGCTTTTTTAATCACGAAGGTTCGGTCACCTTTAGTTTTAGTGCCACGTAACTTCACCAGTATAATATCACCTTGTTTCTCAATATCATCAACCTTCATATTTACTAGCTCGATACTTCTGCAAGCGCCACTTATTGCAAATATTAACACTACCTGAAAAGGGAGATATCTCTTTAAGTGATGTATAAAATATAGAAGGTTACATTTGATACACATTTCTTATATGCGAATAACAATAAAAAGATTTGCTTACCTTCATTACTAGATATATTTCATCAGGCGCTTGGTTTAAGAAGGTTTCTACCTCTTGATAAGTGAAAACTTTGAATTTTTTGGACTTAAATCCATCAGATTGCCTTTTAAGAAACTATGTTAGTTTCTCTCTCTAAATCTTTTAAATGTACGTTGAGTTTAGTACTAAATGTAGTCTTAAACATAGAGTACACGCTCCATAATGTTGAAGGTTTGTAAGCCTTGATAATTCGTTGAAATATATTAGCAAAACGTTTTCTGATAATGATTTCACTTTTTTCTCAGCGCGCCATTTCATAAAATCGTCATACGATTTTAGATATCTTTGTTTTGATTTAGGTGGTAAAAGGTTTTCCACTACTGCTTTAGCCTCGTTTCTTATCAAATCAGGTGTTAAATCCATATCTGAATCAGATGAACTCATTTTTGTTAATAAAAATCTCTGTTAACAAAACTACAATTCGAAAAAACTATTCAATTCTCAAAATTCGAATTGCCACTTTCCCGCTTATTTTGTTTTTTTTTTCTGTGGCCGTGCGATCTTCATTTGTTTTTTTTCCATTTGTAGAGTTTTGTTAATACTTCCGTATAGCAGAGATTTGTATTAACTGTTAATTATGTTAACATTGTGTTAATGATTAACACAATGAGTTCAACTAATTCAGGTATGGAGTTAACGCCTAATTTTATAAGAGAAAGCGGGCTAAAGCAGAAGTTGTTCATTTATGTAAAATAAAATTTACACGTTTTTTCTTTAGCTATTAATTCATTGCTTTATTTTTACTTTTCTTGTATTCGTAATGAAAAGCTCAGTGTTTACCTCGGGTTGAAGACTTATTTAGTCTTCAACGAACGATTGGTGCCCTCGCTACGCTCGGGCGCCAAACACCGTCTCGGGACTAAATAAGTTACTTTCACCCCTGGGGTAACAATGTACCTACCTAACTTCATATTTAAGTCACCGATTAGGTTATAATTTAGTTCGAGAAATATTAAATTATCATCACAGGGCATTGTCTCATTTTGTGCGCACAGTGTTTGCATCTGTTCCCCACTAAATTAGTACAAAAAATAATAATCGGAACATGGCAACCTGAACGTAAACATATTTCCACGATTGGCATCTTGCCAAACATTATTGATTCGGTAAGTGACAAGGCTCGCCGGAAACTAGATGTCATGTAAATAGACTGCGTACTATCATATCCATCCCATTTTTAAGATAAGTGATAGATAGTACAAGAAATATTGTATTTCCGGGGAAAACATTTGACATAGCATCAATGCTCTGCAAATTAATTCTTGGAATGAAGAAACTTGTCTTCCTTTCTTAGTATTTTGCAGTATAGTATAGTTGTGGAGTGTTAAATTGTTTACACTGCTGTCACTTCTCGCAGTCATCTTTCTGTGATGATTATTTAAGCATACGTAGGGATAAATTTATTCGAAACTCACTAAACTCTGACAGTCACACTCACTGAACACTGGCGATGTCCCACACTGAATTCTGGTGAACCCACTTAGTGAACACTGACACAATATATAGAACGATACAGTAATTTGACGAGGGACGAATCGGCGCGGCGTTTACACGGCCGCCAAGCATGTAGTCCAGTAGTGGGACGGTGTTTTTAACGCAAAAGTTATGATAATTCTAAAGTTGTTTATTTTAACATATATCGTCAGGGACATGTTTATAGACACTTTTGCAACTTTTTAGAACTTTTCTACATCGGCGTTAGGTATTAGTTAGGTATTTGCAACATCTCTTAATAAAATCAGCAATATAAAATTTAAGTGCAATATTTTGATTTCATCTACGTTAGCAGCTGTATATTTTATAGTTTTTAGAAATTTTAGATACTTGCTATACTGTTAGGTAAAAAATTGTTAGTTATTTTAGCGATATTGAATTTAAGTTTCTAAAATTCATTGAATACGCTGTAAGACTATATAAAAATGTTGTAATAAAAAAATATTAGAAAAATGAAGGTTCAGCTTTCTTTGTAAATTACATTTTATGTCGCAGTGAGCCTAATACTGTATTAAAGTTATTAATGATGAGTTGACTATTCTATGCCAACGCGTAAAGCTTTAATCCAAAAAATTAGAACATTTTGTTATAGGCTTTAGAAGAAAACAAAGAATTTATAAAAGCGCGCAATTTTCTAATAATTGCGGACAGGCGGCTAAGTTAACCCAGCGCGAGCCTCGCGCTCGCCGCGTACCTACTCGTGTGTCCGTTCTCGATTACTTCTAGGTTTGCAGAAAATCTACTCACGCACGAGACGGTTACTTTATTGCAGGGTGTACAGTTGATAATTGCATAGCTTCTAATGTCGCTTACGCGCTGTGATCGAAAGAAAACGTTACTGTTTAATACGTTTTATCAATTTTTGGAAAACTGGATTTCAAAATTATAAAATGTGTTTTTACATTTTCAGTCATATATTATTATGTATGTATTTATTATACATATTTTCTGATTCACAGCTGTTTTAAAATAATGGACAGAGTGATCTTTGTATTGAGTGAAATATTATTAATCATGTTTATGTCTTTAAAAATGTTTAGATAATACGTTCAAAAATATCATATATATGAATTTCAGAACTCTATGTTTTATTTATATTTGTGGCGGTAATCAAATCAAAAACGAAATTGTTCGAAAACGGGAAAGTAGCTACGCGCTGCAGTCGCTGCACTGATATTAGTCTTAATCAGTAATAAAGCATACGATTTTTATATGGGGTAAAAAAGAGATGTCTTATTTATGGACTTCATTTTGGAAAAGTAAGTAAAAAAGCCGTGAGATTTCGAGCGCTTGGTATTCCCCAGTCAGTGAGGTGAGAGAAATGACGGGGCGAAGAATCTCTTGCATGAAAGACTAAAAATTTATTTGTACCAAAACTTGTAGACCGTAAAATTTAATCTGGAGCCATATTAGTAATAAATTATTTCTTGACCCTGCCGAGATTAGCCGCCGTGATGAGAAGTTAGTTATCGAATCTTATAACTAACTTGTGCTTTTCGTGTAATGAAACAGTCAACGGAATATTCAAGAAGGAGCAAATTAAATTCTCTATTCTAGACAGAATGACAATATGCACAGAATACAATTATATGATGTAGTAAGTCATCATACAAGATTTAAAAACAAAACAAACTGTGAAGAAACTTCTTATAACAATAAAAAATAAATGAAAATTCCACATTTGACGTCACGCGGCATGTCAGATCTCTCTGTCCTACCGGTAATTTAAAACCTTAATAATTTTCTTGCTTTCAATGTTATAAAATAACTGAACTAAGTTATTTTTAATAGAATTAAAAATTCTATGTGCATCTTCCTATTGTGGTAGCATGGAGCCATCGCGGGCCAGCCGTATCGCTATACCCTTTGTACCTAAGAGGGGAAACGGTGGATACTTATTATGCCCTAACCACCCGGGTGGAAAGAGTGGTGCTCCAAAGTCAATTAGCTCAAGAGGGAGAGGTCAGTTCAATTCATCAATATTTATATCTCGAATAAGACCCTCTTTCTCCATTCTATGATGTAAAGGCCCACAGGTATTCACAAGCGAGCGCTTCCAACACAAGTTGCAAAATCGTTTAGACTGTTTAGAGTACTATATCAGTTCGCCTTCAGGACCAAAACTGGACACCAATACGACTTCAGCGAGTTTTGAGACATGGCGACATAATATCGCCGAAACTGTTCACAGCTGCGTTAGAGGATGTATTTCAGCTTTTGTAGGTACTAGAGAGGGCTCGGCTTCTACATAACTCACCTTCGTTTCACTGATGGTATTGTAGTTATAACTGAGACCATGGAAGATCTAGGCATAATTCCTGAAGACCTCTGTAGAGTTACCTAAAAAGTCGATCTTGAAATTAACTTGACAAGACTAGAATCATGTCGAATTCCCACGTACTCGTAGTTCCCACTCCTGTAAATATTGGATGTTCTACTGTGAAAGTTGTTCACGAATATGTTTACCTGGAGCAATAGTCCAGCTCGGTAAGTTAAACTTTCAGAAAGAGATTAATCGACGAATCCAATTTGGCTGGGCAGCGTTCGAAAAGCTACAGCTACGCAGCATATTTTCGAACAATCTACCTAGATTGTTCTCTTCAATACTTGCGTGTTGCTACCTGCCAGTAAAGATGTACGGACCAGCAGGCCAATTATGGATCTTTCATCGAATGACATGGTATAAATTTGTGAAAAAAAAACGTTAAAAAAAAACTTTTTAAAAAACACGCTTTTACCAAAAAGACTAAAAACCAAAAAGTTGAAAAATGCCAAAATATTGTATTGTCACCGGGAATACATATGTAGAAAAAATTTGAGCTCAATTAAGATTTGATCGTGACAAAGAAACCAACAGACAGAGCAACTCAATAAAAAGCGTGTAAAAAAAGAAGTCATGAAATGCTGCATTTTGTATTACTGATCTACAATGACATCATCACTATGGCATAATTACAATGATGTCATCATTAAATAATGAACAAATGATCAAAAATCTGACCGGAAATCGTATTTTACGTTTTGCACTATGATATCATATGATATCATTTGCAAAACCATGAGATCGGTAATAGGCCCTCTGAGACGTGGTCTCTTACAAAGGACCTCAAAAGAAGACTTATGGTCACTCAAAGAGGAATGGAGTGAGCTGTGCTAGGGTTTTCTTTACTTTGTCAAAACAGAATGATGGGAACCGCAGGAAAATGAAAACCTAATGCCTTAAGTAGCAGTGGTCCTTGGCCGTTGGGGTGGAAAGGTCCTCTAGTGGCGGCCGCGTGCCAGGAGACTCAGCGTTGGTGGGCACTTCACAAGGTGGGACTGAACATCTGGTGAAGTTTGCGAGAAACCGCTGGATACGAGAAATGCAGGCCCGATTCGATTTGGAGATCTTCGGGGAGGCAATCTTATGTCCAACAGAGAGCGTCTCTTAGCTTAAATGATGATGATCAAGTATTCACAAGGTCCCTAACCACGCGTTTCTTCCCCATAGTAGGTTTTAATTAAGCCAGATGAAACGTTCATTTATAACAAATGCAGTGCAAGTCTCCTAGGATAAGTGCACTTTTCTGACTTGAGGGTACCGGGTACTCTTCTAGACACTTGTTCAGCAATATTCTGGTGAAATCTATCTCATTTTTTCCTTCCTTCCTTCTTCCTTAACCACTTCGATGGCCACTTCGTCCTCGCCAGGACTTTGACATTCTTCATTTACTAAGAGCTGTTCTGATTTCAGAGTTCTTTGGTATACTTTAGAACTTTAGTATACTTGAAGCTTTGGAGTTCAAGAAGAACTACAAAGTTTAGATTCCTAACAGAGATGAATTAGATAAGGAAATCCCTGATCCCTTTAGGAAAACTAACTAGAAATGGTACACTGACGGCTCCAGAAGAGAAGGCAGAATAGGTGCAGGTGTTTTCGGAGTTATTGCGAAATACAGGAGAACTATGAACTTGGGCGCACATTAATGCCATCCAAGCAGAAATTCATGCCATCATCGACTGTTTTCACGCGAACAGTTCGAGTGAGAGTAAAAACATTCTCATTCTGTTGCAGAGCCAGGCTGCTTTAAAGGCACTTGCTGCTGTAGAATTCAAGTCCAAAATCAACTTTTTTTTTTTTTTATGGATGGCCCGGCAAATGACCTCCTCCCGCCTGATGTTAAGCGGTGAAAGAGGCCCAAATGAGTTGACAGATAGAGTAGGGACGACATCCACTCTCCTACCTGCCCGCCCCTTGCCGGCCCAAAAGATGCTTTTTCACGCCTCTTTTGAAGGAACACATGTTGTAGGATGGAGGAAACACGTGCGCTGGTAGAGAATTCCAAGTGTGGGATGAACGACAGAAGAAGGAATCTTGGAATTTCTTGGTACGGTGTGAAAAGGAGGACACAGTGTACGGATGACTCCGAAGGCCCTTACGCGTGTTTCTGTTAAGGAATGGAGAGGGAGGGATAAGGTTAAAGAGCTCCTCAGAGCATTCCCCATGGAACATTCGGTAAAAGGCGCTAAGAGAGGTGATGTCACGACGAAGTTGTAGAGGCTCGAGGGTGTTAGTTGCCTCTACAACGCCAATTATGCGAATAGCGCGACGCTGCAATCTGTCCAGAACATCGAAGAGGTACTGAGCGGAGCTGTCCCAAAGGTGCGAGCAATATTCCACGCAAGACCTAACCTGAGTTTTATACAACAAGCATAGTTGGTCCGGCGCAAAATACCTACGCACCTTGTTCAGGACACCGAGTTTCCGTGAGGCAGTAGTTATGACGGATTCGATGTAGTCTCTGGGGTTCAGATCGCAGCGAATGTTCATTCCGAGCAAGGTGATGTTGCTCTGTGTGTGAAGGGTTGTGCCCTGAAGAGAAGGAAGGGAGAGGAAAGGTGACCTTTTCGCCGAGAACACGCACACCTGTGTTTTCTTAGCATTGAACTCAACAAGATTGTTGGAGCCCCATTCGGAGACGAGGTCCAGCGTCCTCTTGAGCTCAATGATAATATTCTGCCTTTCCCTACCAATATCACCACGAGCAGCCCCTGAGCTTCCGTGATATCCCCCATGCACTGTACTGTCGTCTGCATAGCAATGTATAGCTCACAAGGAAAGCATATCATTGATATGCAGAAGAAACAATGTGGGGGATAGAACGGAGCCTTGCGGAACACCAGCGTTCACTGCCACGAACCGCGAAGTGCAGCCGTCAACGACAACGCGAATTCTACGCTCGTGGAGGAAGCTAGCAATCCACGTACAGAACTGCGCGGGTAATCCGTATGCCGGAAGCTTGGAAAGAAGAGCCTTGTGCCAGACTCTATCAAAAGCTTTGGCGATGTCGAGACTAATAGCCACCGATTCGCCGCGCTTATCGATAGATTCACCAAAATCCATTTGTGCAAAAGGAACGCTAGAAGGTCACCTGTTGACCGTTTAGGACGAAACCCATACTGTCGGTCATTAAGTAACGAGTGACCTTCCAGGTAACGGATCAGCTGTGTATTAAGGATCCTCTCCATGATTTTACACAAAATGGAAGTGACGGCTATAGGACGATAGTTAGCCGGATCAGAACGATCTCCCTTTTTGGGAACCGGCTGGACATTGGCCTCTTTCCAAGATTTCGGCACACAACCAGCAGAGAACGACAGACGGTATAGACGCGTAAGGACCGGAGTCAACTCCGCTGCACACTTCTTAAGAACAATCGCAGGAATGCCGTCTGGTCTACTTGCTTTTCGGGTATCGATCGACTGGAGCTCCGCCCGCACATCACGCTGTCTGATACGGATATCGGGCATGGTGCTGCCACAATGGGACAGTTTCGGAGGTTGTGTACCACAGTCATCGACACGGGAATGAGCCGCAAAGAGTTTTGCCAGGAGGTCGGCTTTCTCCTGCGGCTGATGAGCAAGTGAGCCATCGGCAAGTCTCAGCGGTGGCAGCGAGGGTTGGCAGAAGTTTGATTGCACAGCTTTGGCCAGGCGCCAAAAAGAACGGCTACCCGTAGGGTGCGATAGCAGTTCCTGGCCCACTTGTGCAATGCGCTGAGCATCCGCTCTAATGTAAGCCCTCTTACATAACTTGGTGGCATTATTGTAGGCTGTTTTCAGTAGGCTTGTATTGGGATCCTTAGATGCTCGGCCTCTGATCCAAGCGCGGTAAGCCAGCTGTTTGTTTTCAACAGCAGAGGCGCACTCGCGATTGAACCAGAGGTTACGTCTGCCTCTACTGACGAGATTGGAATGCGGAATATAATATTCCATTCCTAGTATGATCTCGTCAGCAACAGAGGTAGCGCAGGAGTCCGGATCCATCCTATTGAAACAGCGCTGCCACCAAGGAACAGATGCGTAATAATCCCGCATACCGTCCCAATCTGCTGACGCATAGTGCCACAGACGGCGTGCTGCAACCACAGGCGACGGTCGTGACGCTTGAGGCACTGAGACGGATACCAGGCAGTGATCCGAAGATCCTACTGGAGCTCGAACCACCACCTGATATCCGTCAGGGCGATTTGTCAACAGAAAGTCCAATAAAGAGGGCGCTTGACCGATAATATCTGGTACCCTGGTGTTTTGGGTGACCAATTGTGTCAGGTCGTGCGTGAGAGCGAATGCGTGGGCAGTCCTACCCGCATGGTCAGTTTTAGAGGAACTTAACCACAACTCGTGGTGAGCATTGAAGTCCCCTAAAAACACCAGCTCGGCGGAAGGAAATCGCTCCTGCGCGTCATCTGCCACCCGACTTAGATGTTCAAAAAGTCGAGTTGTCTCCAAGTCACCACGATGGGAACGGTAGACGCAGACGTAGACACGGCAATGAGTGCCAAAATCGACGTGTACCGCAAGGATGGAAAAGGAAGGTTCCTCCAAACAGCGCAGGCGACGACAGCAAACGTCCGCCCGGACGAACAAGCAAACACCAGCCTTCGCCTTGAAGGACTCCTCAAGAGCGTAGCCGGGGTAATTAAGGTAGCCTGTATCGGCCGGGCAGATAATTTGCGTCTCCGTCAAAAACAGCATTGCTGGACGGGCTGTCTCGAGATGGTGGTGGACAGCTAAGAGGTTAGAATGGAGCCCGCGGATGTTAGCGAGCCCCACCTCGAATAATGGTGTTTTGGTGGGATAATGCACCGCTGTACGACCTGTCTTAATATTTTGCGCTGCCATAATTATTGGAGTGAGAGGCGTGAAACTGAGGTGTCCTTGCTGCGCTTCGCATAGTTAATGTGTGTAGGCCTGTTTCGCCAGGGAACAGCCGACAGCTGATTTGCGCTGACCCTCCGCACGGAAGGGCCCCCGAACCCCCCCGGAAGTGGCCGCCGGGACCCACCGTCCGGTCACCAACCGGCACGACGGACCACTCCGAGATTATGCGTGGCATGGTGGGGCAGCCTCACGGACTGGTTAGGTCCGCTTGGGCCCCTGTACTATACCACGGGCGGCCAGCGGAACAGCCGTTTCTTCGGGTCTTCCTGGGCGGAGGGTCAACGCAGTCAACCTGGCACTGGGTCGACGGAAGCCCGCACAAACCATACGAATCGCAGCAACGACCCCTCAAGCTCTGGCTGTGCGCAGACTGATCCCGAAACGCGGACAAAAATGGCCACTTGACGGGTTTTACATCATGCGCACGGTGGTCGCTAGCCAGTCGGGTTTTTCAAGCCCTACCACCAGAAGTTGGTCACTCGATTAGCACCACCCGGGGATCACGTGTAGGGTCTCGAGGGTAAAACCTACGGACATGAGCGACTCCAATCCCCAAACAAACTTGAAGTGCACAAAGGCCTAGAATGAATTCGGGACCAGGACCTCGTGTAACGATTGCGTTCCAGGTCACTCCAATATCCGAGGCAATGAAATTGTCGACGAATTGACGAGGACTGGCTCTGAGAATGCTCTCATCCGACAAAAACCAGCTTGTGGCGTTTCGAGGGGGATCAAAAACTGGGTCCTCAGGAAGTGGGTACAAACACAAGCCTGTCTCCAGTGGGGTCAGTGCCTATATAGGATTGCAATGCAAAACCTCTAACTAAGCAGAAGCCAACTAAGGGCACTAACTAGAACCTTAACTGGTCATTGTAAACTCGACAAACATCTGCACAGAATGGGCTTGACTAATTGTAGATTCTGAGGCGAGGATGATGAGACACCAATTCACATACTTTGTGAGTACCATGCTTTTTTTATTTATTTATATAAATAAGCGGATCGGTGGAGCGGCTCCTCCCCCTTCCTCTCTGCGGCCTCCTTCTGCGAGATGACGTCCTCACAGCCCCCCATTCCGCCTCGCTACCGAGCATGGTGGTGGCCATGCTCCGCAGCGAGGCGAAATGGGGGGATGTCGCCTCCTTCTGCGAGGACGCCATTTTGCAGAAGGAGAGGTCTCCGCCTCCCAGCGCAGCGTTGAGTTCGCTGCGCTGGCAGCTCTAGGTGGACCTAATTTGCCACCCTTCAATACGAAGGCTCTGTCTCCAAAGAGAGACCATAGGCCTTTAAAAAAAATCTGTACAGGTCGCAGTGGCTCGCTGGGGGACGCTCTTCGGCCGCCCCAAGTCCTCCCTCGGAATGCAGATAGACAGATACTGTAACATTATTACTAATTCAGATGAAAACATTGCGATTCGCGACGAAAAGATGAAAGTTCTTAAAAAAGAAATTCAGAAACTGTCAAATAGTGAACTGAATTACTAAGAAAGCTTAAATTCTAGATTTCTAATCTTTCATAAGGAAATTCGATAGTAAGTTTTATTACTATTTTCCCAATATCAGAAACTTAAATTTTATATTGACAAAGTTATAAGCATTTTTTAGTTTCGGTATGAAGCAGGTACATAAAATTTCTAAAAACTTAATAGTATTATGATATCATTATTTCATACTAGATCCTGTATATTTCTTCCACTTAAATTTTATAATCACAGATTTTTTTACGAATTATATAAATACCTAAATTTTACCTAAAGCAGCCATAAAAATTTTCTAACTTTTTGCAAAATAACTCTTAAATATGTATTACATAAAATATCAAAAATTTGGAAACTTTAAGAATTTCATAACTGAAACTTCTTCCACTACTGGACTAATGCTCTGAACGGCATAGCAACGCAGTGTCACGCCGCGCGCCGGCCGAGATTGTTGTGCTCCACGTACACCGATTTTTTGTAGGTAGGTATTTTCAAGAAATCTGTAAATATTCCTAATCTGAATGTTGATACGTAGTTGTCTACAGTGAGCAAAAGAACGGGCGCAAGAAATTTACTAGCTTTATCAGAACTAGCATTTACAGTGAACTTTGTATCGTTGCTTTGCATAGTAGTATTTTTCATAAATGGTTATACACAACAGCATATGTCTAGAAGACATCTTAGAGAGTAATATAAATTGTGTTGTTACATATTTCTTTGGTTGCCCAAGATACAGGCTCTGCCTAGTTTGGGAACCTCTGTGCAAGCTAAAGGTTCATTCTCCTTAGGCACAAATAAAGCGTTTTATTGTGTGTATATGTATCCTAAAGAAGTTTTGTGCAATAAATTATTATTATTATTATTATTATTATTACCAACCCTAGCGCCCAGTTCAGCTTTAGGTATAAATTTCAAATACACGCCTGAGTCTAGAGGTGGTTAATATATACATAGCGCTCATCGCGCGCTATGTAAGTATGTAGGTAACAGCTATAACGCTATGAATGAACACGGCGATCTGAGATGACGCGCGGCAAGCTATATAGCATAGCGTGTGGGCAGCGGCCGGCTCATACTGGTAGTTTTCCAATTACAGCACTAGAGCGCATTATGCGGCATAATGCTTAACGTTGAATGTTCCAACTACAGCAACACTTCGCACAATCGAGCACTCTCAAAAGCAATGTTTTCGTGTGATGCGTGCAATCGATACCAACTCAGTGACAGAAAATTAACAAGTGTTTTTTCTTTAAGTTGGCATTGATCGAAATGTTTTATTTATATATAATCGTTAGTAATATTATTTATTGTTGAAAAATTTTTAAAGCTTTCGTTTCATTGTAGTTTTTTTGAAATAATCAAAGTTAATTCAAACTGTGTTAAAAAATAAATATAAGTATGGATGAAGGTACAAAAATTACTCAAAACAAAAAAATGGTAATGAAATAATCAAAATCCAAATTACTTAAAATAACCGTAAATAGTTTTCAACCAATTATTATGTATACCACATTATTTACACATTAATGAGGTTATTGCTAACTCTATGAATATTTCTTTTTTTCAACACTGAACTTAGCGCACTCTGCTGGTGCATTTGAAAACTAATTCACGTTCCAATTAAGCATCAGCATAATTCGGCATTGTGCGCCACTGAGTCGCATTATGCTCTGTAATTGGAAAACTACCACTAGCAGTAATCGCGTGAGCGCTACAGCTATTAGACGCTATGCATGTCGCTACGGTTGCTCCTGCTATGCGATACATTATCGCGCGCGATTGATTACTATCCAACTAGCTACATGTAACGTAGAACGCTGCGAGACGTAGCGCGCTACGACCCTTCACACGCTTCCTAAGATATAGCGCGCTATAACATAGCGTTTTCAATAGCGTGCTAGAAATGTATAGCTAATAGCAGATAGCGCGCTATGACTTTATAGCCGTTTTGAACAACTCTACCTGAGTCGAGCAACTGTATCGTTCCCTATATTGTGACACTGACGTTCACATTCACTGAATTTTTGTAATCTTACGCGCAGTAACACTAGTATGGCGACATTTGAATGCGGTTTTCTGGCAGGGATAGATCACAGGCAAATAAATTATGTCTGTGGGACAGATACTAATCAGACGCTAATACGTAACCTAATTATTTTTTAAAACTGTTCCAATAAGCAAAGACTACGATACACTGGGAAAAGCAAACAGCTGTGAAAATGTCAACATTTGTTTGTGTGATGGCAACGTGACTGTAATCGCCTACCGAATGCTGGTACAGTCGGCCAATTAAGTGGTTTACTCACCCTTAGTTTGAAATAAAGTTACATGTCATAAAACCACACAGTTGACTTTCTTTTGCAATAACACAGCTACTATAGTAACCTCAAAGGCTATTTTGTTCAAACGCGAAATTATGTCAAAACTTTTACGCCGTTCTCTTTGGCGACCGTATAGTATTATAGTACGATGCAATCCATTAGACAAAAACTAAAGAATTGGTTTGTTGAGCAATGTTGCCATAGGTTTGACGAATTTCTGTGTTAATTTAAATAACTATTAATATATGATTATAACATTAATGGTTTTGTTTTATTTTATAATTACAATTGAAAATTTTTCAGCTGAATTGATTTTTATCAATTTCTATTATGTTATCTGTCCTCTATTATTATTTAATATTTTATAATAAAAACTATAAATATTGCAATTAATTATTTTTACATAGAAATTCAATTCTTTATAATAATGAAATTTACTCATTATTTTATACTAGCGACCCGTCCGAGGTTTCGCCATAATTTATATTAAACTACTACCCGTGCGAAGTCGGGGCGTATTGCTAGTTATATGAGCTATGCTCTTGCTTCATCGATTGCAGAAAACTGCATTAAAATCCGTTGCGTAGTTTAAAAGATCTAAGCGTAAAGACAGCGGGAGCGACTTTCTTTTATACTATGTAAAGAAGATAATTAATTAATTTTGATGCATTTATTTCTCTATCTGTCTTATAACTAAATCCCCTATAAAGGAACTTGAACTATCACCACCAATAGAGTACCAAAGGAACTGACGATAAAAGAAACTGGAAACTGGATAGCCATTGTTTACTATCGGTGAAAAATTCAATTATGTAATTGATTACTTTTGTCTCGCTGATTGAATTGACTTTTGGACAAATAAGGGAAGGGCTAGGTACATTAATCAATCACTGGTCTGGGCCGTGTTAGTAGATAAATTGTATTAGTCTCAACCTAGTACGCACATAAGACGGAGGGTAAAAACTCTAACCTACACAGAGGTTGGTCGTCGAACTCGTTAAAATTCCAGCTGTTTTTATCTTTACTTAAGCTGGAAATTGTAAAAAACCGGCCAAGTACGAATTGGACCAGCGCAGTTTCCTTAACATGTGCTATAAGATATTCATCATCATCATCATAACATCTCATATACGTCCCCACCGAGGGGCTCGAGTCTACCCCATGTTAGAGGGATTAGACCTTAGTCAACCACGCTGGCCCAGTGCGGATTGGTCGACTTCATATGTACATTGTACACTATTACCATATCTTTAGTAATAACAAATTATTGTATACGTTTTTTTTACATTATAAGTATATATAAGCATTTTTTTAACTTGTAATGACTATGTAACAAAACCAAGATTGTAAATGGCGATTTAAAAGAGGAGATAAAAAAAATTTGACCTTTCGAGTTTCTTGCCTGTTCTTCTCGAGAAGGCTCTCCCAATTTCCGAACAGGTGTATATTCAACTTTTTTTTTTTTCATTCCTACTTGTATTTGCAGACATCTTGAGTATTTTCAGAATGTATACACATACAAGGTTAAATATGTTTTCTTTAAATTAGAATGTTTTGCTTTGTTTTGACGTCAATAAGTGCCTGTAAAGGCCTTTTTTTTACAAGAGGGAAAATACAGTTTTTACGGTATTCGACAAGGGAATTGAGCTGACTAGGCCACCCCAAGGATATGCAGGACTCGGGTAGAAGACCCACTACCGGCTAAAAACCCTCTAGATACTTCTACCTCCGTAGAGACACAATCGGGATCGGCGTTAGCCATTCCCCGATTGTGCCCCCTGGAGGGTTGCCTGGCGTACGCGCCAGGACTTACCTCTACGGGGGGGGTCGACAAGTATCTTGAGAAATTTGACCCCCCCAGACGGCCAAGCTAGGGGTGAAAAGTATCTCTCGGCCGGTAGTCATCCGGCCGAGCCGTTTCAGTCCCCAACTTGCTAGGGGAGCTGGCGCGCGTTGAGGAACGCACGCCTCCTCCTCCCCAATCGCCTGCGCCGGAGCGGTGCGGCGAGAGGATCATCCTCTCGCGCCCGCTCCGCAGCCTCCTTCTGCGAGATAACATCCTCACAGTGCCTGTAAAGGCCTATGTTGAATAAAGATTTTTGAAATGAATTTGAATTTGAATATTGAATTTCTTCGCTGATGTATGCAGGTTGCCTCACGATATTTTCCTTAACCGTAGGAGCATCAGACAAATGTACATATGAAATTCTAAAATGAAAAACACATAGGTATATGGCGGTCTCGAACCCCGTACCTCCCGATTGGAAGGCAAGTGCCGAGTCTACAGCGCCACCGACGCTGTATGATATTGTTTCTTGTCAAATTTCTATAATAATGTTGATTCTAGGTCAACGGAAGTAGGTACGATACAAGTTTTGATTGCTTTGTGAAATCGAAAATTATGCAAAATATAGGGACATGTCTTAGAAATTTGTATTCGAATCTGACTATTTTGTATGCGAATTTGAATTCCATTGTTTCAAAATTGTGTCTCCTGAAATGGTTGATATAGCCGAACTTTTCGACCACCTCTCGTGCTCTTTCAATGAGCTTGCAGTTTATATATTCAATGGTTTTTAGTAGGTAGTCAAAAATTAACAAAATATAAACTAACAGTACCATAACTAAACTAAAAGGTGACATCAACAACTCTCACCCTAGTTAACAATGAATAGGTAAATTAATTGTAGCGAAAATCAACTCCAGCGCAATTACCTGGACAGGCGTGCGATAGTGTCCTGGAGATAAGGGTTACTATACAAAGGCTCGGACCGTCCACTGAACACGCTCGTTTCAGTGTCCGAGAGTTTTATTTGTTGCGGTCGCATTTACACCGAACTATTAATATCTTTTTTGCGGTTACGAACATCTAACGAAATCTATTTTTGATGTGAAACATCTTTCCTCTCGCTTCCTTGCAAACTGTGGAATTGATTTCGTGATTTGAACAAAAGTGTGTGACAGAAAGCTACTCTCTACATAAGTGCAAATGATACCTACATCGGAATAATATCATCATAACCCGGTTATACCTAATTTTACTCATTAAAGAGTATATCTAGTAACTCCCTTCTATATCCAGATTGTGCTGATACGATCCACTACTCACGAAGGGATGACTATTCGAACGTTTGGTTTATTTGAACGGTAGAGTTCACCAAGTCGATTTTTGTTCAAGGCTAGCAAATTCAACAATGATTAGCCATGTGAGTGGGAGATAATTATTATCATCATCACAACTCATATAAGTCCCCATCGAGGGGCTCAAGCCTACCCCATGTTAAGGTGATTAGACCTTAGTCAACCACGCTGACCTAATGCGGATTGGTCGACTTTACATACACTATTGAATTTCTTCACAGATGTATGCAGGTTGCCTCACGATGTTTTCCTTTACCATGGGAGAGGCAGAAAAATGTGCATATGAAATTCGAAAAAAGGAAAAACACATGGCGTTCTCGAACCCCGGTCCTCCCGATTGGAAGGCAAGTGCCTACCGACGGGGATATTATATGAATATGTCGAAGCATTCGATTATTTCAATTTTGATTAAACCTAAGAATAAATTAACTCTAGAGGTTAAGCTTAAAATAATGTTTGTCAGTAAGGATTTGTTTATAAGGCATGATTTTATCAAATGGAAAAAAACGTGACTTCAAAGAGGGACTTTTGAGAAGCACAGACTGTCAGCGTGCTATAAGTGTAAAACGATTAGTTAGCATGCTATAAGCGTGAAACGGTTAGTTTATAGTGACCGTTAGCACGCTATAAGGGTTTAACGTTTACTTCACAGTGTAGACCTAGCGGGAACGTTACTTTTCGTTGGACCGCCACGCAAGGAGGTTGTCACGCTGTCTCGGGGATCACCACGTTTTTCATCCATCGAAATCTCGAGCGTCATTTGTGATTTTAGACTGCAAGTGGTTTTAAATAATAAAGGAGTCTATCCTTCATCCATACGCGTTGTTATTTTAACGATCAATACAACTCTTTATGGATAATCAAGAGCATGCTTATGACCGGCGTGTGGCCTCGCCGTCAAATATATAATATGTCTGTATAAACACAGATGCCTTAGTGTTCCTTAACTCTCGTAGTCTTAACTCAAAGCACGGAGATGTTTTGCGTTTTGTTACTTATTAAGGTCGAGACCACACGGTAAACGATGCTTAAATTTATCAAGCGAATGCTCAGCGCACATCGAACAGAGCTAGTTGGATTTAATCCACCTACCACCTATAGCCCTATCAACATTTTTGTTATAATTGCACGTACATAAAACGTTGACAATTTTCGACTCTCGAAAATTTTTCTACCCATTCTGACCCAATTCTAAAACTATGGCTTAATTATGCTTCCTATAGCACCCACTAGTTAGACTGCGACTGTCGCAAGATAGTGATGTGCCGGCAAACAAACGCTCGCCTTCTCAAATATGCTTTCACAGCGTCACGCTACGGTGTGAGCGGCGGTCGTAACACCCGTAGATGCTATAAAAGTGCCCACACTCCCCGATTACGCGGATAGCGATGATGGCATCATTAGGGTGGCTGGAAAACACCGCCGGCCAATTTACCTTTTGTATTCGCGAAGATTACAAATTCGGGATCAGCCCGAGCCAGCCCGAAATATTTAGGGAGATAATATTACGGCTACTTTTGCCCCCTGAGATTGTATGAAAATTGAAAGCGCGATTGTCGGAGCTATACTCTTTTATTCTGCCAGTCATTCGGCAGTCTATTTCGTTTCACTGTGGTGATTCGTACGTTATTTGATTGCATCAGTATAGCTTTTCGGGATCCTCTGATATAAGTCAACATTTCGTAACGCATACTATCTAAGGAAATGATGGTGAAAGCGAAAACCAGAGGGAGATTCTGTGCCAGAGATGTCTGCATAGGTACCTCTATTTTACCTGTTTTGCGGTCCAAGTCGGTTAATACTCTTCAACACATATTCGGGCTATTTTAAGAAATCGCTTACGGTGAAAGTTGTGGGATAGTGAAGATGACTGGGCCAGGAGATGGTTATGGACCCTGTTTTTATAGTGGCAAGCGTCTTCGACTGTCAGATATCTCGGTTACCCCTAGATAGCTGACAGTCGATGAGCTTCGGGCTATTTTAAGACGCGCTTACGCTTACGGTGAAATCTGCACACTTATGGGAGAATTTACCTCCAGATATCCGACAGTCGACGACACTTGCTTCTTTTAAAGACTGTGATAAGAGATGATAATGGACCCTCCATAACCTGCATACATCTGCGAAGAAATTCAAAGGTGTATGTCGACCAATCCGAACTGGGCCAGCGTGGTTGACTAAAGCCTAAGCACCCTAACTGGACCATGGTTGTCACTTAAAAGTTTTTGCTTTCAGCTTAAACTCGATTTACTTGAAAGGTTTCCAGACAAGCACCATCTTATATCTAACCTTATACTCATTAAATAAATAAATTAAATTATTATATACACGGTTCTTTTTTATCACACTGGAAAATTTTAGGGACGCTTCAGGACACATCCATTGTTATAAAAAAAATGCTGCTCTCAACTAGTGCAGCATTTTTTTGATTTTTTAGAAAATTAATATAAAATTAAGTCGGTAAGTTATTTTTTTTAATAATATTTAAAACATTCTAATACCATGTCGTGAAGCCTCCCTTAAAATTTCCAGGGTGATAAAGAAATAACCGTGTATTATTTCAGCGTTCAGTTACACTTGACATAAGATGAAATCCATCATCAAGGAAAACAGCGACACGTTTCCTCTTCAGCGAAACAATATTCATTATTCCACCTTTCGCACGTGTGTACATCGAGTCCGGCGTTACATTGACCGATCTGCCCGCAGTGGTAACGGAGCGTGATGTTTACCCCAAGGAACAAAAGTTACTCGGTTTGACATAATACAGATTGAAAAGCGAGAAAATATTTACCACGGAGCAATAGGTGACTGTGAAGGGAAAAGGTGTTATCATTTCCTGATATAAAGCAACTGGACAGCATAAAATTGTGCGTTTTCCGATGGATCGGTATAGCTTTGGCGACGGAAGGGGCTCGGATGCCGGCGAAGCGTAATTAATGAAATTATAATATCATTTTTTTTCCACTCTCTGGCGCTCGCAACGGCAGACATTCTTATTGTTGCGGTATGAGTAGCTTGCAATTCACAGTTCACGTAAAATAATCGTAGAGATTCAAAATTTAGAAGGCTCACGTGATCGAGCCGATGCACTGTGGCTAATTGTGAACTTTATATGACTCAATGGATAGTCCATTGAGTCCTATAAAAAATAAATAGAATAAATAAAAAATAAATTCAAAAAGGTAAAAATAAGCTAAAAATATCTTATTTCAATACCTCACCGTGAGGCCACGACATTTTTACTTGTTTGACGGTTTGGCGCCAACATCTGAACATTCGGGTACACACTGTACAAGTTGGCCCATTCTAGTAAGCCATGAGATAGCTCATCGTGTCTGTAATGCTAGCAGCATTAGTTACATTGGAGTCGCTGCTAAATTTTGATTAGAAGTGAATTAAACAGGAATAGAAAAAAAAACGAAAACATCCCGTTTTATTTCCGAGTTCTTAAGCTTTTCCAGTTTTATCAAATCCATTTCAATAAAGTATATTTTGAATAGATGCAAATAGCACCGTCACATCTAAGAGGGTGAAATTAAATAATAGATAAATCCACGGACTGCAGATATAAACTCATCGATTTTCCTACAATCCAAATTGTATCCATAGACGGCCGTATTCAGAACACTACATACAAAACTAGCGCATAGGATGTTCGCACCTTACGGAACCCAAGAAAACCGCCAGAGCACCGACCAAAAGGTAAAAGAATTTAGTGCGCCTTACACATCCGGATGGGATCAGCGTGGGTAGGAGACGCCTCAGATATTTTACAAGGAAGCCTATGTTCAAAAGGGCCCGTCTACTACGTGGAAAGTCTTGTGTTTCTGTATGGCGAGCACTTGCACGTTGGAAAAATCAATATCCAGTTTGCGTTTGGGTTGGGTCTCATCAATTCAATTACATGCCGTACAATAACAAAAATTGTAGTGAAAATTAATACAACGGGTGAAATAACCCAAAAGATTCAGTGCGGGGAAGCACCGTGCGCTCGTATTTCGATTGGTCCAACAAACAGGGAGCGAAATGAACTTATGTTTTATATCGATAGATCACTAAATCTTCAGATTTATCATATTACATCGAACCGACACCGATAACTACACCTACACTTAAAAAAAACTTTTAACTCCAAAACATCTTCTTACTTACACATCCTCACTATGCGTGACACACATAATATGTTCACATCACACTATGCATACCTGTGCATTGTTATCTGGATTTCATCAATATGTTATGTTGTTTACATTACTAACTACATTACGAAATATTTACGCAATAAATACACTTACCGGCACGAAATATTGGCGTTGGCCAAGCTCTTAGCACGTGTCAGCAAAAATGTTAAGATTAGGAGACGATTGATCAAAAAAATGAAAAACTTCATTTTAAGAGCTATTAAAATTGTTATTATTTCGATAAACTAGTCAGGAGAGTAGCAGCTAGCCAGGCTTAGAAGCCTCACCACCAACCCAACCAGACATAAAAGCTACTGCCGCCGCAAGGAATCGAACCGCGGACCTGCAATAATATGGATTGCAACGAAGACGGCGCAATTTAACCAAAGAAAAAAACAGCAATTATTACTATCTGTATACAGTGATGATTCTACCTACATCGAAGTGAGAAGAAAATTGTCCTGTCATTGTCTTGCAAGCCGAGCTTACAATGGCCGAGGACTCTTTGAGAGCGCAAGTTTCCTTGTAAATTGCGCATAATTCTTTGTGTTGCATTTTTTCACTCGAAGCTTTTCATTAAAGAAGACCTTTTGTGTCTTGGGAGCCTCGGTTGTTTTATTGTGGCGTTGTTTGCGGATAGGTATAATGAGTTTTGGTATAAAATTGTCGAAGTCTTGAGTCACAGTTAAACTTTAGTTTATAAATATCTGGCAGTGATATTTTAAACGTCTTTGTGTTAGCGTTCAAACTTTCCAAGTGGAGGGTAAAAGATAAAATGTAAATTCTATTGAAAATTTCCATCAAATATATTGATTATAAAAATATACATACATCGATTATGTGTTGTTAAAACCATGTAATGCTATAAAGTGAATACCGGTACAATAATAATGGATAAGATGTCGTAATTATTTTCGTGTAATTTTTATTTGATATTTTATAAATCTAATATAAAAAAATTCCGTGTCAGTGTTTGTTATCAAAATCCTCTGAAACGGCTTGACCTATTCTTACGAAATTTTTAATGTATATTTGGTAGATCTGAAGATCTTAAACTACTATTTTTACCCCTAGGTAATAAGGATGATACTCATCAGATTTTTTTTTTTTTTTTTTTATGAAATGGCATCCAAAATAATTACTTATAACCCTAAATTTTCATCCTTCTACCAGGAACCCCCATTGTTTTATTAGCGAAATTAGTATTATTTACTGGCTTAACGTAGATCGCGGACACAGCTAGTAATATATAAAAATAAGGGACACGTATTTTTTTCAATAATGTTTATTCTATGTCCACTTAAAATTAATCTGAAAGTTTAGTTAAACTTAAGTTTGTCGGCATAATAACAATGTTGATAGCATTGATGCGTTCCGACAATCGGAGGGAAGAGCTTGGGTGTAAAAATGGATTTTAGGGTTGAAAATCAGCCGTAGATTACTTAATATGCGAAAACACGATGTCTCGGCCTAAGACTGCGGCACTGGCGATAATCGCCGACCTACGCAGTGCTAAACAAAGACAAAGTGTAACTTCCTTCTTCAGCTAGGGAGCGAGTGACACTTGAAAATAAGGTTTCGTGAATCGCTACACACAACCGATTACTCTCCAGATACCTAGAAGAGGCTTTCTATACAAAATAAACACAAGGATTGTAGCTTAAACAATAATATTAAGCTGCGGAAGTATGTGTCCCCTTGCCAACAAATGATCTCTAGATATATATAAACAAGTATATTATAAAGAGGGATTGGTCGAACATTCTCGAATGTGATGAGTTATATTAGTTATCGGATCAGTTATATTAGTTATTGGTGAATTATACCTAATGGGAGAGTTTTAATAAAACTCTTTTTATTAATAATTAACAGCGTTTAATTGAAATGGTTAACATTAATTGCAAGGATTATTTACTATTCGAAGTAATTATAATGTTAATAAAAACTGGCGCAACCAAGTTAGCGCTTTGCTTCCTCAAGTCTTTCAGCTAAAGCTGACATCGCGAACGCGCAAAAAACTAGAGAGGGAATATACCTACTTTCGTGTAAGCAAATGGCGCTGTATCCAAACAAAAACTCCCATAAAACTAGGAAACTACTAAGCTAGAGAGGCGCATGGAAACTTTTAATTAAGCACAAAAACAAGTTAAGTCTTGTGAAAAGCCCCAATTGAAACTTAATGAAATTTTTTCTTCCCACTGCCTGTTCGGATCGCAAGCGGCCGTATTGGCCACATGTGCCTACTTTGCATACTGGCCCTATGCTGAATTTCAGCTAAAATTAGAATACTGCTCCTGTTTTAGATTGGCCACTTGAAACACTTTATTTTCGCAATACTAAGAAAGTCAGTTTAACTGTGAGAGTATGCCTGTGCCCACTGTTGGACACAGGCATTTTGCAAAGTATTTCCGAGATATTATCATTATATTTCGTTTTCAATTTGTTGACACTTTGTATATTAGAGTTGAGAAATTTAGGCTGTTAATTATCACTTTCTTGTTACTTTTTATTAACTCAGTTATCGCAATAACTAGAGTATTTCAGGGACAACAAATCAAAGCCTTCATCGGTCAGTATATTCTTAGTCCATCTTCCGCAAAATCTCAATATGAAAGTCTTCAATTCGTGCATCTTGTCAGTGGTGACATACGGAACTGGGACTTGGCCGCTTACTTAGGCTTGGGGTCACTCAAAAGGCTAAGAGAGAGCTATGCTCAGAGTCAAGGTGATCGAATTAGAAATGATGTGGTCCGTAGAAAAACTAAAGTCACCGACATAACCCAAGGAATTGCGAACCTTAAGTGGCAGTGGGCAGGACACATCGCTCTTGGGACTGAGAGTCGTTGGGGCGGAAAGGTCAACGAGTGACGATTGTGTTCCGGGAGGCGCAACGTTGAGGCTCCCCATATGGTGGACCGACAATCTGACAAAACTCACAGACAGCGCAAGACTGATCGGTTTGAAAATATTTGCAGAAGACCTATATCCAACAATGGGTGTCTCTTAACTGAAATGATGATGATGACATCCTCCATCGAAGGCCAATAGCAAGTTTCATTTTATTTCAATGTAGCAGCATTAAATAGTATTACTGTGGGGCGAATAATAAACCAAAATAAACGGGACTCTCGCATCAGGAAACCGATACCAGCGAACTCCGATAAAATCGCAGATGATTTAAATCCCCTTGGCGTAACTTAGAGGTCCATTATTTGTGTGTGAAAATCAAACTGAGTTTGCGCTCGTTATAAATGATAGCTGTCTGGGGAGGGCTATTTATGTTATGTTTAGTAAGCAAATAAGTGCTTTGAATTCACATCCGAACTTTGTAGAAGACTTATTCTGAAACATTTGCAGCGAACAATTCGTATGCGAAAGCAATGGTATGGGAATTAACTAAATTGTCAGTAAAGAAAAATATTTTCAGACTTTCTCTCTCATTTAAATTGTCCATTTACTATGCTTATATGACAATCCAAATCTTTGAAGTGCTTTTCGAGAAATAGGCAGTCGGAATAAAAGTATTTTTGACAAAATATTATGAAAAATTCCGTTATTTTGTTTTTTTTTTCTTGGTGACTTAAAAAAATATGCATAAGCAGATAATGCTCAACAACTAAATTTGGCTACTTATAAGAAAATTTATGACGTTTGTGATGTATATGTAAGAAATACCTAAGTATTTGACAACATTACAAAACATCTCTAATTCCACCATTCAGGGCCTGGCCCGGTGAGAGCGATATATATATTTTTTTGAAGAGCATAAAAATGTCTGTTCCATTGATTATCGAACGTTTCAAGAATACGAAGATTATCCCTGATATTAAGTCCTGACATATCGTGAATTCAACTTGGGAATTGATTCCCTCAAATGATGTAAAACAGGTTAATGTAAATTGGGAATATGCGTAATGACATTTGTTAATAAAATCATCCGTCGCTATTAGGACATCACAATTACCATCTCTTTCTTCTTTGTCGTTTCGCTCTTGATAGAGCGGTCGTGGTCACGTTGAAGTGTCCACATCGGTGGTAGAAACGGACACAGCTCTCCGCACAATCTTCCTCCATCTCTGTCTATTGGCAGATTGTCTGGCGCAATCAGATACGCGGTTTCCTAATGCGGATTTCACTTGATCAGTCCAGCGCATAGGTGATCTGCCATGCCATGCTAGAAAACGGGTCATCGTCGTGCTTTCTTCCGCTCTAGTGATGGGTGCGCACTTCGAGAATTAGGCTCCCCTTGCCCGCGCATCTTTTCGGTGAGCAACAGCTCGCCGATGTTGTCACCTAGCGATGTGCCTTTTTCGCCACCTCCCTGTGCTACCACTCTGGGATCCTCACGCGACTGGTAGTTGATGTCAAGTCCAGTGGTGGTGTCTTGTGTCGCTTAGGTGAGTCACATGTGCGAGGAGTGAGGTCCCGCGGCTGAATAAAAACCGTAAATTTTACCGGAGGGAGATTCTGTACTTGGGACGTCTACTTGGGTAACTCCATCTTACCTATTTCTGTCACAAAGCAGCAGTGCTTGCATTGCTGTGTTCCGGTTCGAAGGCAGTGAAATTACTGGGTACCGTGAATTTACATCTGATGTCACAAATTGGCAACGTACACTGTGGTTCGTGGTTGTGGTGGTGGTGTGGTGTGTGGTTGTGGCTGCGAATCTCACAAGAACAACAGGTACAAGAACAATAGGTGACTGTTACCACTTAACATCAGGTGGGCAGTTTGCCTGTTTACCAACTTATTTGCCATAAAAAAAACAGTCTGGTCCGATTGCTGCGAAGAGCACCCCCTGTTGTAGCTTTAAGTCGCTCACAAAGCGGGGCTGGGGTGGATCGTCTCATCATGGGAATGCAGCTGGTAATGGTGGTAGCGGTGGTGAGTCATGCGCGTGAAGAGTGGCGTCTCGTGGCACAATAGCAGCCGTAAGCGACACGAATTATGGTTAAGTGGTGGCGTCGCCAGCAACAAGCACGCTGCTGGGATGCAGAAGCTGCAAGTCACTGACGGAGTGGACGCTTGGCTTGGCTGAGTCAGGTCGTATCCTGGATGCAATTGGTGATGATGCTGGTCATGGTGATCTGTCTCTCTCTTCCCTGGGCGACAGCAGGTCGCGGAGCAGCTCTCGTCCTTAAGAGCCTGGAGGCCTGGGAAAGGAACAACGTTGTGAAGGTGGAAGTTAAGCTCGTTAAGCGCAGTAGAACGTGCGACGCGCCAGTCGAAAGACGAACTCCTCCACATTCGGCATCCAAACGTCCCAGGCTATGACTTCATTCCCGACGTAGCGCCTTGCATTCGTCTCGATGCGGAGAGACGTACTGGACCGGAGTCGTCGCCGCTATCTCTACCTACTCGTATTTCCGCTATCAAGCAACAGTGCATGCATTGCTGTTCCGGTTTGAAAGGCAGCAGGCAGTGAAATTACTGGGTACTGTGATTTGACATCATGTGACAAATTGGCAACGTACACTGAGGTCCTTGTAGGGGCTGTGGATGAGCAAGTCTAGGAGACTGTAACCACCTATCGTCGGGTGGGCCGACTGCTTGTTTGTCAACTTAGTTGTATAAAAAAATATGTACTGCCATTGTTATGAGAAAATTGAAATTAATAATAACATATCTTTTTTAGGGTTGCGTAGCCAAATGGCAAAAAACGGAACCCTAATGGATTCGTCATATCTGTCTGTCTGTCCGTCCGTATGTCACGGCCACTTTTTCCCGAAACTATAAGAACTATATACTGTTGAAACTTGGTAAGTAGATGTATTCTGTGAACCGCATTAAGATTTTCACACAAAAATAGAAAAAAAAACAATAAATTTTGGGGATTCCCCATACCTAGAACTGAAACCCAAAAATATTTTTTTTTCATCAAATCCATAAGTGTTTGTTGTACATCTATGGATAGGTCTTCAAAAATGATATTGAGGTTTCTAACATAATTTTTTTCTAAACAGAATAGTTTGCGCGAGAGACACTTCCAAAGTAGTAAAATGTAATGTATGTAGTTCCAAAGTAGTATCACTCCTATACTTCGCTGTTCGTATCACCTGTACGCTGATGACCTTCAGTTGTACCAACAAGCAAACCTTGACTGCTTAAATGATGCCATTAACAAACTGAATATAGACCTCCAAAGCTGTGGTCCGATAAGTATGGAGTTTTAGTCAACCCTTAAAAATGTCAGGCTTTGATCGTTGGCAGTCCGCGGATGATTGCTAGGGTTCCCAATGCTTATCTCGAATAGATTGCTTATGATAGTATTATTATCACGGTAGACAGACAGTATCCAGACTCTACGTTGAGTTGGCAAGTTCAGGTAAGTACTTAGTATCTGCAAAAGAGTTACTGGCATGCTACGATACCTTTATCGGCTTAAGAATCTACTGCCGTCAAACACCAAGGCGATGTTGGTTCAAAGTCTAATATTTCCCTTAATCGACTATGGTGATGTGTGCTATCTTGACTTGAATGCGGATCTCTTGGATAGACCGGTTGTTAAATAACTGCATTCGCTTTGTGTTCTTAGGAAATATGATCACGTTTCCACCCACCGTCATAGTCTATGTTGGATGCCCATTCGACAACGCCGTAAGATGAGGGCTTTAACCACTCATTCCTCCTTACTCCATTCCCCGAATTCACCTACTTATCTCAAATCCCATTTCGAATACTTATGTACATCTCATGATAAAAACCTTCGTTCTTCGTCAAATCGACTACTCATGTGTCCATCCTATCATACAGATATTTTTCATTCCTCCTTCTTCGTTTAATCGATTTTCTCTTGAAACACGCTCCCCCTTACATTTACATCCCACGACATTAGAATGTCCACTAGTCTGTACGCTTTCAAGAAGCGGTTACGTAAATGGTTGTCGGGAGAACTTCAATCACGTTAGGTTGTAGATTTATTAGAATGTATCCTACTTTTTGATTCATTAGTATATATTAATGTTTATATATATGTATGTGTATATTATATTTCTATATTTATATTATATATGCAATAAGGTTTATTAGTTTATCAATTTATATTATTCGTTTCATATCTATTTTGTAATTACTTTGTCAAAAAATTCTTGTGCATCTACCACAACAGTCTCTCAACCACCCTAAGGTTGACTGGTAGAGAATGCCTAAGGCATTAAGTCCTCCTTTGTACTTCTTTTGTACATAAAGAATAAATAAATAAAATGTGTGTGCCCCCCCCCCCCCCCGTAACTTCTAAAATAGGAGAATGATAAAACTAAAAAAAATATATGATGTACATTACCATGCAAACATCCACCAAAAATTGGTTTGAACGAGATCTAGTAAGTAGTTTTTTTAAGACGTCCCAATTCGTAAGCCGCAATGCAATGGACTTGCCCATGTAGGGTTCCGTAGCAGCAAGTAGCTGCTACGGAACCCTACATGGGCAAGTCCGACTCGCACTTGGCCGGTTTTTTTCTTCAAATAAAGTGGCTGGTGAATTTCTCATGAAACTAATATTAAGTAAATATGACAATAAAGCAAAGAATTGTTAAAGCTAAAGCTATTTAGACAAGCAAACCGTTTGAAGTAGGGATTTCAAGCATTTCGTATTTATATTAGCTGATCCCCTCAACGTCGAGTGTCATGAGAGCCTCCACTTGTGAGATTAAGGCCTTTGATTCTTAGAAGGATTACGCAAATTACAATTTCACCTGTTTATTTACGTTTGGAATATGAAATGATGCTATATTTTAGCGTTGCTTAAATATAAATTGTATTTTATATAGTATATAATATTTATTTTATAAGACCAAATATATACGACTGTGATACGAACAATTTTTTTATAACACTAAATTGCATGTAAAAAAACAATAAGATAAAGACAACAGGTGTAAAAAATATTTGAGATGCATAATGTACCTAAATAGATAAAACATGAAAAACGTTGGATGTGCTTATAAAATTTAAGGGTGTCCTCGATTTTCCTTGGATCCCATAACCAGAATATCCTGACGTGGTAACAGTGGGAGGAATCAGAAAGTATACCGTCTCAAAGAAAAAGAATTTACCGACTCTTGTTTTAAATGACGGAGTTCTGAGGTAAAAAACATAAAAACATAAAGTCAAATTGAGAAACAAGAAACAAAAAAAAGACACTGTTGGTTTTTGTTGATGAAACACCAATGACAATGGTAGAGCAGCGCCATCAATCAAAGAATAGAATACTATAACAATAGAGGGTTATTTTTGGACCCCTCTGACAATTTTTTTGTAAATCTATAGCGGTCAGCTAATTTATAAAATTAAAACTTTTTTTTTACTCTTTTTTGTTTTAACTTTTCCGTACGTAAGCTAATGGTCATTTGTTTGTTTATTGCGCACAGTGCCCAGTGAAAGGTCGCTGCGTTATCAATGTTAGGTATTCATTCGAACACGCTAGAGACCTTTCGCCAGTTCTGGGACGCACGATGTTGAGCACACGCGCCTAGAAATTAAAGATATAAAAAGTGGTCGGAATACGTGGATTTAAAGATTTTTTTTAACCTAGATTTTTTACAATAATTTCTTTGCCTTATTTTAAATTTTGGCGGGGGTCCAAATATCCTGTATAATCGTAAATTCAACATGACCACCGCTTATGTTTTGTGCAGAATCTGATATTCACCGAAAAAAGGGTAAAATTACACGTTTCGAAACCCAGTAATACGGGTATCAAATGAAAGGGCTGTGCCTAGCAACATGCTCATGCTTACTGTAAGCGTCGGTGGCGCTGTGGCCTCAGTACTGGACTTTGCCCCGAGTAGAATCCGGAGGCCCGCGATCGATCCTACCATGTGCCAATGTGTTTTTAGTTTCACGAATTTAATATATGTACTATCGCGAGCACTTCCACCTGACCATTTAAAAATTTATTCGCTTGAATCGTGCGGAAGCGCCGGGCTACGCCACCTTAAGTTTTGGCCTATTAGAAAAGAAATACTCTTTCTTTCTCTAATCGGCGTTGGGGGGTTCCTCGGCGGCTCGGCGGCAGGCCAATGAAGTGTTCGAACGGCTGAACATGATCTTTTATTTCATTATTCCATGTCTATTCGAGGTCGACGGGGTGGGGCTAGAGAGCGCTAGTGCAATCGAAAATGAGCGTAGCGGTGATCAGGCGCAACGGCGCGCGATAGTACATTTATCCGACGCTCCTACGGTGAAGGAAAACATCGTGAGGAAACTTGCATACACCTGCGAAGTAATTCAAAGGTGTATGTGAAGTCAACCAATCCGCCCTAGATCAGCGTGGTTTGACTAAGGCCTAATTGCCCTATAACATAACTAGTTAGGGTAGCCTCGTACCCCTTAATGGGGACGTTTATGAGCTGCGATGATAATGAACATGCTCTAAATTGGACCAACAATATCCTGAATTGGGTCTTACGACAACACAACAAACCCATAATGGAGTTATGGGTTTGGAAACAATTCTTTTGTTATTTCGACAAATCAAAAAACACTCCTGTGATATTAAAATAAAAAATATTTTACAAAAAATAAAAACCGACTTCAAAAACACTGAAAAGTTAAAAATAATATAAGTTTTTAGTGTTTTTGAAGTTGGTTTTATTTTTTGTAAAAAAAAAATTATTTTTAACTTTTGTATGGAACCATTTCTAGATAGTTGCAGTATAACGCAGCAACTTAGCACAACGATGAGTTTATCTCAGCACAATGGAACAACACACACAGCTTGTAAACACTACGCTCGAACCCGAAACATTTATTTTTGGAGTGCGCCATAATTTATCAAGTGCCAGACACTCTTTGAACTTTTTAAAGCAACAGTGAATTTACGAAGCGTTTTGTGTCGATCGTTTAAGTACTTTGTTTTATAGGCGAAAAATAGCAGGTTAGCGCTGAAGTTTCACGGCAAAATTAAGCGGCGCTATCTTTTGAGAGTACAATTATTTCTTTTACGTATTTAACTTTGGTAGTAAAGGGAATTATTGTGCTTCAGTGTTTCGTCTTCGAGACTAGATATAATTTTACAGTAGGGATTGTTCTATCTCGCCATTCCACCTCAATATTTGTAATAATATTTTTTTCTTTATTCTATTTTAGGTACCTATTAAGTTATTAATGCCGATTTGTTGAAGGAGCGGGAAGTAATATAATCGGAATAATAAGTTACTTCTTATTTGAGTTTACGGGTTACAATTGTTTGAGCATATAAAAATAGATCACTGTAATCTGCCTTTCCATTAGGTACTTTCGGCGTACAAAGTTAGGGTTAAGTACATATTTATTATTAGAACATGATAACTAAATAGAAGATAAAAAACAAGTCTGAATGTTGTCAAATCAATCATAAATTCTAAGCAAAACAAAATTATAATATCTTCTTTTCCGAAATTAAGTTAAATTAAATTAAATGAAAATATTTTATCTCACAGGTATGTAGCGTAAGAAATATAACAACACGGTCAAAACAAAATTAATGTCAAACTCAGATTATTACAGTATGAACCAAAAACCCTGTGAACCCTTAATGATTAAATATTAATTTTTATTTTTATTGGAACGGTTTCAAAAATGATATACCTACATAAAAGCCATTGTATATCGATTCTGAACATGTTCCTAAAGGGTTGACAGAGTTTTTGTTACACAGTGTATCTATACAGTTGTAACTAATCTATAGATTAGTTTCACAGATTCAACAGATTACAATCGTTTTATGCGTTTTAACTGCAACGAACTGATATCTAACAAAGTTATTAATTCAAGGGCACGCTTGATATTACCAAGTTACAAGTAAAATTAATAATCGCTGTTAATGTATTAGTTAATTTTGTTTGTATCAACAAATACGTGGTTTGCCTTAACAAAATATTAATATTAGTGAGCGAATCAAACGCATTTGATTTCAATATTTGAACGCTAAAATAAGCCTTTGTAACTTTACGCGGTAACATAATGCTTTCACCCTAACGTACGTTGCGTTAAACAAACACTAGGTCGTTAATTACTCATTACCAGATTCTGATTATTCGTATTTGCGGTTTTGTTTGTCGGTAAATACTCTTCGTAGAGACTGTAAAAAGAAATTAAAAAAAGGTTAAAATCAGAAAGAAAATCCGCCTACTATGTAGTTAAGAACATCCTAAGTTGAGGTATTAATTAAGAGATCCGGGGTTCGATTCTGAAAGTGGGGTCGGCGTTTTTCTGCTTGGTTTGGTTGGTGGTAGGGCTTCTGTGCCCGCCTGGTCAAATACCACTGTCTTATCTAAGTTTGTCGCTATAAAACAAATTAAAGGTAAGACTGTCCCTCGCTTGTGGAAGTTTCCAGGTCCAGCTCGGTTCTATCTTCTGGCGTGTCGTCACGTACTCGTACCATCAGGTTAGATGAAGGCCAAGAGTTGCCTTGTTGTGTGTAATTTAAAAAAGCCGTGTAGTGTCGTGGGTCACCCGATAAGCCGTGTAGTGTCGTGGGTCACCCGATAAGAACGAAATTCTTTATGCTATCCGACAAATATTTATTATATTTATAGAATACATTTATTTTCCTTTTTTAGAATCAATATCATTTAAAAATCTCAATCAATTCTCTAGAAAATTTGCATCGTTTTTTGAGCACGGATGCGTTGTTTTCGAGCTATTTAAATGCCCTGTAATGACGCTTTTTTGTGACGTACAGTTTTTGTCAGCTAGCCCTTGTCTCCTAAGATGGTCCTAGAAAACTTTACCTGGGTCAAATCTCCCGAAAAAGGCCGGGTTAATCATTGATCTGCAATAAAATAGAGTAATATATGTCGAAAAATATTATAATTTTAAAGAATAACGTATATGATAAGGAATTTTGTTATTTGGAATCGTTGCAGCGCAGCGAAGGCGAGAACATCTTGAGGACGACACGTGGAGTAGCTAAACTCGTCAAATCTAAGTATTTGCATGAAAATTGGACTGCGTAGTTTTGCTATATACCTACTCATTAACAATTAGTAATGGACTTTCAAAAAATAATGCCTGACACCATTAATAATTTATTAAATTGTTATTTACGTTTACCACCTTTTGATTTTAATAAAAAACTAACTCTAGTTTTGAAATATAATAGATAAAACACATAGTTATTAAATTTTTCAGCTGCGGAAGAATTTTGACACATCATAAATACACATTTTTATAAAAATATTCGTAGTTTGTCATTATTACTTCATTACAATACAGTTACCAAAGAAGAATTTTAATTATAATAACTGTTATATTTTTTACAATTTAAATAAGTCACGTTGGTTTCTTTATCAAAAACAATGCTTGACGCAATCCATTAACGGCATAAGATGCCGGTAATTACGGTATCTAATCTGAATAGGTGTATCATTAAATAAACATGTCCTTTGAGAATTAACAGAAAACACATCCTTTGGATTTACATTGGTTTTAAAATATAAGTCATATACAAAACATATATTTATTAAATTACCTTTGTTACTTTATTTGCAAATGTTACAACATTTGTTTTTAGAATTCAATACTTATTTAACTTCATATTGATGTAGTTATTTCTAAGAATTAATTAAACTGTCTTAACAAATGCTGAAATAAATTTATTCACCTTTATTTCCTTAGGAATTACTTCAAAATTATTCCGATTTCGACAGTTCATGCTATGTTACTAGAACCAATACTACTTCACAATCAACGAAAAAGTTCGCATGACTTTTTACGATTTATAAAGCAAGTGTAGAGGTACTGCTGCAAAAAAAACAGGTCAATATAACGTTGAGCGATTTATGCCTCGGCAATCAGGAGCACACGGCGCTGAGTTACTGACGCTTCGACACACATCGAATACCAGTCTATGTGATGTTTATCGCTTATTTTTTATATATCACTAGCGACCCGCCCCGGCTTCGCACGGGTGCAATGCTAATACTAAATATACTACATAATGTCTTTATATATAACGTTTACAGCTTTTTTGTCCTGCTAATCATAAAGTGCTATAGGGCGAAGCGCGGCCTTCGATATTCACGCTCCGCCGCCGCCGCCGGCCCCCCGGCTGGTACCGCGGCAACCGCTATGTCCCTGCATTTTGAATCTGTAATATCTTCGAATTTACAAGTTTAAAGGGCCATGTTGATTAACCCCTTCAGACCTGAATTTTTAAAACGCAGCAGAAAAATTATTGAGGTCACATTTTCTAAATATTGAGGTCACAGTTAATGATTTTTCGTAGAAATAATGTATGATTTTTTTTAGTTTTTTGAAAAGTGGCATGTCCATTCAGATGGACGCCAGGTCTACTCTGTTGTTTGATATACAATTTTCAGGTTCCTCCGAATACTAAGTATTTCCTCAATAATGAAATAAATGAAATATTGTGCTGATTTTAAGTTTGCTAAATAGAGACAAACATTAATTATAGATTTATGACTTATGCCATAACCTTTTCTAACTAAAAATCTATGGTTTAGTGGAATTCTCAAAAACAATTTCTGACACCAGTAAAACAAATATATGTCGCACTTCAAACAGTACACAAGTGTTTTAGATTAGCATGCTGACTTCTTGCATCGTGTTGCTTCCTTCCTTTTATCATACTTATGCAAATTATGTATAATATCGAATTGAATTTCCCTTGATGGCCAAATTTCAGAACCACTGCTAGGACGCCTCTTTGATTGAAGACACTGGAGCCAGAAGAATTGAATTGAATGCCAGTCTTTGTTTTCTAACAATCAGTGGCTGTCCCATTTTTATGAGAACATCAGTAACTCGCTGTCTTTAGTGGAAAATGTCTGGAACATCTTATTTTGGAATGTTGCAGGTTTTGCCAACTATTACTTAGTGCCAAATCAATGGCGTAGAATATCATCCCTAATGTCCATTTTTTTTTTATCTTATAAAGATGTGGTATAAACTAATTAGATGATCTGTTTTGTCTACGCCCCCCATTGCATTGTTATATAAACGCACTAGCTCAGGACGTGAAATTACATTACGATAATTATGTAGTCTCAAAAATATTTTAGTTATGAAACAGTGCAGAGCTTGAAATTACACGACTTTTTTTCTAGTAGCATACAAACTTGTCTAAAAACCAAGAAATCCAAGGTATGTATTGTCAGAAACACTCAATTGGTGCAAGTGGGCTATATTTATGGCTATATTTATCAAAAGGTGGTGGAGCTGACCAGAAAAATTCAGATGTATCAAAAAGGAAATGTTTTCTGCGTGTCATGTTAAGGCTTATTTGATTTTTTGATGCTTGATTCAGCTTTATGTTATTCTTCTTCGATTTATTCCTTCATCATCAAAATAATCAATAATAATTGGAGGTTCGTTAGGATGTATATCATCACACCCCACACGAACTACGTTTTGTGGTGTATTTTGAATTAGTTCGTTGTCCCTTTCCACAAAAAGGTCTGATACTGTTCTGTTGTCTAATAAATTGAATAAAGTGTTGACATTTTGACTTTTTGAGCTATCAATACCTATAAGAATTACAAAAATTACAAAAATGCAACTCAAATTTACTTCAGAAAATATTTTAGCTTCGCGACTACTGAGACCTGATGTCCACTGAAATGGACACATCTTTGATTGCATATTTCTATATTATATTGTATACAAATACGATTATGTATGATTGTTACATATTACTAATTACCTAAATTATAAGAAAAAAAATTGGCAGATCAATATACCAAATTTCAAGATTTTTTTAAAAATAGAAGTGAAGCCTTAGTTGCTTTGCGCTCAGCCATGGCAAATGCCATCATTTGACTGGATGTTACGATTTACCCATATAAAAATTGATTGGGTATTGTTTGAAACAATATTCTTTGGTAATAGTGACGTACTCTTCAATATTTACATTTAGTTTTTATTAACGGATTTTCATACTAAACGGGTTAGAAAATAATGTCCATTGAGATGAACGCCAGGACTGAAGGGGTTAAATGCACAATGTATTAAAGGTACTTAATTGGATAACGATTAATGCTGTATTGCTTAAAATCGCTTCGTAAATAACCCATTATTTGCCGTAAAAAGTAAAGGATAAAAAATGGTTATTGTGGGTTATTCCTAAGAGATAGACATATACTATCGCGGACTTTTTGTAGACCTTTTTAAGGTGTACAATACTGTAGTACATTATTTTGATTTATCTCGTAGGGTTCAGCCAGCGTTTGCAACGTAAGCGCAAAAAAATGTATTTATTTACGACATCACATTAGAAACCTATAAAATTATCAGTGTTTCACTAGTAGGTATTATGCATGTAATTTACATAATAAACCTTCCTCTTGAATCACTATCTATTAAAAAAACCGCATCAAATACCGTTGCGTAGTTTTAAAGATCTAAGCACACATAGGGACAGAGAGACAGCGGAAAATGACTTTGTTTTAAACTATGTAGTGATGTAGGATCTAAGAGTGATGTGCAGAAAACAACCAAAGGTAGATTTATACCAATATTTCAATACGAAATCGAACGAATTCATCGAATATTCCTTATAATCGACTCACTCAAATGCACCCGAGAACGTCCTCGAGGAATCCCTCGAAATCCATATTCCTGGTTGAGACTCAAAAATCAAGAAATTTCGGGGACCTCGAGTATGGTCGAGTCGAGGTAAAACGTAATTCTGTACGTCATCAAATTATAGACAATTGCACATAAACTCACAAATGTATGTATTTTATCTGAAATACATACATTTGTGAACACAAATACATACACATACACAAAAATAATAATATAAATATTAATCATCTAATAATATAAATAATAATATCAATATTAGGATCTGAATTGCTATGTTATTGAAGGGGGTAATATGTTATTAAAACTATTTTTTAAAGAAACAATACCGTCGTCTTTGAAATTCGACGTCGTCATAAACTTTATTTAGATTTTCTGCATCCTGTAAATAGCACCGTCCAGGATATGTCCAGAATTCTCCTAAAAGTAATTTAAAAACTTGAGAAATCCTACGAAACACTTACGAAAATATCATTGGATTTCAATAATTGGCGGAAATATTCTTCGAATTTCTCCAAAGTAGGCCGAAACGTACCTTGAGTTTGACGGTTGGCTCCTCGGCTTGTAAGGAAAGTGTCATAATGGCGTTATGATGACATAGATTAACCCTGCCGTTTCCGAGGTAATCCGTAACACTTCCTGTGTTACGCATTTCCCCGAAAACGGTTGGGTCGAGTGGGGGAAGTTTCGAGGAAAAGTCTAGAATATAGGTGTCAGTACTAGAGCCGCCTGCGAGGGAACCTCTATCTTACCTATTTTTTTTATAAACCTTTATACAATGCAAGCACCGCTGTTTGTCGGTGCTTGCATTGTTTAAAGGACCCTGTAAACGATCGAACATGTTTGTCAAATTTACGTGTTTGACAAACTTGTTTGTTCGTGTAAGGCTGTGTTTGACGCGTTTGACAAACGTACTAGGTACGCGTTTGATGTGTTTGAAAAGAATCTGGATTTGAAACGTCGTGTTTGATGAAAACGTTAAGTTTGTCAAGCAGGTTTGACAGACATGTTTGATCGTTTACAGGGCTCTCAAGACAGGCAGTGAAATTACTGAGCACTGTGACTCCATATTTTATGTGACACGTTGACAACGTCCATCAATCAGCGTCCCTCTTACAAGAACAACACGTACTCATGTGACTATAACCTGTTTATTTGTCCATTATATGATTTTAATAAGCATAAATAATATCTACTTGCCAAAAATTGTTGCCATCATGAGAGCTTAAATCGTAACGTTACAGACTTTGCAACAAGTACAGTCGGTTTCAAAAGTAGATAACCATTTTAGTACCATGTCACACGAACTATTAACAATGCAATATAGGTGTAACCATACTAAATAAAAGGAATAGTTGGTATTAAATCTGTTAAAAACATTTATCTACTTTGAAGCCGGCTGTACTTGAGTACTTCGAGCTACACCCTATCATAGCAGATATACTGACTAAGAGCGGTTCATGTCAATAACAATCCGATGACCTACTTCAAAACTAACCTAAGATCGACGTCACAGATAAAACGAGGGACGGAAATTTGGGTGTCGCGGAAGGAAGCCCTAACAGATAATATATGATAACGCGTCTCTTTCGAATACCTCGCAGCAAGGCGTCATAAATCAGTCCACATTTGAATGTAAACGAACAAGATTTTAAAAGTAAAAGTGTAAAATTCACCGAGGACTTTTGCTATTAATTCTTTGTTAATAATAATAATAAGTCTTTTCTTACACAAAAGGAAGCTCTTGCCCTTCATCTCATCCCTTATTTTTTCTCGAGGGGAAATGCGTAACCGCACCGTACCCGTCGTTGGTTATACGGCGAGCGTATATGGGGCCTCTTCCGGCAGAGTGCCAGGTCTACACACTAAAACCCCCCGGTGTTCTCCCTGCCCTTATGGGCGCGTTAGGTAAGGTCCACACTGCGACTTCACTACCTACGTGCCTGAGCAATAGTCCGACCAACTGGTCGGGCTATCGCCATGGGGGGATTGCCCGAGAACATAAGGACCCCCGGACGGCGGGCCTTACGGCGGCGTGCGCGGGGCCAACCGTGCACGCAGGCCTCCACGGATTCATCTCATCCCTTTTTCACTATCCCCGACAGGTGTGACAATTGTCAAAATATAGTATACATTTTTCCATAGACTAAGAATATACTGGCGTATTAATAGAGCTACTGACTGTGCGAGCGAGAATTTATTGGTCTTATGGAGTTTTAGAGAGTTTGATAGAGACAGTGCATTTAGCTACTTTGTAATCGATTTTGAATGACAGATCAGTCACATTGGATATTGGAATTCAGCCACATACTATAGGAATTGACAAAGCAAAGATTGGTACCTCAGAACAATCACTACAGCATAGAAGGAAGATTAAAACAAGAATTAATTGTGTGCTATTTGTCTCTTTCTAACATACGGCACAAAACTGTGTAAATGTAAGAGATGAGTAATATTTGTCTTTTGGCATATCACAAGGTGGTCAGTATATGAATTGATTGAATTGTCATTTTGGTTAAAAATATTAAAATTGGTTAAAAATATATAACACGGCTAAATTCTATAGTACCTTGTATCGAAGATAGACCATCCGAGTTTGAACTATTTGAATTGTTCGTATAATATTTGTTTGTGCGTCCCGTGGCTAGTAATATTTTGATGATATTTTATTAATATTTAAGTGATTATATAGAAAGCAAGAATTCTTTAGGTATTTACAAATAGTGTGTGTTTGTGCACTCCGTAACACAATGTCTTGTGTAGTTTGGGGCTGCAAGTCTCATTCGTCGCGAAAGGAAAACAATCAAAATTTATTGACCTTAAATTGGCATGTTTTCTTATATTGTTACTTGAATGTGAGCTAATAAGTACACTTATATACATATGAAATATCGCTGAATCATTTTGTAGAAAAACAATACGTAATATTAACTTCACTTTTATGTTTTAGCGATTTTTAGAAAATTACTTTGAGGTTTTCTTGATCATGCGTAGTGTTGTAAAATTTTGTCGATATTTTTATTTTACAGATTTCCTAAAGACAATGTATAAAAAAATATGGATAAAGTGTATTGTCAGACGAAATTCCAAGAAAGCATAGTCAAATTTGCTCCAGATATTTTCCATCAGATTAATTTTGTATGTACTTAGTAGTAAAACTATGAAATGGAGACGTCATGACGTAAGTCAAGTTATTTAATGAAAGGAAATCTTTAAACTAAAATATTATTTATGAAAATAAAAACGTATTTAATTTCTTAACTATTTCTTTAAGGAATCCTTGACACGGATGCCAAGAACAACCAGTTCAGATGATTTTTTTCTAAGAATTAAAATATTAGATCAAGAAAAGAACAGAAAGAGTCAAAAAGGTAAAATATCAAAACGCCGCCTTCGGAAAATTTACATTCTAACTTTTTTTATTTTTTTTATTTATTTCTTTTCATAATTATCTATACAACAGTACACTTTTAATCTGCCAAACTGTAAAACAGTTTGTCGGCAGTAGTTCTCGTCCATAGTACATTTCTTTTTATTTTAATAATAATATTTTTTGAGCTATTACTATATACAACGCGTCTCACAGCCCCCCCTCAAAAATGACAATATTTATTTAACCTAGAAAAGAAAGTGTCGACCTTAATACTTGTCATATCAGTCAAATTTAACTGTCAAATTTGTGAAAAATACATTTTAGAACAGTTTTAGGTTGGCACTTTTGATAGTTTAAACAAAATTAAACATTGTATTATAAATTAAAATGTATGGAGAGATATAAGACAAGCTGCATAAATTAATACTAGGGACACAGAGACAGATAATGCTTCCTTAATACATTTTTTAAATGATTTTTGCTTATTACATTTTTTAGCAAGTTCTGGGGCAACTTATTTATAATCACTGGTGTTAGCCAACGCCTTACAACACAACAACTAAGCCCGGCCGCACATCAAGCGTAATAAATCTATCGAAAAATGTCTTAATAATAAAGTATGGTCAAATGTTAATGTTTTTAGTTTAATTTCCAAGCATATGTACAAATAGTAGTTTTAGCATTCACGAATTTATCCAAGGTTCAAAATCCATGAGGGTTAAATTTTCGGGTAAGTAAATTAAATATGAGATTAACCTCAAGTACCTCTAAGCGATGCGATAAAAAATGAATTAAATCTAAGCGATGAAATAAAAGCAGTGTGTCTTCGATTTCCTTCCTATAGAATTTGTGAATCTCTGCAATAGAAAAATTCCAACATTTTAGATAACGGGAAATACCCGTCACTTAAATAGTCAAAATTTCAGGGTTCCGTACCTCAAAAGAAACACTGAACCATTATAGGATCACTTTATTGTCCGTTTGTCTGTCAAGACTATCTTGGAAAAGCGTGAAGGTATCGAGTTGAAATTAAAACCATATAATTACTCAGTTCTACACTAACAAGTTCTAGTCCCTTGAAGATGTGAAAAAATCAAACTTCTAAGTTAACAAAAAAAGGTACGGCCGTTTATGTCGCCAAAAACGTATATTTCGACATTCTCACGGGCATCAAAATGTATAGGGTACTTTTCGTTTATCTAGCTAGAACTATGAAATTTGTGAAGTTATATAGTCTTACACTACAAGTCAGGGAAAATCTCAAACTCCACATTTGTAATTAAATCATAAAAAATTTAGTCTCTATTTAAAGTATTAACCTACAATTTTATACGGGACCCTCGGTGGGCGAGTCCGACTCGCACTTCCCGCTTTTAGTCTCATGAACGGCCAGCCTGACCATACCAAAGAGACACAGCAGCTATTAGCTGGATAAGTTACATAAGAAAATCTACCCTTAATTATTTATGTTATATTTCTCGTAATAAAGACATTTTAGTATTAGGGGTCTATTAAATACCTACATAATATAATTATCGACGTTGAAACTAGGTGAGTGATGAGCACGACATCACTGGGAGAAGAACTGACAAGCGAGAATTAGTGACGACCTACAAAATTTCGAAACATCTTGCATATACGTGTCTCTGTCTAACTTCTATTAGCAGCGCCTAATGTCAAAGTGAGTCAAATATATTAAGTTCAGTAGCTATTTTTGCTAGGTTTCTATGCTTTAGTTATTCTTCTGAGATTGGTACTTTTAAATGAGCTGCCAGTACGTCTATCACTGCCAGTATATAGTCTATGCATTTTTCATATAATTTTGGCAATTGCCCCACCTGTCGAGAGACAGATAGATAGATAAACACTTTATTTACGACTTCAACATCACACACATACATCTTAGAATTAAACTTATATTAACAATTAAAAATCAACAACAACAATACAAACAATTTGTAACCCTATGAATCCAAATACATAATTATGATATGGGCTCACCCCCACGAGAACCAATAATCTCGTTATACAGTAATTTTCATTAAAAGGGCAAATAATGTGGTTGTAAAGAAAATGTCGACATCGCTGAATAGAAACGTCAAAAGAGAATATGAAATGAAGATTTTTTTTAATTTTTCAGCGGAGAAAATCGGGAGTTCCGTCTGGAGGGAAATACTATTTTCGTCCTTCTGTTCAGATCACTTCAACCATACTTTCGAAACATGAAATTAATTAACGTCTCTGAGTGCGGCAGTGAACCTTTCTATTTATTACTAGCTTTCCCGAGATACATCATGCGGTCCAAACCTGTATTTTCTATTGACAGAATGAACAGTTTGAATAGGAAAAAGAATTATTTATTGTGAGGTTTTTCCGGGTAATTAAGATTTAACTCAGTCACGCTCCGTACTGCGGCGTTTCCTCATCGTCACCACTTCGGCTGCCGCAGTCAGAATGTGAGTGTCAGTTACTTCGATCATCAATAACAATAACGATTGCTTATTAATGTTTTTTGTCTTTTGTCAAATTGGGCTATTTATTTATTAATTCACAGTGTAAACTTACAGCTAGATTCTAGCCAACACGCTTACAATGTTATAACATTGTAAGCGTGAGTATACTCACTTAATTAAGTCACTTAAAATCATTAAAATACACAAATATATAATTACGAACAACATATAAACTAAGTTAAGCAATCATACAATTGCACATAAGAAATAAACCTCACAAATTTTCTTACTAATGATCCAAGAGTGTCAACAAATATTAGGTCCTTACATACGAAATTGGCGTTTTGTAGGGGAGGAACGTAATTTTTTTTTAATAATATATTTATTCAATCAAAGTACGAGTATGTACCATTGCTATCTATGCACTTTTGCCATCTCATAGGTAGTTCATCGATCCCTTTACTAAAAAAACCATTCGGGCGGGAATCAATAAATTCTTTGAAGGCGGTTTGGACTGCCCCCTTTGGAGTGGAATTTTTTCCCGAAAGAAGAAGTTATCCAAATTCCGAAAAAAATTAATATGTTGGAGCAAGGTCCGGAGAGTACGGTGGATGTCTTAGACATTCCAATTGAAGGTCCTCTAATTTGGTAGCCGTCTGTTGTGCAGTGTGTGGTCTAGCGTTATCATGATTGACCAGCCTTGGTTGTTTAGCAGCTAGCTTTTCCATCATGGTTTGCAGTTGCTGACAATAGACATCTGCCGTAATCATTTGGCCAGATTTAAGAAAGCTGTAGTGAACGACACCAGCACTAGTTCACCAAACGCTCACAAGTAACTTTTTTGGAGTCAATTTTCGTTTCGGGCATGATTTGGCTGGTTATCGGCAGGGTTCAGTCATTGCGATGAGCGCTTCCGATTATCGTACAGGACCCACTTTTCATCACAAGTAATAATTCGATTTAAAATCCTTTCATTATTGTGCCGGTTGAGTAATGCAACGCAGCAGTCAACGCGCGTTCGTTGATTTGCTTCACTCAATTCGTGAGGTACCCACCTTTCAAGCTTTTTCACCTTCCCAATTTGCTTCAAGTGGATACGCAAACAATGAAGTGTCGCCTGCGGCCAGATCCCCGCATATAATTATTTGGTACGTACAATCCTATTCGCCCAACAGTAACATGGTCATCTATACTGTTTCGCAATATTAAGCAATATTGAACAAACAAATGCACTTTTCGTCTAAGCTACGAACCCAGCCCACCAGTCCAGCTACGAACAAAGATGGATATAAAAATGGGTAGAGGCCATGTTTCTTTTTGTATAATAAGCGTGCAAACTTTTTATTATTTTTTTCTATTAATAATGTACATGCTTTGCTGTGCTTGGACTATATTTAATTAAGCCTCAGTGATAACGATAAGTAGTCCAGATTCAATAACAATTACTTATATATTTAGAAAATCACCTAACTCTACTTTCCGTAGAGTTCAACGAATTGTTGTAAAAAAAATTAATGTGGCACTCGGGGACTGCCGCGGTAAAGCTATAGCATAGCATTTTTTATCAACTTAAGCAATTATAATTATTTATTTATTTTATTAAATGCAGTTCTTTTTCTTTGATATTAATTCAAGTTTTTTCTTTGATATTAATTCAAGTTACACTTTTTGGGCGTGGTGACCGATAAGAAAACATTTTTTTTTCTTTTATTGAATAAATGAGAAGTTAATATTGCTTAAAATATTTTTATTATCTTAAAATACATGTAGGTTATTCAGGAAATTTTATCATTGAAACTATAGGTTTATGGTATGAAATAAGAAACATAAGTTTGAGACTTGATATCCTCTGAATATCTGGAAAATACCGCGTCAAAACACCGTGCCGAAGTCTGCCGAACTCAAACGACGTTAGACGATGCACAGCTTTCAACGCCGCACCGCTGTGCCACAGGCCTATTCTCTAACTTCGGTTGCTAACTAGTACTGTTATTTTTGAAAGGAACTTATCATCCATTACTGCTATCATGAACGCTGCCGTAAGACATAAGATCACTTAACTAGTAATGGATATAAAATGTCTTTCAAAAATGACAGTTCTAGTTACCAACCGTAGTTAGCGAATAGGCCTGCCGGTCGGAGTGGAAGGGAGTGGAGGTTTTATTAAGCTTGCCCTATTTTTTAAGGAATTAACATTTTAAGTAGCTGAGCTATGAGCTGTGTTCATAGAAATTTTACGGACCCGCAATTTTATTTATGGGTCTTATCAATGCCCTAAATTAATGAGGAGAGTGTGATGTCTGGTGCCCAGGACCTACCTAATTATTTTTAAGCTTTTTCGTACATAATCTACGTCATCATTATCTTTCTTTTCAATAAAACCCTCAAACTTATAAAAAAAATCCTATTTTTGGGAATATGTTTTTCTACACACCCCTAATGATTTCAAACCCTGTGTCTTCTACACCCTTACACCGATCAACACACAACCGCCAGTGTGTGGGAAAGCGCCTGTTATCACATACAAACACTATTTGCCTTTGATATATAGTACATTACTGCAGAGGTCGGGAAGTTAGGCATTGACGGACAAGTAAGCTTTCAAGGCCGAGCGTCAGCGAGGCCTTGACAATAATTACGAGTCCGGCAATCACATTCCCGCCGAGGTATGTATAGTGCTTTTCTCAATAAATGTGAGGAAATAATGAAATACGTAATACTGGAAACAAATGAGTATAATATATATTATATTTATATAATACTCGTATATACAAGGTGGAAAAAAAAGACCGTGGTTGGAGGAAACGTACCCTTAATATTGATGATGGCAAATTTTTCTGAAAGGAAACATTCCTTTATTTTCAAAAATAATTAAAACTGCATTTATAGATTTTATAAAAAATAACTGCTTGGGCCGGGAATCGAACCTCTGAAATGTGAAAAAAAAAACACTGTATTTTATGATACCAACCGAAAGAGTATTTCATAAGGATCAATTTCTTTTAATCAACATAATATCTTAAATTAAAGAAAGACCAAAAGTTTTTTTATTGTAAAGCTTACTCTCTATCTAAAGAAAATAGTTCACTTAAGTTATGAATTTGATGAAAATGAGACCCACTTTCACTTATGCACAGAGGTATTCTTTGACTAAATTCGCTACGTGTCGCCTTTTATATCGAGTTGATTGAATATTTAAAATATTAGTTCAGCTTTTCTGTGAATGGAACTCGATATAAAAGGCGACACTTAGCGAATTCAGTCGAAGAATACGTCTGTGCATACGTGAAAATGGGTCTCATTTCGAGCAATTCATAAGTACAGTGAACTATTTTCTTTAGGTACTGAGTAAGCTTTACAATAAAAAATATTTTTGTTGGTATTTCTTTAATTTAATATATTATGTTTTTTACATTGATTCTTATGAATGACTCTTTCGGTTGGTATCATAAAATACAGAATGTTTTTTTTTTCGAATTTTACCGGTTCGATTCCCGGCACAAGCGGTTGATTTTTCAAAAATCTTTAATTGCAGTTATAATTATTTTGAAAATTAAGGGATGTTTCCTTTCAGTAAAATTTGCCATCATCAATATTAAGGGTACTTTTCCTCCAACCACGGTCTTTTTTTTCCCAATCTGTATATTTAATATAATTATATAAGAACGAATAAAGCAATTTTACTCAAAAATGCATGTAATGTGGTCATTATTTTGACAACCTTGTTTGAGCAAAGTTTACCTTGCCGTTAACTTTTCATAAGTCATTTTAATTAAATTTCTAGTTAATTAATATATTTTTTATTTAAATTACTTGCTGGTTTTATTTAGATTAGGTACTTGCATTTTTACAAGCACTATACAAGCCTTGGCCCAAAATGGCTGCTTCGCTGGTCACGCTATGATTGCCTCGAGCTAGCCTAGCTACGCTCTAGGCCTTCCAGCTTGGCCATCATTGCAGCCCTTGCTGTCCTCTGTGTAAAGGTCTGTGTGTGTCCTCTTTATCTCAGCTCGTCCATCGCGTGCTGCACGCTGACCGCGTTGTGTCGGCCTGGAGCTGCGCTGTCGGCCATCATCAGCGCGACCAGTAATGTACTATATTGATGTTAAATGTAATGTTTGATATATTTTACGCAAATACATGTACGAGGTATATTTTATGCGTATACAACGTGTCTCATAACTCCCCATAAAAATTGTAATATTTATATAACCGAAAAGAAAGAGTCAACCTTAATAACTTTTCATACAAGTTATTATAATTTATGAAAATTCAATTTTAGAACAGTTTTAGGTTGGCACTTTTTATAGTTGAAATAAAATTAAATATTATAATTTTCATATAGGTATGGAGAGATAATATGATACACGTTGTACGAGTATATAGCCCAGTCATATTTTACGCAAAAAATGTAATACTGTAGATTTTGGCTTTTTTCCCTCGCAACGAAAATTAAGCATATTTTCGTGTGATTTTGTACCAACATTTTAATAAAATTGTTATCATAATTTAGTCTATTCATATTATAATGCTCGAAGAGTGCATTTTTTATAATGTGGTAGTAATTAGCTGTATGACAAGTTTTTTTTATTCAAGTTATAGATGTATTAAAAAAAATTTGCCGCGGCCAGAAATGAATTTTCATACTTAGGTACTTTCTTACTTTTGTAGTATCTCTTCTTAGTCTGTGCTTACTTTCCTGGCCTAGGCCGGTAAAGTAATGCATGAGCCAAGAATTACAAACTTCGTGTCTTCTTTTTACTAGAATTATTGCAGTAAAAAGAAGACGAAAGAAGAGAAGTCTACATTTCCGAGCATGTTTGAGAAAAGTAATTTTGCTGCAGAGTGAAATATAGAGATAAATGAGTTGTCTTCGTTGTCAAGTTGAGACCACCTGGTATTGATTTGAAAGTCCGGAAGTTTTTCTGCTTAACCATCACCAACCGAACTTCTGCCCCGTGGGGGCTTCTGAGCTCACCCTTGCTACCACCTTCATATAAGTTTGCCACCAAATAACAATGTTTACAACATAATTGTGTTACGTCAATAAAACATACGACATAATAGAGCCAGATCCTCAGTTGTTGAGTCCAGATGAAGTTCGTTTCTATCTTCGGGTTTATCATCAGTTACCATCAGTTGTAATTTGTTTTGTAATAGTACATTGCGATATAAGTGCGTTATGGTAGTTATATCTCACGGGGCGGAATTTCAGCCCAAGCCGAAGCCGAGGGCGTAATAGAGCCGAGTGTGTATAACCAATATACGCACGTATATCGCACGACGTTTTTCAACGCACTCGTGTGGAAAAATAATAATAACCGGAATTTTTGGATTAAATAACACAAATCACTGTTAATTTGTAGACAAAACTAAATAATGGTATGAAAATAGTCGTTTATAAAATCAATGTCGTTCGTTAATGTCTCTTATTTTAGTTATATTCATCATCCAATCCTCCCAATTTCCGAACAGGTGTAGACTCAATTTTTTTTCATTTGACTTGTATTTGCACACATCTTAATAATGGTTGGGGTGTGTGTACATACAAGGATTAAATAATTTAGTTAATTAGATTCTTGGTTGAAGATTTTTATGTTTTTTTTTGACGTCAATTAGTGCCTGTAAAGGTCTATATTGAATAAAGATTTTTGAGTTTGAGTTTTGAGTTTGAGTCATCACAGCTCATATACGTCCCTACCGAGGGGCTCGAGCCTACCCTGTGTTAGGGTGATTAGACCTTAGTCAACCACGCTGGCCCAGTGCGGATTGGTCGACTTCACAATCTTCACATACACCATTAAATTTCTTCGCAGATGTATGCAGGTTGCCTCACGATGTTTTCCTTCACCGTAGGAGCGTCAGACAAATGTACATATGAACAGTGGTACATGGCGGTACCACTGTGTTCAACCCGAACTCGAACCCGGACCTCCCGATTGGAAGACAAGTGCCGAGTCCACAGCGCCACCGACGCTCGACGACGCTCTTATATTACCTCTATCATTTAAAAAAATATAGTACATTACTACCGCGGCCGGCAAGTGCAGCATTGCAGAACTCTGTGATGCGTGCCTCGGCTATAACACACGCGTGTTTTATGAGGTGCTTTATGTATCTAAAACCGGTGAAATAAGATACACTTGACGGGCAAGTGTGTTGAAAAAATTATACAATAGATCATTTTATTTTACACAACATTGAGTTAAAGAAAACTGAGCTCCTAATACGCAATCCATCGGAGCGCTGTGCAAGCATATAACAAAATCAAACGAGACACTGCGAAGCTTGACACAAGGAAACCGACATCAAAAGGCCACTCGAGAAAGTGCAGCCACAAGGAGCCCTCAAAAGATATCAGCCGTCTAGATTTGCGGGCATGTCACGTTTCTGTCGCAACTCACGTTCCGCTGACGCAAATTTTGCGGACCCTTTAAGATCTAGTACATACAGTTTTGTTAGCCAGAACTGCGGGCAAACTTTTCGTCTACATAAAGAGTTTCGAGCCCGTTAATAGTCAGAACTGCGGTCTGAACTTAATCTTGGTATAAACTTGATGCTCTCTGACTTGTGTTAATAAGATCAACTTGGGATCAAAATGGTTTGGTCACCCATCCAGGGTCCAACCATGGCGAAGGTTGCTTTATTTTTTCAATATCAAAGCCAAAGCGTTAGAACCACTACGCCACCGAGATCCTCCTCCTACCGAGTCCTTATTTACTAGTATCGTAATCATCTCTTCCACCATTACAAGTCCACTGTTGAGTACAGGTCTCTTAGACAAGGAGGAGCTAGCCCTCTCTATTACAATGTCCAAACAGGTTGGTGCAGTTTTATTTTGGTTACAGGAGACTCTGTACCAGGGTCGGCTTCTTGAGTACCTTCGTCTTACTTATTTCTGCCGCAAAGCAGCAGTGCTTGCATTGCTGTGTTCCGGTTTGAAGGGTAAGATATGGCAGTGAAATTACTGGGTACCGTAACTACATCTTATCACAAGTTGGCAACGTACACTGTGGTTCTTGTGGGGGTTGCAGATTTGCTGCGAATCTCACAGGAACCACATTCACCTACTACATGTGACTGTTACTACTTACCATCAGGTGGGCAGTTTGCTTGTTCGTCAACTTAGTTGTATAAAAAAACATATCTTCGAAAATAAGTGGTTAAGAACCTTGGTCTGCTCTGAAGAGTTCCATGGTAGAAAAGAGAACAACGCAGATTGCGGAGTATCTTTTAGAAAAAGGCGCAAATCACTGGATTGAATTTCCACTGATCGTCACTTTTATTCAAGAGTAGTACGAGAAGCGATTGAAATCAGAAAAAAACCAAATAATTTCAATCGGGAAGATGGATTTAAACTGTCAACAGCGTGGAATCCGGTGTTTGCAAACACAAAATCTCCTTTTAATTCACAGTCGGTAAACCTCCAGAATACAGCTATCGTACGGAATAGGGATACTGTTAGTGTTGTGTGCGGGGGTAGTTGGAGAAATAGTGTGACGGTGGAGAAAGATTCTTCATCGGACACTGAGGCGTAACATCGCTGCTACAGTCAGCCCGTGACCACGGCCGGTGAAACCTGGCCGAAACGTCGAAGCCAAAATAAGGTACCAAACGCGTTTTAATCCCGTAAAAGTTTTAGTAATTTAAAATGCAACGCGAAAGTTTAAAAGTGTATAGCGCATATGCATTTTAAGGCATACACAGATCAGTGAAGTCTCATTTCCGGCACAGTATCACCACCGTGATGAATATTCTTTTATACCACATTTTATACAGTCTTTAAGGACGTCGCTTGGAGCCCTGTGTCGTCACAGACATTGATAGATTTTTTTTTGTTAATATATGGGAAACATACAGCATTTTAATATAACAAAAATATTACACAATAATACTTGAACATCATGCCAAAACAGCCCTGCGAGCATGGACTTGTCGATGGACAAAAGCATCTGTCCCTTTCACTCCTTAGGAATATCTGTCAAATTTATCGATTTTTGTCGAGTATGTCGATCTTAGCTGTCAAATTTTGTTTATCGGTTTATCGAGAGTTCCATGCTCGCAGGGCAGTTTATAAAGAAGCACTAGATCCCGAATTTCTCTACGAACTTCAATGGGGTGCATGGATGAAAACATTTCGTTGCTATAATTCTTAAATCTATATTTTAAATGTTTTATAAATTTTAACTGTATACGATTAGTCATATATCTTTATATACACGATATTGCGGATACCACGCAGCAGAGGCATATTTTCAGTAGTTTCGTTCATAGAGAATGATTTTTATACATACGACAGAGAAACTCTTGGCCTTCATCTAACCTGATGGTAAGTGACGATAAGGCCGAAGGTGGAAGCGAGCTTCACCTGGACTCCTTAACAACTGAGGAACTGGCTATCTTACTTCTAATTGTCGGAACACAACAATGCTATAAACATTGTTATTATGGCGACAAACTTAGGTAAGACGGTGGTAGCTAGCCAGGCGGGCTCAGAAGCCCAAACCAAACCGACAACCAAACCGAGCGGAATATATTCTGCCCCCATGGGGAATTGAAAGCCAGGTGCTTTACTCCATTTACGATTAAATTGGACAAACATTAAAGACATGGGGAATTGAAAGCCAGGTGCTTTACTCCATTTACGATTAAATTGGACAAACATTAAAGACCAATGAGTACTAACGGGGAACGTAAAGACACAGAAGATATTTGTTTGAAATTTTTCAGTACAGCAAACCTGGAAATAATAGCACTGGTTGTTGTAACTACTGGAGTAAAGTAAGCCCTTGCTAATTTATTGCAAAGAAAACAGAACCACTAAGCTAACTTCAAGGTTAAAAGCACTTAAGGGACTGCTTACTGCTTAGGAAATACTTAGGTAACATTGCCAGCTTCAAGTGAAAGCTTGTGGTGGAATTGTATATTTCTCCAGCTTTGAAGTGAGTTCTCGTTTAAGGTAATAGGTATTTATGGAATATCATTGTCATCAAATAGTCATTGTAAAGAGATTAGAAAATATTGTAAGGGTGTCTCTTGAGTCTCTTGAGGAAGATTTAAATCAAGTAGATGTTCAGAACGTTTTGACAGCTAATAATTAATAATTACTGATAAATTCTGTCTTTTATTTACACGTGTGTTACTCATTTAAATGAAACTACACTTTTCGGATTTACTCCCGTATTAAACACATTATTATTATACACTTACACTTATTACATTTTAATTATTTTGCGCGGTTTTGAAAACTTTTCAGCATTCGTGGTCACGGGATGATTAAAGCTTGTGGGTGTCATTAAGTAAGATCAACATCAGATTTTCTATTTTACTTTACTACCGTCATCTCATATATTTATGTAGTCCATTCCACTCAAACAGAGGTCACGGTGTCTATGGTTTTGGCAGTCTGTGGGTGGGTATGGGATCTCATTATTTTCATGTTGAAATAGGTACACCGACCATCATCTCTATTGAAAGTCAAGTGTTTTTGAATCTCTATAGCCTCGATAATGATGCTACGTCGTCGGGCTAAATAATTAAAATGTTTAACACCAAAAATATACGGAAGTAAATCTAAAAATTGTAGTTTAATTTAAATTACTAGTTAAGTTAAAAGACAGACTTGTAATATTAACGGTAATATTTGTAAAAAAAATATCTCCTCTTTTAATTTGTCAATATTACAATAATAGTTATTCATATGTATGTCGATATAAAACCAAATGGTTTATAAAATAAATAACGAAATGCCTGCCTGAAATTTGTCTATGTCAGGAAGATAACTTATACCAACACTGAGTATATTTTGACTTATCTTTACTTCCATTTAACCTGATTGATTTATATGAACAATTAAATCTTTCCAAGTCAGAATTAAATTGTTGATATAATATATTAAGTAGCTTAATTTTTACTGCGTACAGAGTGAACACTTGAAAAACGACCCAAAAACTTAAATTGTTATTTCTAAGACGAAACGACTTCGTCAGAACAATCCCAAAGATACAGTCGGTTATCAATTAAGACAAAATCGACCTTAAGAAGCGACCAATAGAGTTCAATTAGTCATAATTAATTAAGTGGATCCGTTATTTTGTTTAATCTGACTTTGAATTAACGTAACTTAATATTCCTAATGGGAAAGTTTGGCTTCCACTTTGCAATTTTAATCCTCGACTCACCACAGTATAATTTTCTTGCTGATTTAATTTTGGCTCATGTTCAGCGCGGGTTTTAGGTTTTCATATGATTTATAATGACAACCTTTTAAAAAGTTTGTCTGTTCACATCACCGCCATCAAAAGTAATGAATGTGATATTTCGACATACAAGGTCATTTTTTAGAAAGAACAAAAAAGGCAATCTTTAGTAAGTACAAAAATTTTGTGTGCGTGTTCAGACAAGCAAACAGAACAACTGTTACTATAGGATGAACCTTGAAATTACCTGGCCTGTCGGCTAACCGTCCCAACTCTCATAGCAGGGCTGCCAAGACTGGATTCGAGTCACGCATTATCTCACAATTTCAGTGACATAATCTCTATGTCTTAAAGAGTAGCACGGTGGCGCGTATTAAGTGGGACTGACGTGATAAAAATTTCTTGACGCTCGTCAAGGGACACGTGTGACTGAGTTTTGTCACAAAATTTTTGCTCTCCAACTGCTGCTACATTTTCTAAACTATTAAAGCTCATGCTACAACTACAGCAGTCGGCGCACAGGCAGGCCAAGAAATTTGTGATAAAACTCATTCACACGTGTTCCTTGACGAGCGTCAAGAAAACTTATCACGCTAGTCACACTAAATACTCGCCACTGTGCTACTCTTTAAGACATAGAGATTATGTCACTGAAATTGTGAGATAATGCGTGACTCGAGTCCAGTCTTGGCAGCCTGTACTACGCCTGCTGACTAAGCGATGATACAAGGAAGCGACAGAGACCAAAAATCGGTAAAAAGTATTTTATTATTATCGTAATTGATTAACTCTCCATAAAGAAGGTCTATAATAACACCAAGATCTTTTGGCCGAATCTCCATCACTGGGTAAAGTGCAGCCAGGTGCCCACAGGAATGCGATTGAGCAAATTTAAATTAAAACTGAGAGAGCTTTCGAATTCATTGAAGACGCAAATTAAATTGGTTTCGCTACAATCAAAATATCTGCGCCCTCTGGATTGATGGATCCGTTCGGAGTAATTAAAAATTATGGTGCCCTTAATCGGTTTCAGTTGCGGTTGCGTTGAAAGTTTTGCTCTTGATAGATACTTTATTGGAATTTGCGTAAGCAGGTGTGTCTTTCGTTTAAATCTGAGTGGTGGCTTAACTGATGGGCGTCTATGCCCGCCTGGCTAACTACCTAAGTAAGTTTGCCACCAAAATAACAATGTTAATAAGATTGTTGTGGCTGACAGTTAGAAATAGGATAGCCAGTTCCTCAGTTGTTGAGGATTCCAGATATACTCGTTTTCACCTTCGGCCCTATCATCACTTGCCTTCAGGTGAGATAAAGGCAAAAAGTTTTCCTGTTGTTTGTAAAAAATCTAACCAAATCTTAAGCTTTGAGAATATTGTTTACAATAAACTGGCACCTGGCGCCATCTTTGCGTCGCCTCGCGACTTTTCTTAGCGAAGGAGCGCGAGCCTTGCCGACGGCGCGCGAGCTCTGCTTTGTGAATAAGAAACCGGTGTGCTCGGGAGATTGCTGCGACGCTTGGGTCAATGATAATAGCATAGAATTGTTGATTTGTGAATTTTGTTGTGTTTTCGTTTGATAATTACGCGTGGAGTGTTCAAAAGGGAAATTGGGTTTTGATTTCGCGTGGAGCATTCAATAGAATAAGTATTTGGACCGTTTGTAATTGTTAACGTCAGTGTGTAAAAGAACAAAGTGTGTCGCATATGAAATGGCGGATCGGCTATGAACTAAACTGAATATTGGTTTGTCGCTGCGGAACGTGAGATTCTTCAAATTCAGATCTGGGTGTGGTACCACAGGGGTTAGTCTGGGTGATTAGGAATCGCAAAAAAAGAAGTTGTGAATAAACACGTCAAGTTGTGACCCGTGGCGGGTGACCTCCAGCAGGCATAGCACGGGCTGCCAAGACGGGACTTGAGTCACGCATTATATCACAATTTCAGTGACATAATATCTATGTCTTAAAGAGTAGCACGGCGGCGCGTATTGAGGCTGCGGTCCGATAACAGCGCTCACAGTGCTAACGATTATAATCGCCTTGTCCAAATTAAAGGGAATACTGAAAGTGCTATCAGCATGCTTACGATTTCGGTCCGGCAGAACAGGTACATTCATTTTGAACCGAAAATACAATTATCGAACGTCAGACTGACAGTTCGCATAAAGTGATTTCACTCCAGAGCATTAGCGCCGTAAGTTCTATATGACGTTAACGATGACGTCATGTGGCTCTTCATGCCGGCTAACATTAGCGCGCTCACAACATTTCGGGACGCGTTTGAGCGTGCTAATAGTGACTCTTATTGATTTTCGGAACGCAGCCTTAGTGTGACTGACATGATAAAATTTCTTGACGCTCCTCAAGGGATACGTGTCACTGAGTCTTATCACAAATTTCTTGGCAGCCCGTGCTACGCCTGCAGGGCGGACTCCATAACGAACGATAAGTTATTTTTAGTAATAGATATATCAAAAACCAATAGATCGGGACTCCAAACCCAAATTGACTTCGAGTGGTAGCAGAGCTTGGCTTGGGTTCCACCAAATCAATCATTTTGGTAGCAGAGCGTGGTTTGGGTTCCACCAAATCAAAACAAATATTGTGTTTTAAATATAATTTACAGTGCTATAGAGATGTGTTGTCAGACTCCAAAAACTATATCTTCTGTGGTACGCTTAGAAAGAGCCGCCATGTATACCGTAAATTATACTTTAGTTGACTCTCTGATCAATTAAATCTAGGAGTTATGAACTGGGAACTACATATAGTGTCATATTTTACACAGATCTATTCTAATTCTAAATAAGGTCCATTAAAGTAAAGCTACAGATTAGATTTTTAAAATCTCTTGTTGATAGAAAAGTAAAAAACAGATGCAAGCACAATAATGACGAACTTTTTTATAAAATGCACATTACCTTCAGTCCACTAGAGTAGAGATGTTAATTGCTCTAGAAAAATTTGAGTGTGAAGTTTTTAAGTTACCAGTAACCTGTCAATTAATACATGGAAATAAATTATAAAAAACACTTTTTTAAATACAAGCTTTTAGTACTCGTCAATACGAATCAAACGACTCCAAAATCAATAAGGTTGTGACTCCAAACTTAAAGGTCAAAAGTAACACCATTTCAAAAAAAATAAAACTCAGTAACGCTATAAAAAAAATGTTTAATGTCCTAAGTTTTCTTACTTTGTTCTTGAGTCTACGCGGTAGTAAAATAATCAAATAATATAAATGCAAAAAGACAGTAACATTAAATAGCAACCCTTTCTAAAATTTTAAACAATGTTTTTCAGACCCAACAACAATAAAGCTCATTTCAGACTACTCTATACCATTGTGCTATATACATATTATAGGTATAGCAAATAAGGACATAATGCTGTACTATATAGCATTGCGTTCATATTACGTGATATTAATCGTAAGCATTTATTGTATATAGAAAGCTCATGTCATTCGTTTCGCTTGCGGGACGTGCGAAACGGGCAGAGGTGAGGGAGGAGGAGAAAGCGGCACGCGATATAGCACAGCACATCGCTCGATTTTATAGCGTATAGTAAACCAATATATAGTACAGTTAAGTGTGAACGTGTCCATAATTATTGTATGGTTTCGCCATGTCCATAATTATTATATCCCTCGTTCCATTGTGGAGGAAAGTCGTGAACAACTTGTGTCTCAAATCGAGAGCACTCTATCCAGAGTCTCCGATTGGGGGCGGGACAATTTAGTCCGATTTAACCCCTCTAAGACACAACTCTGTGCGTTCACTGCTAAGAAAACCCCATTTACTGTGGCCCCACAATTCCAGAACATACCCTTGACCATCTCAAAAAGTTTAGGGATCCTCGGTGTCGACATCTCCAGCGACGTCCAATTCCGAAGTCACTTAGATGATAAGGTCAAGTTGACGTCCAAAAAACTAGGTGTGCTTAACAAGGCAAAGACTGTTGCTGTATAAATCACAGGTCACGCCTCATATGGAGTACTGCTGTCATCTGTGGGCGGGAGCACCTCGATACCAACTTGGACCTTTTGATTCTTTCCAAAGACGAGCTGAGCGAATTGTTGACAATCCCAAACTCACAAGCGGTATTGAGCCTCTAAGTCTGAGGAGAGACTTTGCCTCATTATGTGTGTTCTACCGCTTGTACAACGGGTTGTGTTCTGAAGAATTGTTCGACATGATGCCAACGACCACTTTTTATCATCGCACCGCTCGCCATCGGCAGGGTGTTCATCCTCACACGCTGGAGCCTCAGTGGTCACGCACAGTGCGGTTTGAGAGAAATTTCCTCCCACGCACGCTCCGGTTGTGGAACGAGCTCCCTGCCGAGGTTTTCCCCGGGGAATGCAGTATGGGGTTCTTCAAGAAGGGAGTAAATAGGTTCTTAAAGGGTCGGCAACGCGTTTGTGATGCCCCTGGTGTTGCAGGCGTCCATAGACTACGGTAACTGCTTACCATCAGGCGGGCCGTAAGTTTGTTTGCCGGCATCGTAGTATAAAAAAAAAAAATAAAATGGTGTGCGATATTTTTGTGCTATGGACTATATGCTATATGCTACATATTATATTATAGCGTAATCTGAAAACACCTTTGAGCTTATGCTAAATAGAGTCAAGTTAAATGCAAGATTTGGTACTTAAAATTATATTTTTATTTTGTATGAAATAGCCTCTGTTATTGCCCCCGATATAAATTTACATTACAATTACGAGTATATTGAGAGCTTGCAAAAAAGGTGATGGCCCAAACTAGAGCATTAAATACGTAAAATTATTGATTAACGTAACAGCAATTATATTCATAAAATATTCTTACGGCAGCACGAACTGAGCGCCCTCTAGATATTTTCTTATAAGGCTTCGTATAAAAAGAGGTCTTTAGTTCCACGATCGGTTTTGCAAAGTCTATTTCTGATTGTGTCGGTTTTGCGAAGTCTAATTCTTATTGTGCCAAGGATCATTGCAAGTTTTTTGGGTAATTTAAGTACCTACTGAAATAAAATTGTTAAAAGCAAAATTGACTAAATACTAAGAATAAAACTGTTTGTCTATCTGTAGATATATTTTGTGTTTAGCGGTGATCGACAAAATATACCTATAGATAGACAAATAGTTTTATTTTTAGTATTTAGTCAATTTTGCTTTTAACAATTTTATTTCAGAAGGTACTTAAATCACCCAAAAAACCTAATAATAATAAGATTCCTCTCTCTTGTTCAACGATTGCGTGCCCAACGGGTCCATACCATAAATGATCTTATTTTTTGTGAACCACCTATTTTACACATTATGGTAAGCAATAAAGATTTTTAATTGAATTGAATTAGAAACAAATGAGTATAATAAGAATAAAAAAACAAATCAAGCAATTAATTAATTATAGTAGCCTAGCATTTAATAATACTAATACTTTTTAATTTTCAATTAGTGCAAAGGAAACAAAGCCCATACAGCCCAATCATATTTTACGCAAAAAATGTAATACTGCAGTTTATGACTCATTTCTCTTGCAACAAAAATTAAGCATATTTTCGTGTGATTTTATACCAACATTTTAATAAAATTGTCATATTCATGTGCAACGTGTTTCATAATAACTCCCCATAAAAATTTTAATATTCACTTAACAGAAAAGAATGTGTCAACTTTAATAACTTGTTATATCAATAGAAATAATTGTCAAATTTATGAAAATTCAATTTTAGAACAGTTTTAGGTTGGCACTTTTGATAGTTTAAATACAATTAAATATTACAATTTTTATGGGGAGATATGAGACACGTTGTATATGCTCGAAGAGTGCATTTTTTATAATATGGTAGCAATTGGCTGTATGACAAGTTACATAATTCAAGTTATAGATAAATTAAATAACATTGGAGCAGCGGCCAAAAATGAATTTTCATACTTGCTTTCCTGGCCTAGGCCGGTAAAGTAATACATAAGCCAAGAATTACAAACTTCGCGTCTTCTTTTTACTACAATAATGCCTACATTTCCGAGCATGTTTGAGAAAATATAATTTATATTCCAAAATACTTTCAACGTGTCCAATAATTTACATAGAAATAAACATATTGCTCAAATATCAATTATTGGACACGTTGAAAATTACGCAAAATCTTACCTCGAGGGTACGAGAAACAAAAATGTGAAATAGCAAACGAACGATTTGGAAGCCATCGCCTGGGCGACTCAGTCATTACTCCGACTCATTCCAGTCGCCGCGACTGGAATGAGTCGGCCGCGACTCAACGGATACACACACGCAAATACAACGAACGGTGTTGAAGTAATATTCAGTGTTTCAATTGGCCCCTGTTACTTTTGCCTCTAGTCTACCCTACCTTAAAACATTGACAAAATACTAGAATGGATTAAGTTCCTCTTCCACGGCAAATACTTATTTTGTATACCAAACCAAATCAGACAACATAAGCGATAGTAGTTACTATACAGGGCAACTCGATGTAAAATATTAAATTCAAACTTGGTAACTTTATCAGATGACACTTTCTCCGAACCGCGCGATAATTTACGAAATGCCTCAAAGAGCCGTCTATGGCAGAAGATCAAATTCTTTTGATAACAACTTTACTCCCTTTGCTCTGAACTCAATCTTTGTGCCGCGTTAGTCCTAAGTAGAATCGAAGTTAGACTCGAAAGTTTATGAAATAAAGTTGAATTCAGGTCCTCGGTGTATTGCTGTTGACAGAAATATAAAAGAGCGTTATCTGCGGAGTTTGTAAGTGCATCTTTTGTTCACAGTTGTTTCTGGTTTGCAGCTGGCTATTAAAGTTAGTTTTACACGTAGGAAATAGGTTTAGATTAAGCGATCGGGGAGGTGATTTTGTAATCCGTCGCTTGTTATCGAAACCGCAATCGGATTGGATGAAGAAAAACAGATTTACCTTATCTGGATCTTTTGTTTTTCAAATTTCAGTCCACCCATGAGTTTGATATTAGCATGTCCTTTATTAGCATGTCCCTGTTATTTTCCGGCCTTGACTACCTACCATTAGATGCGTCTGGGATATGCTGGAGGAGCTCAATGTGAAATCGAGCCAGTTTTCTTGGCTCAGCGTCCACTATTAGACATAGCCCCCAAGGGATCTCCAAGCAGATCGGTTCTGCGCCTCCCGTATCCAGCGAATTCCCGCGACTTTCACTAGATCGTTGGTCCACTTTGTGGGGAGCCTACCAACGCTGCGCCTCTCGGTACCGGGCCGCCATTCGAGGAAACCCATACTGGTTCTAAGTTATGATTTCATGTTTCTTGTAAAATTGGTGTATTTCCTGGGTGACGTATTAATGTTATGGGGCGATAATTCATGTAATTGTTCTTAGCACCTTTTTGTGAACAGGCCTAACACATCCTATTTTCAGTTCATCGGGATATTCACCACATGAAACACATTCTTTAAAATAAGGCACTTATGAGTAAGTTTGTTTATACTTTGGTAAGTTTTTATATATTTGTGTTCCATAGTTTAACAATAGTCCATATATCTGTTCCAGAGTGCTTTTTAACCGACTTCAAAAAAAAAGGAGGTTATCAATTCGGTTGTATTTTTTTTATGTTTGTTACCTCATAACTCCGTCATTTTTAAACCGATTTCCAAAATTCTTTTTGTATTCGATAAAGTATACTGCAAGGGTGGTCCCATGGTCACCAAAGTCAGGATCTAATAACGGGATCCCATGGAAAATCTAGGAAAATACTAATTTAATACCAGCTCACCTTGGGTGAGCTGGTATTCACCGAAGTCAGGATCTGATAATGGGATCCCATAGAAAATCTAGGAAAATACTAGTTTAATACCAGCTCACCTTATGTGAGCTGGTATTAAATTAGGGTTTTTTTCACTAAAAAGATTTCATCACTAAAAAGTTAAAAATATTTTTTTTTACAAAAAATTAAACCGACTTCAAAAACACTGAAAACTTAAAAATAATATAAGAATAGGTACAGACAACATCACACTTCTATATTGAAGTCGGTGACAAATTTTAACACTTTCTAGGAGATCATCGTTTGGCGCCGACTTCAATATAAAAGTGTGATGTTGTCTGTACCTATTCTTATATTATTTTTAAGTTTTCAGTGTTTTTGAAGTCGGTTTTATTTTGTGTAAAAAAAATTTTTATTCTTATATTATTGTAACCGTTGAATAAATATAAAATGATGACGAAACTTTGGTGCATTATAATAGGTTGGGGAAAAAGTTTCTTCGCATTTTTTAAGAAAATTCAAAACATTTTTTAATATAGTTTATTTACATTTAACTAAAGTATGTAGGTACCATTTTGTTCGATAACTTTTTGCCATCTTGTAGGTAGGGACATGATCCCATTGCTATAGAAATTTTAGGACTTCTGGTCAAAATACCGCGACAAGTGGTTTTGGCAGTCCTCTCGTGATGTTAACCTGACACTGCCTAAAGAATTCTGAAGAGACCGAAACAGGTGGAAATCTGAAGGTGCAAGGTCAGGACTATACGGCGGATGCATTAACACCTCCCAGCAAAACTATCTTAATTTTTGCTGAGTGGCTAAAGATGTGTGAGGTCTAGCGTTATCATGATGAAAAACCACACCCCTTCTGTTGATTAATTCCGGCCGCTTTCTCTCAACCTCTTGCTTTAATCTCATCAGTTGTTCGCAGTAGAGTTCAGAATCGATGGTCCTGCCTGGTGGTAACAGCTCATAATGAATAATGCCCTTCCAATCCCACCACACACACAGCATCACCTTGTTGCGAGTTAACCCGGGTTTTGCCACAGTCTGTGAAGCCTGACCGGCCTTTGACCACGACCTTTTTCGCACGTTCTTGTCGTACGTGATCCATTTTTCATCACCAGTTATCAGCTTCTTCAAAAATGGTTCGGTTTCATTACGTCGTAATAAAGAATCACAAATGAGTACACGGTTCATTAGGTTTCTTTCAGTGAGCTCGTGAGGTACCCAAATGTCGAGCTTTTTTGTGTACCCAGTTTTTTTCAAATGCGCCAAAACTGTTTTGTGGTCAATTCCCAGTTCTTCAGCTACGTCGTAACTACTGACATGCCGATCTTGCTCCACTTTTTCAAAAATGGCATCCATTTTATCTGTAATAGGGCGACCAGAGCGACGTGCATCTTTGACATCAAAATTTCCGGATTGAAAACGCTTAAACCAAATTTGTGCTACTCTCACAGACACTACACTAGGTCCATAAACATCGCAAATTTTTTTCGCGGCTTGCGTTGCATTTTTACCTTTTTTGTAGTAAAATTTTAAAATGTATCAAATTTCTTCATTAGATTCACTCATCTTGGCGGTACGAAAAACAAATGAAAATCACACATTTTCCTAATTTGAATTTGGAATTATGTTCTTTAAAATTTAAACTTTCAATGATACCAAAACCAGCCAGATACAAATAGTATAGCCAAAGAGATTTTATTACAAGTTTATACATACTATAATGCGAAAAGACTTTTTCCCCAACCTAGCCAATATACTAGCACTAGCCTATAACCCGCTGCACTACGTCATCGCTAGGACCACCTCACCACGTTACAAGGCGAGATAAAGACCATGAGCTTCCCTGTCGTATGTGAAAAAAAGACACTAGGGTACATTGGTCGAAAATATGCTGCGTAGCTTCCCGAACACTTAAAAATGCTGCGTAGCCCTTTCGATTGGCTCATTCTTTCTGGTACCTTCTTGGTAGTCTTCTTCGTATTGCACTTTCTTGCTGCGTTACCACGCAAGTGGTACTGTAGCCTAGATTGATTTGATTGTTAATTAATAATATAGATGTGTATTCAGGATATCGTGGCTGGAAAATCTGCGTCAATGGTTCCAAATGAGCACTCGGTCGCTTTCCAGAGCTGCTGTATCGAAGGTGGAAATTGCCATAATGATTGCTAAACTGCGGTAGCAAATGGCACCATAAGAAGAAAATGTGTATTCAATTCTTAATATAAACTGCCACTTATTAAACCGGGTGAAAGAAACATATAATAGGTATTATGGGTCACACACAACCTGTCTATACACGGGTTTTCATAATAACCAATAAATAATCAATGCGTTATCTAAAACTAATTATTAAAATGTATTTACACGTAATGTCATTCAACCCAAAATTTTCATGTATATCATAGTATCATCATCATGTCTATGATTTACATGAAAATTTTGGGTTGAATGACATTACGTGTAAACACATTTTAATAATTAGTTTTAGATAACGCATTAATTATTTATTGGTTATTATGAAACACCGTGTATATTTGCAATTACTTTCGTAAAATAATCTGTAAATGTCCAATTATGTGGTGTGTTGACACCGTTAGACCGTGAATTTTCAAAATACAGAAAAAGTGTATCAGAACTCTGTGTAACAAACATTTTATGGACTCATGCAGGCCCTTATTTAGAGAATTAGAAATTCTTCCACTTCCTTGTCTTTATATACAAGAGGCTTGCATATTTGTAAAAAAATATCCACAATTTCTTAAGACAAACCAGGATATGAATGTTCTTCGTTCTCGATACGGGCATAGATTGTATTTACCCATGTCTAAGCTATTTTTACATAGAAACAACTCTGCGTAGATGTGTATTGTATTATATAATAAATTACCTGACAATATCAAAGACTGTTATCATCCAGGCGCTTTCAAAACCAAACTCAAGGATTATCTTTTGGAGCACTGTTTCTATGACATTAGAGAATATTATGAATATTCTGAATCATTTATTTAAATAAATGATTCAGAATTGTATTATTTAATTTTATTATTTAAATGAATTGCATGGAATTGAATGTTATTTTTAATGGGAAGGAATTATTTTAAATGTTTTTTAATAATATGATTATAATTCGTTGAATAATGGAATATATTGATAATTTATAACTACTGAAATGATATATGTGATTATATTTACTATAATTGTTTTGGCATGTTAAATGATATTGATTATTTGGAATTAAGTATTAGATTTTATTTTATTGAAAAAATGTGATTCTATTTACTATAATTGTTTTGACATGTTAAATGATATTGATTATTTCGAATTAAGTCTTAGATTTTATTTTATTGAAAAATTTGCATACCACACAGTGGTAAAATTTGAGAACTCATTAGATGTAAGACCTTATGTACCAAATTTATATGCAAATAAACTCATTCATTCATTCATTAGTCTAGGTTTAGTAGTTTGCGAGATATTCGCCTGTTAATTTTGACAGCTGTCATCCAAAATAACGATCTCGTCGACCGCTTTCATTCTGCCAGACACCATTAGTCCAGGTTCAAAAGATGACAAGATAAGAGCATTAGAGCGCTCTAATTTTGACACCAGTCATTCGAAATGAGATGTCATCGAGATGGATTTATTTATTATACCTGAAAAATAATTAATTTCGTATTGCATAAAAATTTTATTAGTCCCTTGTATTTTATCAAGGGATAGGGTCTAGGTTCACAAGGTATGCTTCTATGGAACCTGGAAACTGTCAATTAAAAAAGGTTACAAAAGCAAACCAAAAACGATGTTAGTGTCGCTTACGCATCGCATGCTCTGGAGACGCATTTTTGAAACAAAAGAATTCAAATTCACATTCGAATTCACTATTTTTGAATATTCATTCTTAGAATTTTGCAACGAGTGGTCCTACCCACTCGTTTCTGATTTCTACTAGTAGAATATACGTTCCGTTTTACATGCGATTCATCGCCGGTTTTTGTAATTTAATGAGTTATTACCATGAATACCATGTTATTGCGTATCGGATTTTATTTTTTCTACATGTAAGTAATGATTTTTAATAAAGAATTTGTTTTAATGACAATACTGAATTCGAGTGATTCAAAAATCTTTAAAATTGGAAATAGTAGAATATAATTTCGCACGTGATTTGTATTCGTTTTCGAATTCAAGATTCATTTCTAATGATTCAAAAATGCATCTCCTACCGTGTCCTTACACCTTAACACGGAAAAGTAACGGAAACGTTCAGTTTGACAGTTCGTGACGGATCACTGGCTAAAGGTTATGTGTGTGACAGGTGGCAAACATACGCCTGATACTTCACTGATACATCGTAAATGATTTGGGTTTATTTATAAGAGGATAACAATGTACATTATTTATAAATTACTTTTTTAATTCCCTATGTGGCATATTTTTGATTTGATGTGGGGTTAATTTGCCCTTTGATGAATTCGATGTTTAAAATTCTATATCTTCGTCTCTTCTTCTGCTTCTTTCTATATATAAAAATTAGCCTCGCTAAAACCCAAAGACGGCTTGATCGATTTGAATATTTCTTTTAGCGTGGCTCAGATGATGATGAATGACCATGAGCCGAGATAGGTCATGCAGTCGTTCGATGTGGGTAAAGCCGGCGCTAGACATGTTATCAAAGTTTGAACACACATTTTCGAAACTTTGAATCAACTTTATGTGCACAAATAGAAACTCCAAAAAGAAGACGTGAAGTTGCGGCACAAACTTTGAACATTGTTTACTTTGATGTGCGCACGAAAACCGAACCGAACTATGTGTTCAAACTTTGCACAAATACGCAAATGTCAGTGCCACACTTCGCTACTTTGTAGCTATTTGCATTTTTGATCACATGTCTAGCGCCGGCTTTATGATATGTTAACTATCTAGTACCCTAGAAAAAAAGTTGCTTTTACACGTAGCGGCACGAAAATGCGGATCAAATTTATTGTGGCCGCCGAAAATAGATTTCAACTTCACGCTGAAAGCAGTGGTCCCACGCTAATGGGCGCCGCGGGACTTTGTCATAATAAACGTTGGAGCGGCACCTGAGTCTGTAACTACGTCTAATGTTCCAGTCAACGCCTTGAGGTGGGCACATGTTTTTGAGCGACCGGTAAAGGCCTAAAACACGCTCAAGTTAAGCCTCGTCGCAGCTTTGGAAATTTTCTTCCGTTCATATTAATTACACACTACTATACGCTCCCGAATATGAAGCTGGCTAATTTTAGTTAAGAATGTGGAAAAGTTTTCTCCTTTAATAACTAGTTACGAAACAGTGAAAAAATTTCTTTTTCAATAACCAGTTATCAAACAATCAGTTATCAATATGGCTGAAGGGGACTTTTCTTAATATAAATTATATTTTTAGACTACAGAGAAACTATAGTAGTATGTGCGCGTGTGTGTATGTGTGTTTCACTTACGTTTATGGGCGTAATCAAAATAGTCGATAAAAAAAATTATATAGTTTCAGAGTTCGTTCAATCGTAACATAGTATATTTATATCGATTCTATTAGTAAGCAGCTTCTATGCTGCATTCATTAACTAATACATCGTGGTGCTTTTATCGCACATAGTCAACACGTTCAGTGTTTTACGAGATTTAAAAGAGATTAGCTGTGAAATAACAACATTTCGTAAATTTTTCTTCTGTTCTTGCAACATTTTTCATTGATGCTCAGCTTCTATTAGTCATAGCGTGATGTTATACAGCCTATAGCCTTCCTCGTTAAATGGACTATCCAACACAAAAAGAATTTGCTAATTTAAATCCATAAGTCCTCAGATTATCGCGTTCAACCAAACATGCAATACTACTATACTTATACTTAAGTAATAAGTACGAGTATAAGTATAGATTCAAGCCCCTCGGTGGAAACTTATAAGTTCTGTGATGATGATGATGATGAAAACCGAACTGAGAGCGGGATGGCGCTATACGCAGCAAGAGCGGTGCCTCATTTACAATATTGTTTTAGCCTTGCTTTAGGTAAGCGATCATGGTAGGCATTGGTAGGGCCCCAGACGCTCAATTCTACTAATAAGTTATAGCCGAATCGAATTTAAGTCGTTGCGATCGGCCAATCGCAGCGCGTATATTGACTTACGATTGTTCGATGGCGTAATAATGTGGCGCTCTGATTGGTTCAATGCAACGGTCTAGCTTAAGTTCAGCGGTGACTTATTAGCAGAATTGACCCTCAGGACTCGCAAAAACGGGGGATTACTCTCTGTCATACCATTTTGTCACACCAGTGTGACACAGAAGAATTTTTTTCCTGACAGTCACACTACCTGGCGTAGCCTGGCGTGACAGACAGTAACTAATAGAATTATTAAGACTGAGAGTCACACTATTTACTCGTATGATTAAACAAAAATAATAGTTCAAACGAATCATTATTATATTACTCAAACAAAACGGAAAATATTATTAAAAGTCTTAATGTAAGTATACTATTTAACGTAGTCCAGACAAATTCGTTAAAATAACGTGTTAATGAAATAGCGCAAACCCTCAGACACCCCAACTTATGTTTATTATAAAAGAATGTAAATAATTATTGTTAAATTTTCGCCGATTATTTATGAAGATTTTTCCATATTTTTAACAGACTTCAAAAAAAGAGGGGGTTATCAATTCGATGCGTATGTTTATTATTTTGTGTGTATGCTACGAGATTACGCCGCCAATTGTAGACCGAATTTTAAAATTCTTTCTGTATTCGATAGAGCTTTGATACTCCTGAGGTGGTCCCATTGTCACTAAAGTCAGGATCTGATGATAGGATCCTGGGAAAACCGAGGGAAACCCTTAAATTTTATAGGTAAGTCCAACGTGTTTCATATTTCTTCCCAGACTATTCAAGTATTTACGTCTGGTAGTCATGAACCGCGCTGATGATGGAAGGATCCTTAACTTTAAAGAGTTAGAGGTTTTTTAAATACAACAGGCACGTATTGGCACTTTTTCTAATACTTCAACTATCGATACGATACGATGATCTCCTAGAACGTCAAAATTTGGCATCGACTTCAATATAGAAATGTGATATTTGTTGAGTAGATTGTATGCTCTATGAACCTTATAATCTGTGCATGTTGTGACACTATGACAGTGACACTTCACTTGTATCTCTACTCCTCTCTGAACAACGAGCATGTTGTTTTCATAATCGCATCAGCTGCTATTTAATCCTAAATAATCTTTATCGTTTGACGTATTTTTGTACAAGTGTTTAATAGAAATAAACATCTTTGCACAAGGAGATTGTTTATTTGTGAATATTTTTCACAGCCACATCATACATCATCCATCCAACTTGGTGCAGCGCTCACGTTCCGGTATAGCCAACCACTTGCCCAACTATATTGTCTGTACCTATTTTGAGAGACGATAACTTAGCATTCCATGGATTCACCGTGCGGTTATCGGATCCATTATTTTTAACTTTTCAGTGTTTGGAAGTCACTTTTTATTTTTATTTTGTTGCATTTCTTGCAAATTTGAAACTCTAGTTGTTCGCCTGCAAGTATGATATTGCCGCTCGCCGAAAAAATCTTCATAAAAACTGTAGCTGTAGTTGTATAAAAGACGCATTTCATTATTAATTATAAAAGCGTCCTTATTAATTTCTAAATGTTTATTCGGGGTTGATAATTCTCCCAGAAATGTTAATTGCTTTCGGGTGTATAGATATAATAAGATGTTTTGCAAGGTAAAGTTAAAACCTTCTGATGATTTCTCTCGTAAAAGCATTTGCTTGAAATGATCGTGTATGGAAATCCGGAATGTCTTGGAACCATCGAATTTGAGAAACTACCTTAGAGTAGGAGCGGCTGAGTTTCACTCTCTGTTGAGTTACTTCTCTATTTTTTTATACAACTAAGTTGGCAAATAAGCAGGATGCTCACCTAATGGTAAGTGGCTATACCTAGTGGTTCCTGAAAGACTTGCATATCTATTACCCCTACAAGTAGGTACATGGACGACTCTGGTACTGATTCTCCTCTGGTAAAAAGAAAGGTTATTCAAAAGGGCGACACGGTTCTTAGAAATAGTATCAGTACAGGAAAAAAATTGGTAGTAACGCTAAGATTCGCCATCGTTGCGCATGTCTGCTTACTTTAGCTGCCGTGCGCAAGCTGCAGACTGGACGATCCAACTTACTCATACTGAGATGGAACCACTCACTCTCTCGTGTGATGTCACAAAGAGAGTGAGTGGATCCATCTCATTTTTATAGAATTTTTAACGCTCCACCTAAATGGAGGGTCAGAGACATGAACGTTTAAAGAAGGTGGTCATTCCGGTTAGTGGACGTTTAGGGAAACCCACGTGATGAACTGACTGGAACTAACGGTAATAGGATCTATCAGGGTTGAATAAGTTGACAATACTTTCCTAGTCGTCAAAATATGATAGTGTGACTGTGAGGAATAAAATTCTTCTCTGTCACATTGATGTGACTGTCAGGAAAAAAAGTCTTCTGTGTCACACTGTTGTGACAGAATGGTGTGACAGAGAGTAATCCCCCGCAAAAACCCCACTAAACGCTCGAAAGCTTGTTTTGTCGCAGCGAAGACTAACTACCGTGCTACGTTTCGACAGTATTGTGAATTATGTGTTTTGTAATGTGTCTGAACTGACCATGACTTAGTGTCGAGATAAACCTAGTAGGGTTTGACTTCTATAATATTATTGAGTATGATAAAATAAATAAAATATAAAATACTTTAGTACCTGATAATGTACTGATAATAACCGTAATGATGCGTTATTTATATTCTGATCGAGTACCTACTTGCAGTTTATAAGTGTGTGAGTTGAGTGTTTGCGGCAACCAATGAGCTCGTCTTAAACAAGTTCCAAGTAATAAATACAAACCATTGACATAATACGTCAATGATACAAACACGTGGTTTCATAATTCCTAGCTGACATGAAAAAGCGCCAAGTGCACGGCTGCGGCTGTGAAGATCTAGAACGTGTGTTTCAATTTGCCACTCGCCTTGTGACTCTGGGATCTCGGCGGCGCTAAGCCGTCTGTCAATGCAGCGCAGCTCCGTCTTAACGGATTCCGCCTTAAGGCAAGGCGGGAGCTAAAAGAGAGCTAGACATTTTTCATGTAATTTCCGTACGATTCCAGGTACTGTGGGGCTAGCACGCAGGAGAATCGAAAATCGAATCGAAATCCGAATCGAGGAGTTTGTATGGCAATTTTATTAGCGCCGCGGCGGTGAGTAGCAAAACTAATAAAATTACCATACAAACTCCTCGATTCGGATTTCGATTCGATTTTCGATTCTCCTGCGTGCTAGCCCTACTGTTCTTTGAGAGCTAACGACGTGTAACTCCTATAAGTTAGTAACAAAAATGAGTTACTTCACTATTTCTCAGTCATTTACTAAGTCCTATAAATAATTACTATTTCTTAAATTGTTATTATTACAAGCATGTATTTAATTTGCAATGTATGTTTGTGAGTATGTATGTAATACATACATACATACTCGTATGGCTAATGAGGGCCCAACAAAAATTCCCCCGGGACGGTTCTACCTTTAACGTGCCGTATTCATTCTACCCTAGCTCTTTGACGTACCGTATTCACGCCAAGACCAGAGGCACAGATTAGACAATTGGGATGATGACTGAATTCTAATTTTTACGTCTCGTCATTAAATATTAAAATACCGTGGAAAAAGATGCAGTCCTGTGAAATCAGAATTAAAATCGGCTTAGAAATACATTAGATACAAGCATTTTAAGTTGTTAATTTGAAGGCGATTAGACAGGGAGATCCGACATCAACCGTGACGTCATTGTTGAGTACGGCCATATAAACTCATACCGTGCGTTCCGAATTGCGATAAAAGCGATAACATCGCGAATCCGATCAAATTAAATGGTCACAAAATATAAGGGCTATTGAATCAGCAGGTTATGTTGTGACTTTGGTCGGATTCGCGATATTATCACTTTTATCGTTTTACGGAACGCAGGGCTAGTAAATTGCCGTTTTGCTAGAAAGAGATGGAGAAAAATCTTTAATACCTTATATCTTGGTTGTTTTTATAGTTATTCGAAACCCGATTTTTCTTTCTGTTTATTATATGAATAAGCTTCTATTAAAGCAAAAAATTTTTTTTTGTCATCTAGCCTATTGTTACGAGGTGCGATTCGACCAATAAATCACCAGCCGAGCCGAATTTCAAACGTTCGATGACACGAAATCAGCGGTTTGGTTCGATTCAGATGTGGTTTTTAATAGAGGTCACCGAGGACTATGTAACCCTAAATTTTAGAGTATTGATCTTTCTTTACTTTGTTAAGCAAAAGTTATAGGTAGTCAAATAGTGTCATCCTCCACTACCACATTTGCCCATCTTTGCTCACTATTTGTTCTTTTAATTGGTTTGTACTGTTTTTACGTAATAAAGAGCATTAAATCTATACCAATATTATAAGCTGAGCTGAGTTTGTTTGTTTGTTTGTTTGCTTGAACGCACTAATCCCAGGAACAACTGATTCAAATTGAAAAATTCTTTTTGTGTTGGATAGTCCATTTATCGAGGAAGGCTTTAGGCTATATAACATCACGCTACGACTAATAGGAGCTGAGCATCAATGACAAATGTTGCAAAAACGGGTAAAAAATATACGGCGAAACGTAGTTCGCTGCCACAGCTAGTCATTTCTGTTTCTTGGAATTGCATAACTTAATACCACCAGCACCATTCCACTATAGGACGACAAGACGTGGTGAGGGATGCCATCCATATGTAGTCGACATTCCACCCACTCGCACCAAACGATTTGCTTCCTCGTTCATCATACGAACTGCAAAGCTATGGAATGATTTTCCTGCGTCTGTGTTTTCAATTAAGTATAAGTTGGGGCTTTTCAAGGCAAGAGTGAACAGGCACTATTTGAGCTTGCGTGCTCCACCTTAGACCACATCTTCGCTTTCCATCAGGCAAGATTGTGGTCAAACGCACTCAAATTTACCATTAAAAAATAAAATGCGAATAAATGGCATTTTTGAAGGCTTATTCAAGTTTAATAGAGTAATCAAGACATTTTTGTTTATTTTCCCGTTCTCATTACATATATAGTTACAAGAAAAATCACAATAACATTTCATAAATTCACGCCATCGAAATACAACATGCAGTGCATATTAACCCTTCGCCACGATTGTCGACACCTATGCAGTACAGTACGACAAAGTGGCAGCAAAACACAAACAGAGAGGCTCCCTATCTCTAGTTACTGAACAAGATGGAAACGTCGCACAATTATTTCTAGAAAAAAGAACTAGCTTTTCTGAATATCACGGGTCAAGTGGAACCCGCTGTGCACCGGATTAACTCTGCTAATCCTCAAGCACCTTCTCAGGGGCTGTAGCCAATGTATCAATACCGTTCCTTTAGTTTCTTCTATATATCGAACGGCAATGTATGGAATCAATCCCATACACTTTTTTTATTGCGATATTATTGCGATTAAACAAGCAGACTGCCCACCTGATGGTAAGTGGTAACAGTCACCTGTAATACATGTGGCTCCTGTGAGATTCGCAGCAAAACTACAACCCCCACAAGAACCACAGTGTACGTTGCCAACTTGTGGTATCAGATGTAAAGTCACGGTACCCAGTAATTTCACTGCCATATCTTACCCTTCAAACCGGAACACAGCAATGCAAGCACTGCTGCTTTGCGGCAGAAATAGGTAAGACGGAGGTACCCATGCAGACGACTCTGGTACAGAGTCTCCTTGCTGGTGTACCTCCCTTGCTAACTACGTTGCTGTTTTTGAATCGTTACTTTATCTAAGCCCCCAGGATTTCACTTTTTCGAATCGTCCGTAAAATTAACGCGAACAAAATTCGAGATCGAGCGAAACAACAAATTCTTACGTTAAAGCTCAAACATCGGACGAACCTCTCCGAAGGCCAATCAACAATTCCGCTTTGTTACCTCTTCTCGATGTTTCTACTTAGCTTATAATTTTAACATTAATTAGCTCTATCGGGCGTTAAAGGAAACGGCAACATTTATAATTCCGAGATAATTACAAATCTCAACGTCGATGCTGTGATTGTTGTGAATAATTTATTTTTTGTTTCATGTCTCTTCAATTTAAATTATGAAGTAATTAGAAAGCATTGCCTTTACTGGGCAAATGTCGTCGTCAGATTTATAAATAAGTAAATCAAAACAAGAAAAGAATATGCGTTAAATACGCATAATTTTTTGGAACGTAAATGAGCTGTGAGGATGATGATGTAGTCCCTTGTTAATCTCCAGTCTTCGGAGTGTAGCAATGTACACGTCAAGATTTGTCTATATTAGCGCAATCCTACGATAAGGCAAAAAGCTATCATAGGGCACTCTCATGATCTCTACGTGTACGTAGAAATGAGGAAATAGATTAGACCAATATTCAAGTTGTCTAGCTCTCTTACTCTATTGTGGATGAAGAGCTCTACACTATAAGAGATTTACATCTTAAAAAACTTTAGGATTTAATTTATCTAGATTTTCCGCTGTATGTGTACCAGCAAACAAATTTCACGAGATTGTATAAATAAAGCAAAACAGAAATACGAAGTTTACGAAGTTTCCTCATTTAATGTCGTTAAAGCTATTTGACATTAACTCATTTTCTATTCGGTCAAATTTTACGGTGAATGATGTTCACGAGACGATGGCCATCCTGTAATACGAACACTGTAAAGGATTCAAATGACAATTCATTCAAAGGCAAAATAAATTTAAAATTATATTCAAACTAGTTTCATGGCCGTAGCTTCGCCCTCGTTATATTTGTTTTCCAAATGGAAGTTCCTCATTTTCCTAAAAACATAACAAAACAAACCATAAAGCAGAAGCATTCAAGAAAAGTTCCATTGAAATACGTTTGGTAGTTTGAGTGATACGCAAATATGTAATACTTTCAACCTCAATTTTAACCGTTTGAGGGTTTAAATTCTCAAAAAAGTGATACATTTGTTTTATTCTCCTCCATATCTGGAAGAGATCGCTCTTAGCGACAAGACCGCGTTTTGTACTCATATTAGTGTACATTATTGTATAAAATGTGTATTATTGTATAAACTGTCACACGGGTCATGTTAAAACAATGCCTCTTTGTGACCTTCGCTTAAATAACCGAAAACACAAACTTAAACAAACTCTTATTCTACCCCCTTAGGGTTTGAATTTCCAAAAACCCCTTCTAAGTGGAGATTTTCGTTATAAAAGGAACCTGCTAATTAAATTTATATGCCATAAGAGATTTGGCTGGGAGATGATGGATCAGTCAGTCAAACAGGACATGTAATTGTGTACATATTTGTATTCTTATTGTTTAGATGAATGTCCAGGTGAATGATTTTTTCTAAAATAATATTTAAAACTTTAACAGGTTTTTACTCAATAAGTAGGTGAAGTCTATCTTTTAGATAAAATACCTTTACCTTTCGTACCTTCCGTAACTTAAAACGAACCCGGAAACATACGACGAAAGAATTTGGCTTATTTTTGAACCACAACGCAGCTTCTCGTATTTCCAAAAAAGTATCTAAACTCATTGCCGTAAATATACGTTTTCCACTCCATTCTCAGTGAACGGAATCCTAGGAAGATTCACACGTTATAGGGTTCCTTCCGCACATCTTAGGATAAAAAATCAAAAATATTTTATTTAATGGCGTCAGGCGTTATTTTTCGGAAGTCCATTACTAATTGTTAAGGAGTTGGTATATAGCAAAACTTCCAAAGTTTTGAAGAAGCAAGATATTTCTTGTTTGTTGACATTTATTGGTAGAGATACGAAAAAATATTGCTCGATTCAAGAAAATATAAAATAACATGAATTCTTCTAAAGTCGATCAATTGTTATCAACGTTTCGAAGAATCGTATAAATGTTGATAAATACTTTGGAAATCCTGTGGCTATAATATGTTGTTGTTGTGTCGTATCACTTTTTCTGCGATGTACTCAATTCCTTAAACCTCATGATATCCTGGTACTGCTCTATTAAATAACCACCATTAATCATCAGCTGACAATTTTATGTGTTTTAAAAATTATATTCAAGCGGTGATGTATTTAAAATAACGTAAGTATATGTCGTCAATCGCCATTCTCATGGAGAGATGACTCGTAATAAAACATTACACCAAACCTTTTGGTCTGCGTGATGAAAAAGGTCAATACCTCCTTGAAAAACTCATTCCCAGCGGTGGGACTAACATCATTTAAATTTAACTTCCATTTTTTATTACGAAGGATACGAACTTAACGTATCCTTAATAGTAAAAAATAAAAATAGATATTATATTGTGTTCACAGCAATTTTGTTCGTTTGCAACAATATTTATCATGGAAACATGAAATATGGTCGACTAGGACCCTGATGGTATATGCTTCCAGCCTCAACGTCCATCTTGTCCATAGTCAGGGAAACCCCAATTCTCGGGACCATCCCAAATCTACAACCCCTACAAGCACCCCATGTACGCTGCCAACTGTGGTATAAAATGCAAAGCTATTAATGGTTAAACAAACTTACCTTTGTGATGTTTGACCATAATTATACGAGACGTTGCATCCGAAGAGATTTATATATTAACCAGGTAGTCCATTTTCCAATGTACCGGGCACCAAGCACAATTTTAGAGCGAAGACATAAAAATAAAAAGATAGGTAGGTAGTTTTAGTATTATTCACCCACTTGCGCGATGTTACGCCGTTTGACTCATTCCTTTAGAGCAAAATTTCTCAAAAACATTGGGTATTTATTTGCAACACAGCAAATAATGGGTTGGGAGGGAGTATAAATCTCTTCGGATGCAACGTCTCGTATAATTATGGTCAAACATCACAAAGGTAAGTTTGTTTAACCATTAATTATACCACGACGTTGCATCCTCGAGATTTATATATTAACTAGGTAGGATGTTTAGAGTATTTTGAGAAATTTTTGATTAGAAGAGAAAAAAAAAGAAAGTTTGTCGTTAATTCGGTATAATTTGATTTTTTTTTATAATTTATAACAAAATCTAAATCAGTGAATAAGAGTTTTATTACGCATGATAGACTCTTGATAGAATCTTGATAAGAATTTCCAGGGCACAGAAAATCACCTAAATAATTTATAATAGTAAACTAAGACTTCTAAGATAAGATAATATGGGTTTCAAAAGCTTAGTGAAAATGTATGAAGCTGAAGCAAGTGCAAAGGGAAGACATTGAAATTCTTAAGTTATTTGCTCAAATTTAAATCTAAGATAATGTTTCTACGATTGATGCGTAGTGGCTAAAAAATAGACATCTTATAAATCGATGAACGCCATATAACAGAATTTAGACATCAGCTTAATAGCCGTTCGAATGTCTTCCATTTTAAAAGGCAACTCTGAACAAATTTATTAAAAGGTTTGACATTGAGAATAAATGTATTCTAATCATCAGTTTTACGGATTGTAACACCGTTTGTTCTTAAAATTAAATAAACAAATTTTGCAAAAAACTTTTTCGTTTCACTATTGTTTTTACATAAAAATCACAACTTTTTTATTTTTTATTACAACTTTTCTTTGTCAATTAGTTTCACAGTGTCAATTTCAACGTCATTTTGCACGTGACAGTGGCAAGTACTTTTGATCATTGTGCAATTTGTGCATAGACAATATTAAAGAAAATAAATTTCGGGTTTATCCTGGCATAGTCTACAAAGATAGATTTTTTTTTTCAAATTCAAAATTATTAAATTTGACATTAAATCTGTTTGTTTTGATAACATTTAGAGACATTTAACAAAACAGATTATAAATTAATAGATCAAACTAAATGAAGACATTTAACATGAGGCATATAAATTGATAGTTTCGTCGAGTTTCGTCGAGTAGTTTTTAAAAGCTTTTATATTTTTGTTTATTGTTAATTAATTATGACCTTCTGTCTTTTTCAACCAAACATTTATTACTTTCACTTAGAACACTGATTATATATTATAGAACTTCAAAAAATTCATATGTTGGTGACGGTGATAAGCGATAAGTCCGTCCTTAACACTTCTTAAATCACAATGAGAATTTCATAGGTGGTGTAACTGGTTGGGGTATTATAGGTGTGATTCCTTTACCAATACCTTGACCTTAGAGAAATCAATCCCTAGTTATAATCGAAGTATATCATTTCTTCTGCTTTTCATTTTATTCAAGAAAAATTACGAAATAGTTTCGTTGGAATATATCAGGTGCACGCGACCTTCGAGGTTTTGTTTCCAGTTCGAGATCAAGGCTCAGGACACGCAATACATATTTAGCTATAAATAATAAGAATTCTCCGAATGATTCATCAATTTGTTATAATAATTTAAGTATTTACGCTAATTACCAAGGTACCTTAGGTATATCTAAATTACTTGAATTTTCTTTTTGATTTAGAACAGATTTTATTAAGTTTTTTGGTAGGTAGGGTATTTTCAAACACATTATATTCCCAAAATCCGTCTTTTACATCCCCTATTTCATAAAAAACCTGATAGTAAGCGGCATCTTGGTGGATTAATGAACAATATTTACAGATTTCATGTTATAAATATTCTAGATTTTCACCATAGAAAGTTTCAGATCACTCCTGGCAAATAACTCACAAAGGCTATTTTCTTTGAATTAATGGTAGTAGTTGTACACAAAATAGGTGCTCTCTCCTCCATGTGTTATTTTTATAATCCAACAAATAACAAAATATAACAATTTATTAAAAATTATGTTTGTAAAACCCAGTGTGAGAGCCCCGGGCCATATGATCATAGACATGTTACATATACGAGTATTAAACCCAACACTGTACTATGAATCTCCAGGGCAGTTCCCTTAAGGCTTGGCTGTCTGGTTTTTCAGTGGAGGATCTAAGAAACAACTAGTATAACAAGGAAGAATTCTGTGGAATTACATATCTAAAACATATAAAATCTAAGGAATTGGAGTACAGTATCACTGACCCGTGATCGCAAGAACTTAAAGTCGAAGGTACGATCCACTAACCACCGTTACGGGGAGGGCTAATCTTAAAAAAAAGAAACAAAACATTTTCATTTGGTGTATTCCATTACCCAGTTTTGTACCCAGTTTTTAGCTTTATTAGTTTGATACCGAGATTGATAAAAAATCCCGAACCATTCTGCCCTTTGATTGTATAGATTTCTGTATCTATTATAATATAGGTACCTGATTCTCTTTAATTTAACTTACAACTCTAAGGATATGATTGTATCTGGCTATTATTATGATGGCTGGCTTATGATTGTATTGTTCTCTTATGCTTATGCATAAGGAAACTGTATGTAAACATATAAATCTTATTATTTCAATAAGTCAAGGATTAAATTTGTTTTCTTTTCCCAAATTTTGACAATTATCAAGAAAAGAGCATTACAGGTGGGGAATATTATGTTAGTTAGTTTATATATAAATTGATCTAATTCATCATTGCATCATCTTACTGCTTTCATTTAGTATAACTTCTTAATTTTATAACGTAATGTCACAATATTTGACTGTGAAAAACGTGAACTTATAGGTAAAACATCTTTGAGATTCGGTTTCTTAAAAAGAAATTTGTAATCCGTTTTACCCGTTACAACTCATAAGAGAACTGGATCGATTGTATTTTTTTTTCAGGTGTGAATAAAATATTTTCATTTAAGTACCAGAATATTTTTTTTTTCTATTATGTTTTGATCGGCGCCTTTGGTCGAGACTTCGTTGTCTGATATCGATCTACTACAGGTGCTTTCCTCGCAGACTAATGGTACGAGTGACTCCTCGCCTAACCACGTCTCTGCGTGCGTGGCATTTGACGCGGTGGAGCTTTGCAGTTTCCCTGCTGGCTGACTGAAGGCCTATTAGAAGAAGAAGTACTCGCCGCTGGAACTTTCTTGATTTGGAGTCGATATTTCTGCCAACTTCGATGCTTTAATTTTATTAGTGAGATTCCCGCCAAACAGAAATGAATCACTTCGTACACGTGCAATATCTTTTTAAACTTATAATCTAATGAATATATTATTAATTTCCTTCGATTAAGCGTGTTTTTATAATGAAGGTCCAATATAAGCTGATTTATTTGAGTAACACAGCAGTGATTTCAGTATTCGATTTGGGTGTTTTAAGTAATTGAAAGTTTTCCTCTAACTCTTTCTTTTAATCCTTATTTAAGCCTCCGCACAATATATGACCCCAACGTTCAGAGATTTCATCCTGGATTTTTGTTCCGAAAAGCTCGTGTTTCCCTTTTGAGGTCCCTAAGACCTCTAAAATATTCTCAAATAAATTGGTTGCTGGAGGGTTAACATCATTTACAAGTACCTGAGAGCTAGTGGATGGTATGGGACACTCGGCTGATGCTTCTGATGTCATCACCTGTACATTACTAGGTTGTCACTCATTACAAGTTTCAGTCACATGAACCACTGACTGAACATATGGGATGTATGTGAACACACTGAAGCCAATTCATCCTCTCCATAGATTTTTATTTTATTTTATTTAACAAAATGTACTATTATAAACATAAACACCAAACTACGAAGTAGTTTGTCGGCGAGTAACATTAGTAATATTCTGCGAGGCGAGTCATATTCTGCGAGGCTATCCTCAGCCTGTGTACTAATTAATATATATGACCAAAAAACATGACTACAATCGCATCGTAGTACCATTCTCTATATTGTGGTAGCACTGTGCGCGACTATGATCGCATCATAGTACAAAGGCACACTGTTCTATAAAAAATAAAGAAATAATAACATTCCGTTGAATAAATAAGCTAGGTCATGCTCACACCATGACAGGAACTTCTGTGCTCGAGACCGTAATCGCGTCACGGTACTAATAAATATGACCAAAAAACATGACTACAATCGCATCGTAGTACTGTGCGTGACTATAATCGCATCATAGTTCCAAGGCACACTGTTCTATAAAATATAATGAAATAATAAAATTCTTTCAAAAAATAAGCTAGGTCATGATCGCATCATGACAGGAAGTGCTGTGATCGAGACCGTGAACACGTCACGGTACCAATAAATCTGACCAAAAAACATGACTACAATCGCATCGTAGTACTGTGCGTGACTATAATCGCATCATAGTTCCAAGGCACACTGTTCTATAAATATAAAGAAATAATAACACTTAAACACGTGTACAAGGCGTGTTTCAAAGTGCCGATTGACGGTTCTTTAGTAATTATGAATAATTGCTTGAATAGACGTTTATTTGGTACAAAAAATACAACACACAATATAACAAAAAAAATATAAATATATATTCAGATAGATTTTAGGCCAAATAGGCCCCGCATGCAGAGGCACAGAGTGCTTTGACGCTAGTATTCTGCGGATACCATTTTATTTAACACTGTATACAGAATATTCTCTAATTAAACAGTAACGTTAGGCAATGCGCAAATAGCAAGGCTCTTTTTGTTGCTCAATAAATTTCAAAATGAAATTAATTAGTGAGCTAAATATAATCTACTGATTCGAACAAACACGAAATAAAGTCTTGCTTTAAACGAACGAAATGCGAAGATGAGATCGTGTCGATAAATAGTACAATATAATTAACAATAAGCACTTATAATTTAAACTTACATACTTCCAGCACCATCAAAATCTTTTCCTTAATATATTGCTTAGAATACTTACGTTTTCATTTACACATATTGATATCTATAACAACTACACAACACACTAAAAATAAAGTTATAAAATAATAAAACTTTGATCTTTAATATTCCGATGCTGTGATGCCCGCACAAAGAAAGCGAATGAGTCAAACGGCGTAACATCGCGCAAGCGGGTGAATAATACTAAACTACCTACCTACCTTTTTATTTTTATGTCTTCGCTCTAAAATTGTGCTTGGTGCCCGGTACATTGGAAAGTGGACTACCTGGTTAATATATACATTTCGAGGATGCAACGTCGTGGTATATTAGTAATTGCCCAGTAATTGTATTGCATTCGAGCGTCGGTGGCGCTGTGGACTCGGCACTTGCCTTCCAATCGGGAGGTCGGGGTTCGAGATGCACCAATGTGTTTTTCGTTTAGAATTTCATATGTACATTTATCTGACGCTCCTACGGTGAAGGAAAACATCGTGAGGAAACCTGCATACACCTATGAAGTAATTCAATGGTGTATGTGAAGTCGACCAATCCGCACTGGGCCAGCGTGGTTGACTAAGGCCTAATCACCCTTACATAGGGCAGGCTCGAGCCCCTCGGTGGGGACGTATATAAGCTGTGATGATGGTAAATTTCATTGCCTGTCTTACCCTTCAAACCGGAATACAGTACTGCAAGTACCGCTGCTTGACGGCAGAAATGGGTAAGATAGAGTTACTTAATCTCTCTAATACTGAATCTCCCTCTGGTTAAAAATTGTGTTCAGGTTATCTACATCAGCAGGCAGAATGCAAATCCGACTCTTGTTGGAGGCTTTGACTGGCCACTTTGGCACTAATCTTAAGCTAACATAAATAGGTTTGAGCAACACAGACACCTGTAGGGCCTGCAATGAGGGAAAGGAGAGCATGGAACACGTATTGTGCCACTGCGATTCTTCTTCTGGTGGGAGAATGAGTCTCTTTGGGATTGGATATCCCAAAGAGCTAAACCCGAAGATTGCAAGGCTCTTCCATCTGGACCATTTGTGAGACTCATGAGTGAACTCAGTTAGCGACGACAATTTTTGACGACACGGTTAGCGCAGAGGTCGAGTGATCGCCTACTGCGCAACGGGTTGAGGGTTCGATGCCCGTACGGGACAAATATTTTGTATGGTCTACAGAAATTTGTTCCGGTCTGGGTGTATGTGTATGTGATATTCTATGTTTGTACTGTACCCACGTCATGGGAGAAAATCCTAGTGTGGGGCGACTTTTTTTTTAAAAAAACAAAACAAAAAAAAAACTAAGTTGGTCCAACAATGGTTATAGCAACCAATGAACGAAGAAATTGGGGAAGCACAAAATATCCTCAAGGGTCGAAGTGCAGTGCCCCCTGGTCACCATTATAAGATAAGATAAGATAAGATCTACATCATACGGAACTCAAATTGTGTCAGTTATACTCATGCTTGGACTTTTCAGGTGCGAAGCCCAAACACAATAGCCTTGCATTCGAATCTATGCTACCGCACTTGCTCTCCAAGAATATTCAAGTCACGCATGAGCCTCACTGGGTTTGTAAAATAACAATAACTTACTTACGCTGCGGAAAATCTCGACGAGCGTTGGGAGCCACTGCTCAAATTAGATTAGTGTAGTCCTATACAATATATCGTGGCATTCTTCGACATTGCAACGGTCTATTTCTCAAGTCCGAATCTCACTTATTTATTTATTATGTCACAATTTATTATCTGTTTCTTTTGATGTTTTTCTTAGTACAATCTATACTAATATTATAAAGCTGAAGGGTTTGTTTGTTTGTTTGCTTGAACGCGCTAATCTCAGGAACTACTGATTCTAATGAAAAAATATTGTTGTGTTGCACACTCCATTTATCGAGTGAGGCTTTAGGCTATATAACATCACGCTATGACTTATAGGAGCTGATCATCAATGAAAAATGTAGCAAAAACGGGGAAAAAATATACACGTAGTTCAAGGGCACAGCTAGTTTATTTATAACTAGCTTTGCCAGCGAACTAGCACGGACTTCAAAAAAAAAACTTTAACAGCACGGACTTCAAAAAAAAACAAGTTTGGCGAGCATCATTCCTTTATGGTTAGCCCATTCTTCCTCCTCTTCATGGCTCCTGGTGCCTCCTTCCTCGCCCTCCCCTCCCCCTCCTTCTTTGAGATTGACACACAGAGTAACTCGGTATCTTGAAGACGCAAGCTCTACTCTTATTATTTTTTTAATTATTCATGATAAATCAAGATCCAAGCTGAGCTATGTCTTGATTAGCCAATATAACGTGTGAAAGATTGCGTGCCGCTTGAAGCCATAACAGTGAACGGGATTGAGGCAAATAGGGAAGGATATATCGGTCGTTTGCCGAGCATTCTGAATCATATTATGCCATTATTATATAAGAATTAAAAATAAACTTGCAGGCTTCAGAAAACTAGAGGCTCGTTTATAGGGAAATGTGTACCTTTTTATAATAAAGTTCCACAAAGTGTTCCACTAATTAGCCATTTCATAAGTTAAAAGCGCATGTACAAAAGACTCTTATGAGTGTGAGTTCATTGAATGATTGACGATTATTTGAATGATGCCAATGCTTAAGAATTGTTAAGAAATAGTTAAAACTATTTATGTAAACAAATATTGCTATTACATAATTTTTATCGACATGATTTTTTGGAAATGTCGGTAAATTTCTGATAAATGTGCCCATTTTCTTATCAGCTAAAAGATGTCCTAGATGGGTGGCAGATAAAAAATTTTGACGATTTTTTTTTTATTTATTATCTTACAAGATATAATTAAAGCTAATACTATTTTATTACAGCATTAAGAAACCACCAAGGCTTATATAAATGCCGCATACTACCTACAACTAAAACTACATTTTGTGACATGAATGTAGGCGGGGGAGATGCAAAAACGATTGATTTTGGAAACTACTTTAATAAAAACTCGTTAATCCAATAGACTCTCACATGATGGCGTATCCTATACTTTTTTCTTTCACATACATATATCTCACTCACACAATCATCACGTTCTGTACAAGTTTTAGAGAGAAGTGCCTAAACACTCTTCGTACATAATATACATTGCCAGTTTTCTGTTAGAAGCTTGATGAGTACCTCTCCAGGTATTATTCATACCGCTGTGATGTTATTAATGAAAATTCTTGATGTTATTAATGACTCAAAAGAGCTTTCTATCAAGTCATATTTGAATAAAGAATATTTTGATTTGATTTGTTTGAGACTATTTAGCAAGCTCTTTGTAAAATTAATTTAGAATCGTTTTATATATACAGATAGATAAGAAGACGAAGCAGACCGACAACCAACAGATTAATTCTGGGAAGCAAGGATTACGTATAACGAAAAGATAATATTGCGAAGGGATATTAGTAATAAAATAATAGTAGTTGTTAAGGCGCTACTTTCCCGTTTTCAAGCAATTTCGGTTTACTGTACCGCCACAAACATTAAACATACAGTTCTTAAATTCATGTGATATTGTTTAACATATTATCCAAACATTAATAAAGACAGAAACATGATTAATAATATTTCACTCGATAGAAAAAATCCAAAGATCATTCTATTCAATATTTTAAAACAGCTGTGAATCAGAAAATACAATAATAAATATCATGACAGTTGTATCAATAGATGTGCATTTTTATTGCCTGGAAAATAGCGAAAATACATTTTTTTATTTTGTACTCCAGTTTTCCAAAAATCGATTAAAACCAGCAAAAAGTAACGTTTTCGTTCGGTCACGGCGCGTAGGTAAGCAATATTGGCAGCTATGTAATTATCGACTATATTTCCTTGCAATAAAGCAGTCGCCGTGCACGAGTGGATATCTTGGGAATTTGTAAAATGTATGTGTAATGTATTGCTGTCGCGCTGTCTGCCCGAACAAATGTATTGCTGTCGCGCTGTCTGCCCGAACAAATGTATTGCTGTCGCGCTGTCTGCCCGAACAAATGTATTGCTGTTGAGCTGTCTGCCCGAACAAGTGAGCTGCGCGCAATAGAGACAACTGCAGCTCGGACCGAAGGCGTGTTCGGAATCGGATAGCCTGTGGTGGCGTTTTTAGCATTATCAAAATTGGGGTTGTTGTAAAGCGTTCGCTTAGAAAGTTATGAAATATTTGCCATTTTGGCTCCACACCCTAACCGAACGCTACATTTCAATATGTCAGTGTCATAAGCTATTATAACCTAATTTTATTTTCAGTTACCATATTCTGGACGTATTATGACGTAATAAGATCGCTTCATGACTAAAGACAATTAATTTCCATGAATAATGAAAATAAAATATTTTTCGTTAAAACTTTACGTTTAGTAAACGTCAAAACTCTTAAATATCAAAAACTTCCACGTTTGACCCTCGTCGAGAGCTGGGGCAAAATTGGAAGCTCGCAATGCCATTTTCGACATTTTTCAGCTATCCGAACGGTAAATGCAACTTTTGTTCACATTTCTTCAAACTGAACGCTCCTTGTGTCAATTTTGCCATTTTTAACAGTTATTTTTGACATCGCGATCGCGATCCGAACGCGCCTTATGAAAGGTGTTTTCTCCTTTAATACTACGCTGATTTAATTACTTTTGCATTAAAAATTAAAGAAACGCTTTGGCTGTGCTTCTGTGTTTTGCTTTTATCAATATAACAATCTCATCAAAGGACATGTCCTCTTTTGGGCTAAAAATTTCATCATTAATTAAGCAACATGTTTCAGGTATTTTTGTAAAGAGTACTCAAAAATCTAGGGTTTAGAATAAAATTTAGGTTATTTTAGGCCTGCAAATTAAAAAAAACAGCAATTTTCTGATTGACTTTCATAGTATGTAAAACAAAGCGATTTTTGTATGGAAACCAATGACAAGTTACGGAAACGTGTCACAAACGAATAAATAAGTAACAAAAGCGCACAAACGATGTGATAGTGAGTGACTTTCTGACTAAAATTCACATAAATTACATTTTTAATGTTTTATCAAGATTTACGAAAAACATGGCTGTATGAACTTAGGCCCCTTTGCCTTCTCATGAAGAAGTGACAGCGTCAATTCTGCGAAGGGATTCCCCAGCCCATAGTCTGACTAAATATAAACCTAAGGCCTTTTTTAGGCTTTGGACAAACCTCACCTAATTGAGTTAAGCAAGAGAACAATAAAACAAATTGTGTGACTGTTAAACCTGTCCAGTATTTACATACTATATCAGTGGAATTTTCTATATTTTCAAATTCAATTAGTTTCTGTTCTTGGATTTTATTGTTAGTAAGTCAAGCATGAATTATTTGGTGTAAACTCTACAGTGAACTTATATTCACGTAAAAGCAAAATCATATTGACTCATGTGATTTTCACAGACTCTGGCATTACTTTACGAATATTTTACAATCCCCGAGGATCTTCTTTCTTAAATATAATGGTACCCTTCGACATTCCAAATTATAGCACTCTGGTACAAAAAAATGAGAAGTACGTGTAAAATACTGATAATATCGGCATTCAATACTCAATCTAGCTATATCACCACTCAAGCACGCTCCGTACGTCCGTAAACCACGACGGTTGATAGCCGGCTAACACTGACACAGACCTCTGAGTATTGCCAGTATACTACATCCCTTCCTTATTTTAATTTAAATTAAATAAGAGTCGACATTAGAATTCTTAATAGTTTTAATAAGTACTCATGCATAATTATACTAACTTATAATTATATGAATACATTATCTAAATTTAATAATCAATCTTCATCATCACTTGTAGAATTTCTGTTATTCTCATTAATAATACTCCATTCACCATTCTCTACTCTCTTGAGATGAATAACATTTCTTCTATATTCCTTTCCTGTTGAATCATTTCTTACTCTTATGTCCCCGCCATTAACATCTGTTACAGTATGTGTATCCGGGTTAAAGTTTGAAGATAGTTTGTTATCCTTAGTCATGTTCCTGAGATAAACTTTTTCCCCTATTCCTAAATTACAATCCACTGCTTTCCTTTTCCGGTCCACATATTCACTTCCCTTTTCTTTTTTTTCCTTATCTCTGTCTTTAATTTCTGAATCTACCATTTTGTACTCCATGTCCACAGCTGTAGGTATTTTATCTCGGAACTGCCTCCGGAAGAAAAGTTCTGCGGGAGTCTTTCCGGTGGTAGTATGAGGGGTACTATTATACATGATTAAATATTCTAAAAGTTCTTCTTTCCAGTTTTTCTTTTCTAGCTGACTAATTTTTAATCGTTTAAGCACATCTCTATTTTGCCGTTCGACCTCCCCGTTCATTTGCGGCCAGTAAGGAATGGTGTTATACACCACAATACCACACTCTTTGCAAAATCCTTTAAATATCTCGCTAGTAAACTGACTACCATTATCACATGTCAATGTCGCAGGATATCCAACTCGAGAGAATATTTCCTTAAGATTTTTTATTGTCTCGGTGGCCATTATATTTCTCATAACTTTTATCTCTTTATAGCGACTGTAATAGTCAACTATAATAAACAGGTAATCGTTTGATGGTAGGGGTCCTAAAAAATCTACTGCGACGTCAATCCAGGGTTCGACTGGAAGATCTCGCCTTTTTATAGAATGTGGTGGATTGGGTGCTGAGACCAGTGTGCAACCTCTACAAGCTTTGACTCGACCTTAGTTCGGAGGCGAGTCTTCATGGCAACTATGCCTGGATGCCCTTGATGAGCTGCTTCGAGGACCTTTTGACGTAGTTTCTTAGGAATTATAAGTTTACCCCCTCGAAGAGCTATATTTCCTTGGAAGCAGATTTCTGACTGGAATGCTTTATAACCGTTTGTGCATTCGTCCCAGGTGTTTACATATATTCCTTTTTTTAATGCTTGGATTTCATTATCAATTGTAGACTCTGCTTCGATTTCATGTAATGGAACTGCAACTGGTCTACTATACTCCACAATCGAATTAATATAGTTTTCGTTGTCAAACGGTTTGGGTCTATTAGATTAGCAAAGGCGAGAAATAGGGTCGGCGATATTTTCTTTGCCCGGGCGGTAAATAATCTTGTACTTGTAAGCCTGCAAGCGAAGAACCCAGCGTTCGATGCGCGCGCAAGGTTTAGATTTAGGCCCGAAAATAGTCTCCAAAGGTTTATGATCGCTGATAAGTTCGAATTCTTTGCCAAAAAGATATATTCTGAAATGCTCTACTGCCCATACAAGAGCTAGAGCCTCCTTCTCCGTCTGGCAGTACCTTTTCTCACAGTCTGTGAGGCTCTTATTGCCAAATGCTATCACTCGGGGACCATTACGATCAATTTGTATAAGCACCGCCCCTAGTCCAACTGGAGACGCATCAGCAATTATCTGAGTTCTATCCGCTGGATTATAATAGCCCAGGGTTTGTATATTAGACAATTGTTTCTTCAGACTTTCAAATGCTTCATCTTGATCGGATGTCCAATATTTTTGAATATTTGCCGATTTATTTAACTTTAATCGTATTATCTGTCGTAATGGTTCTGTGAGCGATGCCAGGTTCGGTATCCACTTTCCAACATAATTCACCAAACCAAGGAAGCTTTGTATTTCTTCAACGTTAGTGGGTTTCCTTGATGACCGAATAGCGTCAATATACTTATCAAGGGGTTTTATTCCTTTTTCAGAAAGCTCATGTCCTAGAAATTCAATCCGGTTTGTTTTATAAATACATTTTTCTTCATTCAGAAGGACGTCATTATCCTTCAGCACCTGCTGTACCTTGTTAAGGCGTTTATCATGTTCTAGCTCATCAGACCCGTAAATTATAATGTCATCGATGAAATTTGAAGTACCTTCACACCCCAGTAACATTTTTTCTAGTACTTTCTGAAACATTTCGGGTGCGCAAGATACACCAAACATGAGTCTTTTATAGCAATATAAGCCTTTACTGGTGCTAAAGGTTGTAATGTATCTGCTGTCTTCATCAATTTCTAGTTGATGGAATGAATTTTTGATATCCAGCCTAGAAAAGTATTTAGCTTGTCGAAAATTTGGTAATAATTCGTCCATTGTTGGAAGCGGGTGGTTCTCCCTTATAATGACTTCATTGGCTCTTCTCATGTCGATACAAATCCGGACTTCACCGTTCTCTTTGAGAACTGGCACCATTGGGGATACCCATGGTGATGATCCAATGACCTCTTCAATGATGTCAGCTTCTTTGAGTTCAGCTAATTTCATGTTTACCTTTTCTTCCAAAGGTATTGGTATTCTCCTATAAGGTTGGATAACGGGTTTAATTTGTTTATTGATGGGGATCTGAATGGTCACGTTTTTGAATTTCGGAAATGTACTGATATTATTTACCATGCTGCCAATTCTGAGCACATTTAGCTCAATAGCTGTTTTCTTTCCAAGAAGGTTCCGTGTTCCATTCCGGATAACGTAGAACGTGGCATTTTTGTTAATTCTGCCATTAATACTTATATTGGCATCAAATGCGCCAAGTACATCTAGTGGCTTTTGACTCCCATAGGGCAATAGTATCTTTTCAGGATTCTTGACTTGGTTCGTAACTTTGACTTTATGACTTTTTAAAAATTCCCATGTTTTATCTGAAATGATATTACATCTACTACCCGAATCGATTAGCATTTCTATTGCAATATCCCCGACTTTGCAATTGATGACTGAATCTTCGTCCAGATGAAAAACATAATCTACTTCTTCTGAGTCTTTTTGAGTTTTATAAAATTTTGATCTCTTTATTCTATCATATTTATCATCTCGTCGTGATTCTGTCTTTCGTTTCTGTGGTCTTGTTTTACAACGATCCTTAAAATGTCCAATCATACCGCATTTCAAACATTTTTTGTCTTTCGCTGGACATTCACTGTCATAAGATAAATGTTTGGTACTACCGCATCTGAAGCACGTCTTTCCAGAACTCCTATTCGTTGGAAATTTCTTGTTGTCTACTTTATTGATATCCAATTTATTTGCATCGGCTACTTTACTTTGACCAGGTTTTTCAAACTGTTCCAGTTGCCTATTGACAGTTTCAAGTGTAGTAGCAATATTAATGACTTGTTGAAGGGATATACTGTCACCTTCCGCCAATATTTTCTTCCTTAATTCTGCACTATGAGATTTCTCGATAATTTGGTCTATCAGGTGCTCTTCCTTAGCCACAAATTTGCATTTGTCAGCCTGATTTCGCAGTCTTACTAAAAAAAGTCTCGAACCTTTCCCCCTCTTCTTGCTTCATAAGTCTGAAGATGTATCTTTCGTAGTATCTACTTTGTTTTGGGGAGAAGTACTTATTTAACTTTTCTATCGCAACATTGTAGACATCAACGCCCTCTTTTTGTTCGACATGAGCGCCTGGCAAGTTATAGTAAATTTCTTGCAGAGTAAGTCCACCAATATGTAGAAGGGTAGCTCGTTTTTTTTCACTCGCTTCGATATTTGCTGCTAAAAAATATATATCTAAAGCTCTTCTCCATTTCTCCCATCTGACCCCTACTGATACTGGTTCGCCCTCACATTCAAAATGATCTAGGCTCGGAAGTGCCGACGTCATATGGGACATTTCAATCTGTAACAATACATGACTATTGAGTCTCTTCCAATATCACTTGATCTTTCTTATTGACCTCAACATTTTCCACCTCTAATACTGTCTATCATATTGACCTTCCAAATTGGCTCCTAAGCCATAGTCTCTCATATTGACCTTTAACTAAGCTTAAGTCTTTCATATTGACCTTACTATTGCTCCCTTATAGTCTTTCAAATTGACCTTTGAAATATAGTCTTTCTTATTGACCTATCACACACAACAAATAAAGTCTTTCATATTGATCATATAAATAGTCTTTATTATTAACCATTTAAATACAGTCTGTCTTATTGACCTGTTAGAACTCAATAGTCTTTGTTATTAACCATTTAAATACAGTCTGTCTTATTGACCTGTTAGAACTCAATAGTCTTTCTTATTGACCATTTAAATACACAGTCTATCTTATTGACCTGTGAACAACATTTAATCACACAGAATACACATATAAAACCTATTCTCCAATCTTGAACCATTCCAGTATTCTATGTCCCTTCACACGTCCGCGGGGACTATGGTCCCCAAGCGCAAATACAGTCAAGCGTCCCGGGTACCACGGTACCCAGAGCGCTTCGCGTCACCTTTGCCTTAAACGCGCGGTGTAATAAAAAAACCACGAAAAAAATATTTTCTCTATGGCTCTATTCCTTTGACCATAGTTTCTTTAATAAGTTAACTAACATACACTAGATCGCAATATAATAACTACATGAAGTAGGTAGATAATTTAAGTACAGCGGATCATTTACTTTATACCTACATGTATTATTGTTATCGTTTCCATAAACACTACCCTGTAGACCTCATAGGTCCATCTTAATATCTGGCGTAACAAGAAAAGAAATCGTAAAGCATAACAATTCCTTTACTAAAGGAACCGTAAACAACTTAGGTAAGTAGGTAGGTACTTAGAGATTGGTTCTAATGTACATATTAGGTACTTAAAGGTGTAAAAGTCCGTCACTATTTATTGTTATGTTATTAAAATCTTTGTCACTATAATTATATTTAACCACTCATTGCCTTACTAGAATTGAGAATGTTTAATAGTTGTTTATCTAAACTACGTAGGTATTGCATTACAAGTATGTAACATTATTTCTACTCATTCATCTCATAATTCTAATTAGGCAGGTACAATATTGCAGTTTATTGGTCAACACAATGCGCTGCTAATGGTCCCAATAACAAGACATAAAAACGTTTATTGTTACATATTTATATCAACACGGTAACATTCGTTAAACGTAGGATACTTCCTAACTCAATTTTACTCAGATCACATTCTTTTTTACACAGTTCACATTGTTTTATTCTTCCGTCTTTTAACAAAATGATGTAATTACGGGTACTTACATTTATCCTCGTCGCCACTTGTAAAATACTGATAATATCGGCATTCAATACTCAATCTAGCTATATCACCACTCAAGCACGCTCCGTACGTCCGTAAACCACGACGGTTGATAGCCGGCTAACACTGACACAGACCTCTGAGTATTGCCAGTATACTACAGTACGTCGTCTCAAAAACAAATTCAAATTACGAGAAAACTTAGTCCAGCAGTTAGCAAGCGAATATTTAAATCACATGTAAAATAAGAAACAAGGAACATAATAAACCTGAGCATAGCTGTAGAAAATAAAAGATATTATTTTATTTTGTCAAAGGAAGGTTACACACACACACACACAGACAATAAACAAAAGTCAAAACGACAGCTACAGTGGCATTGACAATGACATCCTTTTAATTGCCAGTAAAAAAAACTAAATGTGGCCCTGCTAAAGAAACAATAAAAAAAAACATTTTTAATTTTTTTCTCCTAAATGCAGGCCTTAATATTTTTAATATTTATGGATAAACATCCTTCTTATAAAGTTCTATTTCCGTCATAAATTTGAAACTGGTTAAAAAACGTTCAGAATAAAATACCACGTTCCATACAAAAAGTGGACATGTCCTTTGTTTGCTAGATGTCTGAATACAGCGGAACATCTATCCATTTTTTAGGTTTCTGAAGGTATACTATTTAAATAATTAACTCAATAAAAAGAAGGATAACAGTAACATGCTTATAGTGGCCATTGATTTCTTTGAGGAAATAGAGCAACTATTACCATTATCCAGGAAGGAAACAGGGGACTAAGTTTGTATGGAAAAACAGCCCGTATGATTTTCTCTTAATGCCCATGAATGGTTTACTCTGAAATGATTATGTTTGTGCGATATATTTGAATAATGAAGATGCGCAAAAAGGAACGTAGTTTGAAACACCAATAAGCTCACAGTGACGTCACTCCTTACGTTTCAGTATGACAGTTCCAATGTTCGGAAAAGGAAACATTGAAACGCTCGAAACCTAAAGATTCACGTGGACATGATATTATGGTGGTTTTACGGAATAATCTATTTTTAAGCGTAGAAGAGAACTTAATGGTATGTACTTGAAGGAAGACAGACATTTTTTACTTTCCAAGAAAATACTTTATCAGGATTTTTTATTGTTAATGTGTTATGAAAATTAGCTCATTGTTTAATTTATTATGAAAAGTGTTCTTACGAAAAAGTTAAAAACTGACTTCAAAAACACTAAAATGTCAAAAATAATAATAATACATTAAACATCATATTAATATTGAAGTCGGTACCAAGCGGTGATAACTTCGAAAGTCATGTCCTTAGTAAAAATTTGCCAAATTTTTACTAACTACATTAATTGTTCTTATATTTTACAATACGAACCATGATCTTTACATTCATGTAAAGGTTAACTTCAAACTGAATGCAATCGAGATCGAGGGGAAATTATACAAACAGGTTGCAACTTGCATTCTTTTAATCGAAACATCTTCAGCTTAGAACAAAAATAAAACCCGATGTGAAGAAAAACTCGATAACCTTAGTACTTCTGATAAATCCACCTTCCCTAATGAGAGCACAGTAAAACAAATAAACTCTTAAGAGCCAACAGGCCCTACTCAATCTGCAGAATAATGTAGGCGAATAATTCTGAGGCAGATTTATCAAATAAGGCAAAATAAATATTCTCCCGTACAATGTTTGTTGTGTGCAAACAAAGCAAGTAAGCATCTGTAAGGAATCAAATCAAATAGCTATTTTTTGGATAGGAGTTTCTTTGAAATGATCGAGGTTTGCTACATTTTTTCTTATTAAGAATGATACAATGGATTCTTTTGTATATGGAACGTACTGTTGTACTTTTCGCAGTTGTATTTATTAGCAACATGTTACTATATGTAAATACCCTTAACATGAATTAAAATAATAAATACTCAAGTCTAGAGAAGTCTAAGATAGATATTTGTAAAATGTATTGCTGTCGCGCTGTGTCCCCAAACAAACGCGCTGAGCGCGATAGAGATAATTCCAGCTCGGACCGAAAATACCTATGAAAGGTACTCAAAATAGAAGTTTCGTAGCCCTTGCGTCCTCGAGAGGCTCACTGTAGGCGAGCAGACGCTGACGAGGCTGTGGAAGTGTCCAAAAGGGTTCCCATTGCTTTGACCAGTGGCGAGAGAGATGGTATTGTTGGGTTTTAGTCGGTAGGCCGCGGATTCTGGCTAGCAGTGACCACGGAGAGACCGCCATATAGCCTTGCGTTTTCCCGAGCGCGAGGTATGCTTTACGCATTATCCAACGTTTAAAAAGGACTTATATATACATACTTGTAGAAAAATATTTATGATGAATGATGGCGACGACGAATGACAATTATTTGTAAAGTTAAATGCTATGTATGTCTTCGTTGCTGTCAAAAGTTAAGTGCCGAAGTTTTTGTTTGATCGAGTATAATCTCAGGAATATGTTTAAGGCCAATTCCAAAATAGCTTTTCAACTTCGCGCTGTTTTATCTTTGCATATAAATAAGTTGCGTTAATTGAAAACGAACTAAAACAGAATCTGCCTACGTTAATTGTTTTATTGTATCAAACAGCCCGAGGTTCTGTATAATGAAATGTTTTCGATCTTATGTGCATAAGAAGAAGCCCTTGAATTTCATTGTAGCCGTCTGTCCTCGATTATTCAGAACAATGGATAAGCTATGGTTAAATCAGGAGAATGTCATTGATGATACTATAAAGGAACTAAATACAAAATCTCGTAAAATAATTGTCGGAGTCAAAACTTCAGAAATGCTTCAAGAAATGCAAGGAAAGAATATTATATTTTATGTAAATAAGTACCTACTCCTTTAGTATTAACTTTATTAAAATCGAATGCTTAAAAGGATATTATTAATTTAATTTCCTTAGGCCCGATTTCACCAACAGGAACGCAAAACTAGAATAACTGTACTCTATATTTACGAGTATTCTCGGATAACACATTTTACATTTCACCACATTTGGTTTAACTATTCTTCCAAATAGAGTTTTATTTTGTCTATGTGAACGAATGAATGATATTGCTGCGAAAATTAATAGCACATTCTCTCCGTAAATCACATAGCCAATTAGCTGTTTTCTAAACTAGTACGATTATACGTCAGTTCCGACTACTGTCACTTTAGACAGCTTGCCAATCAGCTGTTCATTAGACGCCATCTTTCTTATTTATCCTAGTATTAAATCTGTAGGTCTAGTACGAGTTTTTAAATCGAGTAAACTACAATAGTTTTCGTTAGCTCGCCAAACTGTCAGCTTACGATGTAAACGGTAGTATGAGTTGCTCGTTTTGAATTCACGTTTAAACGATAACGAGTTAGTTTTACTCGATAAGACGAACTTCACATTATATATTTATATCTCTCTTACACACATGTGAATGGAAAGAGACACGCGATTTTGTCACTGTGACGTTTTCTTAGCCGTTTTTATTATTTTTAAAGCGAGTTGAATGAAAGAAAAACAGTATTTGGAAACTTTATATATTTATTTATAACCATTGGGTGGTTGAGTGCCATTGTTACTTAGTCAATGTACCAACTAACTGCTTCCTGCGACAAGTAATAAGCAAGGCCAATTACTCGCTGGTAGTCTCCATTGGCATAAAACAATAAGGCACACAACACCTAAAACAAAGGTAACAGAAATTAACTATAATGTTATGTGTGTAAATAATATTGTAGGTACTAACCTTAGTTTCTAGAGACACTCTTTGCGAACTGCGAAGGTCACTATACTACCTTAATGTACTGCAAACATATAGGAAAGCAGCTTTTGTTAGGTGGTAGCGCTGAGTAAAGTGTGTGTCGGAGATGCGGCTTAAAGAAAATTATTGTCGCAGCTTAGAATTCTTCCGTCTCTCTTCATGCGCTATTTCATCTTGCCTGGCCCTCCATGCAAAGTACCACCGTGCAGACATAATTTTAATGTTTAGAAACACAAAAAACGTATTAATGTACCAAACTCACATAAAAATGTAAGGTGAGAACCCAAACTACAATAGTTTTCGAATAAACTGTGAAACAAATGTCAAACATGTAACTCATACTGCCACACTATTCGAATACGTACTTATTGATCGAGTAGTTTATTACTTTGTAACTCATACTGTCAATTCTAGTTCATTATAGTTTCCGATAGAGGCGCTGGTGTGAAATGTATGGAAACAAAACTATTCGATCGTTCGAATCCAAAACTATCAAAACTCATACTAGACGTACTGTTATACCGTCAAATTCGACGGTAAACTCTGCTAAACTCAAACTCAAAAATCTTTATTCAATATAGACCTTTACAGGTACTTATTGACGTCAACAAATTACAAAACTCTATTTAATCAATAAATTAATTTAAAAAATACAATAAATCAAGATAAGCTATGTATTATTTAAACCTTGTAATGTACATACATCTTAACCATAATTAAGATGTATGTAAATACAAGTAAAATGAAAAAAAAAAGATGACTCTATACCTGTCCGGAAATTGGGAGAGCCTTCTCGAGAAGAACAGGCAAGAAACTCGGAAGGTCAATTTTTTTTTGTCTCCTCTTTTAAATTGCCAACATTACAATAACATATTATTTCACATAACATAACTTTGATTTTATTAATATATATATAATATATATATAGAAATGCCTGTCGGAGTGATTGGAACAGTTACTCAAATACATTCATCCAACAATCACAAAGTATACTTAATAAACGTCAAATTGATACATTTTTGGTCAATCCCAAGCAGTTTTATCTGTCATATAGTCAGACACTTTATAATATATTTTTTTTCATAAAAACCTATTCTCGTACAAAACTGTATAAAACCTATTCTCGGATAACGGCTTTCTTCTAAGTACAAGTATTTGGTGAAATTAAAATTGACCTATCTGAGAGTAACTAATGACTTTATCCTTGGTATAAAACTTATCTGACTTTGGTGAAATCGGGCCTTAATGTCATAATGTTAGCAAGGCGTTTTGTCGGAAATTTTCAAAGCACCTATCTCTTTCTCTCGGTAAAGAGAAAACAAGATAAACATAACTTGTGTTCGATGACCTCGATTTAATTTGAAAATTGCTCGAGTCATATGTCAATGTGCCTATGCTATTAAAATTACACATTTATCGTAAACAAATACCAGCTAAAATTGTCAAGTTACATGAACACATCGTAGCAAGCATGGCTGCTTTGCGACTCAGATACAGAATCTCCTTCCAGTAAAGGGACGATTATGATGCCTGCAAAACAAAAAAATAAAAAATAAATACTCAACTGGCCCCTGATAGTAACACAACGGCGGTTATTATGGCTAGTCTACCAAACTTCAATTCTCTAATCGTCGAAAAGAATTTCTACTCTCTATGTAGGGACCAATTTTTTGATACAATGGAAGTATGGTTAGTTTACAGCTGCCAACTTGTTTAAAAATGTCAAATTTTATACGATTTGACAGATAAGTGACCAATTCGTTAACTTCGTTATCGTAATAACATTACTACAATACTTGTGGTTAAAGTCGATGTATCAAAACACTGGCCCCTAGTCTGTAATCAAAATGTAGAGTATAGAAATCGCCGTTCATTTCTGCGTGCTATTATCGACGTTACCAAAGCATGCGCACTCTTGCTGCTTTCTACAGCTACCCTCGAAATCAAAACATTTATTACGGACTTGGAAAGTAACCTTGCAGACCACAGCCCGTTACAACTATTTATTGGCGAGCGTACAATGAAGTAATTGCCAACGGAAACGTGCGGTATTCGCTTCCTTCCTCCTATAGATGCCCCCGTCTGAACTGATCTAAAAATAGCCTGGTATCCAGTCAGTAATGTTCGTAATAACTCAAGCGATAGGAAGGAAGGTAAATAGTTTACAAGCAAATCAAATCAGTTTGAAGACGTTTTTGTGTTTATACCAGAGTATACTAGAGTATGATCAGGAGATAAATAAATGAATATGTAAAATATTATGTTTGTAGATGTATTATTTTTATGCATTGGTAGGATTCACATCTTAAGGTGAGGAAGGTCCAAACAGTAAGGTTTTGAATTTCGACAAACTACGGATCTTTTGAACATTCCCGGGCTGTAGTCCACTAGTCCGTAAAGGCATCGCCACCTACAATTCAGTCCACCGTCTATGTGCTTGATGATATCCTTTAGTGGCAAGGTCCTGTAATCTCCCTGGTTTTTTCCAAAATCCAGTCTGCCCTATCCTCCAGAAGCTAGAGCATCGCAGTGGCACAGTAGCTGTTCCTTTCTCTCCGTTTCTTCCTTGCAGGCCCTACAAATTTTGCAACTGGCTTATCCTGTTTAGTGTGATCTTAGTACCGAAATATCTAGTTGGAGCACCTACCATTTGGCGAGTCTGGGATCTGTTATCCAACCCCATGAAGAGATTGTGGTGCATCCTTTTTGATTGGAAGGTAGAGAAAGTTAGCGTTGTATGTACACTCGACTACAAAAAGATCGATACTGTCAACGTTACAAAAATATACACTTTACCAAATCTACCTTAATGTAAGGTTAATAAAGTCTGACAATAGGCTAGATGAATGAAAAAAAAATATTGCTTTAATAGAAGCTCATATATGAATGAGCTTCTATTAAAGAAGCTCATTTTGTATACACACAGTTTGGATGATAATGCATGGTTAACTGTGTAAAGTCATTCTAAATCTTTTATTTAAATGCGCTAAAAAGAAAAAATAAACTTTTACACTAAAACTTTTACTTACTTATAACGTTATTTCACATTTCACACAATTTATATGACATAAAAGCTTGTCGCGAGATTTACTTTTGTAGATAAACAAGTAAATTAAATAATTTGATGTGAATAATTTTATACATTACAATTTTCAAACTAAGTAAATACGAGTAGGTACTTAAAAGTACTCTTTTAAGTACTTTTAAGTTACTACACACAAGTAAATTGAATTGAAGCAAAAAAAAATTGAGTCATCTAGCCTATTAGTATGAATTGTTAGAAACATTTTATTCCAAAAAACATTGATACGAAAAAATAATGGTCCGTTCCTAATAACTAATATTAGGCGGAATCTCGGGTGTGACATTTCGAAACGACAGACTAGTCGTTCATTAGATGAGGTTCATATGTTTATGTCTTTGACTTTTGACACTAAAAAACAAATTTTTCCGACCGACACTAATATGACAACACCGCTGTCCAATTTAGGATTCAATTTAGTGTAGTGGATCACTAGCTTCCGACTTTCTAATTTTCTAATTATATTGTTCCAATTTAGGATTTCTACAAATTGAACAGTGTAATAAGCCCTTTACGTGATTTTCTACTAAAAGTTATTGTTTTTAACCATCAAAGCTCTAGCAACACAGTCTTGCACCCCGAAGGGACAATATGACAAGGGACCCTAAAACTGAACGAAATAAAGCACCCGTAGGTCGGCATCCGAAACGAAAGCGCTTCCGAAACTTATATCATTAAGGAAGTTAATTAAGAAAGAAGCTTTATCGAACTCCACCAGGATCGGAATACAGCCCCGGTAATTATAAATGCTGCGCTTAGTTTTGTGACGGAGCGCGATTTGGACGGAGATCATAATTGTTATTTCAATTGGCTGTTATTTAGATATTATAGCGAGGTAATGGTATCGATTCAGACACACAACTTAATGAAACTAAACTAATTTGACAGGTCTAAAAATAAAGCCGTCACTTTTAATCCTTTAGAGAAAAAGAAAGATAGTTTTAATCCTGTCAAATTAGTTTAGTTAAATTAAGTTGTGTGTGTGAATCGACACCATTTGCTCATGTGAAATGCAAAGTTAATAGTTCGTGCGATGCTAACATTTGATTTTATCAAGCAAACTTAACAGCATATTATCATGCATTTGGTTAACAAGCTTATTTAAAAACTTTTATAACCTAGTTTTCCGAATTAACATTTACAGATGCCGTAATTTATTAGTGTTATTACCTAATAAAAGTTCCAAAATATACAGGGTTAATTGTAAAACACCTCTGCAGCCTTGCAGGATTAGATAGCTAACATCGTTAACTACATTTGTTTTACGAGTTATAAGATAACTCAATAAATTTAACAAAAATCAACTTTCAAGTTTTTATTGCACTGACGTGACATTGATAAGTCTATGTTTCATTTATAAGGCCTCGTTTACGGAGACAAGGGGCGTCGCGCGTCGCGTCTGGCGTGGCGTCTCGCGGCGCGTCAGACGTTTTTTCTGTTTACGGTGGGGCGGCGCGTGAAGCGGCACTCATAATCGCACGCGTAAACACAAACATATGGCAATATACGATGTTGTTCGTAGAGATGCGAGACGGGAACACCGACGGACGTGGCGGTGCCATCCGCGGGCTCGGCCGTAAAAAACGCGCCATTTCAAGCAAAGGCGTGTAAAATCGCTTCTCCGTAAACGCACTCATACAACGAAATAAAATATGTTTGAATTCTGTGCGGGCCGCGCCGCGCAACGCCCCGCGTCTCCGTAAACGAGGCCTAAACGACGACGGAAGACGAAGCTACGCGTGTTTGCGTGCTCTGCGCGTAGAGTTACAAACATTCTAGAGGTTTATTAAAAAGAGGTTGATTAACAAAAAAAATGTTTTATAACTATTCTTTGTATTTTTATTATATGCCTACTTTCGATTTAATACGCTGAACTGTTAAGCGTATTAAATCGAAAGTAGGCATATAATAACAATACAAAGAATAGTCATAAAACATTTTTTTTTGTTAATCAACAACTCTAAATATTATTGCGGTATTCCGTTACACCCGGTATATGTATAGGTCAACAACAAAAGTTTATAACAAAAGTACTAAATCTATACTAATATTATAAAGCTGAAGAGTTTGTTCGTTTGTTTGTTTGTTTGCTAGAACGCGCTAATCTCAGGAACTACTGATTCAAATTGAAAAATTCTTTTTGTGTTGGATAGTCCATTTATCGAGGAAGGTTTTAGGCTATATAACATCACGCTACGACTAATAGGAGCTGAGCATCAATGACAAATGTTGCAAAAACGGTTAAAAAATATACGGCGAAACGTAGTTCGCTGGCACAGCTAGTAATTGAATAAAATGAGTGACGCAGTTACAAAAGCTGAAATAAAAAAGTACTCTGGACGTTTTGTTTTTATAATAGACTAGCTTTCCACTCGCGATTTTGCCCGCGTTATTTTAGTTTTCCCGTGGGAATTTTTTTCCCGTAGGAAAATTAGGTACCCTATGTCCTTCCCCTGATCTCGAGCTATCCCTGTACCAACTTTCATCAAAATCGGTTCAGTAGTTTTGAAGCCTATTCAATACAAACAAACAAACAATCAAATCTTTCCTCTTTATAATATTAGTATAGAAAAGTGCATGCATGCTGTTGAAAAATGTGCGCATGTGTTTGATGTGTGCGTGTGTGTTTGAGAACTTGGGCAAAGGTTTTAAAATACGATTATAATTGCGAGTCAGAATGGTAATGTTTGTATCACTAAATCTATCCTCGTACGTTTGTATGATAGGATATAAAGCGGAGATTGGATTGCAGCAACTCAATTAAAGTTAACATTACATTTAACAGGATGTTTGTAAATTTCATCGCTTATCAGCCTTTCAGAAACCGGGGGTAACCCTCGATTTTAATGTCAAGTTCAAAGTTGATTAAGAAATATCGTTTTGTTGATGCTTGATGTGCTGTTGTTACATTAATGATGTCGCTACACGTAACGTGTAATGTCTACAAATTAACTGCAATCTCTATCTCTCTCTCTTCCTTGCCTTTTCCCAGTTTATCTGGGGTCGGCCCTCCTGGTAGGCAGTCTCCACGTCGTTCGATTCTGAGTCATCTCGGTAGTCAGCTGGACCTCGCAATTCCTTTTCCATATTTATCCACCAGGTGGCTTGTGGACGACCTCTGCCGCTGGGTTGGTTGGAATGTTGAGGGCTAGCTTGACCACGTGATCGTCAATCTACAAATCAACTGCAATCATTGGGATTATTCAAATCCTCATTGATTTTATAAATATCTTCTCTCATAAAGTATATTTTTAACACGCGCTTTAAAAGTAAATGCGCAATTTTGTGAACTTTGATGTAAAAAGTGACATTTTCACAATAGCTTTTAATTCTTCATTATTAGCTTTGGTCTCCGGCCGTCCACGGGGCTTGATCTGCAGGTCGAAATTTCCAGAACGAAAACGTTGGAACCAAAAACGCACAGTGTTTTTTTATGCGGCACCGTCGCCATACACATCATTAATCCTTCGAGCCGTTTCTGCAGCACTACTGGTGCCACGGTGGAACTCGTACTCGTAAATAACGCGATATTTCAAGTTTTCCATTTTGTAAGCTGAGTGACGCAAAGAAAAAAAAACAATTGAGGAAAAAACAAGTGAATTATAATTTTCGAAACACAAATAAATGAGTAAATGGCTGTATAAATTTGAATTTGGAATTCCTAACCATAGAGGAGATATTTGAGATCAAAGTGGCCAGTACGGCAAAACGCCAATTTCATATGTAAGGACCTAATAGTTACTTAAAATTTGGCACCGACTTCAATATAAAACTGTGATGTTATATGTATTCTTATATTATTTATTTTACTTTTTGGTGTTTTTGAAGTCGGTTATATTTTATGTAAAAAAAAATGAATGGTTTCGACACGAACGTCACTATTGTATTAACAAAAAAGGCTGCTCTGCCTACAAACTCATGACGGCAGGTTAAATTTTAGCACAAAGTAAGTACTACCTCTTTTCATGGCGCCAAAGGGGTGCGGAATAATGACGGGGATCCATTCATTTTATTTATAACCCGCACAATAGTATCCATCAGAGTTTCCGCTACGTCAGCAGCTATTTTGGTCGCGTCTGCGCTTCTAGAGGCTCTGTCCGACGATAGGGCAATGTTAATTGTTACTAGCTCTTACCCGTGACTTTGTCTGCGTAGGATCCGGTTACGTCACGCATCCCCTAGGTAAGTTATTAAAATTTGGAATAAAACGTACTAAATTTCATTAAAATTGGTTCAGATGTTTAGGCGTGAAAGTGTAACAGACACACAGACAGAATGACAAACAGTAAACGTTACTTTCGTATTTATATCAGTATAGAGGGTGTAACGGAACATCGAAATAATGTTTAAAGGTATGTATGCATTGGAGGTGGAGATTCTGTCCAAAAAATATTGGGGTTAATCAAGCTACTTTTTTATACGAGCTAAATATATTATTTTTGTGTCGACAGCCCTACATTCGCGTACCTTGTAAGTGTTATTCAGTGTTTACATTTCTTTTGTGTTAATTACATAGTCAGCTGGACCATGGTTGTCACTTGAATATTTTGCTTTTAGTTTAAAGTAGATTCACTTTTAGAGCGTGTGTCGGTGGCGCTGTGGCCTCGGCACTGGACTGTGTTCCGAGTAGAATCGGGAGGCCCACGATCGATCCTGCCATGTACCAATGTGTTTTTCGTTTCACGAATTTCATATGTACATTTATCTGACGCTCCTACGGCGAAGGAAAACATCGTGAGGAAACCTGCATTCATCTGCGAAGTTATTCAAAGGTTTATGTGAAGTCAACAAATCCGCACTGGGCCAGCGCGGTTTGACTAAGGCCTAATCGCCCTAACTAGTTAAGGTAGGCTCGTGCCTCTCGGTGGGGACGTATATGAGCTGTGATGATGAGATTCACTTGGAAAGTATTAGGTTTCCAGGTCTAAGACAAGAACCTGGAGTTTGCCTAATATCTAAGCCATAGTCCCCTTAATCATTATGTCGCCATTCAGTTTCACCTGGAATATTAAAAAAAAAAATTAAAATACATTTCTTTTACGTGACTTAATTGGGACAAACATTCAACAGCTCAGGGCTTATAAGAGCTCGGTAGCCGAGTGGTTTAGAGACAATTCGGTATGTTGAAGACGCGAAATAATATTTTTCTTTTATTTGATTTATTTATTTTTCAAATGTTAAATGTTACCTCTGCAATCCTTCAAATATTATGAAAGTATAACCTCCTAGTGCCAGAGGGAGTGAAGCGCGATCGTTTCACAAAAGGCTGGCGACACCCCACGCGTGAATAAATTAAATAAGAAAGCCCTCGTGCTCTAATTTAGGGAATATGTCCCCCGCTAATCCTCCGGCAATAATTAGGCCGTGCATTTTTGGGGAGGGGCTGCTTATCGATAAAAAGTTATCGATTGTATAAGTGGCATAAATGAAATATATCGCACACCTAGATCAAGACTAGCTCAACTCTAAATAGCATTTTTTTCAGGAATCGAAAAAAACGTTTTACTTCATTTCTTTTTAGTATATTAAAAACATTCTTATAGGTTCTTGTATATAATTTTACGTAGATATTTATTGTGCTAATGGTCTTCCATCAAATAACAGTAACACTTAATAATTTCAATTTTTTGAGTTAGGTTGGTATTCATGACAAAATCATTGTTTAATATTTTTACTAAATCGAATTGATCTCATATTACTGACTTTTTTTTAATTAGTGCACTATTAATCTCTATTTATTTATCTAATATTAACCAAAATAGTAGTGTATCTACATTATATTTCATTTATTTTCTGTACGAATATCATAATAAAAGAAATATCTTAAAAAGATACCTTTATTTAGGTCACAAAGAAAAAAAAACTAGAAACAAAATTTTTTAAAGTCCAGAAAAATCTTGTAAACCTACGAATAGGTTTGTGAAAGTATCAAAATATAATTATTTTTAAAATAAATACAGGATTCCTTTTAACATATTTAAGGAATGTCTGTGGTCAAAGATAATTATAGACTTTGCTTTGATACAAAAACACTTATTACTAATTCAACTATGTAGTATTATTGCTCATTATCTTTGAAATCAGTACTAAAACTTAACTACTAAAAATAAATAAAACAATGTAAGTTAACGGTTGCTTAACATCTTAAAATTAAATATAGGATACCTTAAATTGGCACGTCTATCAAGAATACCTAACAACAATCAGACTTTGTCTTTGGTACTTAATCTATAAAATAGTTAGTAATCAAGATCTACGATCTATAATTAGGCTTTTATGTTGAATGTGATAAAATATCCTAAATTTCTAATAATAACACCTAATAAATCCCAGAATACGATTAACAATAATAATTATACCTCCTACTAGTAGAACTTTATAAAAAAAATCAGACTGTTCTTACCATATCTAATAATCAGTACTTAATAAATCACAGTGTAATAATTCGCAATAATACTTATACTCTGTTCTGGAAAATTATTCTACAGCAAGTGCATTTTCGGTCCTTCGACAGATGTGGCCAGTCCACTGCCACTTCAGTTTGCTTATCCTGCGAGCTATGTCGGTGACTCCAGTTCTTTTCCGCACACGATTTAAATCTCTGATTTTCCGGATAACTTCGTTTCGGATTTTATCCTATACAGAAACTCCTAACATAGCTCGCTCCATAGCTCGCTGAGCAACATTGAATTTATGGGTGAGTGTCCACGTTTTGGCACCGTAAGTCATGACAGGTAGGATGCACTGATCATAGACCTTTGACTTTAGGCACTGCGGTATAGGCGATGACAAAACTCGACGTGGCTTACGAAATGCTGCCCATCCCAACTGAATTCTGCGGTTGGCTTCTTTCTCGAAGTCATTGGAGCAGACGTGTCCTAGAGTGGAGACCGCGAATCGGCAATCCCACATCTGAAGTCTGCTTGCATCTGTATGGAAGCGCCCTCTAAAAATATATCCATACACTTCTCCAGGTAGACTCTCGTCAATATTATGAAATATTAACCTACGACCTGATGGTACTTACAATTCTCTCTCATGCTCACCGAAAAAGATTACAGTGGCACCCAAATTTGTTTTTTGCAGATACGCTTGTTTCAAGGAGAAATATCGTGATTTTGTGCTCGTCTTAGATTTCTTACAAACGCTTTCTGAAAATCGGCTCTTCATAAGAGGTTTTATAAAAGAATGACATCGGCTGCTACTTTTTAACGTGGAGTCTCACCCGAGATCTGACTGACGTAGCGATGGCGTGGCGATTTTGAGTTCTCTCCTAACCCCCCATTGTGATTTGCTAAGATTTCTTAAATTAAGTGTTTGTTGAAGGTATTGGTGTGTACTGTTGCGGCTCCATTTCCATATTAGTGCCCTCTGGTTCATTTGGTAAAAGTTCTCTCATGATCGTGGGGCTCGTTGAAGGTGTTGGTGTACTCAGTGTTTTCTCGTGAACCTCCAGCTCGTTATCATTGCCCACTGGTTCATTTGATATGGCCATTTTTGTCACTGTGGTGCCCGTTCGAGGCGATGGTGTGCACTCTTGAGGCTACAATTCTACATCATTGCACTCAGATTCACTTGAACGAGCTGCCATAGCCTTTTTTAGCAATAGTAGACCACGACCCTTCATCTTCTGAAATATAAATCATTAAATTGATTTAGCCACGAAGACTACACTAACTCAAAAAAACACCCACAACTGGAAGTGGATAATTCTTAATAATATTTTTTGATACACTGGTACAAATACAACTACAATACAAAATATTCCTATATTCAAACAAACCGTAGCAGCTATAGTTACAATAATAAGGGCGATTTTCATTTAACCAGCAATACTCAACTAACTCAAATATTATAAAATAATTTCAACAATAATAAACCATTTTCAGTTAGTAAAAGAAAAATACTTACATTTGTAAACAAACACTGCACTAAGTCAAAATAATCATAAAGTCAGCCTTAGTGCATCACCAGTTCAATCACGAAGACCAGTATAACTAAAAATAATTTACGTATTCAAAACGCGGTTAATCACGAATACATGCCCAACTCGAAATAATACGGTTTTTACGTGTACTAACAGCACCCATCCTTTCGGCTAACATGTCGCAACTGGTAATGCGTTAGTATTGTTGGCGGGGGGTGTGGGTCAAGCGAGTCAGCAATACTAACTTATAGCGCCATCTTTATTTTATTTATGGAACTATTTCTACAGGTGTCTTTGGAGATTATGCAGTTTTGAACGCAGATTCCTGTGATGATAATAAGTCATTGGTGGTGCCCCAAGTAGACTCCACCACGTCGGCGTTTCACCGAGTAAGGAATTTTGGGTTGATTGCTGATGCCCTACTACCCGCTCATAGAAAGTATTGTGGCTTACCCCGATTCCCGTTGTCTCCGTCCGTCTCCTCCGTAGCCGGTGGACTTCCTGAGCTAGCTCGAAGGAAGTCGCGGCTCCTGAAGTTCTGCAGTGGATCCACCGGTGGAGACCGGAGCACTACAAACGCCTATTAGGCCACCACGACTCACACACGCGATTTTGATACCTTGCACAACACAAAGCGGGCTTTCGCACCCCGATATTAGGTGCGCCGCGCAAATCACTATTTGCTTGAATATTGTGTATTATATTTTATTCCGGCCCGCACATAACCTCTAAGCATGTCATGACATTTCGACTCGACTCAACTGACATATCACATGCGGCCGGCCGCCAAAAAAGCTGTCACTGCACAGACTAGAATGCAGTGCCGCCACTCGCTCTTCCTCGAGCGTGAACATCCCCCCGCTCCGGACAGTCCCGGACTGTCCGCCAAATCAGTCTAAGGGGAGGCGAGAAAGAGTAGCGACCGCGCGCTTCAAAACAGAATCCCCAACTAGGACCTCGGCAAACCTGGGCACACCATCAGACCCTAGAGTAAGTTGGACAATGCGTCCGCGACGCCAACGTAAGGGTGGCAGGTTTGGGTCCTTCACTAACACGAGGTCTCCAACCCTCGGTGGGTTTGTCTTATCTGACCACTTAACGCGCTGTTGCAAAATGTGTAAATATTCAAGGTGCCAGCGGCGCCAGAAACTCTGGGTAAGCTGCTGGAGCAACTCAAACCGCGAAAGGCGTCCGGGATTGATATCTCTATAAGGATACTCGAGCAGGGCGTTAAGTGGTCTGCCTATCAAGAAATGGCCCGGCGTGAGGGCCTGCAAATCGTTCGCGTCGGTAGACAACGGACATAACGGACGCGAGTTGAGAACCGCCTCAATCTTATGAAACACCGTCGCGAGTTCCTCAAACGTGAGAATAGTCTCCCCAATAACGCGGCGAAGGTGAGTCTTGGCGGCCTTTACAACAGATTCAAAAATCCCTCCCCAGTGAGGGCAAGACGGCGGGGAGTATCGCCATGTTACCCCCCTACGGGAGAGTGTGGATCCGATCTCAATATTATTTTTATCTAAAAATTCACAAACTTCTCTTACATGTCTATCAGTGCCCTTGAAGTTCGTCCCACAATCGGACCGAATTAGAGAAGGCAGTCCCCGGCGGGAGACAAATCTGCCTAACGCTGCTATGAAAGCGTCCATGGTGAGTGCACTCACCACCTCCAAATGAACGGCTTTAGTGGCCAAACAAACAAACACACACAAATAAGCCTTTTCAGTCTTAGCATTACGGAGTCGCGACGTTTTTATAGTGAACGGTCCCGCGAAATCAGTTCCAACTCCTAAGAAGGTCATCGATTCATTCACACGATCAGCAGGCAAATCACCCATTTGGGGCTGCATCGTCTCGGGGCGTAAACGATAGCAGGGCAGACATCGAAAGATAACAGATCGGATTATTCTTCGCGCTGACAAAATCCAAAACTCCCGTTGGAGGAGCGCGGTCAATGCATTACATCCGGCATGAGCATTCTTCACATGGCGATCAATGATCAACAATCGCACCAATGGTCCGTCCTTGGGGAGCAACAGGGGATGACGTGATCTATAAGGCAAGTTAGCGTGCCTCAATCGGCCTCCTACACGCAACAATCCTTTATCATCCAGAAAGGGAGTCAAACGCACCAAGGGTCCTTTCAATTTGGACGTCCCGGTACGGAAAATCTTAAGTTCCGGTTCAAACGCTCTAGACTGGGTCATACGCACCCAATGCAGAAGAGCATCTTGGCGCTCCTGCGGTGAGAGGACCGGACACAAATCTTTGTCCTGAGGCCGGCGACAATTTCGTATAAATCTTCTTATCCAAGCGGTCACGCCGAGCAACTTGTCCAGAGAACTGTAGCGGTCTAATAAAAATTCCCGCTCTGGAGCCGCCATAGTCTCGACAGCGTGAACATGCAAGCCCGGATTTGGTACCTTCACCACAGCTGGTGTGGAAGGCCAAGACGGTTGTAACAACCAGTCGGGACCCCACCACAGAGTGTGGTCAATAAGCTGAGGGGCTTCGCTGCCACGTGATGCACAGTCAGCCTGGTTTATTTCACCTGGCACGTGGCGCCAAATCAACGTGGCCTTCGAGGCCTGTATTTGGGATACCCGATTGGCCACAAATACTTCCAGGGAGTGGACGGAGTTCTTAATCCAACACAGGACAACCTGACTGTCGGACCAAGCAAAGAGCGACTCAAAGTCCACACTACGTCCCAGGGTGTCAACAACGTGGTTCATCAACCGAACCAGAAGAGTAGCTCCAGACAATTCTAACTTCGGAATCGTTAATCGAGTCCGAAGTGGAGCAACCTTACTCTTAGCAATTAGCAAGTGGAGCTTAACAGCTCCTCTATCATCGACCGTCCGGATATATACGACGGCTGCGTATCCACTCTCAGACGCGTCACAAAAGCCATGAAGGCTGGCCGTACACCGTCCCTTAGGCAGTATATGTCTAGGGATACTAACACGGTTAATGTCGGGGAGAGACAACATGAAGGACTCCCAATCTCGCAGCAAACGGCCCGAGAGGGGCTCATCCCACGACACTTCGGCTGACCAAAGTTCCTGTAGGAAGCATTTCATCCAAAACACTATGGGACTAATCCAGCCATTTGGGTCAAAGGTACGAGCTACTGTAGACAAAACCAACCGTTTCGTCCAGACCTTGGGGCTTGGCAGCTCCAATCGATAGGTGAACGTGTCCTGGACAGGTCTGTATTGCACTCCCAAAACAGACAGTAAATCTGGAGTGTTGGCATTCTCAAAAATATGAGGCTCCTGCTGGTGGTCGTCTGGCAAGTCACACAAAAGCTGAGGTGAGTTGGACATCCACTTCCTCAGTTCATAACCACCAGCCCCGAGAAGAGCAATTAGTTCATCTCGCAAAATCAAGGCTTCCTCGACACTAGAGGAGCCCGTACAAATATCATCAACAAATGCATCCTCCTTGAGAACCAAGGATGTGCGAGGGTATCGTAATCGTTCACGTTCAGCGAGTTCCACAAGTGAGCGAATTGCCACAAAGGGGCTCGAACGCAAACCGTATGTATTGGTGTTCAGCTCGTAGACCAGCATGGGATCCCTGGGCTCCTCCCTCCATAATATGAGCTGATATCGTCTATCGTCCGGGTGAATCACAGTCTGCCGAAACATCATCCGGATATCGGTCACAAAGACGACGGCATGGCGACGGAAGTTGGTCAATACATCACCCACCTCGTGGTGCAACTTCGGTCCAGCATGCAGACATTGATTCAGCGAAACTCCGGTAGACGTAGGAGCTGACCCATCAAAAACAACGCGTATCTTCCCGGTGGAAGGTTTCAAAACCACGTGGTGAGGAAGAAAATTATGTTCCTCGTTTCGCCAGTCCAGTCGCGAGACCGACATGTGCCCCAGTTGCTCATATTCTCGCATGAAGTCGACATACTTCTGTTTGAGGTCGGAGTTCCTACTCATACGACGCTCCATGGACAGCAGCCGCTTCTCGGCCAACGGCCGGGAGCTGCCAAGTGAGGGGCGAACTGACAAAAAGGGCAAACAAGTGATCAGCCGTCCCGAGTGAAGGCGACCTGTATTGTTCTGGTAGAACAACTCACACTCCTCGTCCAAGGGGTTCACTCGCTTCACGGTAGGTGGCTCTTCCACCTCCCAAAACCGTTGAAGGACATCCGATAAGGTGGAGCTAACAGTTATGTAACTGTCCACCGATGGAGATGGTGGGTTATGCCTAACTGGTCCCATCACTACAAACCCAAGCGATGTAGATAAGGCTACCAGCCCACCCTTCTGTAACTCTCTCCTCTTCCCACAATACACGCGGCCTAGAACATCGGCACCGAGCAATAAGTGAATCGGACCGGTTCGGTGGAAGGAAGGGTCAGCCAAGGTCAATCCTGATGTCGCATCAACGACAGCGCGCGAAACGTGCTGTTGCGGAAGCTGACCAACAACCTTCTCATAAACAATCGCGGTAGCGCCAATTTTGGGCGCTGAAGAGAAGTGGGGGGAGAAGGAGAACAAAACCTGACCGATCGGATCCGGGATCCGCAGGTCTCCGATTCCTCGTACCGATTCAAGGTATGGAGATGTGTTCAAACTCAACTGCCGGACCAGCCAGCTGGAGGCAATGCAACCCTGAGCTCCCGTATCCAAAAGGGCGCGAACTAAAACAAAGGTGCCCCTCGGGCCCCACACCTGTACGGAGGCTGTTGGTAACAGCACCTGCTCCTGTGGGGGGGTTGCAGCCGACAGTTGGTTTAGTGAAAATCCTCCCGCATTCCCCGCAACGGGGGGGAAGGGGGGTCCGAAGAAAAATGCGTGCGCGGCGGAGGAATAGGGCGCTCAAGGCGCTCGAGCGGGTCCCAATCCGGCACGTACATACCCCGACCAAAGCTGCATCGGGGGGCCGGGCGGTGCCCATGATGGGCGAAAGTTGGGGGAGCTCGCGATAAACGAGGTCTCTCCATCAGAGGGGGAGAGAAGCGTATCGGCTCCCGGCGTGGCTCCCTAATTACCGCGGCCCAATCCCGCGGTGGCGCCTCATAAGCGGCGCGTCGATCCCCCCCGCCCGTAGGGGGGGTGGGGCGCCCAATCCTCTCACTGGAGGGGGGGCGCCTGTCCAATCTCCGCGGAGGGGTGGCACGCCCCTCCGATCTCCTCGGAGAGGTGGGTGACCTAGGAGGGCCCCCGCCCGTGTGCGAGTCCCTCTCTCTCACCACCTCACGAGTGTCTCTATTGTTGAAGCACAAAAGGGGGTGATGGGCCCCTCCACAACAGTGGCAATCTCGTGGGTGGGGGCAAGCCGATGCCATATGGGCCCCCAGGCAGCGGTAGCACCAATTCCGCTGCTTGGCCATATTCCTACGCCCCTCGGTGCGTAGGCCAACAAATTTGGGACAGGCCGGCAAACGATGGCCATCCCGCTTGCAACACTTGCAAGGCATCGGCCTCTCCCTGTGTGGAGAGTTCTGCCGCACTGCAGTATACTGCTTGTACGGGCGGCGCTCTCTCCGTGGCGCTGCCCGGGTTGCCTCATAGCGACCTGTACTCGGTCCCGGTATAGGAGCCAGATCCAAGTGGTCGGTCATCCGACACTCATCCTCCAAAAATCTGAGGAGATCCGAGAAGGGGGGGGAGGTACGAGGCACTATTGCCCCCGTACCTTTGTTCAAAGCGTCCCTTCATCTCCATGGGAAGCTTATCGAGGATGAGGTGGAGCAAAATAAAGGACCACTGGTCCACCGGTAGATCAAGTCGTTTGAGCGCGTTAATAGCGCTCAGCAGCGGGTTCAAAATCTCCTTCCTCAATGAGGAGACCCGCGATACTCGTGGCAGCCCTAAAATGGCAGCCACATGTGTGTCCGCTAGCAAGCGAACATTCTGATACCGGGCGGTCAACAACGCCCTTGCAATATCATAACTGTCATCATTGACAGGTAGATGCTGGACAAGTACACCAGCCTCTCCACGTAAGGCAGAGAGCAAATAGGCCAATTTCTGGCTAGGGAACAGGTCGTCCCTCGAGTGAACCAGGCTATCAAAGAGGTTAATGAACCCCATCCAAGAAGCCAGGTTCCCATCAAAGGTTGGGATGTCTAAAGTGGGCAGTCTGCCCAGCAAGCCGGCCGGGGTAGGCTTGACCTCCCCGGGCGTGCACGACTCACCCCTCCGGACGGATAGGATTGCCTGAGCCTTGTTTATAATCACATCCGCCTGTTCAAAACACTGATCATAATCGGCATTAAATTGGTCGACTGCCCGCAACTCAGCGGCACCCTCGGCTGGGTGGTCGAGCAGATATTGTTGATGAGCAACGAAAAGCTGCTCCAATTCCTTCAAGCGAGCCGGTACTCCCTCATGCCGAATTAACAAGGCCTGTTCTCGGTCTGGTCGGTCTACCAAAGCGACGGCACTAGCAAACCATCTCAAAATCTTTTGTGCACCCGCGCGGGCACCACTAAGCGGGCTGACTGGCGGGACCATTTTGCACCAAAATTAAGATACTCTATAATAATACACAGACAAACAGACCGACAACCGCAGACAATAAAACAGATCGGGAGGAACTTCAAAGGCAGAACAAAATATATAAACAAACCAAAATCAAGTGTAAATGCTAGAACTTAACTAGAACAACAAAGGCATTTAACAACAAAATTTTTCAAACAAATTAAATTCAAGCATTAAGTCAATAACTTAACAAACATAATATTCAAAGGCAAACAAAACAAAATCAAATGTAAATGCTAAAACTTAACACAGCAATATAGTGTATTACAACAACAGCAAAGTCATTTAGCAGCAAAATCTGTTAAACAAATTAAATTCAAGTATAAGTTTACAACTTAACAAACAAAATATTCAAGGGCAAAACAAAGATATGAAAAAACAAACCAAAATCAAATATAGGTAAATGCTAGAACTTAACTAGAACAACAAAGGCATTTAACCCCAATTTTTCATATACAATGACAATTAGTTAAGGAGATCGGTCCACAAATGAGCTGGTAGTCGGTTTAAAATCAGCAATAAAACCAATTAATATGTATTGCCCGTTTGGACAACCAACAAGATTACAATATCAATTGTACAATACTAATCAAATACTCAAATCTAAGAACCACTCAAATCTAAAAACCACGCTCTGCTACCAAGAGATGGTGGTGCCCCAAGTAGACTCCACCACGTCGGTGTTTCACCGAGTAAGGAATTTTGGGTTGATTGCTGATGCCCTACTACCCGCTCATCGAAAGCATTGTGGCTTACCCCGATTCCCGTTGTCTCCGTCCGTCTCCTCCGTAGCCGGTGGACTTCCTGAGCTAGCTCGAAGGAAGTCGCGGCTCCTGAAGTTCTGCAGTGGATCCACCGGTGGAGACCGGAGCACTACAAAGGCCTATTAGGCCACCACGACTCACACACGCGATTTTGATACCTTGCACAACACAAAGCGGGCTTTCGCACCCCGATATTAGGTGCGCCGCGCAAATCACTATTTGCTTGAATATTGTGTATTATATTTTATTCCGGCCCGCACATAACCTCTAAGCATGTCATGACATTTCGACTCGACTCAACTGACATATCACATGCGGCCGGCCGCCAAAAAAGCTGTCACTGCACAGACTAGAATGCAGTGCCGCCACTCGCTCTTCCTCGAGCGTGAACAGTCATTTTGGAATTATTTCGAGTTGCGCGAGTCTTTATCTAGGTGTGCGATATGTCATAATAATTTATTTACTTCTAACACAAGTACAATTTACAATTATGGTATTTGACAGTTCTTTTTTAAGATTTTATTTCAGAACTTGCTTTTTCTCGCGACTTCGTCCTCGTGGACGTCCTTTTTATTGATTTCCTTTACAAATCCCCCCCCCCTCCCTTTACACCCTTAAGGAATGATTACGAGGATAAAAACTATTCTTTATCCATCCCCACAGCTTAAACTATCTCCATACCAAATTTCATCTAAATCGGTTCAGCGGTTATCAATTCCCTATACAAACTTCCATCCATTTTCTCCTTTTCTTAAAGGGCGATTTCTGCAATAAAAGCTATTTTATGTCCTTTCCTGGGACTCAAACTATGTCTATACCAAATTTCATCTAAATCGGTTCAGTAGTTTAGGCGTACTTGCGTAACACACAGACAGACAGAGTTACTTTCACATTTATAGTATAATAATATAGGTAAGGATTCAGAATGTCACTACAAGAATTGTTTTTTTTTTATTACTTATCTCCATGACAAAGGAAAGTACAATATACTTAAGGTATTTTCTCGATTGTCTCTACTACATTGCTGTGAATAATGTTTAAAATTAATAGCATGTGCATTAATATTTATAAGCTGGATATACCACGGTGCACTCTTTTAATCAATGAAGGAGGCTCTGATGCTCTCCACCGTCCCGCATTGGGCTAGCGTGGTAGAAGATAGCCCAATACCCTTTTCTATTGCCATCCTGACCCCGAACCTGCGCTTTTTGGAGGCGGAGACTTCAAGGAAAGAGATTCAGCTACTGATCAGCGGAAAAGCCGCTGATGCACGCGCGGTCCATCATACCCAATGGGCAGTCTAGTTTACTTAGCCCTTTGAAAGAAATAAACCAAAATACAATAAGAATGAATACAAAAAAAAGAATGGAAAAAAAAACAATAAAATAGGATATACTTAATGTTAGAAAGTGTGCAAGGCCAACAAAGGACCCTGTCTCAGCGCAATGCTTCCAAGTCATGGTGCAAACGATTATCCAGCCTGAAAAAGGGACTATTTTTATGTATAAAATATTGTTATCGACAAATCATTGGCAGCACTACTGTGATGAATATGACACGACACGGGGCGTTGGACGCGTGATGTTTCGCGAGGGCTTAACAATGCACAAAACGTACGAACCCAGACACTTCCACAATACTGGGACGTGGGGAGAAATAACAAAACTCTTATGTACCTATATCTAAATAATATACGATAACTGACCCTATCCCATTCCTAAGTGAATATTATTTGAATCACTAAGTGAATAGGGATGAGCCGGCATTTGAATATATGAAATCACTTACACGAATACAAAACATTGAATGAAAACAACAGCTTTATTACTAATTTATTAAAATTAATCAGTAATGATCATCAAATTCAGGCTAAAAATGTTTAATGCATCCGACATCATGGCTATTAGCATTAAGTATAGTGTTCTCAATGAGCCATGATCTCGGATGCAATAAAATCATACATCGCTTACATTTTATTCGTAAATGCTGAACATTATCTTAAACTCCACACAAAGTAAAGTTAAAGGATTGTGTTAATTTTATAACATATTTTTTAAATAAAATATTGTCAGACCTTTACCTAAGAGCTATTTGGGTCTCTTGTTAAACGAAGAACTACAATAAAAGTAATACCTACTCATGAAATTCTCTGCCAGTTGAAAACATTTAACAATTATACAGTTATGAAAAATATGCAGTTTGTAATTAGATTTCGCTGAGTCAAGATAGTATTTCCCTTGGGAATAAAATGTCTTGACAGTGATTTCGTTTAATTCGAATATCCAGTGTTTATTGGAAACCGTGTTTATTGGAGTTGCTCGATGTTCAGTTCTCTCGCCGTTAAGCACAAAGCATCAGAAAACATTCCAACGGGCTTTACAACAATGTATCCCGCTGCATTACTGAACACTGTATAGATATTTTTCAATAGAATTTCATACATTGGATTGTTCGACTGTCAGAACGCATTTCGAATATATCTCTTTTCTGACGGAATATTTTAAAAAACTGCATTTGAAAGATTTCATCGTAACTTATTAAGCGTTATGTTGTTACTGGATGTTTTGTTATTTTTGTGCAAGACTTGTTTAAAACAAATAATTTTATGTGTTATACTTTAAATGTTGTAAATTATTTGAATAGTTTTATTGTAACTGTCGAGCGTATTGGAAGTACTCGTACTGGGAGCGACGGTGGCGCTGTGAACTTGGCACTGGCCTTCTAATCGGGAGGTCCGGGGTTCGAGATTGCCATGTAGCAATGTGTTTTTCCGTTTTTTGAATTTCATATGTACGTTTATCCGACGCTCCTACGGTGAAGCAAAGCATCGGGAGGCAACCTGCATACATCTGCGAAGAAATTCAAAGGTGAATGTGAAGTCGACTAATCCGCACTGGGCCAGCGTGGTTGACTGAGACCTAAAACACCTAACTTAGGGTAGGTTTGAGCTACTCGGTGGGGACGTAAATGAGCTGATGATAATGATTGTACTGTCTTTTATTTACACGAGTAGTCTTTAAATAAAACAACACCATTCAAATTTACTCGCGAATATTTGGTTTTAAACATTTCCATTATTTAGCCCAATGCTTTGAACGCTTTCAGCACTCATGATCACGCGGTAACTAAAGCTGGGGGTTATAAAGTGGAGATTAACATTGGATTTATTGATTTATTATTTTATTACCGTCATTCCATATGTTTATATGGTCCGGATCTATGTCTCCGTGTCCGTGACTTCGGCATTCTGTTGACGGGCTTGGTATTTTTAAGTCATTTCACGATGAAGCAGTTGGAATACTCCAAGTCAAACATTATATAATATTGAAATTTGGAGGTTTTTGAATCTCAATAGCCTCGCATAGCAACATTGGGATGAAGCGGTGTTGTTTATCTGTGGTTTATCAAATGAATAATGGCTGGATCCGTCAAGAGTGAGTTCACAAACTGCAGATTTTGTTTCGCATCTATATTTTACGCTATATGCTCTTTAATCCGTTTAGCAATACTTTCCTTTGTTTGACCTTTATAAGTAAAGACACAATTGAAAAACGTTAAGAAGAAAGATTTGTTACAGTAGAAATAACATTTAGTCTGTATATTTAAATATAGATCAGACATAAAAAAAGTTTCTTATGAATCGGGATCAGCATTATAAAACTAGAGTTTTTTATACAAGATCGGGCAAACAATCAGACTGTCATCCTTATAGTAAGTGGGTTCAGCCCCCGCAGCATGAACACCGAAACACGATATGGTAAAACGATAACTCGATATGAACTCTCAAAATATTGAATTATCAAATCAAATCAAATCAAATCTTTATTGCTGACTAAGGTGTGATACAGATGTTGTTATAATTAGAGTTCTTGATTACCTAGTCACCCTTTTCAGGTATAGCAATGTTGGTGAGGGCTCCCTATCTACAATTTATGTTTTACTATTTCATTTAATGTATAATTCCTTACTTCAATACAGATAAATCGAACTAAAATTATATAAAATTATGTCAATGAATGCAAATTACCAACAAATTAAATTATTACCAAATTAACATTTAGCCAATGCACGGTATAATTAGGTATGTGGTGATGTCATATTTTTTAATAATAATTATATAAAGTTAATAAAAATGGAAACATTAAATTATTCAGTTACTTAATTTAACTTAAATTGGTTGATGTCATATCAATATCTTCTATGAAATTTATTATTCGAGTTCTTAAATATAAATAACAGTCTTCTAAATTATAATAAACTACAAAATTATTTTACGGGAAAATATAAAATTCCCACTGGAAAACAATAACAACGTGGGCGAAGCCGCGAGTGGAAAGCTAGTCAAATATAAGGCTAGCAAACACCGTAGTCACTTGGTAAATAGGTAATCGTTTACTGAATAAAAACATTTTTCAATTAAATAGTGTCTCAATTTATTTTGGTATGATGTTAGTTTTGTTTCATTTTTTTATATCAGGTGGTAGTTTATTATATATTTTTACAGCCATGTAGTATGGGCTGCAATGTAACATTTTCAACCTTGATTCCGGTAAGTATAACCTATTTCTGTGTCGTGTATTTACACTGTGGGTATTGTGGAATATAATGGCCACATTGAAAATTTATCGACATTAATATAATAATATAAATAATGGCCAAAATAACAACACCAATATCCAAAACACACTCAAAACATAAAGATCCAACGCTTTCAAGGTCATGCTAGGGGCGGTAGGGATGTAGGGCGGCTGATGTGTGCTCAAGTGTGCGATGTTGAGCAGAGCATGTCTACCGTCAAGTGTTGCCCCTACGTCCACGCCGTACATCCTGGTAATACTTGGATCCTTAACAGGCATCGCACATTACCAACTACCCTGGGGTCCAAGTAGCTAAAGGAAGCAACGCTATCTCGCCAGTGCAGTCCAACACGGTGAGAGATTCCATTTCCCCTTACTCCCATGTTCCAGTATTCCCTCTACCCCTCCTACCTTACTCCTCAGTCCCTTCTAAATCCCTACTTTTACCCAAACCCAATCCAGTGGTGTTAGGCGAACCGTAGCCGATGGATGCGTGGCCAAGGGGGTGCTTGGTCCCTAACGGTGCCTCCTCAGGGAGATGGCAATCCTGGGGTAGTAATTTTGCCTTACCTAGGCACGCGGGGCTCTGCTTGGGTGGACTTTTTAGTTCCCTAGCTTCTCGTGGGACGTGTATGGAAAAACGAACCCAAAATTGCTTTGATCTGGGCGATGAACGACCAGAACCATCTAGCAGCTTGACTGCATCAATACCCGACTTATCGGAGTTGTTTCTCGGATCTGAGGGAGACTTACTAGCCACCACGGATCCCGATACAAGCGACCGTGGATCGATACCCGATGCCGAAGGCACGAGGCTGACTGAAATAGACTCACATGTGCCAGCGATATCGAGAGATCGTCCACGGAAGCGATTTAATTTAACCGGAGCGGCGCGAAAACGTCTGAAGCGACTCGTGGCGGAAGGAATGGACCCTTCAGAGGCCTACAAACTCTGCTACGAGCGGATGACGAAAACGCACGATCCGGAGAAAAATGTGGCAGGTGCATCTTCCTCAGATCGAAGACCGGTCAAACGGATTCGATCGGAGGAAGAATCACCTGGTGACCACATCAGAAAGACTTCGCGTACTGGCGAAGGCTCAGCCGCCGGGGCGCTCCAAACGACTGGTACTGGGACCTCTGCTGTTAGTACGCCAATGGCAGGTCCATCGACAGCGAAGTCTTTTAAAGACGCCCTCACGGACATCCGAGTGGGGATCCGTAACACGGAACCCATGTCGGATGATCAACTTGGGCTTGTTAAGCGTGGCATTCTTAGGGCGATAATAGACGACCCTGGGAATGAGGCGGGCCCAAGTTTTGAGGGCTGCACTTTTAAGCCGGGCTGGCTTCAAATCGTCGTTAAGGATGAATACAGCCGGGCTTGGCTAGAACGGAACATTGGGGCTATCAAGCCATGGCCAGAGGCTGATCTTTCACTCATGAGTGAAAAGGAACTGCCCAAGGCCAGGATTGGTATACTCTTTGTTCCTAAATCCGAGGCCGAATCTCCAAAAGACGCAATACGACTTCTGGAGAAGCAAAACGGACTAAGGACCAGTATGTGGAAGGTGCTAAGCGTCAAGACTGAACGGGACGGAATCACCATCGCCCTTTCGGTTGATGATGCTTCAGTTGAGGCCTTGCGCGCACTGGACTTTAGGCCGCGGCTCGGGTTTAAGAAAGTTCTTATTCGCATTCGAGGAGAAAACATCTCAACGAATGCGAATGAGAAAAGCAAACCTAGCTCCTCTGGAGCAAAGAAACTGCCGGCAGGTCACGCTAGGCCACCGACATTACAAAAGAACCCAAACTCTGGGGCTGAGAGCCAACGCAATAGCGGAGAGCCTCAGCCCGGGAGTTCGGGAACTAATAAGCGTCCTAAAGGTCCACCTTCGGGGAAAAGGACCAAAATAGGACAGCCACAAGTGGCGAAAACCGCTAGCAAGGTCAAGGACGGTCCTAACGTCCAAAGACCTGGCAAACGGTCATAAAACGCCACTTACGAACACTTTACAAAACACCACACACCACACAACACACAATGGCACAACTACACAAAAACACAAATAACACACATGTGGTTCAAATTAATTTGCACCATGCTAGAGCCGCTACAGCGGTGCTAGAAAAAATCTTCACAGAGAAGAACTTACACATCGCTCTAATCCAAGAACCGTGGCTGGCGAACAACAACACGGTATCCGGACTTGGTTCTGCTGGTAAGGTTGTATATAACGTCGGTGGAATCAAGCCAAGAGCGTGTATCTTATTCAATAATGACGTTGACTTTTTATGTATACCAGGGCTATGCACCGATGACCTGATTGCAGCTTTCGTGAATACCAAGAGCGGTAATAGACGCCTCATCATCTGCTCCGCTTACCTGCCTGGTGAGAAGAACGACCCATCCGAAGGATTGGCGAAAGTGGTCGAGTACGCAAACGAACACAACGCCGAACTTCTGATTGGGTGCGACGCGAATGCGCATCACACCAACTGGGGCAGCTCAGGTATCAACGCAAGGGGTGAGTTATTATATGACTTTATCCTAGCTAACTGTCTTCAAATAGTTAACAAGGGCTGCGTGCCAACCTTTTTAACTAGATCAAGGCAGGAGGTTCTTGATTTAACTCTTGCTACTAACAATTTATCCAGGACGATTAACGACTGGCAAGTTAGTAACGAAGTTTCAATGTCCGATCACCGACACATTACTTTCGTATTGAACACATCAAACATGTACGAAACCATTACCTTTAGGGATGCAAAGGCCACAGACTGGAACCATTACAGGAGAAGTCTCCAAGACAGACTCCGCGATATCCCTAAAACCATACGATCTCTTGAATCGCTGGAGTATGTTGTGGATCAAGTTACTGAAGCCATAACAGCCTCGTATGAAGAGAGCTGTCCTCTAAAAACTAAGAGGAACAACAAAATACCATGGTGGAACGCAAAACTCAGTAAACTAAGAGATGAAGCACGCAGGCTGTTCAATAAGGCTAAGCTGACCAAAGACTGGAGCTCGTACTCTAAAGCCTTAACTGCCTACAATAAAGAAATACGGAGGGCGAAAAGACTTTCATGGAAAAAGTTCTGCGAGGAGATTACTAAACTCCCTCAAGGAGCTCGAATCCATAAGGTTCTAGCAAAATCGCCTACCAACCAACTGGGACTACTAAAGAAACCAGATGGAACATTCACTGAGACAGCGGAAGAGACCCTCGAACTATTGGCGTCAACGCACTTCCCTGGATCAGTACTAGCGTCTAACATCGCTATTAGGGCTGCTCCTCACAACTGCCTCTCCAGGCCTAGTAATGAAGACTGGAGAAGAGCAGCGATGAATATCAGACCTAACAAAGTTGAATGGGCTATAGATTCATTCAAACCTTTTAAATCCGCGGGTGAGGATGATATCTTTCCTGCTCTGCTACAACAGGGTAAGAATATCCTTACTCCGGTTCTGGTAAACATCTTCAGAGCTAGTTATGCCTGGGGATATATACCAGAAAATTGGACTATGGTAAAAGTTCGATTTATTCCCAAGGCTGGTAAAAAGGACTACGCGCAGCCAAAGTCCTTTAGACCCATAAGCCTCACCTCCTTCCTACTGAAAAGTATGGAAAAGGTCATTGACGTGTGCATTAGAGACGGACCACTAAGAAAACGTCCTCTGCATGCAAAGCAGCACGCTTATCTAAAAGGAAAATCTACAGAAACTGCCTTGCTCGAACTAACCGACAAGATAGAACGGGCTCTAGAAGATAAACAAATAGCCCTCTGTGCTTTCCTAGACATAGAAGGAGCCTTCGATAACGTAACCATTGAAACCCTTTCCAAGGCAATGGGCGACAAGGGGATTGATAAAACAACAACCCGTTGGATTGAATCGATGCTCCTTAACAGAATTATCAGTCTTCACGGAACCGTAAAAGGCTTCAAAACAACAAGAGGGTGTCCACAAGGAGGCGTCCTATCGCCACTACTGTGGTCACTTGTTATTGACCGCTTGTTAACTGAAGCCTCAGAAAAGGATTTAGATGTTCAGGGCTACGCAGATGACGTTGTAGCATGCGTCATTGGTCCCTGCCAAAGCACTGTCTCATCTATACTACAAAAATCTCTTAACATCATCGATAGATGGTGCATTGAGAACAAATTGTCGGTAAATCCAAACAAAACGACGATAGTTCCCTTTACCAGAAAGCGCAAGCTAAACAAGCTGGTAAATCCTGTTTTAAGGGGGACTCAAATACCTTTTTCCACAGAAGTCAAATATTTGGGCGTTACGATCGACCAAAAATTGACGTGGAATAGTCACATTTACAATGTAATCCAAAAGGCAAAAAGTGCTTTAGGAATATGTTGTCGTTTAGCAGGAGCGAAATGGGGCATAAACCCAAAAATCGCCCTGTGGATGTACACTGCGATCGTCAAGCCTATGGTAACATATGCCTGCGTGGTTTGGTGGAAAAAAGTCACGCAAGTGACAATTATCAACAAGCTAGGCGGTCTACAACGAACAGCTTGCCTTATGGTAACTGGCGCCATGTCTACAACCCCAGGAGCTGCGCTTAATGCCCTGCTGAACCTACCGCCCCTTCATCTATTTATAGTGAAGGAGGCGAAAGCTAGCATTTATAGAATAGAAAGCACTGGGAAGGTAAACTGGTACTCTCAAGCATTGAGGTCACTGCGACAAACAGTGCTTGAACAAAAACAACTAGCTATGACTACAGATGTCATGCTTCCACTCTGTAATTTTACTAAAAACTACTCAGTGGAACTACCAAGCAGAGAGGAGTGGGCGGAAGATCATAACCTCTGTAAGGCTGGAAGCCTAGTTTGGTTCACAGACGGTTCCAAAATGGGTCAAAATGTAGGATGCGGGGTATATGGTGTCAGACCGAGCTTTAACAAAAGCGTTAATCTTGGTCAGCACGCTACTATATTCCAGGCGGAGGTGTACGCCATCATAGAATGTGTAGAAGCTAATCGCCAACGAAACTACAAAAACCAAACCATTTATATCTTTTCAGATAGCCAAGCAGCTCTTAACGCTATTCAATCGAATGTTATATATTCGAAACTGGTGACAGACTGCGTAAATAAACTAAATGACCTGGGACAACAGAACAGAGTTATTCTGAAATGGGTACCAGGACATTCAGGTGTCGTCGGTAATGAAAAGGCCGATGAAAAAGGGCTGGAGCGGAGGGTCAACAGATAGGTCCAGAACCTTTCTGTGGCATCTCGAAACGTCATGCCATGCAACTCCTTAAGGAAAGCCTTCTAAGCGAATCAAAAAAATACTGGCTAAACCAACCAGGATTAGTACACGCTAAAACCTTGATAGAAGGATACTCGCAAAAACGAACTACTGAACTTTTACAGTTCAGTAGGACGAACACCGGTGCGATTGTTAGGGCCTTAACTGGTCACTGCAAGCTAAACAGACACCAATTTCACATGAAATTAAGTGAATCTGATATTTGCAGATTTTGCGAACAGGAGCGTGAAACACCCCAACACCTCTTGTGCGATTGTGGACCTCTAAGTCACAAACGAAGTATCCACATGGGAAGACACTTAATCAGCCCAGGGGAACTGAAAACTCTTAAAGCCAGAGCCATCTTGGATTTCCTGGTGGCGGCCAGGCTAAAAGAGATACTGTAACTTGGCGGCGAGTCACAAAAGATCTTTTAGGTCGCAGTGACTACAGCTTCATTGAAGTTGCATAGCCCCAACAATAAGAATAATAATAATAGGGGCGGTAATATATAATACATGTGTCTCTTACAAGGTTCTTATATATTCAAACCCTTTTTTAGCGAGGTGGAATGCTGTTGCGCACCGTACTGGGGGAACTCCCCTTGCTGAGTGCGTTGCATAACCACTAAACCAATCTCGATGTCTATCATGTTCATAGTCGAGGTGATCCGGGAACTGGAAAAGCCCAAATAACCGGAAAACCCCGTGACAGCCCGACCAGCTACGGTTCAGGTCTTAACGCCTGTGGAAGATTACTCTGCACTGGAGGGACCTATAGTCATGCACATCAAGAACCACATACCGGGCAGGGCACACCTAGGGCGGTCATGGAAGGTGGGCTACAAAAGCCCGGCTTCTACCGCCCAACCGTCTGCGTCAGAGAGGAGCAGCACGTGGTTCGTTTTACCGCTCCTATGATGTGATCCCGCGCACAAGTAAGCGCGCCGTAGGCTGGCGAGTAAATCAGTCGGGGACAGAGTGCACTAAGGTTTCGAGTGTTCCCGTCCGTGTAATGCTCAGTTTGACTCGGGTGTTTCTTGGTAGCCTAGAAAAGGGCCCCCTGTATGTGATGGTGTATGTGATTGTCTATGTAGTTGTTCTCAACAACTCAAGAGAACCAAAGCTTCATTGCTGGGCTTTGAACGACGTGGTCTACAGAAAGGGAAGCGCTCCTACCGTCGCTGGTGTCCAGAAGCTGCTCATAGATTGTGTGTATGTTACGCGATTATTATTTATATAGTAGATTCATATTGTCAGTGACAAGAATTTCCATTCCATTATGATTATGATTCCATTATGTCTATGTGACCACTTACTATCTGTGACTGTACGCTGACCATTTGAAATGGTGACGATTTATATTCTGACCATTTGAAAGTCTGACGTTTTAAAAATCTGATCAACTGAATACAAACGAAGTTATGGCGTCATTGAAAATTCGAATTGTAAAATTAATTTTCTAATTCCCTATACATTTTTTTTTCACCGACCGAATTATTTGTATGTGGGGATTTACCCTTGTATAACTATATGTACGACACTAATCATTAGCTGTGTCGTTAACAAATGTTTATCATCATAATATCAATGTTAATAACAGGCAATAGTTCCTCAGTTGTTAAGGAATCCAGGTGAAAGTCGCCTCCATCCTCGGCCTTATATTCACTTACCAGCAGGTGAGATGAAAGCCCAGAGTCTGTTAGGTATAAATAAAGCATCGCGCACTACAAGCAACAATAAGTAAATATTTTCCTCGTCAACTTGAATTCAGAATGTCGAGAGAAAGGAATACGAGCTGTCGTATTCACTTCGGATTCTTCGAAAGGAGTGCCGCAGGGTACAACTTTGGGGCCAATGCACCTCACGCTTAAACAGAAGACGTGCAAAGATGGCGTACGTGGGCAGGTGGCGTGTAATCTCATAAAGTCCATCAACGTTAATGTGACGTACATTTACAAGTGAGTGAAGTGAGGATTGTTTGTTTACAAAACACTAAAAGCACTCTTAAGCATTCTCTTTGTGAACTGTGAACATTTTCAAAGCGCCGGATTCCTCGAAATGCAGTGAATAAGTGTGCTGTAAAACAAGCATAGATTGTTTGTTTGTGCTTTCATCAATGCCTTATTGGTAGTTGATAATATATTTGTTTTAAGAACTCGATTCTATCAATCGATGTTAATAAACGTAAATTTAATATAATGAAATAGAGACTTTTCTTACTACGTGTGGGTTTTTGGGATATGTCAATATGCAATGGCAAGCAATCTCACCGGTTAGCTTGGGTTCCGTATAGCGTCCCGCTGTCTGAAATCTAGTTCTTACATCAAGAAGTGTTAATGTTTTCATTAACTTTTGAGCAATACACTCAAATCTGCTCTAAAAGCTATCAACGACTATTAAAGAAAATCCACCGTAATATTTCAATAAAAAACCGCCCAAATTACGAGGCCTTAATCGGGCTGATAATAGACAAATTAATAAGGGAAGTAAAGCATTTTTACAAGCCCGTCTGATCCCGAGGTGCTCGGTCCGGGCAGATTATTTGTTAATACCCTTCGTTTCGCCGTGAAAAGAAAGTTTACGGACAATAAATTGATGTAATTGAACTGGAAATTGCTTGTTTTTGACGAAATTACGCCCGGGGAATTTCACCTTTTTACACAATGATTTTGTCGTTCATTTTTTAAAATGATTCGCCGACGAGGGAACGTTAATCTAGTTGTTGAGTGCGCGATTATCGTAATAGGGAATATGCATGATTTTTTTTTATTTCATAAACTAATCAATTACATCTTTATAACATAGAAAAAAATATAAATAGGCTTGAAAATAGTCAAGTTATTGTTCAAAGTGAAATTTAAAGCATTGAATAAATTTGAGCCGTTCAAACGCCACCATTTTGCGCGCGTTTTGATGACGTCATTGGTTTTAGTTGTCATTGATCCCGTGTTTGTTTACTATAGCGTTAGCGCGCCCACATACTTATTTCGTGACTTAATTTCAGTTAATTGTTATACAAATCATGGAAGAAGGTAAAAAACCTTTTTACAAGTATTGTATGGTACCGCAGTGCAAAAACAATATTAATAATATACCCTATAATAGTTATTTTCACTACAAGTGCGGGAAGCCTGTCATTGCAACGAGTTCCGACAAATGTCATCCCGAGCCGAAGGCGAGGGTTGACAGTCGGAACGAGTAAAAATGACAGTCCCGCACGTGTATTGAACAACTATTTTTAATACAGTTGCGAAAAAATGAAACAATAAATACGTAGCAACCATATGTAGCAATGTACCTACCTGCTTTTGGACTTTACAGGTAAAATACTCACACTCGCATTTTCAGCAATTAAACATATTTCCGGTAGTGTTAAATCAATTATATGTTATCAGAGTCACTAATTTTATAGAATTACTAGCTGTGTCGGCGAACTACGTTGCGCCATAATAACGGCGAACTTACGTTTCGCCGTAATAAAAAATAGTTTATGACCTATTCTCAGACCTACTGAATATACACAAACAATTTCATAAAGATCGGTCAAGCCGTTTCGGAGGAGTTCGGTACAAACACTGTGACACGATAATTTTATATTTTAGACTAGCTGTGCTGGCGAACTACGTTTCGCCATAATAAAAAATAGTTTACGACCTATTCTCACACCCACCGAACATACACAAAACAATTCATAAAGATCGGTCAAGCCGTTACGGAGGCGTTCGGTAACAAACACTGTGACACGAGAATTTTATATATAGGATAGAGAGATAGATTCAACTTTTAAGCAAATAACAACAATCAATAATCACGGAGTGAAATTTAAAAAAAAATGGCGCCAAATATGTCGTCGTACGTACACGTGACAAAGCAAATGCGTGCTATGCTTTGCTTTCCGTGTTTTTAAAAGTAAGGTCCGGCCGTGCTTTTTGTTATGCTTTGCTTTTAGGCATGCTTTTACAATACAAAATCTGGTAGACCAGTCTGATTATTTAGCGCAATCTTAACTTAGCATGCTAGAAAAAAGCAGGAGAAAAGCAAAGTGTGTCAGATTCTAGACATTTGACATTTGGTAAAGAAAAAGCACTAGTGCGTAATGGTGGTCATCGGACGCTAAACAGCCCTACAATATACTACTTTTTGAGCAACTGTATTAAAGTGTCTTTTCGTATTCCACGCGATGCGAAATTACGAAAAAAATGGTGTAAGATGATGAGAAGGGTAAATGTATCTCCATTATCGGTTGTATTTTGTTGTAAAGATCATTTTAACTTGTGCTATATTTATGTACAGCTTAGTGTGAATTAGCTATTGAGCAGTAGATGATTCGGTCTAAAACTAACCTAAGTTATACAAAAGTTCATTAAAAACTTATCTAAAGAGCTTGCTTATTCCTATTGCGGTTTTACGAAATTTTGATTTTTTTATTACAACAAAGTTAGCAAGTTAGTTTCAGTTTCGATTCGGCTATAACTATAACTTATTAGCAGAATTGGGCCGCTGATCTGAAACAAGCAAGCACTTAAATACTGAAAGAAAATTTTTAATGTATAAATCGCAATATAGTACTTATTTATTTCATTTTGACAAATAGTATATAAACATAATATCATACTTGAGTGAGCTTCAATAATATAATATTACGTGAAAATTGTAATGATAAAGACGTAAATTAGGAGTTTAGGAACTTTAATGACAAATGGTTATGTAGGTACTTAAGTATAGGTTATGTTTTGTTATAAGTATTATTTAAACATTTATGAATAAAAATCTATGTTCTGGACAAAAATTACCTTGCTGCTTTCAGTCATTTGATCACTGCGCTCGTAAAATCGAGATTTGATGCAAAATATGCTGACATAATAAATGTATCTATTTTCGGTAGATTATCCGATTGTGCTTTGACAAAACCAGTTTCTGTCATCGTCCTAGATTGATTACAAATATATATACACAAGTAATCATACAGGAATACAGTTTTCAACAATTTTTCTCACAAACACTACTAACACATGAACATCGACGCCGATAAATCCACTGAGGCATTGACGTGAATGACCACTGACGTCACATTCCGTTTCGACCAATGGTAATATAATATTTTTTTATAATAATTTTTATATAGTATTTTTTGGGTTTAAATAACAACTAAATAAAAATACCTTTTAAGTATAATGTAAAAGACAATAAAGAATCTAGAAAAAAATATTTGATACAAATTTAAATTTTATGCATATTCCTTATTCGGTTATGTAGAGCCATTTTCTAACTCAAATCCGTAACTTTTAGTTTCGTAATGCTGTCTATATGGCAGCTAATCACAGGTTACACCCAACTGTAGTAAGGGAACCACGAACTAACTACCTGTTAGGAGCAGCTTGAGGTAACACTATCTGCATCCTACCCATGCCTCATTGCTCACCAGCTCACAGTAGGAAGCGACATCCTTACACACTCTTATCTAGCTAGGACCTTTAAGGTGAAATGCAACAGAGATGACCTCACCACCTACTGCTTTAATTAATTCTTGATGCTGAGGTCACCAGGCCGGAGTAATAGAAATAGACTCCATAGATCAGAGACAGACACGGCGCCGACCTACGTCATCTACGCTAGCACCTTACCAAGATACGTCGATAATTACCATCTTGGGAATAGCATTAATGATAACCACGCCTCAGAGTCGGACAATACTCGACGCAAACTTTTGGAGGTTTATTTTATTTTCAATATTTTTATCTACTTAATAATACAGTTTGTTTCCTAATTTATAAATTAAACAAAGTTTTCATTCATTACTTTTTTTGGAAATTATAATCACATATCAAAAAAGGCAACGAATGTATTTACGTAAAAATTCCTTGCAAATAAAAAAATACGAACATTGGCTGTTTTCTCTTCTTAATAATTAAACCAAAAAATATTAATCAAAAATTATATTCTCAATAATTATATTCTATTACAAACAGTCTTTATATTATCTTAGACCCTTATTTATACACACAAAAAATTACAGTATCGGCGTTTTTTTGATGATGCAAAAATATCCGTCACTTTGCGCATTGTCTTTGTATAAATGATCTTCTAATCACTATAAGTCCGTTGACCATCTTCCATATTTGATTCCTCTTGTATTGCTAAAAATCATACTATTTCATCTTTATCGAAGGGTATTCAATTCAACATGACATAATGATGACAATATAAATGTTAAAATTTTATTGTAAGTACCTACTACAAAATCAATAATACTCTATCGGCCGGTTGCACCAAATTTTACGTTTTATTTACGATTTCGTAAAAGAAACAGTAAAGGCCAATATAAATACGTATGAATTTCACCATAATGACTTACCTCTAGTTTAATTGTCGTTTTATTTTATCCTTTACGCTTAAAAATGTTAAAAGTACGGCGCAAATCATATATTAAATAGTGAAACTACCTATTTTTATGTCTTAAGTATTAACTGCTTTTTACGAAATCGTAAAACGTAAAACTTGGTGCAACCATAGGGCCTATTACCGATCCCGATTGATAATTTGTTCATTATTTAATGATCACATCATTGAAATTATGCCATAGTGATGATATCATTGGAGGTCGATAATACGAAATGCAGCATTTCATGACTTCTGTTTCTCAAATTTATACCATGTTATACGATGAAAGATCCATAATTGGCCTGCAGCTGTAAGTTTCACACAACGCTAAAAGTTATTAAAAAAGTAACCATACGCCTCTCGAGCGCATCAACCCGTAATATCGCTAAAACTATGATACCTACTTACCGCACACGCATGAATTGGCTAAGGGCTGATTTTTCAATAGTCAGATAGCTCTTAACTGTAGTTTAAATATGGCGATCTCTATACAAAATTGCGATTTTCTATATAAAAAGCTGTCAAACTCTTATATTTTTTCTTCAGATATAAGTTAACTCACGATTGAAATATCGGCCCTTAAAAGGACAAAATGCGGATGCATCGGATAAAAAATGATAGCGATTTCAAGTGTGCGACGTGGGTTAAAAGTGTCAAAGAATTATCGCAATAGTAATCTTTTACCGAGCTGCAGTTACAGGCGCTCTAACCTTTCAATAATAATCGTTTCTTCCTTAAGCTTTTACCATAGTGTCCCTGCATTCAGAAAGTCAATTTTGTAAATGCTATCGCAAAGTTTACCAACTGCTGTTAAATTTCAGTTTGCATATATTAATTTTTGTTTTTAATTGAAATTAAGAGTTATAACTATCCCTTAGGCTACTTTCTCTTCTTTCTTTCATGTACAGTCAACGGTACATTTGGGTTCCTAAAATGATTATGATCATATTATTATAATATATAAAAGTGACAAATAAATCTTAATATACAGCGTGTATAGAAATTTTATTGAAAAGAAAGATAGTGATGATATTGACAATGAACTAAAAAGCTAAAAAATAATAAGTTAGGTTCTAGGCACCAGTCCAAAATTTGTTCATTCAATTTTTTTTTTTGGAAGGAAAATGACAAGCATTATCCTGCATGCCAAGGGATCGACAGCGGATCGTGTGGGACTTGTATCTACTAACCCACAAAAGCATCATGCTACCGCTTAGCCTAGGGGAACTTCCCGGAAATTCGTTCAATGTACGACCTTGGATACAGTCAAGTATGCATTTGAGATGAGAGCACAGATGGTAACTCCCCATATCGCCGCCATGAGATCGTATGGGATATTCCAATGCCGCCTTCCCGGCACTCCAACTCCCTCAACAAGCGCGTGGGCCTGGGCCAGCGTATTAGAAGACAGGGCAAACTCTCATCTTATTGGAACTCGTACCGATCAGTGATTGTAAAATGATTGATGACTTTTAAAGACGATAATTATTTCGGTTTAAAAAATTGGTTTCGTTTTAAGTGTCGTTTCTTTTGCGCATCGTTTACAATAACGTAAGAAAGACCTGTTTCTCAATGTGATTAATAAAATAAAGTTTTCAAAAATAACTTATAATTATCTTACACACACTGAATCATCAAAAAGTTATCTTACTGCCATTACTTTGTAAGGTTACGTTGCTATGCAATGTATATGTATCGGGTTCCCGAGCCGGCCTGCAGAGCGACGCGGGAACGCGCGTAGACCGCACGTAGCGCGACTACGGGTCGTAACGAGCCGCGGCTGATTGTGTGTGGTGGGTGCAAGGTGTCAATGGATCTGTGCTTGTGTTATTGTGACAAGTAAGTTCGTATTATAATTATTATTGTTTTTTTATATATCTTTTATTTATTTTGTCTACCTAATTAGCAAACGTTTCTTTTTCAACTCAATTTGTATTGTTATTTTTTATTTCATAATTTGTTTATGAAATACAATGTTTGCATTATATGATTACACCGCCTACACTTTTAAGCTTCTTATAAATATTTATATTAATTAATGAGGCTTGTGATTAAATTATTTCATTGCTATTATAACATGTACATACTCGTATTTGCCATAAGATTGTGTTTTTGGGGGCTTTGAATATTTCAAGAGTGTAAATATTATGATAAGTGTCATAGTTACACCGCCTAAATATTTAAATAACTTTCGTAACAGGTTGCTTCTAAAGAAATTTAGCTACTATTTTTATCGATATCTATCTCTTCCATATAAATTAACCTAACAGACTCAACAAAATGTTAAATAAATATTTTTTATTCACAATTAAGTGCAATGCCAATAACTTTCATAGCATCTTTTTTGGATCGTCCTGTGAATTTTAAAATGCTATTCATACTTCTTTCGTTTTGTCTATTTTAACATGAAGGATCATTTTATAATATGTATCGCAATTCATTATTTACACATTTGTTGAAGTTAAGCATTCAAAGTTGTAACAAAAGAGGGACAAAAATACTAACTTTCTTTCGAAAAATATCGTAAATCTTTTAATCATTCGCGCTTCTGTTACGCTAAATATATTTATGGTTGTTGTTGTTTTAATGATGATATTTCAACGTGAATTGTTTTTGTTGTAGCTATGCCTTATTATTTGTTTTTTTTTAATGATGACGTTTTTCATCGTTTTGTGGTTTTGTCTGGTTGTATTGGAATCTTATTCGTGGTTCTTTTCTAATCGGTTATCAGAATCGGGACTTTGAGTTGAAGGTTTTTATCGATAGGCTAGTTTATTTTTATGACTACAACAATAGTCAATGAGACTAAAGCTTGTTTCATAACAAAGCCTCAAGTAAGTACGGTAGAGAAGCACTATTTATTTATTTATCTATTTAGGTACATACAAAGCTACTATAACAAAGCACAAACTATTATAACAACATAAGACTTAAGAATATATTTTCTACTAACATAGCGACTACACTACTTGAGCAAAACTGGATTATCTTGGATTCGGATAATTATATTTTGAGCAATTTTGTATACTTATTGATTATGTAAAAAAATGTATTTTTTAATATGTTAAATTAGTACATAGTAATAACGCCTCTAAATGGTATGTTTCAAGAGCATATACTATTGGATTGCAATTCAAATCTATTATTATATTACCCTATATTTTAAAAATTGTAATCTGTCATGTAAATAACAAAAAAAAAAACAAGTGTGGAATAGGACCTAACATTCACTACAATTTCAAAATACCACCTCTTATTTTTCGTTCGTTATTGTTGTGGCTTACTTATTATTTAAACGCAAGAATATAGCACAAAACGCAACAAAAATTCGAACTTTTTAAAAAAAAAATGAAATAACCGTGGATTTTGTTTCTATTTCAGCCTTGAGGACAGTTATTGTTAATGATGATTTTATATTATCATTTCCTTGGACATTTTCTAACTTAGAATTGAAATTAAGGCCTTTTTTCCATTTAAATATTTTTGTCAAATGTCTAAAGTAGCTCTTGACATGTCGCGGTAAGAGTGCGTTTTTTATTAGAGCGTTTCCCAATATCTCAAGCACAAAATGCTCGCCTTGCATTGCACCGCGGTGTTGAGGTTTGAACAGTGATTGTCTTTTAATCGCTTAATGGCTATTTATTTAGCTAGCTAGCTAAATAGCTTAAGATATAATGAAGCGAAAACTCAATTGCATCAGGTACTTTTTAGGGCGTTTTGTTCATCCTTCTATACTAGCAGTTTGTGGGTAAACTATACACAAAAACAGTACAGCGCTCTACGTATTCATTATGACAATGCGTTCAGGATGCTTTTGGGGCTGGCTCGAATTTGGAGTACCCTGGGGATGTTCGCGGAGGCGCGATTAAATTGTTTAGGCCACTATTTGCAAGCGGAGCACGTCACTCACGCGCAGGGTGCGAGCCAGCCCCTATAGCATCCTGAGTAGTCACGGAACGTTTCGACTGTCAGTACATGAATCATTGCAACATGCTTCATGTGCTGACTAAGGTCAAAACTTTGTTTAATGTGTTTTTACGGTGACATTAAAAAAATATTGATTGTATTTATTTGCTACTAACATAGCTTAAAAGGTAATTGTTACTAACACCTGGATCCTTGATATATGACTATATATATTATTATTATTATTATTTAGGTAGTGAAGTGAGGAAGCGAGCTTGCGAGGACCACGGGCTGATTACTTAGCTCTGGCTTGTTGATTTCTGGTCTAAATCCGCGTGGCTTGTGATAAATTACAACAAAAGAAAAATACATAAAACAATTAGTAAGCGCAAAGTTTCTTAAAAACTCGAAATATTAAAAAAAATTGTAAGATGAGTAGAGGTACTACCAGAATCATCATGGCACGCCTTTTTTATCCATTTCTCTACCTTTACAAAAACAACTTGTAACAACTTTCTTCGCGCTTTTTATTTGAATAACAATTGTATTCTTCTCCGTTCCAATTCAATTAACTGCGTACAGAACCTTTTCACGATGTTATACCTTAACCTCACGTCTTTAGGTTCTTTGTCCGACGTGCGAAGCAATGAGGGTGGAAACGTTGAGTGTTTCTGACTGCAAATTTCACAGTGAATAGCTTCACGAGTTTTTTTATTTATTATCAGCTTTAGAGCAACGCAATCATTAACGTTATAATTCCCCGGATGCTATTATGGATGATGTTATCACGAAAATGATCTGCTTAATCCGATTTAGGTAAATTTCGTTTTCGTTTCGAGGATATCTAAGATGAATGGACTTGCAGCTGAAGAGAAAGAATCTGATGTTGAGAAATAAATTTCATCCACTATAATTTTAAAAGCCACTTTATTTGATCCAAGCAAAATATCTAATTCTAGTAAGAATTTTTCAAATAGCCCAACATTTTTTTCTTTATTTTTCTTTCCTCGTCTTACACTTGGGTCAAATCTGAAGTCCCGGAGGCAGAAGTTCTTCTGCTTAGTTTGGTTAGTGGTAGGAATTCTGAACCTGCTTGAATCACTATCTCCATTTTTTCTTAGCTTGCCATCTTTATAACAATCTTGAAGAAAAGTTAATATTATTTGTTGTGTTGGGCCATTAGAGATGAAACTGTTTAGTTTCCTTGATACTGAAGAATCCACCCGAAGTTGTGTGAGCTTGGGCTTTATTCTCACTTACCATCAAATGAGGTAAAGGCCAAGAGCTTCCCTGTCGTAAAAAAACCAAAGCCTTCGTTTGCCCTTGAGACATTTAGACAATTAACGCTCTTAAAGACAAGAAGTCTTACCGACATTATTGAATTATTACGAAGGAGTTCAGTGGCTTATAAATTCAAATTCAAATTCAAAATTCAAATTCAATATCTTTTATTCAAATTGGATTGTTACAATCTCTTTTGAACGTCAAAGCAGCTACGCCATTGGTTCACAAGTCTACGGCGGGAGACCTTGTACTGGAAAGAACCAGCAAGAAAACCAGCAAGGGCTATTTTTTTCTCCCTGTATTGTTACAGAGTCGTCAATTGGAAGCTGACCTCACAGCAGAAGTTTGAGCTTAACTTCCATTACAAGATTAGATGTGTCAGTTCTCTTCTTACTACTTATTACCAAAAATAATTTTTGTTTAAACAAATGGTTATACATAACAAGACGAATCATTATCTGAAAAATTAACACCAGGCATTGGCATCATTCAAATAATCGTTGACTTTATAATATCCTTTACTCATAAGAGTCTTTTTTACATGCGCTTTAAACTTATGAAAAGGCAAGTCGGTAAGACTTTGTGGAAGCTTATTATAAAAGGTTATACATTTCCCCATAAACGAGCCTCTAGTTTTTTGAAGCCTGAATGTTGGAACGGCAAGTTTATTTTTGTATCTTGTGTTTAGATGATGAATTTGGAAATTGGTTTTAAATGTATTATAATTCTTATAGACATAAATCAAATTTTCATAAATGTACTGTCCTGCTAAAGTCAATATATTAATTTCTCTAAATAAGTCCCTTAAAGAATCTCTTGCTCGTAAATTATAAATAGCGCGAACCGCTCTTTTTTGAAGTACAAAAATACTTTCAATACTTAAATAAAAGAAACGCTAGTTTCACGAGTCATAAAATAATGCAAATAACACCCCGCCTTAAGCGGAATAGTAAAAATGGCGGAGATAAGGCGTTGAACTCGGAAAGAGGCTATTTTGGCCCAGATCTACCCCCGATGACAGCTGTTAATATAATGGCGGATGAAACTCCAGCGACAAATCATTGCCTGCTAAAGATGTAAATAGACTACTTCTGACAGCTGTTATTTACATAAAAAATATGCCAAGTTTTCGCCGTCCAAGAAAATTTATGTGCCACCACCTAAACATTGATCATGGTCCTAAAGTTGCTAGAACTCCTTGTTCGCGACATAAATATTATTTCTGAACTAGAGTCGAGGCGGAATGATAATCTCATTGGAATAGAGGGCGCTACTGTTCCATATTAGGGTTTAGAAGTAGATTTTGAAGTTTTTGAATGGATGATGCACCATATTGCGTCATATTTCGTTTATAAAGAACAGAGAAATAGAATTTCAAAGAAGTAAGTTTAGCTTACTTTTGGCCGCGGCAGCTCTGTTAATGAACATCCTTAATGCTTTTTAGGAAGAGGTTAAGTTATTGTATTAATTTTCAGCGTTAAGTTACTTTAGTGAAGAATAGTATAAATCAGAATAAATAAGTGTACACCGCTGTAGAACTTTTCCCAGTAATCTTTTCAACTAGCTGTACACGCGACTTTGTTCGCGTGAATGTCAGAAAATAACAACATTTCGTTTATTTTCTCCCGTTTTTTGCAACATTTTTCATTGATCATCAACATCATCATTTCAGCCAAGAGACGCCACTGTTGGACAAAGGCCTCCCCCAAGGATCTCCATACCGACCGGTCCTGCGCCTCCTGCATCCAGCGGCTTCCCGCGACCTTCATCAGATCGTCGGTCCACCTTGTGGGGGGCCTACCAACACTACGTCTCCTGGTACACAGCCGCCACTCGAGGACCTTTCCGCCCCAATGGCCGTCAGTCCTGCCCACTGCCACTTAAGGTTTGCAATTCTTAGGGCTATGTCGGTAACTCTAGTTCTTCTACGGATCTCATCATTTCTGATGTAATCACGTAGAAACCCCGAGCATAGCTCTCTCCATTGCCCTTTGAGTGACTTTGAGCCTTCTTATGAGACCCATTGTAAGCGGCCACGTCTCAGTTCCGTATGTCATCACAGGCAACACGCACGAATTGAAGACTTTCGTCTTAAAACACGGTAGATGGGCCGAGAATATGCTGCGTAGCTTCCCGAACGCTGCCCAGCCGAGTTGGATTCGTCGACTTACCTCTTTCTGGAAATTGGACTTACCGAGCTGGACTATTTGTCCCAGCTGTAGGTACATATTCGTCAACAACTTCCAGCGTAGAGCCTCCAACATTCACAGGAGTGGGTACTACACGGGAATTCGACATTATTTTCATTGATGCTCAGCTCCTATTAGTCGTAGCGTGATGTTATATAGTCTATAGCCTTCTTCGATAAATGGACTATCCAACACAAACATATTTTTTCAATTTGAATCAGAGATTAGCGCGTTCAACCGAACAAACAAACAAACAAACAATCAAACAAACTCTTCAGCTTTATTTTATTAGTAAAAACGGGGGATATAGATATGTCAATACACTGGTTAATTTCCGGGATTGTTGAGACTAGTTAACAACGCAAGATTCCTAGTGTTTCTCCTTAGAAGCTTATAAAGCTTCGTAAGGAAAATACGTCGAAGCCGTACCTCAAAAGAAAATTCTTTTAATGCCACGTTGATTGTCCAAATTCCCCATGGCGCCCGGTTTGCACGCGCAATAAAAAAGTACATTTGAAAAAAGTGAAACATTTAATTTTATCTCCGTATCGCAAAGACGGCGGTAAATTGGTGTACAAATTGGATTGTGAACACGCACTGAACAGTTCTATTTAAATTTTATTGCGCACACGATACCGTTTTACGGCTTCTGAAACATTAGGACTCCTTCGTTTTGTCGGATATTTCAAGATATTCACTCGTGTTGGAGCAATTGAACAATTTGGTAAGGCGTGAAATCACAAGATAAAATCCGTAAAGAGCAAAGCGTGTACTCATTACGATGTTATGAATATTAAATAGAATTTATTCGGATTTAAAACGAGATGATTAAATTCAAATTCAAATTCAATATCTTTTATTCAAATTGGATTGTTACAATCTCTTTTGAACGTCAAAGCAGCTACGCCATTGGTTCACAAGTCTACGGCGGGAGACCTTGTACTGGAAAGAACCAGCAAGAAAACCAGCAAGGGCTATTTTTTTCTCCCTGTATTGTTACAGAGTCTTCAATTGGAAGCTGACCTCACAGCAGAAGTTTGAGCTCAACTTCCATTTCAAGATTAGATGTGTCAGTTCTCTTCTTACTACTTATTACCAAAAATAATAATATTTGTTTATACAAATGGTTATACATAACAACACGATTCATTATCTGAAAAATTAACACCAGGCATTGGCATCATTCAAATAATCGTTGACTTTATAATATCCTTTACTCATAAGAGTCTTTTTTACATGCGCTTTAAACTTATGAAAAGGCAAGTCGGTAACACTTTGTGGAAGCTTATTATAAAAGGTTATGCATTTCCCCATAAACGAGCCTCTAGTTTTTTGAAGCCTGAATGTTGGAACGGCAAGTTTATTTTTGTATCTTGTGTTTAGATGATGAATTTGGAAATTGGTTTCAAATGTATTATAATTCTTATAGACATAAATCAAATTTTCATAAATGTACTGTCCTGCTAAAGTCAATATATTAATTTCTCTAAATAAGTCCCTTAAAGAATCTCTTGCTCGTAAATTATAAATAGCGCGAACCGCTCTTTTTTGAAGTACAAAAATACTTTCAATACTAGCAGCCGATCCCCACAGTAGTATTCCATATGACATGACACTATGAAAATAACTAAAGTAAATCAATCTTGCCGTTTCAACATCAGTAAGTTGTCTTATTTTTTTAACTGCATATGCTGCAGAACTAAGTCTGTTACCCAAGGACTCAATATGTGGATCCCACTGCAATCTAGAATCTAGTGTTATACCCAAAAATTTAGTAAAGTCGATGAATTCAACAATTTCATTATTCATTTCCACTATGGTATCCACTTTTCTTACATTTGGCAATGAGAATTTAATACATTTAGTTTTACGTGAATTTAAAGATAAATTATTTATAGTGAACCAATGCAATACTTTAGAGAGAGTACTATTTACAACGTCAGTATTTCCATTTCCTCTGTCAACCTTAAATATTAAAGAAGTATCATCTGCAAATAGTACTGTATCGCACAGATTCTTAGTGAAGTGTGGGAGGTCATTAATATAAATTAAGAAAAGCAAGGGTCCCAATATCGATCCTTGTGGCACGCCCATAACTATAGGTGCACCATCAGACTCAGTTTTGTTAATAACAACTTTCTGAACCCTATTGGATAAATAACACTCAATAAGTCTCATTGCTTCTTCAGAGACACCATAATGTTTGAGTTTATTTAAAAGAGTTTGGTGACCAACGCAATCAAAAGCTTTTGATAGGTCACAAAATATACCAATTACATCTTGTTTACACTCCCAAGCAGCAATAGTGTGTTTCAGAAGTGCAACACCGGCATCAGTAGTGCAACGACCTTTGGTAAAACCAAATTGGTTCATATGTAAAATGTTGTTACTTGAGAAATGATCAGTTAACTGATTAGATATAATTTTTTCAAATATTTTACTAAGAGCTGGTAGAATCGAAATTGGTCGATAATTTGAAGGGTCATTTTTATTCCCAGACTTAAATAGAGGTATCAACTTGCTATTTTTCATGAGGTCGGGGAAGACACCTTCATCGACACATTTATTGAATATCAACGCAAGTTGCGGTGCAAGTTCTTTAATTACAGATTTAATTATATGGGTCGAAATACCCCAAAGATCTTTAGTTTTTTTGGTACTGATCATACGAAATGTTTTCAAAACAGTGTTAGCATCAATGTGACAAAAGTTGAACACCTTGTTGCACCTCTCAACACTCCGTCCCAAAAGAGCTACAGCCTCATTGGGACATGAGTTGAGACTACTTGTAGTTTCTATGGGTATATGAGAGAAGAAGTCTTCAAGTGCTTTAGCAACCGCATTGTCTGATTTAATAGTTTGGTTATTGATTTCTAAAGAGAAAGAATTCACAGTACTTTTGGGTTTACCTGTTTCCTGGTTAATGATATTCCAGGTGGTTTTTATTTTATTTTTAGATGAACTGATTTTGTTACTTATGTACATAGCTTTTGCGCACATGCACACTTTCTTGAATGTTTTAGAGTAATTTCTGACATAATTTATGAAAGCGGGGTCATTGGATATTCCTTTTAAACCATATAGTTCATATAGTTTTCTGCGACTTTTATATATACCAGGCGTAGCCCAATCACTAAATTTCTTTCTCCCATTTTTGATTTTAATTACTTTCTCTTTGAATATATCATTGCATTTTATTTTATTTTTTTTTTATTTTATTTATTTGGCTTACCAACGATTAAGTACACTATTACAATCACAATTACGAAGACAATAAAATAGTAACATGAGTGTAACAATCACTTATAGGTAGGCACCACATGCACTCCTTAATTAACCGACTCAAAATGATATAAATTCTATGAACATGGAAACAGATAAAAAATGATTGGAATAAAAACAACATTCAGAATAACAGTAAAAATAGCACACCAGCACTAAAGGATCGCGTTGGAATTCAATCCAAGGTTTTGGACAATAAAGTAGCCAGCTTATGTGTTGAGTGGAAGTGCAAATCGACCCTGTCGCTAACGCCGTTTATGAGTTTGAACATTCTAATAATCGGGGAATTTGAACCCAAAACTGTTCTTCTCAGTGGTGGGCACAGTGGTGTAATTGGCTTGCGAGGGACTCTTGACGGAACGCGCAAATTAATTAGCTGCAATAATTCTGGACAGTCAATTTTGTTAGTTAATATTTTACTTAAAAATTTTGCATCGTTTAGTTTTCTACGTTTTGACAGAGAATTCATGTTTAAATATTCTAGCCTTGCTTTATATGATTTAATAATTTTACATTTTCCCAATGAAAACATAATGTGCCATAAGAATCTTTTTTGTATGCGTTCCAATCTTAACGAATGCGTTGAGTAATGCGGACGCCATACAACACTGCAATATTCAAGGGTATTTCGCACTAAGTTATTATATAACAATATTTTGACATTCACGTTGCGGAAGACCCGACATTGACGTATTATAAGCCCCAACACTTTCGTTGCTTTTTTTGAGATATGTTCAAAATGTGGGATGAATGTTAATTTACTATCAAATACGACTCCAAGGTCTTTAATAGAGTGTTCCTCTTTTAATTTAGTATTATTTATTTGATAATCAGATTTAATCATTTTAAGGTTTCTAGTAAATTTTACGTAATGACATTTATGTGGATTAAGTATCATTTTATTTTTGTCACACCATATTTTAAGACTATTGAGATCACTCTGCAGCAGATAAGTATCTTCTTGTGATTTTATTATTCTTAGAAATTTCAAATCATCTGCAAACATGAAAACTTCCGAAAATTTAAAACAAGTGGGAATATCATTTATGAAAAAATTAAAAAGAATTGGAGCAATATGTGACCCTTGAGGAACTCCAGATGAAATGTTATGAGCAGTGGATTCGAAACCATTAACAACAACAAAGTAGGACCTATTTGATAGGTAAGATGAAATCCATTCCAGAAGGGCTCCCGTTATACCATGGATAAATAACTTTTGTAAGAGAATTTTATGCGAAACAATATCAAAGGCTTTACTAAAATCGGTATAAATAACATCTACTTGATATCCACCATCGATGGCTTTGTTTAATACTTCAGTAAAATGAACTAAATTAGTACAAGTTGAACGAGACTTGATGAATCCATGCTGCCGATCACTTAGATACAGCTTGAGGTGGTTCTGTAAGTTAGGGCATATTAAGGATTCAAAAATCTTAGGGAGGCAGGATAAAATTGATATGGGTCTGTAATTACACGCATCTTCCTTATTGTTTGATTTGTAAATAGGAACGACCTTTGAAACTTTCCATTTCGTTGGAAATTTTCCAGAAAACAATGATTTCTCGAAAATAATCTTGAGAGGGTGTACCAACTCAGATGCACACTTGGCAATAAAAATGGGTGGAATTCCATCTGGGCCAGCGCTTTTATTACAGTCGAGAGTTTGTAACTTTTTGAGTAAAGAATCGCTATTAATATAAGATTTTGTTGTACACTGACTGTTCCTGCTCATCTCAAGAAGGTATTCAGAGTCTGGTTCGTAATTATACCCGTCGTCATTACTATAAACCGATGAAAAGTATGTCGCAAACATTTCACACATTTCTCTTCCGTTTGTAGCAACAATCGAGCCATTATACAATGAAGAGGGATATGTACTTGTTCCACCCCGTTGATTCTTTATATGCGACCAGAATGCTTTGGGGTTATGCGAAATATCATTTTCAATTTTTCGTAAGTAATTGCCATAGCACAATTTTGATAAATTATTACAACGCTTAGAAATTAGTTTCAGTTCAATGTAGTCTAATGGATTATTATATAAATTATAACGTTTTCGAATTTTATTTTTTTCATTTAACATTCTGATTAATTTTTTATCAAACCATACTGGATATTTTCGAGTCTTATTTTTCTTACACAAGCATTTCATTTTAACATTGCATTCATTTTTAACTACATGAAATAAGTTATTATACAAATTACTGGCGTTAGTCCCCTCGATCGGTAAATTTGCAGTTTGACTAATAACATTTCTTGTAAATTTCTCTAGACCACGTTTTGTTATAGGTCTACAAGTAGTCTCACGTATAGAACAAACATGATGGTGCTCAAACGAGGCTAATTGTCCGCTATGGTCAGAGTTAATACAATTTATAATCAACTTATCTTGTACATTACAATTACAGAAGATGTTATCTATGCAAGTAGCAGATGTTGCTGTTATTCGGGTTGGTTCTTTAAATACATTATTCATGTTAAATGATTTGAATATGTTAATAAATCTACTAGATACTTGGGATTGTTCTAAAATATTTACATTAAAATCCCCACAGACAACATTTTTTTTACTTTTTCTGCATACTATTCTTAAGGCATCTTCCATAGCAGACTCGAATTCTGAAAAATTTCCAGAGGGGGGTCTGTATACACAAATTATAATGAAATTGTCAAGTTCCACACAAGACAACTCAATGGTTCGTTCAACAGAGAGTGAAACTATATCCTGTCTTTCCTTAAATTGGATGTCATTATGCAAAATTATTAAGGATCCACCTCTGATTGCAGATTTTCTAGTGAACGAACTTACAATATTGTAATTATCTAAACTTATTAACAATTCATGATTTTTTTTGCCAATGCTCTGTGATACAGAGTACATCTATGTTTTCAAACTCTAAAAATAAATTTATTTCTAAGTCTTTACCAGAAAAGCCTTGAATATTTTGATGGACAAGCCGTAAATATCGAGGCTTAACTTTGGTCAATACCTGGCCAGAGGCTACCTCTATTGTCGGATTATCTAATTTAAATTACTTGGAACTTGTTCCAAAACATCATGTTGCTCAATAAAAGCATTGTTAACATGAGAATTAATAGCCAAGTTCTTGGCTAAACAAGAATTTATAGCCATTTTTTTGGCTAAAGTTAATAAACAAGATCTTAGCATAATAGCTAATTGTTTTTTGAAGAACATTGATAGACATAATCTATCTTTTGTCAAAAAAGCTCTGTGTGTGACACATGTCAGTTTATTAAAATCAATGACATGGAATTTATCAGAATAATTAGTCATTAAATCTAAAGTCAAATTAAGTTTATACCTAATATTATTTTCATTTTGTGACAAATCATTATGGTAAGGAAGGGTAAACATTATAATCTGACTTACATCCAAATTATTTAAATTAGAATAAAATGCTTTCAGTGCCATTTTGTTTAAATTACCCCTATTTCCCAAGATAATTATCAGTTTGTCATTGATATCAAACTTATAACTATAAATTCTACTTGCAATATCTTTGAAATTCGAGCCAGGCATACAATAATTAATGACACTTAACCCTAATTCATTTGACAATAACTGGCCCATACCTTTTCCAATGTCATCACAATACATAATACATTTTGGCTTTGACTGTGATCTCTCTGAATAGTAAAAACTAGATTGGACATTGACAGGTGGTTGACACACATTGTTCATAATAGGGGCAGAGGATGTATGATTGGGTACATTGTTACTGTTTGTGACACTGCATTTTTCTGTTGAGTTAATCCCACTCGAATCTAATAACTGTTTATCAAGCAAGGATTGATAGCGGTCCTCATTATGCTGACAGAGTGTGGCTAGTTCTCTGATAGACTGGATGTGCATTTTAATATCATTTTGTGCAGTATTATAATTTTCTGAAATAGCCGACAATGAGCCCTATCATACATACTCCTGCTCTGCTTCAATTTGCTATCATAGATGTCTAATGAATCTATTAGACATGCACGTTCTTTCCTTAATTTAATATTATATAATCTATTTCTTGATGTGACTTTTATAATAACACCTAATAATTTATTTAATTCAGACATAATCTATTCGTAAAGAAATGAACCAAAAAGGGAGAACAAAAAATAAATATATGTTAGTGTGGCATCTATCAACTGTTTTATGAAGACAAAGGTCGCATCGCATCTAAGCTGACTCGGTGCCACAAAATATTGCCATCGCAGCGGTCTCCAATCGCACTCAGGAGATCGTTAGTGATGCAGTGGACTCTATGCAAGCCTCGTCTCTAATGCGAGCCTCCTTAAACATGTCAGATGCACTGCAACGCCGCGACCGCTCCAACAATACCCCAAGCGCGTTATTGTATTGGATACGTAAAGCATTTTGTGATTGTGATTTTTGTGTGTAGTTAGTCCATAGGCTGCACGAGTAAAAAGATTGGCAGTATGCTTTAAATAAAGACATAGTTCCCTCGTACAGCGCGCAAACCTCCAAGCCAACATATCCTCAGGCCTCCGGCTCCGTCATAACACGTTTAGGAACGAGATAAGTACCTACCGTTTCACGCACACTGAGAGTGTAAAAAAGTAGCAGGGTTCTGCGTGCCGCGGTTTCGTTCGGCACTATGCATTGTTAAACTGTGGGACAGGGGTTCGTTTCGTGAGCAAGGTTTCTTTCGTGCGCTTTCTTGAGCACACTCGATTATTTACCATCAGCAACAACCATGTCGCTCGAACTCGTAGCGACCAACGACGTGAGGCTTCAGTATACTAATAACATATGCATATTGAGCGAGCGAGCTCAGACGAGTAAACATTGGCTCCGTATTTATATTTAGTGAAAAAATAGTAAACAAGTACTATCCAACTAAATAAATTAGTAAAATGATAACTTATTTAAAATAATCAAGTGGAAGTGTTTGTGAGAACAAATTTAGCATAAATAACAACAATATCAGTGGAAGTGAATGTGTCGAAAGTATCGAAGAAAACGAACAACATTTTTACAACAAAGCGGTAATATCTGTGTTCTCAAAAGGAACTTCCAACACAAATTTATTCATTAAGGTAATTACAAGTGAAATACAGTAATTATTGTTGCATTAGGCCTTAAATAAATCAAATGAACGTAAATACGAAGTTAATAATAACTGAAAGTGGGTATGTACACATGACTTACCTGACTGTGTAATATGTAAATCTACCTGAAAGTGAAAAAACAAGCACGAACAAAGCAATAAAATAAAGCATGCGTAAATACAAAGCAAACAACCTAACATAGCATATTGAAACTGGCGCCATCTATGAGAATAAAATGTACCATATGGATTAACTGACACCTAATACTGCATAATTTCGATACACTACACTGCATACTGGATAGCCAATTGGTTTCTACTAGGAACACGCAAGCATCAAATCCGTAAGTTTTTGATGTTGTTTGCAATATTTATACTGAACACAATAACAAACTAGATAAAAGAAACAGTTTCTAAATAAAAAACAAACCAAAAAATAGACAAGAATTATTTTTTGATAAGATTAAATACTGCAGAGAGATAAAGAGAATGGCACTTACTTGCGCTAAATGCAATAATAATCTGAATAAGAACGTCTTACAGTGTTTAAGGTGTAAACTGGCGTATGACATTACTTGCGCGAATAGATCTCTTAAGCAATTCCAATTAATGTCTGCAGAAAAAAGAAAACATGGAGCTGTTTGACATGCCGTACAAAACCCCTAGAGGAAAGTTCAACGAATAAAACAGATATTACAGACAATATAACATTAAGGAAAAAAAACATACCTCAGGAAAGCTCAATGCTATTTTCTACACCAACTTTTAAAAAATCAAAATCGATCGAATTTTCTACACCAACTAACGATGAAGCAAGTGAAACGTTACGACAAGTTATGGATGAGGAATTTTCGAATAGTTTTGATTTACCGAGCGACCTGGATATAGTTAGTGAACTTAAGTTGAAAATAAACGAGCTACAATTAAAACTTCAAAGCGCCGATCATGAACTTGAAAATTCAATTATGGAGAAAAATGCCTTAACACGACAAGTTGATATACTTACTAGAGAAATAAGTACCCTTAAAGACATTGTGTATAAAACCCCACTTAAGTCAGCTAAGGTAAGAAAAACCCACTTAACACCTAAACCAGATATAATTGACACATCAGAGCGATTCGGGGACCTAAAGTCCAAAGTGCGACACTTAGAGAGCGCTTTGCTTCAAGTACAGGAAGAAATAATAAACTTAAACGCAACAATCAAACAACTTGAACAGCAATTAACGCAGTCGCAATTGCAAACTTGCATGGGGCATATACAAAGTGGAGAGAACCAACAAAACAACAGACAACAATATGTCAAGCCAGATTTAAAAGGAAGCAATATATGCGTTATATCTAGTTCTAGACGAAACAGAATTTTACTAAATATACTTAGTAGAAATAATTTAAATGATTGTCAAATATGTCACTATATTACGACAAATGCAGGAGTCGAAACACTATTAAAAAACATTGAATACAAAGTACAAGGTTTCTCGAAGAACGATTATTGTATTATTGTGATTGGAGAGTCTGACTTCCATGCGTCAAAAGACTATGTTTCTCTCGTGAATTTGATTAGAAAAGAGTTAGAAAAGATCACATTCACAAACATTATAATAGCATCTCCCAATTACATCTGTGGCTCTCCTATATACAATTGCAGAGTAGAGACATTCAACAATACACTTTGCAATGACATCAGGCAACATGGTTATAGTCTGATATTTGATTCAAATAGAACTGTGACTCTGGATATGTTTAATTATATTACTGGCAAAATAAATAACTATGGGCTTACCCATATCTTTCACGAACTGTTTGTTCTTATCACTAAAATCGACAACACTAAGACTGTAGACGCTAAAAAGATGCATCCTGATACAGAATCTGAGAAAGAAATTAACACCCTGCAGAGTAATCGGTTTTTTCTCCTTCAGTAACCTCTATATTATCCATCAGAATATATCAGGCCTCTTGAATAAAAGTCACGAACTTATAATTCATCTCGAGGAGCTAGAACAGAAACAGAAACCTATTGACATAATCTGTATAACCGAACATAATATGACATCAGAGAATGAACATTTGTTGCACATACCTAGTTTTGTTTTGGCTACAAGTTACACAAGAGATAAAAAAAGAGGCGGCTCATGCATCATTACTAGAAACGGACTTCATTTTAAAGTCCTTGAATATGTTAAGAAGTTGTCAATAAATTGTTTATTAGAGTGTTGTGCTGTGGAGCTTGTTGACCATGATATAATAATAGTATGTTTGTATCGTGTCCCAAATACTGATCTCAATGTGTTTCATGAACGACTTGGTATAATTTTAGACAAAATTTGTAACTTAAAAAACAAAAATGTAATATTATGCGGTGATTTCAATATTGATATTTTAAAAAATACTCAAAAGAAACGCGATTTCGAGTATCAGTTATTGGGTTACAATTTACTTTTTGCTATTAATGAACCTACAAGATTGTGTAGTGGAACATGTTTAGATAACTTTGCACACAATGTGAAGGGGTCAAAAGGCGAAGTTATGGAATTGGCACTATCTGATCATACAGCTCAAATTTTACGGTGTCCTATAAAAAAATCTTGTACTTTAAAATCTTGGTATATTAAGCGACGGGATTATAGGAAAGAAAATATTGACAAATTTCATAAATGCTTGGAAAGTTTGACTTTTAATGATGTTCTTTCTTCCATTGATGTTGACATTGCATATGACTCCTTTTTTGATATTTTTAAGTGTTTTTATGACCTTTGTTTTCCTTTAAAAACTTTAAGAATGACAACTAGAGTTAGGCATAAATGGCTTTCACGTGGAATAAAAAAATGTTGTAAGAAAAAAAGAAAAATGCTTTGGCTATACAGGTCAAATAAAAATTCAACTGCAAGGGCTGCTTTGAAATCATATACATATAGATTAAGAAAAATCATTAATTTAACTCAGCGTGCACAAAATATTCAACGTGTAAAAAGCTCCGAAAACAAATCCAGAACGACATGGCAAATAATTAACAAATCAAAATGTCATTTTCCAAAAGAACCAATTAGTAAATTAAGAATTAATAATAAATTTGTTACAAAGCCTGCAGATATCGTAAATCAAATTAATAATTATTTTATAAACGAGACAGATAATAATAAAAAAACTATAAAAAACAATACTGTAAATTACATTAACAATAATTTAAATTCTATCTTTATGGTTCCAACTACACCTAGTGAAGTATATAAAACAATGATGTCATTAAAAAACACACTGAGTTCTGGATTTGATGAACTGTGCACGAAAGTCATAAAAAGCGTTGGACATCTGATAGCTGTCCCTATAAGTCACATTATTAATCTTTGCTTTGATACTGGCGTTTTTCCAAGCAAATTAAAACTTGCTATTATAAAGCCACTATTTAAAAAAGGCGACAAAGAGGATATCTCAAATTATCGACCTATTGCGCTATTACCCATCTTATCAAAAGTAATTGAAAGAATAATTTCTAATAATATTTACCAATTTCTTAATAAACACAACATATTGATCAAGGAACAAAATGGTTTTAGGAAAGAAGCTTCAGTAAATACGGCAATCTATGATTTAGTAAAAAAAGCTGTACTTAATATGGATACAGCTCAAATTTTACGGTGTCCTATAAAAAAATCTTGTACTTTAAAATCTTGGTATATTAAGCGACGGGATTATAGGAAAGAAAATATTGACAAATTTCATAAATGCTTGGAAAGTTTGACTTTTAATGATGTTCTTTCTTCCATTGATGTTGACATTGCATATGACTCCTTTTTTGATATTTTTAAGTGTTTTTATGACCTTTGTTTTCCTTTAAAAACTTTAAGAATGACAACTAGAGTTAGGCATAAATGGCTTTCACGTGGAATAAAAAAATGTTGTAAGAAAAAAAGAAAAATGCTTTGGCTATACAGGTCAAATAAAAATTCAACTGCAAGGGCTGCTTTGAAATCATATACATATAGATTAAGAAAAATCATTAATTTAACTCAGCGTGCACAAAATATTCAACGTGTAAAAAGCTCCGAAAACAAATCCAGAACGACATGGCAAATAATTAACAAATCAAAATGTCATTTTCCAAAAGAACCAATTAGTAAATTAAGAATTAATAATAAATTTGTTACAAAGCCTGCAGATATCGTAAATCAAATTAATAATTATTTTATAAACGAGACAGATAATAATAAAAAAACTATAAAAAACAATACTGTAAATTACATTAACAATAATTTAAATTCTATCTTTATGGTTCCAACTACACCTAGTGAAGTATATAAAACAATGATGTCATTAAAAAACACACTGAGTTCTGGATTTGATGAACTGTGCACGAAAGTCATAAAAAGCGTTGGACATCTGATAGCTGTCCCTATAAGTCACATTATTAATCTTTGCTTTGATACTGGCGTTTTTCCAAGCAAATTAAAACTTGCTATTATAAAGCCACTATTTAAAAAAGGCGACAAAGAGGATATCTCAAATTATCGACCTATTGCGCTATTACCCATCTTATCAAAAGTAATTGAAAGAATAATTTCTAATAATATTTACCAATTTCTTAATAAACACAACATATTGATCAAGGAACAAAATGGTTTTAGGAAAGAAGCTTCAGTAAATACGGCAATCTATGATTTAGTAAAAAAAGCTGTACTTAATATGGATACCAGAAAACCGTCATGTGCCGTTTTTATGGATATGACTAAAGCATTTCACCTTGTAGATCACAAAATATTACTTGACAAATTATATAGATATGGGATTCGAGGTAACTGTCATAAACTTTTAAATTCATATTTATGTAATAGAGACCAATGTACAATGTTGACTCAAATATGTGCCACCACAAAAAAAGAAAATAATCATATATCTGAACGCAAACGAGTGAAATATGGTGTGCCTCAAGGAAGTGTTCTTGGGCCTTTGTTGTTTTTGGTTTATATTAACGATATCACAAAATCTACTAAGCATCCTATAATATTGTTCGCCGATGATAGCACTGTATTTATTGAAGCTAACAATAACGTTGACTACATGAAAGACATTGCCGAAACTATAGGAAAAGTCATTAATTGGTTAAATGAAAATAACCTTAGAATTAATCTACAAAAAACAAATATTATGCATTTTTCACAAAGGAAAACTTTAGAAAATGTAGATATTCATATCAACGGAACAAGTGTGACTAACACAAGCTCTGCTCGCTTTCTAGGCGTCTTGATAGATAGCAACATGTCTTGGGAGTCACACTCTATCGACGTTTGTAAAAAATTATATAGATCGTCATACGCACTCTACAGGTTGTCGAGATCTGTGGATCAAGGAACACTGTTGATAGCTTATCACGGTTGCGTTGCTGCAACTTTACGGTACGGAATTATTTTTTGGGGAAACTCGTCTTACAGAGAAATTATCTTTAGAGCACAAAAAAGATGTGTTAGAGCCATTCTTGGACTTAAAAGCGCAGATAGTTGCAAACCGTATTATAAATCTTTAAAGTAACTAACGCTTCCCAGTCTCTACATTTTGGAATGTTGTATGTTCGTTAAGGTTAATCCACATTTATTTGAATTAGTAATTCCTAATGATCCTCGACTTCGCACCAGAAAGCCTTACATTAAAACTCAGTTCTGTGTGACTGCAATGTTGAGAAAAAGTGTTGTGACAATGGCTCCCAGACTGTACAATAAATTGCCTGACAATGTAAAAAATCTATGTAGACATAAATTTAAAATTGTTTTGACTAAATTATTAATTGACAAATGCTATTATAATGTAATTGACTTTTTGAATGATAATAATATTAATATTGACATTTTATCTTGACAATTTTATTTGTAATGTATCAATTCTAATTATTATTGAATTTTTATTTAATTTCATTATTCATTATTTTATTGTGTTTAGATTCAATTTTAATCATCAATATTAATGAACAATTATATTCATATGCCTAATTTTTTGGCCAAACATAGAGGTTTTTGCATCTGGACAACAACTTTACTGTACTGTACCTATGTTTATGAATAAATGATTCTGATTCTGATTCTGACGCGTGGCGTTAAGGTATGATTCAGCTTGGATGCTCAAAGTTTGGTTAATTAAAATGTTGGCGTTTTTCAAGTAAACTTAAAAACTAAATGCAAACCGTGTATTTATCACAGCTTCTTACCAAATTGCATGAGCATAACTGCGGATATGTACTGTGAGGAACTGGACACAATGGCGAGCCTTGGTTATTCGCTCTTCCCCGCGGATCCTGCATGATAATGTTTTACCTCACACGGTATAACTGACGGTCTCTAAGCTACAAGTCAGGGTTCGAATTTGCGTCATGCACCGTACTCATGAGACCTATAATGTCGACATACTTTAATTTTTACAAATTTGGACAATTTCTTGGTAGGAAAGTTTAATACCCAAGAGGCTTTAAAGAGCAAAAGCCTTTAAAGAGTTTGTCGCTTCAGATAAATATTTATTGATCAATTTATTTACCACTTTTATAGAAAATACAAAGTCACAAACATAAAATTTGTATGATTGGTTTATTCTTAACCAATATGCACGAAATCTGTAATGAATATATTAGTAAAGATTATTGCTATTATTATAAAATGGTTATTAATATTTCAGTGGTCGCTGTTTAAAAAACGAGCCAAGCACGAGTTGAACTCGCGCATCGAGTGGTCCGTACAAACTCATCAGTATACATATAACTTCCTAGCTACATGTTTTCTATTTTTTAAATTAGGTTTTTAAATTTTTCCCTTAACATAATTATGCTGTAACACATTGCTTCTTATCAAATTTCATGATTCTAGGTAAATGGGTTTTTATTCCCTTGTTCAATTACAAAATATGCGACATTCACGATCATATCCTTTGATCACGTTGACTTACTTTTTTTTTCACAGCTAAAGGAGACCGTAGACCCCAATCGGGCAATGAAGTGATCCTATAAGAGCTTCGTGTTTCCCTTTGAGATGCGGAACCCTAAAGAGACCGTAGACTCCAATCGGGTAATGAAGTGATCCTATAAGGGCTCCGTGTTTCCCTTTGAGGTGCGGAACCCTAAAGAGACCGTAGACCCCAATCGGATAATGCAGTGATTCTATAAGGGTTCGTGATTCCCTTTGAGGTGCGGAACCCTAAAGAGACCGAAGACCCCAATCGGATAATGAAGTGATCCTCTAAGGGTTCCGTGTTTCCCTTTAAGGTGCGGAACCCTAAAGAGACCGTACACTCCAATCGGGCAATGAAGTGATCCTATAAGCGTTCCGTGTTTCCCTTTGAGGTGTGGAACTCTAAAGTTCTATTACACTAACCAAATTGTTATATATATTATGTATGTTAGTTTGTAAGGTATATATCTATGGGCCTAAGTTGCCTGATAATAAATAAATAAATAAAAAAAAATAAAGCGACCGTAGACCCCAATCGGGTACTGAAGTGATCCTATAAGGGTTCCGTGTTTCCCTTTGAAGTGCGGAACCCTTAAAAGACCGTAGACCCCAATCGGGCAATGAAGTGATCCTATAAGGGTTCCGTGTTTCCCTTCGAGGTGCGGAACCCTAAAAATCTCCATACTTGCCCAAACACCTTTAACATACGAACTAGAATCTAGATCATTCCTCCCTATATTATTATGACTACGAAATACCTAAACAAACTACTGGAGGGAGACGCTGTACCAGGGTCGTCTGCTTAGGTACCTCCGTCTTACCTATTTCTACCGCAAAGCAGCAGTGCTTACATTGCTGTGTTCCGGTTTGAAGGGTAAGATATGGCAGTGAAATTACTGGGTACTGTGACTTTACATATGATGTCACAAGTTGGCAACGTACACTGTGGTTCTTGTGGGGGTTGCAGTTTTGCTGCGAATCTTACAAGAGCCACATGTATTATAGGTGACTGTTACCACTTACCATCAGGTGGGCAGCTTGCTTGTTTGCCAACTTTCTGCAATAAAAAAATAAAAAAAACTTCAGTTAATCGAACCCTGCTGGCATTCTCGTAATGATAAAATTTCCATTCCAATTTTCTCGCAACAATGAAAAATCTATCATTCCATCCATGAAACGATGGACAGTGACACATTAATCTACATGGATTAATAAGGGATACATGGCTGGACACTTATTGTTTGTAATTAATAGAATAAAGCATGAAATTCATTGTCGTATTTCAAAAATAATCAACAATTACTAGGTTCTTTATTGATAGCTTCCCAGTATTTATTATTTTGTGTATGGTAAGGTATGAAATAACTAGTATAAACGTCTTTTAGTTAGGTGAATATGCTAATTTAATATGTGCTACGAAGAAGCTGATGAATCATTTTCTATATCTAGGTATCTTTAAAGTTACAAGTCCACAGCGGAAATTTCGGCATTCATTTCAAAGAGAAATAACAAGTGAAAATAAAACGGAGAACAGAAGCTGGCTTCATTTGAAAAAACTGCCCGAATGAACTGGCTATTCCACCTCTGACTCAGAAAGGAGGAATTTATAATGCAGGCAGGCATTATACAAATGTAGTAGCAAAAACCTAAACAACGTAAAATTGTTTTAAGTACAATAGGCACGTATTGACCCTCAGTTGTATTCTTTCAAGCTAGTTCGGTGAGCTGCTATTAAATTCAAAATCAAAATAATAAAAAAATTACATGTAGACTCACAGAGAAAAACAGATATAAAAATTACATTATTCTACTCCAATACTCAATTTTAAATTCATTTCTAATTGTACTTAATTTTTCCAATACTCAATTTTAAATTCATTTCTAATAAAGTTACTTTGAATCTGTAAAAAATGTGTATACCACAATTAGATTGCCTATTTTGGTTCTGCAATATGGTCTGTAGAGGATCTCGGTGATAGGATGATGTCTTGGATATCGACATAGCACTGCTAAGGGGTCACAGCTTAGGATATCACTACGTCGCCGCTATCAATAATTCCGGTTTCGACTTTGTATAAAAAAATAGTAATGGCAAATTTCACTAACCTTGTTTTAGCTTAGGATAATCCTAAGTATGTCTAAACGAATGTGATAGCATGCCATTTAAGATTGTCCAAAACTAAGACGAGGATAGTGAAATTGACTGTAAGTCGTGACGGGCATACCGTCGAGCGAAACAAGTGACAACAGGCGACTCAAGATGAAAATAAGACACCGGTGATATCGTCCATGGTAGTGTGTCTAACATCTGTTACCCTTTTTTTTCTCGGGGGGAAATGCGTAACCGCACCGTACCCGCCGTTGGCTAGACGGCGAGCGTGTGTGCCGGCAGAGTGCCAGGCTTACCCAATAAAACCCCCCGGTGTTCTCCCTGCCCTTAGGAGCGCGCTAGGTAAGGTCCAAAATGCGACTTCACTACGCACCCGGGCAAGCCCGACCAGTTGGTCGGGCTTGCCCGGGTGCCACCACCACCACCTAGTCGCAAAAAATATACCTCTAACAGATTTATCTCACGTTGCCTTAGAGATTATAACAAAAACTTTAACGATATTGACTTGTTTAGCAATACACTCGTCAGATTTAAATTGAAAATATTTGAAAACCTTGTAAGTAAGTAAGTACTAACATTGTCATTTTATATTTCTCCAAAAGAATAAGTGCAATTTTGTCTTATGTGACTTTGCATTTTCTTTAAAAATGCTAATGAATTTTTGTTTTCACTACTGTTTTGTGTGATTCATTTATTCATCATTTTTTTTCAATCTTGTTTTATGTTGACACTTAGTTGTCTTTTTAGCCAATATTTAATTATATGTTAGTTTTGGGCACTCCTTGTCTATTATATAAAGTAATTCTCTAGATATTAAGAAATCATTGTAATGACTGTTTGTGCCAAAATAAATGACTGTTGTTAATGGATTAACTAATTTATTTAACTTACATATTGTTAGTTGGTCCTTCGATCCGGATTATGACTGACACATTTTGCTCCTAACAACATTGTCTAGACCCGGCTGCCGAATTAGGTAATTGCCGCGGTTGAGCCAATCTCAGCCTTATTGGTGATTTCGTGTGATGGATTAACCAATTTATCCATTAATTAGTCAAACACAGATAATATTGAAAAGCCACGGTGATTGACATGTATAGGTATTTCATTTAGGCAGCAATAAAATTTCAATGAATTTTTTTTATACTTTGGGTTTAATATCATTAGATTGCTCATTAAATTTTTGTCATTTGATAACAATTAGTAGAACATAGTGAAGTTGCTTGGTAACACAATATACACGCACACACATACGCGGTCTCGCGCACGTACTCACAGACAGGAAGAGAGAGAGAGAGGGGGAGAAAGAAACACATTAGAAGCACAAAGTAAATAGACACAGAGGGCCGGCTTTAGCTATCGATCGATCGAATCAATCTTTAATAGTCTTAAGAATGAAGGACAATATCCATCGGTGGGTCTGGAAAGAGTTGAAGTGCCTACGTGCTAGGGTGTATAATTTTACAATCGCAGTGTCTGAAGACGAAAGTCTTCAATTCATGCGTGTTGGTGATGATGTACGCAACTGCGACATGGCCGCATAAGATGAGTCCCATTATTTTTTTATATTTTTTTTTATACCGGCTTACAGATATTCCAACACGCACGGTAAGTCATGCACATAGAAATTGAATTATCAATATTATTTATCAATGAGTAATGAGCGTCGGTGGCGCAGTGGACTCGGCACTTGCCTTCCAATCGGGGGGTCGGGGTTCGAAACCCGCCATGTACCAATGTGTTTTTCGTTTCGAATTTCATATGTACATTTGTCTGACGCTCCTACGGTGAAGGAAAACATCGTGAGGCAACCTGCATACATCTGCGAAGAAATTCAATGATGTATGTGGAGTCGACCAATCCGCACTGGGCCAGCGTGGTTGACTAAGGCCTAATCACCCTAATATAGGGTAGGCTCGAGCTCCTCGGTGGGGACGCATATGGGCTGTGATGATGAATACATGCTTAATTATTTAAAAAAATACAATGTTAAATAAAAATGTCAAAAGAGAAAGTCAAATGCTCATTGAATATTAATTAAATTAAATGTCAAATTACAATAAATATTAAATTGCATAGGTATGTCACATTAAATGAATTACAAACAAGAATATAAAAATGTCAGTCTAGCAGTGTTAGGTCGAATTTCACCGACATCTAAACGGACGGTTAGAGTTAACTAACAACCGCTTTTGACACTTATCGTATGAGTGAAATGTCAAAAACTTGTTTGTTAGTTAACCAATCGCCCGTTCAAATATTGATTAAATTGGACCTTATAATGTCAAATTAATCCAACACGCCGGTAAGTCATGCACATAGAATTTAAGTTATCAATATTATTATTATATATTAATGTATAGTGATCAATAATGCTTTTATGAAAAAAAAAAGAATGTTACAATGTCAAATAGAAATGTCAATATCAAATAGAATGTCAAATCACAATAAATATTAAATTACTTAAGTACCTATGTCAAATATGGTATGATTAAATTATTTTATTTATTAAATTACAAATAAGAATATTCCATATATACAAAAATGTCAATCTAGCAGTCTTATAATGTCAAATTCTAAAAACAATGTCAAATCAATCCGAAAATCCAGCTGTAATATTTGATATTTAATAGTCGTTCAAAGTATACTATTTATATATAATAGAGCTTTTCTACACAACAGTCCATACACTGAAAAAAATCTGATCTTATCAAGACCATTTAGAACTTGTTTAAAAACATTTGTCGATATTTATAAAAAATATGTACAGATTAACAAAGTAAATATGTTTCCATTCACTAAGCTGCTGGATATTGTACGGTACTTTGTTTAAATTATCAAAATAATTGATTAAAGTAACGAAATATTTGATTAAAAATTTCGCAATCAATATAATGTTTAGACTCAACAAGTAATGCATTAAAGTAATAAAATAATTGTAGAAGTTATCAAGTACTGAATAGAAATAATCAAAACGATGTGATCATTGTAAACATTTAGCTTGATTGATATCGTCATGAAATTTGTTAGATCAATAAATCAATGTGATCATTGTAAACATTTAGCTTGATTGATATCGTCATGAAATTTGTTAGATCAATAAATCAATGTGATCAATGTATACATTTAGCTTGATTGATATAATCATTCAATTTGTTAACTTAATAAAACAATGTGATCAATGTAAACATTTAGCTTGATTGATATAATCATGAAATTTGTTACATTAATAAAACTGTTTGATTAGGCTCAAATTAACGACACTGGGTGCAAGCCCTTTTGTGATTGGTTAGAATGGTTAGCTACATGAAATAAGCAGTGTTGCCACCTTGGTTTTTAAAAACTGCCCAACATAAATATCGCAAGACAGATTGTATCTTGTGAAGTATGTCTATTTGTATAACAATTGGAACTAGTATTTATTAAATTCAAAATAACTTTAATTTCGAGTACGCAAAACTTTTGTTAGGCTGCTACCTGTACCTATATTACTCACTGATAAACCCATGCTATCAAAATTAAATGACATGAAAAAATTAAATATAAGTAGTTTGCCGTTTAGTGGATTGAACATTGTTATACATAACATTGTCTTTATTTTTTTATTAATTTATCATAATAAACACAATGAATAAATTCGAATTATTATTAGTAAAAGAAAAACACAATGGTTTGTAGGTAGGTAAGGTACATTGCTAAAGGATTACAATTCACATCCTAAAAAAGAACAGCAAGCAGGTACAATTTTGTTAGTAGGTATACTATGTAGGTATATGTTTATCTTGGAATGAAAGAATTTCTTAAACTTATAATTAATAGGTACTGCTGTAGATAGTTTTGACTAAATTGGAACGTGGCAAATTAATGATACGAGTGTCTATACCGGGTGTAACGGAATACCAAAATAATATTTAAGGTTGTTGATTAACAAAAAAAAAATGTTTTTACTTTCGACGCTTAACAGTTAAGCGTATTAAATCGAAAGTAGGCATATAATAAAAATACAAAGAATAGTCATAAAACATTTTTTTTGTTAATCAACAACCTTAAATATTATTTCGGTATTCCGTTACACCCGGTATAAGCGGCTGTCCTCTGGCCATACACATTGTTGGCGCGTGCTGTGTGGAGCCAGTTTCTAATATATTTGTCAATAAAACGACTTATAAAACTAATCAATATTCAGACAAAAAACGTAATATACTTATATTTAAGCCTGCCTGCCGTCGGTGGCGCTGTGGCCTCGACACTGGACTGTGCCCCGAGTAGAATCGGGAGGCCCGCAATTGATCCTGTCATGTACCAATGTGTTTTTCGTTTCACGAATTTCATATGTACATTTATATCTGACGCTCCTACGGTGAAGGAAATCATCGTGAGGAAACCTGCATACACCTGCGAAGTAATTCAAAGGTTTTTGTGAAGTTAACCAATCCGCACTGGGCCAGCGTGGTTTGACTAAATCCTAGTCGCCCTAACTTAACTAGTTAGGGTAGGCTCGTGCCCGTCGGTGGGGACGTATATAAGCTATGATGATGAAGCCTGTCTGTGTCTTGTCTACATTTAAGTGGACTTAAGTATCTGATAGGACCTGTCAAAAACGCATTCTCTCGGTGGCCGTAGAGTAACTTACGAGTGAACAAAAATATTACGTATATTTTATTATTTATTTCTAAATAGTTTGTGAATTTAAAAAATATTTTATTGAGCTCCTTCTGTTCCCTTAGGGTGATCCCTGCCCTAACTTAGTGATGATGGGACGTAAAATAATTAACAGCTGAAAGTATAAGCATCATGTCGGGACTAAATATTTTTATGATTTTGTACAATATGTTCAATCAAATATTTGTGTTATTTTGGTGTTCCAAATTCAAATTAATTCTTGAAATTTAGTACAACATTCTCTCCCTGTTTTGTAAAGGCTTAAAATGACTAACTTTAAGTTTGAGTTTACTTGAGTTAAGTTGAGTTTACTTGACACACACAGAATATATCATTTTGAGCAGGTTGTAAAAAATAATGGATTTTACTCTAAGATGGGACCACCTCATATCGGGAGTATATGGGTTACAGATGCCGGCAAACATCTTGAAAGATGCGCACAACACAAATTTCTGGTCTCCTTGGCAGTGAGGCAGGTGGCCGGTGGGGCGGCCGCACCACTTCAACCGCGCTATTGGTTGACTAGTCGACCCTTGCCCCCCGCACTGTGTCTACGTGCGCAAGATTTACCTCAACATGCCGAAAAATGTTGAAGATGTTTGCCGGCATCTGTACTAAGAGCTCTTAAAACCCGCCTTGTTCCATGGTGTGAACGAGACAGCGCTTAATTTAATATAAAGCGCTGCCTCCTTCACTCATAGGAACAAGGCAGATTTTAAAAGTCATGATAACCTGCTATATCCTTCACTTCACTTCTTTATTTATGGCAATCGGTCGTAAACACAGCCATTACTGCCAAACTCAAGTTTTTGGTGAAATACTGTTAATGCATTTACTTTGTGAAATATGCCCGAAAGGGTTAAAATGATATTGTTTTGGGTTATCTGAAAAGAGACAAAACAAGACATCACAATAACATAATAACATCGAAGCACACAAATCTTAAGTGAGTATAATTAAGCTTAACCCTTCCAAACAATAAAAATAATTAACCTAATCGGCCCCCAATTGACGGAAATATAGCTGCACAAACCATAAAAAACTACAACATGAATACAGACGAACAATAAATCTTGTCTTAAAATCGAATAAAAATTGTGTACCTAACATTACATTAGGGTAAATAGGTAATACAAGTCTTGTACAAGTTGTAATAAGTACTTTTATTCAAATACATAATTCAATTCTATTCTTTGTGTAGTGGCGCTGTCTTTGGGATTCTGCCAACAACAAGTATACATACTGCTTAGTTTGAAATAATTATGTACATACATAATTAAATATTTTAAATATTGAACACAATGATGTTGATTCTACCTAAAAATTACTGTCGTTTTATAATAATGTGGCAACACTTCGTGGCGGAGAGCGAGCGCTTTGGCGGGGCGCTGGCAAGTCCTTCCTGTTTCAACACGCACACACAACGGTGTTCAAAGTAGGTACTTATTAGATTAGGTTTTAATTTTTGCTCCACAAAAAGAATCTACAATCAGTCAGACGATTGGTACTCGATCTCTTGTCGTTGTATTGATAGAAATTGAATTTCGAGAGTTGTGCTTAAACACTATGGACGAAGTTGGAGATCTTCTCACGGCATGGGGAATACCAGACCTCATTCCAACATTTGCAAGTAAGTAGATATTAAAATTCATCTTTATGTATGAGTTCCTACCGGCTGCGAACCTGCTTTCGTAGGTAGCAAGCAGTTCTAGTGCTCCCAAACTGTTCGATAAAGCTATGACTGTCGATAGCAGCGGCAGCTGCTGATGGTGCTAACCAACGTTGCCGCGCTTTTCAATACACTATTACTTATATGTCTGCTCTAAGATATTGTTAAGTTACTTGCAGACTTATCTTTTCTAGGACCAATTTTTAGGCTACCAAATCGCTTGTGTGTCTTATCTACATGAGAGATGATAACAGGCACCTCTTGTTTCAGGAAATGGAATAACTATACAGTCACTGTCAGCGTTGAATGTGGATGAAATTAAGGAACTAATACCACTAGTTGGGCCTCGAGCTCTTTTTATCAGGAGTTGGAAGGTGTGGTTAAAAACTATAACTGATGAAAATGCAGTTATTTGTCGAAACATAGAGGATGTGAACATTTCAAGTTGTAATATTTCTCTGAGTGTAAGTATCTTTATATTTTACGTACATACATACACACCCTTTGATTAGATTAATACATTAATCTATACCTAGTATACCAGTTTACCTAAGAAAAGCTGTAAAAAATCCTACCTCTTTATTATCTGTATCCATATATCAATATTTTTGGTGAATGGCTGGTTGAGTGAGAGACCCTGATTACTTAACCCACAGGGTCGGGTTGGACCCCTGGACGTTGCGGATGTTTGTGTGATGAGTACACTTGTTTGTTTATTGATGTTTACATTTTTATGTAAGTTTATTGCTAATATTTGTACTTATTTATTTATTTTCTCATTGATTATTTATTTATTTATTTTCTTATTAAACATACATGTAATATATTTTATACCACCCCTGTGGTATAGTGGTTCTGACCACCGGGGGCACCGGGTCCGTTTCCCAGTGGGAGCAGAAGTTTTTCTTCCTGGTTTGATTGGTGCTAGGGCTTCTTAGCCCACCTGGCTAGCTACCACCGTCTTACCTTAGTTTGTCGCGACAGTAACAATATTTATAGCATTGTTGTGTTCCGATAATAAGAGGTAAGATTGAGGAGTCCGGGTAAAGTTCGCTTCCATCTTCGGCCTTATCATCACCTACCATCAGCTGAGATAAAGGCAAAGAGCTTACCTGTCATCAATAAAAAAATATTTGATACTATAATGCAAGATCTAATGATGCCGACATGGGCTAGATAATAGGTGTGAGTGTAAAAATATAATATTAGTATAGATACTTACAATGCCTAGCAATTGCAGGCTGATTAAAACAATTTTGAAATAATTCTAAAAATGTGTCTTCTATGTTTTATAGCCACATTGTAGGCAGGTATTGTAAGGTAGGTAATATTAAATAAATAAATATTGAAGGAAGTGGGACATGGTATCTATTATTAAAAAAATATTGGAGCTGCTTGTGAACTGCATATTTTATGTTATTAGTAACTAGATTCAAATTTACTTATGGACTCTAAATCGAGACACCTTAGTTTTTTATTTCAAGTAATTTAATACATGTTTAATTTTTGATTATTCTATATGTTTTGTACGCCCTTCTTATGTTCTTTGTGTTAATCATCATAACAGGTCATATAAATTATGAGCTGTTATGATGATTATGAGGGGCTCAAGCCTACCTTAAGTTAGGTGTTTAGGCATTAGTCATCCACGCTGGCCCAGTAATAGCTAGCTATGTGATTTTGCTTCAATTAAAAACCTGTAAAAATATGGGACATCAGTCCCAAACATGTGAATATTTTTGGCTGACTGGGTAAAATAGTATTGCTGTTTCAGGAGCTTCAGAATATAAGTATTTTACAAGAACAAGAAACACAAACCGCAACCACACCTGAAAGAAAAAATTCTAACAAAGTGGAAAAAGTCTCGCCAAACAAAAACGACACCGAGAATGTTAGTATACATAATTCTATGTATTTAATTTAGTGATGTCTACCTGCTATTTATGACACTTTTGATATTGGTATCTCATATCTCCCTCTAAAAATTATAATATTTAATTTTATTTAAACTATCACCTAAACTATTACCTAAAACTGTTCTTTTTTTATTTTATTGCTAACGGTGGCAGACGAGCCAGTGGCCCACCTGATGTTAAGTGGTAACCACCGCTCATGGACATCTGCAATGCCAGGGGCACAGTTCTGTCACTGCCTACCTGGAGAGAAATGCTCTTCTTAAGCCTCGTTTGAAGAAGGACATATCGTAGCGCTCAGGAAACACCGCAGCTGGGAGTTCGTTCCAGAAACACCGCAGCTGGGAGTTCGTTCTTAAATTGAATTTTCATAAATTTTGATGTGACAAGTTATTAAGGTTGACACTTTCTTGATTTTCAATGGGGGGTGTCCGGTTCCTAAGCCCCCCCCCCCCCACCTACCGCCCCCGCCCCCCCTTACCTACGCCAATAGACACGTATTTATATGATATTTTGATAAAAGTATCTTATCATTGTTACTACTATTTATACCAGTCTGTTTTAATTTCAGTTGGAGTTAACATACTTATTAAAAGAAAATTTTGAAGCCACATGTCTTACTCAGTATGTTGGGGAATGTTTACCTAATGAAAATGCTAGAAACCTATTGACCTTAGTGATAGCTAAACATATATTAAAACAAAACAAAAACTTAGCCATTACAGGGGCTGTATATAACAAATGGTGCAGAGACATCAAAGCTCTGTTTCCAAGTGAACGAACAACCACTTATTATATACCTGCATGTGTAACTGTTCAGGGTATATCAATTCAGGCACGAGGTAAATTAGTCAGTCAAGTATTAAACACAAGGCGAAAATATCAAAAACTTGGAGTTCTTGATAAAAGGTCCTCGATTCCTGGCATTTCAAATTTAGAACACAATTCAACTCCTGAAGTACATGCTGAAAGTAGCACAGTACTGGAAAGCCTAACTTGGTTGGAACACAGCTCATCACCCTGGTCTTTAGTACAAATAAAATGGAACGAAACATCAGAGAGGAGAGAATTATATTTAAAAGAGCCACAGGGATGTATTGAAGACTATATAAAGAAGTATCCTGCTTTACAAAAACCTGAAGGCTACACTTTGGTGAGTTAGACGTTTTAACTCTGTATCTAAGTATAAAATATTACATATAAAATATTGAAATGTTACTATTTAATTTTTTAGCTTATGAGTGATTTTGAAAAGTCATACCCTGCACAAAAGAATAATTTATATTTGAATTTTCCACTTGTGAAAGAAAAATTAATAAAATTACTGAACGCTAAGAAAACCAAAGACACATACCATTGTGAGCTTGTACAGCTATCAAAAGGTAAGTGTTTATATAAATATAATTATGTAGTAAAGATTAAAATAATATAAAGAAACTATTTGATGGAACTTTAGTAGCAGCTAAACAAAAAAAGTTATTTTCCTCAATGATATTTTGTATGTCATTTAGTACAAATGAGCACATTTTTATCACATGCTGTTTAGATATTAGCGTCTGATAATCATTAACTCAAGAAGTTTTACACTATGCTAAGCTGATGATGGAAGAAACCTTAACTTTAAGGAGTAAATGACTTATTTTTTAACATAAAAACACATACTTATTGATTTATTAGTTTAATTCTTTGAAGCTGTTTCGGTGAGCTCAGCTGAATAAACTACACAAAATATTTTACAAAAAATGTGAAAACTGACTTCAAAATCACCAAAAGTTGTAGGTAAATAATAAAAGAATAGAAATGGCATCAAATTTTATAAGTAGTGAAGTTAGTGCCAAAATTATGTAAGAACTTAAATAATGTAGTGGCATTGACTTCAGTAAGTATAAAAGTATGATGTCATTTGTAATCTTTATTATTTACAACTTTTAAGTGGTTTTAAAGTCAGTTTTCACATTTTTATAAAATATTTTTTTATTAATGTTCTTAATATGAAGGTAATAACCAGAGGAAGACGAGAGTCGTCTGCGTGGGTACCTTTACCTATTTCTTTCGCCAAAGCAGCGATGCTTGCATTGCTGGGTTCCGGTTTGATGGGTAAGACCGGCAGTAAAATTACTGGGTTCTGTGACTTAAGATCTTATAATACGGGTTGGCAACGTACATTGGCATCACTGTGAGGCTTGTTATGCGCAAGCCTTACGGATACCACATGTGCTATAGGCGACTGTTGTCACTTACCATCAGGTGGGCAGTGTGACTGAAATAGTATGACTTTTTTATGTTCAGCTAATTGTACCAGTGTGTTTTATATATTGTACAATTGAAAATGTTGTCTTTTATGTACAAAAATTTTATGTACATATAAGGTTACCACAAGCTGTCAAACGTTAACATGTTTTGAAACTTATTCTCAAAAGATGTTAAGTGACGTAATTCGTCAGCTTTGGGTAATTTGCCATTGCTGTACCAATTGAAAAAATGTGTGGCCTATGTTAGTAGTAACTTAGACATTTTGTCAATTGAAATTCAAATTCAAAAATCTTTATTCAACATAGGCCTTTACAGGCACTTATTGACGTCAAAAAAGCAAAACAATCTAATTTAAAGAAATCGTATAAACCTTGTATGTGCATACATCCTGAATATACTCAAGATGTCTGCAAATACAAGTAGGACAGAAGAAAAATAAGTTGACTCTACACCTGTAAGTATCAATACAAATAAGTAACAATTATTGAAACAAATAATTAACAATTATTGAAATGAGAAGTAGCTCTGAAGAGAGCTGTCTTATTTGTCTGCTTTTTATTTGTCGATAGAAATAAGCTTTAAGTTTTAAGAAGAGCTGTCATCCAAGGAACAAAACAGCTCTTCTTTGAACTATTTGTATCTTATTGTCTAATGACAAAATGTCTTAAGTGCCTGTAGGTAAGTAGGCCGCATGTCTCAAAATTATTTGTCCAATCTTACATACATGGTGGCAATGCTCTTGTTATGTAGGATTAAATATAGTTTTGTTGTTTCAGCTGCTGATGAAGAACTTACCAATTTAGCAGCCATTCTGAGCTTGCCAGAACTTATAAGCCCTAATGTCGTTCTGATCTCTGACAAGGATTGCTGTTCTGCTGGACCCTCAGCATCCAAAAAACTGAAAGGCATCTCAAAACGTCGGTGGAAACCTACTAAGGCGGAATCAAGAGAAGCGTTTGTGCTCCACGTCAAAGACGATAGTTATCTCCAGGTGAAATTACAAGATAGATATAAAGCAGTCACACTAAGAGGCTTAACACCTCAACCATACATAGTGATTGTAGGGCCTACTTTATTTACTATCAAATCTTACTTGGTCATAGTAAATCCCAATACTTTTTATAAACATTGTAATATATTAGAAGCCATTGACACTTGTTCTAAAATTATATGGTCACTTAACGCAGAGTACTCCTCTGATTCCTATGGACCCTGGTTCTTTATTCAAAAAAGTTTTTACAAGCTCTCTAGCACTTTTGATAAAGGCTCAACATCAGCAGAGTCACTAATGACCGACTGTAATTTGAACTGCAACATATAATTTAAATTAAGGCGGAATCAAGAGAAGTATTTATTTGTGTTTCACGTCAAAGACGATAGTTACCTCCAGGTGACATAACAAGAAAGATATAAAGCAGTCACACAAAAAGGCTTAACTCGTCAACCTACTTTGTATCAAATTTTACGTGGTCATAGTAAATCCCAGAACTTTTTATACCCATTGTAATATATTCTTATGGATATTCTTACTTCTCTAATTCTTATGGACCCTGGTTCTTTATTCAAAAAAGTTAAACGTTTTAGCCTTTTTGATAAAGGCTCAACATTAGCAGAGTCACTAATGATTGACTAAAATTTAAATTGCAAATATAATTTAAGCTGTGTGCGATTTTAAATGTATAATAATTAAAAGTTCTTAACTTAAAATTATAAGATTTAGTCATGGTTGTATGTTTTGTATGCCAAATGTTTATTGATATAAGCGCACTTCGAGCGCATTTAACCATTATGCACAATAGTAATGACTATAAGACTTTCTTATGTGCAGAAGGTAATTGTGAAAGAAAATTTCAATTATTTCCATCATACAAAAGACATCTCTTAACTCATAAATCCAGTATTTCAACTGATGTATTAGAAAATTTATCTGACCATGAACAAATTGAAACTGAACCTAGCAGCAATGTATGTGTGTGTGTCCCAATGAATACTTTAAATAATAATGAGCTCTTAACAGAACAACTTTCATTGAATCAGTTTAAAGAATCTCCTCAGTTGATATATGAAAAAAGATTATCTGAACTTATTGCCAAATTATATGCTAGTCAGAATTTACCTAGAAATGTAGTTCAATTATTTGTTGATGGTTTTCGTGAGTGTGTTTCAGAATCTTTAATTATGAGCATTGAAGGGTGCCTTAATATCTTATCACAAAATAATGAAATATCAGCTTCATCTGTTCCTATTATAATTAATTCCATTAGGCCCGTATTGTCTTTACCTTTGGAAAAATTTTCTACAGAATATAAGAGATTAAAGTATTTTGAAACACAAAATACTTACATTAAGCCCCAATCGATAGTCATAGGTCAAAGACTAGAAAATGTGATGGAAGGTGGGATTAGACGTTTCATACCTGTTACTTGTGAACAGAGTTATATTAGTTTAAGAAAGGTCTTACAACTATTCTTATCGCTAGATGGACTTCTCGTTGAGACTATTAACTAAATGGAGATGTTAAATAGCAATAGTACACCTGAAGGCGCGATAGAAAATTTTATTCAAGGATCCTATTGGACAACTGTTAAGCAACGACATGGAGAAAATATAGTAATGCCTCTGTTCTTGTTTTTTGACGACTACGAAACCGGAAATGTATTAGGAAGTAGATCCGGTCAACATAAATTAGGAGCTGTTTATGTTTCGATTCCATGTCTTCCACCTACTCGTGTTTCAGTACTAAATAACATTTTTCTTATGCTTTTATTCCACTCATCAGATAGAGTTACTTTTGGCAACCGTGTCATATTTCATTGTGTCATCGATGAACTTAACTATCTCTCTGAAAATGGGATATATTTTGATGTTCCTGGCTTTACAGGTAAAATTTATTTTGAACTTGGATTGATTTTAGGCGATAACTTAGGAATTCATTCTATCACTGGATTCTTAGAAAGTTTTTCGGCAAATCATCCCTGTCGAACATGTAAAGTAAAAAAAAATATAATGAAACAGCAGTGTGAAGAAGACGTTTCTTTGTTGCGTAACATTGACAATTATGAATCCGATATGTTGCTTAATAATCCTTCTGAAACTGGGATAAAGGAAAAATGTATATGGCTATCCGTTACAAACTTTAGTCTTTTTGATCAGATAGGAGTGGATTGGATGCATGACATTTTAGAAGGCGTTGCTAAATATGTTATGACTATAATCATAATTCAGTTTGTTAGAAATTCTAATCTATTTACAATGGATATTCTTAATCAAAGATTGCAGGCATTTAACTATGGGCCCGATGATAGGAATGCTCCATGTTCTTTGTTGTGGGAACATATAAATCAAGGAAATTTACGTATGTCAGCATCAGAAATGTTGACTTTTGTAAGATATTTCAGTTTGCTTATAGGAGAGTATGTACCTAGCAATAATAATCAGTATTGGAAACTATATGTGAAGCTGCGTCAAATCATAGATACATTGTCATGTACGGCATTTGCTCAAGGAACTACAGAATTTTTGCAAACCAATATAACTGAGCTTAATTCTTTATATCTTTCTCTGAGTACAGACTCTTTAAAACCTAAATTTCATAATTTAGTACATTATCATAGAGCTTTAGAAAAATTTGGCCCTCTTGTTCATATTTGGTCTATGCGTTACGAAGCAAAACACAGAATTTCTAAAATTGCCGCTCGAACATCTTGCAATCGACGTAATCTTACCCTAACTGTTGCTATGAAACATCAACTGAAGCTAAATGATATGTTTTTGAAAGGGAAATTAGACGAAATTATTAATACAGGCCAAGACTTAAGTATTGATTCGATAGAGACACAATATTTAATTGACAATTTAAACATACCACAAATAGATACGTTAACAAAAATATCTTGGGCAACTGTAACATCAACACACTATAAAGTCGGCACTATTTTGATTTATTCTTCCAGTCCAAACGACCTGTTAAAGTTTTTTAAATTAACAGCTGTTTATTTATGTAATTCATATATTTTAGTTTTAAAAGGATTATTGTTAAACACTTTAGTGTTTAATGAACATTTCCAGGCTTACGAAGTTGAAGAGCCTCCACATCAAAATATCGTCGTCAAATTACATAGTCATTTAGAATCCCCTATTCCTTGTAATATTAATTTCGTTACTTGTAAAAATTTTATAACACTGCGCTCTCAAATCTAAGCAAAGAATAAATTTCTTTTAAGCTTATGCGACTGTCCCACTGACGACTGTCACCCAAGAAAAAGATATAACCAAAGCTCAAAAAACTAAAATGTGAAAAACTGGCCGCAAAATTGTTTTGAGTGTTGATTCGGGTAGTCCACTATAACATGATAACCTAAGACTGATTAATTTAATTTTTTTCAACTATTTTTCTTCTGATTTTGAAATAAATATTACTACTTGCCTCAAAATAACAAGTAAATTTCACAATAATCTTAAGTTAAGTAATTGTAACTTTAATAAGATTGAGGCTATAAAGATAATCTTTTTTTGTACTCATCCTTTTTATTCATTTAAGTATTATTCATCCACATAAGTAAATGACAAAAATTAATACCTAACTTACCAGTAAGCTGCCAGCGCCGGTGGCAGTTAGAACTTTATAATACATATATATATAATTATTATTTACTTTACATACGTTCGTAGTTTGGTAAAGACGGGAATGGAAAAATTTATTTACTACCAGTGGTAGAAGGTATATCTTACGTACGGTGTACTATAAAGTTCTTTCGGCCACCGCCGCTGGCTACTACATCTACTAACTATAAGTTTACAGGTAGTAGATTGATAGATTATGTATGATGTTTGTATAAGTTTTTTATGACACATACAATATTTACACAAATATCATACATTATTTTAAGGCAACACAGGGCTGTTTTAATGACATTGAAAATGATTTTAAGGTTCATAACAATTATGTTATTTTTAAGTTTTTGTTTCATAACATGATTTTGTTCTCAAACAAAAAGGGTAAAAATATTACAATAAAATGTTATACTTTTTATACTAATGCTAGTCTATTCAAGATTCTCGCACAATTCGTAAAAATGTTCGAATTCGACATTTTTCTCGAGTGGTAATCAGAATTGAGCCAATGAGAACACAGGACATGTCGAGCTCCGCCATTTCTGTATGGAAAGTCGCTTGTATTGTGTCGAGTGCTCGGGAGTAGTCGAGAGGTCAATTGCTAATTTATGGTATGGTGTTAATATATTTTTTTCCTTTTTGATTATCCTATTGTATATTTTTTAATTTATTTTCAATTACATTATGTATATATTGTAGAATTTAGCTTGGCATTTTGTTTCTCTAAATAAATACTTAAAAATACATATTATGCAAAAAAAAAAACAATTTCATTTATTGCATTTTTTGATAAAAATAACCTAGACATGTAATATTTTTAAAACATAATATTTTTAAACATTTTCCATGTTTCCTAATATGCATGAAACGGAAAACTTCGAACTGTCACGAGAACCTTCTCATCTTGAATAAATTTATAGTACCTAATCGATTTTGGCTTATTTCAACCAAACTTTTATGCGCTAAAGTTGTTTCATTTTAAAGATAAGAAACATATTTAAAGTCAAGAGGTAGTTTAAAATAACCCTGTTTAATTGATTGAAAATGATTCAATACAAATTTCACAAAAATACCATACATTTGTTACGTAAAATATCTATTCGATTGAAAAATTATTACGTAAGTACTTATTACATTTACTAAGATGCAAATTGTCTCGAATTGTTATTTTGTTTTGTTACATTTAAAATAGAATGCAAATTGTCTAGAATTGTTTTATTTTGTTGATTTTATCAAAGAATAAATATGATTATTATTTGAAATAAAAGGTATCTTATTTACAATTTAAATGTTTAGTCCAGATTTGTATTGTAATTTTGCAATTAACTTTTTGTAGTCTTACAGACGCATTGTGTGCAGCACACTTATCGATATGATTTATTTTGATCGTTCACATCTACAAAATACCAAAATATTTGACAAAACCAACCTTAGCTCAAGACCTTAATGTGCAGGTACTATCATTAGTTAGCAGAGCACAACAAATGGATGTTCATCTTATATCTTGAGATAAGTCTGATTTTTGTCAAATGTTTATGTATATTGATAGGTTTGAATACTCGTAATTTTTTATGCTGACTGTATCTATATTCAGATTTCAACCAAGTTATCTATTTGGACTAAACATAACACCTAGTAAATCCCAACATATACTCCTAATAAATTTGATAAAGGATTTATTTGATCCATACAAGTTGAATAGTAACATCAATCTACCATCATAATAGAAACAACCCGGGACAAATAGCTAAGTGATAGATCTTAACAAGATCTTTTTTTATTTAATCAAGTGGCATATTTTATTTGAACCTTCATCATTGTTGTTTTTACAATATCCTTGGTAAATTAATCAATTTCAATAATAAGAATGAACATGTCGTTTATAAAATCAATCATGTTCACAGTTAAACACATAAAGTAACACAATAAAACAAATCATTAACTTTCATCAAATGAATAAAGATAGTGATTACTTTTAACAACGTCGATATCAACGCTAACAAGTTGAACATTGTTAATATAACTAAATATTTGATCACTTCAATAAAGTGGTTTGTTGAAAAAATAATATTTCTTGATTAATTTTTTATCAAATTGGCATGATAGCAACCATCGATTCACTTTATGCGAACGTATATAAATAAGTTCATTAATTAAATTCATCACAATGTTGATAACATTTATCACAAATTTTTTTCAGTGTAGTGGTCAGCAAATATATCAATACCATAGTCATGAACAAGCATATCTCAAATTAGAAGGCTCAAAGTCACTCAAAGGGCAATGGAGAGGGCTATGCTCGGGGTTTATCTATGCGATCACATCAGAAATGATGAGATCAGTAGCAGAACTAGGGTTACCGACTGACGGCCGCTGGGGGGAAAGGTCCTCGAGTGGCGGCCGCGTACCGGATAACGCAGCGTTGGTCGGTCTCCCACAAGGTGGACCGACGATCTGGTGGGCCGCTGGGGGGAAAGGTCCTCGAGTGGCGGCCGCGTACCGGATAACGCAGCGTTGGTCGGTCTCCCACAAGGTGGACCGACGATCTGGTGAAGGTCGCGGGATGCCGCTGGATGCGGGAGGCGCAGGACCGATCGGTATGGAGATCCCTGGGGGATGCCTATAACCAACAGTGGGCGTTTCTTGACTTATATGATGATGGTGAATTTGACAACAGTTATTATAACACGTCGTAAGTAGAGTTATCATATTAGTTAGTCAAGTCTTTTTAGATCGGATAAGAAAGTGGGTTATCAGATAAAACCTTTTAATCCACAATTATTTTTTTTTACAGTCAAATTGATTTTTGACATAAAGAACAGACACACATATCTTAGTCATGTCCTTGAGATAATTTTCACACCTCATTTGACTGAAACCTGTTTAGCGGTTCGTTCGCATTTTTAACCGACTTCAAAAAAAGGAGGAGGTTTCTCAATTCGACCGTAAATATGATTTTTTTTATGTTTGTCTTCTATTCGTAGCAACGTACGAGTATGAACAACAACTTTGTTTCTTTTTTCATAACTTGTCGTAAAATGCTATGTAACTATTATACTAATTGCTAATGCATAAAAACGTGTAAGTTTTAAAAACCATCAGTAAAACAAAAAATACAGCAAAAAACACTCAATTCGACACGTATACACCAAACATGGTTGCTTATACGTCATTAATGGCCCAGATATTGTAATTCAGCAATAACACAATAAAAAATGGTCTAAGTAATATTGTAGGTACCGAAATATAAATAGGGGAATCATAAAACGAATGAACCGTTTCCAGCCCAGAGCCAATCGTGCGTTCGCTTTATTACTCTCTTATATTAATGTCGTGCCGCGGCCATAAAATCAGAGCGAACGTCTACAAATATGTAACTTAAGTTTTCATAGGAAATTGAGGTTAATAGTTACGCACAAAAGATTTCCTATGAAAGGAACTGGATTTCGTCAGGGAGACGGACTTTGATAAATGTTAAGCCTTATTGTGCACGTGGTCCGTTTTCTTTTTCGCGAAATAGATGCGTGAACTCCAATAAGGTTTCTGACCAATCTCATCTCTTGTTGAGTGCCGTGCACTACGACTCTTGAATCTGGGGGGAATGTTACGGCATCCCACCTCCTTATTTAGACAACGATACGAGAATATGACATTTTACTAGATGCCGTGCACTTTGATTCCTTCGGATCTAGTGGGAATGTCGCGGCGTCCCTATTTATACAACGACTTGACATTACATATTTTGATAGGGTAAAACGGATAGACCAGAGAACAAGGTATTGTAAACAATTGATTTTTGAAGTGAAACTTCTTTAGGCGCGCTTGACTTGGGGAGTAAGCTGGCGAACGCGTTACGAAAAGTGTGATCGGGCAAGGCGAACGGAAGTTAAGTGGGGGATATAAGCAAGAGACAGCAGTGCGCGCGCACATTTTCTTTCTCTCTTCCTCTCATAGAAGTTTCACTTCAGTCGTGTGGTCATAAGCACACTCGTTTTTTTTAGTAAATTCTTTTAGATAAAGTTCAATACTTTAAAATTGACGAAGAACCCAATTAAATACTAGTTCCTATTGGCTTATTCATTGCTATTATCACAGCTGCACCAATTAAGTTCTCCCATAAGTTTTAAAATGGCTCCGTGTGGGATAGCCGTAAAGTCCTCAGGTTTTTGATAGCAAATCCCGAAATGAGTCTCTCATTATCCTGCGTACAAAAAAATCACATTTGTATTCCATGCTCTTCTTTTTCTTTTTGCATGCTCTACAGATTTCTGTGCGAAAACCTATCATAACCAGTAATTAATAGTACATTACTGCCGCGGTCTATAATGACTACCTTGCTGGTCGCGCTGATGATGGCCGACAGCGCAGCGTAGCGCAGCTTCAGGCCGACACAGCGCGGTCAGCGTGCAGCACTTGATGGACGAGCTGAGATAAAGGCCGAGACCGTAGGTCGAGACCTTTACAGTGAGGAGAGCAAGAGCTGCAATGATGGCCAAGCTGGAAGAACTTTTTTTTTTTTTTTCACGGGGGAAATGCGTAACCGCACCGTACCCGCCGTTGACTAGACGACGAGCGTGTGTGGGGCTCTCCCTGCAGCGTGCCAGGCCTACCCACTAAAACCCCCCGGTGTTCTCCCTGCCCTTAGGGGCGCGCTAGGTAAGGTCCACAATGCGACTCCACTACCCACGCGCCCGGGCAAGCCCGTCCAACCGGTCGGGTTATCGCCAAGGGGGGATTGCCCGAGAACACCAGGGCAATCCCCAGACGGAGGGCCTTACGGCGGCGTGCACGGGGCCAACCGTGCACGCAGGTCTCCACGGCAGGGTCATTAGACGGGCATCGCTTGAGCGAATGCCCGCCTTCACCTGCCTGTCCGTCTACGGCGGATGGGAGCGGCTTGAGGATCTGCCTCCCGCTCCCTCTCCGCGGCCTCCTTCTGCGAGATAACGTCCTCGCAGAAGGAGGCGACAGCCCCCCATTCCGCCTCGCCGCGGAGCATGGCTACGACCATGCTCGAAGCTGGAAGGCCTAGAGCGTAGCTAGGCTAGCTCGAGGCAATAATAGCGTGACCAGCGAAGCAGTCATTGTGGGCCAAGGCTTGTATAGTGTTTTACTCAAAAATGCAAGTACCAACCATTCCGACAGCTCTTAAAGCCGATCCACACGACACCAACTTATGCTGTGCAAACTGTTGCACAAATAAAAGTCTGTACGAATCTCATCGTCCACACAGCACAAACAATTCAATGAGTGTCTTAATCCAGCTGAGTGTTTTACTCAAAAATGCAAGTACCAACCATTCCGACAGCTCTTAAAGCCGATCCACACGACACCAACTTATGCTGTGCAAACTGTTGCACAAATAAAAGTCTGTACGAATCTCATCGTCCACACAGCACAAACAATTCAATGAGTGTCTTAATCCAGCTGTGGCGAAGGTAATTCGAACAATGGAAGATATGGCTAATGTGTACTTCATAACATCTTACGAAGGAAGTCGCATCAGTACAGTATATTTCTAATGGTGCCATGGATATTGAAAGTAACAGTAATACAATTACATTAGTATATGACAGAGAATTACGGGGGCTACAAGTGTCTGCGAACACTGGACACCAATCAAATATTGCACAAAATTTGTTTGTGCAAACACGCCGCGCAAGCATAGGTTGGTGTCGTGTGGACCGGCTATTAGTCATCATCTCACCTGATGGTAAGAGATGATAAGGTCGAAGGTGGAAGCGAGCTTTACGGACGCCTTAACAACTGCGAAAGTGGTTATCGTACCTCTAGTTTTCGGAACACAACAATACTATCTTCATTGTTATTATAGCCAGGCGGGCTCAGAAGCTCTAATATCAACCAAACTAATCAAAATTTCAACTTTATGGCATTAACAGAGAAACAATATTAATTTTTTTATTGCTAACGGTGGCAGACGAGCAAGTGACCCACCTGATGGCAAGTGGTGAGTGGTGACCACCGCTCATGAACATCTGCAATGCCAGGGGCGAAGCTCAGTTACTGCCTACCTGGAGAGAAGTGCTCTTTTTTAACCTCGTTTGAAGTTGGACATATCGTAGCGCTCAGGAAACACCGCAGCTGGGAGCTCGTTCCAGAGTCTGCACGTACGTGGAAGAAATGAACGCTGAAACCGAACTGTGCTAGACAAGTGGTACGGATGAACCCAAAAAATATATCGTGCGTACTAAAAAAATATTTTCAAGAACAAATAAGCGATTCTTCCTAAAATTATCTCTAATATTTTGTATTTATTATTATTCAGGTGTTTATTTATACACACTCTGCCGACTCTGTAGAGATGAAGGCGTGACTAGATTATGTATGAAATAGTGGAGCAGCCTGTATCGTGTCCGATCCCCTCCTTGCGCATCAATACCGGTCGGCTGGCCGGCGCATGCGGGTGCGCTGCACAAGTAGCTAGTGTGTATGCATAGGTATAAGATAGTCATAGGAGCTGTTTATGTGTGTTTACCGTTTAGTGTTAAGTAATCTTTTTGCTATCCACATAACTACAAGTGGCACTGGAACAAACCCGTTTGGGGTTTATCAGTGCAATTTAATTTAATAAGTGTTTTTGTTTCGTAAATTTATGTTAATAAAAAAAAATGAACTCTATTGCGGTGGCGGGTAGTGCGATGATAAAAAGGTGACGAAGGCACCAAAGAATAGTCCTTTTCAAGGATAAGCTCATCTCACAACTGTATAACAACCGAACATAGCAAACTACATCTAGGAGAATATATTCTAGATTAACAACAATTTTGCTTCCAACAGTAGGTACATACAAACTATAACGATGCCTGTTAATTATAATACGAGTATGTATATATATTATTAGGTAACTTAAGTAAAATAGAACTTAATTGCTAAACAAATAAATTGTTTATAATAATTTAGGCTATATTTTGACACTTTAGAACATATAGGTATACTTCTAGTTAGTTCTTTATTGTTTAATTTATTTTTGCACTTTCCCACCTTCCTTTTATATTCTTTTCATCATCTACATCATTCTATGGTTGACTGAAAGAGATTTCTGTGTAGCAATAAGGCCACTCTTTGCTGTGTTTGTACTATTTATTTGCTTATACACTTTTCGTGAGCTTGTCAGTTGAGGTTTCTCTTGTTAGAGAACTAAGAACTTAAAGTTAGAGCCCACGAAAATATTTAGTCAACATCTTATAAATCACAATCCTCCTACGACAACAAACCAAGTAAGAAACAATAATGGCAAACCAAAAATCAATCGTGCAGACAAGACAATAAACATTATATTGCTTTGCATCAATCACGGGCGGCTGGCATTCTATAGGAACATTCTCCGCGGCCCTTCAAAGGTAAATATTTACAAAGCAAATCCATTCTATTGAGTCCACATACTTGGACGCAACAATGGCGATAGTACGGTATTATTTATCGCTTTTTTTTCAAACAAACACTAGTCTATGGAAAGTTTTTTTTATACAATACAAAGTAGAGCATTGGGTAGAAATGGATTCAGTCTTTGTTTGTCAAGTCACTGTTATTAAAATTTCTTATTAAGTTGGAATACAAGCAATCAAGTATGATGACATGTTTAATAGGCTAGATGACAAAAAATTTTTTTTGCTTTAATAGAAGCTCATTCATATAATAAACAGAAAGAAAAAGTCGGTTTTCGAATAACTATAAAAACAACCAAGATATAAGGTATTAAAGATTTTTCTCCATCTCTTTCTAGCAAAACGGCAATTTACAAGGAGTTTATATGGCCGTACTTAACGATGACGTCACGGTTGATGTCGGATCTCTCTGTCTAATCGCCTTCAAATTAACAACTTAAAATGCTTGTAACTAATGTATTTCTAAGCCGATTTTAATTCTAATTTCACAGGACTTTGTCATTTTCCGCGCTATTTTAATATTTAATGACGAGACGTGAAAATTAGAATTCAGTCATCATCCCAATTATAATGCTAAGATAAGATGATGGAATGAAATAGACTTTGGGAGAGGGAAGTGTTGAGTCATCGGCGTGGATATCTCTATATTACGAACCCTGCTGAAAACAATAAAGCGACACAAATGTAGCAAATATAAGTAAAAGTTCCTACTTACCATCCGTAGATTAGATGCTTGTTTGTTGTATAAAATATAAACAGCTTAACCTACAAACACCGAAATTTCACATTTATGGTTTGCTATTTATCAATTGCCTTTAAAATACGATTTACTGATGACAATTACGCGATTTATCATAAATAAGACTATTTTAATGCCTAATTTCACGAGTTACCTTCCAACACTCACTCACGCTGTTTAAAATAATAGATATCTTCATAAAATGTGTTTTATCGATTTGTTAACACACTTGACGAAATTCGAAATGAATTCTGAGAAAGCAATAATATTATAAATCATTATTCCAATAGACAAGGAGACATGATTAAAAACATTCGCTTTTAATAATAGATTCTTGATTGAACAGTCTTTGAAAGACTATCAAGTCTAGAATTCCCGTGTCTAATAAATAAAAACCAATATTTTTTTATTGTAATCGACCCATTCGTTCGCCCATTGCTCTTTTTTCGTTGTTGGTTGAATGAGCTTATTTACTTCTCTTTAGATGTTTACCACGACGTTTTATCACAATGGAACTTTTTCTTATTATTAAAATAGTGTTTGTGAAAGGTGTATAAGCAATTGATATGCAATTGAATTGACTGCATCATATAAAGCTCGATTACTCTACCATGCTTTTATTATCACCTCACCAGTACTGGCAACATTACTTGTAAAAATTCCAAGTCAAAGGAAAAATACATATCTTACCTTGGTTTGGTTTGATTATTCCAGGAGGTCGCTTTCATTTCAACTGGTACTCATAGTCGTAATGGATAGTAAATACATAGTTCTAATGAAAACTTGAAAATATTTTTACATATTTTTAACGTGTAAGTATGAATTAATTGACAAAATTTTTAATGAAAGATTAATTAAATACTGAAAGATTATATTAAAGAACGCAGGAAATAGAAATAAAACTGAAAACATAATATACAGTTAGCTTACAAAAAACAAAGTCAAAACCAGGCATATCTTAAATTTCTCGGAATTGTCCCGACTGAAAGATTTACAGTGAAACTGCTGTGAAAAAGAATCTTCTCCTAGGTTGTATTGAATGAAACTGCGTTGCCAAGAACTTGGAATAATAAAAATATGTATACTTACATATACCTTCAGAACGACTGCACTTTTGATAATAATCCTTTTCTTGTCAGGATAAGTTAAACAATTAGATAAAATTATTAAACAATTAAACAAAAAGTAAACAAATTTGATTTTTACAATTTTCATATAGTGACAAAATTGACAGATTCACATTCAGTTATTCTGTGTCTTACATTGTTTTATGGTCAAAAGTTCCCGATTTTTTTTTCTGTATTCCTACCCGCGCGAAGCCGGGATGGACAACTAGTAGTAAATTGATGCTCCCAAGAGAATGTAATGCAGTTAACTGAGTTTCCTTCATCAAATTCTCACTTCTATCTACACAATTCTAATCCTTGACACCACAAATTAAAGCTACAATTTTGTACCTCGTCGAATAAAAAAAAATACTCAGACGTATGAAGATGTTAAAAATAAGAAACATAATTCAAAACTCGATTGAAATCGAATCGAACTTAAAAATTTCGTCTGGTGCGGAGATCGAACCAGCATCTTCAGGAGTTGAACGCCTTTGACCACACTGTCACCGCGAGCTCTAATAAGCCCCGACGAAACTTAAACTGTATCGTTCTCTTTTGTACTTTGTCAAGCCAAAGTAGATTTTTTTCACTCCAACGTTTGATTCCCGCCCGAGACTGATTATTATGAGCTTGCCCCTTACGATAGAACAACAGTATCCCTAGCACAAACCAGTCGAGTTATTCGAGGTATTCACTTACTATCAGATAACTATTGAGATGTTAAATGAACAGCTAGAAACACTTTCGTGAGACTATCCTGACCTCGTAACGTAACGATAGTTCTCTCACTGTTAAATACTTGGTGAGATATTTCGATAGCTAGCTGTAGGATAAAGCGATACGACATGTCAAAAGTGAGTTCGTGCTGACGATTCTCAAAGTTTAGCTCTAGTTAACTATACCATTTTCATTACGAGACCATTAAATTCCTTAAACAACTATAGTGATGCTATAGTTTTCATACAAATAATACGATTACCATAACCAAAACTATAGAGGTTCGTGCTTGGGGCACGGCTCGATTGGTTTAGAAGACTACGAAAATCAGTGAATCGAAACCGCTTCTGTATCACCTCAAGAAAATTTGGGAGGCACAATGTGAAATCGTCCATCTCCTGTGGGAATTGATTCCGGAACGCAATGTTGAGGGTCTGCGATATATCAGCGTGTTCGTTCGGGGATCCTGAGGATTATACGCATCTTGATAAGAGCCCTTTGAGTAATGTTATGGACACTAAGCAAGCCTTTGAGTTGAGCTGAACTATTTACTATGCTTGCATGCAATAAATAGGCACCAGTAAATTTATAATTGAGCTAATACTTTACAATATAGTAGGCACGAATTACTCGTAGTTTTGTACTCATAATCTGGAGAGGTTTATTGAAACAATTTTACGTTTAAAATACTGTAATCATCACTTTGTGTGTAATCATTTATTTCGTATTTAAGTTGTTATAATTTTGTGTTATAGGTATATTTATAATTTGTTCAAATGTTGATTATTTAATAAATTATAAGTACTTTTTGTGCGAAATTGACGAATTTGTGTGTAAACCTTATGTGTAGATTGTCGATAAATTGTAATACTTGTAATAGTAATACAATTCGTATTAAACACGATAACCCCACAATCATCACAAGGCGATATAACTTGGGATGTCTTGCAGCCACAATCTAAACTGGATGTGGACTGAAGTCTTGCGGCCACAAGACTAGTGGAACATCGAATTTGAATATAAGCAGAGAACTATGTGGTAACTATGGGCTTTTCAGATTGTAGACAATATCAATGTTCTTTTCGCAATTCTTAATATTCTCTAAATGAAAATTGCCCTTTTCTCCTCTTCTTTAAAGGCATGTTGGGTGTGATGAATATTGTTACAGAATTAATTCAAATTTAAAATAATCAAAATAAATTTTACTAGCTGTGCTGTATATTTTTTCCCGTTTTTGCAACATTTTTAATTGATGCTCAGCTCTTTTTAGTCGTATCGTAATTTTATGTAGCCTATAGCCTTCCTCGATAAATGGACTATCCAACACAAAAAATAATTTTCCAATTTGAATCAGTAGTTGCTGAGATTAGCGTGTTCAACCAAACAAACAAACTCTAAAGCTTTATAATATTAGTATATAGATATTAACAAATTCGCACGTTTCAACTTTAATACGTTCACGCAGAGAGATTAATCAAATAGTAACGATGCAACACAGACCACTGTATTAAGAGTTATAAAAAAAATACTTAGACACCTGTGATATATGTTATTTATTAATTACGGTATAAATGATTGTAATATCACACAGAAGAATCAAAATATAAGATATAGAATTGAACTTAAATGATATATAATTTATGCTACTCTTTATTATTTAGACATTATACTTATACCAATGAAACAATACCTATACAGATAACTGAGACTCCTTGAATTTAAACGAATCAACAATACATCGTCGAAATAAAACGCAATACAACCAAATTTTATTCATATTAAAAAGTTATTGTTTCTACATAATAAGTTCATTACAGATCATCAATTTATCTAATTCAAAATCGAATATATACGTTTATCGGAACCAATCCATGTTAATAGCAAACATAAGTCATTTGCGTTGGGGTAGAATTTGTGAAATTTATTTTAAATTTACATATTACAGTGTATAGCGAAAGAGCCAACGTTATAAACATTAAAACGGTCATAAAATCCAGCAGTACTTTTATTTGCACAATAAGTTGTAACTTTATTTACTCTAGTGCAGTATCTAATTGGGCTTTTTCTTTTGCTAGAAGCTGATGCAATGACAGCTTCAGGCGTAAATCTTTTTACGTATATTTTATTCTTCGTGTTTGGATTTGTTGTTCAATTATTTGATATGTTTTTTCTAAATAAAAATAAATAGAATGTCACTGAATAAAGTTAGAAGTTATCAATCTTCTCACTGGTATATATAGAATATTATACTATAGAACTGTTTTGCCACTGAGTATGGAATTTGAATTAAAGGTATTCCACGATTCCATTATAACAGCAGCTTCGATTTTAAAATCATTTGCAACATTTTGCGTATTTTTAAAGCTGTGCGTGTTGATACAAGCATGATAATTGGATGTGCTATCAACAGCACTCGTTTCCGATATAAAATTTAACGAAGCGAGGTGCGGCGTGACTGCAACACTGTAGCAGATGATCAGATATTAATTGTAATTTTTTCTTGTATTTAACAATTTAAAACAAAAAGGTTTATAATTGAACTATAAGAGTCATCATCTTCTAGTCCAACTCAAATTCTAAAATCTTTATTACCATTCACATAGGAAAATTTGCATTTTTTTTTGTTTTCATACCCCAAAAGGAAAAACGGAACACTTATAGAATCACTACTTCGCTGTCTGTCTTTGCGTCAACGCCTTTTTTCTCGGCAACACGTAAAGATATCGAACTGAAATTTATATGAAATGCTCGGTCCTACGGTCTCTTTCAGCTGTAAAAAACATACGTTTAAGTCAACGGCGCGATGAAAAGATTGAAAGATGCGAAAAAAAACAAACGCGTAGTCGTAGTAGCGTCGAATTAAGAAACTCCTTCTTTTTTAAGTCGGTTAAGAACAGTGTTACGCTAATTCACTGTAAATCAACAACATAGCAATATACAAAATGTTCAAATAACATATCTATCGGGCTGGTTCATACAATATTCGTATTAGTTTTAGTAGCCCCACCTCCAAGCCAAACTTTACTGGCTCGGTCAGCAGTGAATTTGTCTTACATTGAGAGCACTAGTTCTAAGCCGACAAGCTTGGCATGAGTCCCGATAACTTTGTGGATGAGCAGTGGACCGGAGAAGAATAAATATAGTTAAGATAACATTTTAGGATTTTCACTGTCATTGAGCGTGCTACCGTCTTTTTTGTCTTGTAGTTAAGGGGGGAGTTTTATATTATTACTAAATATCCGCCCGCAGCTTTGTCCGGCATTTTCTTTTCTCCCGTGGTGATTTTTCCTCTGGGGATTCTATATTTTGTCGTATGTATTCAAACTGTAAAGTAAAAGCTTTAAAAAGTTCCGTTGAAATACGTTAAGCATGTTAGTGTGATACGCAAACAAAAACAAAATTTCAGCCAATATTTCACATTTGCAAGGGGGGAAATTTTCGGAAACGCTTCAACATTTCACTCACTTATAATTTGCACTTGTAATTTGCCACAATGCTTGGCATTTGCGGACTATGAGAAAGCTTTTGATTCCGTCGAGACCTGGGCCGTACTTAGATCACTCCAGAGGTGCCAAATAGATTATCGGTACATCCAAGTGTTGCAGTCATTCTACGAAAACGCCACCATGTCAGTCCGCCTTCAGGACCAGAACTCAAACCAGTACGACTTCAGCGCGGTGTAAGACAGAGTGACGTAATATCGCCGAAACTGTTCACAGAGCTGCGTTGGAGGATGTATTTAAGCTTTTGGACTGGAGGGGACTCGGCATCAACATAAACGGCGAGTACATGACTCACCTTCGTTTTGCTGATGATATCGTAGTCATGGCTGAGACCGTGGAGGATGGGTTGGGAAACTCTACAGAGGTCTTCGAGCATTGTGCCTAGCACAATTCTCGAAGACCTCTGTAGAGTTTCCCAACAAGTGGGTCTTAAAATGAACATGGACAAGACTAAAATAATGTCGAATTCCCGTGTAGTACCCACTCCTGTGAATATTGGAGGCTCTACGCTGAGGTTATTGACGAATATGTTTACCTGAGCAAATAGTCTAGCTCGGTAAGCCCAACTTCCAGAAAGAGGTAAATCGACGAATCCAACTCGGCTGGGCAGCGTTCGGGAAGCTACGCAGCATATTCTCGACCCATCTACCGCAGTGTCTCCAGACGAAAGTCTTCAATTCGTGCGTGTTGCCAGTGATGACATACGGAACTGAGACGTGGCCACCTACAATGGGTCTCATAAGAAGGCTCAAAGTCACTCAAAAGGCAATGGAGAGGGCTATACTCGGGGTTTCCTTACGTGATCACATCAGAAATGATGAGATCCGTAGAAGAACTAGAGTTACCGACATAGCCCAAAGAATTGCAAACCTTAAGTGGCAGTGGGCAGGACACATCGCTCGTAGGACTGACGGCCGTTGGGGCGGAAAGGTCTTCGAGTGACGGCCGCGTACCGGGAGACGCAGTGTTGGTAGGCCCCCCACAAGGTGGACCGACGATCTGGTAAAAGTCGCGGGAAGCCGCTGGATGCGGGAGGTGCAGGACCGTTTGGTATGGAGATCCTTGGGGGAGGCCTTTGTCCAACAGTGGGCGTCTCTTGGCTGATATGATGATAATTTTTACCTCAAATACAAAATGTCATGCTTCAAGCTTCAAAAATGCGGACAGGGTTATAACACCCTTGACCTAAGTTTTACGTGATCGTAAGTGAAGATAAGGCCGAAGGTGGCAGCGAGCTTCACTTGATATCCTCAACAACTGAAGAACTGGCTATCTTTACTCCAATAGTCAGAACATAACAATGCTACTAACATTACATTAATTATAGCGACAAGCATTGATTAAGGCGGCGGTAGCAGCCGGCCTCAGCAAAAGCCCTGCCAAATGAAGAGAAAAACTTCTGCTATAATGGGAAATCGAACCTCGGACCTTTGGATCCATGTCGGGTGGTATGGATTTGGGGGTTTGGTCATCAACCACTAGACCATGGAAAGTTAGTAAATGTATTGGTTTTTCGCAAGAATGCCTCTTTTGCTTGTATTGATAGTATTGATAAATAATCGAAAGATAAATCAAAAGTATTAATAAATTCATACATATTCGCACTTATTTTAAAGATCAAAAACCAGGTATTTCATTGGTGACTATTAAATATCGGACGGAATACTGTTTTTGTCGTGCGCGGATAAAATTATTGAGTAGTATCTATTATTCTATAAGGTAAGTTACTGCAATGTGTATTTTTATAATAATAATATTAGCCGTGTTACTACAAAATAAATTAAACACTGTCTAAAGTAAGACACTCCTTAAACATGATGCTGTTTCATTTGTATTAAGGATAGAAAGTAATAGCATCATGTTTAAACATTATCTATCTTTAGACAATGCTGAGAAACTTTATGTAGTAACACTACTGTTGAAGTTCAGTTCCCTTTGACTCGTATCAATTATAACTTACCGGGCCAATTTAGAAACTCTCTGTAGTTTAGCCTACAAACTGTAGCGAAAGATATGGAGAGTAGAGTTCGGTGTTTTACAACTACATAACATTCTCCAAGAACTTATCCGCTAGCAAAGTAAAGATACGTATCACGTAGATTCTGCACTGAAAAATGAAAGTGGGTTGGCCATGAATACAGACAGACAGATGGTCGAGGGAACGCACAAGCTACATTGTAGACAGCGGTAAGTTTACGTAGTGTTTCTTTCACTGTTCCTATACCTGATTATTTCTTACGTGAACATTATTTTCTTTTAGGCTCTTCACTAGTGAAGTTAGTGGACAGCAGTCGATGCTACTAGGGTCAGTGTGAGGATAAAAGCCTGCACTACGCACTACGGGAGTGCCTCTATACACGTTGTTAATGAAATTAAGCAAAACCTGAAAATAGTTTGTTCAGAATCAAGAATCAAATCGATTCCACAAATAAAAAAAATATGGGTCAAATTTATTTAAAAAAATCGGTTATGTCTCTTCTTAAATTTACTTAACTCTGTCGTCTTTATATATGACAGCATCGTACTCACTGGTGCGCGACCATAAAGTTTTTAATTTGCAAGTTTTTAATTCCCGTTGTGCGTACAAATTATAGACAAAATAGCTTTCTAATAAGAAGTTGTAGAGCTGTTAACGATTCTGACGTAAATATTGACATCTATTTATCAATACTCAATCAATTCTCTTACTGGAGCCCTATCGAAAACTGCCAAATAGATATGCACTACACAAAACTACACAATTTTATTCTAAACTCTTAATACCTATATGCGGTAGCTTATCAATAGCTTTAAGACATTATAAGCTGGTGTTAATTTTATTTTAAGAAGCTGTTAGCTATCCGAAAATGTAAAAATAAAAAAATAAAATAAATAAATAAATAATATGCAACAAAACAAAAATAATGCAAATTTGTAAATAACGCGCGGAAATTTCTTTGCGTAATTTATTAATTGTTTACAATTAAAATTAGGTTGAGGTGACGTGTGTCACTAATTTGATAAAGTGAAGGTGCTTATTCGAGATTGGTCCGGTCTTATATCACGATCGGCGATATTCTTGAGGCTACGGGACTTCGCGCATCGCAGGCACCCTTCTGGCACCAGATCAGCAGTGGGCCAGAAAGAGGGGAAGAGAGAGGGCAGCCGCCCACAGAGTAGCCTATGTCAGACGTAGCTAGCCGTTCCACGAACAACGGGCAGGCATACCGTGTGTTTGCCCGCCTCGGAAAGGGGAGAAGGACACTGGGAACAAAGGGAACAGATTTAAAATAACTTGTGAAGAGTCAAGCAATGCACCCAGTAAAGTGCAGTCGCCGGTTCCGCGCGCATCTCTCACAAATCGGCCTTTATAACCAGACCGCTTACCATGATTGCCTAAAGCAGTATTTAAACCGCTGTGAGAAAGATGGCACTAAAAGCACACAATGAATAATAGAACTGCGTACAGAAGTTGCACTCCTATGATCTTAAAAAAGTCCGACATTTTATATATTTAAACTCGCCACGCGTTAGCATGTGTTATTTTAATAATTCTGAAGCCTCGCGTCGCTCAGCTCGAGCGATAGGGTTGTTGCTGATGGTAAATAATCTAGCACGCGCATGAAAGCGCGCGAAACGTTGCTATACACTGTCGGTCTTAGTAATAAAAAAACCGGCCAAGCGCGAGTCGTACTCGCCCATGAAGGGTTTTGTAGGATTTATGACGTATTAAAAAAACTACTTACTAGATCTCGTTCAAACCAATTTTCGGTGGAAGTTTGCATGGTAATGTACATCATATATTTTTTTAGTTTTATCATTCTCTTATTTTGGAAGTTACAGGTGGGGGGGGGGACACATTTTACCACTTTGGACGTGTCTCTCGCGCAAACTATTCAGTTTAGAAAAAAATGATGCTAGAAACCTCAATATTATTATAGAACTATCCATAGATACCCCACACGTATGGGTTTCATGAAAAAAAATGTTTGTGTTTCAGTTCTATGTATGGGGAACCCCAAAATTTATTGCTTTTTTCTATTTTTGTGTGAAAATCTTAAAGCGGTTTACAGAATACATCTACTTACCAAGTTTCAACAGTGTAGTTCTTATAGTTACGGAGAAAAGTGGCTGTGACATACGGACGGGCATACAGACAGACAGACATGACGAATCTATAAGGGTTCCGTTTTTTGCCATTTGGCTACGAAATCCTAAAATTGTACCCCTTGGATCATCCTCGGTTTAGTTACTCCGTGTTTTGTTTTATTTTGATATACTCGTAATGAAAGCGGAAAGGTGCGAAAACAAGACAAAAGACGGAGTAACTAATCCAAGGATGATCCAAGGAGTAATTTTTTTATTAATATGCATTATTAACGTTTGAGTATACATTACTATCAAGAGCGCGCCGGCCCCGGTGCTTTTTACACTCTCAGAGTGTGCGGAACGGTAGGTTCTTCTTATCTTGTATCTAAAGGCGCCGACACACAGAGGCGGGAGCGGGACGGTAGCGGAAGTTTTATTTGCGCCGCGCCGCTTCCGCGGGCGATGTCTCTGTGACGTTGTCCATAACACTACGAGCCACGAACATTACAAAAAATTCCGCTCCGCTACCGTCCCGCTTGCCGCCTCTGTGTGTCGGCGCCTTTAGCGCGTAGTGACGGTGGCCTGCTATAAACTGCAATAGCGGTGTCTCTGTTTCAACATTGTTTTAACCTTACTCTAAATAAGCGATTACGGCCCCAGGATTGGTTGATAAATCCACAGGTGGATGGTCTGTTTGTTCTTTTACATGATTTGGTTCATCTAACTAATTAAAAAGCACACGCGTAGTGAAGTCACGACAACGTCCCAAATAGCAAGTATTGTCTTCAGTCCGTGTCAAGATCAAACTGTGCGAATTCAGGTTTTTTTTATTCTAAAATGTTGTTCTAGGATTTCCGTTATTTAATAAACCTAATAATAATAATAATGACTATATTTGTTACTAAAATTGCAAAATCTTCTATCGGAGTTGAAACCACGGGCCACCGCTCCGGTAGTTTTTTTTTAAAAAAAAAAACGTCGCCCCACACAAGGATTTTCTCCTGTGTCGTGGGTGCAGTTACAAACATAGAATATCACATGCACATACGCCCAGACCGGAACAAATTTCTGTATAGGCCATACAAATCATTTGTCCCGTACGGGAATCGAACCCGCGACCCGTTGCGCAGTAGGTGATCACTCGACCTCTGCGCTAAACGTGTCGGTAGTATAAGTCTATTGAGTCCTCTGTCAAGTGCGAAGCAATAAGTTCTTTTTTGTCTAGCTGTACTAATCAGCTTCAATAATTTAAAAGTGTTCGAATTGTCAGTGAAAAAAATATTGAAATTTAAATGTGTCAATTCGGACACTGTGTCCGAATATATCGTATCCGAATCGTCAGCAAGCCAAGTTACATGTGAAAGTTATGTGACGTGAACTGTCAATAGCTAGCGACCGCCATATTATTAGCAGACGACGTTACACCAATTATTTAAGGGAACTGAAACTTCCGTACTGGTTTTTCAATTACAGCCCGATATATTTCGTGTGAAGTTCAGAGAATCCCGGTTATTGAACAGAAGTTTGAACGTCTGCGGAACTGTGCCAAAGTTGGAAACTCGACGACCCGGGAGGTGATAGATCAATCTCAAATTCGATCTCCGCGGAAGGTTTCACGAGCGAATGAATAACAAATATAATTACAGTTACGGTTTCGAGCGGTAATCTGAGATTCGTGTGAATCGAAGAAGTTTTGTAATTAATTTGTCCAGCTTTGTATTGGGGCCTTTATAGACAGCGTGTATAAACGCTATTTTTTACATAGTAAGTGACGCTAAGGCCCAAGGTGGAAGGCTACCTTGCATCTAATTGCATGTCGGAAAACAACAATGCTTTTAACATTTACTTAAACATTTTTCTTAAATTAAAGTTTTTTACAATAACTTGGTATAAAAACATAAACATTGTGAAATACTTTTATCTAAGATACCGTCGGCAACGGAGTGAGGCTCAGGCTACCGATGGTTAGAGCCACATTGAGAGGAATCATCCGTTTAAAAAAACCCAATGAACAATTCAGAATCGATATACGATCGTTTCTATGTCTGTATTTTTTAAACTCTTCAATACAAATTCAATAAATCTTTAATATTTTAAAAATACCACCGATTCTCACGCCCTTGAGCTCTAGCGGCACCCCCGACTATGCTGTAATGATAACTTGTAAATACTTATGCTGGAAACATTTATTTTAAATATACCTATCAATTTTAAGAACACTAATAGTAGACATTATTAATAATTGATTGTTTTTTTAAATTGTAACATTTTCTTTGGTTTGTTTATCAGTGAACATACACGCACCGTTAAGGGGGCACAGTCAGTCCACTAGCGCCGCCATTCGTTTTTTATTAATTATGATGAACTCAATATAGACATTTTAGATTTTTGGGAGCTATTCAGGCATAGATTAAAAGTATAAGAATAATCATAATCACAATTATTGCTAAGGGTTCACAGGGATATTGTTACACACTGTATATGCCGTAACAAGAATCACCGCGTTTTGTATGTGACCCCTGTCCCCTTATCGCTGCTATCAGTTTTAAAACCACACTGAGAGCGAAATGGCGCTATACGCAGCAAGAGCCGTATCTTTGTTTCAATATTGCTTTAGTCTTGCTCTAAGCGATAATGGTAGGGGTCCTGTGGGTCTAGACAAAGCAACGATTCAAAAAAGATAACGAAGTTCGAAAATATCAAATGTATAGAAATGATACCACATCACGCATCATTTTCCTAAATTGCCGTTCGATCAACTTATAACGTAAGAGAACGAGCGTGAATATTCCTTTGTCTAAGCACCCTGATCCACCTAAGCGAGAGTCGGAGCCTTAAGATGTCGGTCGAGACTCCGCTATCAAACCATTCGCAGAAACAACTATCCAAGCAATGGTCGTCATAATAATCCTACATGGCAGTTACCTCGTCAGCTGATTCAAAGTGCTTGCTGGCTTTATCCTTCTCAGATTCTACGAGACTCTCATCTTGGAATAAAGGGATAGCCTACCACCACGATATCAGGCTTAATGCTAACAATTATTATTATGGCGACAAACTTAGGTGAGACAGTGGTAGCTAGCCAAATGGGCTCAGCAGCAGCCCTACCACCAAACAAACTAAATAGAAAGTGTTTCCTAATTTCTATTATTCCAGTGAGGGTAGAACTAATAATGGTTGAAGACGAAAGCCAGAGTACAGAAAAATGATCACTACTGGTTTATGTGCCACTGTTAACACGGATGTTACTGGAGAGAGACTCTTTACCAGTGTCGTCTGCTTGAGTACCTCCATCTTACCTATTTCTGCCGCAAAGCAGCAATGCTTGCATTGCTGTGTTCCGGCTTGAAAGGTAAGATATGGCAGTGAAATTATTGGGTACCGTGACTTTACATCTTATGTCACAAGTTGGCAACGTATACTGTGGTTCTTGTGAGGGTTGCAGTTTTGCTGCGAATCTCGCAGGAGCCACAGTCATGTATAATAAGTGACTGTTACCACTTACCATCAGGTGGCCAGTTTGCTTGTTTGCCAACTTAGTTGCAATAAAAAAAATGTTTTTCTGTCACCATGCTCATTTTCTGATAAAGCTAATAAGTTTCTTGCGTCCATTCTTCTTATCTGCTAAAAGACGTCTTAAGGGTAAATTTTTGAAACTGCTTTTTTGGCGTCATTTCAGTGGCGCAACTTGTTTTTTTTTCAACCAAATTATACTCTTCATATTATAAATTACGGTACTGTGAATCTAATAATTTGTAAGGCCCACTTTAGAATGTAATGGTTTGGAGCAATACATATTTCTTAATTTTGCGCCACCGAAAAGATGATTGTTACCACCGAAATTACTCACAAAAATTTCTTCTTATATTATCGAAATAAAATACGGTATTGTTTTATTATTTATTTATGAAAAAATTAAAATTAGTTTAAGCGTGAAGCTTGCTAATAATCATTATATAAAAATTAGTTTAAGCAACGACGATAATAATTATAGGATAAGATAATACTTAGGAAACTTCTTATAAAAAACACAACAACACAAATATTTATCTAAATAGCATTTAAACAATTATCAGCTTAGAATATGACACATTAAATAGGAGCACGATAAAACTAGTGAGATCGCAATGTGCAACCAGACTCAAATCAGCAGTCTTTAAAAGCTTTATCTAAGAAACACTTAAAAAATATTCTCATCATCAGAATCCCAATTTTTTTAGCTAAATTAGTAAGTATAGCTTTGCTAGTTGATGGAGTTACATTTCCTTCATTAACTGACACCCAGAAACTGTCATCTGAAGCTAAATTATTATAGGTAGAATCTTTCTCTCTGTCTTCCGTTTGTAGTATCTATCTCTATCTTCTTTTTTTAATTTCTCGTGTTGTATAGGATTATTTCGTAACCTCGCAGTTCTTTCTCGTTCTGCAACCCTCTTTTTTCTAGCCGTTCATCTCTGCTCTGACGTCCCATTTTTTATAAACCTTTAACATAAAACCATAAAGAAAATACTAAGACTGCTAAGACCGCTCTGAAGTTAATTTTGTGTAATATTTATTTAGGTATCGTTTTGTTTATCGAGTGATCGTGATAATTTTTTCCATCTTTCGTCTTTGCCAATCTACATTTCCGCTTAAGAATTTGTCTTATTTTGACTTGGCCTGAAAAATAACACTAAGCACAAAAACCCGCTATGAGACTTGCTTAAATCTCTCTGATAGGTAGTTGCTCAGTTAAAATAAAATTCCACCAACACGTGATTTCGCCATATGAGCCTAATCACTTTACTCGGTGTGTAACAGGGCACACGTGAAAACGGTCGAATGAAACGTTTGCTTTGAGTTCCGGCAAAATTGCGTCGTCATTCAGTTATTCGACGAGGAATTTGAGCCGGAAATTTGAGTCGAACTTCTCGCCAATTCCTTTGAAAAACGCTCGACCAAAGAAGGTTTAGAAAGTTTTCTTAGCAGCCTAATGAAAAACCTTTTACTCTTTGTCTTCTCCTTGTGATAATGAATGATTTTACACATAGCAGGGAAGCTCTTGACCTATTTCACCTGATAGGAAGTGACGATAAGACGAGCTCCACCTTAACTCCTTAACAACTTAGGGACTGACTGACTTCTAACTGTGGAAACAGAATAATGTTATTAACTTAAGCGACATACTTAAGTAAGACTGTGGTAACAGGCCGGGCTGGCTCAGAAGTCCTATACCAACCCAACCAAGCAGAAAAATTTCCACCTCCATGGGCATTCGAACCCCTGATCTCCAAATCCTTACTGGATCTTTTCAACAGCGATTTAGCTATAGATTTAGAGCTTACCACCGCGGCTAATTCTCAGCATGCGTTTCGCCTCATCCATCCCTTCGCGGATCTAAATTGCACTCTAGGGGTAAGGCAGACAAACTACGTGGAGTCGGGGTTGACTGAGGCGGTTTTAAAAAGCACTTGTTTTTTTAAATAATTAGTAAACCTCGTCAAATAATAATATTTACACTTATTGTGCTTTATTAAATTATGCCTTTAGTGAGTTCTGCATAGTTATGTCAAACAAAATTATGGATATTATTTTCATTAAATTATGCGTTTTAAGTTATAACAAACCAAAGTATAGGTAGGTAAAATTATGACTGTAAGTATTATGCATTTCGACAATTCTGCATTATTATGTATTATTGATATATTATTCCAAATACTTTTTGTTTTTCATGCCATATTATGTATGCCAACCAAAATTATGACAATAGGCTAGTTGACCCTTTTTTAAAGTAGGGCTTAAAATGTTCATAATTGTTGTATTAGACCATAGCACATGAATATTATTTTTTTCGATGGCTAAAAAGTGCAAAAAATCTATTTTAAATTAAGATTTTCAATTTTGGACCGAATACACGGTCGGCCATGATAGTCTGTTCATTACCTGTGGCAATGACGTCAGTCTTATAGTAAACAAAGCACGGGTGCGAAATAACCTCACAAAAACAATGCTTTCTATAAAATATCACAAAATATAGTAAAAATGTATGTGGAACGCGACAATAGAACAAGAATATAGAATTACCTCTTCAAAGACTCCAGGAAAGCTGTGGATTAGACGTACCCAGTGATATAGACATGCGAAATATTTGGTTAACACTCGCTTAAAGAAATCCTGTAACTACCTACTGAAACTCAAATGTATTTTTGCGAAAATCACATTAATGTAAGTACTATAACTGAATAACTTAATCTGGGTAGGTACTTCAGTTTCAACTTAAACAAAATAGAAGTTTTTAGGTTGTATGTAAAATCATTAATAAAATTTTTATCTTTCAGTTAGAATGAAAACTGACTGCAGCCGACCAACCAAATTTAAACTTGACCAGAAAACTGAGAGAAATCTTGACCATTCACGCCTTTTTGATTTAATCTAAGTTATACACTGACACTAGACGATGTTTCAAAGAAAAGAATATGTACTTATGTCCAATTGCATAATGATGTAATTGAATATTAATTAAAAAGTATGTAATACAAACAAAAATATCAAAGTTTCATAATGAATATATTTATCTAAACAACTTTTACTTGAATTTATTGAGTACCTAATTAAAATTTGTTGCTTTCAGAGGTTACGTAATGAGAACTATTGTGTACTACTCTGTTCTCTTGACAACGAGATTGATAAGATAGTAAAAGTTGTGCAACATAATACAAAGCAGTGCATGCTCAGCCACAACATCAAAATGTGACCCGTCAACTAGAACAACATTATGTCAACAAAATAACTCAAGTATTCATATACCAAAGCACCATAGAAGTAAATAGGTCCAGTTTGGTGAAACTGAAAGATGTTATATCTTCACTGATTAAACCTGCTGGCCACCATGGCTGGTAAATTGCAGAACAGCTTACGCAAGAATATGCAAGTTATCCATTTTAAAGCCGTATACAAATATATTAAATGTGATTGCTGTGTTGTCAGCCTGTGCTCTTCCTAATTTACAAGACCCTTCTTATTAAATAAATAATATAAAAATTTTTTTTTCTTTACTATATACATAACTAACATCTAAAGATGACATAATAAATTTTTGTACTACATTAGTCATTATGTTCTTCACTAAAAAAATGTTCTATGTTTATTTGACAATAATGACTTGTAAAGGTTTAAGTTGAATCAAAATATTTTAATTTGAAATACATGCGTTTTATTTTTCCGTTACACCTTAAAAGATTTATAATATTTTATAGGTTTGTTGCTCATATTTATCATTGTTACTCAAATATATATGTTCCAAAAGTACAAATAGGTTGAATAGAGTTAGATCATATATTGCCTTAAGGTCGCAGGTCAAAATAATAGTAAAGTGATTTATTATAAAGTAATACTTTCATATAATTTAGGAAAAATGTAGTATAGTTTCCAAAATTGCACTATTTGATCAATAAGTTTTTTGACATACAGATTGTTTGAACAAATACCTATTATAGCTAATATTGTCACCTTTTGAGTGTTTTCAAAATTACATACTGCTAGCAACACAAAAGTATATAAGTTTTGCTTTAGCATAAAACATCTGCATCTATACTTGAGTTAAGCATACTGTTCACAGTTTTCCGTCTTTGATAATTAACATTTTCTTCAGTAAAAGAGCATGACAATTTTGTATTAATCTAATTTTATGGATACCGTTTGTTGAACTGACTATTACAGAGTATTAATCAGAAATGAAGAATCTTCATCTTTCAACTTTTATGCACATTTCATTATAGGTGTCTGCAAGATTTCCCACCAAAAATCTTCCCAACGTAAGAACCATCATGTGTTATGCACTGGCTGACTTCATAGCACATGGAAGCTGTTATTCTTCATAACGAAGCTCGAACTAAAGAGCACTTCTGTATTGATGATTCCTGGTTTAGTTTTCTATGCACTTTATTCTTTCTTCATTGAAGAGGTCTTTAATTTTTTAAGAAATTTGTCACAATCTGTGTCTGTATATATATTTTTCCTCCCAGTAATTTTCTTCATGCTTGACAAATGAACCCCCCATGAACCCAAACATTAAACAAAGGCCCCAAGTGCCCGGCGGTTCTGGAGGCCGTGCCGGCGGTGACGGACGTCGGCGCGGTACTGGGACCTGGGGTGCAAAGAATCCCCGGGCGGCGGAGATCCCCCGTCAGACGACCTTGGCCCTGGCCACATATAACGCGCGCACACTGCGGACCGAGGAGAAGCTGCTGGAGCTCGAAAGGGAGTTGAGCAGGATTCGCTGGAGTATAGTGGGACTGTCCGAAGTCCGAAGAGAGGGTGAGGACATGATGGTTCTCAAATCCGGCAACCTGCTCTATTTCCGGGAGGGCGAAGACCTGTCCCAAGGTGGTGTCGGATTTATCGTCCACAAGTGTCTTGTGAACAACGTTGTACAGATCGGAAGTGTGTCGAATAGGGTGGCGTACCTTATACTCAGAATTACCAAACGGTATTCGCTGAAGGTCATACAGGTATACGCTCCGACCTCGAAACACTCCGACGAGGAAGTGGAAGCTATGTATGAGGACATTTCTCGGGCAATACATGCTTCCAAGACTCATTACACCGTTGTCATGGGAGACTTCAACGCAAAGCTAGGCAAGCGCGGCGATAGTGAGTTGAAAGTGGGGCAATTTGGAGCTGGAATCCGGAATTACCGTGGTCAAATGCTAGCCGATTACATGGAGAGAGAGGGACTCTATATGATGAACTCTTTCTTCAAAAAACGGCTGCATCGAAAATGGACCTGGAAAAGTCCGGATGGCGTGACAAAAAATGAGATTGACTTCATCATGTCGACTAAGACTCGCTTATTCAATGACGTCTCAGTGATCATACGTTCAACACGGGAAGCGATCACCGAATGGTGAGAGGCGCATTGAATCTTAATGTAAAAGCTGAGAGGTATCGACTGATGAAGTCAACGCTCCGTCCTGGAGCCATCCAGATCCAAAACCCCGAGCGCTCTCAACTCGAATTACAGAATCGGTTCGCTTGCCTGGAGGATTGCACGGATGTGGACACATATAATGACAGGTTTGTGGAAACTGTCCTTACGGTGGGTTCGAAGTTTTTCAAACCCAGCCTTACCAAGCAAAGGAGCAAGATCTCAGAGCCGACAATTAAGCTGATGGAAGAAAGGCGTGGGATGGGTCTGCAGTCCTCTGAAGATGCTCGTCGGCGACTCAACAAACAGATCTCGAAGTCTCTGACTCGCGACATACGCCGATTTAATACAGAACGTATTAAGGAAGCCATCGAGCGGAACAAGGGCTCCAAAGTGTTCGCAAGAGATCTGTTACTCGGTCAGAGTCTGCTGACGAAGCTGAAGACAGAGGACGGCAGAGTCGTCACGTCTCGTCCTGAGCTTATGGCTGAGATTGAACGCTTTTATGGACAGCTTTACACAACATCGCAGGCACCTGTCATTCAGGCTACAGACCCTAGAGCCAAATTGAACCGGCATTACACCGAAGACATCCCGGACGTCAGCCTGTACGAGATTAGTGTGGCTCTCAAACAGCTAAAAAACAACAAGGCACCGGGTGATGATGGAGTTACAGCTGAGCTTTTGAAAGCGGGTGGACTACCAGTCCGGAAAGCGCTGCAGAGGCTATTTAACTCCATCATACTCGAGGGCATTACGCCTAAAGCATGGCACGGGGGTGTGGTGGCACTTTTCTTCAAAAAGGGCGACAGGGCCCAGTTGAAGAACTACAGACCCATCACGCTCCTGAGTCATGTATACAAGCTGTTCTCGAGAGTCATCACGAATCGTCTCGCGCGCAGGTTTGACGACTTCCAGCCTCCCGAACAAGCCGGATTCCGTAAAGGCTATAGTACCATAGACCACATTCATACGCTGCGGCAGGTTATACAGAAGACCGAGGAGTATAATCTGCCACTATGCTTGGCGTTTGTGGACTATGAGAAAGCCTTCGATTCTGTCGAGACCTGGGCCGTGCTTAGGTCACTCCAGAGGTGCCAAATAGACTAGCGGTACATCCAAGTGTTGAAGTCATTGTACGGAAACGCCACTATGTCAGTCCGCCTTCAGGACCAGAACTCGAAACCAATACGACTTCAGCGAGGTGTGAGACAAGGTGACGTTATATCGCCGAAGCTGTTCACAGCTGCGCTGGAGGATGTATTTAAGCTTTTGGACTGGAGAGGACTCGGCATCAACATAAACGGCGAGTACATGACTCACCTTCGTTTTGCCGATGATATCGTGGTCATGGCTGAGACCGTGGAAGATCTAGGCACAATGCTCGAAGACCTCTGTAGAGTTTCCCAACAAGTGGGTCTTAAAATGAACATGGACAAGACCAAAATTATGGTGAATTCCCATGTAGTACCCACTCCTGTAAAGGTTGGCGGCTCTACACTGGAAGTTGTTGACGAATATGTTTACCTGGGACAAATAGTCCAGCTCGGTAAGTCCAACTTCCAGAAAGAGGTAAATCGACGAATCCAACTCGGCTGGGCAGCGTTCGGGAAGCTACGCAGCATATTCTCGGCCAATCTACCGCAGTGTCTTAAGACGAAAGTCTTCAATTCGTGCGTGTTGCCAGTGATGACGTACGGAACTGAGACGTGGCCGTTTACAATGAGTCTCATCAGAAGGCTCAATGTCACTCAAAGGGCAATGGAGAGGGCTATGCTCGGGGTTTCTCTACGCGATCGCATCAGAAATGAAGAGATCCGTAGAAGAACTAGAGTCGCCGACATAGCCCAAAGAATTGCAAACCTTAAGTGGCAGTGGGCAGGACACATAGCTCGCAGGACTGACGGCCGTTGAGGCGGAAAGGTCCTCGAGTGGCGGCCGCGTACCGGGAGACGCAGCGTTGGTAGGCCCCCCACAAGGTGGACCGACGATCTGGTGAAGGTCGCGGGAAGCCGCTGGATGCGGGAGGCGCAGGACCGATCGGTTTGGAGATCCCTGGGGGAGGCCTATGTCCAGCAGTGGGCGTCTCTTGGCTGAAATGATGATGATGATGATGACAAATGAACAACTGCCAATCTTTCTCTTTTTATGTTCATTTACAAATTCTTGCAGTACTACACTGGTATATGACACATGATCCTGATGTTTTCTTTTGAACATTTCTCTTGAAGTAAATACTTTTAGTGTTTATTTGACTTTTGAGAGATGGTATTCTATCCAATAGCATTCAACTGTTGTACAAAATAGCTCCTCACTGTGATGGTGCAACCACACCAAAAATGCATGTTTGCAACTCTCTTCTGCCGCGTGACAATCTTGACAAGTACACTTGTAACCTGTTCTTCATTATAACAGTAATGAAACTGTACTTATATTGTTTAGAGCGATACACAAAGAATCTCCTGACCATCAATCTGTCGATTTTCGGAAGATTTGTACTATCTGCTCTCACAAATCCAACATCAATGGTTGATTTTGCTATTAATACAAATAATTTACGATATTTACACATATAATAACGGAGATTTCGACGATTTTTTGCCAGTTTTAGGAAAGAATAGTGCAAATCGACGAGTTGTTGAATCGAATTTGACATTTCTTTGTTTACTATATGAGTGGCGTCACGGCCCTGACCACAGGATATCAACGCGTTTACGGCGTGAGATAAAAAAAGATTATTTCTAGCATTTTCAAATTAAAATTTTACAGTAATCATTCATTGTTATTTATTAAAATCGGTATATTGTGGAACCTTATGCCAAATACTGTTAGAAATAAACAATATTTTAATAAATTTTGATATGAGTCAACTACCCTATTAACAGTATACGTTTCAAAGTGTCACCAGTATTTAAACGAGTGATATCAATGATTTTCATGAGGTTAACAGTAAAAAGCCATTGTATATTAAAAATGGGATTTTTTAAAGATTTTTTTTTTAATAATATGACATTTTTTAAATTGCCTCTTTATCATTTAGGTGGTCATTAATTGTGTAGTACATTTGTATAAAAAGCAACTAAGTTAGTTTTAAAAGTGATTATCATGTAATATATAAAAATCTCGTATAACAATGTCTATTGTCGAACTCCTTCGAAACGGTTTGACCGATATTCATGAAATTTTCGTGTATATTTGGTTGGCCTTAGACGAGCATAATGTCCAATGAGATATTTCTGGAACTGACAGGAATCCAATACGATTTGGTAATATCTTAGCTTACTTTGAAACCGTACACCTCCAAAGAAATCAAATATGTCGTTATATTGGAAATGCGGGAGCAGTTCCTCGGGGGAATCGCATTTTCTGATACACGTGACCTATTTATTAGATTCATTTGAATTGTTTTTATCGGCCGAATCTTCAGTAGGGAACGACACGTAAGAATTTCGTAAATCAAGCTAATGATTAAAAAAAAATATGATTGAAAAAAAAAACCGGCCATGTTTGAGTTGGATTCGCACACTAAGAGTTCCGTACGAATTTATATATAAGTTGCCAACTACATACAGTTGTAAATATTTACGGTTTTCAGATATTCCTTAAAAATCCGCTTTAATACCTTGCTTCTTGCCAAATTTTATGAGTCTAGGTCAATGAGAAGTACCCTATAAGTTTAGAATCCCTTGTGAAATCGCAAAATTTGCTAAAAATATGCTGCTTAAATGGTCAAATCTTTTGATCGCGTTGAAACACAAAAATAACTTTTTAGAGCTGAAAGTGACTATAATCTGAAACTATGAACCCGTATGGATATCAAAATATAAATTCCTGTTTAATATCTCTACGCATTTCCGAGTAAAAGAGGCCTTGACAGATAGATGGACAAACGAACGACGGAGTAATTATAGGGTCCGTGTATCCCTTTTGAGGCACGGAACCCTAAAAATCTAAAAATCTCCAAAATGGACAAAAGTAGCGTTCATACAGAGAAAATGGCGACACGGTTAGCGCAGAGGTCGAGTGATCACCTACTGCGGTACGGGACCTATATTTTGTATGACCTACAGAAATTTGTTCCGGTCTGGGCGTATGTGCATGTGATATTCTATGTTTGTAACTGCACCCACGACACAGGATAAAATCCTAGATTGGGGCGACGTTTTTTTTTTTAAAAAAGCCGAAGTCTCTATGTGGGCCAAAATCGAGAACCGAGATCTAGATGAAACGAACAACAGATAGTCAGACATAAAGATGAGCACATAAGCGTTACCAAACAAAGTCCTTTATCACATTGTGTTACTGGTTTTGCACTAAACTTGCATTTTGATCCTGTTAGAATAACAGCACTTCCAAGTCACTCCGCGGACCTGTGTGTGATTTGGGAGCATTGCGCTGAAACAGGGTCCTTTATTGGCCTTGCACACTTACTAGCATTATTACCTTATTCAATTAGTTTTTTTTGTTTTTCTTTCATTCAAATTCAAAAATCTTTATTCAACATAGGCCTTTACATGCACTTATTGACGTCAAAACAAAGCAAAACATTCTAATTTAAAGAGAACATATTTAACCTTGTATGTGCATACATTCTGAAAATACTAGTACAAGATGTCTGCAAATACAAGTAGGAATGAAAAAAAAAAGTTGAATCTACACGTTTGTTTTATATTCATTCGTCCTTATTGCATTTTGTGTGCATATCCAATAAATGTTTTTTTATACAACTAAGTTGGCAAACAAGCAAACTGCCCACCGGATGGTAAGTGGTAACAGTCACCTATAATACACGTGGCTCTTGTGAGTTTTACAGCAAATCTGCAATCCCCACAAGAATCCCAGTGTACGTTGCCAACTCGTGACATAAGATGTAAAGTCACGGTACCCAGTAATTTCACTGCCATAATTATCTTACCCTTCAAACTGGAACACAGCAATGCAAGCACTGCTGCTTTGCAGAAGAAATAGGTAAAACGGAGCGACCCATGCAGGCGACCCTGGTACAGAGTCTTCCTCCGGTTCCTTTTTCTTTAGATAGATAGATAGATAGATAAACAATTTATTTGCATCATTATTAACACACAAAGAACATATAAAACATAATACAAAATGAATTAAGAGTACAATAACCATATGAAATACAATACTATAAAAATACATCTTGATAGATTATTGTGTGTCACAGCGATGCAAATAGGCTAAAGCTCAGCGATGTATTTGCCTTAGATCTTTCTTTTCTTTAAAATTTTGGGCCATACTAAACTTTTCCTAGTCGAGCCATTTAAAAAGCGACGCCGACACCGAACGTTATAATTTCCTCTGCAATTCCAACTGAATTCGTGTCACGAACTCGAAAACTAGGAGTGACCATTGAAGCATTCTTATCGAGTAAAGGCTCTGGAGCCAATGGTCTGAGAATCCAACCATCTAAAACAATATTAATGGCTCTGACCATTGCAGCGATAAAAGAAAAGGACGACACTACCTCAACTCGTTTCATTTTCATTCATTCTCTTCGTATGCGAGCGAGACAGTTTCTTGGCTTATTGAAACGGTACGCTCTCGGGACAAAACATGGCTTGCTTCATAGTTAGGCCGCAAATTTTTGGCCTACCGCCAGCCGCACTGCCGTATCGGTGGGACTGATTTAATTTGGCTTGAGCATAAGTGACGTACGGTTAATGAAAGCTGACGAGGGGCTGCTACGTCATGAATGAGTTGAGAATTCCGCCTTATTACGACTTTGCTATATATTACACAATAAGAACACGCGACTCTTGGTAACAATACACCTTTGTAAGACCGGGGACAAGTATGCTTAATCGAAATCGTTGTTGACGTGCTTTTAGGTGATTGGGTGTTTCCTGTTCTTCAGTTCAAAGGGAGAAAAGACAAAACTTTTGCAGTCTATGCTTTAGTATATTTTAAGATTGTCATTCATATTTTTTAACACATTTATATATGGTTATTTTTTATTACCCCGGATAATTTAAGGGTTGCTCCAGGACATGGTAGTAAATGATTTCAACATAAATAAATACTACACTAAATTAGTGCAGTATTTATTGTATTTATTAGTATTTATTATTCATATGAAATTAAATAGGTGAGTTATTTTTATTAATGTTTAAATCATTCTCCTAAAGCATGTCTTAAATTATTCGGGGTAATAAAAAAGTAACCGTGTATATGCAACAGTGACGTGATGATCTTTTATCATGCCATCGAAGAATTTACTCATTTGACTAGTTACGATTTTTAGGGCTCCGTACCTCGAAAGGAAAAAACGGAACCCTTATTGAATCATTTTGTTGTCCATCCGTCCGTCTGTCTGTCTATTAAGACCCTTTTTCTCAGGAACGCGTGGAGGTATCAAGCTGACATATCAAATACTCAGGTCTACTGTCCCTTGGAGCAGTGAAAAATCCAACTTCTAAGCCAACGCAATCAAAAGATACAGCCGTTTATGCCGCAAATTTTCGACACTCGCAAGGGAATTAAAATCTACAGGGTACTTCCCGTGAACTCAGAATCTTGAAATTTGGTACGAAGTTATGTCTTATAGCACAGATAAAGAAAAAAATCCAAAAAAGTTTTGTACGGAACCTTCGGTGCGCGAGTCCGACTCGCACTTGACCGGTTTTTTTTTAGTAAGTGCTGTAAGCCCTTCTTGCCAAAGTTCATGATTCTATGTCAACGGGAAGTACCCTGTAGGTTTTTTTTGCCAACAAGCAAACTGCCCACCTGATGGTAAGTGGTAACAGTTACCTATACCACAGTGTACATTGCCGACTTGTCACATAAGATGTAAAGTCACGGTACCCAGTTATTTCACTGCCATATCTTACCCTTCAAACCGGAACAAATCAATGCAAGCACTGCTATTTTAAGGTATAAATAGGTAAGACAGAGGTACCCAAGCAGGTAAGCCTCGTACAGAGTATCTCTGTGGTAAATTATCCTCCGATTATCTGTTTTCTTCTGATACTCTCTAGAAATGCGTGTTTATACGTCAGTCTTCAGCAACTTAGCATGCTATCGAAAATTTACTCGTTTGGCTAGTTACGATTTTTTCCTTACTTTATGCTGTAATGCTGCTGTGTTCTTAGCAAAGTTTACGATTCTAGGTCAACGGGAAGTACCCATAGGTTTGATTCGTTTGTGAAATCGCAAAATTTGCGGAACAGTAGGTCAACGGGAATCCCAAAAATTTGTGACCTTTTCACTAATTTTTGGGATTTCACAAACGTTTCCGTTGACTTACAAATATGGTTTTTTCACAGCTGAAAGAGACCGTGGACCCGAGTATTTGTTATAAATTTCAGTTTGATATCTTTACGCGTTACCGAGAAAAGGGGTCTTGACAGACAGACAAACAACGAAGCGATTCCATTAGGGTTCTGTTTTTTCTTTTTGAGGTACATAACCCTAAAAATGCGTCGCTGCTGCATGCACTTCCACATGACCCATATTAAAACTCACAATAAGGTCATAGCCCGGATTTTACCGGAGGGACACTCTGTAACAGGATCGCATACTTGGGTACTTACGTCTTACCTATTTCTGCCGCAAAGCAGCAGTGGTGCTTGCGTTGCTGTATTGCGGTTCAAATTAACACCAGATTCGAATTGACTGGCGGATTCGAAACCAGATTTGTGATTATTAAGATAGAGTGATCGCTTGATATTTTGGGAAGACAGAAAAAAATATCCTGGTTTTTTTAAGAAATGGCCATCCAATTATACGCAACCCCAGCTCCAGCAGAGCAAGTGTTCTCAAAAGCAGAAGTTTTGTGCATTCAGTGACGAATACCCTGAAAAGTCGACAAAATTCTGGTATATACTCGTATGCACAGCTCAGTGCGAAATCTGTACAAGAATCTGGTTGATTGATTTGCTTATTTCATTACCTTTTTATTTTTATTAAAATACTTTATTGCTATTTTCTTTTACTGGTGTATATTCACTTTATTATTATTGATTCGAATCATCATCGTATCAATTCTAATCATGATCAATACGAATCGACAATTCGAACGACTTCTTAGTAATTCGACGGCTTCGAATATATTATTTTGATTCGAGGCCCATCATTAGCTGTAACTCCTTCATTTTAAATCGCTTTACCTCAGTAGTTTTTCATTATATTTGGCAAACTAAAAGTACATAATATGTGATATTTTTCTACTACCTAATTGACGAACTCATTATATTTTCATTTCACATAACTACCCCTTCATAATCACTATTACATCGATCTAAGCGAAACTTACATCTCAGTTAGGTTGGCATCGTTGCCACCCGTTGAATCTGAATTAGAATCCCACAGCCCAAATAGGTGAAGTTCAGCGCACGGCACAGATAATATAATACTACAGTGCACGGTTAGCGGCTTACGTTACCGAGAATAATGATGAGCCAGCAGTCCAATTAACCGGCTGCAGTCGACAGCCGTTGACGGAATGAGCAAATTTATACAGCAGCTCAACCGCAAGACATGCTTCGAATCGGAACTAGGATATTGTGGCAAATGTTCACATCTCTGTTCTGAATCTAACGTGTAGGCATTATCGAAATGACGGGTGTTCAGTTTTGATGTGTGTTTTAGTGTTGAAATATCCGTGATGGTAGTGAATATACTATCAAATAAATCAATGCAATTAAAAGAGACAATGCATGTGCATTTAGAAATAGAGTGATAACAGCAAAACAGAATTCAAAATAAAATTCCGTGTAATTAAAGGAATTAGGAACAGATACAATAATTCGAAGATATTACTATTACAAACTAGTGGGCCCGGCAGACGTCGTCCTGCCCGATTACAGCGCCACCTACCGGGTCCAATTGTACGTTTAAACCTTCCCTGGACCACATACAGAAAATTTCGTAAGAATCTGTCGAGCCGTTTCTGAGTTTTAGCGAGACTAACACATAGCGTTTCATTTTTATATATTACAAATAAATATAAAACTATGTAGACCACTAGTTAATTAATTTTATTGTCATCTCTTTTGATATTATTATTTATTTTTTTATTTTCATATTTTGGTATATTTGTCATACTAATCAAATTTTCAGAATAACATTAACAAAAATTGGGATATAAAGAAAGGTAACGACAGAATATACTCGTAGATGATCTGTCTGCTGGTATGTAATGTGATACAGTGTAATATTTACAAGCTAAAACTAAAGGTGCTCTCTCACAGGGAGCATTCGCCTGTAATGTAACATTACTTATACGATTCTGAACTTAACGTTACAATACTGCCTCCCTGATTGACGAGCATTCGCTTGCAATGTTACATTTCAGATTCGATTTTGAGCTTTACGTTAAAATATTGCCTGCAATGTAACAGTTGAGATTCAATTTTGAGTACCTATTCAGTTTAGTTGATTCCACCATATCAGCCGAAGCGGTCTTGTGCCGAGAGCGTATACATTAAAAAAAAGAAAGGAAATTGGTGTCATGAATCAATCCAAAATATATCAGATTTTTCCACAAGTTGCGCACTGTAATACGCGGTACTCCTCCCACACTGATGTTCCAGCTTTAACGCTCGAAAATAAATGCTGGAGTTGCAACTTCATAATTTGCATACAGAAATATCACCATCTCAATTATGCTACAGAAATAACCACTCTGTTTCACGAAAGCAAACACATTTGAATCTCCGACACAAACAACTATATCACGCCGGCAAAGTAAGCGGTATTCTACAAATACCACTTAATGAAGAGAAGCGAGCTGGTCAGCACTTGCCAATTGAGCCACACATTATTATTGCAACCCCAATTAGCTACTAGTGGTAATTTCATTGTAGCAATTAGGATTCTTGGGACGCGCGTAAACGAAATTATTAATATTGACACGGTTGCGCGCGAAGGATAAATGAAGTATTAGCTGTAACATACATAACATAACGAGGATAATTTTGTCACATGTACGACAATGGATAAAGCTAACGATGTTAGTAGTGGTCAAGTTTCACGTAGGAGATGTTCGAGTTCTTAATTGTGTAAGGTGTACGGTGCAATTTCAGTTGTTTTAATAATTATCATATTACTAGCTGTGCCCGCGAACTACGTTTCACCTTAATTTATTTTTTCCCGACATCTTCAACAAATATCGTTAATGTACACAGAAATAAATACAAAAACTTAACAAATTATATACTAAAACCTTCCTCGAGAATCACGCTATCGAGTTGTGAAAATCGCTTGAAAATCGGTGCAGTAGTTTTTGAGTTTATCGCGAACAGACAGACAGACGCGGCGGGGGACTTTGTTTTATAATATGTAAGGGTTATAATTATGACTAGCTAAACTAGCTGAGCCCGCGCTAGTAAAAATACTAATATCGCTATTAAATAAGGGGGTTGGTGGTAGAAGGGTGAAAATTTAAAGATTATAAGTATTTATTGATGCCAAATGATAAAAAAAATTTCAAAAAAATTGTCAATTGTCCTATCAACTAGGAGTATAAAAAACAGCCTACGACCTATTTTCAGATCTACCAAATATAAACAAAAAAATCCTAAAAATTGTTCAAGCCGTTTCAAAAGAGACAAACACTGTCTGTGATACAAGAATTTTTTTACAATTAGATTATACTCTTTTTCAGACATATACACAAATACGTTAATTAATTACTTCAAAAAAGGAGTATCTACGTTTGGCTGTTACTATTTTTATGCATGTTCATCGATTACTCCGCGATTTGTAGTCCGGAATTAAAATTCTTTTTAGTAATCGAAAGAGTTATTCCTTAGGTGGTTAGATTGTCACCAAGTCAGGATCTGACGATGGAATGCCAGGAAAATCCAGGGAATCCCTTAAATTTCATAGTCACGTCCAATGTGTTGCATGTTTTTTCTAAAGCTATTTAAGTGTTTACGTCTGGTAGTCATCATCATATGTTGCTGTACTGAGCTGATGATTGAAGGTTTCTTGTTGGTTAGGAGTTTGGATATAATTTTAATATGTATTTTAAGAATGTATTAACGGATAGTTGTATGCTTTAAAGTGATACAAGTGGAAAGTACAATTCCGTAACAAGTCGGTTGTTAAGATTTCGGGAATGATTAATTTAATACTGGAAAAGACATTTTAAGTTATTCTAATGTTTACCGCGGGTCAAAATCTAATTAAAAAAGAGTGAAATAAAAATATTTTACAAAGAATAAAAATCGACTTTTAAAATACTAAAAAGATAAAAAATATTGTTAAAATACTTAATATAATTATGGCGTTTTAATATTAAAACCGATGCCAAGCGATGAGCTCCTAGAAAGTCTTAAAACATGAGAGAACAAGGTAACTAATGTAGTAAGTTAAAATTTGGCACCGACTTCAATATTAAGATGTGATTTTTATGTATTCTTATATTTGGTATTTTTTTACTTTTGGTGCTTTACAATTTTCAGTAAGCTTATTATTTTTTTTTGTTACGAAACTGTAATTAATTTGCATTCCATTTATAAAGTTGTATTTGAGTGTTGAGCGTTTTCAATTCGACCTTTTATAATTTTCCGGAAATAAATATATTATAATTCAACAGTTAAGATACAATAGAAATTTAAATATAATTATAATTCCTTAGTATGCAGTAGCATCATTTATAGTGTTTCTATAAGTTCAGTTGATATCACTAGTAGGATCAGTCACATTGTTATTTGCTTATGCTATTCTACAATCGATTACGAATTAATTAAGAGCTGTTATTGTCTTAATTTTATCAATAATCATAATAATTTTTCCACTTTCACTCAAGGTCCGTGTTTACACTAAATAAAAAATACTAGTTAATCAATGTTTACGCTTCGCTGGATTTTAAAAGAGCTGTTACAAAGAGAAGGACAAAAAGAGATATCAAAGTTTTAAAAAAAATTAGGCAATGGGTAATTATGCGTAAAAAACTATGCGTAATTGCTCTTCAAAATATTCCATCCAATCCATCTCTAGTTAAAGGAATAATGTACTTACCATTCTAATAGAATCACTTTAACTGAATTGACACTTAAGTTTGTGGCAAATAATTAAAAAATATGACAATGTAAACTAACGTTGTGTGGAAAGGTCATAACTTATTATAAATGTGGACACTTCTGATATATCTATACATATGTATAAGATTCCTACGCCCATTTTTCTTATCAGCTAAGACGTATAAAATACTAAAGATGAAGATAATGATATAATGAAATGAATGATAGGTAAAAAAGGTATAAAGGAAGGTATATATATGATTCAAAGGAACATTTTATTAAGTCATATTCGAATAAAGGTTGTTTTGATTATTATTTTGAATTCTGAAAACTCTTGCAAAATGGCGCAATATTGTCACATATTTTCTTCATTACTTCAAAATGTTTTTATTCATTGTTAACTCAAACAAAAACATTTTCTGTAATTACGTTACTTAAGCGTAAAGGCTTTATTGTTTTATTTCCTGAATAATTGAATTCTCGTGATCGTAACAAACAATTTAATAAACATTATGATCGTTGTAATTTAGGGAGTCACCTTTACCTTTGAGCTTCGTTCAAAATCGAGTTTATTATTTTATGTTGATTGCATAAGCGCTCATTAATTTTTCGAGTGTTTGTAGAGCATCGATATTGTTTGCTTCAAATACATTAAATTCTAATTGAATTTTATTTAAGCTGTTTAATTTAGTTTTGATGGTGAATCTGTGAAGGTGTAACAGAACTAGCTACTTACACCAATTCACTCGCATTGATTAAACTCAAAGTAGAAAACCGAAAACAAAAACACCAAAAAGTCATAAATTATATAGAAATACATACAACATCATATTTTTATAAATATTGAAGTTGGTTCCAAATTTCAACTAACTACATTAATTGTTTTTATATTTTTAAGGCATTCCAGGTTATTATTGCCTGGCACCGACTTTAGTATAAAAAACTGTGATGTTGTATGTATTCCTACATTGTCTATGACTTTTTGGTGTCTTTGAAGTCGGTTTTATATTTTGTAAAATGGTTTTATTTCAATCTTTTGAGTTAAATTAATACATGCGTATTAGAATTTGAGCCAAGCAGTATTTAAAGAACTATCCCCTAATTCCTCATCATCACAGCTCATATAAGTCCCCACCGAAGCCTACCCTAACTAGTTAGGGCGATTAGGCCTTAGTCAAACCACGCTGTCCCCGTGCGACTTGGTTGACTTCACATATACCTTTGAATTACTTCGCAGGTGTATGCAGGTTTCCTCACGATATTTTCCTTCACCGTAGGAGCGTCAAAGAAATGTACATATATGAAATTCGAAAACGAAAAACACATTGGTACATAGCTGTCTCGAACCCGGACCTCCCGATTGGAAGACAAGTGCCGAGTCCACAGCGCCACTGACGCCGGGGAGGGGGTTCCCCCATATTAAGAATATAGGTGGATTTCATTCTAAAATGAAATCCACCCATATCCTTAATATGGGGGGACCCAGTGGGAGAGAACGAGGACCAAATCGCTAGCTCTTGGCCCAATTTCTATTTTCAGAATACTTTCACGAAATACATGTTCATATTATAATGAAATTCCACTAAGCTTTACGTCAGAATCGATTGATTATCTATGGTGTAGTACCATAGACGTTCTGGTCTAGACCTATTTTTTCAGAAGTTAGGGCGTGATGAGACGAAACAACACCAAATCGTAAAGACAATATCAATTACCTACTAGCTTTACTTAACGCAGCTTCGCCTGCGTTGTTTTCGGTGTCCCTTGGGAATTTTATATGTTCCCGTAGGAAAAATAATTTTGTAGCCTATATTCAAAGACATTATAAGAGATAGACCGACAATACGCGCGGCCTCTAAGAAACCCCCTTCAACCACAACAGCGGTCAGGCGGCCGCTACTCATACTGTATTTGTACTGCATTCGACTGTCGAGCGCGCGTCAAGTTATAAAAATACTTATACATGCCCAAATAACTTCGTTTTGTAGTGTAAAAAACGAACAGTAATAAAAACTAAATCACATTGTAACATTATTTATTACCGATGAGTCTTAATTATGCTTATTTATTTAGCTATTATCATATCAAAATTGGTTGAAGGGGACTTCATACATTTCGTTTGCATTGTTGGTCTACTCTTATAATGTCTTTGCCTATATTAATCGGGGATAATGTAGAATTCTAATGGTGGAAAATTTTTTGAAATCGGTCCAACCGTTTTTTGGGTTTTTTCGTTACATCATCATCATCACCACCGCTCATATACTCGTACGTCCCCACCGAGGGGCACGAGCCTTCCCTAACATGTTAGGGCGATTAGGCCTTAGTCAAACCACGCTGGCCCAGTGTAGATTGGTTGACTTCACATACACCTTTGAATTACTTAGCATGTGTATGCAAGTTTCCTCACGATGTTTTCCTTCACCGTAGGATAAATAGATAAATGTACGTATGAAATTCGTGAAACGAAAAACACATTGGTACATGGCAGGATCGATCGCGGGCCTCCCGATTCTACTCGGGGCACAGTCCAGTACCGAGACCACAGCGCCACCGACGCTCTTCGTTACATACATACATACAAATCTTTCGTCTTTATAATGATAGTTTAGATAACAAGAACGTTAACAAACAAGAAAATCAACGACAATGTTATTATGTTATTAGTATTACTCAAACTGTTTGAAATATACTTCGAATACGTATATCCAGATAACATTCACATAAGAAATAACATCATAAATAAATAACACACGACAAATCCAACATTAACGAGTCCTTGTTAGAGTAACGTAGCTTTCACGGCAATACCGGAGTAATAGCGCGTCTAAATAGGTTTCAACCCGGGAAATATACGTCAGCACAGCCGGCAGATGCCACGTACATAACGACATTACTGCCAAGTTAATGACGCAGTCATCCAATTAGTCGGTTGTGTAACCGTGACGTCATCTGACACTGGCTACGCTTTAGGCAATCGGGATTCGGAAAACGAAATAGCTTTAGCCGGAAATCTCGCAATCGGATTAGCAACGCAATCGGATAAATTGACACTTGGTGGTAGTGTCGCGAAAAATTGGGATTTGAGTATTAACTCACGACTGTGTTGGCGAGCATTAACTCTTTCGTTTCCCTTCGGTAAAGGAAGACATCGTGAGGTATCCTGCATATATCTGCGAAGGAATTCATACACCTTGTATATGAAGTCAACCACTTCACACTGGGTCAGCTTGGTTGACTAAGGCCTAGACACCTAACTTACGGTAGGCTTGAGCCACTCGGTGGGGACGTATATGCGCTGTGAGGATTGAACTCCACCGTGACCATTCTTTTATGGTATGATGAAGTAGAGTCGATGATCTGTGAATCGATAGCAAGAAAGGGGATAGCACAAAACATCTCGAGGGGTTGCGATGCACAGACTCGCAAGAACGGTTAACACAAGATAACTAGAGATCTGATATCTCGACCAAAAAGTGTTAGGGAATCCTCATGGATACCCTGCACTGGGAGGTACAGGATTAGGTTGGACTCCGCGCGAGAAGGTGACTCGCCGATCTACCAACTAAACCCCGGGGTTCAGCAGCTCGCCAGGTAGGCGGGGATGGGGGATTCTCGGGCTATCGCCAAGGGGGGATTGCCCCAGAATACCAGGGCAATCCCCAGACGGAGGGCCTTACGGCGGCGTGCACGGGGCCAACCATGCACGCAGGCCTCCACGGCAGGGTCACTAGACGGGCATTGCTTGTGCGAATGCCCGCCTTCGCCTGCCTATCCGTCTGCGGCGGATGGAAGCGGCTTGAGGATCAGCCTCCCGCTCCCTCTCCGCGGCCTCCTTCTGCGAGATGACGTCCTCGCAGAAGGAGGCGACAGCTCCCCATTCCGCCTCGCCGCGGAGCATGGCCACGACCATGCTCGGCAGCGAGAGGTTTCCACCTCCCAGCGCAGCGTTGAGTTCGCTGCACTGGCGTCGCCAAGCCGGGCACACCAATAGTGTGTTTGCTCGGTAGTGTCGTCGGGAGCGTCGCAGTGATGACACTGCGGCGTTTCCTCCCGACGGGCGACCCGGTGCAGGTAGTGACCGAAGCAGCCACGCCCGGTCAGAACCTGCACCATGCGGAATGTGAGGCTGTCCTGCCGGCGCCCAACCCACTCCTCCAACACCAGACGAATCGCCTCGATCGTCCGGTGGCCGGTAGCTGGGGAGGCGAGTCCCTCACCCCACTGGCGCAAAGCCTCCCTCTGCGCCAGGGTACGAACCCGCTCCACCTCCTGTAGAGCGGATCGTCCCCCCCCCCGTTCTCGAACAGCAACCCGATGCCGATACACCTCCGAATGGACGCGTGCATCGACATCTCACGGCGTTTGACCCGCAAGAACGCAGGCCGCGCCGTGGTTGACCGTGCGATAAGCTCGCACGGCCCGGGCTGCTATGACCCTCTGCGGACGTCGCAGCAGGGCCACCGTTCGGGGCGAGAGGCACTCCGCCCATACCGGGGCTCCGTATAGTGCCATCGACCTTATCACCCCGTGATAGGGCCGACGGCACGCCGATCCTGGGCCTCCCACATTAGGGAGGACCCGTCCAAGTGCGGCTGCGGCGGCACACAGCCGTGGAGCGAGGAGCTTGAAATGCTCCTCGAAACTCCATCGGGGCGGATTCAATCCTACCATGTGTTATTAGTTTTTCGAATTTCGAAAATAGATACATTTCTCCGACGCACTTGATGAAATATCATCAGGATTTGAAATCAATGTTATGTTGCCGATAACCAGCGGTTAATTAGTCTAGGTTAATAATCAAGATTTACAACCGCTAGCTAAGGAACAATGGAGAAACAGACCAACTTACTTTCAACTGCTGCAAATTGAATTTTAATAATTAACCTTGTGTTCCGCTTCGTTTTACAGTTTTAATTAATTACACTACAGACGTTAATCCTGTGAGCAAAGTATTAAGGAAATTTGTTGAAACTACTTAAATTAAGCCAACATCAAGGCTTAATCCAATTACACTAACTAAGAACGCCGGGGAACTTGCATAACTTCAATTTTCGCTTTACTTTTCTACAGATTCAAGTTGCAGTTGTAGGTTGCGAACTATGTTAATTACTTCAGATTCCGCCCAATGCTATGCGTACCCTGATTTTCTGTTAAAATGTTAATGTAAGATGCATATTTGAATGAATTAATCAGTTACTGCTTTGTGTAAGATGTTATAATAGAGCCATTCAATTGGGTGGTGTGAGCTTGGTGGCGCATTGGCGCCTGCGCTCAGGGAACGATTTCTAAGGTTAAGCAACGTTGGCTATGGTCAGTCTTGTGACCGGGCGCGTGGGTAGTGGAGTCGCAGTGTGGACCTTACCTAGCGCGCCCTTATGGGCAGGGAGAACACCGGGGGGTTTTAGTGGGTAGGCCTGGCACTCTGCCGGGAGAGCCCCACACACGCTCGCCGCCTAGCCAACGGCGGGTATGGTGCGGTTACGCATTTCCCCCCGAGAAAAAAAAAATGGTCAGTCTTGTGATGGGTGACCAAGATACGAAACATCTCAAACTCCTCCGTGCGCCTTCACTTGTGTTAATACACCCAGATAGAGACAGCTTAAGGTCAAAGCCAGAACAAAGTTAAGACCATGTTTTGTAATATGACTTTATAGGTTTTGATTCCCTTGTGAAATCGAAAAATTTGCGAAAATATGCAACATAAACCGTCATATCTTTTGATAGCGTTGACTTACCAGCATGATTTTTTTACAGCTGAAAGAGACTATAGACTCGAGTATTTGCTATAAATTTCAGCTTGATATCTCTACTATTTCCCGAAAAAAAGGGCCTTGCCAGACAGACGAACAACATCACTTTGTTGTGTCCCATAAGGGTTCCGTCTTTTCCTTTTGAGGTGCTAACCCCTAAAAATGGAGGCGTCGGTAATTTGAATGCAACCCACAGTCTTAAATCCAAACTTATGGAGATGCTGCCAAAAGTTACCAAGCTCCATAACTGTGCAACATTGAATATAAAGTGCAAATAATTAATGCATACAGTGCTGACTAAGAGTAAAAAAGTCTGTAGCGTCGACCGTTTTGTCTAAGCCAGCGCAGTAATGAGGAGCTGTGAGCTTCCTGCGCTTACAGGTTTTAATTTTATCACCTCTTAATTTATACGCGCGTGGTACATACATCGCCACATACAGTGGGCGGCACGTCAGGTTAAACACTTTGACCTTAGGTGTACTGTCGATCTAATGTTAGGTGTGTTCCAGATAAGAATCACCACTTTGATGGTGCTAGCATCTGTAGGCTTACTCTAGAACCAATTCCGACCGATCGACATTGGGATTGTGTGTTTTCGTACGCTTATTTAATGCCAGATTGTATTCGCATCTAGAGAAAAGTAAATAGAAATAGAAAGTAAGCCTGCTGATGTTAGCTTCATTTTAAGTTTCTTTTAAGAAATGGTTACATTTTTAGCCACGCTAATTGTTACAATTACAAATGATACAGTAGCAACTGATTTCTTGTGCTGAATATTGACGCCTCGTCTACTTAGTCTAGTTACTTAAAATATCAAAAATACAAATCACCATCGGCTAAAACTATAAATTCCCTTCAATTTATTTTTTTTTCCTCTGAAAAATGGTTTCAAATGTTATTTCAAAGCAATCAGAAAAGGATATCAGAGAACCCATCTTATAGCCTGGGTATTGGATGTTAACTTTTCGTGGCAACAATGTTAAAACGGAACATATTAAACCAAAAGCTAATGAAAGGTGTTGATGCTAAAAATGTTACAAATCCGTTATCTGGAACGAGCCTGTTGTTCGTGATAGCGGTAGTTTTCGTATGACAAATGTAAAGTTTGACGTGGTGCCCACAGTACGCTAAATTTTGAAAGTGTAAATCTAAATGCCGCCGGAGAGCGTCTGAGACTTGGGGCTATAAAAAAAGAAGGGCTCGCTTCAAAGATGAGGACTGAGGTGGTTTTTACCGTAGTTTTTAGAGTTTAAAGCTTAGCTGTTGAAAGCGTTCAAAGTAAGTGGTGTTCTCAATAGATGGTCAAATATTTGCTTGAAAATCTGTACCAAGTAAAAGCGACGAATGTTTGACTTGTAATATAATTGATAATTGTTAGTAAAAGAAATGAAATGTCCCCATGGCTCTCATCACCTTTTCATTAAAAGTTGTGAGTAGATCAGAATTTCTATAAAAATATCCTGCGGGCCAAATGTCATAATTATTATCTAGCTTCGGCGAAAATGATTTAGTCAGGTCATGTAATTTTATGTACGAATCAGTAAAGAATTTATGTCATTGAAATATCCGGCCGCTGAATAAATAGTACATTGTTACCCCAGGGGTGAAAGTAACTTATTTAGTCTCGAGACGGTGTTTGGCGCCCGAGCGTAGCGAGGGCACCAATAGTTCGAGGGACTAATTAAGTCTTTAACCCGAGGTAAACACTGTGCTTTTCATTACGAATACAAGGAAAGTAAAAATAAAACAATGAATTAGCTAAAGAAAAAAAGTGTAAATTTTATTTTACATACTTAAATCAACAACTTCTGCTTGAGCCCGCTTTTTCTTATTAAATCAGGCGTTAACTCCATACCTGAATCAGATGAACTCATTGTGTTAATTATTAACACATTTTTATACAAATATAATTAACAGTTAATACAAATCTTTGCTATACGGAAGTATTAACAAAACTCTACAAATGGAAAAAAAAAACGAAGATCGCATTGCCGCTTTCCCGCTTATTTTGTTTTTTTTTCTGTGGCCGGCCAGCTATTCAGCCATTTTTCATTTAAATAACTTAAAAAATGGTAAATATTTTTTCCAAATCTATGTTATTTTAAAGAAATATTTGAAAATAAATTATAATAAAGTCATTTAAAAAATATATTCTTTAAATACTTAACATTATGTTATTTCAATTTTACACCGCGCTGTAATTTAGTGGCTGTATAGAAAGTCGGAACATGGTTCAATAACAATGTGAAGAAAGAACTAGCTTCTTTGTTAAAATTTGACAGCAGCTGTCAGTTGAAAGTGATTCTCCCTAGGGCTGAAAAGTATTACTTTCAACCCGCTCCTCAGGCAACTTCAGACCTACTTTCAGAGTATGAGTAATGAAAAATATTTTTCCGACTTTCTATACAGCCACTCAATTACAGCGCGGTGTAAAATGGAAATTCGTAATGAACATATTTTTTAAATGATCTTATTATAATTTATTTTCAACTATTTCTTAAAAATAACATAGATTTAGGCAAAATATTTAGCATTTTTTAAATTATGAAAATGAAAAATAATGGCTGAATAGCTGGCCGGCCACAGAAAAAAAACAAAATAAGCGGGGAAAGCGGCAATATATGCGATCTTTATTTGTTTTTTCCATTTATAGAGTTTTACTTCCGTATAACAGAGATTTGTATTAACTGTTAATTATATTTGTATAACACTGTGTTAATAATTAACACATGAGTTCATCTGATTCAGGTATGGAGTTAACGCCTTATTTGATAAGAGAAAGCCTGCTAAAACAGAAGCTGTTGATTTATGTAACGTTTTTTCTCCAGTTAATTCATTGTTTTATTTTTACTTTCCTTGTATTCGTAATGAAAAGCACAGTGTTTACCTCGGGTAAAAGACTTATTTAGTCCCTCGAACTATTGGTGCCCTAGCTACGCTCGGGCGCCAAACACCGTCTCGGGACTAAATAAGTTACTTTCACCCCTGGGGTAACAATGTACTATTAAGTAAGCCGTTATATAGTAATAGTATAGTAATATAGTATAGTATAGTATTTATCTTTTTTATTTCTTGTTAATGCTTTAAGCTCATAAATTCCTTTACACTATAAAAACACCTTTCATTCAACCATTTTGTCAAACTTATCTTAAACCTATTCTTGTCCAAAATCTTAATGTCACTTGGCACTTTATTATATATTTGAATACACATATTATAAACATTTTTCTTATATATATATTTATTGGCTGCTGGTTGATATAAAAGTAAGTTGTAGTCAGATCTAAGTCTTCGTGTAGAAACTTCGGAGAATAACTTAAAATAGTGAAAATTTTGCTTAACAAAACAGCATATACCTAGAATATACATGCAGGGTAGTGATAGAATTTTCATTTTTATGAAAAGAGGTTTGCAGCTTTCTTTGTACCAGGCATTGCATAGGGCGCGTATGCATTTCTTTCGCAGTTTAAAAACCGTCTCAATATCCACTGAATTACCCCAAATTATTAGTCCATAGTTAAGAACCGACGAAACGTAACCATGGTAAGCTGTCAACGCTGCTTCCAATGACACAGTTTGTCTAATACGCTTTAATGCGAAAACAAAACTATCGAGTCTTTTACAAATTTTATTTATGTGTTCCTTCCAATTTAAGTTTTCATCAATTGTTATCCCTAAAAATTTTATATTACTTACTTCATCTATTTTTTTATTATAAAGCACTATGTCAAGATTAGGATAAATAGAATTATATGATTTAAATGTCATAAATTTAGTTTTTCCGACGTTTATTTGCAAGTCATTTATATTTATCCATTGAACTACATCTTTAAAGGCCTTATTTACGTTTTCTTCAAAATTAGCTTTATCGTCACATTTTAATATAATAGTTGTGTCATCTGCAAATAAAATAGTTTTTTGATTCTCTGCATTTGGAAGGTCATTAATAAAAATTTTAAATAATAATGGTGCTAATACTCCGCCTTGAGGAACTCCAGTGTTGTTAGTTTTAACCTCAGACTGATACTTTATTTTGAATATTGTATTTGTTCACAATTTGAGAGATTTCTGTGCATTGTTTTCTATCAGACAAGTAGCTCAACAACCAATCATATGCCTTACCTCTAATACCATACAACTCTAGCTTATTTAGTAGTTTTTTGTGATTAACCAAATCAAATGCTTTGCTCATATCGATAAAGATTGACATTATGGGATAACCGTTATTGATGTTTTCTGTAATTGTTTTGATTAATTCAAAACAAGCCAACGTTGTTGAGCTTCCCTTAAGAAAACCAAATTGACTGGGATGCAAAATGTTGGATTTAGCAAAAACCTTATCCAATCGAGAGAACATTGCTTTTTCAAAAATTTTTGAAAGAATAGGAACCAGTGTAATTGGTCTGTAATTATTTGGGTCAAGTTTGTCCCCCTTTTTAAATAAAGGCTTAACTATGGACAGCTTAAGTTTATCCGGAAATACACCCTCAACAAATGAAAGATTAATAATATGGGCTATAGGTCGACATAATACGGAAGCACATTTTTTCATAACTCCTGTAGTAATGCTATCATAACCACAAGATTTACTGTTTTTTAAAGCCAATATAATCTTATATATTTCTGCATCATCTACAGGGGTTAAGTAAACTGTATTGAAATTTTTAGAGCACGTGATATTATTTGTATTTTGGTTAGTCAAAGGTGGATCGGTGTCATTTTTTGTTTTAGTCAAATTTACAAAATGATCATTAAAAATGTCAGATATTTGCTTGGGATCATGAAAAATGTCATTATTAGATTTAATAGAATTAAGATTATTATTATTATGCATTGAGGTAATTGAGTTAATTCTGTTCCATATTGATTTAGGATTCTTTCCATTATTAATAAAAAAAATATTATTGCACTTTTTTTGTGATGTTAACAAACATTTTTTTAAAATAGAGTTATATTTTTTAAATTGCCTTTTGTGAAAGTTTTTATCAGTACTGGAATGAATGTATTTAAAATATAACTTTCTCTTTATTATAGAAGACTTCCGCAGTCCCTTCGTTAACCATTTTATTTTTTTCGGGCGATTATTTATTTTTACCTTTATTATAGGGAAGCATAAATTATAAAATAAAATTAAAAACATTATAAAATGCATCAAATGCTTCAACTGTATTATCACTAGATAAAGTATCTGCAAACGATAATGCTGAAATACAGTTAACAAACTTTTAAAGATTATCCTCACAGTAATCCCTTCTATGTTCTGTCCAAGTAGAAAAAGCTTTGAGCTTTTTTGTACGCAATGTAACTATTTGTGCTGTTTCATGGTCGGACAATCCAAGCCTCAAAATATCATGTGTTACATTTTTTTGATTACTGGCAATCTGATCAATGCATGATTTTTGCCTAGTTGGAGAAGTGATATGTAAATTAAAATTAAATTGATTTAAAATGCTAGACAGATGTCTCGAAACAGAATTTTCTTTAAGGATATCTATGTTCCAGTCTCCACACAAAAATATTTTTTTATTTCTAAACCTGTCACTTAACATATAAAGAAGTTTATTTAATTTGTGAAGAAATATGCCAGTATGTGATTTGGTCTGATTCGGTACCCTATAGATACAAATAACTATAACGTTAAGTCCTATTACTTCTATGCCACAACACTCGAAATATGATAGTGCGGCCAATGAGGATAAATTTATAATTTTTGTGTCCATTTCCTTTTTTATCATTATACATGAACCACCTCTACTTTTATCTCGGCAATAACTCGCAGCTAACTTGTAATTATTTAGTTTGATATTACTTTCTGATCCGAGTTTAACAAAAGTTTCAGTAAAACAAAGAATATCTATATCTTTCTTGTATCTTTTTAGGTCTACTAAAGTGTTTTCAAGCAAATCCAGCTTGGAATAAATACCAGCGATATTCTGGTGTAATATCACTAAATTTTCGGTGTCAACATATTCTAGCTTTGTACGATGCAACAAAATGTTCTTTTTTTCGACGTTATGTGGAACGAAAAAATGAATTTGCCTGTTCAATAACTTTTTCATTTACATTCATATTCATATATTCGGGCTGCTGCTGACCTTTTAAACATGTCGAAATATTATTCAAGTATAATTTATAATATATCGCAAAATCTATTTCAATGTTTAATTTAAAAACTGTTGCTTGAAAGTGTGACATAAATTCATCATTTTTAACATTAATAATAATACAATTCGAGTATTTACCAGCAATGACATTAAGTTGATGATGAATTAATTTTACATTAGTGAAATTTATTTTAGCTTTAGCTTAAAAATATAAATAAAAATTAAAAATATAAATATTAACATCATAAAGCGTATTAATGATCATCACGGTCATAGAACAGTTGTTTTTGTGTTTTACGTATTTATCAATTAATTGAGCATTTTGTCACGAAAATGCAAATTTACAAATAATAACTCAACGATTATATGAATCAAATATCACATTTAAATATTAAAATAACTATTTAGAATCCAAAGACATGAATAAAAAAAAGGAATTATTAATTTTATTACGCATTAGGGTGTATTTTAAATGAAATCAAATTTCATTCTTCGCTCTTTCGTTTCGAAAATAAATAGTACCTATTACGAGTATGTTGGTCCCGTAAATTTGGCTCCTCATTCCAATATAGTAAACTAATAGGGAATAATTTTTTATTCAGCTATTTAGCAATCAGCCATGAATGGGTGATCGCAGGGAAACCGTTTCCTTTTGGCAATGGACAGGCAAACGATATTCTGGACGCTGAGTTAGGTCAAAGCACTCAATTAGTCTTGCGAAGCGCAAGCCGCAGGACGTTGTAGATGATCTCTACGTTAAATTAAGCTAGTTATAGGGTTGCCACAATCCAAAAACTCGTAGTGTTTCGAGATTTTTTCATATGTCATGTTGAGCTACATCGTATATTTACTCCGCTTGATAAAAAAAGGCCCAAGAATCTAGTAGTTACAGCACATTGAATGTAGAATAACTGTAGTTTTTATTCTCTTTTTGGGATATTTTGCAAAATCAAGCTTAATCACCCGGGGTAATTGTAAATCTTGATCATAAGATTTAAAGAGTTTGTAAACATTTTTCGAATTTCATATGTATGTCTGACGCTCCTACTGTGAAGGAAAACATCGTGAGGCAACATGCAAACATCTGCGAAGAAATTCAAAGGTGTATGTGAAGTCGATCAAACCGCACTGGACCAGCGTAGTGGCCTAAGGCTTAAACACCCTAACTTAGGGTAGGCTCGAACTCCTCGGTGGGAACGTATATGAGCTGTTATGATGAAGCAAGCAAATTTTTTGGATATTTTAGAAAATTTATATTAAATTAAGTAAGTGAGTTATTTTTTTATTCATATTTAAATCATTCTAATACCATGTCGTGAAGCGTCCCTTAAATTTTCCAGGGTGATAAAAAATAACGGTGTATATTATACAATTAAATATTCTATGAATATTTCAAGCGTCTACCTTTTGCCATTATTAATATCGAGCGGCGGTTTTATGAGAGCCCCCTAAATATTTATTTTATGCTGTTTTTAGTATTTGTTGTTAATGTTATAGCGTCAATAGAAATACATCATCTGTGAAAATTTAAACTGTCTAGCTATCACGGTTCATGAGATACAGCCTGGTAACAGACAGACGGACGGACAGATAGACTTACAGCGGACTCTTAGTAAAAGGGTCCCGTTTTTACCCTTCGGGTACGTAACCCTAAAAAGAAGGTGAGGAAGAAATCAAGTAGGCACGGTAGAATGTCGAACTATATGGCCATATGTCTGTAGATGGCTAATAAAAAATATTAACTTTAACATAAATATTTAACCAGGATTAGATCCAATCCATTCAATCAAGTATGAGATGGCAACCCTAGGCGAAGGCTAATAAATTCACGTTCCCAAAATATGACGCCTATAAATAGGTTGTTTTTGGATATTAATCACCAACGACATTTAATTCTGAAATTTACTAAGCAGCACAGCAGAATCTAATAAAAAATTAAATCAGTTTATCATAGAGCGGATAATAGTTGAGTACCAACAAATTTTATTCGACTTTATAATCAACTTCAAAATGGAGGTTATCATTTCGACCCGTGTGTATGTAATCTTGTCAGAATTGCATTGCAATTTTTGTATTTGTTATATTTTTGTTTATACCACCTTCAAAAAATATATGCTAAATTTCATAAGTATATCTATTTATATTTGTATGTATGTTTGTCTGCCTATATCTCAAAAACGATAAGTCAAAGTTATTTTTCGTTCCAATGTAGGGAACAGTGGAGGTTTCAGTATTTATTGAGATTAAAAAAAAAAAAAAGAAACAGTAATTAAAAAAATAACCGACCACAAAACTGCAAGTTATTTAATTTATAATTGAAATCAAAAGTTTTATCTTTTAAAAAAATATATATAATAGTGTTTTAAAATAATGTGAAGAATTGATGATAGTCTAATCCTTTTAGGGACTTGAAAACAGTATTTTAAAATAGGAGTCTTATCCTAAAACATTCTCTACAAAGAATTTTACAGCATAACTTTCTTTTCATCAGGCCATTTCGATTAAATATCTAAATGCCAATTTATTAAACTACGCAAATTTCTATTCAATAATTCGTAATTTAATAGAGTATAGAAATTAAAGATGGCCGAGCTATAAACAGAGATATAATTATATTATATGCATTGTAGATTAGTGTGGTAATCATAATCAATTTACAAATGTAAATTATATATCGATATAATCACTATTGTTTATTTACTGACGCGAATCTTAAAAGAGAATTCTCCCTTCTTAGACCAATGAGTACAATTTATAAAGTCTTGGTTTTATTTTGTTACAGGTAAACGATTCAAGGACTGCTGCTATGAGATGGGCATTCGAACGATACGTCGAGGGTGCTGGGTGATCGTTTTGCTGGTTCACCTCTCAGGGAGCGACTGGCTCAACTGCGGCAATATCGAGGAATGCAACTGCAAATGGTCGTCAGGAAAGAAAACGGCTTCCTGCGTTTCCGCCGGTCTAGGTCAAGTGCCCCATTTGGCAGCCGACATACAAGTTCTAGACCTCCACGGAAACCATTTAAGGACATTAGGCCAAGACGCCTTTGCCAGCATCGAACTACTGAATCTGCAACGCCTTAATTTGAGTTCAACAAACTTACGGTCATTACATCAAAACGCTTTCAGGGAACTTAGGATACTAATAGAGCTGGATCTATCCCAAAACGAACTACACCAAATATTACCGGAAACGTTTCGGGGCAACGATCGCTTGCGGATGTTGGTTTTAAACGACAACCCTTTGACAAATTTAGTTGCTGAGCAATTTCCACCTCTACAACATTTGAAAAAACTAGAACTCTCGAGATGCCAGCTGCACACTATTCACCCGTTTGCTTTCGTGAACTTGAGGGCTTTGGAAACTATTCATGTACATCATAATTTACTATCATACCTTCATCAGAACACATTCAACTTGCCAGTTTTGAAAACGTTAACTTTATCAGATAACCCTTGGTACTGTGATTGTAGACTAAGAGATTTTCATGAGTGGTATATAAGTAGCAACCTAGGAAACGATGAAGTATTTTGTGGAGGGCCAGAAAGGAAAGCCCATATTTCATGGAGAAATATAAAAGGCAATGAAATGGTCTGTCCTCCTCTTGCCACGTCAATGCCTTCTGTGATACGAACAGAAGCGGGCGCTGATATTTCCTTTGGGTGCTTTGCACGGGGCGATCCCAAACCAAAGCTCACGTGGTCGTTCAACAATATGGATGTAAATAATATCACCAACAGTTATAGTGAAATAGTAATGTACAATTACCAAACGGACCATTTCGACGAGTACAAAGATGATTTTATAAATAAAAGTTCTCATTGGTTGAATGTCACTATAAGTAATATTACAGCCGACTTATCAGGAGAATGGAAATGTAGGGCTAAAAGCCTTGTAGGTGAGGCTTCGGCCTATTTGACAATATTTCTGCCAAAGGCTCGCACCGCTACAGCCAGAGTGGCACCAAACTATTCAACATTTTTCATATTAGGTGGCTCATTGTTTGCAATGACTGCAGCCGGTTTTATAGCTGCATGTGTATGCTGGAAAACCCGTCGCCGAAGAGTGCCTCCTAGCAGAAGTTTTACTGATCAGGAAAAGAAACTATTAGATACGTCGTTGGCCGCCAGTTGCGATAGAACTAGTGCTGATTTAGGTTCTTCTTATGGGTTCGAAATGCTCGACAGGTCCATGTCGATGGAAAGCGAGGATACGCAGCGTATGGAGCCGGTTCAGATTACAATTGAAGGTCCTCCGGGCTCATTCCCGCCACCTCCAGCGGAATTCGCGTTACCTGCCCCCTATGGGAATATTTTTATATCAGTACAAGTTGCTGGTCATAATGATGAATATCCAGATTTGCTAGGTGGTGGAGCTACTTTGCCTAGACGAAGTAGAACATGTTTTTTGAAGTCTGCATACGATAACATGGGGCCTAGGATTACTGCGGCTGGTAGCTCAACTTGGTCCCTTCCTGGGGCCAATGTAGAAAACAAAGGACCGGAAAAGGTTAATGATATAGTGATGCCTCTGTCGACATTTTCGACTGAATTCACTGCTCTGTAAAAATTAGGTTAAATCAATGTAATTGTAAATATTCAAAATTTTAAAACTATTTCTTATTCATTTGCAATTTCATTATTACATTAAATGAATTCTATTAACATATCAAATACGTAAGTAAATTTATCGTTTGTGTTTTAAATTTTGCTCTAATTTGAATTATTTAAAGCGGTAACTATAGATTCTAAACATGACTGATTTTAGTATGTATACGATTCTACGTTTTTAATAATTAAATAGATTTACACTTTAATAATTTGTTTAATTTGTTTGAAAGACTGCTTTAGTTTTCTAAGTACATTTGCTTCTATGCCATTTAATTTTTAATGTTAATATTGTTCTTTATATCAATTTTATCTGTTATACAAAATTGTACAATAAACTTATGCCTGTAAATTTTCGATTGAGGATTGTTGCTTTAAACTTATGAGAGAATTAAAAGATTGCAACATTTATTGTGTACTGTATTTTTATTTAGTCCCCTTTAAAAACATTATTTGAAAAAGTTTACTAATTCTGACGAAAATGTTAAGTAGATATAAAAAAACGACGTTAAAATAATCGCCTTCAGACTTTATTTGATTTGTATCCATTAAATTAAACAGAACATTTGAAATGCCTAGACATGATACAATTCTGCCACGCTTACGAAGAACAAATTATGTACGATTTTTGCGGAATAAAGTTATATGGAAACGAGCTCTATGACTTTCCCATAGAGACCATTTCAATATTTTTATTAAAACTCGCTAATTTAGTTTTATAAACGCATTTGACTTAGATATCAATTACTATTTCATTTACCAAAAACGCATCACTCATCTACAGTTAGTGCATACTTTAAAAAGTAGTTAATGCGTTTTTCGTGAGCGCGGCAGAATTGTGGAGGTATACTTATAAATAGAGCTGCACAAAATGACAGCGTTTGAAAATATTCCCTATCAAGAACCTTTAAAGACTTGGAAGATTGGAAATCGCCCACGGGTTTGCACAAAAGAAAAGACTATTAGGAATTTGCTCTTTGTAAATCTAAGCTATTCTCAAACAATACGTACTAGAGTCCCCTTCGGAACCACTCTCAGAACAACGCATCCGCTATTTCAATTTGCTTTCGCTGCAAGCAAAATATTATTATGTGAATTGAGTCGTCCTTGGAGACGATTTGTGAGATTCAAAGTCAGAGTAGGAGATTTTTGCTTCATTTACTTCTCCTCGAATCCGATGATCTCGAAGTAGATGTTTTGATATCCTCTACCTACTTCAAATGTTAAAGTATCACATCAGCTTAAGATCAAATGACGAATTTGGGTGTCGTATGGAATATGGTTTCTTATGGATTTTCCTCATTATTTTTGTTATTGAATTGTGTTAAATTGAACGAAAGGAAAAAGTAAATATTCAAATCCGTGGAGCCATTTTTTTAGCGAGACTAACGAATGGCGATTTATTTTAATGTATCAAAGTGTTTGGTCAAGCTAATGTGAAGTAGAGGATATGAAAACATCTACTTCGAGATCATCAGATTCGAGGAGTAGTAAATGAAGCAAAATTTTCTTACTCTGACTTTGAATCTCACAAATAAAAATAAAACATTGAAAAAGTTTTCTTCTTCGATAACTATGTAGTTATGAAACAGTGAAAAAATGTATCTTTTCGAAGCTGGTAAATTTTACATTAGTATAAGAATGTGGAAAAGTTTTCTCCTTTAATAACAAGTAACAGAAGTAAGAAACACTGAAAAATTTTATTTTTAATCAAACAAACAGTTATCAATATGGCTGAAGGAATTTTTTTTTGATGCGTGATATCACCCAGGAGCTCAAAGTGGAATCCATATTTGCAGTCTCGATTTCGACAGTTGAGTGACGGGAAAACATAATGAAAGTTATGCCAAATGTAAAATTCGAAATGCAGTCAGGTTAAAGGGAATGCAACGAGTTGCTATATCTAGAAAAATAAATTACCTCTTTACATGCTTACCGATGAAATATTTGTTCTACAAATAATTGACCACGGAATACATATCTGGATCTATCCCTCATCACCACAACAACGTACACGTACATCGACATAACAGTCCAAACTCTGAACACGGTTAATTCCAAGTCGTTTCTTTGATCAGAAGTTTCTAATCACAGGGTTATTGGACGTCTAATCGGCGAGCGGCATCAGTAGGAAACGAAGAAAGCCGGGGGGAACTTCGGAAATGTCTTGATTTTAAATTGAGTTAACAACTCCGGCGACGCTGTAGCTTAATACTGAATCAGCTGTTCGCCGGCGCCCTTATTCAACTGTAGGATATCTATACAAATAAATAAAATTGAAGTGTCTGTTTGCAATGTCATAATAACAAGATTTTACTAAATGGGTATGAATGTACCAATAACAAAAAGACAATTTAAACATTTTTTGTCTGTCTGTTTGTTCCCGCTAATCTCCGGAACGGCTGGACCGATTTTGACGTGACTTTCACTAATAGATAGCTATTTATATAAGGTATATAATACTCGTAACATAGGCTTTTTATCAAGATCTTTAAAAAGTTACTATTCCACGCGGACGAAGTCGCGGGCACAGCTAGTTAAGGATAAAGTTAAAGAATATGTTACCTAACCGTGGTTAATTATATAAACTAATATTATAAAGAGGAAAGATTTGATTGTTTGTTTGTTTGTTTTGAATAGGCTTCGAAACTACTGAACCGATTAGCCTTAAACTAGCAGAAGGACATAGGGTAATTTTCCTACGGGAAAAATCGGACCAGAAAAGTTTTCCTACGGGAAAAGTAGAGTTACAATGCAAACAAAGTTGCATACGGTCAGCTAGTACATAAAAAAATACGTGGTTGATTATATGAATGTTAATACCAAGTATACCTATATGTATAGGTTACCTGTTTTTGTGTACAAAATATGGGTGGCAAAAAAGTATACACTCCGTCTGATGCTATAAGTGATGCTTCTTATTCAGCGGTTACTACCTAGTAGTGTACCTTATGGGCTACAAGCGTAATCGTGACTTATATGAATGTACCTAGTGATGGAGGGTCTAAGTAGTGGTTCCTCATTTTTAACCGACTTCGAAAAAGGAGAAGGTTCTATGTTCGACTGTATCTTTATCATGTACGTATGTATATTTACCAATATCACTCCCCCATTTGTAGGACGATTTTCAAAATTCTTTTTGTAGTCGAAAGTATACCCTGGGGGTGGTACCATTATCACCAAGTTATGATCTGATGATGGGATCCCAGGAAAATCGAGGGAAACCTTAAATTTTTAATTCAGCTAGTTTTAATTTAGTTCTGGCTAGTAGGTATAATGTTTTGTTGTGAATGGAAGTGTATTTTCTTAAACAGATATCCTTTAATAACTTAATATACTTAAGATGACCGCCTTGGCGCCTTTAAATCATTTTCAACCTTACAGCGAAGCTGAAAGTTAGGTCTCAAAGTTTCAACTTAACGTACATTCACGGCGACCGAAATCAATTTGTTGTCGGGCGTTCAATCGGTAAAATGGGAAAATCGAACGCGAGCAATAAATGAAATCGGAAGCTAACTGGCCCTAGATCCAGAAGAGTATAAGCCGGGGAATCGACTTGTTTGGCGCTACCTGCAGTGAGAGGGGCTATTCTCATAATCGGCAATCGAAGCGTGTCTTCTGTATAACCTACGGCAGCGCAAGGCTCGGATACCGGTTAAATTTTTAAACCGTTATCATGTACCTACTTGGCGCAAAACCTTTTCATTGCGGTTTCGTTCCAGTTAACCGTTTTAACCGGTTTTTGCAAGAGCTTTTACATTAAGGTTTATCAATAAACCGGGTTGGAGTAAAAAAACAACGGTTAATACGAACGCAATATTGATACTGTTCAGTATTGTTTAGTACCTACTTTACTTCTTCACAGTTTGAAGAAGTGTTGTTTGCGTCGTAATCAAAGTATGTACCTATAGGATATTGTATTCTTTCGCTTCTAAATCTGTGCTACGCAAATCGAACGTTAACGTCAGTATATACGATAAAACGCAATGCGCGGCCATACGCGTCTTTAAGTCAATAACACGATACAATGTCCAATAAACCGGCTTATTTAGGTTATAGTAAAGTTCCTAAAACGTTCGCGTTCTCAAGAAAAGATCGAAGTAAACCCGAAATAAGCCGATATTAACCGGTATATTTTAAACCGGTTCCGAGCCTTGCCGCAGCGTATGTATGTAGTCATTGTAAGCTGCTTGTTCTGGAAGCAAAAATCGTCTAACCTGCGTGCGAGATGATTTCAAATGACCCTCGAAAACAAATTATAAACATTACTCAGGAGGCGGAGGTGAACTTTAAGATTTAATTAAAAAACTAACTTCTGACTCCTAAAAGTTAGGGATCCTTCCATCATCAGCTCGGTTCATGACTACCCGATGCGAATACGTGAATAACTTCGGAAAAAACATGAAACGAGTTGGACGTACCTATAAAATTTAAGGGATTCCCTCGGTTTTCATGGGATCTCATCATCAGATCCTAACTAAAGGGACCACCCTTGGAGTATACTCTATCGAATACAAAAAAAAAATTAAAATCGGTCCACAATTGGCGGCGTAATCGCGTAACATACACACACAAAAAACACACGCATCGAATTGATAACCTCCTTCTTTTTTGAAGTCGATTAAAATCAATAGGATCGGTCTCCTAAGTAAAGTAGGTATAAGACTTCAATAAGTAAACTGCATATCGCCTATGTAACTTCAGTAAGGCATCGACTTCAATTCGTCTTCAATTCACATTAATTACGAGAATAGACCTCCTGCGTCTGGAATTTTCTATCGAAACATCCGCTGGACGCCCGTCAAAACGTTCAAGGAAATGGTTACTTCCTGTGTTGTATACGTACCTACATAACTGCAGATAATATACGAATAACAGTGTAGCAAGCTTACAATAGTGCAAGTATTTTGATCCTTGGGCTTTTCTTTTGAATTTGCGATTTGTTGCATTGGAACACAAGATTTCAAAGAAATTTAGAGCGTTTTAGGTGTAGTTCTTTTGTAGGTTTTCTTCTTGTACGGACTCAGGTCAAGTACTGTACGTTACTGTCCACACATTTAGAGAAAGTTAGTAAAATTGAACGAAAATGTATTATACACGGTTATTTCTACTTGAATCGTTCGATTTAAACATTAATGAAAAAACTAACTCACCTATTTAATTATATATTAATTTACTAAAATTTTCATAAAATACTGCACTAATTTAGTAAAGTATATTTTTTTGTTATTAATGTTTAAAACATTCAACTACCGTGTACTAAAGCGTCCCTTAAATTATCCGGGGTGATGAAAAAATGTTAAGAAAGGAACAAAGTTTTTACTTTTATTAGAACCATAAAAATGTTGAAACAAATACATTGTAGGGTTCCGTACCTCGAAAGGAAAAAATGGAACCCTTATTACCTCGTTGTCCGTCTGTCTGCCACTCGGTCTGTCAAGACCCTCTCTAAAGAACGCGTAGAGATATATACGCGATACGCGTATATATATACGCGAGCTTTATATATTATAGATACTAGCTGTGCCTGCGAACTACGTTTCGTCATAATAATTTTTTGCCCCTTTTTGCAACATTTTTCATTGATGCTGAGCTTCTATTAGTTGTAGCGTGATGTTACGAGTATATAGCCTTCCTCGATAAATGAACTATCTAACACAAAATGAATTTTTCAATTTGAATCAGTAGCTCCTGAGATTAGCGCGTTCAACCAAACAGACAAATAAACTCTTCAGTTTTATAATATTAGTATAGATATAGATAGACTAGCGTCTGCGGTCTTTCAGCTGTGATAAAATCAAACCGAAGTTAACATGATCAAAATATATGACCGTTCATGTCGCATATTTGCCGGTTTCACAAGGGAATCGAAACCTTTCGGGTACTTCCTGTTGATCTAGAATCATGAAATTTGGCATGAAGCAATATCTTACATCGCCTTTTAAGGAAAACCGTAAATATGTAAAATGATGAATAAATCAATAAAGAAATATTTTTTTTAGTTGATTTATTCGTCATTTTTCAACTTATCTAGAATTGTTATACAAAATGCAAAGTCACACATATAAAAAATTAAAAATTTGCTCTATTCTTAACCAGTTTTCAAGAAATCTGTAAGGATATCTAAATTGGATGCTGATACGTAGTCATGAACGGTGCATGAGGACTACAGTACTGTGGCTTAACAAAGTATAAAGAAGATCAATACAGCTAAGAATTTCGTCAGGACTGGTAAGAGCTCGGAGGCCTTTTTTTTTTTTTTTTTTTTTCTCGGGGGGAAATGCGTAACCGCACCGTACCCGCCGTTGGCTAGACGACGAGCGTGTGTGGGGCTCTCCCGGCAGCGTGCCAGGCCTACCCACTAAAACCCCCCGGTGTTCTCCCTGCCCTTAGGGGCGCGCTAGGTAAGGTCCACAATGCGACTCCACTACCCACGCGCCCAGGCAAGCCCGACCAACCGGTCGGACTATCGCCAAGGGGGGATTGCTCGAGAACACCAGGGCAATCCCCAGACGGAGGGCCTTACGGCGGCGTGCACAGGGCCAACCGTGCACGCAGGCCTCCACGGCAGGGTCATTAGACGGGCATCGCTTGAGCGAATGCCCGCCTTCGCCTGCCTGTCCGTCTACGGCGGATGGGAGCGGCTTGAGGATCATTCTCCCGCTCCCTCTCCGCGGCCTCCTTCTGCGAGATGACGTCCTCGCAGAAGGAGGCGACAGCCCCCCATTCCGCCTCGCCGCGGAGCATGGCCACGACCATGCTCGGCAGCGAGAGGTCTCCGCCTCCCAGCGCAGCGTTGAGTTCACTGCGCTGGCGTCGCCAGGCCGAGCACACCAACAGGGTGTGCTCGGCAGTGTCGTCAGGAGCGTCGCAGTGATGACACTGCGGCGTTTCCTCCCGACACGCGACTCGGTGCAGGTAGTGACCAAAACAACTATGTCCGGTCAGTACCTGCACCACGCGGAACGAGAGACCGCCCTGCCGGCGCCCTACCCACTCCTCCAACACCGGACGTATCGCTTCTATAGTCCGGTGGCCGGCAGCTGGGAAGGCGAGTGCCTCGCCCCATCGACGCAGAGCCTCCCTCTGCGCCTGGGTACGAACCCGCTCCACTTCCTCAGGAGCGGATCGTCCCCCCCGTTCTCTAACGGCAACCCGATGTCGATACACCTCCGCATGGACGCGTGCATGGACATCCCACGGCGTTTGGCCCGCAAGAACGCAGGCCGCGCCGTGGCTGACCGTGCGATAAGCTCGCACGGCCCGGGCTGCTATGACCCTCTGCGGACGTCGCAAGAGGGCCACCGTTCGGGGGGAGAGGCACTCCGCCCATACCGGGGCTCCATAGAGTGCCATCGACCGTATCACCCCGTGATACAGTCGACGACACGCCGATCCTGGCCCTCCCACATTGGGGAGGACTCGTCCGAGTGCAGCTGCGGCGGTACATAGCCGTGGAGTGAGGAGCTTAAAGTGCTCCTCGAAGCTCCATCGGGGGTCCAAAACCAGGCCGAGGTACTTGAGGTGTGCCTCGACCGGTATGTGGACCCCCTCCACTCGGACACGGAGCCCCGGTGGGATCCTGCGACGAGAGGCGTGGAACATCATGGCTCTCGTTTTATCGAGAGCCACGTCCAGGCCCAGGAGGCGGATGCGCCGGACGACAAGTGAAGTGCCGACCGATGCAAGGTGGGCCGCCTCCTCCCCCGTTTTTGCTGTCGCCGCGACAAGCGTGTCGTCAGCGAAGCAGACGACCTCCATTCGTGGAAGGAGGTCGCCTCGCAGGACCCAGTTGTACCCCAGGTTCCACAGTAGAGGACCTAGTACGGAACCTTGATGGGACACCATCCGGTCCCGGCGCTTTCTTCTTACGCCGGAACCTTTCCCTCACCGTGTCGAATTCCACTTTCGACACGGGAGGGATGGCGGCAGCCACCTCCTCAGGAGGAATATCCGGGGCTAATATATAATAAGCGCGTCGGGCCCTCATGCTAGTGGTACGCAGGTCCGCAATCTCCTGCGTCCACCAGTACACCTGCCCCCTTTCGGGGCAGGCCTGCGCCCTTGGCATGGCGGCTTGGCAGACGACTTTCATGTCGTCTGCGAAGAGATCCGCCATGCCGTCGACATCCCCGGCGAGGTGGGGCGGCACTTCTGCCCACGCCCGCACCATTGCCGCCTCCTCCGCCACATCCGGGCGGAGCTTGGTGAGCGCCCACCTTGAAAAGGCGCTCAGCGCGGAGCCTCTGTGGTTTGGGGCCCCTTGGGATGCCGTGGAGACCTCATATCGGACATATAAATGGTCCGACAGGGTCTCCACTTCTTCCTCTACTCGCCAGTCGTTAATTCGACTGGCAAGTGAGGGGGTGGCAAAGGTCACGTCCACTATGGACGTGCCTTGCACCCGGACGCAGGTAGGGGTGGAGCCCCTATTCAAGATCTGGAGCCCCAGGGACAGAACCCAGGACTCCAAATCTCCACCCCTCGGACTGGTTCTGGAGGACCCCCAAGCAGTAGACCACGCGTTGAGGTCCCCCGCGACCAGCACAGGTACCGAGGCCGTCCTTCGGACGACCCCTTCTAATGCAGCCAGGAAGACCGTGAAGTCCGCCCGGCTGCGATTGGGGGAGAAGTAGGTCGACACGACCAATATTCCCCCCCACATGGCGGCAACGTAGCCAGTGCCCCTCTCTCTTAGAATGAGAGAGGGGGCTGTGCCACGCACCACCCGCATTATGGCGGCGGAACCATCCGCCGCCACCAACCAGTTGGGCGACTGTGGCGGAACGTATACGGCTCCGACACAATCGCCAAACCCACACCCCACTCCGCCGCGGTCTGACACAGGAGGTCCTGTGCCGCGGCGCAGTGGTTTAAGTTTGCTTGGAGGAACCTTGTGGGACCACTATACATTGGTGATCTCCATGGGCTCCTCCTGGGCCGCAGTTGCGGTCGGTGCTGCCTGTGGTGACGAAGATACCGGTGGTGTTGGGTTCCTCGGGGCCACGATCACTTTCACTGGGGCCAAACGACCCCTTACCGGCGGGGGGTTACAGTTCATACCCCCCATGCGGTGACTTGCCGGCCTCTTGGCGTCTGCACAGACGGCGCAATTTAGCGCCGCCATGCAGTCCACCGCCTTATGCCCCTCGGAGCCGCAACGGAAGCACAGTCCGCTGCGGTCCTTAGCAGAAGGGCACCGTTGTATTGGGTGGCCCATGCCCATACAGCGGAAACACCGCATGGGCCTCTACTCTAGAAGTTGGATGGAGGCAGAACTCCATCCAACCTCGATGCGCCCGGCTTCAGCCAGGCGCTTTGCCGCCTCAACTGGCACGGAGGCAAAGGCCGCCCCGACGCCCCGCGCCCCCGTATGAACGCGGCCCACCTTAATGTGGTGAGCAGGGCAATTACCGGCTGTTGCCAAAGCTTGGCAAAGCTCCTCGGCCGACACCGAGTCATCGATGCCAACAACCCGGATGTCCGCCGTCTTTATGGGACGCGACACTTTCGCCTCGTCCCCCAGCACTTCCCCCAGCTTTGCAGCCAGGGTGTCAGCCTGGCACGGGGATGTTTCTTTCGGGAGCTCTATGTTACGAGCCCCGGTTATCCCCGTCCGAAATTTGGCGGGCCCAATTCCTAATGCGCCAAGGCTTACAGAAGCCTTGGCCTTGGCGATAGCCTCACCATAGGTGAGACCTTTTGCCACCGCTTCTGGCTTGAGCGCCACGACCACCGCCAGGGAGCGTGGCGCCTTAGGCAACTTTGGCGCCTTTTGCGCCTCGGGGGCCCTCTTGGGCACCGTATCACCTGCCACAGGCTTCTTGCGCCCGCGCCGCACGACAACGGTCCAAGAGTCCTCAGCCGGTGCTGTGACCTCCGACGTGGAGGGGACCGCCGCAGGTGTTGGGAGCGCAGCCCTCCTTTTGACCACTCTTGCCGCTTTTGGCATATTTGCCGGCGGGGCAAGAGTGGTGTTTGCCGTCACAGCCTCCACTGGCCGTTGCTGCGGCTGCCTCACGTGGTCCGAAGCCAGCGGCGGTCTGCGAACCGCGGCCGGCATAAGACGCCCATCAATTTCCAGGCCTTCGAACCTGGCCGAAACCATAGTGCCCACTTGGGCTAACAGCTCCCGCTGAAGAAACTCAATTGTCTCAAGGAACTCCCTCTCGGAGATCCCTTCAGCGGAGGCGACCTCAGCCGGTTGGGCCTTCACGGGCTGTACCTCCGGCAGCTCCTCCTCCAATGCGTTGTCAGAGGCAACAGCTTCCGACTCGGCAGTCGCCACAATTTCGGGGGCGGGGGTCGCTACGACACGACGACCCTTCGGGCGCTCCGCCCCTCGCTCTGAATAGGCCCAACGAAGGGCCTTCATTTCACCCGTCAAGACGTCCAGTTGACCCCGAAGGCGTTTGTTGTCGGCTTGAAGCCGACGCACTTCCTCCGAGGTCTTCCTGGACGCCAGGGTGCGGACTATCTCAACGAGTGAGTCAGAGGCGTCTTTGATTTCCTTCACGCAGGTCCCTTTCAGGTTTTTGGACCTGCGTGTAACTCCTACTAGCGCCTTCGCGCTCTCCTCAGCCCTGCTGCATAGCAGCTCATCAGTGGGCTCAGGGGAGCGCTTCCCCTTGCCCTTCCTCTTTTTCGAGGAGGCCGCGGTGACCACCGGCTCCTGCTCGAACTCCGATTGATCGGAGTCAGTGTCGTCCTCCAGCTGTTTGGCTTCCCGCCTAGCTTGTGAGAGCCCGACACTATGCGCCAGGCCTCCTCTACCCCTTCTAGTTCGAGGAACTTTCGGGGCATACGGCGCAGTTACTTCCTCTGCCTCGGTTGTAGCGTCCAGGTCCGTAACCAATGGATCCTGGAAGAAGCGGCCCAGTGCCGACCGCTTCCTCGCTACAACTTGTTTCAGCCGCTCGATTTCCCTATAAGCAGGGCGAGTCTCGGACACGTCGTCTACGCTTTGACGGGGCGCACCCCCAACGACGCTCTTCAGTGACAATACGGGGGACACCTCACCGGCGACCAATTTCTTCGCACTGCCATTGACCGGTGTGCCGCTCTTCAGGTTCCCGGATTTCCCCGGGGAAACAAGTTTAATAGGGTCCCTAATGGGACCCTTCTCACCGGCAGTGTCCGTTTCGGACAATATGTCCGTCTCGGACATGCTCCAATTCTGGGCCCTGCCCAATAAAGATTCCGTTGGCAAAAACAGAATTTAAAAATTTTGACTCGTCAACACACAAAACCAATAACAAACACAAGTCCAATGTCTATATGGACCACTCTGCCATGCGTTGATCACAACGTCAACCGACGAATCCACAAAAACAAAATCGTCAAGATAAACAAAAACAAAACTTAAGTAAGACTAGTCCTAAAAACTATCTTAACCCTACCTAGAACTACCTAAAAACTACGCAAACAATATCCTTAAAGCACAGAGCAAACAATAAATTCACGGCCGTTTAAATCGAATTCTTGGTACGAAAAATGTGCGACCCACAGTACACCGAGGTGATGTAGGGAGACCCAAATTTCGGCCCAAAAATTCCCACACTCAAAATTTGACCCACTTATAGAGCCACTAGGACGCCACAAGTGGTGTCAAAAGTTGCGTCTAAGGGAGATCCACAAGTTGCAGAAAACCCGAAAGTCCTACAACCCGTAGATCCCGAGATAAACGGATAAAACAAAAACGACGCACTCACACAAAATGAAATAGTTAAAAATCAAAATTAAAAATATAAAACAAAAATTAGGCTATATGTCACTAAAACTAGAAGATGCGCAAAAAAATCTAATTTTTTTTGGCGCAAACAAAACAAAGAAACAATAAAAAACAAAAAAGTTATTAAAGAAAATCCAAATATTGCTATTTTGGCCTTCAGGGGCCAAAAAGCAGAAAAACTACAACTAAAAATAGAAATTATAAACTTAAAAATCTAGAAGAACAACCAAAATAACGAGAAAAAAATAACCAATTTTTACAAGTAACAACGAAAAAATACAAAAGAAACAACCAAAGATAAACCCAAAAAACCAAGATTTGCTATTGCAATTTTTGGGGCGCTCCGTACTGGGGTGGACACGGGTGAACAGTGGCACGTCCGGCACGGAACTAAGAGCTCGGAGGCCTAGTGGTCAAGGCGTCAACTTTACTTTTATTTTTAGGGTTCCGTAGCCAAATGGCAAAAAACGGAACCCTTATAGATTCGTCATGTCTGTCTGTCCGTCCGTATGTCACAGCCACTTTTCTCCGAAACTATAAGAAATACACTGTTGAAACTTGGTAAGTAGATGTATTCTGTGAACCGCATTAAGATTTTCACACAAAAATAGAAAAAAAGCAATAAATTTTGGGGGTTCTCCATACATAGAACTGAAACCCAAAAAAATTTTTTTTCATCAAACCTATACGTGTGGTGTATCTATGGATAGGTCTTCAAAAATTATATTAAGGTTTCTAATATCATTTTTTTCTAAACCGAATAGTTTGCGCGAGAGACACTTCCAAAGTGGTAAAATGTGTGCCCCCCTGTAACTTCTAAAATAAGCGAATGATAAAAGTAAAAAAAATATATGATATACATAACCATGTAAACTTCCACCGAAAATTTATTTGAACGAGATCTAGTAAGTAGTTTTTTTAATACGTCATAAATCGTACGGAACCCTTCATGGGGGAGTCCGACTCGCACTTGGCCGGTTTTTTTTATGATATATTCATCATCTTTCGATTTATTTAGCATATTTAAAGAAAATGCAAAGTCACATACTTACAAATAAATCCTAAAAATGTAGTGTGTACGGAACTTTGACCTTTTAAATTCAGTGTTGCCACAAAGCGCAATTTGTTCAAATTCTTTTAATAGCAAAAACATGTATGCATGCGAACTTCATTGCGGTTTCTATTCAGTGTTTTATTTATTTGCCTCGCCACTCGCTGGCCTAATGGAGGTATTGTGAATACAAACTGCATCGTCAGCTTTTATGGGTGCAGTCCCCTTCCTCGCGGGGCATTGGTGTAGTTGCCAAGTGAACGACCTTACGAATTTCCACATACCACTCTACCAATGTTCCCTCGATACGTAGTGAGTTTTGGTTTATTCCATCTAGTCCTACCAGTAGTTCTTTGTATTACTTTGGCGTGCAACTTCTGCAAGAACGCCATCTCACTAAAGGAAGCCACGGCATGGTTTCCAACGTTTTATCCGAGGCGAGGTAGAGGGAGTACGCTTCTCGATGACCATCAAGAAGCGCTATAGACTTTTACCTCTTCCACGCGTCTAGGGAATACTTAAAGGTTAAAAGAGCACTTTCTGTGTCATTGTATATATTATATAAGTATATTATATTAAAATTATGTGTGTATAGTAGATATTTGTTATATATGTATTATTTAGCGTGTATTCTTTATTTGTTATGATCATATTGTCTAACGTAGTTTAATTTTCTTAATGTATCTTGTTTCTATATTACTGTACAATTTTGTGATTCCCGCAAATTCACTACATCTGCTAGGGTTGGCTGGCAGACATCTCTTCCAGAGATATGCCGGGTGATCAATCTAAATGGGTCAGTAGGGAGAATTTAGAAACTATGAGAGTTAGCGAAATCTATTCTTAGGAACCATGGCGTCGATTTTAGATTTAATAATGGTAATCCAATTCAACCGGGAATCGAACCTGGTCAAAATCTATGTGTAAATGTTATAAATTCTGCAAGTTTTTTCGTTGTTATTGTTAGGAGATTTAAATCTAAAATGTAGTAGATCGATGCATCGATTAATTTAATACGCTTAATTTATTAGCGTGTGGAGTTTAGGGTTTATTATCCACTGTGGGGCAAAAATATGTATATTTATGTCTATTATTTAAACTGCCATGCGAAGTCACTAATAATGAAACTAAAATATAACTTATTTGTCAACATCAAACACTATAATTATAATTCCCTTGAAGTTCTTGGCAAAATATTTAACTATTTTCAATTGTCTTATCGATTGAACTTTGACGAGATGTTAAAAGTTTTCGAATAGGTGATTAGGCCGAACGCTCCTTAGTAACCTGCCAGTCTCCTTTCCGAAATCAACTTGCAACAAAGAGTATTTTTACTAACTTTCAAACTTTCGTGTTGCATTATCAATATAAATATATAAACGGGAATTAACACGATAACACGAGGTATTTACATACCTATTTTATTGCCTAACGTTTCGGCTAGGTTGCACCAGCCGTGGTCGCAAGCGTGTTATCGTGTTAATTCCTGTTTATATATTTATAAAGAGTATTTTTTACGAAAACAATTGTCAATGTCTCCGTGATTCAATTAAACTGCAATTCCGAGAGGCGTCCGAAATCGCAACTTGGATCGCAGCGTAACCGCGCTCTGTACTTACACCGGAACTTATTTTACTCGAGTTAGACGACTGTGCTTAAATTAACTTGGTGAAGTAACTTACTTTGGGCGAACCACTTTCTAATTTGAATGTGAGACGAAGCCGGGTAACTGTGTTAAACTTGACAAAGACCTTAATGCTTTGGTTGGGGAAGCGGCGTTGACATGTGCACGGAGAATGGATATAATTATACGTGGTGGTAAGGACCGTTCGTGTGTTATACAGGATATAATTTAGGTATACTATGTTTGTGTTCAAAGCTAAGACACTGATCAGACACTGTAACGAAACCAAACCTAGCTCAATGGTCGAAGTCTCTCCATTGATCTTATCTCCATGGTTTCGTCGGGTCAATTATTTGATCAAAGAAGTATTGTTGTAGAAATATGACAATTAAAAATAATATTTGAAACTTTGAAGGATTTGATTTTGACAGGAATGTCAGGGGATATATTTTGGAATTTTGTGCAAGCCGGTTGATCTTCGACGCACTCTTTAATTTTAAGACATAAATATTACAAGTCCGAATATTTAATTGTGAAGTCCTAAACTCCGATGGAAGTGGACCCAGCTAAGTATCCTACATTTCGTAAGACAACACAACGCACCACACGTTTATTTGGTTTGTTCTTATTGAACTACACAAATAGAAGCTTATAGATTCTGTTAGACATGATACATCAGGTAGGGGACCTTAAACAAATATCATTATCGTCATCTTCTTCATCAATAAAATTAACTTATAGTAAGCTCGGTATTAAACCGCGTAACAAAGGCGGCACTTACGGAGTCATATCAGGTATGGTTAGGCAGAGAGAGGAGCCGAGGTGGTGAAGGTGAATGTTGATGCATTGTAAAGTAGCTACTTGAAACCTGCACCTGGGTCGTAAGCCCCAGGCACTGCTTTTGGCTCTCTGCAACGTGATGGACCCGGCACCTGCATGGTGAATCCATGGAATGCTAAGTTATCGTCTCTGTTACCGAATGTAATCAGGTCCCTCTGTAAGAGGCCTGCACCGTTATTCAGGTCCCTTTATATGAAACCTGCACCGATTATTCAGGTCACTCCGAAGGACACCTGCTACGCTATATTCAGGTCCCTCTGTATAAGAAACCTGCACCGATTATTCAGGTCACTCCGAAGGGAAGCCTGCAACGCTATATTCAGGACCCTCTATATGAAACCTGCACTGTTTATTCAGGTCCCTCGAAGGAAACCTGTAACGATTATATTTATTCCTAGTTTCTCGAAGAGATTCTAGTGGCTTATTCCAATATCTGAGAATATTGAGTGGATTTTGGATCATATTTTCCATTGAGCTCTACTATGAAGTCAGCTCTAATAAGAGCTTGTGTTTGATGCATTATTTGTCTCGTGAGTGAATTATTTTGGCACTGTGAAGTGGTTGTGCTTACATATAAAAACTGAAGAGATGTGGAGGGATAATATTATATTGGGAACGTTATCTGCAACGGCAACGTGTCAGAAGGTTAGGCACGTTAGTCGACTATTACTAAAAAATATTTGCTTCAGTGTCAGAAGGTTAGGCACTGGAGTTGTTCCCGTCGACTACATTTCCGACACATCTTCTTTATCTACGATTCGCCGAATTGTTCACACTATGCTGACAAAGAACTAGCGCTGCCCATCCTACCTGCAACCATATATTTATAATATAGCGTGCAAAGAATGTGACATTAAAGATCTATCAACATTCCTGTGCAAAAAAGTTGTTATAAAATGGTTGCTCTCCCTATCATACGATGATATCGAAAATGTCATGCCTGGTAAAAAATAATAATAAATGGTATATTATTCACATTTTACATATAAATACATATTTAGAACCACGCCCAGTACCTCTCGCTTTCCCTCTCACACACACACACACACACACACACACACGCACGCTCTCACATACACACACATACACGCACACACATATTCATCTTAGTCTGCTACTGAGTTTACTACCTTTCTTTTAATGTACATACCTTGTAATAAATTAGTAGGTAATTGCTTTACTTCCACACATTGCTGTGTATTGTTTGTATAGGAAACTCATAATTCTGGTCCCCTAGAAACAAGCTCAAGCTTAATTTGGGGGCCATCGTATTGATACTCTCTGTATTCGACGTGATCAGTTACTTATATAGGTAAATTATAGTCTAAGCAAATTATCAATAATATGCCCAATATTGTAACAGTACAAATAAACATTATTATTATTATTATTATTATTATTATTATTATGGAGTGGTGCCTAAATCTTGAACTCTTCACTAAAACTAAAATGATATTATGCGTTATTTGAAGTGATTACTTTGTGTTGTGCAAAATGGAAATAGTGACAAAGATCTCATATAAGTTTCATCATTATTTTAACGTAAAGCTAATTCTATATCTATCCACTTGGAAAAGATCTTGGGTTACATAAACGGTTGCAACGTAGATCCTAATAAAATCACTAGTCGATCATTGGCCAAACTTCATACAAATCAAAGCTATTCTGTGCGTTTCTTTTAAAAGGCATAAATTGTTAGTAAATCTACGAATAACACCGTGTAAAGAGGTTTTCTATTTAGGGTTCCGTTTGACGTTAGGTTGGATCGTTACAACACGACGATCTTAATCACACGATAAAATAAGGAAAATTGGAAAAAGGAAGAAAGGAAGAGAATTATAACGTTAATACAACACGTGAAGGAATAATTAGGTGTCGTATTGTCATATAAAGAAGTCAAGGAAAAGGCTTGCAGGGAAGATTGACTTCACTTCACTCTTCAAACAAGAGAAATTATTCATTGTAGACGGAAACAAATGATATAAATATTTAAAGACAAAATTCAGTACAATACGTTCAGCAAATTACATGAATTTAGACCGACGATCTGTTGGTGGTCTGAAGAAGCCCCTGGATATGAGCAATTCAGGACCTATTAGATTGGTGATTCTTGGGGGGTACTACCTATTTTACTTAACTACCTAATTTTACCTAATGGTGTTGAAATCCCTACAATATTTTTGAAAGCCCTATCCAACGACATCCCACACCATGGGATAGACGAGAAAAAAACCATCCCCACTTTATACGCAGGAGAAAAAGCCTAGTTTTTTATTTTACTTCTTTGTCAGCATAATTAATATGTACACGGTGTTTCAAATAACCAATAAATAATCAATTGATTATTTATTGGTTATTTTGAAACACCGTGTATAAATACTTATGTCAAATTACAGATTTCTAGTAATAAGAGTCTCTGAGTTGAACCGCTAGACGGGACTTGGCGAAACTATAAAAGGGTTCCTTGTTGACTACAGAACCTCAAAAAAGACTACCCTTCTGTCAGTTGAAAAGCAGAAAAACAATTTCAGGAAACGTCAATTTATTGCCAGAATATTTTCAAATGAAACGTTACTTGAAACGGTTTTCATGGAATCTACGAAAATTGGTTTATCAATAGCATTGTTCACGTTGCCACTCCATCATGAGCTGGTATTCATATCGTAGGTACTTTTTACTCGGGCCAGACGGCGTCGACGTCGCTGATAAACGAGCACCATCTGGCCTGATGATTGACGATTGACAGGTCGCCGAAGCTCTAAGAGGCGATGCAAAACATCAACCTAAAACACTTACTCAGTCACAAATTTTAGAAAGTAGGTACGTTTACGACCATGCCTATATATTATTTGATATGAAATGAAACATCAATTTGTGGTTAATTTAATGTAATTATGGGACTTTTGCTATATCCAATATATATTGACTAGAAACACAAAAACAGATTTTACTTTTGACACAACTTTAAATGCTTAAAATACTTTAGTCATGTTAATTCTTGTGGAGCAAAGTTTCCAAGTGTTGAATAGCAAAAGTTATGTATTTGTTGTCGTGTCATTACATTACATACTAAATGGCGTTTCCTAACTTTTGAAAACAATCAACACGTGGTAATCTATACTAATATTATAAAGCTGAAGAGTTTGTTTGATTGTTTGTTTGTTTGTTTGATTGTTTGTTTGTTCGGTTGAACGCGCTAATCTCAGAAACTACTGAATGTAATTGAAAAATTATTTTTGTGTTGGATAGTCCATTTATCGAGGAAGGCTTTAGGCTATGTAACATCACGCTACGACTAATAGGAGTTGAGCATCAATGAAAAATGTTTCAAAAGCGGGAAAAAATTCTTATGGCGAAACGTAGTTCGCGGGCACAGCTAGTGTATTATAAGCGAAATGAGCGACATTCAAGAAACAACATTCAGTCATAGATAAATCAATAAGCACAGATAAAAGTTTGTCAATTCCTCATGGATGTCTGAAGGCGCGAAACCTTATAAGTAGTATCATCTATCGTATTGCATACCAAATATTCCACAACATGGGAACTGTACTATTAATTACGTGATCAATATGTTATTTTATACGTTAATTAATTAAGTCGAAAGTTAAGAGTGGGATAAGCGAATCTGTGCTTAAGGACTTTTTCTGGTACTCCTTTAGTTGCACTAAAGGAGTGATAGAAAAAGTCATATTCTGTACTATTGTACGTACTTTTTTGCGTAGTACTTTTCTATTCTGTGGTTTAAGTCTCATTGTAGCAGCTTAGAATTTTTTAAAGAATTCTTCATAATATTTAATAGTTGGGACGAGGGATATTCTGATGAATATTTTATACATTTCCCATCAAATTATGACACGTACCATCTAATTGGTTCCATTGCCCAACAATTTATACGGTAAGCTAATAAAGCGGTATGATTTCCCCCGACGTTTGATTTCATTAGGAAGCCCCGAGTACTGTTCCCCGTTTTAGTTTATGAGCTATTGCCGATATAAATAAAGTTGAAAGTTTATTTGTTGCCTTTTGCCTTTTTATGGATTTTGGGATCGACTCAACGCTTGTGGATGTTACGGTTACGTGGCCATCTTTTAGTGAAAGCTATTATTTTTGATGCAATATTAATTTAGCACGCTTCCAAATATTGCAAAACAATTAATGAATTAATAAAAACTAATACAATTGGTCATACATTTATAGTCACTCAAAGCATACCTTGTATTGAGACAATAAATAGGTTACGTACAGATTTATATGTTCAACGAAAGAGCCCAATAAAAATTTTGGTAATGATTGGGGTAAAATTATATTAAGGTAGAAATAATACAAAGAAAAGACAACAAATGAGAGTATATTAATACTCTTAGCTGTTTCTACGTCAAATTAAATAACACGAAAATAAAGAAAGAAAACAACACAAGAACTGAGATGATAAAAACTAATGGCATGAGCAATAAGCATTCGTCAAACAATAAATCTTACTAAACTGCAACTCAAAGTTATTGCTAAAGCTGTAAGTAAATAAGCACAAAGTACTACCAGTTACGCTCAACTCTGCACTAATGTCGAATATAAACTAAGAAAGTTACGGCAGCCAGCGTCAACTTATCGCCCGAGAACTAAAGTACTTATCGAGATTAACAGACTAATACTTGACAATGCCAGGGTTGACTAATGTTGTTCAATACAATTGCGTTCACATTCAGTCCAGGGTTTTGGAATGTCCTTGAATTTTTAGCTCATTGTATAGTAGTACAACATATAGTTCACTTCTGTTTGTGTCCGGACAATTATGTCTCATCATCATCATCACAGCTCATATACGTCCCCACCGAGGGGCTCGAGCCTACCCTATGTTAAAGCGACCAGGCCTTAGTCAACCACGCTGGCCCAGTGCGGTTTGGTCGACTTCACATACACCATTGAATTTCTTCGCAGATGTATGCAGGTTGCCTCACGATGTTTTCCTTCACCGTAGCAGCGTCAGACAAGACAAATGTACATAAATGTAATTCGAAACGAAAAACACATTGGTACATGGCGGTCTCGAACCCCTACTTCCCGATTGGAAGGCAAGTACCGTGTCCACAGCGCCACTGACACAATTATGTGTGTGCTTAGTAATTATGTTTATGACAGGGAAGCTCCATTGACTTGTATTTTACCTCATCAAACCGATAATGAAGGCGGATTTTAAACTGTATTTTTCAACTACTGAAGAACTACATTTTTTCTTCTATATTAACTGAGATACGCAGACAAGATTGTTCAAGTATACTCTAAAAATTTAAGTAAGTCTTATACTTCTGTAAGGACCTTGACTAGTCCTGACAGTAGCCGTCGAGTCAAGTAGCATTATCCACATACATGATTATTGTCGAGCACTTCAAGACAAATTACTAGTTTCTGTTTGATCAAAAGGTCAGGGTAAACTCTGACGATAGGTATTCAGTACTTATAATCACGTATTACCACATTATTTTCAAGATGGATCCTATTCAAGATGCTGTATTGCGATTCGTTGTTGCTCATAATACGAACCGAAAGCAGTCGAGGCAATTCGACAATTCCCTTCAATGTTATGATTGTTTTATAAAGCCTCGGTTTCCATGACGTAATCCCGCCCTCCAATTGTTAAGAAACATATTTTTGCGAGCGGCGGAACAGAAAACAGTGGGGTGTCATTATTTTCCTCGGCTGGGTATGCAAGTGAATAGAACTCGGTGCTCGGTTAAGCCCTTCGTAGAGCCCTTTAAGTCTCTTTTAGCGCACATTTTATATCGCTTTAATAAGTTAAATACTCCGACGCTATGAATTTTGGGTAGTTGAATTTTAATCTTTGTGACTGCTTTTGTCGTTGTCGCCTGTCAGTGTGATAAGCGAAAACCAGATAACTGCTCTAAGGTTATTGAGAGTTTGTAGTTAAATAAAATTTTATTTGTCGTCCCTTATTTTACAGACATGATATTTAGGTTTCTAAGCTCAGTCCGAATTGAGTTGTTTACTACATTTACTATGTTAAATTATAATATTTACAGTCAGGATTAATAAACACTTATATTATGAGTTTTAAAATAGAATTCGTGAATGTAAACGTACCCCATTTATAGAGAAAATTTATAGAAATACCACATTAATAGAAATACGGAAAATTCTGCTAATTACACACTACAATGAAATAATACTTATAATAACGCACAAAATAAGCTGGAGCTGATTCTAAGATACTTTTTGGTGGAAGCACATAATCATTCGAGAAATATTGGCGAATAAAAAAATCTAAGATTGGAAGTTCTGGTTGTGAATGTCTAGATATTAAATTTCTAAATAGGTGACGCAGTGGACTCCGCACTTACCTTCCAATGGGGAGGTGCGGGGTTTGAGACTGCTATGTATACCAATGTGTTTTTCGTTTCGAATTTCATATGTACATCATCATCATCATCATCATTTCATATGTTTCATATGTATGTTCTGCGAAGAAATTAAATGGCGAATGTGAAGTTGACCAATCCGTACAGCCCCCCTAGACAAATGCCACACGCTTACTTTTCCGCAGTCGTTCCTCAGAAAAAATGTATGGAGATGACATTAGCTGCGGACAAAATAGCGTGAGGTTGTTGTAAGCTAATGTCATTTCCATGCATTTTTTTGCAGAACGACTGCGGAAAAGTTAGCGTGTGGCATTTGTCTAGGGCCTCTGGGCCAGCGTAGTTGACTAAAGCCTAATCACCCTAACATGGGGTAGGCTCTAGCCCCTCGGTGGGGAAGTATATGAGCTGTGATGATGATGATGAATTAACTGGTAAAAGTTAAATTTGTAATACAATTAGGGACCAGAAAGCCATTAAATCCTAAAAAAAAACTAGGAATTATGTATTAATTTCGACATAAGTACAACAAATAGGTATTGCATAAATTATTCCCTTTTCTAATTCTGCTATCATAAATAGACCCAAAACTGTAACTGTGTATGCACAATTTTATTATCTTTGTTTCCTTCGAAATAAAAATAATGGTCTCATTGCGGAAAGAAACAGCTTCGCAACCCACCATTTGTTTCAATACGATGTGACTTGTCGGCGTTGTCTGATAGATTTTAGCTTTGTATTGCAAGATAGACAAACGTACACGATTCCAGAAAATTGATAGTCGGCGGGTATTTAGAATGTGAAAAAATTACGCGCCTTTCTCCCCGAAAGGTCAAGGTGTCAAGCACCCACACTTTGTCAATTGTTATATTAAGTCCTTCTTCCCGAAAGATCAGGCAGAGGTGTATCACCAAACCGCCCACCAACATTAACCTAGCCAATAATAATTAATCCATCTTCCGGAAAGGTCAGGCAGAGGTGTGAAACCAACACCCACACCAATTATTTTAAGTCCTCTCCGTACCGAACTACGTACAGAAGGTGCACTCTTTTCAATCAAACAATCAATCTATCGCAGTCCACTGCTGGACATAAGCCTCTCCCAATCTGCGCCACAACACTCTGTCCTCCGCCAGTCCAGTACTTATCTTGTAATTGCTTACCTTTATAATTTATGTAAGACTATGGCGAGTAATAAAGTTATTATTATAAAGTTATAATTACCTAAGCGCGTAGTGTCGGAGGCCTGGCGAAAATCCAAACAACCGCACATCCACAATACTCTTTCATTAGCACGCGTACTACGCATTTAAATAAAACTACACTTTTCGGTTTTACTTACGACTCACGTATATTTGGTTTCAAACATTTTGATTATTTAGTCCGAACGTTTCGAACGCTCGAGATTTATTATTTTACTACCGTTATCTCATATATTTATGTGGTCCGTTTCACGTAAACAGTGTCTGTCTATTGTTTTAACAGTTTATAAACGGGCTTGCGATTTAATTATTGTTATGATCCCAAGCAGTTGGAATATCCCAACCATTATCTTTATTGAAATTCGAGTGTTTTTTAATCTCAACAGCCTCGCGTAGCATCGGTGTTCTTTGCATGGATTATCAAATCTAATGATTGGGTCCGTCAAAAGCGCGTTCACAAACTACAAATTTTGTTTTGCGTCTATGTTTTGTGTCAGCTATGTTCTCGCGACGCTTCTTCTTGTTTGGCCTATACATATAAGCGAGAGGCCACCATCACAGTCCTATTCGTGAATGCTTGCATCTTGAAGGGGAATTTGTAACTTGACAGATCGTATTGGTTTATCTTATTCGGCGGCTTAAAATAGGTTTTAATCGAAACACGCCTCAGAATGCTACTCATCTTGTCAGTGACCCCTTTCATATAGGGTAGTATAGCTTTCCCTTCATGGGATGCCTATGCTTAACAGCTACTATTAGTAGTGGCTGTATCTTAGGATAATAATGATATTTTCGGTAATATGTTTTAGTACAGGTGCACACCTACATAGAGGTCATAAAAAGTAGTAGACATAAAGAAATTTATATAGTTTATATACTTTTCTATCCCAATTGCGCTGAAAAAAACTTGATAATATGTATCAAGAATGTGTTACCTTCATTCATGCAACTTAATTATATACGAGCGCACAAAGGTGCATGATTACAGTAATAAAGTATAGTTGGTTGGCCGTAGTAAGATTACTTTTTAATGTCACTATGATGTTTGTGGATTTTATTAAGAACTTGGTCACTTTTTTGGCAAGTCGCAAAGCTTGATATGATTAATCATTTTATCTTATTAGAATTAACAATTATAAATGTTTACAAAGGTGACGTCACCAAAATTAAATAAGAAAGTTTATTGTTTTGAATATGTTTTTCTTATTAAGCGTTCAATCATTTCAAATTGATAGTCATAATCATTTGTGGTGAGGCAACCTGCATACATCTGCGAAAGAAATTCAATGATGTATGTGAAGTCGACCAATCCGCACTGGGCCAGCGTGGTTGACTAAGGCCTAATCACCCTAACCCCTCGGTGGGGAACGTACATGAGCTGTGATGAAGCAAAATTTTAACTTGATAAGCTACCATTTTTTTCAGTGTGTTGTCAATACTGAGGCGCGTTCAGCGCCTCTGGGTGTAGTTGTCCGGTTGTTTTTTAACTCGCTCAAAGGCGTTGAACGGATTGCAGCAACCAAATCTTTTATCTCCCTCTTTCACATGATTTTGTATTTCTCTCTCTTTCTAGTAGATGACATTATAGAATATGGCCGCCAATATCATCCAATCACGTAAGAGTATTTCAGTCATAAACGTCAGAGCGTTTTACAACCATCAAATTCGATGGTTGTTCGGTTGTAACTCGCGCCGACACTCAAAGGTCTTGAACGGGCCGGTTGTTTCACCCGGTTGTCACGCTCGAAGGCATTGAACGGGGTTAGAGCGAAAAGTTGTACTTCGCGCGAAGGCCCTGAACGCGCCTCTGCGAGCAATGTGCTCTGCCCACTGCCACGTAAGACTACAATCCTTTATTAGTCTATTATCAGTGACCTTGATTTTCCTGCAGATCTCGTTATTTCTGATTTTTGATTTCTGATTTCACCACGCAACAAAACTCTACAATACTAATAAGTGTGAGCGACATATTGAGATATTTGTAAGTAAATACAGGTAAAATTTGGCGTTTCACTTGTATTTACCAGTGACAAAAAGTAGTGAGGAGGAAAAATCAAAGGAGTGACAAAAAGTAATAGACAAAAAGCAATAGGAGAAGAACATTGATGTTCTATTCAAGAACTAGACACAAAATCTCTTCTAATAAACGTCGGAGTGAAAACTTTGCTCAGCACGCCGCCGCCGAGTGGGCAAAGACTTCATTCAGTCTTGTTTCGTCTCAATGACGAAGCGTTCAGTAAAAACCTGAAGAAATGCTCCAGGAAATGCACTTCTTAAAGAGATGTTATATTATCTTTCAAGTAAGTACTCCACTTATTAACCTTTTTCATAAATATTCAGATGTTTAAAGAGATAATAATATATTAGTTTAATTTCTTTAGGTAATATAATGTGAGCGAGGGGTTTTGGCGTTTTCGAAAATATCGACGAAGCTATCTCTTTCCTTCGGTTCGACGACCTCAATTTGAAATTAGATCGAATCATACGTCACTGTGCCTGTGCTATTTGAATTTCACCATTATCGTAAAAATATACCGTCTAAAATTGTGTTAGCATATTTAACTTATCGATGGTGTCAATTCAGACCTCAGAACAATAACTATATTGATCTGAGACTAAAGGCCATTTTCAGCAACGTCTTCTTAGCTTAGGTGACTCTGTTTTTCTCTAAAGGATTAAAAGTGACGGCTTTATGTTTAAATCTGTCACATTAGTTTAGTTTAAGTTAATTGTGTGTCTGAATCACGAAGCAAAAACAAAGCTTCATGGTCTGAATCAACACCAAAATATTGCTAACTAATACGTTATACAGTAAGTTTCTTTTAAATCCGACGCGTCTGCAAGATTGTGTATCTAGTTCTTTACATCAATGGATATGAATCAAAGGAGTTACAAAATGTGATAGACAAAAAGCAAATTCCAGAACGTAATTTATATACTTTTATTTACTTTTTCAACTGGGCTGTATCTCAGCCTCCAATTCACCGCGATATCATTACTCACGTGTCTCTGAAAAAGGCGGTTTCTCTCTCGCTCAAGGGTCAAGTGAGAGACAAATGATTGACACACACAGCCTTAATGTGCCAGCCGAAAGTGTGCCTTTTAGAGATAGCCGGAGAATGCCGGATTATGTCGGATATAATTTATTTTTTTAGAAAAAACAAATAACCAAGCTAAGTACGAGCTACTCTGCTGCAGGGAAGATTGAACGAAGTTACCTTTTTAGGGTTCCGTAGTAAACAAGGAACCCTTATAGTTTCGCCATGTCTGTTTGTCTGTCTGTATTTTTGTCCGCGGTTTTACTCAGAGACTATTAGTACTAGAAAGCTGTAATTTGGTATGGGTATGTACATTAATCATGCCAAAAAAGTGGTAGAAAAAAATATTGAAAAAAATTGGGAGTATTTTTTTTTCTCGACTAACTCATCGTGTAGGGCATTGTTGAATAGGTCTTTAAAAAATAATGTAAGGTTCAGGACACCATTTTTCGATTTGATCCGTTTCTGAAATATTTGGTTTTTAAAGTACAATTTTTTGTAAGAGGTAAGTGTCCCCCACCCCCTATCTGCTAAACGGTTATATATGGACACGTGAAAAAAATTACAACAGTAGCATATTGTATAACAAAGCTTAGAGTTGAGTACTAAGTACAAACTAAAAAGTTATAGACGACCTTTAAAATGTCCTCGGAAAAGTAAAACTTCATTGAAAATTAGTACTGAATATAAATTTACCACGAAGAACCACGTGAAGTAAAGGAAATACAAAATCATTGCAGCTTTAATAATAATAATAATGCCTAATTTAATAGCAACGTGTTGTGAGGTGTGAGTGTGAACTCAAAGTTGGCATTTGCAACTACGGAACCCTACACTGCGTGTGACCTGACACGCACTTGGCCGGTTTTTTTTTGTATTGCATTTGGGGTGTTTTGGTTAAGTGTAATAAAGAACTAATAATCCATTTAGAATCATCCATTAGAAGAATCACGATCATTAAATTAGTTTAAGGTCGATGATTACTTATAAAATGTATCAATTCCATTAAACCATCAAACGCTTATAAAATAAGAATGAACTGTTTACATTATGGGCTTTTTCTATTGAGTGGATTAAATTTTATGCAAACCCAAGTAATCGTCCAAATGTTTATAATTCGGTTTCAAGGATTAGGATCGACTTTTAACAAAACAAAAAAGGTTCATAGGTTCGATATGATTCATCACCAAAGCACAGAAGATATAATAGTACTACGTAGGTCGATCTCACTATATACGTTTTGCCTCATTAAGCAGGGGCATTGACGGTTGGAAATAGGTTTTAATATCTAAACCATCAGCACTGCTCTGTTTTCCTTTAATTTTTACTAAAAGAAATATATCTAAGGAATACTTAAATCGACTTAGGAATATACATTTAATTACCCAAGGAATAGAGTGCATACTTTCCCCTGATTATAAAACACTTCGTCTCAGTTAAAAGGCTCAATCTCAAGGGATGAAATACTGTTTCACTAAACAAATTAAGTGTTCGTGCAACAGTTGGATTTGAACTTTTCATCGTCCTTTGAGAGCGAGAATCTGTGAACTTCTCAAATGTTTTCCACTGTAGGTACTACACCTTAAGTTAAGTGAAACTTAGAACTGCATGAACGGTGAAGGGACGGACAATTTCTTTATTTTCTTACAATGTACTTTACTGATTTTATTTTTTATTTAATTTGTAAGGTACACAGAACAGCTTACAGTCATAACATTACATAATATTTACACAATTTATTCAGATCTGTATCTAGTCAGCAAGCCAAAATATGTCCACACAGCAGCTTGCAGTGAAGAGAGATTGAGGAAGTATCCCTGTACAAGACCACAGTCGAAGAATATTTTGTAGTGTTCCTTTGCGTAAGTCACTGCCAAGTGCCAGGCGCAGCTGTTCAAACCCATTCCGTTAAAAGGAAAAGGTTGCGTGGTGAAAAAGAGCGAAACCTTATAGGGAATGGTCTAGTAAGTAGATATATGACTTACATGACATGATAGGAATTTATACCGAAGGGAACTAGACGATAGGGCTCACTCTCAAGCAGAAGGAGGCTGCTCAAGCATTAGAGAAAGTGGGAGGATGATCCCTAAGCCGCTCCCCTCCGCCGCGGGGATAAGGGGCAGATGGATAAGCAGGCGAAGGCGGGCATTCGCACAAACTATGCCTGTCAAGTAACCCTGACGTGGAGGCCTGCGTGTACGCCGAAGCAAGGCCATCCGTCTGGAGATTGTTCTGGTGTTTTCAAGAAATCCCCCCTTGGCGATAGCTAAGTCCACTGGCCGGGCTTGCCCAGGCGTGTGGGTAGTGGTGTCGGCAGGAAGAACGCCGGAGAGCTTTAGTGGGTAGGCCTGGCACTTCGCCGTGAGAGCCACACACGCTCGCCATCTAGTCAACGGCGGGTACGGTGCAGTCACGTAGTTAGGTGGAAAGGGTACAAATACATCATCTTCATTACAGCCGAGAGATACCCTCTCGAGGATCTCTACACTAATCGGTCCTGCGCTGCGACTGTCCGCGTTCGTTACTAGATCGGCGGTCTTAAGTTTAGAAGACCCAACAACGCTGCATCTCCTTCAATGCGGCCGCCACTGAAGGACCTTTCTCCACCAACAGCCGTGAGTCTTGCGAGCGATGTGATGACCAGAGCCTCCTAAGGCTTGCAATTCTTTTGGCAATGTTAGTAACCTTAGTTCTCTTGCAGGTCTCATCATTTCTAATCGGATCACGAAGACAAACTCGAGGCAGGCTCGAGGGGATCCAAGATGGAGGCGAGCGCAATTCTCTAGAATATATTTACTTTTACAGAAACAAAACATTACAAATAACAAATCATTCTTCAACGATTGCTTAAAAATTATAAGCACAATTTTTTGTGTCATTTAGCTTTTGAGAGCAAAATTCTCCTAATATTTGCAACGTTTCATACATATCAACTATTACGAGTCTACTTCGTTTCATTATGCTGCTTCTAAAGTATCATAAAGTATAAAAACTCGCCAAGTTTTTTCATAATCAGAGTTGGGTCGTGAAATCGACAAGCTCTGGCCCGTTACCTGGAAAAATGTAATTCGGTAATAGATATTTGTATTACCCGTTGCGCTCAACTTTGTACGTAAGAGATCAGTGGTATCAGCGTAATCGTAAAAATTACTTAAGCGACGTTCACTGTTACTGAAATTCGGATGGCTTACCGAATTCGAAAATATTTTGAGCTCCTTCGTGCTTCCAAAACTTCAAGCAGTGTTTCTTTGCCTGAACCTATTATGACAGAAATGTTGTCAGTTTTTTTCAATCTTAATTAACTTAATTAAAATAATCTTAATTCCTATTTTAATGTTAAATAGTTTTTTTTTAATTAGGCCATTTGAAAAAAAGTGGAGTTGGGTAAAGTTCTTGCCGATTCTGATTTGTAGAATTTGTAATCTAAAGTAACAGGACTAGGTGAAGTATCAAAAATCAGCACGAAAAATCAGTTCCTGTCATTTCATTTGTAACAAGTGGTGCGGCTAAAAATGTCAATATTTCGTAAAAGATACGCAAAACGCGGTGTAAACCGGATGTTAGCACCAAAAAGTTATAATGTTTATCTGGAATGAACCGTGATTGTCATTTTAATGTTAGCCATAGATAACAAATGATGTAAGCATTTTAAAACTAGTTTTTTAGGATAGCCAAATGCGTGTCCCAGATATTCAACACTTCTTACTATGAAGTTTTTCGAAATATCTTTAAAATTATTGTATAAAAATATTATCAAAACAACGTTTATTATGATAATAATGCAAAAATCTTGAAATGGTTTCTGAATTTTGGTACCTAAGCAAAAATGAAATGTTGTCAATTACAACTCGTCTGGACAGTCTTCGAGGAGCTACGCAGCAGTTTTGTCCTAATAATTGTCATAAAAATTCTGGAAAGAGCCACCCTTATCGCCTAGGAGTATAAAAATAGTTTACGTCCTATTCTCAGACCTACCGAACGTACAAAATAAAATTCATAAAGATCGGTCAAGCCGTTTCGGAGGAGTTCGGTAACAAACACTGTGACACGAGAATTTTATATATTAGAAGAGGATATAGATGTAACAAAAAATCTCTTATGAACCGAAGTAACACTGATAGCGCCACGTCAGCAGCAAATAGACAGAAAAAATGTGTCCTCAGAATCTTGAGTCTGCAGATAAGATCAAAGAACCGTGAATCCACACTGAGCGAGTGAAAAAGCTGACTCAATCTTAATGTTGCTGATCGTTGAGTGAAAAAGCTGACTCAATCTTAATGTTACTGAACGGCGATCCAGTAATTAGTGATCAGTTTGTTCGAGAAATTAACGAAGAATCTGAATATTTGCCGAGTTGAGTTCCATAGATTTGGCAAATGCTTTTACTATGCGAACGAGTGGATGTTTGAAAAATGAATAAATCTCCAAATTAATTTTCCAACTTTTTACAGTACGCGCCGAGTAGGGTTGCCACTTGCACTCTGAAATAAGAGTGTTCTGAGTTCTCGTCTATTTCGTGTGGGTGTTCTTTAGAATCTATCATACCAACAGATTATGCTAAAATGCTCTATTTAGGACGTAACGTACATGAACGAGTGACGACAGGAACAAAGCATAATCCTCGTATATTTTATTTTATTTTTTTATTGCAAATATGGTTTGACCACCTTTAATAATGACAAATATTTATTTATTGTTGTGAAAAGCACAGAAAATATATTTATTTAACATAAATAAGAAACTGCTTTTCACGTTGCAAAAAAAAATGTGACAGCCCTAGACAAAAATCACTAGTCCTACATAGTAATTACATTTGGCTGAGACACATACGGCTTAGCTTTTAATGTATAATAGCCCAAGACTTATTTTCGCATTATTAATAGTTTGGTATAAAAATTGAAAAAGCAATAAATTTGTATTCTATAATTTAAAATGCACTAAAATATATTGGCATAGGTTTCTTAAGGCATTATGATGAATACGCTAAAATATTGCAAACTTTTGTGATTCAATATAACCATAAATCGATGTAAAATATTATTGACAAAGTTATTGTTTTAATCAGATGTTAGTATGATCCGTAGATTCAGTAGATTATGGGTTCCCAAAATGTTAATAATGCCAACGCAACCCATACATAAATTCCTAATTCATTTCCTCTTTTCTTACTTGTTAAATAAACCAAAACAGTACAATCGGCCGCTTACGCCCTACATAATACCCCTCACTGTTCAGGCTAAGAAAACATGTAAGAATATTTGCAAAAGGCCATATCATTGCGAGTAAGTATATAGACATTGACGTTTCTCGTGAAACTCGCATTCTGTTTGCGTATTTGTCGATTTTATCCCTCAGATCTATATTCATAAACTAAACAGGAGCATGCGTACCTAAGGCGAACCATAAACAGTGGAATCCTATGGCAATATTGATAAAATCAACTCCTGGAATCACCGAGCCTCATGCAGGCACGTATTTACCGCGCCTTGTGACTCACAGCGCTGATATACGGAAATTACAATTTCCTGCGTCTGTACGCAAAATCTGAAATCCACCTTGCATAAATGGAGAGAGAGCTTGGATTTCAGAAGCGGATCTCGAATGTACGAAGAACACATCAACCAGCAAAGATGAGAAAGTAACTGGAATAAAGAAGTTTGTAATCAAATCCCTTGGTTTAATAAGAAATGAATACGCTAGATGTCATCTGGCGTTTCTCTGTGGAATTTCTCGACATTTTCTTTTTCATGTTGAAAGTAACTTTGTGTTGAGTCTGTTTAGTATGAAATCATCCCAATACCATTAGTTTATCGAAGAAGATGGATCGCGAATACAAACTGGAAGTGAACCAGGAAAGATTTTTAAGCATTCACAGAAGTTTAAGTGAAGTTTTGTTGGAAAATATAATAACAAATAGTTCGATGAGCCGCTAAGCGATACTTCCTTGGCATTAATTGAACAGAGTAACAAGTTTTATTGGATCCTTAATTTTAAATAGTTTACGATGCTGTAGCTAACGCCATCTATACGCCGTCTGGGAAAACGTGGTTGGAGTAAAAAAAGCGTGAAAAAAGAACTGGAAGACTTGCGATTTGATTGCGAACAAGACGACACGCGTCAATCAGAAAGAGATTACCTATACGAATATTTATGTACACAAGTTTAACGAAATAAATTGTCATATAATATAAATAAACGAATCATTGGATAGAAAGCAACCTGTCCCCAACAATAGTTAAAATGGCTGGCCTTCTAATCGGTCGGGGCTTTGATCCTGCCATGTACCAATGTGTTTTTCGATTTTCGAATTTCATATGTACATTTGCCGACGCTCCTACGGTGAAGAAAAACATCGTGAGGCAACCTGCATGCATCTACGACGAAGTTTAAAGGTGTATGTAAAGTCGACCAATCCGCACTGGGCCAGCGTGTTTGACTAAAGGCCTAAACACCCTAACTTAGGGTAGGCTCGAGCCCCTCGGTGGGGACATATATGAGATGTGGTGATGATGATGAAATTAAAAAGATAGCGAGAGCCTCGCTATCGCCATCACGCATCGCTATTAAGTTAGACGGTAGGGTCGTAGTTTGTAGAACTGCCTTTATTATTGTCACACAAAGAGCTGCAGGAAGCGGAACTGTGTGTCAAATTTCTAGAACTGAAGATTTGAAACTTAAATTTCAAACTGAGGCAACGTCTCAACTCAACGTTGAAAATTAACAATCTTATAGTCCTTAAAAGTGTGTAGCAACGAACGTCCCAGTGCCCAGTCCTAAAACAACATCACATTCTCAATTTGTATCGTGTCTACAAAGATATTATAAATTCAAAGCCCTAATTACAATACATCAATGCGGACCCCGGTTTATTGACAACGATTATCTGCGACACAGTTATTATTGCTTACATTAACGTAACCCTCGGCTTCGCTCGTCTTCTATCAAGATCTCAACTAACGGAGCTTTAAATTGAATAAATTAAATTTAACCGATAATCCGGCGGCTGATTTAATCCTAGCGTTTTGGCTTCGGATTAGTTTAATGGTGTTTGTGAATACGTTTCAGTATTCACAATTGCTTGCGTAAGATATTCTTTTAATACCTACAAAACTGAGAATCGTTTGACGTTTCAGTTGGGAGACTGGAGATACCTCTATCTTACCTATTTCTAACGTAAAGCAGCGCATACTGTGTTCGTGTTCGAAGAATAAGATAAACAGTGAAATTACTGGGCTCTGTCACTAGATCGCTTGTCCAAAATTCCAATGAACACTGTGATCTTTGTATGAGTTGTAGATTTGTTCATTTTATCGGAGGCAAATGTACCTACATGCATCTACTTATTTCTTAATGCGATATTATCTTTTACGACACCAAGAAAACGAGTAGACGAAACCTGCTTGTAACAGCAGGTTTATTGTTACACCATAGTCAATTCTTTTTAGTTAGTATCTATTTTATTCGGCTAAGCTACCTGTTGCTTCTTATCATCATATGGTCTGACTGATTTTTGGCCAACTCTATTGTTAATTGAAAAAAAAATATCTACTGATGGTAATGACCAATTTGACCAACCTTAGCTTAGGAAACTCCTAAGATGTCTGCAGTCAGTTTTCGTCTTTAATGAAAAGCCACCTATGAGTATCTTCAGCTAAGACGAAGTTGATGAAATTGGCTACAAGTAATTCATCATCATCACCTCAACCGCACGACGCCCACTGATAAGTGACAAGATAAAATAAATAAAGCATTCAGAAGACCCCAGATAAATGAAGTCATGGTGTGTTCTTGTGAGGTGAGGACTCCAGTGCTCGATGGAAGGAAGAAGAATAGAATATTATTTATTTGCTAGAACAGGGTGTTACAATATGATCTTACAAATGTACGAATATAGTGTCACATATTCCGCTTATGTCAAAAGCATGCAAATATAAAATTAAATTCTTATTTCATCCGATAATGACACTTGCAAACAACAAAACATTATTCTAAAAAAATACTAAATAATGTCAATATTTTCGTAAATATTGTTATTTTGTCAATAATATCGAATGTTGAGTTAAGTATAAAATAAAAATATACTTCTGAATGTAAATAATTAATAATCATAAATAATTTAATAACTCAAAATAAATAGATTGTCAATAATAAAATTTTAAACATTCTTCTTAAAATACAAATATGTATATCTGAATGTCAATAATTAATTGGAAATCATAAATAATTTAACAACTCAAAATAAATAGTATGTCAATAATAAACTTCTAAATATTGGTCTAAATCCTAATAGTTATTTAAATATTCACTAACACTATAGTATAACAAATCTTTATTCGTTTCTGACAAAAGTTGACAATTTTTTTTTTCTAAACATAGTCAGCGGTAGGTCCTTCAAATTGTTTGGTAGTTTATTGTAAATCTTGATTGCCATATAATATGCATTATTTTTATATATATTTAGATGCTGTCTGTTTTTGTGCTGATGGCATAGGGTTGTCTCATCTCAACACTCTTTCGGTAAAGGTGGACATTGAAGCGAAGCAGCACGCGACAGCGGTACCCTACAGCGGCAACGGTACATTATGTCGCGTAGAACATTTAGCCTAAATGGCTAAATGCTCTAAGTTCAAAACAATAGGATTTTTTTTCACAAACACAAAACTGACTTCAAAAACACCAAAAAGTCATAGGTACATAATATGAGAATTTATACAACATCACAGTTTTATTTTGAAGTTGGTGCCAAATTTTAAGTAAATATATTAATTGTTCTTATATTTTTTTAGGACTTTGCAGGTAATCATTGCTCGGCACCAAATTCAATAAAAACTTTATTTTAATCTTTTTAGTAAATTTAATACATGCGTATTAGAATTTGTGAGCACTATAGGCCTCTTAAAACATAGGGCGGTTCGGAGAATCGGGGTTGCTCAGACTTTGGAACGCCCTGATCATGGTTAAGATGGATATCGAGGTTGGTTTAGTGGGTATGCCGCGCACCTAGCGGGGAAAGTCCCCCACACACCTGTTGGTTAGCCATCCAAAAGGGTCTCCTAAAACATAGTTATTCTTTGTCATATCCAGTGTTATTACTACAATTGACTGTTTAATGCTAAAATAATAAATATAACATTTTTAAATGTATAGTGCACTGTATCATTTTTTTACATTTGAAATACGACATCGTTGTTTTCAGTTTTCGAGATAAACACGACGTTACTTCATAAAAAATCCACGAAATAATTTTAAAACTAACTTTAAGTACACAGGAAATTTTACAGAGCTATTTCACCGACTCCTAACAAAGCCTGGAAAACTTATCCGAATAAAAACGAACTCATTTGTTTTAAGCAAGCGCTTAAACAATCTATTTGCCGACGCAAAAGAGAAACTTGGAGATTTAAGATTCGATTTTCGAACCCTCTCAAGCGGCGAACTTACAGAAAATTCACCGAGCATTTTATCATGCAACTTATGAATTGTTCCTATAGGAGCGTTTACGTCTGATGTACGGTGGAGCGCCGGCAAATTGCTGCGATTTGCAAGAAACGTAATAGGCACCACATTATTTCATGTGATAATGGCCCCTAAAGGTTTGGGAATCACAGGAGAATTTTACGGGATTTGTATGCATGAATACACGCATCGCGAAACGATTTGGGGCCCTAATGACGCCAGCTCGGGAGCCTATGATATTAACTAAATAAATGTAATTATCTTTGATTACAATAGCTCGTTAGGGATACACGAACCCTTTCAACCCCTGCTCCACCTGTTTTAATGTAAGTGTAAGCGACCAGGACTGGGCGTATGAATCATATCGCATTTTTAAAACTAACAATGTGTTTGGGACATACCCTACCTATCAAGCCAAATGGTTCACCTCATCCATGGAGCTACTGATTGGTTAGTCTGCCGACAAGGTGAAGCTCCTCCTGCCCCAAGAAATGTGGTGCTTCAGGTAATTTAAAACGGCCAACCTTAGAGTAGACTCAATGGCGGAGGAGGACCATCCATATCACGCTGTGCTATCGGTGTGGAAAGGCCGGGCCCAGATGCCTCTTATGTATGGCAGCTGAGAAGCCAGTAGACCACCGCCTCAGGGATAAGATTTGTCGTATCTCCAAGACACCCATAGGCAGGAGAAGGCAGAGGGTAGTACCAAACTGGGCACCCGAGACCTCAGGCGGGACGGAGATGGAGGTCACCGAGGATGTCATCGGGGCCTCATTAACCCTTGGCACCTAATGCCGGGGCATCGGGGTAAAGAGCGGCGCATAACATCTGCGCCGCTAATAAAGCAACGGAGCTAAGCGCCTCAAGCGTGACGGGAGTACGGCAAAGGACGCTCCTCAGACAGGAGGTCAACGGGAACAAGGCTTCGCTGTTATTCTCTTCTTTCTGTCTTGCGAGAGACTGAGGAGCTGCAGGGGGATTTTAATGGATAAGCACGGACAGAGTGCGGCTTGAGGTTAACGCATTTTCCTCCTACTATAAAAAAGGGGTATGTACTATATCTTACATATTATGAATTGTGAGAGCTACAAATAATAAATAGTAATAATTTCATACAATTGATTATTATATTGTTAACTGTTTTGGTAATCCTCAAACGTGTATTTATAAAAAGCTCTGGTAAGTGACAGACTGAGGTATCAAAGTAGAGCTCAAACTACTGGAGCTAAGCTACAGGCAGGCCTCCCTCACTACGAGCTTAGTTCTTGTAAATATCTTGAAAGGTACCTACCGTTCGGCACACACTGAGAGTGTATAAAAGCAGCAGGGCTGCCGCGCTTCACTCGGAGTATATTGTTCTGTGTGCCGCGGTCTTGCACAGGTGTATAGCAACCTTTCTTGCGCGCACTTGATAATTTACCATCAGCAACAACCCTGTCGGTCGAACTTAGCGACGAGAGGCTTCAAAATTACTAATGATACGCTATCGTGTGATTCTTGCTTAAAGTTAAGTTATTTAAAATGTCGGCTTTTTTTAAGACCAAAGGAGTGCAACTCCTGTACGTAGTACTATTGTGTGCTACAGGGATCCGTTGGCTTGTGTAGGAAGCTGAGAAATCCCCATCCAAACAATAAGAAAACTTCAGTGTTGAGCTTTAATAAAGCCGAAAGTAGTTCGCGGGCACAGCTTTATCAATAGGGAAACTGATTTCGCAAAATCGGCCACTCAAATGCTCATGTTTTAATAAAAATATAACCAACCTTTTTCGTAAAAAATCACAAAACGTCTATTTACCGTGTCCATGGCAGCAGTAATCCTGTAAGCTGGCGTTTTTATTCCTTTTGCGACTTTATTCTCGGGACAAATGTTTGAGTTGCATTAATTTTAAATGAGCTCAAGTCGACCTGAACTCGATTTGATTGTGGTCCTTGTGCTTTTCATAGAGGCAAATTTTAACGTTAGCTGTTTTATTATCATCTTCAGCGAAAATAATATGACTGTTGTTAGACATAGGCCTCCATAAGAATAGGGAATAAAACCGCATTCCACCACGTATACCTAGAGCCAAACTTCCGTAAGCCGGGATAAAAAATACAAACGTCAGGTCTGTATCATACAGACCTGACGTTTGTATTTTTTATTATTATTAAAGGAACTTCCTTGGCCCTCAATTACACCTAATTGTTTGTGATGGTAAGGAAGCACGCTATACATGGATTATTAATCCACAAAGTTGTGTGTGTCATAATTAGATTAACCTGCAGAAATAAATTGTAAAGATCTGAAAGCCTGTTCGGATTTGTCGGGACAACGCGAAGGTTTATGCTATTGAGAAAGATAATAGACACTAGTGTAACGAACCAACCTAACGTCAAACGAAACTCTAAATAGAAAACCCTTTTACACGGTGTTATTCGTAGTTTTACTAACAAATTATGCCTTTAAAAGAAACGCACAGAATTGCTTTGATTTGTATGAAGTTTGGCCAATGATCGACTAGTGATTTTATTAGGATCTACGTTGCAATCGTTTATGTAACCCAAGATCTTTTCCAAGTGGATAGATATAGAAATTAGCTTTACGTTAAAATAATGATGATGAAACTTATGAGACATTCATCACAATTTCCATATTGCACAACACAAAGTAATCACTTCAAATAACACATATCACTTTAGTTTTAGTGAAGAGTTCAAGATTTCTGCACCAATCCATAGTGTGAATATTCAATTCGTAGATAAAGAAGATGTGTCGGAAATGTCGTCGAAGGGAACAACTCCAGTGCCTAACCTTCTGACACTGAAGCAAATGTTTTGTAGTATTAATCGACTAACGTGCCTAACCTTCTGACACGTAGCCGTTGCAGATAGTTCCCAATAAAATATTATCCCTTCACATCTCTTCAAGGTTTATAGATAAACACAACCACTTCACAGTGCCAAAATAAATCACTCATTAGTTAAATAATGCATTAAGCACAAGCTCTTATTAGAGCGTATTTCATAGCCGAGCTCAATGGAAAATATGATCCGAAACTCACTCAATATTCTCAAACATTGGAATAACCTCTAGAAACTCTACGAGAGGCTAGGAATAAATATAAACGTTGCAGGTTTCCTATGGATTGACCTGAATAATCGGTGCAGGTTTCTTAGAGGGACCTGAATATAGCGGTGCAGGTTTCCTTCGGAGTGACCTGAATAATCGGTGCAGGTTTCTAATACAGAGGGACCTGAATATAGCGTAGCAGGTTTCCTTCAGAGTGATCTGAATAATCGATGCAGGCCTCGTATAGAGGAACCTGAATATGTAGCAGGTTTCCTTCGGAGAGACCTGAATGAACGGTGCAGGTTTCTTAGAGGGACCTGAATGTGGCGTAGCAGGTTTCCTTCGGAGTGACCTGATAAAACGATGCAGGCCTCTTACAAAGGAACCTGAATAACGGTGCAGGTTTCCCCACGAAGTGACCTGATTTCATTCAGTAACAGAGACGATAACTTAGCAATACATGGATTCACCGTGCGGGTACAGGGTCCATCACGTTGCAGAGAGCTAAGGGCAGTGCCTGGGGCTTACGACCCAGGTGCAGGTTTCAAGTAGCTGCTTTACAATCCATCAACATTCACCTTCACCACCTCGGCTCCTCTCTCTGCCTAATCATATTTGATACGATTCCGTAAGTGCCGCTTTTGTTACGCGGTTTAATATTGAGCTCACTATAAGTTAATTTCATTGATGAAGAAGATGATGATAATTAAGAATTGAACGAACTTACCTTGTGAAGTTCGATTCCAATTATACGAGCATCACGTAGAAGATGATTACCATAGTTTACATGCAGATGTTTAGAGCTTTATAAAAAATTTGATTTGATCCATCACTTATGTATAACATTGCGTTTTAAAACAATTACATACATACTTTAATTAATATGATAACAATGAACATGATAGTAGTCAACATGAATTACATGTATTTATGCTTATAATATAGAGTTCGCAAAAACGTCATATTCTCAATTATTATATTTTAGGAAACATTAGAAGTGTCACTCCAGTTCAGCATAACGAACCATTTGTAGTTTGACTCCTGCAGGTCTATTACCGATCTCATGGTTTTCAAATGATATCATTATAAAATCCTAGTGCAAATCGAAAAATAAGATTTTCGGTCAGATTTTTGATCATTCGTTCATTATATCGTTATAACATCATTTAAATTATGCCATAGTGAACATATCATTGGAGATCGGTAGTATCAAATGAAGCATTTCATGACTTTCTTATCTCAAAATTTATACCATGTCATACAATGAAAGATCCATAATAGGCCTGCTGAAATGTGCGCACGACCAAGTTGTCGCATGCCGTGTGCTGCGTGAAGACAAATTTCTTCGGCGCGCAGAATAAATTTGTGTCCGCTCCGTTTTTCTAGATGGTAGTTTTCACGCAATATGCAAGCGTTTGGAATCCTTCCTTAATGTGTGGTTTTTAAACTGATAACAAATTTTCAGAAGACACATTTTTACAAAAATTCGAAATTTTATTAAAATTTATATAATAGGTATATACGCTTGTAAAGCTTATGCCGGACATAGGGTAGTCTAGTATTTGGTAGGTTTCCAGGTCTAGTGTTTTATTCAGTCAACTATTTTTATAAATATACATTCATTGTCAATTATTATATTAAATATAGTTTGCATTCGGTCATCCGAAGCTATAGCGAATAATGGCATTTAAAAGATAAATCACGCAAGCTTATATTTTCATAGGGGTAAAAAATACTTAATTTTTTGTCAATTTTAACCAATTAAGAACAAAAATAGAATTCCACGTAAGATTATATTTTGCTATGGGAGGTTTTAGCTTATTAGCTCCTTTTAAAAGAAACTGATAACTATATAAATAGTTGATACCAATGTATCTAGCCGCAGCGATAATGCTGACCTTTCCGCAATCAACGTACTTGACTAACTTCCAATTGAAAAAAAAAATGAATTAACTGTGTCATTGTGTCACACTATTTTTATTATTAGCTTGACAAAATTCCCAAAAGTCATGAAAGTAGAGTTAAGTATATTGATTCAGTGCCAATCTTACTTGTAAGCGAAGCCATAAGTTAATCTAAAGAGATATTTGAAGCACCTGACTTTATTAGAGCTTGCTGAATAATCTCGCTGTTTTTAAGGCATTAGAAGTGAATATTAAATTCGAACACGAATAATATTTAAATTATTTTCTACTGTTCCCAATTTTAAAAATTTTTTGAATCACTAGAATTCAGTGATGTCATTAAAAACAAGTTCTACATAAGATACCGTTTCACACAAAAATAAAAGCCGGTACGCAATAATATGGCAATAACCATTTACGTATATAAATTACTAATTAAAAAACCAGCGATGAATCGCAATAAAACGAAACATTTTTGTTACGTATATTCTAGTAGTAGAAATCAAAAAGGAGTGGAAATGGCAAAATTGACGGAATGAATATTCAAAAATTAGTATATTTGGAAATATGCATTCGAAACTTAGGATTTCGAATGCGAATTTGAATTCGATTGTTTCAAAAATGCGTCTTCCGGGAAAGGCTCGCGTGGAGCGAGTGTGCTTCGAAATAAGAATAAAGCAATAATTTATTCTACTCAAATATAATGATTTGTGCAACAGTAATTTTTATAATACATTAATTAATAATTTTTAAGCGTCGGTGGCGCAGTGGACTCTGCACTTGCCTTCCAATCGGGGGGTCGGGGTTCGAGACCCGCCATGTACCAATGTGTTTTTCGTTTCGAATTTCATATGTACATTTGTCTGACGCTCCTACGGTGAAGGAAAACATCGTGAGGCAACCTGCATACATCTGCGAAGAAATTCAATGATGTATGTGAAGTCAACCAATCCGCACTGGGCCAGCGTGGTTGACTAAGGCCTAATCACCCTAATATAGGGTAGGCTCGAGCCCCTCGGTGGGGACGTATATGGGCTGTGATGATGATGATGATGATGATAGTATCAAAATGCTTCCAATATGTTGTGCGTCTACCTTGATAGTCCCTACTACTCTTAAGTGGACTGGCAAAAATGCCTAATGGCATTAAGCCCACATTAAGGTATTCTATTTACATAATGTATTAAATAAATAAATAAATAACTTTATAGACGGGGGCCACGGCTGTCGTGGCCAGTATGAGACAACAACAATGCCTTCGGTTTTGTCTAGTTTAATTTTTTGGAGTTATTTAGTAATGAGGCAAAATAGAGGAAATACATAGAATGTTAACTATGCCAATCAAAGGTGAACCCATCAATTTTACGAGTATTTTTCAGTTTTAAGAAGTTGAACAGCCTTTTCTTTTATTCGTAATTTCATTTCCTTAGGTAAAGACAATTTCATGTTTATTGTATAAAATACAAATCCTAAAAATTTCACTATCTACTGGGTATGGTTTAACTTATGTACCAGTTTATTAAGAATCCCAATAATTCTAAAAAGTTTGTTGTGGCAGTGACATTGTCGATACACAGATCGATAGTTCGAAGTGATATGATACGAGCGAAAATCATCTATCTAGCATACGGGTTTTGAAAATGCTGTGAACACGATTGTACACAAATCAAACAGGCTATCAACAGAACGTTAAGTTCAAATAAAATCGAAAGTCACTAGAATTTCGATATTTTTCCATCTTCTATATCTATTGACACTAAAAAGTAAGCATCTTAGAGTTGTAGCCATATAATTACTTTATTATTATGTTAAATACTGTACGGTAATATCCCATTTTAAGTGTTGAACATCAATGTATTTATTTAAACTTTAAGTTTTATATAAATCTGTGTCTACCATTCGGATCAAAATTGGAGAAAAATATTTGGTCGTTGTATGGACTGCAAGATGAAATAAAACCACATTGAACTAGTTCGAAAATACACTCGTCAATAATTTCAGTTTAGTTTCTTTTTGTGTACACCACTTATTTTGTGGTAAACTTTGTTGTAAGGGGTCATTAGTAATGGAAATAGGTACCTTCTTCCCACTTTGACATACGTACTGGTTGGCTGGACGTGCCGGTGGTGGTGCATCGAAGCCAGAGCTAGAGCTGTATCCGCATTAATCCCCCTCGATGCGGACGTCGTTGTTCACATCACTGCGGCTGCTGCTTGCGGAGCCCCCCTTGAGTTAAAGTCACAAGACAAGCTGCCGATGTTCGACCTCTACTGGTAAGTACCTTTAGCTTCGGTCGACTATCGGTAGCTGTCGTTCTTAATTCCAAACTTGGAACATCTTTAATTTTAGTGAGTAATAGATGAAGGACTTTCTCCACAACTGAAAAGAAAGTTGCCAATTGATTTTGTTTTTTTTTAAGAATATATAAATCAATTGATACTTACACGTTCAGACATTTATTATGAATAACCACATCACGTTCCAATATTAGTTTGTCTGTATTCATTTAGAATACTTCTGTCAGTACTCGAACACGATATACGTGGAGCTTACTTATGTAATAATCACTCAGACACGCTTTACGTGGAGTATAGGTATATTTTTTTATTGTAAGGAACCACATCAGGTTCCATAAGAATCCAATATCAGTTTGTCTGTAGAATACTTCTGTCAGTGCTCGAACACGCTATACGTGGAGCTAATTTATGCAATAATCCCTCAACACGCTATACGTGGAGCTTATTTAGGCAATAATCCCTCAACACGCTATACGTGGAGCTTATTTATGCAATAACACACACACGCTATACGTGGAGTATTGTAGTACACACACGCTATACGTGGAGTATTGTCATTTATTGCAAGAAACCACATCAGGTTCCATAATTATCTAATATCAGATTGTCTGTTTTAATTTACAGTAGGTACTGTCAACGCTCGAACACGATATATGCGGAGTAGGTAGTACCTACTTACCTTTTAAAGCGGCAACTTTTACAACACGATTTACGCGAAGTTAGGAGAAAAACAGATGCCAACACAGTTTACGTTAAGTAAACAAACCCACACGATTTACGTTTAACTTATAAGAGTTCCAGTAGGTACAGGACTTAAAACACGATTCACGTATTTTTGTCTAATAATTTATATATCATACATAATATGTTTATGTTGAATAAAACAAGCACAGTTAACAATTTTGCATTTAGCAAAATGTAAATGTTTTAGCGAACATTTTAGCGAACTGTCATTTAGTGAAACATTAAAAAACGTTCGTGGCGATGGCGGCGCGGCCGGCGTCGGCGCCATCCTGGCGGGCCGTGCGGCGGCGCGCGCGCCTTTACGGCGCCATCGCCACTTTAGTTTTACATAAACAAATTGTTTTTAACAGTTAAGTATAGCAGCGTAATGTACTTACTATTGATTTTCAAATTATTATCATCGAAAACACTGTCTGTGACATAAATACTTTTTTATTTTGACGTTTTTCAAAATGTCATGATTTTTATTTGACGTTTTTATGTTACTGCAATTATTCTCTTACAATTACAATATCTTTACATTAGAAATAGCTTTTCATTTTATAATACAATAAATTTATAGTTTTTTACATGGTGCCGAAATCAGTTTAAATTCTCCCAATATATAAATAAATATATTTTTTCATCACAAAAATGGCAGAACATGCTACACAGTTAAAAAAGTTGCACGCGTCTAGAGGACAATTTAAAGCGTTCATAACAAGATTGGAGAAAACTTTGTCTGACTGTTCGCTTTCTATTGAAGATTTACAAGCTAGGAAGAACACGTTGGTAAATAGATACTCTACGTATGAAGAACTGTCATTAGAGTTGCAAATGCTCGGTGAAAATACTAAAGAAGAAGATGGTGAGGTTGAAAATCGTTTTTTCTTTCTGATGGCCGAAATAACTCGCCTGTCGACGGCGGTAACTCTTCCTTCATGTGATCAGCGCCAGGAGGAATCGAGAAGTACAGCCAAACTGCCTACATTAGATATTCCGGTGTTTGATGGAAAGGACATTGCACTGTATAAACCTTTTATAGAGATGTTCATGGCGATTGTTCACAATGACTCACGTATTTCATGTATTGAAAAGTTATGTTTTTTAAAAAAGTATTTAAGAGGTGAGGCTTTACAAATTATAGATTGTCTCCCGATAATTGGAAAGTCCTACGACACTGCTCTTCAACTTTTGAAAGATAGATTCGACAATCCGGCTTTACTTATTAATTATCATATAAATTGTATTCTCGACTTGCCAAATATAAAGGGAAGCTATTTACAATTGCGAGAATTTACAGCTAATGTTAGACAACATGTCACTTCTCTGCAGAATTTAAGTCAACCAGTTCCACAGTGGGATGCTATTCTTTCTTGTATTTTAGTTCGTAAAATTGATTCTTTGAATTTAAGATTGTTTCATGCCGATCGCGATACTACAGCGATTGTACAGGTAACTGAATTATTACATTATTTGGATAAGCGTGCTGCGTCTTTGGAGACTAGCACTACTGTGAGTGAAAAGTTTCAGGTAAAAAATAAATCGTCTGTAAATGTTTCTACTGGAAGTACAAAATTCGAACCAACAAAAAAATATCCTCAATGTATTATGTGTTTAAAAAATCATAAGTTATATAAATGTCCTATTTTTAATGAGTTAACGCCCGAAAAGAGGCTTAAATTCGTTAATCAGCACGATTTATGCAAGATTTGTCTTACAGCACATGTTCAGACATGTCGTTACAATTTTAAATGTGATATTTGTAATTCCAGTTCTCATAATGCTTTAATTCATTATCAAGCGGGGCAGTCTGCATCGAAGCAAAGTACAGGTGAACGCGACCAACAGGTAAATTTATATCTTTCACAACCAATTGCTGAAAAGGTACTGTTGCCCACTGCTAAGGTTTTAATAACTGGCTCAGATAACAAAAAACATATTGTACGTGCACTTATAGACTCTGTAAGTCAAATTTCATTTTGCACCACTGAGCTCGCCAAACGTTTAGGTTTTCCATTAATTGATACGCAAAGGAATGTTGTCACACTAGGTGATAATTGCAATTCTGTATCAAATAAATGCACAAATTTTTACATAGAATCATTGGTCAATAATTTCAAACTTAATTTAACATGTACAGTCATTAATAAAATAACATGCAAACTTCCACAAAATAAAATAAATTTACATCGATTTATTATTAATGAAAATATTTCATTGGCCGACAAAGATTTTCATACTCCAGGGGAAATATCGCTACTTTTAGCATGCGATGTATTTTTTAAAATCATACTTGACGGAAAAATACAGGGTGGTCCAGCTGACCTCATGCTATTGAACACTCAGCTGGGTTACATTGTATCATCCACAGGATGCTCTAATTTCAATAAGGCTATTACTATGCATACAGTTGAACCCGATTTAGATTCTTGCATACGTCAATTTTGGGAAACAGAGAAGGTACCGGATATATATCACGAGTCACACTCTGAAAACGAGTATAGTGAAAGTATTTTCCAAAATTCAGTGTCATTAACTAATAATACATTTCAGGTAAAATATCCACTTAAAATTGATTTACAGAGCATTGATCCTTCAAATTCTTATGCTATTTCAATGCAACGCCTTTACAATCTTGAAAAGAGATTTCTAAAAAGATCCCACATACTTTGCACTATACAAACTATTTATAGATGAATACATTTCACTAGGTCATGCTAAAGTTATTGATGTTAGAAATTGTAGTCAGGAAGATCAACCTAGATTTTTTTTACCGGACCATGGAGTCTTACGTATGGATAGATTAACAAATAAACTACGCGTAGTATTCGATCGTAGTGCTAAGACGAAGGCTGGTTTGAGTTTGAATGACTATTTATTATTTTTTTATTTTATTTTATTTTATGCAACGGACCTGTTGTACAAAATTCCTTATTTGATATTTTACTTTTGTTTCGTTTGTATAAATATACATTGCAGTGTGATATCCGCCATATGTATAGAATGATTCAAATTCACCCTGATCATAGATGTTTACAGAACATCCTATGGCGTGAAAATGGCATAATGACTGTCTTACAGTTACAGACAGTAACGTATGGCTTAACTAGTTCGGCGTTTCTAGCCACAAGATGCTTAATAGAATTAGCAAATAAATACAAACATGAATATCCATTGGCAAGTGCTGCAATTATTAATAACTTATATATCGACGATATTCAAGCGGGTGCAAATAGTTTGTCAGAAATCATACAACTTAAGAATGAACTCTTTAATATCATGCAGCACGCCAATTTTCAATTACATAAATGGATTTCTAATAGCCCTGATTTACTAAAAACTTTGCCACAAGACAAGTTAGGTTTCGACTGTAAGGATTTAGATCGGGAAAAGTCAACTGTCAAAATCTTAGGGGTAAAATATCAAGCTCTGGATGATGTATTCCGGCTAAGTAGCGCAGTAGTTAAACTTACACAGCCTCCTACAAAACGTAATATTTTAAGTTCTATTAGTCGGTTATTCGACCCGTTGGGCTTTGCTGGTCCTATTATAATGAAAGCCAAGTTATTTTTACAAGAGATTTGGTCGCATAATTTACACTGGGATGCACCTTTACCGATCCATTTAGAGCAAATGTGGAATAAATTTTATTCTGACCTTATTAATATGCCAGATATTATTGTCTCACGTTATATACATTTTGCCGACTCGGAGTATGTAGAGTTGGTGGGATACTGTGACGCTTCAGCGAGTGGTTATGGTTGTTCTGTATACATGAGAGTAAAAAATAACGGTAAATTTTACGTTCATTTGCTTTGCTCTCGGTCTAGACTGTGTAGTAAGACTTCTGTGTTAAGCATTCGGAAATTAGAGCTTAATGAAGCATTATTATTGGCCCAACTTTCTTTGCATGTTTCAAAAGTTTACAACATAAGCAATGTACATCTTTTATGCGATTCCAAAATTGTTTTGAGCTGGTTAAATACTCCATCAATAAAACTGCCTGCTTACATAGGTAATCGTATCAAAGAAATTGACAGGCTTACAGGAGATTTTTCTTGGCATTTTACACCAAGTTTACAAAATCCAGCGGATATTTTATCTAGGGGCTGCGATCCAAAAGACCTAATTAATAATTCAATTTGGCTAAATGGACCTGATTATTTATACAATGATAATAATTGTTACAATTTTTATTTATCTGAAATCGAAAAACCATTATCAATTACATATGAAGAAAATAAAGATACTTGCTATACAATTGTAAATACTACATCAATTCTACCTCTATTTGAAAAATACTCTTCTCTGTATAAAACAATTCGAGTCTTGTCTTATGTATTGAGATTCATTCATAAAACTAAAAAACATGATATTAATTACGGTTATATTTCATTAATAGAATATAGAGAATCTTTGACTGTCATTTTTAAGGTTATTCAACGTCACTATTTTGCATCTGAAATTAAGGCGATTCTACAGAAAAGTGACATCAAATCATCTTTAAAATCTTTGAACCCTTTTTTAGACCATAAAGGCATTGTTCGTGTAGGTGGCAGACTGCAAAACGCAAATATTAATTATTCTAAAAAGTTTCCAATTATTTTGCCAAAACATTGTCATATGACTAAATTAATAATTAGACAGGAACATTTAGCTTTAATGCACGGCGGACTGAAAATTGTATTAAGTAGTCTTTCACAAAAATATTATATTATTAATTCAGTTCGAGAAGTCAAAGGTATAATTCATAAATGTACAGTGTGTTGTAGCAATAACGCAAAAGCTTGTGAACAGTTGATGGGCTCGTTGCCTGAAAGCTGTGTTACTCCTTCGAGAGTATTTGAAAAGGTTGGCTTAAATTATTGCGGGCCTTTTGATATAAAATAATCATCTAAGCGTAATGTTATTATAACTAAAGGCTATGTTGCTGTTTATGTCTGTTTTGCTTCTAAAGCTGTGCACTTAGAGGTGGTATCTGATATGTCCAGTGATACTTTTATAGCTTCTCTAAAATGGTTTATCTCCAAAAGAGGTGTTCCCTCACACATATATTGTGACAACGCAGCTACATTCAAAGGCGCCAACCATCAACTTAGAGACTTATACAAACTACATAATAATAAAGAGTTTCAGGAAAGAGTATACAGCTACGCATTGCAAAAACAAATAGAATTTAAATTCATTCCTACTTACAGCCCTAACCATGGCGGCCTTTGGGAAGCAGCTGTCAAGTCTTTTAAATTCCATCTTAAAAGAATATCCAATTGTAAAATATTTACATATGAACAATTTTATACGATTATTGCGGAAATCGAAAGTATATTAAATTCACGCCCTCTTGTACAACTTTCTTATCAAGACTGTGATGATTTTTCATGTTTCAGTCATTTTATTATTGGTCAGGCTTTAACAAGTATTCCACATGAAAATTTAACAGATTTACCATCTAATAGACTACGATTTTGGAGGTCGTGTGAACAAATAAGACAACATTTTTGGAATGCCTGGTCGAAGGATTATTTGTCCGTACTTAATGAGAGAACTAAATGGAAAAAAAGTTTGCCCAACATCAAAGAAGGTAGTGTCGTTTTATTGATTGACTCTAACGTACCTCCATTACATTGGCCTTTAGCAAAAATAACAAAGGTATTCTACGGTGATGACGGTAAAGTTCGAGTCGTAGAAGTCAAGACATCTAATGGTAAATTTCATACACGAGCTATTTCAAAGGTTGTTATTTTACCTACCGAATAATTAAAGTACTGTAAATATTTTGTTCTCAGTTATAAATTATACTGGTTAATATGTTTGTGTAAAATAGATTTAATTAAGTTTTAAATATTATTGACAGAAGTTGTCTTGTTATAAGTTTTCTTCCTAATTTTATATGTTAAATGTTATATGTTAGTTGCCGTGCCCCCACTTATGTCTGTGACATAAATACTTTTTTATTTTGACGTTTTTTAAAATGTCATGATTTTTATTTGACGTTTTTATGTTACTGCAATTATTCTCTTACAATTACAATATCTTTACATTAGAAATAGCTTTTCATTTTATAATACAATACATTTATAGTTTTTTACAAACAATGTGACTAATTTCGGGATTCATTTGCACTTTCGGTTAAATTCCTACAGTAATACTGACGCCGTAATTTTTCTTGTTCACTTTTTGTTCTAACTTTATGATTTATCCATAATCCATAACTATTATGCGATCTGGAGCGCTTTTACAACCCATGAAGTGTGACTCGAACCGCACGAAAAAAGGTAATGGCGTTCACAGGCCGACCAAGCGACCGAGGTGTGGCGAGAGTGAGGTAGACAAAACTTTTTTTTTTTTTTGTATTTATATCTTTAAACAGTGTGATAAGAACGGCACCATACTACGTACTGCTGCATGTAAACTATGGTAATCATCTTCGGAGGGATGCAAAGTATAATGATATTTGTTTAAGGTTTTACCTGATGTATGTCATGTCTAATACAATCTATAAGCTTCTATTTGTGTAGTTCAATAAGAACAAATCAAATAAACGTGTGGTGTGTTGCGTTGTCTTACGAAATGTAGGATACTTAGCTGGGTCCACTTCGGTCGGAGTTTAGGACTTCACAATTCTATTTTCGGACTTGTATACTTATATCTTGAAATTCTCAAATCTTTGCATACACAAATTAATCCAAATTAAACATGCAAAATCATAGAGTGCGTCGAAGATCAACCGGCTTGCACAAAATTTCAAAATATATCCCCTGACATTCCTGTCAAAATCAAATCCTTCAAAGTTACAAATATTATTTTTAATTGTCATATTTCTACAACAATACTTCTTTGATCAAATAATTGACCCGACGAAACCATGGACATAAAATCAATGGAGGCACTTCGCCCATAGATCTAGGTTTGGTTTCGTTACACTAGCATTAACAATGCTATTAAATTATCCATAGCAAAAAAAATGTATAATGAACAAAGAGGGAATATCTATGTGGTTTTATTTAAATTTTAATATAAACATCGAACAGTCTTCTACATAATTTTCAAATTCCAAATATATATAAAATATATAATATTATAATGCTCTTATTAGAGCGTCTTTAAGACATGTTTCATCACTTTTTCTAATAAAATTGCAGAACTTGTAAATTTTATTAATATTCTATTTTATATTCTTTTCATTAAGAAACTTTAATTCACAGTCTGTCGCCGTTTAAAAGCCTATTATTTTGTCGCGTCACGTTAAGAAAATCAACTATTCCGCTAATTTTTCTTCCGCCAACGTATGAGGTATTATAGTGATTTTGATTTTTAGCGGAGGGAGACTCTGTACCAGGGTCGACTGCTTGGGCACCTCCGTGGTTCTTGTGGGGGTTGCAGTTTTGCTTCGAATCTCACAGGAGCCACATGTATTATAGGTGACTGTTACCACTTACCATCAGGTGGGCAGTTTGCTTGTTTGCCAACTCAGTTGCAATAAAAAAACCACATAGGCATCATATCGCATTTAAGGATATTTATACAAATCGACGTCCTAATTTTTTATACAACAGTTGGCAAAGAAGTAGAGTAACCAACTGATGGTAAGAGACTGTAGTCAGCTATAGTGCATGCGGTGCCTGTAAGACTTGCTGTAACCTCTACAATGACACCCATTGATTATGTGCGTGTGGTGTGAGAGCTCTTTTTTTTAAAGTTATAATATTTTTACGAAATCAAGGAAGAATTTAGGAAATAATTGTGAAAACAACATGGTGAAGATAAAAAAATTGTGAAATCAATAGGGAGAAAGTTCTGGTCGATTAACTGGAACACTCACTCTGCCAACCAGAGAAAATACGTAACTCCGGTCTCAAAATATATTAGATATAAATGTTCAACATTTTTATGTGGAATAATTGTGTTGAATTTGTGAAACCTATTCACAAATATTCAAAAGATTTTAACGGTTTATAAGGATTTGGCAAAGGTTTATTTGGAACACTCAGTTCTCTTATGGTGCAGACGGAGTGTTTCTAAACTTATCAACTTTGGCTAAATAAATCGTTAATATTCTTACTCTGTTTTACGAGTATAACGCAGAGTCAATTTGTGAAACAAATTTGTAAAACATAATAGTTAGAGAATAAATGAAAAAAAAAACTTTCTTTTCAACATCCCGTGCGAGAGCTCCGTATTTTAGATTTTATTTACATAACCTGAACTTAAATACAAACGGAGGCAAAATCAGAAATTGTGAAAATGTTGTCACTAAAGTTTTGACATGTTTTTTATTTCTGAGATTGTTTAATTTAAACAATAATCAACATTATTACATTTCTATGTGAGAAATTTGTTTAGGGTGACCATGCATACATCAAATAAAATATTGTTGTTTGTACTTTTTAGTTTTTTTATATTATTTATGCCTAAGGTGGTACATGCTCGCCTAAAAGATGCTTTTTTATTTACATATGTTCAGATTATACTGATCCGGTAAAACAGATTCAAATTCAATATTCTTTATTCAATTGGGATTTTACAATCAGCTCAGCTAGCTTTATCGATGAGCTTGATGGCTAGAATTTATGAGAAATATCAATAAATATCTACATATGAAATTCTTGTTTTATTTAAAAAGTGCAACTTTTTTATGAATCAGTATTTATCCTACTTAATAATACGATTATATACTATTATTTGCATACTAATTTCAAGGTGGGCACTTTGGGCCGCGGTTACTATGAAAAATGGGCATTCCCCTTTGGTATGCATGTCACCTATGCTATGGAAAAGGACATGTACTTTATATTCCTTAATGAGCTCTCAAATAGTTTCACGAGCGAAGCATTAGACCCAATTCGCAAACGAAGTCGCGGGCAGAAGCTAGTAATTAATATATTATTATGCGGGCTACAAGACTTGTGAACCAATGGCGTAGCAGCTTTGACGTGCAAAAGTGATTGTTACAATCGTATTTGATTAAAAGATATTGAATTTGAATTGATAAGATGCCGCGGAATACGGAAGCCGTGCCGTGCCACGCTGTCAGTGGGTAAAAGTCCATTTTAAAATTTAGAAAGAAAAAGGCTATAAAGAAACACAAGAAGTCATAGCTCAATATACTTTCCTTCAAGGTTTTACTATTTTTTGGAGCCTTTATTAAATGCTTAATAATTTCACTCTTCTCTTAACACATACGAAAACGAAATACTGAACCTTTACTATTATAAAATAAATAAATCGTACTGATGAAGATAGGTACTTACGTTCTTACTTATTACCAGTAAGCGGGAACACACGATTATATAACAACACAATACAAATAAATAATTGCAACGCTCAATCAAATGTTGCGTTTGACAGGAATCTATAGAAATCTATGGAAATATCTACAGGAAAGCTATGAGTGTAAACAGTAAATAGTTAGCATAGCTGGGCACCGTTAATCAAATAACCTACTTATTGTACCTTCCTTAATCGTTAATCCGTTACTAAAAAAATTAACCTCGTTAAACGTTAAAACGTTACATTTCGGAAGATTTAACGCAAGTTAACGTTAGTCGTTAATCCGTTAACACGTGATAAAAATTGCATTTTTTATATCGTTGTGGTTGTGATCTGCTTACAAAAACTGTTGTTTTGGGTTCTGGAAGTTAATAAGTTAGGTTCAAAAAAAGACAGTGTGTAAATATATAAAAAATAAAAGTGTGTAATTTAATCATCTGGCACAATGTGGATATTCCCCTTCATGAACATTAGTATGTTGAAGTTCTCGTCTGAGAGTGAGGCTCGTTTCGGTGTATCTTTGCCGGTGGAAAAAAGACGTTCAACTGCAGCGCTCGAGGGTATAGCAGTATTATATTTAATATATAAGTAAACAGATTTATAAATATCTGTTCCTTGAGGAATGCCGCATCATTAAAAGAGTCTTTGGATTTCGTGTCTAGCCACATTTTGACGAGAGATTGAGCTTTAGCCTTTAATGATTTGAGGCTCTTAGGTTTTTTTTACACTGAGTAACAGAATTTAAAAAGTCTTCCTCATCATTGTCATTGTTTCTCATTGCTGCCTCCGTCACTGAAACTGTCCCTGTCCTTTGAACTTTCTGAAGCTTCTTGGCGTAACGCCTCCTCTACCTTTTTTTCCAAGCATTTAAAAAAATGTGTCCGACAAAAAAATGGTCACCCTATGCATTTCTCGCTTAGAAATGTAATAAAGTTGATTATTGTTAAAATTGAACAAGCTCTGAAATAAAAAATGAGTCAAAATTTTAGTGACAACATTTTCACAATTTCTGATGTGGCCTCCGTTTGTATTTAAGTTCGGGTTATGTAAATAATATCTAAAATACGGAGCTCTCGCATGGGATGTTGTAAAGAAAGTATATTTTTAATTTTATCTCTAACTATTATGTTTTACGTCAAGGTTTTTGTTTCACAAATTGACTCTGCGTTATACTCGTAAAACAGAGCAAGAATATTAACGATTTATTTAGCCAAAGTTAGTAAGTTTTGGAACACTCCGTCTGCACCATAAGAGAATTGAGTGTTCCAAATAAACCTTTGCCAAATCCTAATAAACCGTTAAAATCTTTTGAATATTTGTGAATAGGTTTCACAAATTCAACACAATTATTCCACATAAAAATGTTGAACATTTATATCTAATATATTTTAAGACCGGAGTTACGTATTTTCTCTGATTGGCAGAGTGAGTGTTCCACTTAATCGACCAGAACTTTCTCCCTATTGATTTCACAATTTTTTTATCTTCACCATGTTGTTTTCACAATTATTTCCTAAATTCTTCCTTGATTTCGTAAAAATATTATAACTTTTAAAAAAAGAGCTCTCACACCACACGCACATCATTGATTTACTACCAAACGTAGATAACGCATGAACGTTCGAAAAGTGGGCCGGTGAAGAACTGCCCAATCGGGCCTCGTGCAGTTCTTTTCCATGCGTTGGAGCGACAACGCGATAAGCAATTTTGAGCATTATGTTTGAGAGTATAAAGTTTATATTTTCTTGTAGCAATTACTAAAACGTCAAATTTAATGTGGCTAGGTATGAAATGATGTAACTGCACACGGTTGTACTTCAAATAGTTGCCGTAATAATAAAGAATAAGGTTGAATTTGATATATACGGTACTTTCTTTATGGTAATTTTAATTCGGGTGTGCATATTTAACTACCTATTTAACAGCGTACAAATGTATAGTCGATTAGGTGACAGATTTCAAGCGCGTTTTTGTATGAAGTGCTCTATCTACGTTTGGTAGTAAATCAATGATGACACCAATGTACGTCGCCAACTCGTGACATAAGATGTCAAGTCACAGTACCCAGTAATTTCACTGCCTGCTTGTCTTACTCTTTAAACCGGAACACAGCAATGCAAGCACACGCGCAAATACTGGTACAGAGTATCCCTCCGGTAGAGAGATTGTACCATTCGGCGTGGAATCGACTTGCTTCACCGACCGCCGGTGAATCCAATCTTATTTACAGCTCACTTTTTATTTACGCCGTGTTCATTCCGTTTCATTAATTCCTTTGATACTTCCCGAAAGTCAGCGCAGGAATTACGAATTCGCACAAAGCAGAGAGTGATCGATCAAAGTCAGCTGGGCAGATTAAGTTGCGGCGCCCTGGGAAGTTGTAACAGTCTTCGTTGCCTCGACGTGTATCTAACTGCACTGTAGTTTGTGTTGGTATTCAGCGGAACGATATTGAATTTAAATGGATTCGTTTTAAGACAGCTTAACTGGCTGCGTGGACTTTACTCCCTTTGCGTTGCGTTATAATAGGGAATATGAACATGTTAATATCTATTGTTTTCATTAATTTGTACAAATGTCATGAAGGGTTCGTTCTAATGCAACCATTGACAACTACGAAATGAACTGGATGTGTGGTTTTAAACTTTTGCCTGTCCAAAGCGGACGAATATTACTTCTCTCTCTTCGTTCTAACTCGATTTGAATTGATCTCATCTTTGACAGATCAATTGTGTAGGTACGCAGAAGGGCCTATACCTAGGTTGGGTAGATATAATGGTGTGTAATAATAGTTTTCTGAAAGGTAATTGAAATGGTTCAAAGATTAATTTAAGTTCAAGTAAACTATGAAAATTAAATTTCGAATAATTTTTGTTTTGAAATATATTGGTTAAATGAAAAGGTGGTTTTTCAGAAATAAAAAAAATAGTTTAGGAATACATTCATGCATTTTTTTTTGTCATTCGTTTGCTTTTATTAAATTACAATTTTGATTTTTTTATTGGATAGAAGTTTGATAACAAGCAGCATACAAAAACAATAAATAGAATACTAAATCTAAATACCTAATATACGAACCTAAAATAATATTATAAACTAAATTAAAATCACAAATTAAAACTAAATTACATCTAAAAATGGCCCCTGCGGCATTGTACCGAAGATACTGGCAGCGTTTCCTCGCTGAATTGTTTGATAACAAGCAGCATACAAAAACAATAAATAGAATACTAAATCTAAATACCTAATATACGAACCTAAAATAATATTATAAACTAAATTAAAATCACTAATTAAAACTAAATTACATCTAAAAATGGCCCCTGCGGCATTGTACCGAAGATACTGGCAGCGTTTCCTCACTGAATTGCTAAACTAATACGTTGAGCGAGAAAGCTGCCAGCTCTTCGGTCTCCTGTGGCATCTTTAAGTCGTTTTGAAATAGCCTTAAAGAGGCTTAAAGCGCCTGGGCCCCACGGACCTAGGGTCTCGACGCCGAATGGGCAGAAAGAATATTCCGCACCGAGACCGCTATATTTGCCGACCTTCGCATTCTCAGCCGCTTCGGCTGCTGCTCCTGATCTTATTGTGGTTCGCTGGAGATGTGACGGGGCTAGAGTGTCTACACAGGTTGCATCCCACACCAGCACCCGCCCCATATTCCAAGGAACCAAAGACATCCCATTCATGCATTTGATCCATACTTTTGGTGAATTTTTGTAGTAACAAATGACAATAATAACAATTACTTAAGACCAACGAGCATATTATTTGGAGTGAACTCAAAATCAAATTATTTTATTCAACTTGGATTTTACAATCTCTTTTGAAAGTCAAGGAAGCTACGCCAATGGTTCACAAGTCTAACTCGATATGAATTGACAATAAAATTTGATCAAAGTTTTAAATGCAATAGTAATATCAACTCAGCTGGAATTATCGAGTTTTGTTGCTATTGTAATGGAATTTTGATTGAAATTGACATTAATAAATATTTTTTATGTGTTGACTAATGAAATAAGTGTTGTACAATCTTTCAAACGTAAAAAATTGCCATGCTAGTAATTAGATATTTAAATTATTATGTTAAATTGCTATGCTTTAAATACCTAAAAATGTGGGAAAAAACGGGAAAGATTGTAATTTCTACTAAAATGATTATCTTCTGGATTAAATAAATTCTTTTTTTTTTTCCAAACAGCTCTTATCATGAATTAATAATATGGTAATTTCATATTATTAATTAATGTAATAAGCTACTCTCACTACTACGTTTGTAAAAGCTCGCCTCAAGTTTTGGTAAGCTTGCCTCAAATATTTTTTTCAATGAAAAAAATGATTTCAAATCCGTACCAATGTCTTTCACGACTTTCTCGCAAATGCCAATAATTTATAATACTAACCAACTTTTACACTTTCTAGATCGTTCTAGAAGCCGGCATAGGAGGTTAATTCTATTTTAGTCGTTACTTACAACTTGATTTATTGTACTATCTAAAGTCCTTCTTAGCGTTTTGTTTAACCTAATATTGAGTGACGACAGGCTTTATAAAACTAGAGGCGGCGACATGGCCTGTATGGGAAAAAGTATATTTAACAAAGTTTCACAAGGTGTTGCTAATTTACCTTTCCTTTTCTTAAAGAGCACGTAAAAAGACTTTTATAACAAAAGGTCTACAAAAGCGATGATTATTTAAATGAGTCCAAAGCTTGGAGTTAATTTGTATCACTTAATAATAATAGCAATGTAAGCTATATCCGTGTGTGTGGTAACAATATGGCTTATTGTAAAGTTGGTACTTCTCATGAAGCTGATAGTTCTATGTGGCCATTCTTCTCGTGAGCCCTGAATGAGTGAAAAGACGTCCTGAATGAGTCGTAGGTAAAATTATATGATTAAAAAAAATACCCTTGTATCAAGTCATATTTGAATAGAGATTACTTTAATTTTGATACGCAAGGAAGTAAACTACATTGCTGATCAGAACTGAGCCAAGCGCTGAACTCGTGCAGTTAAAACCATTATAGCAGAAGTTAAATCGGTTGCTGTCTCGAGGCGAGCGCCGTCTGTCCCCCGTTGACTTGTTTTCGCCGAGGAGCACTAATCTGGTTACGGGTCAAGCTTTTTGCATCGAGAAACTTGTAACTTAAATACATTACTTGTAAGAAGTTTTCTTGTTAGCCTCTGTGGTTGTACAAGAATAAATTTTATCTGGCCCTGCCTACCCACTGCAGTGACTTGTTACAACCTTTACTTGGTTAGAAGAACGCAGTTTTCACTTTTCGCTTCTCATTGCATAGCAACGGTTGTTAGTAGTTCCGTCACTTCAGTTGTGGGGCGACCTGGCATCTGGCAACCTGGCCAGTTCGCAGTACTGGCCTGGCCAACGCCAAAGGAGGATAATCCTGAATACTAGGTGCTCCATAGACGGGGGAACCAAAGGCCCTTGCTCTCCTTGCGTTAGCTTGGGGAGGGCTAAGGAAGTTAGCTTTATGCCACCCAAGGTTCTACGTCAGAGAGGGGCGCGGTCTCCTGTGAAATTACGTCTTCGCAGAAGGAGGCGGCAGCCAATGGCAGTTCTTACCTAACCTTATATAGCCATGTCGATCAATTTACCTTAGCTTTACTTTTTTATTAGACTTCGATACCTGAACTTAAAATAATATCTTGTACTTTATAGGTATTTACTTTTTAATATCAAAATATAATGATCAGACTTTTGTATTGAAGCCTGTCCCGGATTTACCCGACTTTTTTAAACAATGTTAATAACATGTTCCAATATATTTTGAAAGTAAGATCTCCTATACAAGCTAATTTCATAGCTGTTGAAGAGACCGGGTGAAGCTTGCTTCCATTTTCTTCCTTATCATCACCATCAGATGAGATGAAGGCAATTAAAGCTTCCTTGTCGTGTTTAAAAAATCCTTACGGAAAAATACAAATAATCACCGGTGTCTCTTTAAAATAATATTTCTTCAACATATGCCCTGTATCATTTTCAAAGCTCTATACCAATAAACGTAACACAGGTAGAGGGTCCCGATAAAAACAAAATTCAACCCAAACCCAATATTTGGTCGAAACATAACCAGGCCGTCCGGAAGCGAGCGAAAAACACTCTAACCGGGACAGGGTTAATCTCGCTCATATCGGACGGATTTGTTAATGTCGTCCTTTGTCACGTGACACCCAGATTATCGCTGTAGCCCGTTAAATTTCATGGCAAAGAAGCCGGTCAGCTCGTTAGGATGCGCGCTTAATGCGTTCCGAAGTCGTGTTTTTGTACGTCGAACGATTTTTGTTAAAGGAGGCTTTATAATGTGCTCCTTAATTACGAAAATAAGGTCCTACATTATAATCGTCAAAACTAGCGAAATAAAATTTATTTATTTATTTATTCATTCAGTAAAATTTGTGGACTAAATAAAATAACTAAATAAAATTCATATAAGTACGTAAAACAAAGACACCAATAACTCATAAGAACGTGGGCTGGACCAATTTTTATGACCTCTGATTTGTTGGATTTAGCTTCGTTCTAAGATAATATTAAAACATCGTTAAAATTAAGAAAAAATACGAAAAAAATATTTTGTATGGAATGGGAACGGATTCTCTGATTTCGTTTTTTTTTTGTTATTCGTCTCAATCTCGAGACGTTTCAAATTTGGTTGTCAAGGCTGACAAGCAAATATCATACTTTCAGAAAATACAGAAAGTGTTGCTTTCAACTAATTCACCTAAACTATGTTACATTTTCTCAATCATGCTACGATATACGGCTGTATATTATACAACCTTCTTTGGGATAAGTGTTACTTGCAGCACTTGGCTAGGCATCGGCCAGCAATTTCTTATCTGGCGTGCTTGAACGGTCGGCAATGTAATTTGATAATGTAACAAACTTCTTTTAAGACTGAAGTACATAATTACTGAGGAAGCAACTCACTTGATTTTATTTCAATGTCGAACTGGCAGGACAAGAAGAATGCTATATTATGTTACGAGTATTTACATGAATTGAAAAGCAAAAAAAAGCGGTATTTGCACGCGGCTTTACTTTTGTGTCTATTGTTGTCCATTATGTTATATTTAAATGTTTAGAATGAGCTCATTGAGTGATGATGATATTATAACACCGCCCGAAATTCAAGAAGCGCCAAAGGCAATTATTGAAAAAAATTGCCACCGAAATCGAGGGACGCATACTTGAAAACGTAAAAAAAATAATGGAAAAATGGAAGAAAATCTAAACCGCTGCCTATTTTGGTGAAATGGCATAATGGGTATTCAATATTAAAATGATAACTAATTGTGTCACGTCAATAAGTGCTTGTATCTGTATTGAATAATAGTAGATTGTTGGACTCATAACCCAAGGACATTATAATAGGTCGCTTACGAGGTGCGTAATCTGCTTTCATTTCAACTTCATCTACTAAGTACATATTATTAAAAATAAATAAAAAACTGAACTTGACTGTAGACAAAATTATTTATTTATGACAAAAAAATCAAATTGTTTTTTCATCTTGAAGGTAGTGACTACACTACTGTGGTGGTCCACAAAAAAAAACTCACCATCATGTACAACACAAAACCCTTATTTCTTACCGTCAACAATGTTTGTGCACCAAAATAACACTTAATTTCACTGCACAATAGTCACTGGAATACAATTTTTGAATTATTAAAATAAAAGCTGCCCGTCGCCATTGAAGCCATTTTTTAACCGACTTCAAAAAAGGAGGAGGTTCTCAATTCGATGCGTATGTTTTTTTTTTGTGTGTATGTTACGCGATTACGCCGCCAGTTGTGGACCGATTTTCAAAATTCTTTTGTGTTCGATAGAGTACACTCCAAGGGTGGTCCCATGGTCACCAAAGTCAGGATCTGATGATGGGATCCCATGAAAATCGAGGAAAACCCTTAAATTTGAAGGTGTTTCCAACGTGTTTTGTGTGTATGTTACGCGATTACTCCGCCAATTGTGGACCGATTTTCAAAATGTTTTGTACCTATTCTTATATTATTTTTAACTTTTCGTTCTTTTGAAGTCGGTTTTTATTTTTTGTAAAATATTTTTTTTTACAATAAGATTGGCTTTGTACGATCTTATCTAACTTATTTTGCGCATGTGTAGTATTTCTTTGTGACATTTATACAGCTTCATCTTATACAGGCACTCAAACCTCTTTGAAAAAATGCCTACATTTTTTTAAACAATCTTCTTGTGACATCTTTGTAAATTGGAAACAAACACGACAGGGCATTAATGTTGAAGTTATTAATGAAATTTCATTCAACGTTTCTGGGAATCATTTGAATCTTCAAGTCCGGAATTACTGATTTACCCTTCTCTAAATTTGACAGTTCACGGCGATCAACTGCTTCATCATGTCGTATTTTGGTGGCCAAGCTACGGGGGTTAGCCAGCGTAATATAGAAGGCCAATTTTTCCACGTCTAGGCCTTGTTTACGGAGACGCGGGGCGTTGCGCGGCGCGGCCCGAGGCGCGGCCCGCACAGAATTCAAACATATGGCGTTGTATGAGTGCGTTTACGGAGAAGCGATTTTACACGCCTTTGCTTGAAATGGCGCGTTTTTTACGACCGAGCCCGTGGATGGCACCGCCGCGTCTTACGCGGCGTTTATCGCGGCGGCGCACGCAGCGACAATTCTCGATGAAGCGATGCCCGCCGCGTGCTTCGCTACACGCTTGAGGATGCGCCGCGGGTGCCGCGGTGGGCATCGCGGCGGGCATCGCGGCGGGCACCGCGGCGGTCGCCGCCACGCTTCCCGTCTCGTATCTCTATGAACAACATCGTATATTGCCCTATGTTTGTGTTTACTCGTGCGATTATGAGTGCTGCTGCACGCGCCGCCCCACCGTAAACAGAAAAAACGTCGGACGCGCCGTGAGACGCCACGCCACACGTCTCCGTAAACGAGGCCTAAGGAGACGACATGTAGACAAGTGCATTAAAGCAATTGCAGTTAAACATATTTGAATTCATCATCACAGCTCATATACTCGTACGCCCCCACCGAGGGGCTTGTGCCTACCCTAACTAGTTAGGGCGATTAGGCCTTAGTCAAACCACGCTGCCCGGTGCGGATTGGTTGACTTCACATACACCTTTGAATTACTTTGCAGGTGTATGCAGGTTTCCTCACGATGTTATCCTTCACCGTAGGAGCGTCAAATAAATTACATATAAAATTCGTGAAACGAGAAACATATTGGTACATGGCAGGATCGATCGCGGGCCTCCCGATTCTACTCGGGGCACAGTCCGTGCCGAGGTCACAGCGCCACCGACGCTCTATATTTCAATTATGTCCTACTTTTGATCCCTAATTTAAACTAAGATTATCGGTTAATTCAGACGGATTGGAAAATTTTTAATCTTATTATAAGACAAAACCACACACTCGTGGACCATTAAAATAATAACAACATCGAATTATGTTGAAAGAATATAAACGCAGCCTTTATCTGATTAAAAGAGAACAACCAATCGGTTTCTTGTTTACGTTAACAATACTTTCTGCTGGATGGAATGGTTCTAGAAAACTCTGTCCCAAAGTGAGTTAGCACACTGGAGGAGAGGCGACTTGAATATATCGTTAAACGTCATACGAAATAAAGCAGGTTAAATTAACAGGCAAAGTCATATACTTGCTGCTCACTTTGAGTTTACCGCTGTGTAATGACAGCACAGACAAAAGTCGCCATACTAAACGGGAGTGCATTAAGAGGTAATGGCAAGCTCGAAATGAATGACAAGTGTTTATAAGAGGAAAATAAATAGCAAGTCCCGAACTCTGCGCTCGATGCCTTAATGAAGGAGCACTTTTGGCTCAAAGTGGAATTCCGTGGAAGGATTCCTAGCTTCATCGGATTGGTACAAAATTTACCTACATCATTTTACTCACATTGCCTATAATGTTGAATATACTAACATAATTGACTATGTTAGTATATATAACTTTATTGGCTCTATATAACGATGGACGCGGTGGCCCTCCTCAAGAGGTGGACTGAGGAGGCCAGAGCTCGTGGGGAGACTATTGTTGCGGTGTCTCTTGACATCCGCAATGCCTTCAACAGCCTGCCCCACGATTGCATAAAAGAGGCACTACGCTTCCACAGGGTGCCTCCGTACCTCGGCACCCTCATGGAGAATTAACTGCAAGGCAGGTCCATCCTCTACGATGGGCCAGATGTGCGCGTCCATACGTGGGTAATGGAGGCAGGTGTACCCCAGGGTTCCATACTAGGTACTCTACTATGGAACCCGGGGTACAACTGGGTCCCGAGGCAACCTTCTTCCACGAATGAAGGTCGTCTGCTTCGCTGACGAGACGCTCGTCGCGGCGAGAACTAAAACGGGGGAGGAAGCGGCCCACCTTGCATCGGTCGACACCTCTTTGGTTGTCCGACGCATCCGCCTCCTGGGTTTGGATGTGGCTCTTGAAAAAATGAGAGCTATGAGTTTCTACGCCCTCCGTCGCAGGACTCGGGTACGAAGCATCGGTAGTGGGGGCTTCGAGTCCGAGTGAAGGGGGTTCGTATACCAGTTGAGGCGCATCTCAAGTACCTCGGCCTGGTTCTAGACCCCCGATGGAGTTTAGAAAAACATTGAATTCACCAATTTGTGATAGCTGCCATCTTGGATTTTTTCAAAGTGTACTGTTTTCTACAAGGCAAGCCCTTCCATTTGTAATACATATTGTGTTGGTTGTACAAAATTTTGTAATCCGCCATTTTGTTATAGAGGCCATTTTGGATTTACACTGATAATAATAGTTATTTATGCATAGTTGCGTTGTCATCAGAACCAAAGGTGTATGCCAAATTTCAGCTCAATTGCAAGTGGCAAGTGAGTCAAATATAGCTTGACAAAAATAACCTTTTGACCGATTCTGACTTTGGATTTGATAGAATAGCTTGTATTATACCAACACCATGTTGGTATAATACAAGCAAAATACCTTTATTTCGACTTTGTTGTTGACACAATCGATGTAAAATGCATGCCTTCAATTTTATTACGTACTAGCTGTGCCCGCGGCTTCGTCCGCGTGGAATAGTAACTTTTGGCAAAAAGTAGCCTATGTTATATAATTAGCTATCTATTAGTGAAAGTCCCGTCAAAATCGGTCCAGCCGTTCCGGAGATTAGCGGGAACAAACAGACAGACAGACAATTTTTTTTTAAATTGTGTTTTTGTTATTGATACCCGATATACATTCATACCCATTTAGTAAAAACTTGTTATATTGACTTTTTTTTTTTAAATCTTTATTAAAGAAAAAAAGGGGTTTGTTCAACATTGAACATGTCACCCCTGTAAAAACTTCCAACAACAACAACTCTAGACATTACATGCATTATCACGATTTTTAATGGCTATAGCTACTAATTTATACAACATTTTAGCAGAGTTTGAGGCTGGAAAGGACAAAATGGTGTTACACCATCCAACGTTATAAGGATTGATATTGAATTTGGCTTTAATCCTATGCCTAAATTCTTCATTCCGAACACACTCCATTAAAACGTGCTGGACATCTTCTACAACTTCACACTCTGTACAATTAACAGAGCTGACTTTGCCCATCATGTGTGCGAACTTATTTAATGGAATGTGTCCGGAACGAATTCTACAGCTCATAGTGATTTCACTTCTTCCCATATTAGCTTGATCAAACCAAAGACATCGAGGGAGTTCAGGTTGGATGGTCCTGTACCAGATTCCCTTTGTCAATGATCTCTCATTAAAATATTCTGACCAGATTTTAAGGCAATGATTTTTAATTATAAACAAAAGATTCGAGTAGACTGGAAGACAATCAAAGAGAATACCCTCGATAACAGCCTCACTTGCTAGACTGTCAACCATTTCGTTACCATACAAGCCAATGTGAGAAGGAATCCATTGCAAGGTGATTTTAATATTATTAACTTAAAGCTCAATTAGACAATCTAAAATTACATAGGCTAGGGGAAGACCCCTCACTGTAGAAGTACAATGCATCAAGTGTTGTAAGGCGCTTTTTGAGTCTGAAAGTACTACAAATTTATTGCTTACATTACTGCCTAATGATTTAATGTACGACAGTGCCTCCGCAATGGCTATTAATTCAGTATGCATAATAGAAATACAATTATTAGGTACAGAAAACTTCATACTATCCCCTGTCTGTATATCAAAAAATGCTGCACCTACACCTTTGTTATTTTTGGCGCCATCTGTATAAATTTTATAAAAGTCAGAATAATTTTCAGTAAGGTATTTATAACATAAACCAAACAACATCGTGGAATTATGGTAACGTTTGGGATCGTGAAGACCAGTAATTTCTGTGTTAATAACACTATTAATGTCAATGCTACTTACCCATGTGTTTAAGTTAAACATTTCCAGTGTATTATTGCAATAAAAATGTAATGTTTTGAAATTACTATGCGTTGTTACTAGCAAAGGTTTTTTTTTGCGATTCCAATAATAGTTAGAGCATAGTTGAGATAAACTTTCTAATATTTTAATGAAGGAGTTTGGATCGAGAGATTTAGCTATTTACCAGCTAGGTAACAACGCCGAACAAACAAAGGTTGTAGCATAAGTTCAGATTCCATAACATGAATGGGTGTACTTCTAATAAATCCCCCTATTAATCTCAGGAAAATATTCTGAATTTTATCCAATCTTACAGTGTTGCTTGTACAGCTATTATCATATAAAAAACAAGCATAGTCCATGCGACTTCTAACGATAGATAAATATAATTTTCTCAAATGACTCGGATGAATTCCCCAACCAGAACCTCTTAACATTTTGAAAATATTTATAAATTTCATAGTTTTTTCTCTGATCTCATTAATGTTCTTAGGCCATCTCAAAGAGCGATCTAACCAAACACCCAAATATTTGACATGTGGAGCAATTTCTAGGGGTGAGCCATTAATATTCAGGTCAACATCTTGTTGATGATGTTTAGTTGTAAAAATACAGATTTTACTTTTATTTGCAGAAATATCTAGACCCAGCTCAGAAAGAAGACCAGATAAGTCATTAAGGCTTTTCTGCATAATTCTTTGTCCTTCAGATAGTACATTACAAGTTGTGTATAAGACGAAGTCGTCTGCATATTGAGATATATATACATTATTTTCAAGACTTTTGCAGATCCTTATTGTTAAAATATTAAACAATAGCGGTGAAAGGGGATCACCCTGAGCGAGACCTTGACATGTTATCCTGCTTATACACTTCGATTCACATTGTATTCTTAACTGGCGTTCCTTAAGAAAATTCCACAAGTATAGACAAATCCTAGATCCAACCTTTAGTGAGATTAAGACATCTATGAGGACCTTGATATCTACATTATTGTATGCATCATTTATGTCAATAAAACAACCAATTGTTGATTGTCTATTAGAAAATCCTATTTGAATACGTGATATGAGACAGCTTAAGCAATCTAAACAACTTCTGCACTTCCTAAAGCCTACTGTATTCATCGATAGCTCTCTGTTCCTCTCCATATACCACTCCAATCTTTTATTAATAATCGAATGAAATATCTTGCAAATGCACGTCATTAATGATATCGGCCTCAAAGAAGATACTAGGTTTGGGTCCCTGTTAGGTTTAGGAATAGCAATAATGTTGACAATTCTCCACTGTGAAGGGACAAAACCAAATGATGAAACAATTGAGTTAAAAGAAGTTTTCCATTAAATGGGAGGTTTTTAATCATGGAGTAGGTAATGTCGTCATATCCAGGAGATGTATCCTTTGTTTTAATACATTTGTTTAATTCATGCATAGAGATATTCTGCTCCAGTATAGCATTACTTTGTACAAATTGTGGCGGTCTAGAAGAGGCTGAATCAGGAGCAAGATTTTGAAGAAGTTTGTATGCTTTTCCACTATCTATAATATGATTTTGCGAGCATTTAGAACCTTTTAACCATTTAAGTTTTTTCCACATATCAGAAACCGTTACATTTTGATCTATGGATGTGCAGAATTGATACCATGCTTTAGATTTAGCTTGCCGTATAAGTTTTTGAGTTTCTTTTATTTTATTTTGTAGCAAATTTAAGTTTGACGGGTTTGGATTTCGGCGGAATGCAGATAAGGCAAGTCTACGTTCTGCCACTGACTTTGAAAGGTTTGCATTCCAATATGGTTTGGATGAAAACGATGAATCGGGACTATTATTAATTTTTAAAAGAGGAATGTGAATATCCGCTGCTAAGTTAATATACTCTAGGAATAAGTCATATGTTTTTTGAAGATCTGGGAAGAAAGTAAAATTAGTAAACAAATCTTGTAACAGTTTTGAGTAAGACTCCCAGTCTGCCTTTCTATAATTTCTTTTTATTAACATACTTGCCCTCACACAGTTTTCAGAAGAAATTTTAATAATCAAATGGGCACTACCGAGAGTTTCCTTTAATACAGACCAATTAAAATTTAAGGCAATGTCTGAAGTAACCAGCGATAAATCAGGAGACGATTCCTGTAAGAAACCGTTAACCAACTTAATACGCGTACTTTCGCTATTGTTTAAAACCACGTAAGAATGATCCGTAAGCACGTCAAAAATTTGGGTACCTCTGATATCTGTTTTACACGACCAATTACTATGGTGTGCATTAAAATCACCTAAAATAATTGTATTTCTATCAAAAGTAGAAAATAATTGATTCCAATCTGAGGCATTGGTTCGTACAGAAGGTGCACAATAAATTGATAAAATATTTTGTACAAAAGGGATATTAAAAATTCTTACGTGTGTAATTTCTATGCCGGAATTGTTGATACAGAAATTTTCTCGTTGAGCTTTAATAGATTTATGCGTAAGAATTGCTACACCGCCATATGAGTCATATCTGTCGTGGCGATAATTATTATAATTACCTATTTTAAGTCGACTGTCCGGCTCTAGCCATGTCTCAGATACGGCAGCAATATGAATTTTTTCTTTTATCAACAATTCCGACAATGACAATAATTTAGGTTTCAGGCTTTGTGCATTCCACTGAATAATATTTATCACAGTTTTTTTGTTATTACCCATTAAAGAAATTAAACAAAGTCTGCAACAAAGATGAGTCAGATATTGTATCAACCGATAGAAGAATTAGCCATTCTATACATAATTTTAAAATATTTTGAATTTTATTTTGTATGGATAAATTTTTTATAAAGATAACCTCCTTTATTCGCGAGATTAGCTCTACAAAGCTAATCTTTGGCTTCTTTTCGGGACTCTCATTACACCTTCTTGAATAGTCATTATTTTGATAATTTTCATACGTAGACGATGATTCCGAATTATATCCCGATCTAGCTTGATGGTCAAGAGTTTTTCTATGCTTTTTCTTGTTCACTAGTTTTTTATTTTGTTGTGGTGATGCAGGAACATGAGAAACATCTTGATGGTCTTCTGCAGGGATTTTCACAGCTGTGGCGTATGTAGGGGTATTTTCAGTAGACTTAATTTCGGTCATAAAGAGAGAGTGTGTCTTAATGTTAGCCATGTACATGTCGTTTTCTACTATAGATGGGGAAGGTGGAACATACATTGTTTGGGCTTTTTTATATGTACAGTTGAATTCTGCCATAATATTGCGTATTTTTTTCTCTTTAAGATACGCAGGACATGTTTTAGACAGCGCCATATGTTTCCCGTGACAATTTACACACCTAAAAGATTGGGTTTCACAATTAGAATGGTTTTCTCCACACTTAGGGCATATTGTTTTATTAAGATTGCACATTTTTATAGTATGACCTAGTCTCCAACATTGTGAGCATTGTGATACTCGAAAAACGTAGGGTTCAACTCTGATTCTTAAACTATCAACGTAAACAAAGGCCGGCAGACTATTTCCTCTAAAACATAATTGTACTGCTTCGCTAGGCCACCAGCCATCCTTATTTCTCTCTCTACGGTTTAAGCGCTTAACAGAAATTAGTTCAAATTGTTCTGGGCATGAAATGCTCTTATAAATATCCTTATCTTCCAGGTCTATATCAACATCTTTAATGACGCCATATGAAAAACTAACTTCCATGTCTTTGTGAAGTTTCCACCATAGCCACAAATTTTTCGCACATAAACATTTTTCTTAGGCTTGTTTCGTCTTGAAATTGTATACGTACTCTAAAGGGATTAATGTACTTAACTCGGATAATATTATCAATTTTCTCAGTCTTAAGAAGTTTTGCCAGTGCAAAAGATTTCGGTAATTTTTCTTTATGGGATATTGTTATTTCAAAAAGTGACATTTCCTTATTAGGAGACTCAGAGTAACGTATTTTTTTCTCTTTACCCTTATTACCAACTATTTGCCATTCACCCTCTAGTTCCTCCTCCTCTCTGTTTCTTTTGATAGCTCTGTTCAGCTGAGTACCCTCACTTTCGAATATTAATGAATCTTGTGTTGATTCCGCAATGTTTATTTCATTATTATAAACGGTAATATCTTCTTCTATATCACTCGCCATAATGAATCACTACTGTACAAAGCAACTTGTAAGATCGGTGTGCACCGCACCAGGTGCGGGCCGCGATATCACTGAATACTCCAATAAACAGTAGACAGATCGCAGTATTTACGAAAGACGCGACCTCTCGTAACGGTGCCGTCACGAGAACTGGTTATATTGACATTACAAACAGACACTTCAATTTTATTTATTTGTATAGATTATAGGTACTATGCTGTCCGATTCTTGTGTATATTTGGAGGGTAGTGGAATAATCCACTGACTCAGTGTTGCATCTAGTTAAGTTAGTTAGCCGTTCACCCTCGCCATCGGCACACCTGCGCAGACGTTCTGCTGCCCAAGCTCAAGAAATACCGTTCCGTGAACGTTTCAAGTTATTATTGTTAAATCCTAATTAGTTACCTCGTTCGACAAGTGATTGCTGTGCTGTGCTTACAAATCAAGGATTGCGGTGCCTGACACAAACGAGGTGGTGGTTGCTGCTGGCTGATGTGGCATCAGGTTAGTGGTGACTTCTTACTGCCCTCCTTATAGCACAGGAATCGATCTACTTATTACAAACAGCATTGTTCATATTTTTCTCTTTTATACAGTCCATTATATGCTTATACCTTTTCACTATCTGAGCCGAAGTATCGCACATTTTTTGGTCCATCGTGCCACATAATTGACACGTAAATATATATGTGAATACATATTTTATACATTTATGTATATAAATACATGTTTTTATATACAAATCCTTATTTAAGCCTGTGAGCCGTGGTCATTTCATCGCTATACATCGTTACCTTTCAGAACGCATTTCATAAATATTTCTATACATATACATGTTTTTGTTCATGAAGTACTTATTATTTACCTTATTTGTACCTCATAGTGTACAATTTAAATTATTTTCGTACTAAAATCAAACAACGTGGTATAGTATAAATTTCACGTAACTGTTCATTTGATAAACAAAATGGCGCCACCGAAGGAACCCGAGCATGCTATTGATTCTAAGCTACAATTGTTAATAAAACGAAAAGAAAGAATGTTTGAACAAATACAGCAAATTCACGATTGCATGAGAAATTTATCGGATAATACTGATAATCAAGCATTATTTCTTTTACGTGCATCCGAAATCGATTCCCTGCGAGTTTCATTTGAAAAAATTATTTTTCAAATTTTCGATTGCGAAAATGTTAGTTTTCCTGAAACATCTGGTAAAAGTCATATTTCTCAAGAACTAAATAGTTTCGATGAGTTATATTTTCGTATAAAATTGTGCGTATCGAAACTTGAACCTATCTTACATGTGAATAAGGATGAAAATTCCACAACAAATAATCATTCGAGACCGCGTCTGCCTAAATTGGAACTATTCACATTTGACGGTAACATTGAAAACTTTACCACATTTTACGAGACGTTCTGTTCATTGGTACATAATCAACCGCACATTCCTAAAATTGATAAATTCCATTATTTATTATCGTGCACAAGGGATTCGGCATTAAATATTGTTAAAAGCATCCCGATTACAGCAAACAATTATGATGTCGTTTGGCAAAGTTTGCTAGATCGATACCAAGATAATCGAATGTTAGTAAATAAATACTTGGATAAAATGTTAAACTTCTCCCCATTAACCAAAGAATCACCCCATTCATTAAATTCTTTTATAGAAACATTTGATCACTCATACAAGGCAATTCATTCATTAAAATTAGACGATTTAAGTGGATATGTCTTATGTCACATAGCACTTCGCGCGTTAGATCCGCATACTCGTAAACTTTTCGAACAAAGTCTCAATCAAAATTCAATCCCGTCATTTAATGATTTGATTTCATTCATTCAAAATCATGTCAAAGTTCTCGAGCACTCTTCTTCATTTACATGCAATAAAAGTAATATTCAAAATAAAGAACTTAATAAAATACAGCGAAATAAATATGACAATCATAATAAAAATATAATAAATAATTTTACAAATAAAAACTTCACGCATACATCATCCGTGATGCAACATGCAAGACAAATATGCCTACATTGTGGTGAAAATCATATGATTTTCCGTTGTCAAAAATTTCGCAAATTAAATACTGAAAACCGCAGTAATCGTGCTGATGCATTGAAATTATGTCGTAACTGTTTGAAACAAAACCATTCCGTGAATGATTGTAAAAGCGAATTTTGCTGTATGGTTTGTCAATCACGACATCATACATTATTGCATATTAACGTGAACGATGTTAGTGAGAGTGGGAAGCCCGCGCACTCGTCCGCGCCCGCTCGTGGTAATGCCGCTTCCTTATCAAGTTTCGCGCAACTGCACGCGTCTGACTTATCACTCGAACGTAATAATTGTGCTGCATTTTCGCAGAACTATACAGTTATTTTAGGGACAGCTGTTGTTCATGTTAAGGATGCGTTGGGTCTGTATCAACCGTGTCGAGTGCTCATTGACTCGGGAGCTCAAACTAATTTTATTACCACAGATTGTGCTCAAAGATTAGGATTTTCTCCTCGTAAATGTTCATATAATATTTATGGTTTAGCAGGAGAGATTGTAAGGAACTATGGCATGACATCCTTCGTCGTTAAGCCACGACACTGTGACACACCCAACTTTAATATTGACGCTATAATTTTACATAAAATAACATCCGATTTACCTACATGCACAATTCCCGGTAATGTTATGATTAACTATCGCAATCTCTTATTAGCAGATCCAAACTTTCATCAACCGTCACGTATTGACATAATTTTAGCAGGTGATGTATTTCCTCACATTTATGATGGTAATAAAATTATGTTCAGTTCTTCTATACCCACTGCACTCAGCAGTGTGTTCGGGTATATAATAAGCGGCAAACTCGAATTGCCCTCTAATAAAATAATAAATGATTCCAACGTGGTAGCGTCTACAACCTCATTGGTGTCGTACACTATTGAGCCCGACGACTTAGATAACACATTAAAGTCGTTTTGGGAAGTCGAATCATTGCCTTCGGAGGAAAGGTTTGACCCGCTTGATGAGCTTGCTGAAAAAATGTACACCTCAAAATATTATCGTGATGATACCGGTCGATATATTTCACCACTCCTTTTAAAATCTAATAGTGAAGTCCTTGGCGATTCCTATGACATCGCATTGAAACGGTTGCTGCAAGTAGAACGCCGACTCGCTCGCACGCCTATTTTACAGCAAACTTACGTAGATTTTATGAAAGAGTACGAAGACTTAGGTCATATGGAACCTTACACAGGTACTGTGCCTTCTAAATATCTCATACCACACCATTACATTCTACGTCCTTCCAGTACCACAACGCCCTTGCGAGTGGTATTTAACGGTTCAGAGAAAACTACCTCTGGTACATCTTTAAACGATGTTCTTTTGACCGGCAAAAAATTACATTCGGATATCGTAAAAATTTTAACAAATTTTCGGTTATACGACGTGTGTCTTACAGCTGACATATCAAAGATGTACCGTGCCGTATTGATTGATCCCTCTGAGCGACAATACCAGCACATTCTATGGCGTGATTCACCTGATAAGCCAGTCCAAATCTACGAATTAAAGACAAACACGTATGGCCTTCGTAGTGCGCCCTTTATTGCTGTGCGTACGTTACAACAGCTTGCGCACGACGAACATCACAAGTACCCAGCTGCGTGTAACATTCTTCTTCAAGGCTTCTACGTAGATGATCTGCTCTGGTCTTGTTCATCAGTAGAAGAAGCGTGCCTATTACAAGACGAACTCATGTCTCTTCTCAAGTGTGGCGGTTTCGAACTTAGGAAGTGGGCCAGTAACTGCCCTGACCTTTTAACGAGAATGTCATCAGAACAGGTTTCCGCTATTAATTTTCATGATGATTCAACATCATCTTCTATAAAAGTTTTGGGTTTGAATTGGCTTCCCACATTAGATAGTTTCTCATTTGTGTACCATCTCACTGATAATAGTTTTACAAAACGATCAGTACTAAAACTTCTTGCTAGTATATTTGACCCTATTGGATTTCTTACGCCATGTACATTTGTTGCTAAATGTATCATGCAAGACTTATGGAAAATAAGCTTAGGCTGGGATGAACCACTGCCTTTCGAATTTAGTAATAAATGGCAAAAGTTTTTAAATGAACTACCATTATTAGCTAATTTGCAAATTGATAGACATATTTTAATTTCAAAATTTACTCTTGTCCAGTTGATAGCATTCTGTGATGCGTCATCACGTGGCTATGCTGCATGCATCTACGTTCGTAGCGTAGATATAGATGGCAACGTAAAAATTCGTTTGCTCATCAGTAAATCTAAAGTTGCCCCTTTAAAAATTATGTCTATCCCTAGATTGGAGCTAATGGCGGCCTTTCTCTTATCAAAATTAGTGAAATTCGTTTTAAATTTTTTAACTTGCCCAATTAATTCTATTATTGCACTTAGTGACTCAAGCATTGTTCTATCGTGGCTTCAAACTGCGCCTTACAAATTAAAAACATTTGTTGCTAACCGCGTTAGTCAAATTATAGATATTGTCCCACCAAACTGTTGGCGTCACGTAAATAGTAAAGATAATGCTGCGGATATTTGCTCGCGCGGTCAGCTTCCTAAACATTTTGTGGAGGAAGCCAAAACTTGGTGCGAAGGTCCCAGTTGGTTACTGGATTCGCCTGACGTGTGGCCCACTAGTACATTTTTTGTTAAAAATGAAAATACGGTTCCAGAGCTAAAACCTAATGTCGATTCATTTGTATTTTATTCTGATAATACTAAATATATTAACGATCTCGAACAAAATTTTAATAAAATCTCTAGTTTCCGTAAGCTTCAAAATGTAATTGCTTGGTGCCACCGATTTATAGATAATTTAAAACAAAAAAAATGTGATCGAAAGTTTGGTCCACTCTCTGTAACTGAAGTACGGCAGAGTCACAATACAATCATGCGCGTCATACAAACTAATTATTTTTCCTCCGAAATAGAAACATTATCTAAGACAAATTACGTGTCTTCTCTGCGTAAATTGAGTCCCTTTTTAGACCCTTCCGGATTTCTCAGGGTGGGGGGTAGACTTTCTCAATCATCGCTCGCCTATAAAATTAAACATCCACTGTTATTGCCTAGAAAATGTCACACAACATATTTATTAATTGACTTTTATCATCGACTGTACTTGCATGTTGGTCCTCGGGCATTGCAAGGAATTTTATGTAAACAATATTGGATTGTTAATGCTAGGAACGCTATTCGTTCTATATTGTCCAAATGTCGTGACTGTTTTAGACTGCGACCCTCAAGTGTGCAGCCTCATATGGGTAATCTACCTGCAAGTAGATTAGAGTCTAAGAAGGCCTTCAACCACGTTGGTTGTGATGTAGGCGGACCATTGTTTATTAAGGAAAGTTTGCGTCGTAACGCAAAAATTCACAAAGCATATCTTTACCTATTTGTATGTTTCTCTACAAAAGGCGTCCATCTCGAGGTACTTAGTGACCTGACTTCAGACTGTTTCCTCGCAGCATTTGATCGGTTCGTGGCTCGACGGGGTTTGTGCTCGTGTCTTTACACCGATTGTGGTACCAATTTCGTTGCAGCAGCAAAACATTTGAAGTTGGTTCACGATTTTTTAAATAATCGTCAATGTCAAGATGAAATTGTGAAAGGTTTAACGTTTCGTCAAATAGAGTGGCGATTTAATGCTCCAAGTGCTCCAACTATGGGTGGCCTTTGGGAGGCAGGCATTAAATCGGCCAAGCACCACTTATATCGAACAGTGGGAGAGAAATCCCTAACGTTCGAGGAATTAACAACATTATTTTATAAAATAGAGGCGATAATGAATTCGCGGCCGATTTGTCCACTGTCGAATGACCCTAGTGAGTTTGAGGTGTTAACTGTAGGGCACCTTCTGATAGGCACTAATCTCCTCTCTGTCCCTGAATATGATATGGATGACGTACCTTTGAACAGATTGTCCCGTTGGCAAACTATTCAAAAGATTTCACAATCCTTTTGGAAACGTTGGTCGGATGATTATCTGCATACTCTCCAACAGCGAGAGAAGTGGTTTACATCTCCGCCCAATGTCAAGGTTGGGGATTTAGTTGTAATAAAATCTAATATGACTCGATCTTTACTATGGCCGCTTGGGAGAATAGAATATGTTCACCCAGGGGTTGATAACATTGTTCGCGTTGTTACGGTGCGCACAAAAAACGGTGTTTTTAAAAGACCCGTGAATAAAATCTGCCCTTTACCGTATGCTAATTAAATACCTTTTTTTGTTTTATGCTTGTTTATTTTAAGAAAGCCAAATTATATTTATTTTACCTACTAATTAAGTTACGCGTAGTTTTACTTTAGTATGAAAAATATTCTTAGAGTAAAGTTTCCTTTAGTTCATTGTATGAACAATATCCATAAAAAAATAGCAACACATTAATTTACTATATACTTTCCTTACACATTAAATACACACATACTGGAAATCAATAACATGATTTCGGTGGGGGGTATGTCCGATTCTTGTGTATATTTGGAGGGTAGTGGAATAATCCACTGACTCAGTGTTGCATCTAGTTAAGTTAGTTAGCCGTTCACCCTCGCCATCGGCACACCTGCGCAGACGTTCTGCTGCCCAAGCTCAAGAAATACCGTTCCGTGAACGTTTCAAGTTATTATTGTTAAATCCTAATTAGTTACCTCGATCGACAAGTGATTGCTGTGCTGTGCTTACAAATCAAGGATTGCGGTGCCTGACACAAACGAGGTGGTGGTTGCTGCTGGCTGATGTGGCATCAGGTTAGTGGTGACTTCTTACTGCCCTCCTTATAGCACAGGAATCGATCTACTTATTACAAACAGCATTGTTCATATTTTTCTCTTTTATACAGTCCATTATATGCTTATACCTTTTCACTATCTGAGCCGAAGTATCGCACATATGCCATTAAGCAGAAGTGGGCGATATGAACAGTATCAGATTTTTGAAACTCTACATATATGTTAGTTATATCGCCAATCAATTAAGCGGCTGAAATGATACTACATATTCCCAATATTAATATTGCTAATATCATGTGAATCGTGCAGCGCCGATCATCGCATGGAGTTCGATATCGAGTTTAGTTAATTTACAGAATAACTTTTAAATACGCCTGCGTTGGTTTAACCGTTATTTAACCAATCGAAATGTTAAATTTAATAATAATATTTAATCAATTCACCAATAATAAAATTATTTTAGCAAAACAAGTAAATTCCCATATCAATGCAGTCAGCCCAAGTCTGGTTCAAGTTTCCTTCAGGAAAGTATATGTGATAATCATTCATTCCTAAAACTTATGTTTAGAACAAAGGTTAGAACTTATGTCCCCAATATAAAATGTATGTTTGCACTAGAGCAGAAAAATCCCTACTAACCGCTAAAAAATAATACGCATTGGATCATATAGAATCGTTAAACTATCAGGTTCTAAAACTTAGCTTCTAAATCCGATATCGATATATTATTTATAGTTACGATTTTATATCCTACAAAACAGATACTTCCCACCTCTATCTGTTGGATAGTGTCCAAAGCCCAGTCTGACATCTTTTTTAATAGCTTAGCTTCAGATGAAGATACCAATTGTCTTCAAACCAACGCACACGAGGTTCCAGCTTCTGAGATCTCATAAAATTTTTCGCATCTCTGTGCAGTGAGATAAGTGCCTTAATCTTCGCTCAGCCACGTTGCTTGTTGGTTTATTTGATGAGACGCTGGCTCTGCGGTAATTCTGAGCACCATTCGGTCTCGGCGAATGACAAATATTATATTTCATTATTCATTTTAACGCGGGATATTTTCAAATAAGTATTGACCACTGTCTGTATTTTCTGTTTATTATTATATTTGGATTGTGTGAATAAAAATATCTCTAGAGTGCGGTACTTACTATAAGGTGCTTTTTCATCGAAAGCATTCGCCTGCAATGAAACGTTACTGATTTGATTTTATGCATTACGTTACAAAACTGTCCTCTTGGCAGACGAGCATTCTCTTGAAATGTAACATTTCGGATTCAATTTTGAACATTACGTTACATACTGCACAGTTTCCGTATTTCACTGTTGTGCATGTGTGTGTCCGCGGTATTTTCCAATAAACAATGTGCTACTGGCAGTCATGTGTATTACTCGTGTTCCTTATTCCCGTATCTAATATCGGTGACGAGTACCCACAATTTTAAACAAAAAGAAAACGAACCGTTGGAATGTCCCATTTTGGTATTTTATCGACATTCGACCATAATGTCCAAGATTGGAAGATTATAAAAGTTGAAAGCAAGCTTCACATATAGCGGGGCTGTCCATTGTTCCTTTATTGGTGGAAGTGAACATTGTGTTTATACCGATACATATAGTTCAGAAGCTAGTTGTTAGCCAGATATGTGTATTTGAAATTATTACCATCAATCAAAAATCTGGAGCCTCGAACTTCCAGATTTGATAGACAGTCCTAACCACAAATCCTTTTTGAAAAATTTTTCATGAATGTCCTAAATCAATATTGTATCTTCAGTCTTTCACGCTTTGATCGCCCAATGAACATAATCTGTGGTGTCTCACTACAATACAAACAATTTATTAAAATTGTAGCTCTTATGACAATGACGTAAAGTCCAAATTGCCACCACGTCAATCCACGGTTGATGAAAATTTCCCGTGGAATTTTCACTTATTCCACGGCTATCTATGCGACATACCGCCGCTCCAGAATTGTCAAGGGTGTTCGGAGCCCTCGGGATGTGTCACGCTGTATATTCCCTTCCACCGCACGTTGAGAACCAATAAAAAAGAGCGTGTATCGTATTTATTCTCGAGGAATAAACATGGAAATGCGCTACTTCTCTCTACGATGGAATACTCGTAGAATGTCGGATGTTTGTGACTCAAAGACTCTGTGTATTAAAATATCACGCTTCCTAAGAGCCCTCTAAGAGCGCACCACTCCATAACATACTCTTATAATTTGGTTTGTCTATTGTTTACTTACTGTTTGCTGATATAGAACCACAATACAACTGCAGTAGTAACAAAGGAAATTGAATTACTTGTATTACTACTTTAATTGCTTGTTTTAAATCTATACTAATATTTTAAAGCTGAAAAGTTTGTTCGATTGTTTGTTTGTCTGAACGCACTAATCTCAGGAACTACTGATTGAAATTGAAAAATTATGTTTGTGTTGGATAGTATGACCATTTACCGAGGAAGGCTATAGGCTATTTGATATCACGCTACGACTAATAGGAGCTGAGCATCAATGGAAAATGTTGCAAAAACGGGAAAAAAAACTGACTTCAAATACATTGAAAATTTAAAAATAATATAAGAATAGGTACAGACATCACACTTCTATATTGAAGTCGGTGCCAAATTTTAAGACTTTCTAGGAGATCATCGTTTGGCAATGACTTCAATATAGAAGTGTGATGTCTGTACCTATTCTTATATTATTTTTAACTTTTCAGTGTTTTTGAAGTCGGTTTTTATTTTTTGTTAAATATTTTTTATTTTTAACTTTTTAGTGAATGAAATCTTTTTAGTGAAAGAAACCCTAATTTAATACCAGATCACCTCCGGTGAGCTGGTATTAAATTAACGTTTCCCTTAATTTTCATGAGATCCCATCATCAAATCCTGACTTTAGTGACCTTGGGACCACCCTAGGAGTATACTCTATCGAATACAATAACAATTTTGAAAATCGGTCCACAATTGGCGGAGTAATCGCGTAACATACACACAAAAAAAAACATACGCATCGAATTGAGAACCTCCTCCTTTTTTGAAGTCGGTTAAAAAATGTACGACATGTTGTTATTTTCCGACATCTACGCGAACTATTGACGACACGGTTAGCGCAGAGGTCGAATGATCGCCTACTGCGCAACGGTTCGCGGGTTCGATTCCCGTACGGGACAAATATTTTGTATGACCTACAGAAATTTGTTCCGGTCTGGGTGTATGTGCATGTGATATTCTATGTTTGTAACTGCACCCACGATACAGGAGAAAATCCTAGTGTGGGGCGACGTTTTTTTTTTAAAAAAAAAGTCGCGGGCGTAGCTGGTTATTACATAAAACAGAAACATTAGCACAAAAGGCAGTCTCACTCGTATTGCCTGAATAGCAAATATGACCAAGCAACCATGGAACAATAGAAATTAAATATAATAGATACAGAGTCAAACCCTATACTCATAAACGTTACGTTACGTTAGACGGCACTGAAAAGTCTCTTTCGATCATAATAAGATCGAATCTCGACATCTGATAATGACTGAATCATATGTCGATCATCTATACTTCTATACTAATATTATAAAACCGAAGAGTTTGTTTGTTTGTTTGTTTGCTTGAACGCGCTAATCTCAGGAACTACTGATTCAAATTGAAAAATTATTTTTGTGTTGGATAGTCCATTTATCGAGGAAGGCTTTAGGCTATATAACATCACGCTACGACTAATAGGAGCTGAGCATCAATGACAAATGTTGCAAAAACGGGTAAAAAATATACGGCGAAACGTAGTTCGCTGGCACAGCTAGTATGACATATATTGTTGACTGTATTGCTCATTTATTTATAAGTACAAATATGTTAATCTCAAAATCTGTATTAAATAACTCTTCAAATAAGAATAGATAAGGTTCTACGATCGACGCCCTTTCTCCAAAAGAAATATGTGATACGCACGGCTGGTATAATTTATCGAAAGCTCTTGTGAAGTCCTAAGCCTTTCCTGCGTAGCGAGTCGAGAGATTGTCGGAACACATTTTCTAGCGTTGCTATGCTCACAGCCCTTCGCGTTTCTCTCTTTAGAATTTTTATGATCTGACAAGCGTCACAAATGTGAACATTTATAGTATGTTTGTTAATAACGCAATCCGGATTTGATTGAAACTTGAATTATTTGAATACTTTAATGAAAAATTATTCTTTCTGAAAGCGTACCTTTTGCGTTTTTCGTTTTCTATTTCAAAAGTTAAAATAAGATTTGTTGCAAGTCTTCGAACTTATGAAATAAAACGATGTTGGCAATATTGAGATCTAGTATTGATGATTCTAAATGTGTCAAAACCATATCCGTGGATTGGATATAGGAGAAGTTTGCGAAAAACAAGCGCGAACTTAAATGTGTCCCTTGGTATTTTGTATGTAAGAAATTGTGCACTATATCATTTTCACAACACTAATCTATTTAGACGACCTTTTTAATAACTTCTAGGCATGTTTCTTCCCTACTCTCCCCCTTTTTGGGGTTCCGTAGTAAACAAGGAACTCTTATAGTTTCGCCATGTCTGTCTGTTTGTCTGTCCGCGGTTCTACTATTAGTACCTACTAGAAAGCTGTAATTTGGTATGGGTATGTATATTAATCATGCCAAAAAAGTGGTAGAAAAAAATATTGAAATATTTTTTTAGGGTAGCTCTCATACAAGTAAAGTGGGAGTATTTTTTTATCGACTAACCCATCATGTGGGGTATTGTTCAATAGGTCTTTAAAAAATAATGTAAGGCTTAGAAAAACATTTATCGATTTAGGGATCCGTTTCTGAAACATTTGGTTTTAAAGTTACAGGTAAGTGTCCGGTATCTATCTGCTAAACGGTTATATATGGACACGTGAAAAAAATTACAACCGATCGACCGACGAACGACTTACTTATAAAATGTACTCGGAAAAGTAAAATTTCATTGAAAATTTGTACTGAATATAAATTTACAAACCACGTTAAGGAAATATAAAATCATTGCAGCTTTAATAATAATAATAATACCTAATTTAAAAGCAACGTATTGTGAGGTGTGAGTGTAAACTCAAAGTTGGAATTTGCAACTACGGAACCCTACACTGCGCGTTGCCCGACACGCACTTGGCCGGTTTTTTTTTTGTTTTTTTTTTTCAATTTTATTACATCAGCGTTGAAGTCTTTATATTAGTATAGCAATTTCTGAACTACTTTTTATGCATTTCTTGTTTTTTAGACATTTCAAAAAAGTATTTTTTGAAATGTTAACTGCAGGCGGCTCTGTACCAGGGTCGTCTGCTTAGGTACCTCCGTCTTACCTATTTCTGCCGCAAAGCAGCAGTGCTTGCATTGCTGTGTTCCGGTTTGAAGGGTAAGATATGGCAGTGAAATTACTGGATACTGTGACTTTACATCTGGTGTCACAAGTTGGCAACGTACACTGTGGTTCTTGTGGGGGTTGCAGTTTTGCTGTGAATCTCACAAGAGCCACAGGTATTGTAGGTGACTGTTACCACTTACCATCAGGTGGGCAGTTTGCTTGTTTGCCAATTTTCTGCAATAAAAAAAATGTCTAAGATTAAAGTCAGCATATTATGGTGTTCAATAAAATGAAAATATTGTTATTTATTTATTTATTTATTTAACAATTTATGCACGCAGAAATTAACATATATATAAACAACACAGAAGAAAAGATGTACAAAGGTACTGCTTATTTCAAAAATGAAATTTCTTCCAGCAGACCCGCGAGAGGAGAAATTGTATTATAAAAATGGTATGCGTGTATAACAGAAGAACAAAAATATATATAATAATAAACATAGTATATTAATAATAGTCAGAAAGATAATAAATAAACATAAATATATATATAAACCAGCAACACAAATATCTATAATTCTAACGATTAATGTTTGTTTTATTAATCAAGTAATAAAAAATTGATTAAAAATAAAACACAAAAAGAAATCAAAATATGACATTGTTTTAACGTTTAATTAATGTTTACAGTGCAATCAAGATCTTGTGGCACGTGGTCGAAATTGAAAACATACCTAAAGTAATACATAGTAGTGCCAGAGAGGTTGTGCTTAAAGTACCTAAAGGATTTTTTTAAGGAAAAACATGCGGCCGCCCTCCTGCCAATAACATCTACGTGCCACAAGATCTTGGTCAGACTGTACCATTTTCATTTCTCGGTAATCTGGCAATGTAAAACTACACCCATGACTTATAAAACAATAATTAGGGCCATTTGAACGTCGTGATTTGCTGTGTGCAGTCTTCCGTGTTTCTAAAGACTAGATAATAACAGTTCGCCTGCACTATGTGATGTCCTCAGGCGGCGTGGAGACCACAGACTACAGACATTATAAAGAAATGTCACGAACTGAGGACGTTTTGTTTATTCCGATTAAAAGGTTTAAATCCCCCAAACACAAAGAGACAAACGAATTTGAACAACAAGAGTGTAAAGTTTATTTCAACAAAAGTTTAGGACACGATCTGCAGGTACTCTTCAAACTGTATCTACAGCTTAAAATTTACCATGATTATCGATAAAGAAAGCAGCTTTTCAGAATTTATGATGGTATTCTATGTTACATAATTCTTCGGAAATATAGTTTCTTCATATTTTTTTGAAACTTATCGATTATTTCACAATTAAGCAACGACCACTCTATCCATTACTGATAAATTACTAAAAGCTTTGCCTTTTAAGGCGAGGTTTCCCAGGAAATCTACTCTTGCACGGCGACTGCTTTATTGCAAATTGCAAGGTTATATAGTTGATAATTGCATAGCTTCTAGTGTCGCTTGCGCGCTGTGACCGAACAAAAACGTAAATTTTTACACGTTTTGTTCGATTTTTTGAAAACTAGGGTACAAAATAAATTTATTTTTGCAATTTTCTAGACAGTAAAAATGCACGTCTATTAGTAAAACTTTTTGGTCATTTATTATTGTATTTTCTGATTCACAGCTGTTTTAAAATACTAAAGAGAGTGATATTTGGATTTTTTATTATTATTAATCATGTTTCTGTCTTTAACATTTCAACAATATCATATATAAATTAGGGAACTGTATGTTTTATATTTGTGGCGGTACGTTAAATCGAAATTGTTCGAAAACGGGAAAGTAGCGCTTTAAGAATTTATCAGTAACTGTAAACAAACTTTTTCTGCTCTACTATTTCACATTTTCAGCACGCTGATGGCTTATTACAATTGCTAACTAGATTTTTCTTATCCACCTGCAGAGGGTATACGAAGGTGATGTCACCAAAACGAGTGTCAGTGTCCCCTTGGCGTTCTTTGAGCTCACGATCCAACTGCGCAGCGTAAACGTAGTAAACGACTATGAAATACGCCGTGAGAGCTGCAACAAATGATTTCGATTAACATCATGGCCGTTATTGCAGCGGTGGTAACGCCGCGGCTGCTGGTGAACCAGAAAAGTGTGACGAAGATGTATTGTGACGCTTTGCCACTCGCCGGCAACAGCATGATATTAATAATAATAATTATAATAATAATAATAAGGATTGAGCGCGGCATCTTCCAGGGCGACAGTCTGAGTCCCTTGTGGTTTTGCCTGGCTCTGAACCCTCTCAGCACGTTGCTGAAGGAGTCAGGATTAGGCTATCGATTCCGTAGAGGTGGTGAGATCATATCTCACCTACTTTATATGGATGACCTTAAGTTATTTGCACATAATCGCCAAGATCTAATAGAATTGTTAAAAACAACAGAGGTTTTTAGCAATGCTATCAAGATGGAGTTCGGTGTGGATAAATGTGCGGTCATGCATGTACAGCGAGGGAAAGTTGTAAACTCTGAAAATTTACAACTTTCAGAGACAATAACGATCAAATCCCTCTCCGAGATCGAGACCTACAAGTACCTTGGTATGTCACAGTCTCTGGGTATATCGGAAGTTGATATCAAGAAGTCTCTGAAGGAGCGCTTTTATTGGCGTCTGACAAAGGTTCTTAACAGCCTTTTGTCGGGAGGCAATAAAACGCGTGCTTTCAACGGATGGGTGATGCCTCTACTGATATACTCCTTTGGCATACTAAGATGGACTCAAACTGAGTTAGACGCTCTGGACAGAAAGGTTCGTCAACTGCTAACATCTCACCGCATGCTTCATCCACGATCGTCTGTTATGAGACTGTACATCCCGCGGAAGCTGGGGGGTCGTGGCTTTCTAAACGCCAAGAACCTCCATAATCGCGAGGTGTATAGTCTCAGGGAGTATTTCCGTAACAACGAGAATGGTGTGCACCGAGAGGTAGTAGCAGTTGATAAAGGCCTCACGCCTCTCTCCATGGCGAATGAGAACTGGCGCAAACCATCGGTGTTAAGCACTGACGACCGGAAGGACGTATGGAAGAGCAAGGAGCTGCACGGCCGGTTCTATCATTCCCTCACTGGGTCTGATGTGGACCAGCTGGCGTCAGTGAACTGGCTACGCTTTGGGGACCTCTTTGGAGAAACCGAGGGGTTTGCCTGTGCAATTGCAGATGAGGTTATCAAGACGAACAACTACAGAAAATACATCATGAAGGACGGAACCGTCGACATCTGTCGAGCATGCCACCGCCCTGGGGAGTCCCTCCGACATGTAGTCTCTGGTTGTTCGCATCTTGCTAACAGTGAGTATTTGCACAGGCATAACCAAGTAGCCAGGATCATTCACCAGCAACTTGCTCTCCGATACGCCCTTGTTGAGACTGAAGTGCCGTATTATAAATACACACCAGCGCCAGTTCTTGAAAATGGTCGTGCCTTGCTCTACTGGGACCGCTCTATCATCACGGACAGGTTTATTGCAGCCAATAAGCCTGATATCGTGCTAATAGACCGGACCCAACGCCGGGTAATGATAGTCGATGTCACCATCCCCCATGACGCGAACCTCGTGAAAGCTGAGAAGGACAAGCTCAGCAAGTACCTTGACTTGGCTCACGAGGTTACCGCCATGTGGGATGTGGACTCGACTGTTATTGTCCCGATAGTGGTGTCTGTGAATGGTCTAATAGCGAAGAGTCTTGACCAACATCTTGAGAGACTCTCGCTAGGCGGATGGATCAAGGGCCTGATACAGAAGGCGGTAATTCTTGGCACGGCACGAATTGTCAGGAGGTTCCTCACCCTGCAGCCCTAACCACCGGTAGTTTGGGCATTATCTCGCTGCCGATGGACCCGCTAGATGTAGGTTTTTTTATAATATTTATATTTTTTATATTTATATTGTAAAAAAATGTATATTTAAGAATGAAAGTAAATAAAGATCATAATAATAATAAACCCTTTATTGTACAAAAAATGTATGACAATGGGATACAAATGTAAAAAAATATATATGTACAAATAGGCGGCCTTATTGCTAAAAAGCAATCTCTTCCAGGCAACCTTAAGACAGGGAAATAAGAAAAAGGACAATCAAGGGGAAGGGTGCAGAAATAGGAATCAATATTGCTTGTGTGATAGGAAAGGGACACAAATAACAGTATAGCGGTTAAGGATTTGTTGATAGGAAGTGACTACGAACTAAAGATTTGAAAGAATCTAGCGTACGAGCTCTCTTAATACTCTCAGGGAGGGAGTTCCATAGCCGGACGGCTTGAGAAGGAAACGAGTACGTCAGAAATTGAGTCGTGCGAGGCGGAATGTCCAGGAATAAAATGTAATTAGATCGCAAATTACGAGTCGACGAAGTAGACCGAAAAGAGAAATGAGACTAATAATGCTTTTGCCGTTGCAAAATATCCACCCACCCTTCATGCTAACCAATCCTGGTTATACGGACTGAATTGCAGAAGATGCGCACGCAACCTGCAACTACACTCTTCTTTGCAATGCTTAACTCCCTACACATTATTTAATTCTATCTCCCTTATCTATTTTTGCATTGTGTCAATGGCTAGTCGACAGATGCCTGTGCGCCCCGCGGAGCGCGAGACATACCCACTAAACCATCCTTGACCTTGTTGGGGCGGACCAGGGACTGAAAAAAGTCAATACTCCGAACTACCCCCAGATATTCTAACCATATAGGAGTCAGGTTTTAAAGTCTGTGGGGATTAAGATAACTTTCAGATGGGAAGGTCTATAATCATATGTGTCAGGAGCCACCTTGGTGCGCAGGCCAGATGTTGTTTGGCTGTAGTCCACTGTAGCTAATATATGAGAGTTCTGGTTCAAGTCCAGTATAAGGGCCGTGTTGTGGTGTGCATTGGTAGAGTCTAGGGTTCATGTCCTCCTTAACTACCTTCTCTAAAGTCCTGTGTAAGTAAAGCCCTGTGGCCGTTTTATATTGGTCGAGTTAAGGGCTCAGGTGGGTCGATTGTTAGGTTGACTTTCTCAGACGGGTCATATCTTTAGACTTCGATACACAACACACCATCGTCATATCAGCTGAGAGTCGCCCACTGCTGGATTTAGGTCTCCTCCAAAGATTTTCAAACTGATCGTTCGCTGCGACCTTCCACAACCTTCAACAGACTTGTTAGATTTGTAGGGGGCCTCCCAACACTGTTTCTCTGCATGCGGGAGGATAGTCGAGGGCCTTTCCCCCAACAGCCAATCCAACCGTAAGTAATGTGCCCTACCCATTGCACTTAAGGCTCGCAACTCGTTGCACTTTGACACATAGTTTTCCATAAATAAGCTATTACCAATGTCGATGCTGTGAGAGACGACAACTTGAATGTCAGTAGTGGACGTCATCGCCAGATATATGAACCCAGCTACTGCCAGAAGAAGGCGGCCGGTTGCGAATGCCACATACACACGCACAGGCCCTGGGCGTTTCTATAACAAACAAAATATAAATTATTTAAAAACTGGTTAAGTGCAAGTTGGACTCGCGCACCGAGGATTCCGTACAAATTTATTTTTATCTAAACATATAAAAATCGCGTGTCAGACTGTTTGTTATCGCACTTCTCCGAAACGGGTTGACCGATTTTTATGTTTTTTTTTTGTATATTTGGTAGGTCTATGTATCAGTCGTAGCCTATTTTTTTACCCCTAGGTGATAAGGTTGGCCCTTTCAGAAATTTTTGAGTGTTGAGCTTTATTAAAGCGAAACGTAGTTCGCAGGCACAGCTGGTAAGTAATAAGTTCCTAACTACTTCGTAACTAAATAAGTACCTACTATTTACGGTTTTCAGATTTTTCTTAACATGTGCTATAAGAGCGTCGGTGGCGCTGTGGAATCGGCACTTGCCTTCAAATCGGGAGATTTGGGAGGTCCGGGGTTCGAGACCGCCACGTACCAATGTGTTTTCCGTTTTCGAATTTCATATGTACATTAAAATTTGTCTGACGCTCGTACGGTGAAGGAAAACATTGTGAGGTAACCTGCATACATCTGCGAAGAAATTGAAAGGTGTATGTGAAGTCGTCCAAGCCGCACTGGGCCAGCGTGTGACTAAGGCCTAAACAACCGAACATAGAGTAGGGTCGAGCCCCTCGGTGGGGACGTATATGAGCTGTTATGATGATTATTTACGGTTTTCAGATGTTCCCCTTAACATGCGAAATTTCACGGTTCTAGGTCAACGGGAAGTGCCCTATAGGTTTTGATTTACTCGTGAAATCGTAAACTTTGCGAAAATATGCAACAAAACGGTCATATCTTTTTATTGCGTTGACCCACAAGTATGATTTTTTCACAGTTGAAAGAAACTGTAGATCCGAATATTTGATATAAATTTTAGTTTTGTATCTCTACGCATCCCTAAGAAAAAGGGTCTTAACGGACATACGGACAACGAAGTGTTCCAATAAGGGTTTCGTTTATTCCTTTTGAGGTAAGGAACCCTAAAATGGAATCATTAATTAATCTTAATACCTAATTTAACCACATTGACAACTTCCATGTAAGCTTAAAGCGGTTTCGTACCCATTATAGAGAAAACATAAGATTGTTGTTGAATATAAGATAATTTTTTAACGATACCTACATACATATCTGATAGCTTCACCTGGATTTTTGTCCACAAGACAATTTCTATTTCGTAATTTGTATCCGCAGTTCGTTATCCGCAGCAATGGTTAAACTAATTGTTTTTTTATACAACTAAGTTGGCAAACAAGCACACTGCTGCCCACCTGATGGTATGTGGTCATAGTTACCTATAGTACATACTACCTACATGTGGCTCTTGTGAGACTCGCAGCAAATCTGCAACCCCCACAAGAACCACGGTGTACGTTTTTTATTTTTTATTTAGTATTAAAGGTACACCAGCAGAACACTTATTACCATATTCATAATATACATAGTGTGTAGGACTTGTTCACATAAGTGTCCCATTATAGGGTACACAGCATTTTCTAAATTGTAACATTGATTTTAAGATTATATGATTGGTGATATATGTCTAGATTTGGCAGAATCTTGCACATACCATTGTAGGATGAACACATGCGTGGAAGAGGTGCGTGGGAACCTATATTTGTACGGCAAACTGATGTACGCAACAGACTTGTCAGGGGGTGACGGGGCAGGTTATAAGGCACAGTTAAATTAATATACTGAAGCAAGTCACCACAACTGGAGCGACCCTGCACAATCTTTTGTAGAAGGAGAAGGTCATGAATAACACGTCTGTTCCTAAGAGACGTCATTTCAAAATGTGCAAGGCGAACACAGATACGTTGCCAACTTGTGACATAAGATGTAAAGTCACGATACTCAGTAATTTCACTGCCGTATCTTACCCTTCAAACCGGAAAACAGAAATGCATTGTTGCTTTGCGACGGAAATAGGTAAGTCGGAGGCACCCAAGCAGGGGCGACCCTGGTACAAAGTCTCATAATAGAGAAGCTTTAAAATGCATATTATCATCAGTATATTGCCATACGTTTTATTTTTCCTAAAATTCTCTACCTGCGCACGTGTTTCCTCCATCCTACAACATGGGTTCCTTCAAAAGAGGCGTGAAAAAGCATCTTTTGGGCCGGCAAGGGGCGGGCAGGTAGGAGAGTGGATGTCGTCCCTACTCTTATCTGTCAACTCATTTGGGCCTCTTTCACCGCTTAACATCAGGCGGGAGAAGGTCATCTGCCGGGCCATCCATAAAAAAAAATAAAAAATTAATTCCTCGTTGTATCATGCAGTGCGCATTTTAAATCTCTACATTTTGACGCCGCTTAATAAGGCTAGGCGAAATAAAAACAAGCACTCATGCGACGTCACAGTATAATAAATGCTTTACTTAGCTGGCTTGTTTCCAGTGCCACATTACAGCATGGAAAGCACGATTTCAGTGTGGGACTAAGGGCTAAGTTGTCTTTCTTATTTATATATTTATGTTATAATGAAGAGGTCCTGTATCGAATAAAGCTTGTTTTCTTACAAAACTTCTATTACTTATTATTCTAATTTTAAATATCTATTACTAATCCATACTTCTATACTAATATTATAACTTCGCATATATAATATTATAAATGCGAAAGTAACTCTCTCTGTCTGTCTGTCGCACTTTCACGCCAAAACTATTAAGGGGGAGAAAAGAGAGGTGGAAGTTCTATTTCTGCCGAAGGCGAAGGCGACTACATCCTGAGGATGCCACGTGGAGAGGCGAAACTCATCGAATCTAAGTATTTGCATATTGGTGTGGTACTATTTAGTGATAATCCTTCATCGCATGCTATTGAGGGAGGGCGGGCGGTGCACCATTGTCCTGCGTAGTACCAACTACCGCCATTTTTTGTCTGAAGTTTTGCTATAATATACTCGTACCTGCTCATTAGAAATTAGCATTGCTTGTGTTGCTAATTGCTATGTTTCGGTTTGAATGGTAAGACGGGCAATGAAATTGCTGGACACTGTGACTTGTCATAAGTTGGCAACGTACATTGGCGTTCTTGTAGGGGTTGTAGATTTTTAAGTATTGCATGAACCACGCGTACCATTGCCACTTAGTTGCATAAAACAATATGTCTTTTGTCCATTCTTCCCGTGATGTTGTAAGAGCCAACTACGCGGGGATTTACCTCTATAATGTTGCGAAGAGACAGAATTGGAAATATAACCTGTCTGGCCCGCAGTGTTAGCAGACGAACGTGTATGGATTGAAGTCAAACTTTCTTGTCATCAGTTAAATACTCCAACTGAAACTTTGAAGAAGGTCCTTAGTGCAACATGCATAACTTTAAGGAGCTTTTGCTTGAAGTTTTGACGGTTTTAAGCGAAATTACAGCGAGTTATGATTAAATTTGTTCGATTATATCAAAAGTACTCAGTGCCGTACTAAGTGCTAAGTTATAGTGTTCTTATTTGATTTAATAATAATAATAATACCAGAGGGTAACATCTTTTTGAGAAAAAATAAGTAAAGATAATAATAATAATAACATACATTTTTACATGAAATGAAGTAACGATAAACCACATCACATAAAACCACCTGAATATTATATTTACTTTTTATATATATTTTTGCGTTTACTATTGATACTACAATAGCAACAACATAGCACCAAGAGGGTAAATAAATATTTGATTTTTATTGAGAGTCTTGACAAAACATGCTCAAAGAGAATCTAACGAATATCCTACAAAAAATGAACGCCGATGACATGCATTTGAATAGATGCCGTCAATGCACAATTCATTGCGCTAAACGCTGAATCATTATGGCTATTGTGTTCGACGATAAACTGATTTCCATAGGAAGCACGCGTGGACTTTGATTGAAAAACTTGAACAACGCTCGCGGCGATGAATGGGGATCGATTATTTGATAATTTTTTGCTATAGTGTTTTAGCAAAAACAATGCTGGAATCACGTATGGTGTTGATATATTCCAATTCTTTAATGTTACTGACAGTTTTTAGCGTTTAGACTTTTTTTATATACTTTGTATATTTTTACCTTTTTATCATTGCTTTTGGTACTTTTATACTTGTCAGTTTTCATTTTGGTTGTTATTGTATCTTTACTTATGGCATTGCCATCACGGCTACCTCTGATTTTTATCTTTATAGCAATCGGACATAATTGACAGTTTCGTGCACGTGTTAAAATAGGGTTTCGAATAACTTATGAGATCCAAACTAATCTCACCTGTGCCCCGAGCACGAACCACTATAGTTTTGGTTATGGTAATCGTTTATTTGGTAAAAAAAAAAAACTATAGCAGCGCCGCTACGGTCGATTAAGGCACTAAATGGCATCGTAATGGTAATGGTTAACGAGAGCTAAGCTAATTGTCAGTACGAACTCACTTTTGAAGTGACGTATCGTTTTATTCGACAGCTAGCTATCGTAATATCTCTCTCCTAGTATTTTACATTGAGGGAACTATCGTTACGTTACGAGCTCACGATACTCTTACGATAGTGTTTCTAGCTGTCCATTACTATACTATAACTATAGTGGTCCGCACCAGGGGTACTGCTCGCGGTGCAACCTAACGCTACGCGGAAGAGGCTGTGGTTTTGCTTGGCCCAGCGTGATAAGAAGTATCCCAAATACAGCATTTTTGAGAAGACTGGATGTTGAAGCTGAAATAATGAACTAACTTTTACTAGTACGAGTAAGTGCTTGTACTGAACACTTCTCCTGTATGGCTTGAGAATAAATCCATTATTTAATTTATTTCTTGATTTTTGTGTATTTAAAACAGGTAGAAACTCGACGGTGCCGTCGAGTTCGGCGGCACAGAGGTGTGTGCACTAAGCGTTATGATTGCCCAAGTCTTGCTTGACTTAAAGTCAGTAGCAGGACTATGACTGATGGTAAAATAATTGCGGCTATTCCGTGCTTCGTAAGGATGTTAAATAGTAGGTCTTGTGCCTCATCTCGATGCACCATTTAATTAAATATCTCGCGTGCTAATGAAAAGGGACTGTTGAGATATACCGAGATATGCACAACAGTGAAATGGTGATGTAAAAATTAACTGGAACAACTGTTTATGTAATACTGTGAACCACTATAGTTTTTTAAAATGCACTGTGATAACATTGTATGTTATTTGTTGTGACATTAAACATTATTTTTTTTGTCAGTTTGACAATTGCTATTTCATAAGGTAGTCTCTAAGAATAAGAATTAGTAGTAGAAGAGACTTGTAACGTCGGAAATTCCATTATGATTATTATGTAGATCTAGAAGCTTAAATCTATTCCATACCATTGAGTATAGGTACACAACACAACGCATAAAGCAGTCCCTTAATCCGCGCCTGGCGTTTTGTTTATTGCACATCGCGCTGACCCACAAACGAGCTTAGTTATTTTTACGAGTTGAGCTTGCACGTGTCCTTGTAAATGGGATAGTGCTTTCTGGATTTTAGCATAGATAACAGTTCGCATTAAGGAACGATAAATTCGGTAGTGTATTATCATGGCGCGTGTCAAATAAGAGAGAACGAGAATTCTAAAACGACTCAGAACTTATTTCGGATTACAGATTCGAACAGATGGATTTTGTAATTCCGTCGTTTCGAGAAATCGCGTGAGTAAAGATGTTCAGAAAAGCGAAAACGCCATTTTTGGGCAAACGAAGTGTAGGACCTTGCGAGGTGGTGCGATAACTTGCGCCGAACATCTGGAAGCGTACGAAATTAGAATCAAAATAGACTTAAGAGGATTGTGAAGCTGTAAATTTTCATACAAAATCGATAACGCTTTTCTCCCTCCTTACATAGTCAGATTTTCACAATTATTGGAAATGTCATCATAATCATAATATTTATTTGCTCAAATCGTGGATACAACTATCATATTAATACAGATAATTAGATGTCACGTACGTTGTTATGAAGGCTACACACGATTTGCCGACTTCGGCATGCAAAATTTATGTTTACACAATACGTATGTCTTAAACTATGTTACAATTTATTTAAAACACTCATTTTGATACTGTAAGTGTCAAAATAGAGATAAAATAGAGAATGTTGTAGATATAATGAAGATTTAGGTTTGTACGTTTTGATTTTGAAGTTATATTGCTCAGAATATAAATTATTAGCATCTAAATATCTATATTTTAGACTTAAAAACTACTTCGAGCATTATTGTCTTTTTTTACTACTAAACTAAATTATACTAAATTACAAAAAAGTAGACGTACAAACATAGATTAAGGTATACTGAATCTAATGAGACAGAAAACTGTCTACTTTCGTAAAGGTTTAGGGGGGGTAAAACCATTACCGCCCGAAACAATATTTCAATAAGAAATGTAGGCACTTGCCTCGGACTTTCAACTCTAAGCGGTGTGCAACAAACTGCATTTTTGAAAGTGTATACTCGAGCCATGAATTAGCACTTCACAATCCTCTTAGTTCAAAAACAACTTGATATGAAGCTTTTTGAAACGATCAAATTCAATGTGATATTAAAAAAAGTTTTGAAGCGGCGAAATTTTCAAAATCTAGCGATCCGTTTCATATTTTCATTGCGAAAATATGATCATGTTTCAGACTTTCGTTCCAAACTTCAGTAGCTCCCTATCCGTCAACGCAGAGATATGCACATCCTTAACCTCACATTCAAAATCCGTAACTATCCTGAGATCCCCCATTTTTTGCGGTCCCGATTTCACCTTCTCCCTCCCGATCCCCATCCTAAGCGTTCCTGTGTTATACCAAAACCACTTGATATTCCTAAATATCAATCAAAGTTCTTCCACAAGTCATTTACAGTGCGTGCCGCTCAACTGTAGAATGCTCTGCGGTTGATATTCGTGAAAGCACTTGCATAATTTCGTTCAAGAAGCAGCTAAAAGCTCATCTGCTCTCGAATTTTTCAAAGTGACATATATATGTACCTATGTGTGTTTGTTTGATAATTGAAAATTCCAAAATGTACACCTCGTCCCGCATCTACTTAATTTCTCACTTTCGCTAGGGTCGGCTGGAAGAGATATCTTTAAGAGATAAGCTCGCCTTTGTACATGTTGTTCTATACTATATCTGTTTTTAAAAATGTGTGTACAATAAAGAATTAATTTTTTTTACCTAGACGACTGTTAGCCGATAAGAAGAATGGACGCTAGAAACTTATCAACTTTATTAGAAGTATCGACAATATTAATGCGAAAAGTCGAAGACCAGGCCGCTGATAATCAGATGACGAGCTAAACTATATTCTACCGATGTCATTTTAATACCCATGAAGATCTATACGAAAGGAATACATTCAAAATTAATCACCTGTTTTTGGCAGCAAGTTTTCGACGGAAATAAAGCAAAGTAACGCTGTCGGATCTTGTGATTGCGGTGTACCTATCTGGAGTTCTACTCTCTAAGTCCGTAATCTAAGTTTTAGTATCGAAATCGCTGTTCATTTCTGCGTGCTGTCATCTACGTTGCCAAAGCTCGAGTGCTCTCGCTGTGTTGTACAGCCAACTTTGGGATCAAAGCTTTAATTTGACTTACGAGGTAGGTTTTCTGCAACGCGAAAGTAACTAGTCGCAAGCGTCCATTGGCTTTGGGAACCGCTTTTGACATCGACCACTCAATACGTTACATTCCTATGTGGAGTTTGAAAAAGATAATACTGAAAAATTAATAAAGCATTTAAAAAATTCACCCTGGCACAGAATACTACGAACAGAATACAAACCTGAGTCTTCAAAGTACCGTGTGGACACTATGGCCTATATGCCACCGAGGACTATGTATATTTATTCTTTTTACAATTTATTTAATAAAAGTAAAAAAATCCACTTGGGCAAGAATCAACCCCTCGTCTACAATATACCGTGTTGATGCTTTAACGAATGGGCCACCTCTATTTTATCTATAATTGTCGGAACACAACAATGTTATAAACATTGTTATTGGCGACAAACTTAGGTAATACCAGGTTTAATATTTTAAACTTTTTGGTAAACCTAATACCCGCTCATCGGAGTAACTTGAAAGATTTCAACTGGGCGTCAATGCGTGCCTATTGTATTTAAAAAACTAACATCTAACTCCTAAAGTCAAGGATTCTCCCATCATAAGCTTGAATCATCATCATCATCATTTCAGCCAAGAGACGCCCACTGTTGGACATAGGCCTCCCCCAAGGATCTCCATACGGACCGGTCCTGCGCCTCCCACATCCAATCATGGCTACATTAAATATTTCAATATTTTTAAGTAAACTTAATACCTGCTCATCGAAGTGACTTGAAAAAATTTAACTGGGAGTCAATACTTGCCTATTGTATTTATAAAACTAATATCTAACTCCTCATAGTCAACGATCCTCCCATCATCAGCTCAAATCATGACTACAAGACGCAAATATTTAAATGGCTTCAGAACAAAAAAACATGAAACACGTTGGACCTGCCTATAAAATTTAAGGGTTTCCCTCGTTTTCCTAGGATTCCATCACCAGATCCTGGCTTTGGTAGCAATAGGACTAATCGGAAAGTAAACTCTTTAAAAAAAACATCTAAATCGGTAAATAAATGACGGAGTTATAAGTAACGTATAGTCGAAGTAAATAACCTCAACCTTTTTGTGAAGTCTTTTAGAAAATAATATGGTTAAAAAATCAATTGATGCTTACCTTGTGTAGACCAGCCAAGCAAGCGACGCTCACAACCAACCAGACCACATTGACGAACAATATCATCATCAGCAACAGCCCAATCTGGTTCATGGTTGGCTTTTCGATTGACCGCACATCAGGTATGGAGCTTGAGGAGATTCGCGGACCTTCTGGGTGGTAATGGTCGAAGCCGTGGGTGGTGATTCCGACGTATGTCGTCAGAGCTAGGAGAGCCAGCGTGTGGAAGGCGTTGAATATCTGGAAACAGGAAAAAACATGAACGTTAACAAAAACCGGCCAAGTGCGAGTCGGACCCGCGCACGTAGGATTCCGTACCATTGACTAGGTAAACAACAGTAGGTACACAAATTTCATATTTATTATTAAGGTAAATATATTGTATATTTACCTAAGTATTTTGTGAATATTTCAAGTGCCTACCTGTTACCATTTATTGATATCAAGAAAAAAAGGGCAAAAAATCGCGTTTGTTGTATGGGAGCCCCCCTTAAATATTTTATTTATATTATTTTTAGTATTTGTAATTTGTGAAAATTTCAACTGTCTAGCTATCGCGGTTCTTGAGATACAGCCTGGTGACAGACAGACGGACGGACGGACAGACAGCAAAGTCTTAGTAATAGGGCCTCGTTTTTACCCTTTGGGTATTGAACCCTAAAAAACAGGAATAGAACCAGAGGAAATATACCATACGGTAACATATATGTTACCGTGTGCTATTTTTCTTTTATAGCAGTCAATTTAGTTGCTGTTTTGAGGAGTCTAAGTAATGTTCGCTTAGGTTTCGATGTCATCATCATTAACCATCAGATGAGATGAAGATTTTAGTTAGCTGTTGTGAGCAACCTGCTGTTTTATTGTTCTAAAAGGAATATTCCCAAACGACCTACCAGGAACCATCTTTCTCATTTCTGCTACATAGTAATCCATATAAACAAGTTCAGAGCTAACAAAGGTGAAATATTTTAAATATTATGATTTTTTTTTATGAAAAAAACAATAGCTAACAGTCACCGGTGACGAAGTATACCGCAGCTGACGTCTATAATTAGGGCGATGTCAAAATTTTGTTCTCATGGATGGACATCGCGTTCGTGCTCCAAAAGTGGCCCAAGAAAATCAGATCCAAAATTCAAATTCAGTGATTCAGATCCTCATAATTATGGTAAAGAGTTGATATAAGCGAAATTGAACACCACCGTGAGCGGGCATAAAGCTAGAAAAATATCAGATTTCACCCGCGCGCCTCATACGTTCCGCTCTCGACCATCGCAGCGACAACGTCGCCGAAAGTCGCTCCCTCTTCATAATATTTTGTGCGATCGCGCACAGTATACCCTACACAAGCAGATTAAATTGGCTAAGTGCGAGTCGAACTATGTATCTATACTTTGCAATGTGAATATAAAATACTTTTCGCTGGTGATGAGTAAAACGAAAAAGTAAGTAATATAATTATTTTTTTTGTATATGTACGTTACTTAAGATAATAATTGCTTTATTTACAGTACCTGCTAAGCACTCATCGGATAATCTATATAGGTATGAACATACTTCAAACACAAAAATACTTTATTTTTTATTTTATTTATAAGGAATAACAAACAGCTGTCACAGTCAGTCTTAAATTAGAGTATAACTAATAGATACTAGAAACTAGTAACAATAATCTTATTTATTGTGAAGCCCATACCGTTATCCACGGATTGTTATAATGTGTTACTCGATATGTACGAAACAAATTTGTGCAGATTCTAGTTGTATATAAAAATAGAAGTAATTGTAAACAAAACTGCTTTTACATTCATATAAGAAGATACATACTAAAATCTATATAAAAAATATACACAGTTATTTTTTTATCACCCGGGAAAATTTTAGGGACGCTTCAGGACGACACTTCAGGATACATCCATTATTATGTAAAAAAAAAATAAAAAACATGAAATCAAAAATTTTAAAAAAATACAAAAATTTCAAAAAATTCTGCTCTGAACTAGTGCAGCATTTTTGGATTTTTTAGAAAATTTATATAAAATTAAGTGTTATTTTTTTTTCATATTTAAATCATTCTAATACCATGTCGTAAAGCATCCCTTTAATTTTATAAGCAATAAAAATAGCAGTGTATGTATATATTGAAATGATGGTAATAATTTTTCGTTCAGCTTGTCTACTTTGTAAAACATTAAAAACATGTCTTTTGAATTTTGACTCTGATTCTGAGAATATATCTAACTTTGAAAATACTTTGATAATAGCACATATAATATTATATCAACAATCGTAAAGAGACCAAACCAATAATAAAATTGAGTAGAATGTACATGTGTGCTGCAGTGCCTAAAAGGGTCGAGGCTCAGTGGGGATTTTTGCCCTAAAAGGACAAAACACTGATTTTCAGCCATCACCTTAGGGTGTGAGACCATATTACTAAGTAAGCAACATTTTGCTTTGCACAGGTTAACCGTCAAAGTCGGTCTATTATATCTCAGAGACTATACTTGTTTAATTTGCTCCCATAGGGGGGCGTGGGATGGCCGAGTGCAACTCGGCGGACCGCTTGCGTGGCCCAACGCGTCATGCGGTACAAGGTGAAGTCTCCTCTTCTTTTCAAAAAGTGGTAAGACTCTTGCCTGAGGATGTGATGTGGTCAGTCTGATCCACATTAAATGGCAGTGAAGGGGCGAAGTTTCGCCATGACGTTTTGTGGATGTGTCACTATTGATGCTCCATGAGCTTCGGCTCTCTTGCGCGGCGGTAGATATAATGATGTCTGCCGTCAGGCAAACCCGTTACCCACATTGAGTGGGCCGGGGGTCCGACGCATTGAGCGTTGGGCCAAGTGGAAGAAAACCACATTAAAAAATTACCCCAAATCCTAAGGTATGGTCCGTGCCGATAGGATGAATGGCTGGAGGGAGTCCAGTCCCGAACGGCCTCCTCAGGGAGCTTCCCCTTAAAAAGCAATTATGGAATTCGGTGTTGAAAAACAAACACACCAGGGGGTGTCAGTCCCCCCCGTAGGACCGCGCAAGGCGGCTGCGGGCAGCCGGGAGTATCTGGTGCCGTGCCACTCGAATTCCACCATTGATGCGTCAGTAACTGAATATGAACCCGTTGAGAGCGGGCCGTCGCCGATATCCGGGCCGGTTGGAGGAAATAATGTATACGAGGCGAGTGGGAGAGTTGATGAAGGAGGAGGAGCTAACCTCAATAGTTGTGGGGGATATACGGCGCCGAATGCTACCCGTACACGGTACGGAAAATCGGACGGATGTGCTGTCTCGAGCTCAGAAGAGACAGTCCCAAAAAAGACGGCTGCTAAACGAGGCCGAGGGCGCTCGCCCACTACCGGAAAATACGTAGGCTTAGCGAAAGCAAAAAAAGCTAACGCTCTGCTCCAGGAGTCCCTAAGGCAGCAGGCGGAAAATGAGTCTGCAGATGAGCTAACCCGGCATCAACTTCGTTCGCAGTCCGCTGCTTCGCAGCGATCTGATGCGTCGGACCTGCTCTTTGTTGAAGAGCAGGGAGAGACAGGAGCCAACAGACTCTATAAGTTGGTGCAGGATGCGTTGGCCAATATTCTCGAGGTCGCCACTAAATCCAGCCATCTCAAGGGTACAGATCAGAAGGTCCTCAAGTCCTCCGTGACGGGCATTCAGGAGTGCATAGATCATTCCCCGAGTTTGAACTTTTCCTCGGTGAGCTCGGAGCGGCCTTCCGGCAGATTCCTGCATCTCTCTCGGTTATTGTGATGGGGGACTTCAACTCCAAGTCTGCTGCTTGGGGTTCCCGCATCACTGATTGTCGCGGCTCTGCAGTTGAGGCCTGGGCGGAGAGATACGGGCTAGTGTGTTCCAACCGAGGTTCAGCTTATACGTGCGTACGTCGACAGGGTGGGTCAGTGGTGGACTTAACGTTCACCACCCCTGCTTTAGCTATATGCGTCCGAGACTGGCGGGTCACGGACGCTGAGACCTTGTCGGACCATGTTTACATCAGGTTCGACTTGGTTCTGCCACGCGCTATAAATTCCTCTACACCGCCTTTGGTCAGCCCGTTTCCCAAGTGGTCACTGACCAAACTGGGCTACCCGCTCCACTGTTGGACCGGCGAACATAGATGAGGAGGCCGTCTCATTCCAGCGGTCCCTGCACAGGATATCCGATGCGGCAATGCCTCGAATCCGCCGTCGCCCACTTGATAGAAAAGCCGTTTATTGGTGGTCGGAGGAGATTGCCGGCCTCCGCGCTGCATGCAATAGCAAACGCCGAGAGCTGGCTCGTTACCGTCATCGGACTAGATTAGGTAATAGAAACTCCGAACTGGAGGCTCTGTTGCATGACCAGTATGCAGAGGCACGCAGGTCTATGAGGTCGACTATTTTCAGAGCCAAAACACAAGCGCGCCAAGAGCTACTTGATAGCCTCAACAACGATACGTGGGGTCGTCCATATCGTGCAGCGCGCAACAAGTTGCGTGGGCAGGGCCCACCGGTTGCTGAAACTCTTTCTCCACAGCTACTTCGGAACGTTGTTGAAGCCCTATTTTCGGATAGATCTGAACACGTGCCTCCACCAATGACTCGGGAAAATGGCGAGTTGACGTATGATCCGCAGCCTCCGCCCCTAGAGATCTCCAACACAGAGTTCGACGCTGCGCTCCGTAAATTGCGAGGCAAACGGACTGCCCCGGGTCCAGACGGGGTCCATGGCACAGTCCTGGCCCTCTCTTTGGTGGAGTTAGAGCCACGCCTTCGCAGGCTTTTTGACGCGTGCCTCTCCGCAGGTCGTTTCCCCCGAATTTGGAAACAGGGCAGATTGGTGCTCCTCCGAAAGGCTGGTCGCCCGGCGGACTCGCCCTCCGCGTACCGGCCCATTGTCCTTTTGGATGAAATCGGTAAGCTGTTGGAGCGCATTGTCGCTGGCCGGATCGCAAGCCACTTATCGACGAATGGTCCGGATCTTGCGGATACACAATACGGGTTCCGGGAGGGCCGATCGACAATTGACGCAATCTTACGCGTTAAGTCCCTCTCCGATAACGCAACCACCCACGGTGAGGTTTTGCTGGCGGTGTCACTTGACATCGCCAATGCATTCAACACCCTGCCGTTTGAGTGCATCACCGAGGCGCTCCGATACCACGGAGTGCCCCTGTACCTAAGACGGCTTATCGCAGACTATCTGCAAGATCGGGCCGTTATCTGTCAGATGAGTGACGGTGGCCTCCTCGTAAGGCGAATGGTTTGTGGCGTTCCACAGGGGTCGGTTCTGGGCCCACTACTGTGCAACATCGGTTATGACTGGGCCCTCAGAGGGGTTTTGTTGCCTGGCGTAAACGTAACCTGTTACGCCGACGATACGTTGGTCACCACGCAGGCAGTTACATTCTCCGAGGCCGTCCGCTTGGCAAATGTTGGGAACATGCAAGTGGTCCGCCGCATTCAAAGGCTTGGGCTTCAGGTGGCTCTCGGTAAAACCGAGGCTATCCTTTTTCATGGTCCAAGGCGAGGACCGCCTGCGGATGCAGCTCTTGAATTGGATGAGTGTCGGGTACTTGTAGGTTCAACACTTAAGTACCTGGGCCTCGTGCTGGATTCGAGGTGGAAGTTTTCACCTCACTTTCGCCAGCTGGGCCCCAAACTTCTGAGGGCAACTGCCTCCCTTGGGCGCCTTTTGCCCAATCTCGGCGGGCCGGGTGATATATGCCGCCGCCTATTTACGGGGGTGGTGCGGTCAATGGCCCTTTATGGTGCCCCTATATGGGTCAATGCCCTGTCGGCTACAAACAAGGCTCTGCTAAGACGTCCACAGCGGGTCATGGCCGTCAGGGTTATTCGAGGGTATCGCACCGTTTCCCACGAAGCAGCGTGCGTGATGGCGGGCACCCCACCATGGGAGCTGGACGCCTCAGTTTTATACGAGGTGTACCAACAGAGTGCGGCCTTCCGTCAGGCAGAAGGCTTGAGACGAGTGCCGCCTGACATTGTAGAGCGCTGGCGTAAGTCTGCGCAATGTCGAGTTCACCGGCGATGGCATGGGCACCTAGCAGAGCCGGTCTCCGGTCACAGAACCGTCGAGGCAATCCGGCCTGTCCTTAGACGCTGGACGGAGAGGCATCACGGGGTGCTGACCTTCCGACTCACGCAGATCTTGTCGGGGCACGGGTGCTTCGGTAAGTATCTGCACAATATTGCTCGAAGGGAGAGCACCCCGCGGTGCCACGAGTGCGGGGCAGACGAGGCCGACGCGCAGCACACGCTAGAACATTGCCCGGCATGGGCTGTTCAGCGGGCCGCCCTCGTCACCGATATCGGGGGTGACCTGTCTCTGCCGGCCGTCGTCGAGAACATAGCCAGCAGTGAGATATGTTGGAGGGCGTTTGCCTCCTTCTGCGAGGAAGTCCTTGCACAGAAGGAGGGCGCAGAACGGGTTCGCGAGGACGATCCTAATCCTGACCCGTCTCGCAGGCGGCGGCCGGGTAGGAGGAGGCGAACTTACGCCCTCCACCAGCTGCCAGAGGGGTCGCGGTGACGGAGTGGGGTTCCCGTCACTCGTACTAATAACCCCCCATGCTGAGAAGGTGCCTGAAGGCGCTCCACAGACACTCCCTACTCTTGAGAGGAGCTCGATTTAGTCGGGCAGCATCGCTCTCGACACACAAAGCGATTGCGAGAAGTACCCTTTGTGTATCGAGAATGCGATTTGACGGAGCCCCCCAGTATTTTTAGTGGGTATGCCTTGATTAGCGGGGTGAGTCCCACATAACCGCAGCTGGGCCCCATTCCCACTGCGGTAGATATAAAATCTTTTTTAACTGGGTTAAAAAAAAAAAGGTTTACGCAGTACTTGGATCGCCTCAATAATATTAAACTGTATTTCAAATAATAGTCGAAACCAATATGGGAAAAATAGGAGAGAAATTGATACTCATTTATCTTTTATGGACTTTGGTAGTCGGAATATTGTTAAAAGTTGAATATGATCTGAAAAAAAAACAAAAAAAAATTCGCCCTATTCACTTATTTTTATATCACAGTGTTATTTACGTCTAACAATAAAATACAATAATTTGAACGATTAAAGTAACGAATTGCCTCAAATTTTAACCGCAAATTTGATCCAGTTTTGATTAGTAGTTTAAACCTCAAAATAAAATTTGACAGTTAATTAAGTAAATGTAAGTCTTTACTAAAAATCTACACAACATTAATGTCAAATTATTGAACAATCGCAATAAACTTACAAAGTTGATGAGAGATTTCTGCTTACAGATTTAACTGGATCGCATGCTTGTGCGTTATTACATTCTGCAGCAACTCTAAAATACAAAATTACTATAAATAATTAAGAAATACCAAAATAAATAAACAAAATTCTTTTACTTTTCTCTCCAATTATATAACCCAATAAATAAAGTATCATAAAGAATTTGTGCTATGGGTACACATAAATAAATAAATATAAATAAAGCAAAAATAAATATAAATAAACATACATGATTTGAGGATATACATAATATTCATGTTCATCACAAAAAATCTGCCTCGACCGGAATCGAATCCGGGGCCGTTGGCGCCTTAGACTGCGTTCTGACCACAGCGCTAGACAGTCGTCACTAAATATGTGAAGTATGGATATGTATGGATACGATAATTTCGCGTCAAAATGTTAGTACTATAAAAAGTATAACTTCAGATACTGTCACCAGCGTCCAACACGCGAGTAGTCAAAAGCATCGATTTGTTTTGCATACACTACCCGCGCCGACGTTGTACCGCTTGTACTTTGTACTCGTATTATGTTATGATATGAGCAATGAGCGTCGGTGGCGCTGTGGACTCGGCACTTGCCTTCCAATCGGGAGGTCTGGGTTCGAGACCGCCATCTACCACTGTTTTTTTCGTGTCACATTCATATGTACATATTTTGTCTGACGCTCCTACGGTGAAGGAAAACATCGTGAGGCAACCTAGATACATCTGCGAAGAAATTCAAAGGTGTATGTGAGGTCGACCAATCCGCAATGGGCCAGCGTGGTTGACTAAGGCCTAATCACCCTAACATAGGTACATAGGGTAGGCTCGAGCCCCTCGGTGGGGACGTATATGAGCTGTGATGATGATGTTATGATAAATATGACCACTAAAGTCGACGGCAAGAGTCAATATTGTAAGGTGAAACTACCTACTTACAAAAAGATATGAGGCAAACAATAAAAGTAAAGTAATAGGTACCTTTCGTTTCCGTTTTTCTTATTGTAATGTAATGTTGTTAGTTAATGTTGTTGTGTATAATAATAAATAAAAATAATATAAAATAGGTACCTTCTACAATAAGCCATACATTGAGTTTTTGACTTCTTAAGTACTCTTTTAGACAATTTTCTTTTATTTGCCATGATTTTATCGATGTATTTTGTCGGGTGGGGGAGCACGGAAACACAGTTTACTCGTCTCAACGGAGCGATTAAGACTGATTGTTGAAACAAAACATGCCTGTTACCTCTGGTCAGGTGCGACAGACGATAGCGTTCTGCGCGGAATAAGAACGCTGTAAGCGCCGAATTAGTTTTATTTTAATTACTCGTAAAATAAACATTATTTTTGAAAATCGCTAGTACGGTTCCTGGGTAATATAGTTTTATATTATATATTAAAATATTGACGCAGTTATATGCATCTCATTGAAAAACAATCGATTTTGCTTGAAAATTAGACGTAACTTCGCGATTTTTTTCTATCGATGAAATATGATGATTTTATGTTTTCACTCAATCCGTTCACTTACAAATATAGTTAAATATCTATTTTTTAAAAATGGGGTAGTTCGTTATTCAATTTCAAGTGTAAATATCAAATCTACGATTAGCAATTTAGCTTTAATTGTTGATGTATGCATTGACATTTCGGAATTTTTCGTACACATTGTTCTCGAGATTTGTATTAGATCCGACGTCCATTTGTTTGGGGGTCAATGCATGTCCATCACGTAGATAAAAAAAAATAATGAACACGATTTTTTTACTTAGTCAAAAACTTGAGGCGATTTAAAATGTCGCGTGACGTCACGCCTGTGTTTATTTTGCAGCACGTTGTGACGTAGCAACTCCCCCACTCCTTAACTTTAAATCGCTTTATACGGTAGTATTTTTGTTATTAATAACAAATAGTAGATTGTACAATAAGGGCATAAAAGGAGTAATTGTAGCCCGAGACGATTTTATCCTATGGATAGTAAGTTGAGGGGTACAATAACTTGTTTATGCCAGTGTTTTACACTCTGCTTTTCACTTCGATTGCGAGAAAATTTAACAATTACTTCAAAATATAATCGAAAATTTTATTAAAATTATATCAAAACTCAAATATGTAACACAATGTTGAAAATTCCCGCCAGTAAACTTTTTTAAATTTTTACATGGCCATGGCTTAGGTACATATTTTATTAATAAAAATAATTCGATGCGTTTTAATAATAACCGTTTACTATTTTTATCTGGTTTCATGACTTTTGAGGTAGGAAACATAAAACAAATAAATTAAATCAAATAAATAAATTATCGCAAGTTATTCTGTAAGCGTTGTTTGCTGTTGGGCCTAAGAATCTTTGTATAAAACAAAATTTACTCTATGCTCTAGAGAACATAAAAAGTCATTTTATGCAGCCTAAATAAATGACATAAAGGCGAACTTTGCAAGGATGAGAAGTGAAAAATATATGTGTTTTTTATTATCTAACTGACCTATCTCATTAGTTTTTAATTTCCATACAGTTTTGGGAGCATAATAGGAGTAATGGCATATGCCATTACTCCTATTATGCTCCCAAAACCTTGTACGTACAAACAATCCAATTGTCGATATGCTAAGCCGTTCACAGCCAAGCACACTAAAGAGAAACAGTTGTAACCAACACATAACCATTAGAGGCTATTATAAAAACTTAGCTGCTATTGTAGTGGATAAAAAAATCTCCTTTACGTGCCGACTGTACGCCCACAGGCAGGAGATCTTGAGAAACGTGACTGAAATCTTCCGAAATATGATATTATTCCTTTGGCCAAGTTGTTATTCCTCAGAAGTCATCGTCATCACTCTATAGTATAGAATGAAATGAAAGCGATAGTTGTAAGAATATATATCGACAATCTCGTGTAATAATAGACGCTTGACATCATAGGCAGAGCTTTTCATTCATGCCACTACAGGTTATTTATCGGATACGGGTGTTTCTAAAGGTGGTGTTACACGGTGCGTAATTTTACGGATTTGCGGCGATACAGAAAACTGGTATTTTTATAAACCAACTATTTATTGCATACTTTAGTAGTAGTTTATTTTATAACTGAAAACAGATTAATTCATTTGTAAAATATCAGTAAATAGACAACAGTTTGAACCTGAGTTCCAATGACAATTATTATTGTACACAGCATTTGTGATGAACATGTTAAACTAAACATTATATACACACTTAAACAATTATAAGAAACAAATACCTGCATTCATACATATACACACAAACATTATTATTACTTATCTACCAGTATAATTAAGAAGCAAATTTGAAGTTAAATAATAATAAATTAAATAATATATACCGGGTGTAACAGAATACCGCAATAATATTTAAGGTTGTTGATTAACAAAAAAAAATGTTTTATGACTATTCTTTGTATTTTTATTATATGCCTACTTTCGATTCAATACGCTGAACTGTTAAGAGTGTTAAATCGAAAGTAGGCATATAATAAAAATACAAAGAATAGTCATAAAACATTTTTTTTGTTAATCAACAACCTTAAATATTATTGCGGTATTCCGTTACACCCGGTATAATAAAGATAAATGAAATTAATAGGTACATATTTTTAAAGAATGTCTCCAGCCTCGCCTATCTATATGTATGTTCGCGATGTTCTGCATGTAAGTATGTATGTAAATCGTTCATTCATAAAAACATTATAAAATTAACCTCGGATACTCTCTTTACTAATAGTACAATACCTATATAACGTTAAAGAAAAAAGTTCAAAGTAGGTAGCACATAACACATTTTATCATGTAAAGCTACCTTAAGACAATAAAAATAAAGTCAGACGTACAAAGCTACGTACAAGCACTATTAGACATGGCATGTTTGTCTCTTCATGTTATTGACACTGTCAGGTATAATATACAATAGATATGTCAATAAAAGTATTCACTTTGATACTCGATACTCGTATTATGTTTTGAAAGCGTTGAGGACGTAAAGCTGTTAAGAGGATTATGAAGCTGTAAATTTTCATAGAAAAAGCGATAACGCTTTTCTCCCTCTTAACATAGTCCAATTTTCATAATTTTTGGAAATGTTGTAGATATAATGAAGATCTAGGTTTGTACGTTTTGATTTTGAAGTAATATTGCTCAGAATATAAATTATTACCATCTAAATATCCATATTTTAGACTTAAAAAAAACCTCGAGCATTTTTATCTTTTTTGACTAAATTACACTGAATTACAAAAAAAAGCAAAACGTACAAACATAGACTGAGGTATACTAAATCTAATGCGACCAAAAGTGTCTAATTTCTTAAAGGTTTAGGGGGGTAAAACAGTTATCGCTCGAAACAATATTTCAATAAGAAATGTAGGCACTTGCCTCGGACTTTCAACACTAAGCGGTGTGCAACAAACTGCATTTTTGAAAGTGCATGCTCGAGCCATGAATTGGCACTTCACAGTCCTCTTAAAGGAAAGTCATAAACTCATCCTGTGTAGGTAATTTGCCTTGTGAACCCGCAACACCGCGCCAGACCGAATCACCCAGAGTGAGACCCAGAGTCTCACTCTGGGTGATTAGGTCGGAAATTTTTAACCGACTTTAAAAAAGAAGGAGGTTCTATATTCGACTGTATCTATTTTTTTATGTATGTTCACCGATTACTCTGCCATTTCTGGGCAGATTATCATAATTATGTTTGTAATTGCAAGAGTATACTCCTGAGGTAGTCCCATTGTCACCAAGTCATGATCTGATGATGGGATCCTAAGAAAATCGAGGGAAACTCCCAAATTTCAAAAGGCACGTTCAAAGTGTTTTATGTTTTTCCTAAAGATATTCAGGTGTTTACATCTGGTAGTCATCTATGTTGAGTGATATACTGAGCTAATGTTGGAAGGTTTCGAGTTAGGTGATAGTTCTTTCAATATAATGGGAAGTTATTGACGCGTAGATCTATTTTTTCAAGTAATTCAGTTGAGCTAGTAGTGGAAAGAATAACTCCTAAACAATTAGGTTATGAAATTCGAGAATAATTCTTTCAATACTGTTTAGATTAAAGACGTTTTATTTTAAGTTATTATGGTGCCTGCCTTAGGTCGAATTCTAATAGGCATGAATTAAATATACTAATAAAGATTGAAATAAAAAAAATAAACCGACTTCAAAAACACCAAAAAGTAAAAAATAATATCAGAATATATGCGAGTACAACACCACATTTTTATATTGAAGTCGGTGCCAAGCTATGATAGTAAGTTAAAAACTGCCAACATTACAATAATAGTATTTGACATATCGGCATAGTGGGAAAATTTCCCGCCTCTACGTCCATATTATCCTTACACGTTAAAATCCAGGATCGCGAAATCATTTCACCGGACTCACTTAAACATGTTAACATTAAACAACATCAACATACGTACCAAGTTCAAATAGCCGAGGACAAAACATCCGGTCCTCAGAGGAATGCAGCAGCAACACTTCGTAAACATCCCGGAGCGAGACTGCGTGGGCATTCTGTGAATCACAAAACAATGCTCGGTTCACACAGAGAGTACGAGTAGGTATGCTTCTTTGTGAATCCACGACACCTTAATGCAACACAGAGTTAGTCAAACAAGGCACTTATAGAACAATAAATCTAGAGAGCAACTTTACACCCCGTAAAAGGTTCGAAATAACATCTGCGTACACCATTCTAGTCATTCTAGCCAGTAAGTGTCATATGTACAGTTGTCTGACGCTCCTACGGTGAAGGAAAATATCGTGAGGCCACCTGTATATATCTGCGAAGAAATTTAAAGGTGTATGTGAAGTCGACCAATCCGCACTGGGACAGCGTGGGTGACTAAGGCCTAAACACCCTAACTTAGGGTAGGCTCCTCGGGTGGGACGTATATGAGCTGCAGCTATGATGATGATGGGGTATTTGTTTTGTATTGATTTAAATAAAAAAGACACATCACAACAATTATTCGTCTAAATTTCTGAAACTTTCGTATTTTGACAGCATTGCTGACATATAGCGAAAATTCCCGACATATCGGAAATAATCCTGAAGTGCTCTAACACAAAGAAAGTTTGGGATCACCCTAAAAATACAGGCAAGAAACTGTATCAAAGTTAGTTTTGTAAAAAATCGTTTTACAAAAAATGCCAAATTTTGACTAACTACACATTAATTGTTCATTTTTTAAGACTTTTCAGGTGATCATTGCTTGGCACCTGCACTTGGCACCGATTTCAATATACATAAAACTGTGATATTGTATCTATTCTTATGTTATTTATGACTTTTTAGTGTTTTTGAAGTCGGTTTTATTATTTGTAAAACCACTTTTATTTCAATCTTTTAGGTACACGCGTATTAGCATTTGAGCCAAGGCAAACACCAGAATAACTTAAAATAAAACTTCTGGGTCAAACTGAATTACATTTTTATGGGACCAACTATTCTGCATCGAACAAAAAAAGAATCACGTAAATCGGATATCGTATGTACACACGCCTGCACATCAAACTAAACTTTTCTGTTGCAAAATAGTACTTATTACAACGACATAAGATGCCACAGTGTTTACCTTGATGTGCTGTCGTCCGTACATATAAAAATATACGCTTCGAATTGAGAACCTCCTCCTTTTTGAAGTCGGTTAAAATAATTTGACTTATCCGAACCCCACATTCTTTAAACGTCCTTAAACTCGCCGTAACTATACCTAGCCATTGTAATTTGAATATTCATAATTGAATAATTAAACTCCATTTTGACGAAATCTGAATCTTTGAAAGAAAACAAAGCTGTCTCTGAATATTAAAGTAATTGCCTTGGAAACTAATTTCACCTTCTTAATTGAGTTAATTATAAAGCGGTTTCGTTCTCATTCATAGAAAAACCGTTTCATTGTTTGGATTACCTGATCAATTGCTTTAGTGAGATTTTTGTGGCGTGAAATTGGGATGGTTTCATTTTTATGTACTATAAATTACAGGCTTCATTTATATTATTGTACGGTCGGCCTCAGTAGATGGATATTTTAGTACCATATCACACCAACTATTCATTTTATTTAGTATGGTTACACCTACTCGTGTATTGCATTGTTAATAGTTGGTGTGACATTGTACTAAAATGCTTATCTACTTTTGAAGCCTACTGTACCTCAGTTGAAGCTAACTAATAAAAAATAATATTTTACAAAAAATAAAAATCGACCAAAAACACTGAAAACTTTAAAATAATATAAGAATAGGCACAGACAACATCACACTTCTATATTGAAGTCGGTGCCAAACGATGTTCCCCTAGAAAGTCTTAAAATTTGTCACCGACTTCAATATAGAAGTGTGATGTTGTCTGTACCTATTATTATTTTAAACTTTTAATTTTTTGTAAAATATTTTTTTTATTTTTAACTTCTTACTGAATGAAATCTTTTTAGTGAAAGGAACCCTAATTTAATACCAGCTCACCGTGAGCTGTTATTAAATTAGGATTTTCCTCGATTTTCATAAGATCCCATCATCAGATCCTGACTTTAGTGATCTTGGGACCACCCCAGGAGTATAATCTATCGAATACAAAAAGAATTTTGAAAATCGGTCCATAATTGGCGGAGTAATAGCGTAACACACATACAAAACACGGCTATACTCACAAGTATTTCAGTTACTGTTAACTATGCTAAGCTGGTAGCGAAAATATATATACAATTTATATTTTTCTTTTTATGTTTTTGATAGATTGTTGTTTTTGATACTTTCTGCATTATACGTTTTACAAGAGATAGCGAGCGTACGTTATTGAAGCATTTCCCAATTTCCTCAACAGTTACTGTCCGACTAGTTTCACGTCCAACGGGGACCCTTCTTCAGGTAGAGTGAGGCGGTGGTGAATAATTTTATAGTAATTAATACCAAGCGTTTATAGCATAAGGTATGCAATATTATAATAAAAAGTCGCTAAGGTCTTCTTCTTCTTATATAAAAATGAATGGCTGTGTGATAGTCTCGCAAAAATTCAAAACGTTGTATACTTATTTTTTTCTTTTGTTTGCTTTAATACAGGGGTCGTTTAAAAAGAAAAATAATAGTGAAGATCCTAAAAAATAGTTAAAAATAATACAAAGTAAACATTATCATTTTGTATGGAAAATGACGGCACCATGCAATAGTTTATTAATGATTAAACGAACTTATCTGTACGTGAAGTTCAATCATAATTATACGAAGGCTTCGTCCGAAGGGATTAGCAAATAATACTTATAGTAACGCCTAGTGTTACGACAGTCACGCACTTTATTTGAGGGTATAAATAAAATTTAAAATGAATCTCTCGTCAACAAGGTGGGCGACCTATCCGGTCGCTTCATTTAGTTTAGAGTAGCCGCATCCGGAATATTTCACACAAAAAAGGGGACTTGTAGTTGGGAGGGAGGATTGTTGATATCTCCAACTGTAATGGCTTGGCTTCGAAATTATCTTTATGGCCGCCGGCAACGTGTTGTAGTCGATAATTCCGTGTCACAATGGTGCGAAATTACAGCCGGTGTGCCACAAGGTGGTGTGCTATCTCCTTTGCTTTTCTCAATATTCATCAATTCGATTACAAGTATACTTACTTCTTCCTACCATCTATATGCAGACGATCTTCAAATTTATAGCCACGGTAACCTGGAAAACTTAAACGCAGTTGTCGCCCAAATTAATGACAATCTTGCAGCAATAGCACATTGGAGTAAAAACTATGGTTTAAATGTGAACCCATCTAAAACTCAAGCCATTGTTGTAGGAAGCACATATTACCTATCTAGAATTGATTGGGGACTACTACCTCCTCTATTTTTTGATGGTGTTCACATAACTTATAGTGACAACGTGAAAAATTTAGGAATTTTATTTGACAGAACACTGTCATGGACGCCTCAGGTTGACCTGGTTAGCTGTAAGATGTTTGCAGCGATGGGATCGATGCGTAGACTACGTAACATGTTGCCTATAACCACCAGAATGTCTCTTGCTCTGTCACTTCTTCTTCCCATCCTTGACTATGCAGATTGCTGCTATTGTGACCTTGGCGAAGTTTTGCTCGATAAGCTTGAGCGACTCCAGAATTTGTCCATTAGATTTATCTTTGGACTGCGAAAATATGACCACGTCTCACAATACAGAACTGAACTCAAATGGTTGAAAATACGCCAACGCCGTGATGCACACATTTTATACCTTTTATACAATATTTTGTTTAATCCTAAAACACCCATTTACCTAAAGAAACATTTCATTTTCCTTCATTCCTCACATAATTTAAACACTCGTTCTTCTGATAGCCTCCTATTAAAATTTCCCACACACTCGTCCCAATATTTTAATAAATCCTTTACTGTTCAGGCGATTCGACTTTGGAATCGCCTACCTTCTGATATTAGGTGCAAACAAACACTTGACTCTTTTAAAAAAAGCGTTCACCGCCATTTCCTTGAGCTTTGACCCCCCCCCCCCTCGCCCCCTATGAATTTATATATTATATTTTATTTACTCTGTTATTATTATGTAGTATGTTTTAGTATTTTATATATTAAAGTATATATTTTGTACCAGTGTATTATTGAAAAATACCCACTTGATCATATGTTTTGTCCTATCTAAAGGTTGTCTGGTAGAGATCGCCTATGGCGATAAGGCCGCCTTTTTTGCTTGTTGTGTATGTATTGTCATTGTTTGTGTCATTTTATTTAAGCAAAATAAAGAGTTTCTATCTATCTATCTATCTATACTTGGCTTCGTCCTCGGGATTAGCAAATAATACTTGTAGACTTTTAGAGATAATAGTGTGAAATATTTTGTTTATTCCTGAATTTTCATTAATTTAAGTTAATAAGAATAAACATCAATCATCATTTGAATTACTCGTATTTTTAACAATTGTTCTGGCAAAATAATTATTTCCATTAGTATTGACATTACTTATGGTTCTATTATAGAACCGATAGAATGTGCTTGAAGAGCCGCTTCATCCAGCGGTTCGTCTTATTTGATCTAGGCCGACACCTAGGCGATGAGCCGTGGATGTAGCGGCGTGCTGTGCGCGGTAAATATGTTTAGATCAAAAACGCTATCGCGCAGTGTGTCCTTTATTCACTGACTTAAGGTTTGGGAACCGACAGCATTATAAGGCTTTTTAGCACTTATGAAGAGAAGGAAAGATTTCAATATTTTTAATATTAATCTTGGACAAGGTTTGTACTTTGTGTGCTGTCAACAGCGCAATGAGAGTGATGAGTTTTTTCGAAAGTTTTTCAAATAACAATGTTTCATTGGCGTATAATTGGCTGACATAATTAATAACTATTGAAGTATACCTACCCACATATTTGGGCAAGGGAGGGCGTAACCGAAATATACCTTTAAAATATCTTTTTACTATGTCATCTTCTCGTAAATTATTTTCCCCTAAGCAGGGCGAGCGCGGATCTATAGGAGTTAAGCGTGCCATATTGAGCTCCCTCTTCATAATAGTTTGTTGAAATAAATTATTTGTGGAATTGAAGGATTATACAAGTCACAATTATTGTCGTTACAGTAATTGAACCAGCGCCGTAAATAAACATTATATTGTTTAAAGGAACTTTGGGATATAGATGCTAATATCGGCGGTACACTCCACGCCATCCGCATAAGTTCCCCGCTATACCGTGACAGAGAACGGGGTGAAAGCATAAAAATTAAAATCGGCCCAGGAAATGCATCTGGGTTCCTATACCAGGAGACATAATCAGTGCATTTAGTATTTATTTGACTAACGAATAAGTCTACTTGAGGTGCCCCATACGACGAGACAATTTCCTGATATGCCCAGTCCGCTAACTCCAATTTTTTGTCTAAGTTAATTTCCCATTAGCCAATAATTATCTAAATAATTAGTTGATTCTAGGTCCGCAGAACGGAGTAATCGGACAATTGGTTTCATTGCCTTGATGGTGCAGTACTCAAGCCAAATAGTTCTTGTTCAATTTGAAATCTTAAATATTTTCTTGAATTAGGGTCAATACTTATTAAATAAAAGGCATCTTTTAAATCCACTTTTGTCATAAAACAATTTTTTGTTATAAATTTTATCACTGAAATTTATTAAAGTTTTTTTTAAATTCAGGATGAAACGATGTTTACAATTTGGCTTAGGTACCAGAATACACTTGATAAAAATTGCCCTTCAGTAGGTTGGCATTTTGAAATAGCACCATTAACTAACAAGTTATAGCTTAATTGAAATCATCTCTTTCTGTGGCTAAATAATGTTTTACCTTTGGAACAGGTAATTGGTTAACGGGACTAGTGAATGGGATTTCGTATCCCTTGACGCAGGATAGAATTTCTGCATTCTTAGTTATAAGAGACCATTGGTCATAAAAAAGAGGCAAAGTGCCTGCATATTTTAGTGGATTTTGCAGCGATCGCGTGGCGGCGGGTGGCTGCTGCGAGTGTCTCGATGAGCTCGATGGCCGACCTCTACTGGCAGGGGGCTCCTTCGTCTTCGGACGATTCGGCTGCTTCCGAGTAGGATCAGGGCCCTTCCAGTTTAATTATTCCTGGAGGTGTTAGGCGTCGGTGCAGGCACCTTTTTTTTGTTTATGTCTTATGCAATGAAGTTTTTAACTCTGCACCCTATTTATTTATCGCCTTTGCAGTCTTAATAATTTCTGACAGGTTTTCGCCTAATGAATGAATAAGAAATGGTTAAGTATTTTGAAGCTGGTCTTTCATGCCCTTTTTAAGGGAAGACAGAATAAAATTCCGTCGTATGACTAAGTCCGGTACTGTAAGTCACAGAGAATACGTTCTGTGTCCATCCAACATTTTTATTAATTCTGGGTCACTGTTATTTTTCGAGATCAGCGAATTAATAGCTTGGTTCAAGCATGAAATAGCCGTAGAAACTTGTTTTTGCCTAATTTCGATATTTTTATAACGTTTAGCGTTTATATCGGAGATAGCCACCTTAATTTCGGCATTCAGTACCTACGGGAGCATTAATTAGTTTGCAGTTAAACGGCGAAAGGTATTTCACATTAATGTGTGTTCCAACTTAACTGCAAAGTCTTTGTGAATGTCGGCTCCAAAAGTATTCGAAATAGTTGGATCCTCGCCCAATATTTCAAGTATTGTGGTGTTTAACATCGCATTAGCTGACCCAGGCTCGTAAGTATCCGTCACTTGCTCAGGCGCGCCGGCGGTGGTAGCGGTGGTGGCGACCACCACGGGGGTGACCGTCACGACGGCACAGAAGATATAAACGGCAGGCTCGCACTGAGCGTAGTCACTTCGGCGGGTTCTGGGTCGAGGTCGACCTGCATCTCCGAACGTGGCTCAGAACCAATAATCCCATCGAGCAGTAGGCCAATTATGAATCTTTCATCGTATGACATGGCATAATAAATCATGAAATGCTTCATTTCGTATTACCGATCTCCAATGATATCATTACTATGGCATAATTTCGATGATGTCATTATGATATAACTAACGAATGATCAAAAATCTGACCGAAAATCATAATTTTCACTTTGCACTATGATATCATATGATATCATTTGAAAACCATGAGATCGTAATAGGCCTGCAGGTTTAAAACGTTGTTATTACGTTCTTGTTCGGAAAACCACCGATATCTCCATTAGTCATGAAACAGACCAAAGTACTGTTCGCGAGACTAATTTATAGGGTAGTACAGCTCCTACCTCAAGCCGCTCCCCTCCGCCGCAGACGGATAGGCAGGAGAAGACGGGCATTCGCTCAAGCAATGCCTGTCTGATGACCCTGCCGTGAAGCCTGCGTGCACGGTCGGCTCCCGTGCACGCCGCCGTAAGGCTTCTCCGTCTGGGGATTGTCCTGGTGTTCTCGGACAATCCCCCCTTGGCGATAAATAGCCCGACCGACGCGTGAGTAGTGGTGTCGCATTGTGGATCCTACTACACGCGCCCTAAAAGGGCAGGGAGAACACCGAGGGGTTTTAGTGGGTAGGCCTGGCACTCTGCCGGGTGAGCCCCACACACGCTCGCCGTCTAGCCAACGGTGGGTACGGTGCGGTTGCGCATTTCCCCGCGAGAAAAAAAAAAACAAAAAAGGGTAGTACAGCTCCAAAGAGAAGTACGCAAACCCGGATAGGTAACCATTACGACTATGTATATACTGTATTTATTCTTTAGTATATAATTATAAAAAGTAGCTGCATGTTACGATTGGATAATTATTGTTACTGCTAGTCAGTTAAGGAACAATCCTAAAATACTGTTCGCAAAACTATTATTGGGTAGTACAACCCCAAAGAGAGGTACGCAAGCCCAGTTTAGTGAATAATCACTGTAGCAATAACTATTATTTAGTAAACTTTCTTCTTAGAGATATAGTGTCATAAAAATTCATACAAAAGGGGTATAAATAAGCCCACTAGGTAGGTATGAAATAAATCTTATTTAACAGTTTTCGTAAAACTATTTCATTGGATTATAAAACTTCATTTCAGAGGAAACCAGTAAAAAATAAAAACGTGACAAATTTACCATTATAGGTATAATTCGTCATTAACAAATAATTAAAAGCTATATTTATCACCTATATGGATTCTGTAAACATATATTTTGAGATGAAAAATGTGGAATCAAAAATCGAAACTCCATTTAGGTATTTCGTTACAGCAATACGTAGAATATTATAGATTCCCCAAACAAATCGTGAAAATTGGTTTGTATTGGAAAATCAAACCGCACGCGGTTCAGAACAAATTGCTCGAGAGCCTGTGTTTTTTTTCACTGGTTATAGCATAGCGCGTATTGTATGCCACTATTGCTATTAACTCCGGTTCTTTAATACTCCATTGTAAAATATCTGTATTAATAAAACTGAATCGCTGAAATGTAGGTACGCGCATAACTTCAGAACAACGGCACGAAATTGGACGGTTCTTATTTATACAGGGTGTAACTGAACACCCCAATAACATTTAAGGGTATGTATCCATCAGAAGTAGAGATTCTGTAGGAAAAATATTAGGGCTAAAAAACCTACTTTTTTTCCCATACAAACTAAATAAATTATTTTTTGGTATTAAGTGCCGACAGCCCTACGTAAGCGTACGAGGAATACAACGCTCACGTCATACAAACTGAATAAATTATTTTGTGGTATTAAGTGCCGAAAGCCCGACGTAAGCGTACGAGGAATACTACGCTCACGTCTGTCACGTGTCATTTTGTGTTTAAATTTATTTTGTGTTAAGTGCTGATTATGGTTGTCACTTGAAAGTTTTTGCTTTCACTTTAAAATGAAATAACTCTGAAAGTATTGGGGTTCTAGGTCTCAGACAAGCACCGAAGGTCCATTTAGTATCAAACCTATATGCCCCTAAAATGTTATTGGGGTGTTCAGTTACACCCGGTATATCATCAGGGCAAGGTTTGTATTAAAGATGTTTGGACAATTATACGAAAAATGTGAATTTAAAAATTCACATACCTATAAAAGATGTCATTTTATTCAACAGTTTCTTACATTGTTTTATTGCGAAAACGTCTCAATTTCTTTTAGCATAAACGTACGAAGCCCGGGCGGGCAGCTAGATTTTTATAAAATCCAGTTATTAACACAGGTAGGTATATTTATTTGACGACACGGTTAGCGCAGAGGTCGAGTGATCGCCTACTGCGCAACGAGTCGCGGGTTCGATTCCCGCTCGGGACAGATATTTTGTATGGCCTACAGAAATTTGTTCCGGTCTGGGCGTATGTGCATGTGATATTCTATGTTTGTAACTGCACCCACGACACAGGAGAAAATCCTAGTGTGGGGCGACGTTTTTTAAAAAATAAAAAAAAAATATAATTACAAATGATGGTGAAGACTTTCTTGTATCATTTTTTCATTGAGATGTTATTTAAGTACTATAACAATTAGTACTACATCTGGTGCACAAAGTATATTTCTTTTTTCTTTTATACGAATAAGTTGGCAAACAAGCAGGCTGCCTACCTGATGGTAAGTGGTAATAACAGTCGCCTATAGTACATTTGGCTCCTATCGGATTTCCAAACCCCTACCTACATGGACCCTAAGCCATACTTTGAACCGGTCTAATTTCGCCGGATACAGGCAACCGTGACCGCGTCCGGTAACGCGGCCCACTAATACAATACATACCATACACTTTTATACATAGGTACATAGGTATACACCCATATTGCATACACACAATCACACAAGCATTCATAACGATAACAAAAAACTAAACTCATAAGAATAAAATCATAAAATACATTATATTATAAAATCACCTGGCAACTACCTACAAAAAAAAAACATCAGTCTGCATGAATCACAAACCACCCTACTCATCATCACACATAAATAATCACATGTATCACCATGCTAACACACATATACACTGTCTCCCGAACAAGATACTCATGCAATCACACAAGCACACAAAAAGCACATACACAAACATATACGAAACCACAATTCCTTCTTCCAGTTCCCTTCCTCTATCTTCCTCTCCTAATCCTAATCCTCCCTCTCATCAATCAGTGAACAACCCACCACTCCTTCATACTCCATTTAAGAACAGGGAGAAAGAATGTATCAAATCGCATTCTTGCTTCCTCTCCACTTCCTTCAGCGTTTGCACACCACACGTCAATGTGAATCAACTAGGTACGAAAAAAAAATGTACGTTACCAACTTCTAACATAAGATGTTATACAGTTCACAGATTGTCTCCTATCAAACGACACTAAACATCTGGAATTAAAATGGTAGCTTAGTTTTTTTTTTCTATTTTAAATGATCAAATCACGTTAATGAGTTATTTGGCCCAGAATGTGTAATTTTTTATAGTTAAGCGCGGCCACAGCCCCGTCGTTTTCATTCTGTTTTACTTAGAACAGATCAACGAAGAATTGAAAACGGACTCATCGTCACACACTCCCCGGGCACCGGGTTTTCTTGATCGGCGCACAGTAGTAATCTAGCGCTTGCTTGCTTACTGGGCGTTCTTTCCCTTTCGCGACGATAGGTGAGTGACACGTACAACTGAACCAAGCTACTCGTAAGTTTGCACATCGCTGGAATGCGAGGCCAGCCCGCTTCCCAAAATCTAACAAACATTAATTTGTTTACTTTCTAAAGTCATAGCGAATCCATTTTGCAGACCGTACCTAAGCGTCAGTGTAACGTAATCGACGCGGGGTGCAAACTTAGCTTGGTTGAGTTGTAGTATATTTTGTACTAGGTTTGCGTGGAATAGTAACTTTTGTTGAAGTTGATAAAAAGTAGCCTATGATATGATATACCTTATATAATTAGCTATCTATTAGTGAAAGTCCCGTCAAAATCGGTCCAACCGTTCCGAAGATTAGCGGGAACAAACAGACAGACAGACAGACAGACAGACAGACAAAAAAATTAAATTGTTTTTTTGTTATTGGTACCCGTTATACATTCATACCCATTTAGTAAATCTTGTTCTTTTGACATTACAAACAGACACTTCAATTTTATTTATTTGTATAGATTGCATTCTTGCCTCCCGGTTTCAATTCTTTACTGATTTGTTCTAGGTATAACAGAGTGAGATTGGTTGTTCTGTGGCCGCGCTAAACAAGTAATAGCTCTCCCATCATGTTTCACTGAAGTGCGCTGCTTTCAGGAACCAGTCAAGAGTGGTAATCCATTGCGTGACTATTTGACCAAACAAGCGAGCAAATTAGACAATGCTGAGCCGAACGTGATCTGAGTCAGATGAGTAAGTAACCATACAGAATGGAGGGTTGGTTTCATGTTTACGGTTAGCATTTGTTTTTTCCGGAGTCTTAAAGAGAGAAAGTTCAAATAAAGCAACGTTCGCTCTGGCTAGGACTGTGATGGGTGGCCAGAAGGTAAAACATCTCGAGCTCGTCCGTGCTTTGAAAAGCACATCATCACAACACATACAGGGTGTCCCAGAAGCCGACGTCAAGCCGAAAGCAGGCGGTAGACTAACTCATATATGTTATCAGAAAAATATAAAAAAATCTAAGTCTTAAAACCTATTTAAAAAATAAATCTAACATTTAAAAAAATCGATATAATTTACACCCTGTGACGGTTTTTTCACTCTTGTTGCTACAAATTTTGACTTTTCTAAACATTTTCTTTTGTTTTGTAATCCTGAATAATGTTTCTGTATACTCTAATCTAAAATTTAAAGCCAGCTGCTCCAAATTAGAAGAATATGCCATTTTTATCTAAATTAAATATTCAACATTAATTTTTCGCATAGCTTTAACAAGCTGTACTGAAAAAAAATGTACTATGCGAGTTTGGCAAGTAACTGCAAAAGTTGGCGCATTCAATAAGGATTCCAAAGTGGTATGATACTTGGTAGATAATTTCTACGATTGCAGACAATATTTTTTTTTTCCAAAAACAGGCAGTTTTGAACAAATTTTTCTTACGTACTTAAAATTTATTCTAATGTACCCATGGTTTGCTTTAAGGCTGTAACTTTAACATTCTAGTTTGAGTGAGACCGGGAGAGTCATTTTACGAAGTGTGAGAGAGACAGATAGTGACGCTAACGTGACAGAGACGGAGAGATTCGAAGTATGAGCGAGACAGATAGTGACGCTAACGTGACAGAGACGGCGAGTCTCACATCCACTTCGTTCGTCCACTTCGTTCGTCATCCACTATTTTACGAAGTGGAAGTGAGACAGATAGTGACGCCAATTATTCGCTAACGCACAAACAATACACATCAGTACGTTTCGCTCCTTCGCTTACTGCGCATCTTTTTGTATTCGTTCGTGTTGATTTCGTGCTTACCACTTTCTGCTTCGTTTATTGGACTTGATTGCTTGTGATTTGGATTCGGACTGTTTAGTTTCTCTACCGACGACCTTTTCTTTGCTCCGGACTACTTATCGTTGATTGTGTAATTGTGTAGTGCATGTCTGCGTACACGACACAAGAATACGCCAACATGCATTTAATTTATGGGGAATGTAGATGCAATGCCAACGCTGCAGCTAGACTTTATCGTGAGAGATACCCAAATGCAGCTCGTTTTCCGGATCATCGTGTCTACAAATGTGCACCGATTACTCTTCTCAGAGGGCCGACTGCCGAACCAAGTACATAGTGAAAGAAGATTTCGTCCCCCTTACGAGGACGTTGTACTAGACATTGTCGAAGAAGATCGGAGTATTTCTGTACGTGGAATAGAGAAAAGCACAGGAGTACGCAAAAGTACAGCCCATCGGATTTTGCAAAGAAATCAGCTACAACCGTACCACGTACAGCGAGTACAAACTCTACTACCCTGGGACCATCGACCCCGTGTTGCTTTTTGTAAAACAATGCTACAAAAACACAGAGAAGATCCGCGATTCTTCGAAAAAATTTTGTGGTCAGATGAGTCGACATTTAAAAAAGATGGTTACATGAACCTACACAACTTACACGAGTGGCATATCGAAAATTCTCATTTGATGAGGCAAGATAGATCACAATATCGATTTAAAGTGAATATGTGGACCGCAATTTTAAATGGACAAATAATAGGTCCTTTTGAGCTGCCAGACGCCTTGACTGGTAAAGTTTATTTACATTTTTTACTAAATGATTTACCAAATCTACTGGAAGATGTGCCACTTAACATTCTAAGAGATATGTGGTTTCAACAAGATGGTTGCCCAGCTCACTATGCCAGCTCAGTAAGAGAATATCTCGATGAGGAATACCCAGGCAGATGGATAGGACGATCTGGTACTATCTCGTGGCCAGCCCGTACCCCAGATTTAAATCCATTAGATTTCTTTTACTGGGTAGCGGTGAAAGAAAAAGTTTACGCAAAGCCAATCGAAACTGTGACTGACCTACGGCAAAGAATAATAGAAGCAAATGATTTTATTAATAATGGAAGATTCGCCCGCTTGATAGCCCGATCTTTTTTAAGAAGATGTCGAGCCTGCATTAGAGCTGAAGGAAGACAGTTTGAACACCTGTTGTAAATCTTGACATTTAAATAAATTATGTTAAACAATTTTTGTGTAGGTATTTAATTTATTTCACTATCTGTCTCTCTCACACTTCGTAAAATGACTCTCCAGGTCTCACTCAAACTAGAATGTTAAAGTTACGGCCTTAAAGTAAACCATGGGTACATTAGAATAAACTTTAAGTACGTAAGAAAAATTTGTTCAAAACTGCCTGTTTTTGGAAAAAAAATATTGTCTGCAATCGTAGAATCTATCTACCAAGTATCATACCATTTTGGAATCCTTATTGAATGCGCCAACTTTTGCAGTTACTTGCCAAACTCGCATAGTACATTTTTTTTTCAGTACAGCTTGTTAAAGCTATGCGAAAAATTAATGTTGAATATTTAATTTAGATAAAAATGGCATATTCTTCTAATTTGGAGCAGCTGGCTTTAAATTTTAGATTAGAGTATACAGAAACATTATTCAGGATTACAAAACAAAAGAAAATGTTTAGAAAAGTCAAGAATTGTAGCAACAACAGTGAAAAAACCGTCACAGGGTGTAATTTTTATCAATTTTTTTTATGCTAGATTTTTTTTAAAATAGGTGACTTAGATTTTTTTTTATATATTTCTGATAACGTATATGAGTTAGTCTATCACCTGCTTTCGGCTTGACGTCGGCTTCTGGGACACCCTGTATACATCCCCATCGAGGGGCTCGAGCATGGCCCAGTGCGGATTGTTCGACTTCATTATACAGTATTGAATTTTTTCGCAGATGTATGCAGGTTACCTCACGATGTTTTCCTTGACCGTAAGTAGGAGCGTCAAATAAATGTACATATGAAATTCGAAAAACGAAAAACACAAAAGTATATGGTGGTCTCGAACCCGGTCCTCCCGATTGGAAGGCAAGTGCCGAGTCCACACCACCACCGACGCTCCGTGCACCGTGCAAATATAATTGATTATGTCTAATAGTCCCATTAATAGCGAGTAAAGAAACAGAAAGTTTACCTGTGCTTGCGCACACACTTGTGCTGAAATATTTATCTCGGAAATGACTAATCTCCTGCATCTCTCTCTCTCTCTCTCTCTTACTATCTAGTTTTGGCGTAAGTATCTGTACGGTACGAAATAAGAGCTATCTAAACTCGACAGAGGGTGAAATTTTTATGCATATATCGTGCGTTAGTACTAAGGTTACATTCTGTGCGGACTACGGAGCTTATTCACTTAATACGGTATGACTGGCGTCAGGTTATGGGACAATGGACAGAACCTTGCTCATAGCAGTGTGGAACTACATTGCCTGTTAGTTCACTGCTCTGAATACACGAGTTAAATTTGTCAATAGATACTCGCTTTAAGCAACTTGTGTGTTTAAGCGAGTTCCTCAGAGTTTAGAACAAACTCGCACTTCCAATGTATACCTTATCGTCACTTACCATCAGGTGAGATGAAAGTCAGAGCCCTTGCTTGTTGCGTGTTAAAAAAAGTCATTCTCATGATAGGTAACACCACGTGTTACGTTTTACAAATTAGTACGTTTTACAATTTGTAAAACGTGTCAATCAACTTGCTACGTAAGAATGGGTTGCTTCACTACATAAACGATTTCGATTTACGCAATACGTTTTACGTTCATTGCAACTTTGATACATAAGACATTTCGGTGAAACCGGGCGCTACTGCTATTACTATAAGGCTCGGACTTAAATAATATGTTTTATGGCACAATGTTGATGGAATAAATAGTAGACGAGCTGCTGCCCGCGACTTGGTGGAATTCTGGTATTCCGCGAGGTTAGCATATCACGAATTTAAGCGAGCTCTTGTGAACTGTGAATTGACCTGGAATTAACTAAGGAATGCATCCTTTACTATATACGAACGGCTACCTCATCATTGCTTTATTACAGGAACGCTGGTAACATTAACCCACGGAAATATTCAACATATGAGGTATTCCTGAAACGCCACTGCTTGCTTATACTGAGGAATCTATTCTCCGAGCCAGCTAACTAGTTACCGGCCGCAGCTTCGTCCGCATTTTATTCGTTTATTTGATGTGATCTTACAGTAAGTCAATCTAGACAAAAACCGACTTCAAAAACACTGAAAAGTTAAAAATAATATAAGAATAGATACAGACAACATCATTTCTATACTGAAGTCGGTGCCAAATTTTTAGACTTTCTACGAGATCTTTTGGTTTGGCACCGACTTTAATATAGAAATGTGATGTTGTCTGTACCTATTCTTATATTATTTTTATCTTTTCACTGTTTTTGAAGTCGGTTTTTATTTTTGTATTTTTTATATATTTTTAGTAAATTAAACCTTTTTAATTAATTTAATACCAGCTCACCGTATTAAATTCACTTGATAATTCGTGCCTATTAATAAGTGAATAGCTTCGGAAAAACACGAAACACATAAGACGTACCTATATAATTTAAGAATTTCCCTTGATTTTCATGTTATCCCATCGTTAGATGCTGACTTTGGTGACAATGGGACCACCTAGGAGTATACTCTATCGAATACAAAAAAAAAAGAAAATCGGTACACAACTGGCGGAGTAATTGCGTAACATACACACAAAAAAAAACTTGCACATCGAATTGAGAATCTCTTCCTTTTTCGAAGTCGCTTATGAAAGAGGAACGCGCGAAATGAAAGGGAATGATGATCGACAAACTGTTCCTGGGTATTAATACCTAACTCAAACTGCTTAAGAGCTCAAGCCTAACATTCAGATCGAATCTGAGAGACTCGAACGTTAGGTGCTCTGATCGGACTTTCGGCACTATCATGCTAACCAAGATAGGATACCAGTTCCAAAATCTGTAAGGCCTGCAAAGAAATAGAGGAAAGCATAGCATCCACTTTGCCATCGCGATGCTCTAGCCTGCAGGAGGTCAAAGTATTCGATACCCAAAACCGGAATAACAGGGTCATGCCACAGAAGGATGTAATCATGAGCACAAAGAACTGGGCTATAGGTGGTGATGACTATAGGGATGAAATACCTCTTTTCCCAGGGGAATGCGTTACCGCACCGTACTCGCCGATAACTAGATGGCGAGAGAGTGTGCTCTCCCGGCAGAATGCCCGGCATACCCACTGAACTCTTGGTATTCTCCCTGCCCCTGTGGGGACGTGTGGTAGGGTCCACAGTGCGATGTCACTACCCACATAGGGATTAAATACGTGGGCAAGTTTAAAAGATCCATGATGGGTCAAAGAACGAAAGTTCACTGTTTGGGCCACCTCTAAGACAAGAAAAGGTCTAGACTTAAAAGCAGAAACATTGAACAAGCCCATGAAAGTATTTTCAACACTTTTGGGGTGCCACGGGCACAGTAGAAATAGGAGAAGGACGTAGTTAAAATTTACATACAGGGTCATTTTTGGATTCAATTTTTTTAATAACATTGGAAGAGTTTTCAGAAAACAGTGTCAACTTAATTTTCTTATTTGAAAATCAAACAGTATTTTAAAACTACATAGCATCTGCTAAGACGACCAATAAATCAAACTTATATAATTATATAAATGCGAAAATTTATTTATAATTTTCGCATTTATATAACTATAGGTTTGATTGTCATAATAAGCATTTATTCAAACCGTCTGGCGAGCGTGGTGTAGTAGTCCACTCTTCGTTTGGGGACAGACATAATGATGAATTGATGTCTTGAAACTTCAAACAGATGGAAAAGGGTTGTCGTAGAACTCTGGTCCGGCAAAATAGCCGCTAGTGTCCCCATAACCGGCTAATTCTTTCAGCTTAGGGAAAATAAAATCCTACGCCAGGCAGTCCGACCAGCGTGATGGGCGCGGTCAATCTCCCGCGTCTAAGAGACCCTTGCCCAAGAGTTGGATGTAAATAGTTCAAATACAAAGACAAAATCTTTATTAGCTCAAGACACAGTACAGCAATCTTGTTATAATAATGAGAAACCTTGTTGTTATAAATATCAATATTCTAAAATATTATTAATACAATACCTACGTAATAGCAGGTGAGTCACATTTTATACTGAACATCTGAACATCTGTTCAATTATAAAATGAGCACATGTGACTCACCTGCTCTCGTGCATGCGAATATTAGGTAATTTAAGAATGACAACTTAAAACTTACTTATCAAATCTTTTCTAAAACGTAAAACTATATTTTTCACGTTTTACGATTTCTTAAAAGTAACAGTAAAAGTCAATATAAATACGTAAAAATTGCACCATAATGTCTCACCTCTAGTTTCAATTTTAGTTTTATTTTATCCTTTACGTTTTAAAAGGTTAAATGTACGACGCGATTTATATATTTAACTATACTGAATATATATTTAACTATAGTGAAACGACCCACTTTTATGTATTAAGTTGTTACTTATTACGAAATCGTAAAGCTTGATACATTTACAAGTATTATTTATAAACATTTTTCATACCACCATTTTGATAATTTTATTTGTTAAAAAAGGACCTTCAAGTTCTTTTATATTTTCAGGTAATGAATTTTATTATATAACTAGCTGTGCCCGTGAACTACGTTTCGCCATCAAAATGCTTAACACAGTGTTTATTTTTTTCCCCATTTTTTTCCATCTCTATATGATGATTCTACTTTATTCTGCCTTTTTTGTTTGCCATGCGGCGGCCATGTTGAATTTACGTTAATGTTGCTACGTTCATAGCGCTCTACTGATCAAGGCCTTTCCTTTGATATCCATATTGCTGGGTTTGGAAACGAACTTTTATCCATCTTTCTGAGCAGCGGCTATGTTGAATTTATGGCAATGTTGCTAAGTTCATAGTGCTCTACTCATCAAGGCCTTTCATTTGATACCCATATTGCTGGGTTTGAAAATGAACTTTTATTCTTTTTTTAGCGGCAGCCATGTTGAAATTAGGTCGATTTTCCTAGGTGCCTAATGCTCTACTCTTCAAGGCCTTTCATTTGATACCCATTTTGCTAGATTTGGAAATGAATTTTTATCCACCTTTTATTAACGGCGGCCATGTTGAATTTATGTCAGTGTTGCTAAGTTCATAGTGCTTTATTCATCAAGGCCTTTGATTTGATACTCATATTGCTGGGTTTAGAAACGAATTATTATCGACAGTCATATCGAATTAGGTTAACGTGGCTAGGTTCAATGTGTTCTACTCTTTAGATCCTTCGTTCGATGTTCCTTGGGTGGATTCAAAAAAATGTGATCCGTCATTTTAGTTTAGACATTACGATCAAGAGTCCCGTACTCCCTCTACTCGTAACCAATCATTGCAGTCAGATATTTTTTTTATTATCAATATTAATCAATTTCTTTTAATAGTTTAAAATGGATGAAAGAAATTGATTCCTTAGTCATAGTGTAATAGTACATTGTTACCCTAGGGGTGAAAGTAACTTATTTAGTCCCGAGACTAGTTATATAGTATATAGTATAGTTCGAGGGACTAAATTAGTCTTTAACCCGAGGTAAACACTGTGCTTTTCATTACGAATACAAGGAAAGTAAAAATGAAACAATGAATTAGCTAAAGAAAAAACGTGTAAATTTTATTTTACTTGCATAAATCAACAATTTCAGCTTTAGCCCGCTTCTCATATAAAATCAGGCGTTAACTCCTATCTGAATCAGATGAATTCATTGTGTTAATTATTAACACAATGCTATATAAATATCATTAACAGTTAATACAAATCTCTGCTATACGGAAGTATTAACAAAACTCTACAAATGGAAAAAACAAATAAAGATCGCATTTCCGCTTTCCCGCTTATTTTGTTTTTTTTTTCTGTTGCCGGCCAGCTATTCAGCCATTATTTTTCATTTTCATAATTAAGAAAATGATAAATATTTTGCCAAATCTATGTTATTTTAAGGAAATAGTTGAAAATAAATATAATAAAGTCATTTGAAAAATATGTTCTTTAAATACTTAACATTATGTTATTTCAATTTTACACCGCGCTGTAATTGAGTGGCTGTAAAGAAAGTCGGAACATGGTTCAATAAAAATGTGAAAAAAGAACTAGTTTCTTTTTTATAATTTGACAGCAGCTGTCAATTGAAAGTGATTCTCCCTAGGGCCGAAAAGTATTACTTTCAACCCGCTTCTCAGGCAACTTCAGACCTACTTTCAGAGTATGAGTAATGAAAAAACATATAATACCTTTCAAAATACCTTGAAAAGGGTATCATTACTTTTCAACATTTCAAAAAATTGAAAATTGATCAACAATTAAACAAATTTTTTTGTTGTGACATGATAATATTGTCATAAAAATGCTTTATACATTTTTTTTAAAAAAGAACGTCGCCCCATACTAGGATTATCTCCTGTGTCGTGGGTGCAGTTACAAACATAGAATATCACATGCACATACGCCCAGGCCGGAACAAATTTCTGTAGGCCATACAAAACATTTGTCCCGTACGGGAATTGAACCCGCGACCCGTTGCGCAGTGGGTGATCACTCGACCTCTGCGCTAAAATTGTCGTCATATTGGTTGTATGACTTGATCCTTTTGCCTTTCCACCACAGTAATACATAAGAAAAAGACAATTTAAACTTCTAAACTTCTTGGTTGGCGAAATCCAGATGGGCACGGCCATTAACAGAAAAGATTAAATTTTTTTTTGCACTATGTGACAGATTTGTCAAAATAATTTCACGTGCGCCATGTTGATTTTCTACATAAGCATTGTTCGAAAATTTTATATGATATTTTTTCACTAAAAATAAAAAGTGAATTTATGCCTAAATGTTCTTCCGGAAAATTCTAAGCATTGTGGTGTAAGCCATATCAAATTCTGTTCAGTAGTTTCGGAGATCTTTCCGGACAAACAGACAAACAAACAAACAATTTTTTTAAAACTATTCTATCGTGTTCTGCTAATGATTTTAAGGCGACCTGTGTATGTTTTTTCTTAATATTTCGCAATTACAGATTTTTGTACCCCTACGATTTTATTATGTGTATCTAGAGATAACAGATTTGTTCCGGGTTCGTTGTGTTCCTGATTGTATCGTAGTACAGTCAATACCATATTTTATTAATAAATATGATGCAGGTTCGTGACAAAATGAAAAACCTAGTACAAAAAGTCACTTTAATAAACAAATCATGGAACAAAAAATGCTCCTTGGTAAAACAAAAAGCACTTAGATACATACCTAATTAATTAAAAAAAGAATGAAACAAAAAATCTACTCGACAGACGCATTCAAGTGATTTGTTCAATTTTAGTTAAACTTACACAAACTCTGTGGTTTTATTATTTTTGAAATCATTAATGATTTCGTCATCTTTTTGAAACTTCTTTACATCTTTGGGCGACCTGCTTTGTATTTGGCAGGAAATGATATTGTGCAAATGATATTGTTATTCTGCTGTCTCAATAGTAAGCTTGTCAGCTTCTTCTCTCATTTTCTTAATAAATAAATACAATGAACTTTTTTTGGCAAGCTGTGGTTGATTCGGTTGTTCCATCCGCCTACCTACTGCATTGTTTGTGCGATATTTTCTTTATTAACACAAAATAAAGAGCTATCTAGTTATCTTGTAGTAATTTCATTATTGAAAAAGATTTAACCACTAGAACATTGAAATATAGCCATGACATTGACAGCATCATAGAAATTATCTAAAGAGGTTATTTACGCCACGCCTCTGTCTAATGACAATGACGTTTCCACTCATCACTTTTATAGCGTTGTAACTGTCATTTTTAACCGATGAAAAAAACGGACGAGGTTCTCAATTCGACGCGCATATTTTTTAATATATCACACATAACTTTTTATATTATTGTCCCCTTTTTCTGGTTTTTATACCAAATTTGGAAATATTTAACAATTTAATTAACAAATAAATTATTATTTGTTAATTTTCGTCCAAAGAAACATCAACGAATAAAATCAAATTTTGTTGCATATCTAATGCAACAAAACAGAAAGATGGACATATCTTCTTAAAAAATCCGCGAAATTTTTATTTATTAATTTATATAATTTATTTTATAATAAAAATAAATTGTGGTATCTGAGATTTTACGTTATTTAACACGTTGTATCAAGTTAATATAATTTTTTCACGCAAACGTCTTGTGTAAATATCTTGGCGAGTTTTAAAATACACAGGGAAAGAATATACAAAGAGCAAGCTTCCTTAATAAACAGGGTTACTTTTTTAACACCCCGAATATTTAAAGGACGCTTTAGTACACGGTAGTAGAATGATTTGAACATTGATGAAAAATAACGCACCTTTTTATTTTATATTAATTTTATAAAATATCTAAAAAATACTGCACTACTAGTGCCGACAGCCAACAACGCTTAATAAAACTTCACAGAATAACTTGCGATAATTTATTTTTATTTGCTTTAATTTATTTGCCTTGTGTTTTCTACCTCAAAAGTCATTAAATCAGATAAAAATAGTAACCGGTTATTATTAAAACGCATCGAATTATTTTTATTACTTGGCAGAATGAAATATGTACTTAAGCCATCGCCATGTAAAAATTTTAAAAAAGTTTACTGGTGGGAATTGGCTATTATTTAAGTTCTTTATTTTTTTCAACATTGTGTTACATATTTTTCCATTATATTTTGAAGTAATTGTTTAATTTTCTCGCAATCGAAGTGAAAAGCAGAGTGTAAAGCGCTGGCATAAACAAGTCATTGCCCCTCAACTTACTATCCAATCTCATCTCTCACCAAAATCATCTCGGCCTACAATGACTCATTTTATGCCCTTGTTGTACAATCTACTAGTTTTCTTGAAAAACCGTTTACTGCACTCTGGTTACCAAATATTGAAGTAACGATATCTGATTGCAAACATTCCGTGTTCCCCGACTCCTAATAGCACTTTAACCGAACTCTCGACACTCATATCAACGTGATCGCAATTTTGCGATTGTATCTCACACGGCGACCGTTTAAGATACTTATAATGGTCAATAAATAAGTACTCGACACAATCACGGTTGTACTTCGGAATTTATGATCGCGCCCCGAGAACTCGTTCGCTGCGTACACACAACTAATTAGTTTCAGATAAATCCTCGCAACTTCGCACGGTTTTTGATTGATGGCGATGTGTTCGCGAGTGACTGTAAATGAATAGTCCCGTGGGGGTGCAAGATTTTTTTACTCAATAACAAATAATAATGTACTATATTGTTCGCTACAGTTAAGTCTATACAGTTTCAGCTAGAATAGATGTGGAATATGCTAGAAGGAAAGCTCGACCACCAATACGACCGCTCGTATATCAATTTGAGTCATTCGATATACTCGTATTAAATCGATAAATGAAATTTTTTTTATTTCTTGGGTATGAAATATCGATATTTGGAAGACTTGAAAACGTCAAAGTTACTCGTAATTGAATAAAATCCAATCTACCACTCGCTAGCAATGACCTTCCCTAGAAGAGTGAGAAACTCCGCGTGTTGCGCTTGTGCAATAAGCATAAAAAATAAGAAACAGATATAAAAACTCACGTGTGATACGGAATCTTCATCGTGACGACAAAATGACTCTCAAAACACGGACTAAATAACAAACAGATATCTATCAAATCGATTTTCCCTCGATTATAAACCTGTCGACCGGCTCTGTCGCTCGCTGCGCGTGCACTCGCACGTCGCAGACAAGGCCGTGGTGACGTCACACATTGTGTTTTACGTACCGTAAATAATTTCTAGTCTGAGGCACTGTTCCATTCAAATAGTCGTCCACACGGGCACAGTCAATACGCAGTTGAATCACTACCTACAACGTATTATTATGAGGCTGACTGAATAAGTTATTGTTTCGAGGAGCTGCTCTGCTGCAAAGTGGCGTGTGTTAAAGTTAAGCAACGTCACTGTGATCAGAGCTATGATGGGTGACCATAAATGTGAAATATCTCGTTCTCGAGCGAGTAGTGAGCGCAGTTCTTGAGAAAGCACGTTGAAAAGTAGGTCTTATGTGTGATCTCGCCGCAGTCTTGTCTGTTATATTATTGCCATAGGACGGGAAGGAGGAACCAGATAATCATCATTTCCGTCAAGAGACGCCCACTGTTGGACAAATCATCCCATACATTTTTCTCACAGACTCAACTATTTGTATGGGGGGTTTCAAAATAATTTCACAATTTCGAATTTTGAATGATACCATCTCATTTATATGGCTATGTTGATATGGGTAGGTTTCGGCTTGATAGGGTATTGACCAAACACCTTTTATAAAACTTATATATTTTTATATTTTATTTTAAAAATGCTAAATAAGTTGAAAAATTGTTGAAACAATATAACAAATACTTCAACTCGGCCGGGATTGGCACCTGCGTCTACAACATATCGTTGAAGACATTTACACACCCCTAACAATATTTCAGTTGTATTTGTTTCTTTTTCCTACTTTGTTAAACCTAAGTAAGGCAACCATAACCAACCCCTATTTTATCTCCTTAGGTGTTGGATTTCCAAAAACATCTTTTCAGTGGCTATTAACGTTATTATTACACCTGCTGGACAATTTTCATGTCTCCCTTTGTGTAACGTACCTTTCTATCTAATACTTTAGATAGTCATATTTTCATTTAAAACAACACCTCGCATTACATCCGCTAGGAGCTATCTATACGCACCGCAGTATGTCTGACAATTAAAACAAGGACTGAACATAAAGTCATTAATAAATAAGTTCTCAGACAATTACACTGAAGATTATTGTACGCTTGGGATCAGAGTAAGGGTGTGAGCTTGGTATACATTTTGTATTATTCCGTGTATGTTCCATTGATGGTAAAAGCCCTCGTGCATTCATTTTCTTCCTTTTGTCAGCAATGTTTCCGGAAGCACCTCTCACAAAACGATCACGGGCGCTAATTGCCCGTTTTCAAAATTCTACCCAAGATGCTGTTGTTTTCAGGCGCCTGAAACGTGTTTTCAGTCCGTTTCAGGCAGACCTCTATCAAACAACACAATAACCTGAAAACCCGTATTCAGGCGTTTTCAGGACCCCTTATGGGCCTTTGAAGCACAATTCGATATATGACTAAATTTTCAATAGGAGTGAGTGAATAGCACGATAAGAAAGGGACAACAATACTGAGCACCTTCCAGTGTGTGTGTGTGTGTGTGTATGTGTGTGTGTATGTGTGTTCATCTCTTTTGAATCTTATCGTCGGGGCTGGTAAGAGCTCGGTGGCTGAAATAGTCAAGGCGTTTTAACACGGTATATTGGAGATGCGGGTTCGAATTCCGCCCTAGACGATTGTCTTATCTTTTTATTCATTTATTAATTTTTCAATGTATTTAGCATTTTTAAGGAAAATGCAAAGTTCTATATAAAAATTTGTAAGTCTGCTTTATTCTTAACCAATTTTCAAGAAATACGTAAAGATTTTTAAGTTAGATGTTGTTACGTAGTTATTTGCAGTGAATTAAGATTAATTTGGCTTAACAATGTTCAAAAGAGATGAATACAATCAAAGATTTCGTCGGGGCTGGTAAGTGCTGGGTGGTCGAAGTGGTCAAGGCGTCAACACGGTAAGTTCGAGACACGGGTTCAAATCTCGCTCGAGGCAATTTTTTTCTTTATTAATTTATTCTTTTTTCAATTTTTCAGCATTTTTAAACAAAATTCAAAGCTCTCTATAAAAACTTTGAGTATCAAAATCGTCGCTCATTTGTGCGCGCTGCCATCAACCACGCCAGGATATACGCGCTCTCGCTGTATTATACGGCTAATTTTGAGATCAAAACATTGATTAAGGACTTAGAGAATATCCAGTAATTGTGTAAATGGATGGCACAAGCATGCATACAGGTCTCTTTTTCGATGTGCACAAAATGTTCTATACACTTATTCGCCTTTTTGCTGACTAAGGAAACGAACACTGTTTGAATTTTTCCTCGCACAGCATCAGTTGAGTCAAGGGCGCAAAAGTCTCTTATTTTTTTAACACTAATTTTTTTATTGACACTTCTAGTACATTTGTGTACTGAGCCCGACTTAATGTCAATGGCATTAAGTGGCAGTCTCTTGTGTGAGCTAAAAAATTGAAACCGCTCTCCGCTCAACACTATGCTCAATACGAACGCCCTTAATGACTTACCACAGATAAAAGACGCTGCCCCACGCAGGTGAGCTTCACAAAGCCTCGGGCAGACAACTTTTCCTATCCGCCCTACAAGTTTGCTTATTACGATCATTATTGGTATTGATTAAAGGATACATTTGTCTTATTAAATGCGGGGATTGTCTTAACTTTGTTACAAGCTTATGAACGTGGATATTGGGTTTTGCGTGAGGCATATTATGGCAGCTAATGCTTATTCGCTCAATATTTGTGTAGGGATAATGTTCTGATAGTGTGGTGTCACGTAACGGAATGTTATTTATATGATTGGCTGAAGCCAGAAATAGCGTGATAATGATAATCAGAATTACCTACGATAAGAAAGCTGAAGACATAAGAAAGACACAAATATTCCTGAACTTAAAACTAATTATGAATCACAATTTATCAAATATCATAATATTATTAATAAATAACAAGCATCGAACCCCACGTTGGGCGCCAAACTGTCACCTAATAGACAAATCAAGATACAGCTTATTTTGTCTACCTAGAAAAAAAGTATTATTTAACTTTGAGCTCCTGGGTGATGACTGTAATGAGATAAGTAGCTACTACATATTTCTAATTTTTGTATCCATACTAATAATGTAAATGTAAATGTGTGTTGCATGTCTGTTACCTTCTCACGCTTACAGTTGAACCGGAAGGGGTGGAAGTTTGTACAGGGAATCTATAAGCGCTGAACCGATTTAGATTAAATTTGGTATGGAGATAGTATGTGTGTGTGGAAATAGTATGATAAAAAATTAGTTTTCCCAATTTTTAATTTCACGCGAACAAAGTCGCGGGCAAAAGCTAAAAAAGTGTAGGAATAAAACTTATCATTATCACAGCTCATATACGTCCCCACCGAGGGGCACGAGCCTACCCTAACTAATTATGTTAGGGCGATTAGGCCTTAGTCAAACCACGCTGGCCCAGTGCGGATTGGTTGACTTCACATACACCTTTGAATTACTTCGCAGGTGTATGCAGGTTTCCTCCCAATGTTTTCCTTCACCGTAGCGTCAGATAAATGTACATATAAAATTCGTGAAACGAAAAACACATTGGTACATGGCAGGATCGATCACGGACCTATTCTACTCGGGGCACAGACCAGTGTCGAGACCACAGCGCCACCAACGCTATATAAAACTTATATCTATCATGAATCTCAATCTCTTAAAGAAAACTTTACTTAGCAATTAATTCCCACGTTGGGTGCCAAGCCAAACTGTTTATCGACCAACCTTTATACCAGATAGCCAGAAAAAATGTTACTGTGTGTTACTAATGTTTGTATTGGACAGGAATATCATGTTTAAAATTTCAATAAACGCCTGAAAGTGAATATTGAACTTGAATTGAAATTTTAGTCAACTAATAGCCCGATTCCGCAGTTAAAATAGACGTTATCGCGAGCAGACTAGTAAAATATAACAACAATATTAAGATGACCGTGGCACGTGGAGTGCACGAAAGTCGTTAATCGGTCAGACTCGAGACCCCGCGAACAGACTCTGTTTATTTTGCACTGCATAGCGCCCTCCATTAAACATTTACTGCAATGCAGGGCGCGGCGTTTTTAAACAATGCTCCAACAAAAGCGGCCAGAATGAGCTCACGACTACGTCATAACCCGTGTTCTATAGTGGGCAGAGACCAACTCAGAAGTCTGGATTTTGTTTTTTTTTTTGGGTGATTATAATTGCATGGTGGCTGTTTGTTAAGGGGCCCAAAATTTTCCAAAAATAAAAAAACCTTTCTTAGTCACTTTTCACTATTGCAACTGCAATATTTCAATATTATGTAATGAAAGCATTAAAAATCTAGACTCATCCATTACACTGGATTCATCTTCACATTTTATTTTATTTGGAGCTTGCAACATTTCTTCTATTTCTTATCTTCTAAGCAGAGTTGCTGTTAGCTTGAAATAAATAGAGGGTGTATTCATTTCAAGCTAACAGTAAGTGTACTTATTCTTAACATAGAATCAGCTGTGTAAATGGTTAAGTGTTGCGGAAAATTTGCCTATGGCAAAATATTTTAAAACGTAATTTGTATAAATAATTGACTAATAAACTGTATCGTGATTTATTTGGTAGTGAATAACTAATTTAATAAATTTTCGCCGAGGTGGATTTTTCATTTTAAAGTACCTTACTTAACACAAGTCGGACGGTATGGAGTGAGTGAGTAAGAGAGCGGAGTCTGCTTACTGAGCCATTCTGTTACCACATCCGGGATCATGATAAGCCCAATACCCGGACTAATAAGATACATTTTTTAAATACATAAATGAACGCAAAATAAATTTATTAAGTAGGAAATTCTTAGTAAATGTGATAATAGGCTCATTTTCACTTGCATGAGAGTTAAAAATAAATTACACCCCTATGACTCATTACCACTCAAAGAAAACAGTTTATTATACCGGGTATAAGTTTCGGTGTCCCATTTCTTTTAACAGTGAGTTCAGACCAATGTTAATATTTATGTACTGATGTTTTTTTTTTCGGAAAAGCTTTTAAAGCGAAAAAAAGGAGTTTTCATTTTTAATTTTTATTCATGTATGGCGCGCCGGCGTCATTTTGTTCCACTCACACGCACCGGTGCGTTGACGTTCGATGACCCAAACAGCTGATTCCGCGCGCAGTATGATGGAAATTTTATACGATTTACATCGCAAGTTTATTGTTTGTGTTTTTATTGTGGTTTTTTGACAGAATATGATTTGTAAACGTTAACTAACTATATTAAACCAGATAATTTAGAAAAAAATAATATAAAAATCGGAAAAATTTGTGAATTTTCCGGGAGAAAATTTCAGTGATTTTCAAATAAGGATCATGGTCTGAACTCACTGTTAAAAGAAATGGGGCGTCACTTATACCCTGTATACATCTATTTATAGTCATCATCTGTCATAGTCATCCTTAGTGCGTCTCTGTAAAATGTAACAGAGCAACATTAAGTTGTGAGCAGCGCCAGCCCGAAACAAAGGAGATGATTTGCAAGCACATGCATTTTGTCCCATTGTCCATGGTGAGGCTACTTTACTGCCCCGTGGGAAATGGATTGCGATCTGGCACTTAATCCGGCCTTCCAAATAATGAGAATACGGGCTTTAGAGCGCATTATGGAAAATAGCTGTCAACAGAGCCGTAATAAGGGCTAGAATGCACTACTGCTCATGTGAGCAGAGTTACAAATGAAATGAATTGCCGTATATCTATTTAAGATTCTGTTTAATGAAAATAGTTCGATTTAAAGATTAGTAAAATACGAGCCACAGCGTTTGTCAAGAATGGTAACTGTAGTTTTAATATTATTTCACGCGATAGTCGTAAAAAAATATACATATACTTTCTATGTTGCGGTAAGAAAATTAGATATGATTTTTATTAATGTTTATATAGATTTGTATACATTTTATATAGATATGTTTATTATTTGGTGTTTTATATATATAGCGTCGGCGGCGCTGTGGACACTCGCCTTCCAATCGCAAGGTCCGGGGTTCGAGACCACCAAGTACCAATATTTTTTGGTTTTTCAAATTTCATATGTACATTTGTCCGACGCTCCTACTGTGAATGAAAACATCGTGAGGCAACCTGCATACATCGGCGAAGAAATTCAAAGGTGTATGTGAAGACGACTAACTGGGCCGGCTAAGCACTAAACACGCTAAGCCTAGGCTCGAGCTCCTCGATGGGGACGTATGTGAGCTGTGATGATGATGATTTAATTTTCTTTATACAAAAAGTAGGCAAAAATCAGACTGCCCCACCTGTTGGTAAGTGGCTAAAGATGCCTATAGAATAGGGTGGTAATCTAAAACCCCTACAAGGACGCCAAAGTACGTTGGTTGCCAACTTGTGCCATAAGATGTCAAGTCACAGTAACCGCAAATCTCATTGCCTATCTTACCCCTCAAACCGGAACACAGTGATGCAAGCAATGCTTATTGGGCTGAAAGAGGTACCCACGTACTCAGAAATATTATTTTAATAATAATATAAATGTACTCGTATATTTAACTCCGCCGTTGCCGGTCCCAAGCCCGGATGTGAAAGGAGGAGGGTTCTTGAGAAGTAAAACACTCATTGGTAAAAACCAGCGGTTTAGGCTACCAGAAGCCTTGGGTCTTCCCTAAAGAGAATGGCTCTGCGAGCACGGTCGCAATGATGGCAGCCCCGTCACCGTGATCGGAATGCTGTGGGCTACACACCTCCTCACCTGCGCATTCTTAAACAAACAGTTTGTGAAACCTTCAAAGAGAAAGAAAGACCGATCCCCCTTACCGACGACCTTTGGCGCGAAATTACGGACACGGATTGGATGCTGGAATGTCAGGACCATGACTTAACCTGAAAGGCTTCCCCAGGTAGCTAAAGTCATGCGGGACTACAACATTCATATCCTAGGATTAAGCGAAACAGGATGGAATGGATTTGGTGAAATAGCATCTGATTTTGACTCGACCCTTCTGTACAGTGGAAAAGAGGATGAAAACGCCACCCGGGAATACGGCGTGGGGCTGCTACTAAGCCGTAGCGCGAAGAACAGCCTTCTGCACTGGAAACTGATATCTGACAGAATCATTACAGCTCTGTTCTCCTCAAGAGTCAGAAAAATAACTGTAATCCAATGTTACGCCCCAACTAACTCGGCACTGCCGGATGTAAAGGAGAATTTTTACGAGCAGCTGGAGTCGACTCTGAAGAGCATAAAGAGGCAGGACATCGTTATTCTAATGGGAGACCTGAATGCCAAGATGGGCTCAGACAACGAGGACCGTGAACACTATATGGGTCGTGAAGGGGCCGCCGGGGAAATAAACGAAAACGGAGAACTCTTTGGCGACCTGTGCTCTGCGCGCAATCTGGTGATCGGAGGAACTATGTTCAAGCACAAAGAGTGCCACAAAATCACCTGGATTTCTCCTGATGGTGTGACCCGAAACCAGATCGATCATATTGCGATAAGCAGAGCCTGGAGAACATCGCTACTCGATGTTAGGAACCGTCGCGGCGCTGATGTGGATAGCGATCACCACCTCGTTGTTGCCGATGTACGTCTCAAGATGGCCGCAACTCGTCGTAAAGTTGAGAAGACATCTAAAAAGTTCAATTTGCAGAACCTTAGGAGCGAAGAGGGAAGAAAAGAGTTCAGTATCTGCCTCCGTAACCAATTTGAACTTTTGGAAGAACTGGGAGACGAGGACATGGATGAAACTTGGGACCGTGGGCGCACTGCCTTCACTAAAGCCGGCGAAAAAGTCCTGGGCTACAAACGCTCCAAGCAAGAATCCTGGATGTCCCAAGAGCTGTGGTCCGCAATAGAGAGAAGGCAGAGCGTAAAGCTAGACTTGTTGGCCACTAGTAACATTAGCGTCAAAAACACCCTCGATGAAGAGTATACTGCCACACGTCTCCGAATTCGAAAACTGGCTAGACGTGACAGACGACGTGTCGCCGACGAGCTAGCTGACCGGGCCAACTCAGCAGCCAAGATATCCAACATGAGAGTTGTGCAACAAATCCAAAACGTTTAGTCCAAGACTAAACGTTTGTGCAACAAGTCACGCTCCTCGAAATAGCCGCTGAAGGATGCCACGGGACAGCTGCTGTGTACTACAGAGGAGCAACTGAAACGATGGACCGAGCACTTCTCCAACCTGTTGACTCAATGCCAAATCCAGCCGGCAACTATTCCGAATAGCCCCGGACCACTCCTGAATCTACCAACGACTCCACCAACATACGCAGAAATACTCACTGCCATTGAACAGCTGAAAGCAGGAAAGGCACCAGAGGTACAATATCAATGTGGAGCTTTAAAGGTGGATCCGGATAGGTCAGCTGAAATACTCTATCCCCTTTTGCAGCGTGTCTGGGAGACGGAGCGAGTTCCCAGCGAGTGGAGGCAAGGTTTGCTCGTGAAGGTACCGAAGAAAGGTGACTTGTCAGTCTGCGATAACTGGAGAGGCATAACGCTCTTACCCACTGCTGATAAAGTACTAGCAAAAGTACTTCTCAACCGTATGTCCCCAGAGATTGCAAGAACACTTCGGGAGGAGCAGGCCGGGTTCCGCTCTGGACGTTCATGCACTGACCATACGAACACCTTGCGTATACTCATCGAGTCGTGCGTAGAGTGGCGAGCCGAACTTTTCCTTGCATTCTTCGACTTCGAGAAAGCCTTCGACTCCGTGAAGTGGTGCGCACTGTGGTCCAGTCTCAGGCGAAGAAGAATACCTAGCAAGTAAATAAGTATCATCCAGTCCCTATATAATGATAGTACTTGCAAAGTAGTGCACGACCAAGTCCTGGGGGAACCAATCCCAATGACAACGAATAAAAAATTCCGCTCCCCTATCGTCCCGCTTTCCGCCTCTGCGTGTAACGCTTTAGGATCGTAAATAACTTTTTCTCAAACATGCTCGGAAATGTAGGCATTATTGTAGTAAAAAGAAGACACAAACATTGTAATTCTTGGCTCATGCATTACTTCACCGGCCTAGGAAAGGAAAGTAAGTATGAAAATTCATTTTTGGCGGCTGCTACAATGTTTTTTATTTTATCTATAACTTGCATTATGTAACTTGTCATACAGCCAATTGCTACCACATTATAAAATATGCACTCCTCGAGCATATACAATGTGTCTCATATCTCCCCATAAAATTATAATATTTAATTTTATTTAAACTATCAAAAGTGCCAACCTAAAACTGTTCTAAAACTGAACTTTCATAAATTTGACAATTAAATTCCATTGATATGACAAGTCATTAAAGTGTACACATTCTTTTCGGTTAAATGAATATTATAATTTTTATGGGGAGTTATTATGAGACATGTTGTAAGTATATGAATATGACAACAATTTTATTAAAATGTTGGTATGAAATCACAGGAAAATATGCCTAATTTATGTTGCGAGAGAAAAAAGTTATAATCTGCAGTATTACATTTTTTGCGTAAAATATGATTGGGCTGTATGGGCATTGTTTCCTTTGCACTTATTGAAAATTAAAAAGTATTACTAAATGCTAGGCTACTATAATTAATTAATTAATTGCTTGATTTGTTTTTTTATTAATATTATACTCATTTGTTTCCAATTTAATTCAAAATCTTTTATGTATACCATAATGTGAAAAATAGGTGGTTCACAAAAAATAAGATCATAATGGACCCGTTGGGCATGCAATCGTTGAACAAGAGAGAGGAAGCTTATTATTATTAGGTACCTACTATTGTCTTATTTACAGATCATAAATCTAAATTATACGAAGATCACGGCAATTATAAATATTTGAATAAGTAAATAGACAACATTAAACAATATTTCAATATGAAAGGTTTTATTTATATAGTATTATTATTAAACTGAATTTCATAATTAATTCCAGTATTACGTCTCTCATTATTTCCTCGCAATTATTGAGAAAAGCACTATACATATACCTCGGCGGGAATGGAATTGCCGGACTCGTAATTATTGTCAAGGCAAAAAGCGTTACTCGTCCGGCAATCCCTAACTCGGCCTCTGCGATAATGTACTATTTTGGCTGACTGTACATAAAGTAACGAAACTGTAGCCACCATAAAATAATGGAATTGTGTGTGTGATTCTTACTCGGCAACGTAAAAGCATTACAAGAGCCGTCGTCAATAAGTGCTGAAAGCATCAAACGGGACAGGTCTAAGCCTTTTCATTCAGTGCTATGTAATATTGGAGCTAATTTCATTTCGTTCCACGGAGTGACATCTTTCGAGACTCCTAGCATCAAAATGTAAAGTATGCATTTGAACATTTCTTACATGATTTCGATTGATCTTATACATATTTTCGATAGTCCTGTTGAAGTGAAACTTTTTTTACATCGCCTCAATTTTTTTCGTCCATCTATCGCATGCATGAAGCAAATACAAAGAGGAGATGTTATAAGCAATTAGGCCCAGCTCCTATCATTAGAGTCTTGACGTCACGCATTTTTAGTTTAAGCTACTTTACGCCAGAGGCGCTGACATCAGTCGATCTTTTTATCTGTCGGATTAGTACGTTGTACGCTCTTCCTTTATTTTAGTTTTAAATTACCTAAATACAAAATGAAATGTTGTATTCTATCGTGCAAAAGTTACACGGACGACAGAAACAAAGTGAACGAAAAAAAAATATCTTTCCATTTGTAAGTACATTAAAAAAGCATTATTAATTTATTACTTGACGTATTGCTTCTAGAATGTTCGACGCCACATGGACGCTGCTGTCAATATGCCGATAAAGCACAAAAAGCCCTCTAGTGGCGAGTAAAAATACTAACGAAAGCAAAGGATGTATTAAGGGCGAAAACAAAACACGCAGTTTTAACGATTTTTATTTTTAGATTATATTGACACAGCACCTAATAAAATTATCTTTCTCCTACGAATGTATCTTTTAACATAGATTTATTGTTTATATGAAAACATAACAAAAATCTTTTGATGTTTTATAGATTTCCATCAGAAATTAATTTAAGAAATACATGGCTTAAAATAATAAAAAGGGACGGTTGGACACCAACAAAATACACTAAAATATGTTCACTTCACTTTGATGAGGAGGATATTGTTAAGACTAAAAAAGGATATAAAAAACTGCGAGAAGGTGCTTATCCAAATATCCAAATCCAAATCCAGATTTTATATGAAACTAGCTGTGCTCGCGACTTCGTCCGTGTGGAAGATCTTGATAAAAAGTAGCCTATGTTATACCTTATATAATTAGCTAACTATTAGTTAAAGTCCCATCAAAATCGGTCCAGCCGTTCCGGAGATTAGCGGGAACAAACAGACAGGCAGACAGACAATTTTTTTAAAAATTGTGTTTTTGTTATTGGTACCCGATATACATTCATACCCATTTAGTAAAAACTTGTTATTTTGTCATTACAAACAGACACTTCAATTTTATTTATTTGTATAGATATAGATAATATAAGACCTTTCATATTATACAGAACCTATATGCGTATTTCCTAAGATTTCGAATTAATAATTAAGACTTAATATTCGCTTTAAGAATAAAATTATTATAAAGATTAGTTTTGTTGTTTTACAAATTCGAAGAAAGTTAAAAAATATTATTAAAAAAAAATATTTTTCTGTTATTTCTTTTCCAAAAATCCCAAATTTTAGTTACTTTCACATATATTACACAAAGAAAACAAAAAGTCACAAGAAACTACAAAATTACTACTATTGCAGCTAAATAAACTGAAGTCCATTTATAAGTTTTCACAAATAATGAATGCATTGTAAATGATAGAAAATTTTTATAACTAGATTATCTATTTTTAGAATGATTTATTTTATTAAATCCCTTAGTGAGACCCTGTACTAGCACTGCTGCCACCTAGTAATATATAGCGGAACTTTTATGTTAACGTCAATAATGCTGGCATTTTAGTCTGTACAAGCACTGCTGCCACCTAGTAATGTATAGCGGAACTTTTATGTTAACGTCAATAATGCTGGCATTTTAGTAATTCTACTCGCTACAAGGTGACAGTGGCGTCGCGCACCTCCCCCCGCACCCCGATTTCTGGCTTCACTTGATTTCATACGGAAAACGCGATAGGGCACCTCCTCTTTGTATTTGCTTCATGATCGCATGTCACATTACACGAAAACATGAGATCTTTAATTTCACTACTTCATTAAGTCTAGATTGGTCTATGCGTTAGATCTTTGAGTTTAAATTAGTGTGGCAGTGGTTCGATCCAGTATACAGCACTATTTTTTGTTTTTCTATTATTTTGTTTTTTATTGCTTTTTGTCTATTTGTTTTTTTATAACTTTTTATTAATTACTTTTTTTATTTATAATTCTTTTCAGAAGAAAGAGATTTAAGTTAAAATTTTAATACCCTAAATCGAATATTTTTTCGAAAGTTTTCAGGTAAAATATATAACAAAAAATAAAAACCGACTTCAGAAACACTGAAAAGTTAAAAATAATATAAGAATAGGTACAGATAACATCACACTTCCATATTGAAGTCGGTGCCAAACGATGATCTCTTAGAAAGTCTTAAAATTTGTCACCGACTTCAATATAGAAGTGTGATGTTGTCTGTACCTATTCTTATATTTTATTTTAACTTTCTGTGTTTTTGAAGTCGGTCTTTATTTTTTGTAAAATATTTTTTATTTTTAACTTTTTAGTGAATGAAATCATGTATTTAATTAGCTTTTCCCTCCATTTTCATGGGATCCCACCATCAGATCCTAACTTTGGTGACCTTGGGACCACCCTAGGAGTATACTCTATCGAATACAAAAAGAATTTTGAAAATCGGTCCACAATTGGCGGAGTAATCGCGTAACATACACACAAAACACGTTGGACACACCTTAAAATTTAAGGGTTTTCCTCGATTTTCATAGGATCCCATCATCAGATCCTGACTTTGGTGACCATGGGACCACCCTTGGAGTATACTCTATCGAATACAAAAAGAATTTTGAAAATCGGTCCACAATTGGCGGCGTGATCGCATAACATACATACAAAAAAAACATACACATCTGAGTGAAAATTGAGAACCTCCTCCTTTTTTGAAGTGTGTTAAAAATGCCTACGATACGAAAGAAAGTTTCACTTGCATCGTTGCTTAATAAAACCACATAATGAATTTTTACTACACGTGATTTTGTTTGGCCTGAAATCGAGTTTGGTCGGTAACATAGGCATTTAAACATTTTGAGTAGCTAGGATTAGTAAGCCCTGATGACTAGAATGATTCATTTTTGACCCGACTTCGACCTTTTTAGCCGTTTGATCCTGAAGTCGTTCGAAAGAAATGTTACATTTCTCTTTCATTTTAATGAACGTGCAAGCTCGTGCAGACACGTGCGTGCAATTGCAGTCGCGTGCGTCTGTGGCAATGTGAAAACAGTCGCAGTATCAAAGTGACTGGCGCTGCTTTCGAGGCAGGTGGAAAGATGAGAATACAAGCGTTACCAAACAAAGTTTAGCGTGACCCACTCACACAAAAAAATTGTTAATGACATTAAAGATAGACGTGAGTGCGTTTGACCACAATCTTTACTGAATGTGGTCCAACGTGGAGCACACAAACTCAAGTAGTGCCTGTTCACTTACGCCTTGGAAATCCGCAAATTATATTTAGTTGGAAACACGGACGTAGGAATGCATGATAATTTTTCCCATCACTATTATTTCAACAAAATGGCGGCCTTGTCATAAGAGGGCTTTAGCACGGAATAATTCCGCGTGCTCGTCGCATACCTGGGAGAGGGTCGCTCGTTAATCTGAGTTGCGAGTGGCCGAGCCTCGTCTGAACATTTCTCATAAAATTCTGCATAAACAAAATTAATTTCTCAGCGCTCCTAAAGCGAGTTTACATCGGACCTTGGCGTTGGTTTCTATGTAAGTTTGTAAAAGGTTGCATTTTTGGTTCAGGGATACGACCGAACAGATAAAGTCGAAATGTCATACGGCACGAAATGCGATACGGCAACGCTGTCGTCAAATTCTCATACAAAATTCTGACACATTTTTCATTTATATGCATTTCATAACAGCATTGACGCCTTAAATCGTTATAACTTATTGAAAGATACTTTATTTTGTCTAAATTATTGATGTTACATTAAGTCAAGTCTTACCTACTTAAGTATACACTCTAAATAAAGGATTAGGTATTGCAATTTTTAAGAAAATTTAATAAATGTTAGTATGGAAAATACAACATTCATAAAATTCTTCATACAAATCGGCAATTTCATAGGTAAAGATCTAATAATTACCTTTTCAACAAGACATTTTCTAGGGCATTTTCTAATCGTTTTATTAAATATCGTTGGACTGTCTTGACACATATTGAAGCGACTATGATATTGTCTTCTACTTATTATATTAAAGTATAATATCATTGGTTCGTATTTAAATTATCTTATTTTACGTGAAATTCCGTACTCCGTCTTTAGCAAGTACCAAACAAAAAATTCACTTTTTATATTATATTATTAACGGCCATTTATATTTTCCTTACAAATCGCTAAAAAATTGCTTAAATATCTTCAGGCAGAAATTATTCCAGGAACACTGAAGTTCATTATCCCCGACTGAAACTGGAAAGCGTCACCGGTTCAGAATTTTCTCTTGTATTTATTTATTTAGCAATTGCTACATCTATGTGCACTATTATTAAAAAGAGGAAATATTTGCATGTAACGAATAAACTCAAAAACTACTAGATCGATTACAAAAATTCTTTCACCATTAGAATGCTACGTTATCCCTGATTAACATAGGTGATAAAATTATTTTTCCTACTGAAAAATATAAAATTCCCACGGGAAAACAAAAACAACACGGTCGAAGCTGCGTAAAATAAAGAAAGTCGAATAGCCGTCGGCAGGAACGTGTACAACAGCATTCCACCTCGGAAACGAGGTTTCAGATTTGCGAAGCTACTCACCACTTGCCGGTGAGCATAAATGTCAGCTTAGTCATTTAAAAAAATTATATATAGGCTTATGCTTAATCTAATGATCTCAGAGTCTCAAGATGAAGTCGTCAGTTGCCAGTGATGACGTACGCAACTGAGACGTGGCCGCTTACAATGGATCTCTTAAATAGACTCAAGACCGATTGCCATTAACCAATAAGTGATGAGAAGTGAAGGCTCAAGGTGGGTGACCTTGAGCCTTCAAAGGGTTGCTTAATCATAATCATAATATTGCTTGGGGTTTCTCAACGTGATCAAATCAGAAATGATGAGGTCCGTAGAAGAAGTGAAGTCACCGACATAGCCGATGGAATTGCTAGGGGGCAAGACACATCGTTTGCAGGACTGACCTCTCAGGCATGTATCACAGACAGCCAACAAACTGTTAAATTGATTCGTCTTCGTAGAATGTCTACCTGCTTTAGGGTTCCGTACCTCAAAAGGAAAATCGGAGCCCTTATAGGATCTCGTTGTCCGTCCGTCCGTCTGACTGTCTGTCAAGACCCTTTATCACAGGCACGCGTGGAGGTATCGAGTTGAAATTAAAACCATATAATCAAGTCTACAGTACCTTGAGGCTGTGAAAAAATCAAAATTCTAAGTTATCGTAGAAAAAGATACGGTCGTTTGTGCCACAAAAAACATATATCTTGACACTCTCAAGGGAATCAAAATTTATAGGGTACTTTACGTTCACATAGAATCATGAAATTTGGCAAGAAGCAAGGTCTTATAGCACATATTGAGGAAAAAATCTGATAACCAGAAACCGGTACATCGTTAGGAAGTTATAGAAGTTTTTATGGAACGGGTGAGCGAGTTCAACTCACACGAAGAAGCAGGAGAAGCTCTTTGCTTTCATCTCACCTGGTGGTGAGCAACGATAAGGTCGGAGATAGAAGCTTCACCTGAACACCTCTACAATTGAGAAAGCTTTACCTGGACTCCTCAACAACCGAGAAAGCTTCACCTGGACTCCTCAACAACTGAGGAATCTTCGCTTGGGCTCCCCAACAACTGAAGAACTGTCTACCCTAACACTAATGGCCAATTGCACTAACCTTGTCTTATCTAAGACAATCCAAAGAAGAATGCTGTCACTTATTTATTTATTGTTTATGTACACAAAAATGACAGGACAGGAATAACACATAAAGAAAGACGAGTACAAAGGTGCTGCTTATTTCTAAAGAAATTTCTGCCAGCAGACCTGTGACAGGTGATTTAAATTAAATTTATGTGGTAAACACAGTGTACAAAACATCAAATTACTTACAATAAAAAGATACATAAATAATTAAAACGACATAAATTACAAAAAAAATAATTAAATTAACAAATAGTGAATATGAGTACATACTTTAATTGGTACAGAATGAATAGAGGTAGTGCTCCTTAACACGACGTTTAAATGAGCCAACGGAGACAGACTCGCGTATACTATACGGCAAGGCATTCCACAGTCTGACAGCTTGATTGGTGAAGGAGTGGGAGTAAAAATCTGTATTGCAGGAATGGAAACTAAGAAGCGTTTTGAGGTGGGATCTGCAAAGGACATCAGGAGGTTTTTGATATGAAAAACGTTCTTTTAAATATGAGGGTATTTTGGGAGGTCACTTCTTGACTTTAATGAAAAGAATGTGACAGCATATCACTTAAGATCGTCCTAAGCTAAGACAAGGTTTGTGTAATTGGCCATGAGTGTTAGAACACAACATTGAGATTGTTGTTCCAAACTTAGGTAATATGGGGGGAGCTAGCCAGCCTGGCCCTACCACCTATTAAGAATAAAAATTTCTGCGCCCATGAGAAATCGAACTTCCCACCTTTATCGATACCCATGTTCTCAACAACTAGACCACGTACGCACTTATCATGCAGTGGTAAGTTAGAAAATGGGCGAGGTGTTATTATTATGTAAGATCATGCAGATCACATTTGTTAATTGCAACACTTCTCATCACAGAAACCCTTCACAGCGGTACAACAATTTAGGAATGATTCCAAGGCAGCATATTTCCATATTTTTCCAGATGTCATGCCATTGTACAACCCTCTTTAGAGCATCTACAAGCGCGTACAGATGTGACATGGGTCGGCACGATTCTGAGGAGCGAACAACAACCTGAGCGGGAATTTATAATTCGGCGCCAAATTACAACGGGAATTTATAATTACAGGAACAGGTAAAATTTACGTCTGTGCCTTAGAATGGGAGTAATCCTTTTATTAAACACGTATAACTGGCCACGCTCCGCGACATTTCTGGGTTAAGTCAGCTGGTGTAAACATGTTTTTGTGTCATCATTCTTTCGCGAGCCGTTTTAGGTAACTATTGTAGAAAGTTAAAGTTATAGACACTTTTTTAATGTTAGCTTATAAAATAAAAGTGCCAAGATACTTCTTTTTTGTAACCTTACATAGTGGCGCTTTGGCGTATGCGCTCGGCTTACTATTACTAAAGTTAAGCAACGTTGGCCATGGCCAAGCTTATGATGGGTAACCAAAAACGTGAAACATCTCGGCCTCCTACGCCTGATCTTATTCCGATTTTGTCGGAGCCTCCCATCAAACTATACGATTTAAGGAACAGAGAGCTCGCTCAACTATCTGGTTAATGGACAGGAATAGGTGAAAAGTTACTACAGGCTCAACCTGTTCTACGCTCTAGTGATTGGGACGCTGTGGTGTATTTTTCTTTATTAAAATCTGACAGTTGTCACTCCTGCAGGAACAAAACATGTCATCTAGTTGTGGTCTTCAAGGAGAAAGTTCCTCCCCGTCTAGCTGAATAGTAGCGGCAGAAATAAGTAAGACGGAGGTACCCAAGCAGTCGACCCTGATACGCAGTCTCCCTCCGGTGCCTACGTCAATAGGTCATACTTTTTTGCCCATGTCTGTACCTTGAGGTACATGTATACCAAAATGTAGAGAAAAATTCGAGGATTCCGAGAAATATATTATTTCCTTTATTTATTTAGATAAAACTACGTGAACAATAAATAAAAGTGCGCAATTACGTTTAGTTTCGACTTCTGCAAAAATTGTAGTGTTTATGAAATATTTTATTTTTAGTTAATTTTTGCTTGAGTTTCAATGTATCGTGCACTTATACAAAAAAAAAACATATTATTATCTTAATCGGATAACAACAATCAAAAGTAAAAAATAATATTTTAGCTTGCAAATAAACTGTCTCTGCGCAAGTAACAAAACGCCACAAAATGTTAAAATACGATAATAAATACGATCGGTCACGGGTTACTAACACGGGAACAATCTATAATTAGTTCCATCCAAAACTGCATAGATGGCATAGCTTGTGTTAAACGGGAATGTAATAAATTATTAACTCATTTTGTAGAAATAAAATCGTAACTAATCAATGCTTTAGTTAAAAATAATAAAATATTGTTTTCGAACTAAATTCGATAACTTTTAAAATAAAATAATGTAATTTAACATCGAGTCTGCTGCAAAAGCACATCCAGTACTTATTAGTTGAGCGCGTCATAAAAATTAAAAAATCCGACAATAAATGGCAGCAATTTATATTGTTATAAATATAAAGCATAATTATGTAATCTTTGGTTATATGGTCTAAGACGGCGTATTTTCTTACAAAAAAAGAATTTTTACTCGTTTCCAAATAACCAGAAAAAAATAAGGTTGTTATATTGTTCAGCGTATTATAGAGAATTAATTTCCATATATTGTACCTCGGTACTTCGATTGAGCAGATTTTAGCGACCTCTTTTATAATATTCATATTGCGGTACCCTTCCATGGTTTCATGTTCGAATTTATAAAAACGCCAAAACACAATGTACGATAATGTACAATTCAATGTGTGAAAGTAATACATAAATATTCATTCTTTACATTATTTTGGTCGAATGATAGCCTATAATATTCACTTCTATGGCCTTTATAAACGATCTATCTCAATGTACGGGCTCTATAAAATTAGTGGCTTGTTCCTGGGGAAATGTCTAGCATTTTATTAAGCTCCCACAAAGGGTCATTGACTTTTCCTTTAATAAATTATTATTTCTTCATTTTTCTACAAGGTGTCATTGAGTTGCCTGTTAATAAATAACTATTTATTCATTTTCCTTTTAGTAAATATTACATCAAAAAGATTATCACAAGGTTACTATACATTGAGTGATTATTTCAGTGATCGCACGATATGGGACTAGACGAGTTATTATATGCAATATTTGTAACAACATAATTTTTGATTGTAACAACTTTTGTAACAATTTGATTTGTTACAACTTGTTTTCAATATTCTTAAGTTTTTAACCTCCTTCTGCTAGAGGACTACTGGTTACTTATAATGGAATATTCTTAATAAGTACGTTTGAAATGATTCCGTCCACACACTGAAACTTTCGAGGCACTGAGAATAGCTTATTGCCGAAGGTTTTTATTGATCCCGTCCTTATCCGTTAATTTTATGGTCAAACTGAGACGAAAAATAGGTTCAGGATCCCTGAAGGGTAAGGGTTGACTACACCGAATAATTTGATGAATTTTTGTTCTGGGAATATCGCATTATATTAGGTTAGGTTATTCGAGGCCCGGGTAATGAGATGTTCCCTATTGTTAGGTTTTATAATTGGTGCAAATCGACTTAATCTTTTTTATTTGGGTAAATAGAATATGTTTCAAGCTTGCTTAAATAACGCTTTTAACTTCAGTAATCTGTTTTACGTTATGGTAGCTTTAAATCAGATAAAGTATCTGTAAATTGCTGTTATTTAAGAAACAACGATACATTGTTTGTTTTCAGTTTTAACTATGGACTACTTACCAGTAGACCAGTTATACTAGTTTTACTAATAAAACTTACAGCTAATAAAAATGAATATTTGAAGAAAATATTTTTAACCGCCTCCGTCGGACTAGGGTTCAATTTCCCATGGAGGCCAACGTTTTATTACGTGGTTTGGTTAGCGGCAGAACTTCTGAGCGCGCCAGACTACATACCGCAGTCTTTTCTAAATGATCTATATATACGGGTGTAACTGAACACCCCAATAACATTTAACGGGCATATAAGTTTGATACTAAATGGACCTTCGGTGCTTGTCTGAGACCTGGAACCCCAATACTTTCAGAGTTATTTGATTTTAAACTGAAAACAAAGACAACCATAATCAGCTCTTAATACAAAAGAAATTTAAACACAAAATGACACGTGACAGACGTGAGCGTAGTATTCCTCGTACGCTTACGTAGGGCTTTCGGCACTTAATACCAAAAAATAATTTATTTAGTTTGTATGACGTGAGCGTAGTATTCCTCATACGCTTACGTAGGGCTGTCGGCACTTAGTACCAAAAAGTAATTTATTTAGTTTGTATGGGAAAAAAAGTAGGTTTGTTAGCGCTAATATTTTTCCTACAGAATCTCTGCTTCTGATAGATACATACCCTTAAATGTTATTGGGGTGTTCAGTTACACCCTGTATAACAACGTTAATGCCGTATTGCGACTATTCTTCAGTTGTTGAGGAGTCCAACTTCCAGAAAGAGGTAAATCGACGAATCCAAATCGGCTGGGCAGCGTTCGGGAAGCTACGCCGCATATTCTTGGCCCGTCTACCGCAGTGTCTCAAGACGAAAGTCTTCAATTCGTGCGTGTTGCCAGTAATGACGTACGGAACTGAGACGTGATCGCTTACAATAGGTTCCATAAGAAATTTTGAGGTCACTCAAAGGGCAATGGAGAGGGCTATGCTCGGGGTTTCTCTGCGTGATCGTATCAGAAATTATGAGATCCGTAGAAGAACTAAAGTCACCGAGATAGGTAAAAGAATTGCGAGCCTTAAGTGGCAATAGGCAGGACACATAGCTTGCAGGATGGGCGGCCGTTGGGGCAGAGAGGTCCTCGAGTGGCAGCCACGTACCGGAAGACGCAGCGTTGGTAGACGGACAAGGTGGACTAACGATCTGGTGGAGTCATGGAAAGCCGCTGGATGCGGGAAGCGCAGGATCGATCGATTTGGAGATCCTTGGGGGGCCTAAGTCTAGCATTGGGCGTCTCTTGGCTTACATGATGAGAAGTTTACGGATATCCTATGTTTTAAGTTGGATCAAATTACGAGTACATACAGTAAACCAAATTACATCAAAATTGAGTGCATACCGGACAACATGGTGACGCGGATGTTTAGTATAGAAGATCAGACCTAGCCAATAGAAGAATCCATTACTTTTGTTTTTCATATAGAGAGCAAAAGATATTTTATTAATTTATCATTTGCAAGCAAGCGAATAGGTATGTAGAATATGTGAATAAAGCGAAGTCGCAGATCAGGTTTCATCCGAAAAACTCAGGGAACCGTAACTTGCTTCTCAATACAATACGACAAGTTTATCGGCTCCGTCGGCTATGTACATACAAACAGTTCGATTTGTGACCGAGACCAGATATACCGTTGGTCTCATTTTCTGCCAATTGTTGATAGCCCTTATTCAGGGCTGCTCAACCGTCGCCCGCACAATGGCAGAGTAATAAATATACATCAACTCAGAGCGGCCGGGCTGAAGGAAACTTGCTTCCCCGCCTTTTTTGTAAGGCGTTTCATTCAAGGCGCGGCAGCGACGCGCGTTCTATCTTTTTAAAAAGTTTAGTTTCTTTTTATTTTCGTTAAATACTCGTGGTGCTCGCCTTTTTGTTTGTCGCGGTGATGGCTTTATCGCAAGAAAGCGGATAATTTTTCCAATGGTTGTGTATCACCTCATTTTTTCAGTTTTGTGACTTAACTGGTTAATTTATTTATGGTATTTTAGGCAATAGAAATTTTTCTTTAAGTTTACTATGGCTCTAAAATGGTGAGTATAATTTTTTTGCGATTCAAAATTTGCTAAATTTATTATGGTGCTGGTTTGTGAGTATGACTTTTTGTAATTTGACATAAATGCTTAATTTATTATAATTCTAAATTATAGTAATAATACTCTATATTGCATAGAAAACGGTACAAAAAATTTATAAAAACAATTGTGAGCAACGGTGGACTTATCTCTTAGAGAGATCTCTTCCAGTTAACCCATGATCGTGTCAGAGATTGAAATTGTAGGTAACATCGAAGCGCCAAAGCAATAAAAAGACAACTACAAAAACTACAATAAAAATATATAATAAACGGAAATATAGTATATACATATAGCATACCCAAATATATATATAAATAATATTACAATATAGCCTACCCATCAATTAAGAAGACGATTACGAAGAGGTGGACAGTTTAGACAGATAGTGTTGCCTTAAATGTTTTTTTAGGGGGTAACAGATTGTCTCCGCTGAATGCCATCCAAAGCCTGTTTCAAAGTTGGGCGGCACGAAAACCAAATGCCCGAAAGGCAAACTTGGTATTGGTTTTAGGGAGAGCAAGGACTAAGGAACGACAGGAATGCATAGAATGCGTGGGAGACGGACGAACATGGAAGCGGGAACATAAGGATGGGGGTCATTTAGGATTTTGTAAAGGAGTGTAAGGATGTGCGTTTCTTTGGTCGCGTATTGAAAGCCATTTTAATACAGATCGGTATTGGAAAATTCTGTCAAACTTCCGAAGTCCGTACAGGAACAGTATGGCCAGAATCTACACACGCTCGAGTTTATCCAACTGTTCTTCAGTCAAATCCAAATAGCTCACATCTGCATAATCTAGAATGGGGAGCAATTTATGAGTATGACATTTTTTCGATTCGGGATCTTTTCAATTTAAAATGGCTCTTAGATAGTTTATGATTATGATTTTCTGCAGTTCTGTATCTGCTTAATTTATTATAGCTATACTCGTAGCTATGGCTCTAGTTTGTCAATGTGAATTTTTAGCTTTACTGAAACCGAATTTATTGAAACACTAATTTCTAAGATTATGACTATTACTTTTTTGCGATTTAGGATTTGCTTCATTTATTATGGGTCTATTGTTTATGAGCTTTTTGTGTCCGAGTTCTGGTAAATTTATTACAACTCTTGCATAGGCGTAGGTATTACTAGTAGGGATATTTAGACCCCAAGCCCAGGGCCTCTTTACCTACACCAATGGGCTCTTGTTTATCAATATGAATTTTTAGTTCATGTTTTTGTTGTATTTAGTGACGACATACTAAATATTTTTTTAGATATCATATGACTCCGCCTGGAAAAATTACCTTGACTTGAAAATGTCACTCAAATATTATGTTATAATTCTTAACGCCATGGTATTCCGACGGCATGTACATCTCTAAGGCACATTTATGCATAAATATTCCAACCCTCATTTGTCATTCTGAGCAATTACACCATAATAACTGCAATGACACCGGTCTTTTGCAAAATTATATTAGAATCTGTATTTCTGTACTAAAAAAAGATTTGAGGTAATTAATAGAAATGAAAAAAAATTTCTTTTCTTTGTCAGGATGTAATTTTCTCTTAAACGTATTCATTTATTTATTTATCAATTTATTTAGAATAAAACAAATGCAATGTCTGAAATTTCTTTGTCAGCAGTATTATTAGACAGTATGTAATCCTTTTACCAGACATAGCCTGACGCTGAAATTTTTGATTTGATTCCCTCTAATTGATCTGATTTAATCGGGTACCGATAGTAATCATAAACATACTATTTTGCTATGTGGCTTCTGTAAAATTTATTTTTTTGTATCGAACAGAAGTCGCAGACTTTCTGGCAAGATTTAATGGATCACACCACAGCTTAAACACCGACAGTGTGATTGTGATGTGATGTTACGTAGGTGCGGACTCAAGATAAAGTGCCCGCCCTGAAATATTCAAAATGTCGTGTCTTGTCGTGTCTAATGCAGACTGACTTCGAACGTGACGCGTGTTGAAGACTCTTGAGGGAAATTCCCAGAAAAATGCTAAATCGCCGCATTTGCCTTTTGAGATGTCAGCTGAAAGCTATCAGGGTTATCGTTCGTGATTTCATACATAATATTATTTTATCCATTATAATTAGGGCTCCTGTCTTTAGTTTTAATGTCGTTTTCTGTATTTATGGCTGTGAATTTGGAGTTCGCTTACACCTGACATACGGGACTGTCAAGTCAAGGTTATATAGAATCTACTTCTATCCAAGTTCTAATTATGATATTGTACATACAATCTTCAGACTATTTTTGTGATACGTATGCATGTATATACAGTGAGTAACAAAAACCCTGTGAACCCTTTTAGGAGTTAGTTCAAAATCGATATACGACGGTTTTTATGGAACTCATTTTTTTAAGTCTTCAATAAAAAATGAAAATAAATATTTAATCATAATTATTTTAAAATAACACCGATTGCTCACCTCATGACAATGATTACTTGTAAATACTAATGCTAGAATATTTTTTTTGCAAATGTTTCAAATTTAAAAACATTCTAATAGTGGATACGATAATTTAGTAAATAATTGGTTGGAGGAGCTTGGTAGCGCATTGGCGCGTGCGCTCAGCGAACGATTGCTAAGGTTAAGCAACGTTCGCTGTGGTCAGCCCTAGGATGGGTGACTAAAATAAGAACATCTCGAGCTCCTCCGTGCTTCGGAAGGCACGTTAAACAGTGGGTCGGGCGGGCATCAAACAAATACAAAAGAGATCGAACCAGTTAAAATTTCGTGGGGGCTGGCTCGGCTACCGAGTTCCTACCAGCCCCCACGAAATTTTAAATGTATCGATCTCTTTTGTACTTTGTTAAGCCAAAGTAATCTTTACAAAGCTCACCGGATGAGCAAGCTGAAGTGGCAGTGAGCTGGCCACATTAACCGCAGAACCGATAACAGTTTGAGAAATCAGTTTCTATAGTGGACACCATACATCGGCAAGCGTAGTGTAGGACGCCTTCAGACTAGGAGGCACTGGCGTATCCTGGGCTTAGACCATTTACCCTATGGAGATGGTATGCAACAAAGCGGGAGGCGAGGTAAACACGCATGACACACCACGAAAATCTAGAATTCAATTACAGATATATACGCACACTATGAAAATATTACCTTACATTAAAGAAACATACACACATCGACAAATTAACGTGTATCTATGCAATCGCCCGCAAGCTATGCCCGTGTACTGTGTTTGAGCTACCAACGTACCACTGTATTTTTGGTCTCGCGCCCACTCATAACCAAAAATCTCATAACCAATACGTAAAGGTCCCACTCATAACTGCTGATGTGAGAAGACGAAACTCATAACCAACACAACTACACAGTTATGTACAGTCGCTTTTATAATTATTAACAACATTAACAAAAAGGGTGAATAATATTTTAAATCAAAGTAAAGCTTGGTATAAAAGAGGTGTGAATCTGGCATCTTGCTGGTCGGCAAGGTGAGGGTGGCTAATGCGGTGTGTTATCTCTCTCCCGCATTAAAATTAGACAGCACAAGCAATACAGAAGACAAAATGTATTTTGTTTCCAAAAAATGAAACCGACTTCAAAAACTTTAAGAATACAAACAACATCACAGTGTTATATTGAAGTTCGTGCCAAATTTTAACTAGTACTTATATTTTTCAAGATTTTTCAGGTGATTATTGCTTGGAGAGCGTCGGTGGCGCAGTGGACTCGGCACTTGCCTTCCAATCGGGGGGTCGGGGTTCGAGACCCGCCATGTACCAATGTGTTTTTCGTTTCGAATTTCATATGTACATTTGTCTGACGCTCCTACGGTGAAGGAAAACATCGTGAGGCAACCTGCATACATCTGCGAAGAAATTCAATGATGTATGTGAAGTCGACCAATCCGCACTGGGCCAGCGTGGTTGACTAAGGCCTAATCACCCTAATATAGGGTAGGCTCGAGCCCCTCGGTGGGGACGTATATGGGCTGTGATGATGATTGCTTGGAATAGACTTTATTATGACTTTTTGGTGTGTTTGAAGTCGGTTTTATTTTTTGTAAAAAAAAATCTTTTCCATCTTTTTAGGTAATTTAAAATACCAAAACCTTATCCTAAATATAACAAATACTTTTCTGAAAACCGCATCAAAATCGATTTAGCTAAACGCGAGATAATCGCGGACAAACATACATACAAACATTCAGGTCAAACTGAAACTTGAAAAAGGGAAGAGGTTCTATGTTCGACTGTATCTATTTTTTTCAAGTCCGTTAAAAAGGAACTGCTTATTTCATAAAAAATTGTTCCAGCAGACCTGCGAAAGGAGAAATTGTAATATATTAGAATTTGCGTGTATAGCAGCTTAGAAGGCGATCAAATAGTAAAAAAAACATACTATATAATATACTAAATAAAAAATATCTAGAAATACCTATTACACAAATAATATGAATATTATTAAATTTTTATATATCATAATTAGGACTTGGATAGATAGTATTCTCGTATGCGGCGCTTGAAAGAGTAGATGAGATGCAGCTATCAGGACAAACTAATTCTCAATCACTTCTCAATATTGTTATTTTTGTTGAAGATGTTACGGAGAGAAACAATTTATACCTTCCTCGCACTAAGATTTGTTTAGTGCTTACCCGTGGTACTACCGTTGGTACTACTGTTAGTATAGTACTGTGGGTATTTTTTGTTGCCCGATCCCGGATTTGATGACAATGAGACTAATCGAGAACTATACCCCCTCAAACAAAAAAAGAATTTTCCAAATTGGTTAATAAATCACAGAGTTATGAGGTAGTAAACGTAAAAAAAGAACATACAATGGAAATGATAAAGTCCCTCTTTTTGTTAAGGCGGTTAAAAAATGAAATGACCCGCAATTGAATGTTGCGTTAAAGTTGCTTTTAAAATAGTTTTATTAAAGCGTTCCTTAATTTCTTCAAAATAATATAAATATTAAAACCGATAGTTACCCACATGGTGTTCTTTGATTGTCAAAGATATTATGTAGTTAGTACTATAGGCAAAATTAATCACCCGTAGTACTAACCGGACACGTGAGTAGAACCACGGGTAAGCACTAAATTTTTTGTGTATTGCGTCTTGAAATGACAGTTAAGACTGTGCTGCCGTTTGTACTGTAACTATAAATATTTCTTTTTAGTATGAAATAATAAAACAAAAAGTAGGTACTTACTTTAAAATTAGTATGCAAGTATATAATAGTAAGCAAGCACTATTGGTCTCAAATGTACTTCAAAGTAGTTCACAGTTTAGGTATTTGCTTTTTTATGTTCTAAATTAAATATTTTATAAGTTTAAAATATATTTCATAACCATGGTTATGAGTGGGTCCTCAAGTCAGTTATGAGTCGCCACATTTTATTCCAGTTATGAGTTTCTGGTTATGAGTGGGCGCGAGACCGTATTTTTCTATCGTAACGACATAAAAATTACGTCAAAATTGTACATAAATGAAACACGTTAATGTATATTTTATACTAACGTGTATATTATATAACGTATCATGATAGGAAACGCTATGGTCTCGAAGATTTGAGTTACTGGGTCGCCTTTTGCAACAAAATTTCACAATTAAGAATTACCACAGTGTACGTTGCCAACCTGTGACATCAGAATGTAAAGTCACGGTACCCAGTAATTGCACTGCCATATCTTACCCTTCAAACCGGAACACAGCAATGCAAGCACTGCTGCTTTGCGGCAGAAATAGGTAAGATTTTAATTTAAAAATAAGTTATTATGAGATGATTGATAATTAATAACGCTTAGGACTGAAAGAAGGACTGAAATAGCTCTACCAGAAAACATTATTAACAGGGCAAGTCCATTCTATTGCCTTGTGACACAAAGACAAAGTTACAATAGATCACGCCCCCACATTCAAGTTGGGAGTGCTTTCCCTTGTATTCCTATAAAACTTCAATCTTTAGACTTGTTAGACAACAGCTGATTAATTAATTTTGGACCTAAGCGCAAACATATTAAGGCTATTTTTTACATACGACAGGGAAGTTCTTGACTTACAATTTCATTCAACGGTAAGTGACGATAAGGCCGAAGGTGGAAGCGAGCTTCACCTGGACTCCTCAACAACTGAGGAACTGAGGCTATGTTACCTCTAATTGGCGGAACACAACAATGCTATTAACATTCTTACTATGGCGACAAACATAGGTAAAACGTTGGTAGCTAGCCAGGCGGGCTCAAAAGCCTACCACCAACCAAACCCAGCAGAAAAATTTCTGTACCCACAGGGAATCGAACCCCGGACCTCCGGATCTACACGCGGTGGTCTCAACCACTAGACCATGGAGGCGATTAAGCTTTAAGGACTTATCCGATGTACTGGCAACTTCATGCTGGCTCGATTTTAAGATTTTTTATGCAAAAAACTTAAATCAAAAATGGCTGGATAGGACGAGTTCGAATGACCTACAATTTTTTTTATTCAACATTAAAACGCTGTGAAGCGTGCATGCATGAGAATGTTTTTTTTTGATTTCATAAAAAAAGATACCACCACTTAACCACAAATTACGCTGAATATCCGAAAATCGTATCGCAAAATAGTTTTAAACGCTGTTTCGTGCGTCTTTAGCAAATATCTAGTCTCGTCTAGTGACGTCATAGCCTTCTATATCCTTCCTTGCAATATAGATACTCCAAAAATATTAATAAAAATAATACAGGATTGTTCCTGTCTGCTTTATCCTAACAATATAGATAGGTACCTACTGCAAAAATATTAAGAAAAATAATATAGGATTGTTCCTTATTATTTTACCTCGCAAGAGTAGGTAGCTATAAAAATACACATAGGTAGGTACTAAAGGAAACGTAAGCTTGCTTATTATATTTTACAACTTGATCTTTCCAGTTCAGTTGTGTTTTTACGTCCCGCCAAGTGAGAATTTAAAATATTGCAGCAACATAGTCCCGAAACGCTAAAGGTTCACAAATAAACTTTATTAAAGCAATGAAAGAACGTTTTACGAATGAACTTCGTAAAAAGGGGATAATAAGGAAAACGCAAAATATGAACACTCAATCCTGAGTATTTTATGAAGTCGCCACTTTTTTTAGGTGCGGAGTTACCGGGAGGTTGCTTCCTCTCCGATATTCGGCCACAGCGACCAAACTAGCTATTTGCGCGGGAGATATTCTAGTGCAGAAGTGACTGCGCAAACGCAAGTACACTCTCTGTTCCTTTACTCATAGTCCGATGAGACGGTTAGCCGACACGAGCGGGGCGAGATAGGACCCACTGTTTTAAGTGCCTTCCAAAACACAGAGGACCTCGAGATGTTTTGTATTTTGGTCCATCACAGGACATCATAGCCACGGTAATAGCATATAACAGTATATAAGTGGACTCGGCTCCTCTTTGAAATGTTATACCTACGGCCGCTCGGCATCGCTTGGTGCGTTGGCCCGCGATAGGGCCGCGCGCTTACAGTTTCCGCCTAGATTTGTAATTATACTATTTCAGAATGCATATAGAATTACTTGGTCGATCTAAAGGAATGAATTAAATAGGTTTTTATGCAATAAAATAGGTTAACGAAACTAATGGTTGTAGGTTGCCTAAAATGATTTCGATATAATAAATTAATAATAAATAAGCAAATACATTTTATTTATTTTACTCACTTACTAACCAAATAGGCGAAAGATCGCGTGAAGAACCAAGAGAACCCATTTTTGTGAAACGTCAAGCTTACATTCATACTAATATTATAATATTACTACTAATTTTCCCTGCGTTCCAGATAAGCATTTTTAGCCATAAATATCAACATTTTTAGCATCTCTGCGTTTCATTAGCCGGTGATGCTAGTTTTTCTTGCTGGTTGTCATGCGTTTCATTTAAGCATTTTTGACACGAAATGCTAGCATCAAATACCCATGTTATTAGATGGGTCCTCTGATACCATTTTTTTACAGCTTTCAAATTTGACATTTGGAATCTTTTTTTCATGAATCAAAAAGGATTTTCAGCGGATTTAAAGAATTTATTGAATGATATTTATAGTATTAGCCAATTCTGATTTATATGATAAAAAATTTAAGTGGCTGGACTAATTAAGTGAGGTGTCAAAATTCAGCATGAAAAATCAGTACCTTGCGTTTCATTTGTAACAATTAGCGCGGCTAAAAATATCAACATTTCTTATAAGAAACGCAAAACGAGATGTTAGCCTCAGAAAGTAACAGTGCTTTATCTGGAACGCAGGGATTATAAAGGTCCGTTTGACTCGTGCGTGTAACCTGCGGCGAACTGCGTCCGTGACTGCCCTTGTAGATGCGATCCAGTTGCTATCCAGTATTGAGACGCGTAGGCATAGCGCGTGTTTCGACTGTTTCTATGAAGTCATTCTACTGATATATGCTATTACCGTGTTATAGCCATCGTTGCGTAATTTTAGCAATCGTTCGCTGAGCGCACGTGTCAATGCGCCACCAAGCTTTATTACTTAAAAGTTATAGAGCGTAATTCGGGTGAAAAAGGGTCAGGAATCCTAGTATCATAAACCTAGGCGAAGAAGGGCGCAGTATTGGCATTTCCAGGCTCAACATCAAAAGTCTAGTTCAAGAAGTTGCAACTAATCATATATTGTCTTAAAAGGTGTATCAAGCCGAAACGGGGAGAAAGTACACATAATAGTAAAAAACTTTTGTTCTAGCACTTTGAATAAACAACGATATTATTGATGTAAAGTAATTTTCACGATTTCGAAGAAAACTACGCTGTGGCAACCCTAGCCGTCAGCTGTTGTTTGTTTACATTATGGGTATTCTAGGGTCATCAAAATGACCTAGACACCTGTCGCTCCAAATATTTTGTGATGCGTAAGAGCCGCCCTTAGCTCCCTACTTTCAAGTTTGTACATTTATTTAATCCTACAATATTTTTTATGTTTGTATGAAAAAAAACCCCACCGCTTGATACACCCATTTTGCCTAACCCAATATATGAAAATTTGGGTTTGAATCCTAGATGGTGGCCTAGATCACTTACGTAGGGTGTGATCTAAAAAATCTAGTTTGGGAAAACTAGAGTTCATCTTGTGAAAACCCTAAATTTAAAGCTAGTTCAATGGTCGAGATCTGGACGAAACGGACAAACTGACAGAGGCACGGAAAGACGAGCACATAAGCGTTACCAAAATTTAAGTCACGCTAGAAAGTAACAAGCTTTGCAAAATTCCAGTTGAGTTTTTCCTCGACCGTGGCGCATCCCTAAGCTGGTAATAACCGAAGGGACGAACAGGGGACATTAAAACGGTACATTTTGTTTTTTTATTGGAACATGATAAGGACGTACGCTGCATGCATTTATTCAGCAATGGAACATACCGCGCATTATGAAGGTTATTTTGGCTTTCATAAAAGTGATGTGTTTTTTAAAGCCTTTGAACTAAGTCGCTGTTTGGAGATAAGCGGTCATTTTCATATACTCTACGCTTTTAGGAGTTGGGCTTAATAGTTTTTTAACGTTTACGTTTAACCTGCTTATTTTGTCTGCAGTGGATTGATAAATTTTAGTTGTTACTTAATCGGATTATTAAATAAATTACCAATTTTTAGCATGGTTGCAATCTTTGTTTTTATTATGTGTATTCTGTCTGTGCGTTAGATAAAGATCTCGTCCCCTAGGCTACCTAGAGACTTCGATTTTCATTACTTTTTAGGGACTAAACTTTCGTTTTGCCCATTTTGGACATTTATTTATTTATTTATTAGGAATAACAAACAGCTGTTACAATCAGTCTTAAATTAGAGTATAACTAATAGATACTAGAAACTAGTAACAATAATCTTATTTATTGTGAAGCCCATACCGTTATCCACGGATTGGTATAATGTGTTACTCGATATATACGAAACAAATTTGTGCAGATACTAGTTGTATATAAAAATAGAAGTTATTTTAAACAAAACTGCTTTTACATTTATATAAGTAGATACATACTAAAATCTATATAAAACAAATATATATATATATATATATATATATATATATTGAAATGATGGTAAGTAAATGGTAATGGTGAGTAGTGACATTGACTCTTTCATTGAAATAAGCATAATAAAGGGGAAAAAAATAATCTAAGATCACAGTGCAGTAAGTAATTTTTCGTTAAGCTTGTCTACTTTGTAAAACATTAATAACATGTCTTTTGAATTTTGACTCTGATTCTGAGAATATATCTAACTTTGAAAATAATTTGTTATAAGTGTCAGCGAGCCGGCGAAGAGGCGCGAGGCGGTACATGGAACACCCGGGGCACACGTACCTCACGCCTGTGCACGCTGCGTGGAACCACATAGCATAACTCGTTGATCAAATCAATACAGTCGAATTTATCATTACAAAGTTTATGAAGTGTCATACTGCTGATAAGTATTCGTCTATTTTCCAAACTGAGCAGTCTATATTTCTCCAGAAGACGCGTGTATGATTGACGTTTCCGTTGATGTTTAAAATTAATAAATCTTAAACACTTACGTTGAATAATCTCCAATTATTCTTGATATTTGCGATAAATTGGGTTCCAAATCGGTATGGCATATTCTATTTGAGACCGAATAAGTGTCTTATAAAGAAGTAGCAATGTAGAGGGTCGCCTAAAGTCACAACATGATCTCTTTACGAAACCGTACATTCTAAGAGCCCTATCTTTGATGGTGTTTATGTGTTGGTCCAAGTGAAGTTTTGTGTCTAAGAGTACCCCTAGGTCTTTTACAGACGTAACAGATCTGAGATCGAGTCCGAATAAGTTATAATTATTGCTTATTACGTTTCTATTCTTTGTAAAAGTTATTTAACGCATTTAGAATGGCTTAGTTGAAGTTTATTATCAATATACAGTAGTTTGAAAATCTGTTTAAAGTCCTGTTGTAGTAGTTCTACATCAACAGGAGTTTTACAAGTTCTGAAAATTTTCAAGTCATCTGCATACATAAGAAAGTTGGAATTACGAAAACAAGATTTAATGTCATTTACAAATAAATTAAATAGTAGGGGACCCATTATTGATCCCTGGGGTACACCAGAAGTAACGTTACGTGTATCCGATTTATAGCCATTAATTACAACTGTTTGTGTTCTGTTTGTTACATACGATAAGAACCATCTCAGTAAATCTCCACGTATACCGTTAAAAGCGATCTTTTGAAGAAGCAGAGCATGGTCCACTTTGTCAAAACATTTCTGAAAATCGGTGTACACGGCATCTATTTGTAGACGACGGTCCATGTTCTTGAATAAGTAGTTGGTGAATGTTATAAGATTGGTCGTAGTTGACCTACGTCTAACAAAACCATGTTGCTCTGGTATTATTACGTTATGCAGAATGGGATAAATAGCATTATGCACTAACCGCTCAAAAAGCTTTGACAATGCGGAGAGTATCGATATTGGTCGATAGTTTCCGACGTTGTGCTTGTCACCTCCCCTATGTACTGGCGTTATGTGTGCGTGTTTCCAGACTGAAGGGAAAACGCCTTCCTTCAGACACTTGTTATAAAGAATATATAGAGGTTTGGATAAAGTATTTGTCGTTGATTTAAGAAAAATTACAGGTAAGCCGTCGGGACCAGATCCCTTAGAAATGTCTAGATTATTTAGTCCATTAATAATCGAATTGAGATCAATATGTATAGTAGATATAAGTACTGAATTATTGGAGAGCAAGGATTGAGGCTGCCAATTATCTGTATTTAATGTCGATGGTTCATAAACGGATTGAAAAAATGATCAGAACAGGTTAGTTATTTCAGTGGGGTCGCTTAAATTTGTGTCTGCGTAGTACATAGAGGCTGGCATGGCAAGTGTTCGTTTGCGATTACTAACAAACGTCCAAAAATATTTAACATTACGAGAAATACTGTCCTCGACTAGTTTAATATGATTAAAGTAGCATTTACTACATTCAGCGTTAAATCTTTTACGATAAATAGAGAAGTTTTCATAATCAGAGATGTTATTGAATTTTTTCCATTTTTTCCATGCCAATTCTTTGTCTTTAAATATAGATAAAGAGCTGTTGAGAACCAACAAGGAAACTGATCAGATCTACACCGTGATGTAGGTATATGTGCTCTTATTATACGGTAGATAATTTCGTAGAATTTTTCCACCGCCTCATCTGCTCCCAAATCACTCAGAATAAACTCCCAGTCAATTTTATCTAATTCACTGTTGATTAATTTATAATCCGCTGATATGACTCCAGGGTAATTGCCACCTCGGGCTATAAACCCCAATTTTCATTTATAAACGCAATATATAGCATGTAGCATCTCGTCCGACTGGATTTCCGATGCTGAGTGTGGAAATGCTGATACTAGCAAATGACCTACACCTACGGTCATGCCGCTAGGGCCTCTGACACTTGTTGTGAATTAACCTTTTTTTACATAAAACTTCTTTGTCTATAACTGAAAAATGTAACGGATTGACAATCACTCGAAATAAATAATTTGAGAGGTCAAGTTCTAGTTTTACAATTTTCGTCTTTTATTATTTTAATCCTCTTGCAATATGCTTGCAATTCTAGTTTTCGAAATTTTCTGACGACCGTGACAAGCCCTATTGTCGGAGTTAATTTATTCGAAAGCCTAAAGGAGTTGCGCTTGATTTCACGCCGATTTTATTCTGCTGCAAAGTGGGACTTGGAGGATGCAAATGTAGACGTATAAACGAATGAGGTACGGGGATACTATTTTCGTCCTGTTACACTCCTAGTTTTCAACGCTTTAATTTCGCCCAAATGTAATACCGGGTATAAGAGACGGTGTCGTTTTTTAACAGTTAATATACCTACTTAGTTACTTTGGCACCAACATCAATATAAAACTGAGATGTTGTATGTATTCCAAAATTATTTATAACATTTTGGTGTTTTTGAAGTCGGTTTTATTTTTTTGAAATATTTTTTTTTAGAATTATTTACAGAAAATGTCTAAATAACTTATGATCTATTGAACCTCAACATAAGCCTAGCTAGCTTTTACCAGCAAATATATAAAAATAATCACGAGCGAATAACATAATAAAACCGGCCAATTGCGATTCGGACTCGCCCATGAAGGGTTCCGTACGATTTATGACGTATTAAAAAAACTACTTACTAGATCTCATTGAAACCAATTTTCGGTGGAAGTTAAGTAGAATGGTGCAAAAAAATTTTTTTACCCCTATGTCCCTTACGCCAATTGAGTTTCTGACCGTCGATATATTTTTTTAGTTTTATCATTCGCTTATTTTAGAAGTTACAGGGGGGGGGGGGGGGAGGGGACACATTTTACCACTTTGGAAGTGTCTCTCGCGCAAACTATTCGGTTTAGAAAAAAATGATATTCGAAACCTCAATATAATTTTTCAAGACCTATCCATACAAACCCCACCCGTATGGATTTGATGAAAAAAGGTTTCAGTTCTATGTATGGAGAACCCCCAAAATTTATTGCTTTTTTTCTATTTTTGTGTGAAAATCTTAATGCGGTTCACAGAATACATCTACTTATCAAGTTTCAACAGTGTAATTCTTATAGTTTCGGAGAAAAGTGGCTGTGACATACGGACGGACAGACAGACAGACATACAGACATGACGAATCTATAAGGGTTCCGTTTTTTGCCATTTGGCTACGGAACCCTAAAAACGAGTTGATAAGCAAAATATAAGATTGCTACTATGTAAAAACTGAGCTATGAAGGCTTAAAAAGTGACTTCAAATGGTACGTGTAAAATAACACAGGATGCTGTTCGACACTTCTCATGGCATGAACTTGGTTTGATATGCTACTACGTGTCCAGACCATAAATATTACTGTCTTTAAAAAATACGAAATAGCGTTACTGAGTCACTTTTTATTCTATTCGGTTATTGTATTTCTTTTTTAGTATACACCAAGTTTCGTGTAGTACGATCATCATCACAGTGAAGGAAAACATCGTGAGGAAACCTGTATACACCTGCGAAGTAATTTAAAAGGTGTATGTGAAGTCAAACAATCCGCACTGGGCCAGCGTGGTTTGACTAAGGCCTAATCGCCCTAATTTAACTAGTTAGGGTAGGCTCGTGCCCTTCGGTGAGGACGTATATGGGCTGTAGTACAATATTAATTCTAAAACATCAATCTTTTGGACAGATTATAATCAGGCCTGGCCTTAAGGAAATCAAATTCGACTTCTACTTATTGCAGCCTTTCAAAAGTAAGAGACTTTCACAGACTTGAGATAGAGTACAAAAACTACGAATTCGGAGCACACGTCACGATTTCTTTATATCAATCAAAGTTATATAGAAGTTTAATTAAAAAAGAAACACTTTTTTAGATTGCAGAAGAATGTTCAACGAACTCTTGAGTAGACATCTACGAATTTTAATACAACTTCATACTCAGTTTCCACATCCCCTTATAACGTAGTGACAATATTCAAACCGTCACTACACGAACAAGGTATATAACTCCTTGGAATAGAGCTAGCGCCGGGCTTAGGGTTACCATATCTTCGGATTTGTCCTGAGATCTCACGATTTTTAGATTATCTTATCTGGATTGCGGTGAGATTTTTCGTAATCTCAGGATTTTTTGAATTTTCCAAAAATTAAGGAATGTTTTTCAGATGCTCATTAAAAATATAACAAAAACAAAAAATCTTCTGCATAAGTATCGAAATTAATTAAAGAATCCCCTTTGGTCATGTTGATTAGACAAATACAACCACGCCGTGCATCTCGTGATCAAGATCCCCATTGCACAAAATCTATACTACTCGTACATAATATACTATATAATAATATACTATATGTGATATATGTAACACGTGAGTGTAAATCCTTGTTAAATAAGTGGCTTCTTAGCTTGGAATATGAAGATGTTGAATGTTTAGTAAAATAATTAAATTAAATATATACTACTACTACTACTTTGTAAGTTATAAATGTAAATCATAATATCACACTATTATACATGCAAATATACACTCATATACATGCACATACACACACATATCACACATACACGCACATACACACACAATCTTAGTGTAATTATAGTTTTTAAGATACAAAAATGTAGTATTGTTCGAAGTGGGCGCTAATAACTGCGACTCAGTCTCCGACTAATGTCGGAGTTAATAGATAATAAGTTATTAACGTATTACCCAAAATGTAAATTTGTATCTTCACAAATAAATAGTTATTATTATTATAATATATATACATAATATAAACCAGTGGCATAACTATAGGGCGGCAGGACTGGCAAAATGCCACGGGCTCCCGACTCGAGAGGGCCCCAGCGGCCCAAGAGGAACATAATATTAAAAAAAAGTACCTGTGAGTCAATTATTACCATATATAAATTCAAAGTAATCATTAAGATTTCAACACATACAAAACAAAAAGACGTCGATCAATTGTACTAGGAGGTGTAGTTACGCCACTTGATATACACGTATAATATTTACAAGTAAAATTATTTAAAAAAAAGTTTTTTAAATACAAACTTTATGCCTTGTCACGTGATATACATATGCATGCAAAATTTCAGCTCAATCAGAAACCGGGAAACAGGTCAAATTTAACTAACAAGATTTCATTACAGACACCGGACAGGTGAAAGTAAATAAAAGCTTGTAATAAACAGGAAGGATTTGATTGTTTGTTTGCATTGAATAGGCTCCGAAACCACTGGACCGATGTGAAAAATTCTTTCACATTTAGAATCTCACATTATTCCCGATAAACATGGGCTGCAACATGATTTTTGCTAAAGGAAAATATAAAATTCCCACGGGAAAACAAAAATAACGCAGGCGAAGCTGCTAGCGGAAAGCTATAATAATAATATGGTTTTTCTATTGCAAAATTACATTTAAGAAAAACGTGATTTTTTTTTACAAATTCTCAGTATTTTTTAAGGAATTCCATTCTTTTTCTCCGGACTTTTAAATTTTTCATTTGGTATCCCTAGCCGGGCTCGTAATGCAGGCCATTATCAGGGGACGTGCCACATACGTCAACGGACGAGCCATCCCCGCCATATTTGTCGGCGTTATGGATCAATTGATCACGTGACCTCTGTAATCGTCTGGGAGGTCCAGACTCCAGTGTATCACAGACCGTCCTATAAATTGTCGAGATGCTCAAAGGCTAGTTGAAACAACTGTCGAAATGACTGCGGTAGCTCAAACGGCATCTGTAGAATATTAAATATTATGTTGAAGAACCGTCTGAGTGTGGGTTGGACTCGCTCACCAAAGGTTCCGTACTTTATCTAAGTATATAACTTTCTGACTTACTTTTTTTAGACTTTTTTTATCAATAGCGAATAAGTAACTTCGTAATCCGAGTTAGACTCAGGTAAGGCCACTACTATTATCTATTCTGTGGTAAGGCAGAGCCACAGAATAGATAATAGTACTACGTACAGAACGGCCACTCACCTCCCCGCACTCATTTCAAATACCTCGTCCTACCCGCCACTTCGTTGTAGACATCACTGACACATAAACAAGGGCGCGCGCGATCGCTCGGACGAGTAGACGCTAGCACCGGGCGATAACAGAGACAGCGCTATGCGGGTGAAAGAGAAGGCAGTCGCTGCACTTCCCGCGTCATTTCGATTGATAACCGCGCACTCAGCCCTACTAGATTCCACGCACACATTTGCGCGTGTACGAACGTCATTTGTTTAAGTAGTAGTAATAGGTAATTGATTTGCGAACGTTGTATGGAGTGTCCGGGGTGTGGCAGAGCCTAAGAGCGAGCGTCCGGTTTTGAATAAAAAATACGTATAGGTTTCGATCGAGATTAAGTTGGTTTGTTCTCAACCTACAGAGGTTATAAAAAACTCTTCCGCAATGCAACAAATAAACAACCAGATTTCCAAATAAACGCCAGGAGCACGCTATTCATTAATTACAATAATTAAGCCATGTGTAAAGCAGCGTGTTATTAAACGCGGTAATCAACGGGCCGCTTTCCCGATGACTATACAATACACTGTGTGTACACGACTGGTACGTGCAACCGCTAACTATGTAATAAGCATTCAATAAAGAATGTCGAATTATGTCATTATCTATATGTGTTCAAGATATCATGTTAGTCGATGAAATTGTGATTTATACATCTTTTACCGGAGAGAGACTCTGTACCAGGGTCGTGTGCATGGGTACCTTCGTCTTACCTATTTCTGCCGCAAAGCAGCAGTGCTTGCATTGCTGTGCATTTGAAGGGTAAGATATGGCACTGAAATTACTGGGTACCGTGACTTTACATCTGATGTCACAAGTTGGCAACGTACACTGCGGTTCCTGTGGGGTTGCAGTTTTGCTGCGAATCTCACTGGAGCCACGTGTATTATAGGTGACTGTTACCACTTACCATCAGGTGGGCAGCTTGCAACATTTCATGGTTATGAATCCACGTAGAATTAGCAGGAACGATTCGAATTAGTTTTCCGCAATATTATTTTTTCAGTTATAAAAAATAGTCAAGGTAGTAAGTTAAGTAATTAGTCAAGGTAGGTGTAGATCTCTAAAAGGTTAATTAAAAAACTCATACTTATTCAAAATATAGAGTTTACAGATTCTTCAAAAATTTCAAATGTCTCCAGTGTTACTAAGTCTAGGCTAGGCTTTCAGTATGGTTTATTAGCGTACCGATATTTTGTACATTTTGACACACTTACCATCTGACCCCTTACACATTTTGACATTATGTCATTTATTACACACCGTCACAAGTTAATAAAAAATCTGTGAGAATCAAAGATGTTGCGCGACATGGTTTTTCTTTGACAAGTACCGCGCGCTTCTTTGATATGGCCGCCACTAAATACGCCATCCTATAAAAATCGGCGGGGAGCAGATCCTCGCGCGTCGCGGCTTTTCTTTGACAAGTACCGCATGCCTAAAAGCCGCCTTTCGCCGCTAAAAGCGATAGAAGATACTAAATCTCAATTAGGCCAGGATAGCCCTTTCAGGGCTATTCTAGCCTAATTGAGAATTACCTAAAACAAAAACTATTAAATGATAGATCTATATCGACATTTTTTCGAGATTGACTCAAAAAGCTCTCACGATCGATCGTTTGAGCAGCTATGCTATAGACTGTGAGTATGCACTAAGCCCTAAAACGCGGCAGCCCCGCTGCTTTTGCACTCTCAGTGTGCACTGAACGATAGAGTTCCTCAATTGTTGAGGAACCCTGGTAAAACTCGCTTCCATTCTCGGTCTTACCGTCACTTACCATCAGATGCGATGACGGCCAAGAGCTGTAAAAAATATTCAAAGAACGCTCAGTTTACAAATATCAAAGAATCTTTACCAACGCAGATATGGAAGACGGAACGGAGCGTCTCTAATTTGGGCAGCAAAATCCGTTAAGTCGAGCTCATTTCACTACAAGATAAACATAAAGGTGGCGGACTGACAATGGATTGGGCCGCGCGAATTCTTACGTTCCCTAATTTCCCCGAGGAGCTGATGTCTAATCAGACGGATGTAACATAACCGTGCAAGGTGTCTCTGTTACATTAAGCATGCTCTTTCGCCCCTCGGGAGAGAAATTGATTGTGTTGTCGGAATTAATCGGGCGGCCGGCCTGGCGAAAATGAGACTCAGAGGTGACTGGTTGGCCGACTTCATGTCGGAAAAGTAATTTTGTTGACATTGGAGTCGGTAGCGAACTTTGTATACAATTTAACGCGATGAGTTCGCTATGAGAATAAAACAGTACTGGTATGTAAATCCCACCAAACTCACCAATGATCTCCAACACCAACGTGGCGGAGAATTCTATGAACTACAATTAGAGCTTTGCTTAAAATGTGCCATTTGTACCTTTACTAAGCTTGATGGGTTCACGGAAATCGCCCCGTAAATAAGTTTAGTAAGGGATCAGGCCAAAAGATCTTGGTGGACAAACTCCTGCGGTTATAGTTTCAGCTAAAAATTCTATTCGTAATGGTTTTTCTAACCATCTGGTTCCAAACATCTTGAACTTCAATACCTGGCCTAACATAAACACATTCGGTCTTATTACAAAACCTAGTCTAAACCAGGGTGGTGATTTTGTAACTCATCGATTGATCGGCAATCGTTATCAGACTGCATGATTTAATAAAGAAGAGCGAAATTATCTTCATTAGCTATAAGTATTGGTTGATTTATTCCACAAATATACCACGACTACTTAAACGACGACATTACAAAACGTTAAACATTTTTAAAATCAGTTTTAATCAAACAGAATTATCAAATCGATGCGTTAATCGATTGCCGATGAGTTACAAAATCACCCACTAATCTTAGTCTAATCTTAGATTTGGTTTAAACATAGTCGCTTTCACGTGTGTTAATACACATTTAGCGACAGCGTTAGGTAGGTCTGTTCCGGGGACCTTTCATTTGGCATAATGTTGTTTGTCATAAAGACGCTTGGCATACATCACTAAGCATAATAATCGAAAAGCATAACATTAACGTCACATAATTTTTTCTTTGCATAATTTGTATAAGGCACAATTATCCAAAGGCATAATTTTTGGAAGCATAATTAATGAAATCCCTAATTTCTTTTCACATAATATTGGTAGTCCTAAAATGTTTGCCATAATTTTAAGTGTCATAATTAATGATATCCCTAATATTTTGGGGCATTTCTTATAATTAGAATTGATTTTATTTTAAGGGATATCACGTTCATTAGATACAATACAATGTTTACTCTCTATTTTACTAAACTTTTTATAATAACATTTCATATATTATTTTATTCAAATATGATACTCGAATATTCTATATTTTCATTTGATATATTTTTGCACTGTGCATACTTGCTTGCATGTTGCATACTTGCTTGCATGTTGCATGCTTGCTTGCATGTTGCATGCATGCTTGCATGTTGCATGCTTGCATGCATACTGCATGTATGCTTACATTACTGCATGCTTGCGCGCCTTTTATGTCTAGAGAAATTCTGCGTAATTGATTAATATGCTAAACATTAATTATGCTTTGAAAAATTATGCGTCAAGTTGTTCTGTGTTTCGAGTTTATGGGTTTTAATACTTATGACAAATGATTTTCTGCCACACAATATTATGCTTATTACCATTCTGCTTCCTGATTATTATGCGTCTTGACGATTATTACAATCGAAATTATGGAATATGATTTTATGACAATAATTTTTATGCCTAGAAATAGAGAGCCATCTGTTCCATTTGCAGCATGCACTTGGTTGACAATTATCTGAATTCCGGATTCTGAACAGTTACTTAACAGTTTTACATTCATATTTTTTGCAGTGCACTAAGCAAATCCTGTGATATTATTAAATATCATTACCAGAATTAACTGTTATACTCGTACATATCTTACCATGCCGACCTGCACGGTGCTTCTTCACGCCTTCATTATAGGACAAAAGATTGTAAGAATCCCGTAAAATCTGGATAGATGAGATCTGAATAAATATAAATTTGGCTAATCGTATTAGATTTTATCTATCCATATTTTACCGATAACTTACAATCTGGGGTACAAGGAGGTGTCAAGAAGCACCCTGCAGGTGGGGATGATGAGGGTGGCAACTGCAATCTGTTTCAAATCTGAAATGAAATCTGTGACAACTTCACGTACTCTCAGGTAGAATTGAGTCACTTGTTAGGTCTAATATTATACATTGTAGTCATAGTACCATAAACTTAAAACACTAAATTATGCATGGGAGTAATTTCCTCGTCTTCAGCAGCTCATATACGTCCCCACCGAGAGGCTCGAGCCTACCCTAAACTAGGGCGATTAGGCCTTAGTCAACCACGCTGGCCAAGTGAAAGCGTCGAATAAACTTACGTATTGTAATGCTTTTTCTTGCTGAATTGTAGAAATATAGGGAAATCTTAAAGTTAAAGGAAAAAAAACAAACTTATTCCTTCAGTCCGATACAAAATGAAAAGCTTTATTCTTGTAGGTACACAATTATAATTCACTTATGCATAATGTTACTGAAGTAAACAAAATCCCTGCAAAATCAATGCAAAGCACTTAACTAAATCTTTAATTGATACAAGCCAAGGGCAGGATGGTTCAGGTTTGTTTGATCAATCTCGGCAGGTAAAAATCAGGTACAAATTGGGTACAAAACTACAAAATGAGGGGCAATAAAGTACACCAACAAATAGTTATAGGTTTCCTTTTTTTTAAAAGAAATTAGTAGCCTTCCCCGGGGCGGTTGTTAGTGGATCGTACCTTCTATGCTAAGTCTTGCAATCACGGGTCAGAGATAGGATATTCTAGTTTCTTAACTTATTCTTTCTGTATATATATTTATTACTGGTGTAATTCCACAGAATTCCTCCTTGATATCAGGTTATTTTGTTATGCTAAGCAGCGGAGCCCTATGGCCTCCGGGAACTGCCCTGGAGATTCATAGCACAGTGTTATGTTAAAAATATAATTAAATATGCCTATGATCTTAGGGTCAGTGGGTCTAACACTGAGTTCTGAAGGAATCCCAGTCAATACATTTGAATTTCATGTAATAAACATTGCAAGTTAATTCCAAACACAATTTTCAATGAATTGTCAAAATTTCTTATTGGTTAGTTAATAAAAGGACATATGGAGGGGAGAGCACCTATTTTGTGTATAATTATTGCTATTAATAAAAAGAAAACAGCTTCATTTGTGAGTTATCTGCCAAAGAAGGATGTGAAACTTAATATTGTGAAAATTTAGAATTTAACATGAAATTCGCAAGTGTTACTCAATATATGCCTTAATCTCACTAAGATGCCGTTTACTATCAGGGTTTTTTAATGAAATAGGGGATGAAAAAGGCGAATTTTGGAAATGTAATATGTTTGATTTAATAATCAATTTACCCACAAATAAAAATAAAATTAACAAAATCTGTTTTAAATCATGAAATATAATAAGTTAATTAGATAACTTATTGATTTTTTGCACTTATTGATACAATAAATCCATTTAATTTAATTAATCGCGTGCCGGCGAGTAAATATAGTATTTTTTCCTTAGCTTTACTCTTCAAGCTGAAAACAAAAAGAACTGATTTTTGTAGTCTCACTGTAGCTTTTCAAATTAAATTCACACGGAAAACGGGAGAAATACCTATTAATTTTATTCGCAGAAATTAAGATAATGTAGAAATTTAGATTTCGCAAGAAATCAATATTAAATTACTTCGGACGATGTCTCACAGACTAATCATAACATAGACGATAGACGCGTCCTAAACCAACGCTCCACTTGCGCACAGATTTGCGTTTATGTGGAAGCGACGGAGCCGAGGTCCGTTTGCTGAATGTTAAGCGCCGTATTGGCGACGGAACCTCTCCTAAAACCAAATTCATTTCGTAACACTCGTAAGACTCTTACTTGCTTCAAGATGTGTCAAGTCAACATACGGATCTTTCGAAATTCTACAATATGCAATAAGTATTTCCAGTTAAAGTTATAAGTTTGGTTGAAAAACAAAACGTAATGAAAAATTAACCATAAACAAATTGTGAATGCTTTCCAAATTCTATTCGACGAAACCATAATTATATGATCTGTAGCTTTAAGTGTATTTTATTATGATATGTCTCTACAAATGATCAAAACAAACGGTCTAAATGTCAAATTCCGAATTTTGAGAAAATCAACCCACCTAAATGGAAGCACGGGATTTTGGGCGAAAAAAAACTATCTTTGTAAACAAGGCCAGGATAAACGCGAGATTTATTTTGTTTATGCAAAAAGTGAATAATGACCAAAGATAATTGCAAATGTCACTGACGTGACGTGAAACGACGTTGACGTTGACACTTGACATTGATATTGTGAAATTAATTGACAAAGTTATTGTAATTATGATTTTAGTTGTGAATTTTGTGTTAAAACTACAGTGAAACCAAAGTGTTTTTGCAAAATTAGTGTTTTATGAAATTTTAAGAAAAAACGGTGTTACAGTATCCCCCCAACCACGATAGAATTCACGTGGGGAATTCGTCTGACGCCCCGTCAGCCTCAAAACCCCCTAACCAACCAAACAGAATTATCATAAATAGAATCAATTAGGTACTTAAAAACTATTCATTCGTGATAAACTCTGTACCCAATTACGCCTAACGTTATCATTTTTTTTATAAGTTTATTTAATTGTATAAGATAAAACATAAAGCTTTAAATATAAACGTGCGTAAATAAAGAATATTTAACATGCATGCACCTTAAATCTACGTAAATCCATTAATATGGTATGTTAAAGATTGTAATAAAAAACAACATTCACCAATAAGGTGACAAAATCTAGCGCGAAACTACTGCTGCTAGCACCTACATGGTTGTAAAAAAAATATTCACCCATAAGGTGGCAAAATCTAGCGAAACCACTTCTGCTAGCACCTATATGGCTGTGATAAATAGGTAAAAGGCATTATATCCTATGCCCATCAAATATAAGTAAGTAATAAAGAAAAAACTGTAGTGTCAGGACTGACGCCGAGATGGCGTTGTTAAATAAGTATATCGTGACACTAACAGAGTATAGCAAGTAATGTCAACAACCACCGGTAGATGTCGTTATTACAGACATTTTGACTCTAATCGTCAAATAATAAGTAAAAAAAACAATAAAAAAGGAAATAATAAAAAAATGAGTCGCATGTGTCGTTGCCCCTGATCGTCGATATTGATTTTCCTATGTTTCCAGCTAGATGTAACTTCCTCCATTATAAGAATATAGCAAAGGCTTATTTCTAGAGTTGCAAACCGCTCCTGTGAGGAATTCAAAATTAATTTTGTTGATTAGAGTAGAATACATATAAAAATAATGAACAAGACACGTTTATACTTGTGATCTTGTGCTAAATGCATCTATCTAACCACATAACCGTTATAATAAGTACATACTTGTTCTTTAATTCTGGTATCAGATACTAAAGAAGTAATATCCATTTTATATAATGGTAGTAATAATATATTTATCTATTTCTTATCATGAACTAAGACACGTATAAGATTTGTGTTTTAGATCTTAATGTACTTATGTAATGGTAATATTAATTTTGAAGATGTTAGGTATATGGAAACTTAAGTATCAAGGCAAATCAATAAAAAACGACAGGGACAGACACATGCAAAAACGCCGCCAGATGTTATATGGCGCGTTATCCTACACTCGGGTTCTACGAGACGCCAGGAAGAATGGCGGGGTGGGTATTTTGTGGCCGCCGCACCCGCGGTGCCTAAGTGTTAAATGCTTACAAAAATATGGCTATTCTCATAAGAGTATAAAAATGAAAATTAAGTAGGTATTATGTTACTAGGTACGTAATTTAGTCACTCGAAGTATCTAAATTTTTAAAATCTTTTATGTGCCACTTTCCTACGTATTTTCCGTTCTCGTCTTCGAGCTCATAGACGAGGCGAGAAAGCTTACGTATAATTTTACAACGTTCATATTTAGGGGCAAGTTTAGCAGTAAAATATTTATTAGCAGAACTCTGCTTGTACGTACGCTTCCACACAAAATCACCGACATTAAATGATATATCTCTGCGTTTGCTGTTATAGTATTTTATATTCCTTTCATGGGCCTTACGCAATGACTCTCGGACTTTGATGAAAATATCACCGAGGTGGCCAATATTAGACGCATGAGTATCGCGTGGTACCACAACCAACTCTTGGAGATCTTCGAAACCCCGGTAAATACTACCATCTGTGACAGCTTCCCTACCGTGTACTAGCATGAAAGGAGTATAAGAGGTAGACTCATTTACTGAGGTGTTCATGGCAAATTGTATTTTATGTATGTTAATATCCCACGTTCTATGATCGTTCTCAACAAACGAGGAAACTGCAGTGATTATTGTGCGGTTATAGCGTTCCACCGTATTAACTTGTGGACAATATACTGGACCCAAATGTACTTGCGGAATATTGTATTTTTCATATAATGCCTGAACCTCATGACTTATAAATTGCGAGCCATTATCAGACATCACAGTCTGTGGTATTCCGTGAACCAGAAATACATGGTCTTCTAACCTTTGCGCTATAACTTTGCCCGTTGCACGCCGTAAAGGAAATAATAAACAATATTTTGTAAAACAACACACAACTACTAGTAAAAAGGTGTTTTGCTGTCGAGACATCGGCAGTGGACCAACTAGATCAATGCTGATGCACTGGAATGGTCGACAGCAGACCTTGGGTTCCCCCATAAAGCCAGCTGGTGCTAGTGAGCTATGTTTATATGAGTTGCAAGTGGCACAATTTTTAATAAATTCCTCGGTATCTTTATGCATACCGGGCCAAAAATACCGTAATTTTAATCTTTTATATGTTTTTGCAACGCCTAAGTGCGCAGCAATTGGTTCAGAATGGTTACTTTTAATAATATCCTCCCTAAGCTTCTTTGGTACAATCTCTTTCCACTGGTAGTCACCACAGAGTTTGTTAGTGCTTTTTGTAAATCTAAAAAGCCTACCGTCAATAATTTGAAAATTGGGACACGCGCGCGGCCTATCCGTGCAACGTTTTAATATATTGTTATACCAAGCATCGCTGGATGTAAATGCGTCTACGGCTGCCACTGGTACAGAACGTGATAGTGCATCCGGTACGACATTTTGAGATCCACTACGATGCTCAATAATAAAATTATAAGGCGACAATCTACAACCCCAACGCGCTAGTCGTCCTGTTGGATTCTTGAGGTTTAAAAACCACTTTAGACTAGCATGATCGGTAATAATTTTAAATTGTCGACCACCTTCAAGGTAAGGGCGGAAGTGTTCAACGACATGTACCACGGCCAATGCCTCTCGCTCTGTAGCGGAATAGTTACGTTCAGCGGGTGTTAGTGAACGGCTACAGTACGCAACAGGATGTTCTTGTCCATCTACAACCTGGGTTAAGGTACCTCCTAACCCGAAATCAGAAGCGTCACAGTGGACAGCAAAATCTTTCGAGAAGTCAGGACATACCAGAACCGGAGAAGTAGACAGTGCGAGTTTTAGGTCGTTGAACGCCTCGTCTGCCTCGGTCGTCCATTTGAAAGGGGGCGCGCTCTTACGGGTAGAAGTAAGAGCATTAAGGGGACCAGCTCTATGACTAAAATTTTTTATGAAACGCCTATAATAAGATGTAGTTCCCAAGAAACGTTTGACGTCTTTCCTGCAGGTGGGAATAGGAAAGTCTACTATAGCCTTAATTTTGTCAGGATCCGTGCGCAGACCATATTCGTCAACCACATGACCCAAGAATTTCAGCTGTCTCCTGAAGAACTGGCATTTACCCATGTTGACAGTAAGGTTGGCTAGTTTAAGTCTCTCCTTTACCCTAAGTAGGAGTTGGAGGTGATCCTGGAAGGCCATTGGGCCTTCAGGGGTAAGTAAAATTAAATCATCAACATATACGAACACCTTATTGTCAAACTCGGGACCAAAGAGGCGGTCCATCAACCGCTGCTGCGTAGCTGGAGCTGCAGTAAGTCCAAAGCACATGACCTTAAAGTGAAACAAGCCTCTGCAGGGAATAGTAAAAGCAGTTTTCTCTCTGGACTCAATAGAGTCCAAAGGAACTTGGTAATATGAAGACTTAAGGTCAATAGAAGATAAGTACTTAGCGTTTTTGAGCTGGTCCAGAATATGGCTAATATAAGGCATAGGGTAAGCGTCATGCTTTGATATGGCGTTAAGTTTTCGGCTGTCCAAGCAGGAACGTGATGACCCATCTGATTTAACCGCCAAAGTAACGGGGTTGTTCCATGCACAGCCGCTAGGCTCCACAACATCATCCTTCAGCATTTGGTCTAGGTGTTTATTTAATTCTGCCAGTTTAGCGGGTGAGACTACATAATACCGTTGTTTAATAGGTGGATGGTCACCGGTATCAATTTTATGGCTCACTAAGTGTGTCCTACCTAAGTTCAGCAATTCAGCAAGAAAAAGCATTACAATTAGGCGCCCTGTTCGGGCGCCAAATTGTAATGCTTTTTCTTGCTGAATTGTAGAAATATAGGGAAATCTTAAAGTTAAAGGAAAAAAAACAAACTTATTCCTTCAGTCCGATACAAAATGAAAAGCTTTATTCTTGTAGGTACACAATTATAATTCACTTATGCATAATGTTACTGAAGTAAACAAAATCCCTGCAAAATCAATGCAAAGCACTTAACTAAATCTTTAATTGATACAAGCCAAGGGCAGGATGGTTCAGGTTTGTTTGATCAATCTCGGCAGGTAAAAATCAGGTACAAATTGGGTACAAAACTACAAAATGAGGGGCAATAAAGTACACCAACAAATAGTTATAGGTTTCCTTTTTTTTTAAAAGAAATTAGTAGCCTTCCCCGGGGCGGTTGTTAGTGGATCGTACCTTCTATGCTAAGTCTTGCAATCACGGGTCAGAGATAGGATATTCCAGTTTCTTAACTTATTCTTTCTGTATATATATTTATTACTGGTGTAATTCCACAGAATTCCTCCTTGATATCAGGTTATTTTGTTATGCTAAGCAGCGGAGCCCTATGGCCTCCGGGAACTGCCCTGGAGATTCATAGCACAGTGTTATGTTAAAAATATAATTAAATATGCCTATGATCTTAGGGTCAGTGGGTCTAACACTGAGTTCTGAAGGAATCCCAGTCAATACATTTGAATTTCATGTAATAAACATTGCAAGTTAATTCCAAACACAATTTTCAATGAATTGTCAAAATTTCTTATTGGTTAGTTAATAAAAGGACATATGGAGGGGAGAGCACCTATTTTGTGTATAATTATTGCTATTAATAAAAAGAAAACAGCTTCATTTGTGAGTTATCTGCCAAAGAAGGATGTGAAACTTAATATTGTGAAAATTTAGAATTTAACATGAAATTCGCAAGTGTTACTCAATATATGCCTTAATCTCACTAAGATGCCGTTTACTATCAGGGTTTTTTAATGAAATAGGGGATGAAAAAGGCGAATTTTGGAAATGTAATATGTTTGATTTAATAATCAATTTACCCACAAATAAAAATAAAATTAACAAAATCTGTTTTAAATCATGAAATATAATAAGTTAATTAGATAACTTATTGATTTTTTGCACTTATTGATACAATAAATCCATTTAATTTAATTAATCGCGTGCCGGCGAGTAAATATAGTATTTTTTCCTTAGCTTTACTCTTCAAGCTGAAAACAAAAAGAACTGATTTTTGTAGTCTCACTGTAGCTTTTCAAATTAAATTCACACGGAAAACGGGAGAAATACCTATTAATTTTATTCGCAGAAATTAAGATAATGTAGAAATTTAGATTTCGCAAGAAATCAATATTAAATTACTTCGGACGATGTCTCACAGACTAATCATAACATAGACGATAGACGCGTCCTAAACCAACGCTCCACTTGCGCACAGATTTGCGTTTATGTGGAAGCGACGGAGCCGAGGTCCGTTTGCTGAATGTTAAGCGCCGTATTGGCGACGGAACCTCTCCTAAAACCAAATTCATTTCGTAACACTCGTAAGACTCTTACTTGCTTCAAGATGTGTCAAGTCAACATACGGATCTTTCGAAATTCTACAATATGCAATAAGTATTTCCAGTTAAAGTTATAAGTTTGGTTGAAAAACAAAACGTAACGAAAAATTAACCATAAACAAATTGTGAATGCTTTCCAAATTCTATTCGACGAAACCATAATTATATGATCTGTAGCTTTAAGTGTATTTTATTATGATATGTCTCTACAAATGATCAAAACAAACGGTCTAAATGTCAAATTCCGAATTTTGAGAAAATCAACCCACCTAAATGGAAGCACGGGATTTTGGGCGAAAAAAAACTATCTTTGTAAACAAGGCCAGGATAAACGCGAGATTTATTTTGTTTATGCAAAAAGTGAATAATGACCAAAGATAATTGCAAATGTCACTGACGTGACGTGAAACGACGTTGACGTTGACACTTGACATTGATATTGTGAAATTAATTGACAAAGTTATTGTAATTATGATTTTAGTTGTGAATTTTGTGTTAAAACTACAGTGAAACCAAAGTGTTTTTGCAAAATTAGTGTTTTATGAAATTTTAAGAAAAAACTGTGTTACAGTATGAATTCAAAATTTGAAAACACATTGGTACGTGGCGGGGTTCGAACCGTTACTTTCCGATTGGAAGGCGACGGCCTCACGCACTACGCCATCTACACCTTCTTTTGACGTAATTTCCTATTAAATTTCAAAACAGAAATGTTAGAATTTAAAGTCACAGTTAACATTTCAAATCCATCAAAAATCATAATCAAAATATTCTTTTCACTTCTCATGCTCTGAAAGTGCTGATTTGTGCAGGATATACGAGTAGGCTGCACAAAATCGAATTTTGTGCAGAAGTGCATTAACGTGTCTACTCATACATAAATGTATCTATATTAAGGCAATGAGCCATACAGCCAAACACAATAAGAAGTTCATAGATGGAATTTGTTATTTTATTATATTTATTTAATTTATTTGCCTTCTGTGTTTTAAGACATAAAGAAATGTTATGTTATACAACTGTTTTATTTCCTCGCAATCGAAATGAAAAGCAGAGTTTAAAACTCATCCAGAAAACTATGTTATCCTCGACATTACTATAAACCCTCGCCTTCGACTCGGGCTGCTAAAAATGTCGAATAAAAATGGTTCGTTTTGTGCACTTGTTGTAAAATCTACTATTATTTAAATATGACTTGATAGAAATCTCTTTTGAATCGTCCAATTATTTTACCTACCACCTATTCAGGAAATCTTTTAGCTGATAAGAATGGGCCCCAGAAACTTATCAGTTTTATCATAACAATAAACTATGTCGTTACCATACATAGCAATATTTTACATAAATTCTTTTAGTTTTTTACAACATTCTTTACATTTTAATCAATAAATAATATCTACAAATTGACACCAAATATTGTTAAGTAATTTCATTCTTTGTTGTTTCTTTACCTGTGTTAATGATTCATATTTTAGTTTCTCCTCCAATTCAATATGATCAGTCCACTCTATCTGCTTATTGACAATGACAATGGTCGCATTGTTCGACCTAACACTGCAGACGCTATAATCTGGTCCCCAAGAGCTTGGTTCAACAATATTATTCATATGTACGTACGGTCAACGGCTCATCAAATATACCAATTGATTATCAACATTGTGCGTGTATGATAGACAAGATCCGTAGAGTTCAAGATTCATTGGCAGCAAGTCATAGATTTGATTAAGTTGATATGGTGGTAATTGTACATAGTCGTTTCGATTTCCCAGATGGAGGCATGTCAAATACAGCTTGTTACACTGAACGTGTTCATTTGTGTAACCAGTACGTGTTTATTAAGTGAAGCTCATAGCAAGTTGACGTGAAATGATTGGATATAATAAGGCAGTACACCATTTGATGATTGATAATATGACATCACATTTTTATTTTGAAGTCGGTGCCAAATTTTAAGACTTTCTAGGAGATTATCGTTTATTGGCACCGACTTCAGTATAGAAATGTGATGTTGTCTATATTCTTATATTATTTTTTTACTTTTAATTGTTTTGAAGTCGGTTTTCATTGCTTGTATTTTTTTTAACTTTTTAGTGATTTTAATACCAACTCAGCGAAGTAACTTGAAAGAATACGACAAAGGGTTAATACGTGCCCGTATTTAAAAAACTAACCTCTAACTACTAAAAGTTAAGGGTCCTTCCTTAACTCGAATCATCAGCTCGATTTATGACTACCAGATGCAAATACATGAATAGCTTCGGGAAAAAAACATGAAACACGTTGGACGTACCTATAAAATTTAAGGGTTTCCCTTTTTTTTTGATATACCATCATCAGATCCCGACTTTGGTGACAATGGGACCACTTCAGGAGTATTCTCTATTGAATACAAAGGAATTTTGAAAATCGGTCCACAATTGGCGGAGTAATCGCTTAACAAACACACAAAAAACATACGCATTGAATTGAGTACCTCTTTTTTGAAGTCGGTTAAAAAACCATAGCCACCAAGGACTTATTTCTCTTGAAATCTCATTTGAACAGTTAGCTACTAAAACAAGAATTAGCTCCAAACATATTGTGAAGCGATACAATTGTACCTACTTTCAAACAAAGTTAGAGTAAGGCGTATGCCTGAGACTTGAATCGCGCAAACCAAACTCGAAAGTTTCGGCCCTTCAATCAATAGCTCGTTTACTGAACAGCTAAATTTAATATGTAGTGGGTAACTGCGTTTGTTGGAGTGAGGTCAACACGATCTAAAATTTAATATTGAGTTCACAATGGAGCAACGATATCCGACGACCATGAATAAATTTGACACAAAGGATGACTTAGATTATATTGTGATCTATAATCAAAACTTTGTCGAATTGGAACGAGAAGTCTCAGAATAATAATTACAATAATTAAAATGGGAAATTTGTAAATGGAGAGGGATTTCTAATTATTACTTGAGACAGGGCTAGTTGCTGCGCACCATCTGTTAACAGCGTTATTGTGTTTCTAGGTTTCAGGTGAAATTATCAGTTCCACGGTGATTCAGGATATATTGAGCGGTGCTCGGTTCCACTTTCGCCTTTGTTATTAGTATTAATAGAAATTGACAGCAAACTCTTTACGGACATTAAGATGTTGTAATAATTCCTAATGCGAACAGCACAAGAGTGAATTCCTAAGACGCTATTCTTTCTTGAGGATTTTTTTATAACACTAAACTAAATATCTTTTTGACTTAAATACACATAGTAATTCTTACATGTTCATGATAAAATAACCCGAATTCTATATGAATGTACTAGCTTTTGCCCGCGGCTTCGCTCGCGTCAAATTCGGGGTAAGGCTACCACCTTCCAGCAGCACCTTGAACTGTACTAATTATAGATGCAGAATTATTCCTGATAACTACTCCTCTCGTCTCGCCGGGCCGCCCGCGCTCGCCTAGGTACCCGATTGACGACGATCGAGATGGCATACCTAAAATGAAAAAATATATAGAACCCTTATATGGGTGATGATATTTCACGTCTGCCACGTTAGATTTTAAAATTGTTGGTGTTTTCGTAATCAGCGACTCGATAAACCACAAAAAGAATACCCATGTTGATTTTCAGACTTTCTCATCCCATTTCCCTTTTTAGGGGTTGCATTCTGTAAAAACTTAAAACACGTGTTTGCTCATTTATTGGTAACAGTACTCCTGTGAAATTTCGAATAAAAGAGTCTGATTTTGTTTCCTCATACAAATGTTGGACCTCCGTTTCAAATCCTTAGAGGGTGGTTTTTGAAAAATCCATTCTTAGTGCTCATAGCAGTACAGTACGTTTATGAAAATTTGATTTATGTCTATAAAAATTATAATACATATGAAACCAATTTCCAAATTCACCATCTAAACACAAGATACAAAAATATAAACTTGCCGTTCCAACATACAGGCTTCAAAAAACTAGAGGCTCGTTTATGGGGAAATGTATAACCTTTTATAATAAGCTTCCACAAAGTGTTACTGACTTGCCATTTCATAAGTTTAAAGCGCATGTAAAAAAGACTCTTATGAGTAAAGGATATTATAAAGTCAACGATTATTTGAATGATGCCAATGCCTGGTGTTAATTTTTCAGATAATGAATCGTGTTGTTATGTATAACTATTTGTTTAAACAAATATTATTTTTGGTAATGACATATGTAAGTAGTAAGAAGAGAACTGACAATCTAATCTTATTAATCTTGTAATGGAAGTTGAGCTCAAACTTCTGCTGTGAGGTCAGCTTCCAATTTGACGACTCTGTAACAATACAGGGAAAAAAAATAGCCCTTGCTGGTTTTCTTGCTGGTTCTTTCCAGTACAAGGTCTCCCGCCGTAGACTTGTGAACCAATGGCGTAGCTGCTTTGACGTTCAAAAAAGATTGTAACAATCCAATTTGAATAACAGATATTGAAAATGAATTTGAATAGCCCTTAGACCTCATAAGAAACCTACTTGTTAAATTTTGCATCTTTAGACCCGAAGGTTTGGGCTGTACGTTGATATGTGAGTCAGTTTCTTCTTTTCCATATTAAGAAGAAGATAGAAAACGATGATGGTAGTTCACGACCGCCAGGTTGGATTTAGAAATCGTTATTGTTTTTGTAACCAGCGACCCGATAAACCATACAAAGGATACCCATATTAATTTTCAGCCTTCGACACCCCATATCCCCCATTTAAAAGGGTTAATTCTGAAAAAACCTAAAACAATTGTTGACTCATTTATCGATAGCAGTACTCCTGTGAAGCTTCGAATAAAATAGTCTAACTAATCTTGTTCCCCCATACAAAATTTGGAGCCCCATTTCAACCCCTTAGGGCGTAAATTTTGGATAATCCTTTCTTAGTACATCTCATAAGGAACCTACGTGCCAATTATTTTTTTTTATACTACGATGCCGGCAAACAAACTTACGGCCCGCCTGATGGTTGATTTTAAATCTCTAGACCCGGTGGTTTAGGCTGTGCGTTGATATGTCAGTCAGTCGGTTTCTTCTTTTATATGTACCTACCTAGCCGAGACCTATATTTAATAAATTGATTGGAAACTTGGCTTAAACCACACCTCTTGTCCACAAGCTACCCGCTACCTGGCTTTACACTGATACGCAATGACCGCATTGGTAAAGGTGGAGGTGGAGTTGCTATTTACCTGCGTAGTCAGTTCCCATATAAAATAGTGGCTCGTTCTGCTTCCGAATATTCCGCCTCTGCTGAATTCATTTTCGTAGAGATCGGCGTGGGAAACAGAAAGGCCTTGCTTGGTGTGGTTTACTGTCCCCCCACTGTCGACTATTTCACTGATTTAGAATCGGTTTTAGAATCTATAGGGCCTGAGTATGCACATCACATCGTCATGGGAGATTTTAATACCAATCTCCTTCCTCCTTCCACACATCGAGCACTTAAACTTTTAAACATAGTTGCAGCAGCCAATCTGCATATTCTCCCATTACAACCTACACATCGGAACACTAGAGACGGCGATGATTCATTGCTCGATCTTATACTCACCTCCAATCCTTCCCTTGTTTCATCTCATGGCCAAACTTTAGCTGCAGGTTTTTCTCACCACGACCTAATCTTCCTTTCCTATAATTATAAACCCTTCAAAACTGTGCCGAAAATATTGTAGAGACGTAGTTTTGCGCGCATTGATAGTGACAAATTATTGAAGGACGCAACTGAAATTGACTGGGAACCTGTATTCCAGGCAACTGATATTGATATTGAAGTTCAGATTTTTACCGACACTTTGGTTTGCTTGTACGATGACCATGCACCCATCAAGAAGGTCAAGTTAAAGCGTAAGCCTGCGCCCTGGATGTCTGATGATATTCGAATGGCTATGAGGCGAAGAGATCGTGCATACCGGTGTTTTGTAAGAGATCGAGTCGCTGATATGTGGGAGCGGTACAAGGCTGCACGAAATCGCTGTCGCCACATTCTCAATAATATCTCATCTTCATCTTCTGCTTCTATCTGGAAGTTTCTTGGTACGTTAGGTGTTGGTAAGCCATGCCAAGATGAAACTCTTATCAATATCGATTTGAACGATTTAAATAAACACTTCTCAACTTTACTCACGCTTGATCCTTCAATCGTGTCGCAAACGATTTCTACCATCTCGAATATGAGTCGCCCTAATATCACTGCTTTTAACTTTACTCAGGTTTCTCCCGATGAAATAAAAAAGTGATCCTGTCCATTAAGTCAAAGGCTGTTGGCTGCGATGGCATCAGCCGACAAATGATTATCCCTATCCTCTGTCAAGTTCTCCCCATCATCACCCATATCATTAACTTTTCCCTCCAAACTGGCACCTTTCCTTCTCTTTGGCGTAAAGCTTTAATTCGTCCGCTACCGAAAACATCAAATCCTTCCAAACTTAATGAATTCCGTCCTATTTCCATTCTTCCTTTCCTTTCCAAAGTACTTGAGGCCTGTGTTCATAAGCTGTTATCTAAATTTATCTTTGAGAATGCTCTATTAAGTGAGTATCAGTCAGGATTTAGGCCAGGCTACAGTACTGCCCTTCTTAAAGTGACTGGTGATATTAGGTTGGGAATTGAGGCCACAAACGCCACTGTTTAGTGTTATTAGATTTTTCAAATGCATTTAATGCCATAAATCACGAAATCCTTCTGGCTATTTTATCTAGTATTGCGATCTCTGACGAGGCGTTGAAGTGGTTCTCATCTTATCTTCAGGGACGCCAACAATCGGTTCTTTATGACGATCTGTCATCTTCTTGGTGTTACCATAAGAATAACTAATAATACGAGTATAGAAGCGAAACTCCCGGCCGTCCAGCGCTCAAGGCCACGTTATTTACCTACCATTTGATTTCCGTTGAACGGAATGGCCAGTCAAGGTGCGCACCCAGCGTTGGATTTCGTAGTATAATTATACTATTTGTACTATTATTTCTTGATGTGTAGTATGTAGTATCGTAACGCAAGGATACTACGCGAAAGTACCATAATTTGACCCTCAGCGCGATGGACAACTTTTATTGGTTCAATCATTCTCCTTTTTATTATTTACCAAGTAATCAAAGTATCTACCCTACAATATAAGTAAGTTCTGTATGTATGGCACCATCGAATCAACCAGCGACAAGCTTCGGCCGGGGATTCCTTGCATAGTGTTTTACTATCTCGGTTGTTCTGACAGAGTAACTTTATGTGTGTGTGATATCATTATGTTCGTTTAGTCCGCACTCGATAGTATTTTACGGGGGATGCCGACTTATTGTTGCGTTTATGGGTGCAAAAACAATGCCATAATAACCCCAAATTTAAAGTTTTACAATTTGCCCGAAGATAAAGAAAGGTAAGTACAAGGCAGGCAGGAAGGCAGGTTCTTATAACTACGGAATCAAAAAAACTAAAAATGTGCGTACTATTGCTAAAGATAGTCGCTCGCTCGCTACACTGGAAGTACAAAGTCAATAAGACTCGGTGTATGCTCAGTTTCTCATTTAATGTAAAATATGGAGGTACCTATATAAAAAATATTGTAGTGGTAACCATACGTCCATGTGGTGACCCTAGCGGCGTCCACAGACTACTGCGGGGCGTTACAGGGGGAAGGGCGCTGCCGCTGTAGGTATGCAAATAGCGGCATTTGGGGCACCCACAAAGGAGATTTGCTTCTATACTCGTATTATTAGTTATTCTTATGGTGTTACTTAGATTCTGGTGTTCCTCAAGGCGGCATTGTTTCTCCTCTTCTATTTTCTATATTTATAAACTTTCTCACGCACAAACTTCGCTGTTCGTATCATCTCTACGCAGACGACTTGCAGCTTTACTGTCGGGCAAAAGTGGACACCTTGAACGATGCCATCGACAGATTGAATTTGGACTTGCAAACCATTGGAGAATGGTCTGAACAGTTCGGAATTACTGTCAATCCTTCCAAGTGCCAAGCTTTGATTGTTGGAAGCTCTCGTGTAATGTCTAAAGTAGCTACATCCAACTTACATACTTTAGTTTATAATGGCAATGCTATTCTCATCACTAACGACGTAAAATATCTTGACTTACATATTGATTCCACCTTATCTTGGCAAACCCATGTGACTAATGTCTGTAGGAAAGTCACTGGTATGTTACGATCTCTATACAGGCTTAGCAATTTTCTTCCACCTAAAACAAAAAGTATGATTATCTAGACCCTTATTTTCCCTTTAATCGACTATGGCGATGTATGCTATCTCGACCTGAATGCAGATCTTATCAATAAACTTGATCGACTTCTAAATAACTGCATTCGATTCGTTTTCAATCTTCGTAAATATGACCATGTATCTACTCATCGTCAAACCTTAAAATGGTTGCCTATACGACAGCGAAGAAAGATGAGATCCCTTACAACTCTGTTTTCTCTTCTATATTCCCCTCATTCCCCGCCTTATTTAAAATCTCAGTTTCAATACTTGAGTACTTCCCATGAAAAAAACCTTCGCTCGTCCTTCAATCGACTGCTCAAATGTCCATCTCATCACTCTGATATTCTCCATTCTTCATTCTTTGTGCAGTCGATTCTTTTCTGGAATACTCTCCCTCCCGCAATTAGAATGTCTCCCAGCTTGTATGCATTCAAGAGGGGGCTACGGAGGCTGCTATCAGAAGACCATCGATAATTTGAATTTCGAAAAGAACCTTCCCTTTATTTTTATCTCTAGAGTCACCAGCAATCTCTCTATTTAACAATAGATATTTATATATACTTATATATATTATCTATATTTATATATATTCATATATGTTTATTTTGTATATTGTAATATTTTATACTAAATACTATTTATTTATCTCTATATATAATAAAATCGTAGGGGTACAAAAATCTGTAATTGCGAAATATTAAGAAAAAAAATACACAGGTCGCCTTAAAATCATTAGCAGAACACGATAGAATAGTTTTTAAAAAAATTGATTGTTTGTTGGTTTGTTTGTTTGTTTGTTTGTTTGTTTGTTTGTCTGTTTGTCCGGAAAGATCTCCGAAACTACTGGACAGAATTTAATATGGCTTACACCACAATGCTTAGACTTTTCCGGAAGAACATTTAGGCATAATTTCGTTTGTTTAAATTCACTTTTTATTTTTAGTGAAAAAATACCATATAAAATTTTCGAATTGGCTTTAGGTAGAAAAACAATATGGCGCACGTGAAATTATTTTGACAAGTCTGTCACATAGTACAGTAGTACAGAGAGAAGGTATTTTCTTCCACGAAGGAAAGGCAATGGAACTACGCCATACAGCCTGATCTTAAGTAATTGGATTTCGAAAATTGAAAGGCAGGAATGAAGTGTTTCACAAATAAAATTTAATATTTTCTGTTAATGGCTGTGCCCAACTGGATTTCGCCAACCAAATTGTCTTTTTCTTATGTCGTACCGTGGTGGTAAAGCAAAAAGATCAAGCCATACAACCAATGTTTATAGCATTTTTTATGATAATACTTATCGAGTGACCATAAAATTTGTAGATTGGTTTAATTCTTGACTAATTTTCACAAAATCGGTACAATTTTTGAAATATTTGAAATGTTGAAAAATGAAGATACTCTTTTCAAGGTATTTTGAAAGGTGTTATATGTTTTTACATTAGGACTAAGGAATGAAACTCTTTCATTGGGGATTGGATATTGGGGAATGGATTTCATATTGGGGATTGGAGTCGCTCACGTCCGTAGGTTTTACCCTCGAGACCCTACACGTGATCCCCGGGTGGTGCTAATCGAGTGACCAACTTCTGGTGGTAGGGCTTGAAAAACCCGACTGGCTAGCGACCACCGTGCGCATGACGTAAAACCCGTCAAGTGGGCATTTTGTGTCCGCGTTTCGGGATCAGTCATCGCACAGCCAGAGCTTGAGGGGTCGTTGCTGCGATTCGTGTGGTTTGTGTGGGCTTCCGTCGACCCAGTGCCAGGTTGACTGCGTTGACCCTCCGCCCAGGAAGACCCGAAGAAACGGCTGTTCCGCTGGCCGCCCGTGGTACAGTACAGGGGCCCAAGCGGACCTAACCAGTCCGTGAGGCTGCCCCACCATGCCACGCATAATCTCGGGGTGGTCCGTCGTGCCGGTTGGTGACCGGACGGTGGGTCCCGGCGACCACTTCCGGGGGGGTTCGGGGGCCCTTTCGTGCGGAGAGTCAGCGCAAATCAGCTGTCGGCTGTTCCCTGGCGAAACAGGCCTACACACGTTAACTATGCTAATCGCTGCAACGACACCGCAATTTCACACCTCTCACTCCAACAAACATGTCAGCGCACAATATTAGGACTGGTCGTACAGCGGTGCACTATCCCACCAAAACACCACTATTCGAGGTGGGGCTCGCTAACATCCGCGGGCTCCATTCTAACCTCTTGGCTGTCCACCACCATCTCGAGACAGCCCGTCCAGCAATGCTGTTTTTGACAGAGACGCAAATTATCTGCCCGGCCGATACAAGCTACCTTAATTACCCCGGCTACGCTCTTGAGGAGTCCTTCAAGGCAAAGGCAGGTGTTTGCTTGTTCGTCCGGGCGGACGTTTGTTGTCGTCGCCTGCGCTGTTTGGAGGAACCTTCCTTTTCCCTCCTTGTGGTACACGTCGATTTTGGCACTCATTGCAGTGTCTACGTGTGCGTCTATCGTTCCCACCGTGGTGACTTGGAGACAACTCGACTTTTTGAACACCTAAGTCGGGTGGCAGATGACGCGCAGGAGCAATTTCCTTCCGCCGAGCTGGTATTTTTAGGGGACTTCAATGCTCACCACGAGTTGTGGTTAAGTTCCTCTAAAACTGACCATGCGGGTAGGACTGCCCACGCATTCGCTCTCACGCACGACCTGACACAATTGGTTACCCAGCACACCAGGGTACCAGATATTATCGGTCAAGCGCCCTCTTTGTTGGACCTTCTACTGACAAATCGCCCCGACGGATATCAGGTGGTGATTCGAGCTCCACTAGGAACTTCAGATCACTGCCTGGTATCCGTCTCAGTGCCTCAGGCGTCGCGACCGTCGCCTGTGGTTGCAGCACGCCGTCTGTGGCACTATGCGTCAGCAGATTGGGACGGTATGCGGGATTATTACGCGTCTGTCCCTTGGTGGCAGCGCTGTTTCAGTGGGATGGATCCGAACTCCTGCGCTACCTCTGTTGCTGACGAGATCAGATTAGGAATGGAATATTATATTCCACATTCCAATCTCGTCAGTAGAGGGAGACGTAACCTCTGGTTCAATCGCGAGTGTGCCTCTGCTGTTGAAAACAAACAGCTAGCTTACCGCGCTTGGATCAGAGGTCGAGCTTCTAGGGATCCCAATACTAACCTACTGAAAACAGCCTATAATAATGCCACCAAGTTGTGTAAGAGGGCTTACATTAGAGCGGATGCTCAGCGCATTGCACAAGTGGGTCAGGAACTGCTAGCGCACCCTACGGGTAGCCGTTCTTTCTGGCGCCTGGCCAAAGCTGTGCAATCAAACTTCTGCCAACCCTCGCTGCCACCGCTGAGACATGCCGATGGCTCACTTGCTCATCAGCCGCAGGAGAAAACCGACCTCCTGGCAAAACTCTTCGCGGCCCATTCCCGTATCGATGACTGTGGTGCACAACCTCCGACACTGTCCCATTGTGGCAGCACTATGCCCGATATTCGCATCAGACAGCGAGATGTGCGGGCGGAGCTACAGTCGATTGATATTCGAAAAGCAAGTGGACCAGACGGCATTCCTGCGATTGTACTTAAGAAGTGTGCAGCGGAGTTGACTCCGGTCCTGACGCGTCTATACCGTCTGTCGTTCTCTGCTGGTTGTGTGCCGAAATCTTGGAAAGAGGCCAATGTCCAGCCGGTTCCCAAAAAGGGAGATCGTTCTGATCCGGCTAACTATCGCCCTATAGCCGTCACTTCCATTTTGTGTAAAATCATGGAGAGGATCCTTAACACCCAGCTGATCCGTTACCTGGAAGGTCACTCGTTGCTTAATGACCGTCAGTATGGGTTTCGTCCTAAACGGTCAACAGGTGACCTTCTAGCGTTCCTTTTGCACAAATGGGGTGAATCTATCGATAAGCGCGGCGAGTCTGTGGCTATTAGTCTCGACATCGCCAAAGCTTTTGATAGAGTCTGGCACAAGGCTCTCCTTTCCAAGCTTCCGGCATACGGATTGCCCGCTCAGTTCTGTACGTGGATTGCCAGCTTCCTCCACGAGCGTAGAATTCGCGTTGTCGTTGACGGCTGCGCTTCGCGGTTCGTGGCAGTGAATGCTGGTGTTCCACAAGGCTCCGTTCTATCCCCAACATTGTTTCTTCTGCATATCAATGACATGCTTTCCTTGGGAAGTATACATTGCTATGCAGACGACAGTACAGTGCATGGGGGATATCACGGAAGCTCAGGGGCTGCTCGTGGCAATATTGATAGGGAGAGGCAGAATCTTATCATTGAGCTCAACAGGACGCTGGACCTCATCTCCGAATGGGGTTCCAACAATCTTGTCGAGTTCAATGCTTAGAAAACACAGGTGTGCGCGTTCTCGGCGAAAAGGTCACCTTTCCTCCCCCCTCCTTCTCTTCAGGGCACAACCCTTCACACACAGAGTAACATCACCTTGCTCGGAATGAACATTCGCTGCGATCTGAACCCCAGAGACTACATCGAATCCGTTATAACTGCTGCCTCACGGAAACTCGGTGTCCTAAACAAGGTGCGTAGGTATTTTGCGCCGGACCAACTATGCCTGTTGTATAAAACTCAGGTTAGGTCTTGCGTGGAATATTGCTCGCACCTTTGGGACGGCTCCGCTCAGTACCTCCTCGATGCTCTGGACAGATTGCAGCGTCGCGCTATTCGAATAATTGGCGATGTAGAGGCAACTAACACCCTCGAGCCTCTGCAACTTCGTCGTGACATCGCCTCTCTTAGCGCCTTTTACCGAATGTTCCATGGGGAATGCTCTGAGGAGCTCTTTAACCTTATCCCTCCCTCTCCATTCCTTAACAGAAACACGCGTAAGGGCCTTCGGAGTCATCCGTACACTGTGTCCTCCTTTTCACACCGTACCAAGAAATTCCAAGATTCCTTCTTCTGTCGTTCATCCCACACTTGGAATTCTCTACCTGCGCACGTGTTTCCTCCATCCTACAACATGGGTTCCTTCAAAAGAGGTGTGAAAAAGCATCTTTTAGGCCGGCAAGGGGCGGGCAGGTAGGATAGTGGATGTCGTCCCTACTCTATCTGTCAACTCATTTGGGCCTCTTTCACCGCTTTACATCAGGCGGGAGGAGGTCATTTGCCGGGCCTTACATAAAAAAAAAAAAAAAAAAAAATCCATTTAAAACTATTAAAAGTAATCTCTATATCTCTATATATAATAAAATCGTAGGGGTACAAAAATCTGTAATTGCGAAATATTAAGAAAAAAATACACAGGTCGCCTTAAAATCATTAGCAGAACACGATAGAATAGTTTTAAAAAAAATTGTTTGTTTGTTGGTTTGTTTGTTTGTTTGTTTGTCTGTTTGTCCGGAAAGATCTCCGAAACTACTGGACAGAATTTGATATGGCTTACACCACAATGCTTAGAATTTTCCGGAAGAACATTTAGGCATAATTTCGTTTGTTTAAATTCACTTTTTATTGTTAGTGAAAAAATACCATATAAAATTTTCGAATTGGCTTTAGGTAGAAAAACAATATGGCGCACGTGAAATTATTTTGACAAGTCTATGACATAGTACTGAGAGAAGGTATTTTCTTCCACGAAGGAAAGGCAATGGAACTACGCCATACAGCCTGATCTTAAGTAATTGGATTTCAAAAATTGAAAGGCAGGAATGAAGTGTTTCACAAATAAAATTTAATATTTTCTGTTAATGGCTGTGCCCAACTGGATTTCGCCAACCAAATTGTCTTTTTCTTATGTCGTACCGTGGTGGTAAGGCAAAAAGATCAAGCCATACATCCAATGTTTATAGCATTTTTTATGATAATACTTATCGAGTGACCATAAAATTTGTAGATTGGTTTAATTCTTGACTAATTTTCACAAAATCGGTACAATTTTTGAAATATTTGAAATGTTGAAAAATGAAGATACTCTTTTCAAGGTATTTTGAAAGGTGTTATATGTTTTTACATTAGGACTAAGGAATGAAACTCTTTCATCCATTTAAAACTATTAAAATTAATAGATTAATATTGATAATTAAAAAAGATATCTGACTGCAATGTTCTGGGTTACGCGTAGAGGGACGGGACGGGACTCTTGATCCTAATGTCTAAAATGACGGATCATGACGGAACGAAGAACCTAAAGAGTAGAACACATTGAACCTAGCCACGTTGACTTAATTTGACATGACTGCCGATAAAGTTCGTTTCCAAACCCAGCGATATGCATATCAAATGAAAGGCCTTGATGAGTAGAGCACTATGAACATAGGAAAATCGCCCTAAATTCAACATGGCCGCCGCTCAAAAAAGGTGGATAAAAGTTAGTTTCCAAACCTAGCAATATGGGTATCAAATGAAAGGCCTTGAAGAGTAGAGCACTATGAACCTAGCAACATTGACATAAATTTAACATGGCCGCCGCTCAAAAAAGGTGGATAAGAGTTAGTTTCCAAGCCTAGCAATATGGGTATCAAATGAAAGGCCTTGAAGAGTAGAGCATTAGGTACCTAGGAAAATCGACCTAAATTCAACATGGCCGCCGCTCAAAAAAAGGATAAAAGTTCGTTTTCAAACCCAGCAATATGGGTATCAAATTAAAGGCCCTGATGAGTAGAGCACTATGAACCTAGCAACATTGACATAAATTCAACATAGCCGCCGCTCTAAAAAGAAGAATAATAGTTCGTTTCCAAACCTAGCAATATGGGTATCAACTGAAAGGCCTAAAAGAGTAGAGCATTATGAACTAAGGAAAATTGCCCTAAATTAAACATGGCCGCCGCTCAAACAATGGATAAAAGTTCGTTTTCAAAACCAGCAATATGGGTATCAAATAAAAGGCTTTAATAAGTAGAGCACTATGAACCTAGCAACATTGACATAAATTCAACATGGCCGCCGCTCAAAAAAGATAGATAAAAGTTCGTTTCCAAACCTAGCAATATGGGTATCAAATGAAAGGCCTTGAAGAGTAGAGCATTAGGAACCCAGCAAAATCGACCTAAATTCAACATGGCCGCCGCTCAAAAAAAAAAGGATAAAAGTTCGTTTCCAAACCTAGCAATATGGGTATCGAATGAAAAGCCTAAAAGAGTAGAGCATTATAAACTTAGGAAAATTGCTATAAATTTAACATGGCCGCCGCTCAAAAAATGGATAATAGTTCGTTTCCAAACCCAACAATATGGGTCTCAAATGAAAGGCCTTGATGAGTAGAGCACTATGAACCTAGCAACATTTACATAAATTCAACATGGCCGCCACTCAAAAAAGGTGGATAAAAGTTAGCTTCCAAACCTAGCAATATGGGTATCAAATGAAAGGCCTTGAAGAGTAGAGCATTAGGTACCTACGAAAATCTACCTAAATTCAACATGGCCGCCGCTCAAAAAAAGGATAAATTTTCGTTTTCAAACCGAGCAATGTGGGTACCAAATGAAAGGCCTTGATGAGTAGAGCACTATGAACCTAGCAACACATAAATAAATTCAACATGGCCGCCGCTCAATAAAGGTGGATAAAAGTTCGTTTTCTAATCTAGCAATATAGGTATCAAATGAAAGGTCTTCAAGAGTAAAGCACTATGGACCTAGCAATATTGACGTAAATTCGACATGGCCACCGATCAAAAAAGGTGGATAAAAGTTCGCTTCCAAACCTAGCAATATAGGTATCAAATGAAAGGCCTTGAAGAGTAGAGCACTATGAACCTAGGAAAATAGTAGAAAATTCAATATGGCCGCTGCTCAAAAAAACGGATAAAAGTTCGTTTCGAAGCCCAGCAATATGGGTATCAAATGAAAGGCCTTGATCAGTAGAGCACTATGAACGTAGCAACATTGACGTAAATTCAACATGGCCGCCGCTCAAAAAAGACGGATTATAGTTGCTTTTCAAACCCAGCAATAGGGGTATTAAATGAAAGTAGGCCCTGAAGAGTACCTAGAGCAGCCATGCTCTAAGTGTGTTCCGCGGAACCCTAGGGCTCCACAATACCCCTATAAGGGTTCCGCAATAATTTAGAAAAATCAAAACACACTCTCTGGTCGTACTTTTATTATGCTTATTAATAAAGAATACACTTTTAAAAACTATTGTTTTATTTTAGGGTTCCGTCAAGTATTTCGCTTTCCAAAAGGGTTCCGTCACCAAAAAAGTTTGAGAACCGCTTCGGGGCCTATTGGATGTTCGATGTTAGATGTTACCTGTGTTTAGTGTCCTTCAAGACCGTGATAATGCAACGATCGTGAACTAACTAACGATAACTCCAAGTTTGTGTGTTGGATGTTAGTTATCACGGCGAGTTTGCTAACCGAACTATACCAGCAACACTATATCGCACAGTACACGTTACAAAAACGGAAGTCTCAATACATTTTAAGGCTAACCGCATAAATACGTTTTTTCGCATTCGTTTTCTGAATGCGGGCATCCGAATGCATCAAATCTATACAAAATACTCATTGACTGCCGCACACGTTCGTTTTTATTACGAACGGAACACGTTCTGTACGTACGTTTAGGTAGAATGGTAGAAATCCCGAATGAGAAGAAACGAACGTCTGCGCTACGTTCACGAAACTCCGTGTCTGTATTCCGTGATCGGATATCGAATACGGAAAACGTATTTGTACAGTAACCCCCCCATTCATGCTATACATTAACTCTACGAAAACCGCCAGTATTACGAGCGACATAAGAACGGTTCAAAGGTCAAACAGTATAGCTTGACAAGGAGCTTACTGTACGACCAGTCAAAATTGGCCAAGTTGTCATATCCAAAAAATATATTTTGTTGGTGTTACCAACACCCATTATAAAATCTAAACTTTATTCGTATACAGTTCTAATTTATTAACAATTGTTTATTTTAATTCGAAACATGAATACGATAAAGATTATTCTTGCAACTGTGTAGTTCTTTCTACTGAAGAAGAATTTATTAATATCAATAATGTCTCTAAAACAATAATTATACTTAGTGTTTATAGTAATATGTTATGTATTTAATTTTGTGGACTGTTAGAAAAAGAGCATTACGAACCTACGAAAATTGTCCTAATTTCGAATTGGCCGATGCTCAAGAAAGGCAGAATAAAGTTGAATCATTATGGAATAAAATGGAGGAAAAAACTAAACACGGTGTTAAGTATTTTGATGGCGAAACGTAGTTCGCGGGCACAGCTAGTATATTATTATAAATAGTTAACATTTATTATAATTATATAATTATAACTTTTAAATTGATTTGCGTATTTTTTTAGTTGTTTATTGTTTGGAATAATGTTGTTTCTTTTAACATCTACCTTGTATTCTCTGCACCACCCCAAGGTCGACTGGCAGAGAATGCCCATGGCATTAAGTCCGCCTTTGTACACAGTACATGAAGAATAAATAAATAAATAAATCATTTTTCATCCCGAGCCCTATTATGTAGAACAAATTTAGAGATTTTACAAATATCTCCCAAAGTATGTGTCGGAGCTTAAAAAATAACGAAATTTTGGATCCCTGTGATACCCAAGAGATAAGTCGGATGAATCTAATGTACCTACTTGTGAAAAACGGTGAAGTGTGAGTTTGATTAAAAAAATCATATATATTTCCTTCTGGCACTGGCTGCATTGCATTTTTAACCGACTTCAGAAAGGAGGGGGCTGTCAATTCAGTTATGTTCGCTACTGTGGAACTTCGTTGATTGAGAGCCGATTTCTATGATATCGCGGGGCTGGCCCCATTTAGATACTGGCGGTCCGGTGCTTTTTGAAAGAATCGACTGGAACAGAAGTAAGGGTGTTTGCCTTGGTTTTTTGGTGTGTCGTTTATATAGATAGTCTAATTTTGTACAAATTTTAGACCTCCGTTTCAACCCCGTAGAGGTTGTTTTTTGAAAAATCCATTCTTTTTGTACTTGCATAAATCTCCAGCCTAAATCAAAAATTTCGAAATCCTAACTTCAAAACTGACGGACTTTCATACAAACTTTCATTCCCATTTTACCCTCTCAGGGGTGGAATTTCCAAAAATTCTTTCTTAGTGCACCCCTACAACTCACGAGGAACCTACGTGCCAAATTTGCAATCTCTAGCGTGCGTTGATATTATCAATTTTCACACTTTGATACCCCATATCCCCCTTTTAGGGGTTGAAATTTGGAAAATCCTGAAATAGGTGTTAATTTATTTATCGTTTGGAGTACTCATGTGAAGTTTCGATTAAAATAGAGCAAGTAATCTGGTTTCCCCATACAAACTTTGGATCCCTTTTTTAGCCCTTTACAGGGTGAATTTTAAAAAATCCTTTCTTAGTGTACCCCTTCACCTCATAAGGAACCTACGTGCCAAATTTGGAATCTCTAGGCCCAGTGGTTTGGGCTGTGCGTTGATATGTCAGTCAGTCAGTTTCTTCTTTTATATAATTATATAGATTATTTCTTCACACCAAACAGTATTATAGTCATTGTGTTTTAATGTGCGACTTCAATAAAATGTTGGTCGCTTAAGAATCAGTTGAAATATTCAACTTTTTTAATATCTTACCTATAATACGATGGAAAGGTACACCATGTTTTCTTATTATTGGGGAATGAAAAATTAGTAATGCCAAAACAGATTTGACTGTCTTCAACACTTGCAACACCATCATAATCATCGACCTACACTCGTCCAATGCTAGACATAGGTCTCCTCTTATGCACGCCACCGCTCCCGATCTTCGGCTTCTCTCATCCAGCCCACTCTAGCCAGCCTACGTATATCGTCATCCCATCTTGTCGCAGGGCGTCACACACTACGTTTTGCGAGTCGCGGTCTCCACTCAAGAACCTTACGACTCCAACGACCGTCAGTTCTGCGGCTCATGTGGCCAGCCCACTGCCACTTCAGTTTGCTAATTCCGTGGGATATTTAGGTGACTTTAATTCTCTGTCCGATCACATCATTTCGGATGCGGTCCAAGATACTCAGAGATACTTCGAGCATAACCCTTTCAATAGCACGCTGAACGACTTTAAACTGGTGGACTAGTCGAGCCGTAAGTGTCCACGTCTCGGCACCGTATGCTATGACTGGGAGGACGCACTGGTCGAAAACTTTCGACTTAAGACACCGAGGAATGAGTGACGATAAGACACGTTGAAGCTTCCGAAATGCTGCCCAGCCCAGCTGAATTCTTCCCTCGAAGCTGATGATTAGTATGTTTCTTGTTATTGTGTTTATTTGTATGTCTATAATAATCTTATTTAATTGCCACTTCTGTAGATGAGCTATTGGCTACTAAGCTATATAAATACACTATTTCCCTTCAATAATGCGCGGGCTTAGCATTTTAAGGGTTATATGATTCTGAGCAATTTGCTTAAAATATTTTCCGGTTAGAGTATATTGATAAATATCCCTCTGGAAAAAGGTTCTTTGATACAATATTGCTTACATTGAAATTCATGAGGTGATTGGAATTCATTGTGCGCCAATCACCAGATTTATTATTCGTGGAAGATTACAATGTTTTGATTATCTTTGCGTTTTTACTTGCATGGTTACTAAGGAAACATGATTTTTTACATGGTTACAAGGGAAACATGTTTTCTGTTTCGTTTTATACGAGTTGAATTTTAATTCATTCGTGACCTAAACATTTTTTTATTGCTAAAGGTGGCAGACGAGCAAGTGGCCCACCTGATGGTAAGTGGTAACCACAGCTCATGGACATCTGCAATGCCAGGGGCAAAGCTCAGTTGCTACCTACCTGGAGAGAAGTGCTCTTTTTAAACCTCGTTTGAATTTGGACATAACGTAGCGCTCAGGAAACACCGCAGCTGGGAGTTCGTTCCAGAGTCTGCACGTACGTGGAAGAAATGAACGCTGAAACCGAACTGTGCTAAACAAGATCGGTTCCAGGTGGTACGGATGAACTCTATTGCGGTGGCGGGTGCGATGATAAAAAGGTGACGAGGGCACCATTGCAAACAGTTCCTCAGAGCACTCCCCGTTAACACTAGAAGCGCAGAGCATTCTGACACCCCTAGAAGCGCGGATGGGTCAATATTGTCCATTTTATGTTTGCTACCGTAATGTGTAGATATATAAGCAATTTATTTAAGAATATTGTAGCTGTTGGTTTTTGGAACATAATAATATAAAAATAAATAAATAAAAAACGAGTTACATAAGTGCGATGTGACCGAAATAAAACACACGTTACGCTCTCGCCACTACCGCCCGCTTACTAATCAGTGCTGCCAGATTTTTTCCACCTTCCCTCTAAATGCATTTAAAAAAACCCATAGTTTCTCCAGTTTGGTTGATAAAAAACCTCTGACTATTTTGGCCATTTTACATACACAAGCTTTATAATATTGACAATGAAAAACTTACAAGTTTTCTTCAAATTACCTAGGTATTCTAAAATATTTCACACTAGCTTTCTGCTCGTGACCTTGCCCGCGTTATTTTTGTTTTCCCATGGGAATTTTTTTCTCCCGTTGGAATATTACCCTATGTTCTTTCCTTGGTCTTGAACTATCCCTATACCAACTTTCATCAAAATCGGTTCAGTAGTTTCGAAGCCTATTCAATACAAACAAACAAACAATCAAATCTTTCCTCTTTATAATATTAGTATTAGTATGGATACTTCGCCGAATGTGTCTGCCGATTCGGATTTTTTGTTATAAATGTCTGTGTGAGGCTGTGGAAAACAGTCTTTTAGTCGGAATTATAGACAAGACAGTTCGTTGGTAACAGAATGTGTTGCCAGCTAATAAGTGTTAGTGTCCCAATCATTCTATTCGGTGAATAAATTGGCGGTGTTATCTGATATAAAAAGGAATTTGGCCATTTGGTAATAATAGTAGAAAACCTTCAGGAAATCCTCTAGATAAATTTCGTTATGTCAAAACCTCTAAAAAACCTCAACGACTTGCAAAAACTCCTAGGACTTAGGGAAATCCTCTGAATCTGGCAACACTGACTAATGCAGCAATTCCAAGGCCACACCGCCCCCTCTCCCCACACCCCCTCACCGCTTCGCTGCTAAGGTTTTATATGGCGCGTTGGTAGGTACCTACATTGACCAATCAACGACATTTTGATTATCTTTGAAGAAAGATAAACTTAAACTCTAACATTCATGACTGGGTCAAAATTGACCCAACCGCGCTTAGATGTAAATTTAGATTTAAAAAAATGTCGATAAATATTTTTTTAAATCTAAATTTACATCTAAGCGCGGGTTGAAATTACGTGTGTGCTTTGAAACTGTATGGCAGGCTTATTATATATAAACCGTGTATTTATCTTTGCATTCAGAGCGTGTCTTGGTGGCGATCTAAAAACACAAGTGTTTTTCTCTGAAATAAGGGTTCACGTTTGACGAAGGCAGAGTGTATAACAGTACAGATACTTATTCGGAATTGAGTCCTGAAGCCAGGAAACCTCAACCAGTTTAAGTTCTGTTGTTATTGCACTGCTACCTAGTTAAATGCCTTAATATTCTGAGATAGAAAACCTTGAAAATGTGTCTAGTAAATCGCAATCAAGCAACGCCAAAAGTATACTGTTTACAGTTAAACAACACAAGTGTTTTCATCTGAAATAAGGGTTCACGTTTGACGAAGGCAGAGTGTAGAACGGTACAGATACTTATTCGAGAGTTGAGTCCTGAAGCTACGAAACCTCAACCTGTTTAATTTCTGTTGTTATTGCACTACTACCTAGTTAAATGCCTTAATATTTTAAGAAAGAAAACCTTGAAAACGTGTCTAGTAGACTGAATTCAAGTATGCCGAATAAATCGATTGCGATCCAACCACACAAGTGTTTTCCTTTGAAATAAGGGTTCACGTTTGACGAAGGCAGAGTGTATAACGGTACAGATACTTATTCGGAATTGAGTCCTGAAGTCAGGAAACCTCAACCAGTTTAAGTTCTGTTGTTATTGCACTGCTACCTAGTTAAATGCCTTAATATTCTGAGATAGAAAACCTTGAAAATGTGTCTAGTAAATCGCAATCAAGCAACGCCAAAAGTATACTGTTTACAGTCAAACAACACAAGTGTTTTCATCTGAAATAAGGGTTCACGTTTGACGAAGGCAGAGTGTAGAACGGTTCAGATACTTATTCGAGAGTTGAGTCCTGAAGCTACGAAACCTCAACCTGTTTAATTTCTGTTGTTAATGCACTGCTACCTAGTTAAATGCCTTAATATTTTAAGAAAGAAAACCTTGAAAACGTGTCTAGTAGACTGAATTCAAGTATGCCGAATAAATCGATTGCGATCCAACCACACAAGTGTTTTCCTTTGAAATAAGAGTACACGTTTAACGAAGGCAGAGTGTATAACCGTACAGATACTTATTCGATTATTGAGACCTGAAGCCAGGAAACCTCAACCAGTTTAAGTTCTGTTGTTATTGCACTGCTACCTAGTTGAATGCCTTAATATTCTGAGATAGAAAACCTTGAAAATGTGTCAAGTAAATCCCAATCAAGCAAAACCAAAAGTATACTGTTTACAGTCAAACAACACAAGTGTTTTCCTTTGGGATGAAGTTTTGGCTGGGTTAGTGTATATAATATACGGAGAAACTTGTAAGGGGGACCAGTACTGATACTCAGGAAGCCCACATACAGTTTAAGCTCTGTAATTATTACGCTCTTCCCTTGCTAAAATCTAGCCTGAGGTTGAAGACCACGAAAACGTGCCTAGTAGACTGAAAACGTGTGTACTGAAAAACGAAATATACTGAAAAATGAAATGAAATATACTGAAAAATGAAATGATATGAAATATACTGAAAAATTAAATGATATGAAATATACTGAAAAATGAAATGATATGAAATATACTGAAAAATGAAATGATATGAAATATACTGAAAAATGAAATGAAATATACTGAAAAATGAAATGCAATATGTTGAAACAATGAAATTAAATATACTGAAAAATTCAATGAAATATACTGAAAAATGAAATATACTTAAAATTGTAATGAAATATACTGAAAAATGAAATTAAATATACTGAAAAATGAAATGAAATATACTGAAATATGAAATATGGGGTGCAGGAAAGGAGCCTCCCAGTGTGGCGCATTTCATATGCGTCCGGCGCACCCCGGGCAACAGACTGCGTGGATGACGACTCGGTAACGCAGACTGGCTGATCCTTTCACTACGGCTCGATGGCAAGTAAAAACTTACTTACCTGCCCACCCCAAGCGTATCCTAATACCTGCACACGCGAAAACCTGCAAAGCTACAGACAACATAATATCCGTGGCGGAGTACTGTATCTGAATCGACACGGAAGAATAGAAACATTATGAAATGAAATGAAATAAAAAATCTTCTTTTCCATTTAACCCTATATAATGTATATTGGGCAAACTTAAACTGTTTTCATCAAATCACCGTAAACGAACGCAGTGAGATTTGCGGAGCGTAGCGGAGCTAGAGCGCAGCGATTATACGATTTAATTATAATTTACGATTATACGCGTAATAATATATTAACTAGAGCAGGAAGAACATCGGAATGGGTCAAATTTGGGACGCCCGCGCTTCTAGTGTTAAAGAGCCGATAGAGCACGCAAAGAGAACCAAAGTCTCTCCTTTGCTCCAGCGTCTCCATTGAGGCCGTAATACTGGGATCATCAACGATGCGGAATGCACGCTTTTACAAGGAGTCAAGTGGGTCGAGTTGATATTGATATGATTGTTTGGTTACGCTTATGTGCTTCTCTTTCCACCCGTCCGTCTGCCTGTCTGTCCGTTCCATCGAGTTCTCAGTCCCTGGGCCCACTAGTCTTCGGATTTTTTTCACTATATTCTTCTAGATAGAACTCCAATTTCGCTCATTTTGTTCTTTTTAGGCCCGACCCTAGAGTCATTCCACCTAGGACCAAAAACCTTTAATCAAAATCGAAACATGTTGGACTGGACTTTTGATGCTGAGTATGGAAATGCTGATGCTAGCACCCTAAGACCTAAATCTAAGTTCACGCCACTAGGTCCTGAACCTAATTTCACCCAAATTTTATATTTATTTTACGACATATATGACAGCGATGCACTTGGCCACTAAAATTTCCACTGCGGACCAACCATACCAATGGCCATACCCCTGAGGGTATGGTGGGACTTAACTATACCACCATAGAGAATATAAAATTCCTCGCACAAGTTCATGTGGTTTTTCGAATATTTCAATGCGAATTCTTTTGGCATCTTTTTCTTTCAATATTTTTATTTTATTTCTTTCAATATTTTTATTTTATCGTCGGTGTTTTATTGAAATAAATGAATATACTCGTAAATCCAAATAAAGGCAAAGGTATTTACAAAATATTTTAAATGATTAACTATTTTAAAATGGCCTCAAAAGAGCTAGACTTTATTAAAATTTATAGCGGAACGGCTGTACTTTGTGGATAATACCGATATCATCACCACAAAAAATAGAAAAATAATTCGACATTGGCATAAATCGCAAATATACAGATAAAGTTTTATTTATACCATAGAAGAGAATATTAGAATACTAAAAATAATTATATTGTATGTGTAAATTTATGCGTGCTAAATAAATTAAAAATAATTAAAAAATGTTTTAAACAATGCCCAGTATCACGTGACTGCAGACGTGAATCGTAGCGCTTTACATCACGGCGTGGGTAATATACCCCAATACAAGTTCTCAAACTGTCATACGTATACGTTAGTTGGCAATCTTTTTGGGCTTTTCTTCACAAAAGTGAAAATATTGCTATAATTATTACGATGGAGAATTGATTTATCAAAGGAAATGAAAATGTACAAAACCAAAAATAGTTTCTTTGCAAACGTGGAAAAATTTTTGTGAGTAACAAGTTTAATTTTTAGCTAAACGGAATAATAATTAACAATTAAATATAAAAAAAATATGTAATATTTTTCCATGTCCGTTGATTCATGAAATCATCATCGGACTTAGGTTAGGTTATCTGTAAAAGTCATAAAAAAGTGGAATTTTTTGTTTTTATTTCCGGTCTTTACGGGAATTTTGTGAGGATGATTTACGCTTTTGACTGACAGTAGTTTGTTTATTTATGACACTGTAAACTTATCAAGATCACGTGACAGTTTGGAGCGTAACTGCTTTCGAATCATTTGTTTCGAAAGTGGCCGAAGGGAATTTAAACAATAAACTAATTACTAGGTAGGTTTGTAATTAGTTTATTGTTTAAATTCCATTCGTTGAAGGTTTGTTTAAAGTATGATTTTTTATTTGAAAAATATGTCATTTTTTATTAATATATTTTAACGTGTTTATTTTTAAAAAGAAACAGACCTTAAAATTCACTAACATCCCTATTGACAGTGTTTAAGTTTATGTTAAATAAGAATGTTTTTGAGTTTGTATTTGAACCTACGAGTATATCGATTTTGAAACATTCAAATCCCAACACTACTATGGTGGTATGGTTAAGCCCCACTATACCCCCAGGGGTATGGCCAAGGTAAAAGAAAAGTATAGCGAAGTGTCGAATACTCTAGAACTTTACGCACTTATAAGAAAAAAAATCTAGAAGGAAAATGTGTAGCGATATGACCATATTCATATGTGGTGCCGTGCGGGCGCTGCCATACGTGTGACGCCTCTACAAACCTGTCCGATAGGAATCCAATAGGTAAGGCTCGCCAACAAGGCTGAGGACCCGCAAAAGCTCTCGCTTTCTTTTTAAATTAATTAAGGTGAAGCTGTAAAGGCCATCTGCGGCCAAGAACGTAGGTGCATCAACTTGTACTTAAGAAAGTCAGAACCTCACTTTTTGCTTTGAAAATCAAACCTCAGAGGAAATATAAATAGGCGAATATTTAAAATAAACCAAATTTCATGTGCTATTACCCTTGTCACCTGCCCCTATCGAGCGGTATTTGACCTTAATGACTGATGAGATTGCGCTCTCGAGCTCGCGAATCAGTGAACCCAAAATAAAGGAACGTACCCTCCATCGCGAAGCATTTGTCATTCGTTCACGGAGGTTCACGGGCCACAGAGCTTTTATTCATGTAGACAACGATTGGTCCTGCCAGGTCTCATCGTGCACTGACTTTATCCCCCAATGAATATAAAATGACTCGCGCTGGCACTCCATATTTCTGACACAGAAACTGAGCGCGCATAGTACTTTTATATTTTCGATTTGGTGAAAACTCATCTCTCTTCATAAAATCGCAGAGTTAATGTGCGCAAAGGAAACGGGCGGAAAAAAGGGGTGGCTAAGCTCGGATAGCCGTAATGGGGTGTTTATTTTAATATTTCTCTGAAGAAAATGAGATAAGCGCATCCGCGGTGGATGCTATCTGTGTTTATGTGGTTATAAAGCGAGCAAACTTATAACTGTACACTAGGCTCGCTTTTATAGCAATAAGTCTTGCAGTCCTTTATTGTGTGCTTTCGAAACTTCTGGTTTTATGGGACAATCGAATGTTTCAGTGTTATTATATTATTAGTTATTATTAAGCTGTCAAAGTACACCGTTGTGGTGGTTTGAGGTTTGGGTCGGTCACGAGCGTGTATAGTTAATTATTTTATTTATTTATACTCGGGCAACGTAGGTGACTTACCTGAGCCGCATTCCTCCTGAATAATATAATAGCGCACTCGTCTTCAAAATTATGTCATTTGCGGAAAAAAAAAAAATACAAATTATGTGTAAAAATCATTGCGAAATACCTATTAGGAGTGCATAACTGGGCAGATCACTCATCAAAGAATCCTCCTCGGCAGCTGCATTAATTTTAACTCGTACGTAGCTGACCGTTACGCCTATTACGTAGCGCGTCATGGCCGGTACACACATTGTTTAGTGTTTAGTGCGAGTGGCTTGTTTAGTGTTAAGTGTTTAGTAAAAAACACGTTCGGACAGCTTCTGTTTAGTGTTAAGTGTTTAGTATTAAGTGTTTAGTGTTTAGCGAATAGGAACGCGTTCTATTTTTTTCTGCGAGTCGCCCCTCCCGCTCTCCCACCTTCACCCCTCACTTAACACTAAACACTCACTAAACACGTCTGGACAGATCTGTTTAGTGTTTAGTCCATATAATGAACAAATAAACTAAACACCGTTTACTAAACAGTGTTGGGACAGCACCTACTAATCACTTAACACTAAACAGTCTACTAAACACACTAAGCACTTAACTAAACAAAGTGTATACCGGCCATTACGGAGCTAATATACTGTAGCATAGATCACGCTACGGCCTTCCGTCGCTTCGACTCGCTTTATCTCCTGTGATCAGTGTGATCCTGGTACTTCGATAGATTGTTGCTTGGTTCGATAGTTTATTTCTTGGTGCAGCATACTAATCAAATGCATATTATTAACGACCCCGACACTCACAGATCTAGTAGATATGCCAAATAAGAGTTACTGTAGATTCGCGTTTACCCTCGGGCTCTACGCAAACTTTAGTATAAGCGACTGGACGCTATAGTTTACGTGAATGAATTTATGAAAGAGATCCGCAGCTTGCCTAATCAGTCAAAGTTTTCGTCACTGGAATCAAAGATGGCAGAATTGATTAATCAAATTAATATTCACATAGCATTGGCTGGATTTGTATTTAAAAAATATAATGATCTGCAATCAAAAAAGGATAAAGTAGCAAAGAAGAGTCAATCTGATCGACTGTATTGGCTCTGTGCACGACTTCAGTGCCACCTAGCGTCCGCAGCTTTGTACGCTCTGACGCTTTGATCGACATTGTGACAAAATATTAAAATCAAAAACTACCTGTTAAATATTATAAAATTACTGTGATACCTTGATTTGGGTGGACAAAGGGTTGGTTTTAAGTTATTAAGTGGAATAAGTAAAATTTATTCAATGTGTGTTTTATTTTGGTTATGTCAGGGTTTGGTTACTTTATTTATTTACCGGAGGGAGACTCTGTACCAGGGTCGTGTGCTTGGATACCTCCGTCTTACCTATTTCTGCCGCAAAGCAGCAGTGCTTGCATTGCTGTGTTCCGGTTTGAAAGGTAAGATATGGCACTGAAATTACTGGGTACCGTGACTTTACATCTTGAGTCACAAGTTGGCAACGTACACTGTGGCCCTTGTGGGGGTTGCAGTTTTACTGCAAATCTCACAGAAGCCACTCATGTATTTATAGGTTACTGTTACCACTTACCATCAGGTGGGCAGTTTGCTTGTTTGCCAACTTAGTAGCAATAAAAAAAAATTAGTTGTAGTTTTACTGTAAAAAAAAAGATAAAGCTACTTTAATGGTTTCATTAAATAACAGCAAACATATTTTATTATTCCTGTATCGCTAGTAATAAATTAAATATCGTCTGTAGATCGAAGAGTATTATTCTAAAGGTCGGGTTTGTGAGTAGGTATCACTCACAATATAAAATTTCAACCACGAACTGTCTTTAAAGGAAAATTGTTGGTATCTGCCGGACATCTTTCAACCGCCTCCGTGGTCTAGTGGTTGAGGCCACCGGGTGTTGATTGGGAGGTCTGGGGATCTATTCCCCATGGCGGCAGACATTTTTTTGCTCGGTTTAGTTGGTGATAGGGCTTCTGAGCCTGCTTGGCTAGCTACCACCGTCTTACCTAAATTTGTCGCCATAATAACAATGTTTATAGCATTGTTGTGTTCCGACAATTAGAGCTCCTCAGTTGTCGAGGAGTCCAGGTGAAGCTCGCTTCCACCTTCGGACTTATCGACACTTACCATCAGGTGAGATAAAGGCCAGGAGTTTTCCTGTCGTAAGTATCTAAAAAAAAACTTGTCCGAGATGTAGAGGAATTAAGAAAAAACAAATATTGAGGGGATCCTGGTTGACTTACTCAATAATTCAAGCTATAAGACAAACATCTATTACTTTGACACCTTACAAAACGTGTTTAACGGTAAGAAATTAATCTCCGTTTAAACTCATAATTAGTTTCGTTGAGTTTTAATAAACATAATATTAGAATATTTATTTGATTGCAGGTGAATACAGAGCGTACAATATTTCTACGTTTGGCCACTAAGCGCTGCGATAGATAACATTACCCCCACCTAGTACTTCGCACCCAGCGAAGAAAATAATGCTGAAAATCTGGAGCGTTCGATGTATTCTACAATGTAAAAGTTGAAAAATGAGCCCAAAAAAGGAAATGAAACCAAAATGATGTATATAGTGCAAACAGAAAGTGTTGTTAGATCTCCTATTAAACTTCGTTTTTCGTAGAAAAGGTAAATCGGACAAACCAGATACTGTTGTTGTCGATTTCATAAGCGCAGTCAAAAGAGATACCTAAGGTTATCGTAAAATAATCTGGAACACTATCAAAATATTACTATCAAAAAAATAAACACTAAACATCGAGAAATTTTATCGCGCAACCATTGTCTGTATAATTTTTCTCGTGCTTTTGCGAATGTACATTGTACATGCATACAAATATTGCTATGTAAGCACAATTGGGTACATTGCTTATTCGTGCGATTAGATATGCACCATTTTATTTAAGAGTCAAACAACATGTAATTGAACGAAGCTCCCTAAGTCACTTGGATATAATGCTCTGACCTACATACAGGAACCACAACGGCGAAATCAAATAAAGTCGCTGAAGCACGTGCAGGTAACAACATCAATATTAGCGATCAATTTCTCCCAATGCCAACCTGTTACGCCAGCATCCGGCCGTTTATCACGGCCAATGTCAAAATTGTACTCATACAAGACCCCAAGAGGGTGCTAGAGATTTATACAGTACCCTCTATTCCCTTAAAAGAATATCTCCCCGGGGAGCACTCGACATATTTATCGCTCTCCCATTTTTTTTTCAATTAAGCATCCAACAGGTCACGCCTTCTGTCATCTTGTTCAAATTTGGGTCAGGAGACGGGCGATTTTGCTTCTTAAAGTAGATGTCACCTTTTTATCTATTTGAAAGTGCTTTATATTTATGTTATGACACTGCATTTTTTTTTCAAAAAATATTTACGTGGCGAATTTTCTGTGAGATACTCGGTGGCCTAGTAGTAGTAATATCGTCATATTGAAGACTCAACTTCGTAATTTCGAATCCCGCTTTTGTTCGTTCGTTTTGATAGAGTTTTCAAATGTCTTTATATCTAGATTTATAGTAGAGTCATTGGAACAACTTTGATTAACTTATATTTCTTCATTAAAAGTTTGTCTTCATTTTAAAAATAAGAATTAACTTAAAAATGTTTGAACTACAACTATTTTTAACTCACAAAATCTCACCCGATACTAACATACTCGTAATGACCATGGATGCCTATGTGAATTTCGCCAAGCGTTTTTGTTTAGAGTTTGTTTTTTGCCAATTTGATATAGCCGGATAATTAGCGAGATGGGCAATTATGTTATAAAAAGGTGCAGATAGGTTATTGACAACTACATTCATATTCGAAAACGGCACACCTCGTTATAATCACAAAAAATTGATACTGAACCAAAACTCTGTGGTTGCGATCAGCCAATCAGAATCTCCCATTGTACGACACTTTCATTGGCCGAACGAAACATAGTGTTTATAAAAACCGTTTTATTTAGCTAGCACTGTTTGTTGTTGGGTCAAATTTAGTAATTGAAATTTTATCGCCTTCCGTTATCCGATTGATCTTTAATTTTGTACACACCTTTAATTATAATGATAGTTCAATTATGTATAGTCAGAATCATAAAAATCTAAATCATTTAAATCCTAGATGACCGCCACCACAAAATTGCAATCTTTTTCACCTCCCTGAATATGGGCACAAAGTAAATAGATTATAGAAAGAGCTTGACTAAGAAAATACAGCACACTATAAAAAAATTGAGTAACGATAAAAAACAAACACTTGAAAATAAAAAATGGTAAAAATAATTTAAAAATTAATTCTTTTAAAAGTTTTCATTTGGAATAGTAGCACTTAAGAGGTCTGTTGCCATCATCGTCGATACGAGAGCATGGCCAAGATAGGTCGATTGACTTAGTTTTGCAGTGGCACGTTCAACCCCTTTACCATGATAGCTTAAAACAACATTACTATAGTGCGAGTAAGATGGCAATATACGCTACTCGAAGCCTCTCAAAGTTGTTTTAAACTTGCTCTAATCTTTCATGGTAAGATCTCAGAGTTCTTGTCACCATTTACCTTTTTACTTATAATAATACTAGCTGTGCCCGCGAACTACTTTCCACCATAATTTATTTTTTCCCGACATCTTCAGCAAATATCGTTAATGTACACAGAAATAAATACAAATTATATACTAAAACCTTCTTGGAGAATCACGCTATCGAGTAGTGAAGATCGCTTGAAAATCGGTGCAGTAGTTTTTGAGTTTATCGCGAACAGACAGACAGATATGTAAGGATCATTGGAGATAGACATATGCTAGCATGATTTATAAAATACTAAATAACGTGAATCAGACAGCTTCCTGACTACTTTAGTACTATCATTTATTCTATGCTATAACTTGCCATTTAGCTCGAACAATACAAATGCCCTCAACATCGCGTGAACTGAAACGGCGCGGACGATTTAACTTGTTTAACTCCACGGATTTACGGCCGATTGATTTTTAGGGCAAAATTGGGCGGGAATTTACTTTGCGAAGCTCCCCAAGGAACGGACAAAGCACTCAATGCCGTGTGACAGCTGTATCTCGCAGCCGTTTGCTTCGACGGGATGACGGCATAAAATGGCGTTGCTTAACCATATGTAGAACTCCTAAGTTATCATCACATCGTACCCTTATTGCAAAAACCAATTATCTGCAATTTTTTACCCAAATAAAGTTAAATATAGCTATCGATTCGTCTCATCAAGACGAATCTACAGGTAAAACCGGTTATTAGCTACGACGATTATTTACGAAGATAGCTTCGGCGAAAAGTAAATAACCTACAGATTTGATCGAATAGTCTTCAGAAAAAAAAAGATAACCTACTTAAATTGTTACAAGTTAGTAATATCATCCTAAAAAAAACAAGCTTTGTACTTAAACGAGTTTTAGATGTATTTGCATATGGTATAAATTCGTTAAGACAATTCAGCCGATACATAATAAACGTCAGTAATTGGTTTTGGCTTTACTTACTTGGTCGAAAATTGGGGAAACATCTTCTAGTAAAACAAAGTAAACGAATTCAGTTGTTTTTTACAGGATATTAACAACTGTACTTGCTCTTGTATATTTACATGTAAAAGAAATTACATGATTATAGTTTACTTTAACTATAGCTTTTGTCACTAGCTTTGATGGATTTCATGAGCCAAAGTAAATTATTAACGCTTACACCTTTTATGCATTAAACCACGCAAGGCAAATTGTATAATAAGCTTCACCTAAAACTATCTATCCATGTGATAGCTGTCTCTTTCCCACGCAACTTGCACTACCGCGCGCTCGCGATGGTTATTTGTTTTCGCGCCATTCGCGCACAGTTTTTGGGCAATCGTACACAGAGCGTTGTGAGCATAAAATTTTGAATTATAGAAGTTTTCATTGTTTTCTGTATGAAAGAAGTAAAATGAGTGTAACCAGCGACGACACAGGTGGAAATACAACGAAAATGCAAGGTAAATCAGATAATTAATTGTTATTAGTTAAAGATCTTTCGAGAACCGTACACAGCCTACTAGCGATACTTGATTAAAACTATCATTTATGCTTAATTACAGGTGATCCTTGGTGGGATGATGACTTGTTGTCACAGGCATATGATACATATTTGACTCAAAGTCAGTCAATGAACAAAAAAGCTGTTTCGAATGATTTGTCAACTTTTACCTTAAATGGTAGGTTTAACTTGGTTTATAATATGGTTTTTACTTATGTGTATGTGTGTATATGTGTGTTATGTGTGTGCGCATGTGTTCTCACGTAGGATGCATCTTCAAGTATTACCCATGACGGAACGGAGAAGGTATAGGTATTTGTATGGAGTAAGGGGTTGTGTGTTTATGTCTGTCACCATTTTTTTGAGAGAGGGGAAGGTTTTTCATTAATTTGGCTAAAAGTCACGAAAACCTTCTTATCTTGAATAGACTATTGTTGTACACTTCTGTCAGTGCCTATTATGTAAGTATTTACAGAACAGCATAGCAAGACAATTGTTTGTGTGATCCACAAATTGTTGTTCTCAGTTTGGGTGTGATTTGTGTCCGTTAATTATATTTTTAACGTCCCCGCGATACGGGGCTTGTAAGTACTAACTCTAAATGCGAGAGTTACAACTCTCGCATTTCAAAATAAATGCAACATTTTTCAAAATAAATACATAGTAATTATAATCAACCTAGCCTAGCACATGTTATAGTAAGTAGCAGGAATTAAATTTAAACATTACCTACTTGGATACAGATGCTGGATGTTCAGGTCTAAGAGAGAAGACGCAAAAACTTAGTGCAGATAGTACAACAAGTCAGATATATCCTGTTGAAGAGTCAAGTAAGTATAAATATTTATTTAACTACTACGACCTTCGTAGTCGAGTGTTTGGTACGCCGGTTTCAAGATGTAGTCATCTCTGAAGTCCCAGGTTCGAGTCCTGGTGGGGGCAGATGTTTATGTGGTGAATACGAGCATTTATGCCTCAGTCATGGTTATTTATATAATATATTTCTATTAAAAATGTTATTCTATGTATAACACAAGCCTTAAAGTGCTTACTTTGGGCTAGGCTAATCGGTGTGAGTGTAAGAAATATTAATTTATTTAATTCATGACTTGAATTGTATGATAATGCGCAGTCACCACTAGTAGATTTAGGAATGGTAGCTGCTGTTACATAAAGTCAAATTGAATAATAAATATAAAAGGTATTTCAAGTCAAGATATACTTCAAATAACTGAAGCAAATAATTTTCTTAAAAAAAATATTTTTGTTTGCGTAAAAATATTTACATGCAAACACACTTGATGTGTAATGTGTTACATTAATACTTAATAATTATTATTTTATGAGTCTGTCGTGCATGACCCACAGCAGGGCAAAGGCCTACGCAGTAACATTAAGTACTTACCTATTTTTTGGCAAAGGCCTTTGCCAAATCCTTTACAAATGTGTCTAATTTGTCGCACTATCTTCTAGTCCTAACGCGCCGTTATTGTTATTCTAAATCCATTTGAATCATAGCAATTAACGTGACGTTATACATATTTGTATACATACAAATATGTAAACGTTTAGTTTAAATACTTATTATAATTTATAAAAATAATGTTTTTTTACCCTACAGGTGACAAAACTCCAATTGAAAGCACAGAAAACAAAGAACAAAGCTTAGGCAGTGAAGAAGGGTCTCTGTTTGGTGGAGACTTTTCCGATGATGACCCCTCATATCTTCCCCCCAAAGGCCCAAAATCGGATTCATCTGAATATGATTCTGATGATTCAATTAAGCAGAAAACAAAAAGCTTTCGAAATAAAGTTATAGCTTCATTGTTTGGCAAAAAAAAAAATATAAATGACGAGTCACAATATGTGGCTCAATCAATAACAGACGATTTATTAAAACTGGCTTGGAAAATTATTCGACCACGAGCTCGATGGGGTCAACATCAACCTGATACTTGGAAAAAGAATGTAGCGAAAAGGCGTAGAGCTGATGGTCTTTCATATTATACCACAAAGAAAAGTCGAGCTCCAAAAGTTCCCAAACCAATAAATTGTTCCATGTGCAAATTTCAATGTAACGATCATGTTAGCGAGAAATTTCGAAAAGAATTGTGCAGACATTATTGGAGTCTAGATTACGTAGCGAAGAAACAATTTTTGTTAAATCACGTTAAAATCAAACCGACGAGTAGGGTTCTTTTAGATAGAAAACGTTCAACAATGCGCAATTATACGAAAAAATGCTTCTTCTTGATCGAATGAGAGGAAAAAGACGTTTGCCAAGACTTTTTTTGCAGGACGTTGTGCATTTCACCCTGCGTAATATCAGAGGCAATAAAAAATCGCAACAGTCTAGGCCATTATTCCAAGGAACAAGATCCGCGAGGACGTCGTGAGCCCCCAAACAAAACATCAGCTGAAGTAGTAGAAGCTGTCAAAAAACATATTTCATCATTCCCGTGCATGGAAAGTCACTATGTACGCAAAAAGCTGAAACGCAAGTATTTAGAGGCTGGCCTAACATTAAGCAAAATGTACTCTCTTTACGTAAAACACTGCAAAGCCAAAAATACCGAACCTCCCGTATCAGAAATGACATACAGGAGGATTTTTTGTACAGAATTTAATTTGGGTTTTTACATGCCCAAAAAGGACCAATGTCTTCTATGCACAAAATTCAACCGTGCGAGTGGAGAAGAAAAAAGTAAGATGCAACAAGAATTAGACGAGCACAAAGGAAGAAAGGAAAAATGTAATCGTGAAAAACAATTAGATAAGGAGAGAGCAGAAAATGAAACCGATTTTTTGTCAGTTTCTTTTGATTTGCAAGCTATCTTACAAATCCCGAGTACAGACGTTGGCCTTCTTTACTACACGAGAAAAATGACAGTCTATAATCTCACCATATACGAAAATGCACTTCCCAATAAAGCATATTGCTTTGTGTGGAACGAGGTGCATGGCAAGAAGGGAAGTGCAGAGATTGGTACTATACTGTACCACTATCTAATCAATTTCGTGCCAAATGAAATAAAACAAGTGAGCTTGTTTTCTGACACATGCGGCGGTCAAAATCGCAACCAGTATGTGGCTGCTGTACTGTTGTGGATTATGAACACGCTGCAAGACACACACCGGCTAGAAGTTATTGAGCATAAATTTCTTGAGTCGGGGCATAGCTACATGGAAGCCGACTCGATGCACAGCGCAATTGAATCTGCAAAAAAAAATTATGATATTTTCTGTATGTCGGACTGGATAAACGTTTTTAAACGCGCTAGAGCCAAAGAAGTTTATAAACGCGATGGCAAAAAAGTAAAGAAGGAACCATACCACGTGAAGGAATTTAAATACTATGAATTTAAAGACCTGAAGGCGTTGGCTAATACAGTCATTAAAAACAGGAATAAAAATACTCGCGGTGATACAGTTAACTGGCTCAAAATCAAACGGATGCAGTACCTGAAAGGAAACACTAAGATTTACTATAACTATGACATGTCGAATAACTTTATGGCAATAGATATTACTGCATCAATAACAACTAACATGGACAAAGGATCTACGAGTTCTTCACTGCCAACTCATTGCTATGCGACGAGAAACAAGCGTCAACGTCAACAAGAAAATGTTGATGAATTACAAGTACCAATGCAGTCAGCGAACTCAGGAGTTATTTTTCCGCCTTTACAGCAACTCTACAGTAGTCCTCTTCCTATATCTTTAGCTAAAAAGAAGGATCTTATTAATTTGTGCCAAAAAGGAGTAATACCCGAGGAATATCATGGATGGTTCGATTCAATTCCTACTGAAGGAAGCGTGGTAGATAGATGTCCAGACGCAACTATTTCTGATGACGACACATCTCAGTCTAGCTCAGATGAATAACAACGTTTTTAGTAATTCATAAGTATGTCATTTTATTAAATAAAAAATTAATTCGTAGAATGGAGTTTTCATTTACCAGTCCTATATACAAAATTATGTACCTAAGTATTACATAATTGTATCTCAAATTATGCCTAAGCGTTATTATTGATTTAAGTATTTTTACATACAATATTAAAGATTTAAAATGTTTTTGATGACTAGTAAATATTTTATTAAAGCATTTTCATATTCAGCAAAAACTAATTAAAAAATCTTCTTTTAATTCTGAACTGGCCAAAATTGAATAAAATCTGTCCCTTTCTTTATGAATACTAGAAATTGATGCACATGATTCAATAAATTATGACAGACAAGATTCTAGATAGGTGCATTATCAATTTTCGCTATATTATTTACATTCAGGAAAAACGAACTAAATGGACCCCCTTACCACCTTTTTCTCCGTTTTGTGGGAAAAGTATAGGACTTTCCCCAATTTTTATTTCAATAATCCATACATTAATATTTTGTTGTTTATTAGAATATACTAGTGGGTAATATTGATATAAATATAAGGTACTTCTGAGTCCTCAAACTTTCAACCGTTTATATCTCAAAACTTTATTTCTACAATTTTGGTGCAGTTAGTTGGTTTTTGCAATAAGGGTACGACATATAGTATTTAATCAAACCAAAAAATTTTGTTCAATATAGGCAGTTATTGACGTTATTCGCACAAGCTATGCCCATTTAATGACCCTGCCGTGGAGGCCTGCGTGCACGGTTGGCCCCGCGCACGCCTTAAGGCCCTCTATGTGGGGATGGCCCTGGTCTTCTCGGGCGATAGTCCGACCAGTCAGGTTGGGCTAGCCTGGACGCCAGTCAGGTTGGGCTAGCCTGGACGCATGAGTAGTGGTGTCGCATCGTGGACCCTACCACACGCACCCTTAAGGGCATGGAGAGCACCAAGGCATTTTGGTGCGTAGTACCGGGAGAGCCCCACACACGCTCGCCGTCTGGCCAACGGCAGGAACAGTGCGGTCACGCATTAAACCCCCGGAAAAAAGGCAGTTAGCGACGTAAAAAATAATTAAGTAATTTTAAAGAAGACTTTTGTTTAAAGACAAAATGCTACTCTACACCAGTTCGGAAATTGAGAGAGTCTTCACGAAAAGAACAGTCAAAAAATGTATCACATGCATTATTGGTTATTAAAGGTTAAAAAAATATACAACTGATTATTGGTTATTAAAGCTGTATATGTAGAACTGATATGTTTACATACACTTTGAATGTAAAAACAATAATTATGATGTTATTGGTAACACATGGCTCAATATTAACGTTAGTCTAGTCCTTTTCACGTGATCACTTAAATAATCACTTTATAAATAACCTTTTCTTGTGAGAGTCTTTTTGACGTAGTCCTTAAAGTTATTAAAAGTCAAGCCAATGACACTTTGTAGGGGAGGTAGGGTAATCGGATGTACCCACTCAAACCTCCCCTTTAGGTGGTCGCATGCGACCGGTGTGACGTCACGCTATGATTTTTTTTAAAAATACCCTGAAAAATTTTTTTTCACAAAAATATATATATATATGGACCAAAGTATGTTTTTCGTTTTGTAAAAAGAAATGTATTAATTTATAAATATCCTTTTGTGAGGGTATTTTTCACTATTACATAGCGTAAAGCCACACCGGTCGAATACGACTGACTGACTTGGTGGCTGACAGGCTGACAGGTGGCTGACAAGTCGTAAAAATCCATATCGGTAAAAAAAACTATTTAGTGCGAATTGTGATTTTTTATCGGTTCCTATAGTTAATTTTTTCATATGATATGACTAGAAGATACTGCTTAAGTTTTATTGAAAAAAAAAACAATTTAGATGACAAGTTAATTTTAATAATTTTAAATAACTACTTACTAAGTATTGATTATGTCTCCACCTTGATACTTTCGGTTTGATATCCTACAAAACCGATATTACCCACAATACCCACCTCTTCATCATCACATCACCATCACATCCCCACCGAGGGACTCGAGCCTACCCTAAGTTAGGGTGTTTAGGTCTTAGTCAATCACGCTGACCCACTGCGGATTAGTCGACTTCACATACACCTATTAATTTATTCGCAGATGACGTATGCAGGTTGCCTTGCGATGTTTTCCTTCACCGTGGGAGCGTCAGACAAATGTACACAATGAAATTCGAAAACGAAAAACACATTGGTACATGGCGGTCTCGAACGCTTTATGGCCAAATGCACCTTGTCTTAGCTTAGGACGATCTTAAGTCGCCTGCTGTCACATTCTTTTCATTAAAGACAAGTGACAGCATTCTTCTTAAGATTGCCTTAGCTAAGACAAGGTTAGTGCAATTGGCCATTATTAGTACTAATTAGGTACTTGCATTAAATACATAGGTAGATACTTAATAGCCGGCGAAACATTTGCTATTCAAATCTTTAAAGTAACGCTGTCGGTATGCAGATTATCCGGATTTAAATACATACATTTAATTGCACCCGTGCGAACGGAAGTAGATGCTAGTCCATTAAAAACAACTGTGAGCTTAAGATTTACAATAGCACTTATTGTAAATCTTAGTTTTTAGAGTTCCTTATCTCAAAAGAAAAAAACGGAACCCTTATAGGATCACTCTGTTGCCCGTCTTTCAGTCTGTCCGTCTGTTTGTCTGTCAGTTTTTCCGTCTGTCTGTCATGACCATTTTCTCGGGAACGGTGTCTGTTTTCATCTGTGAAAAAAAATCAAAGTACTTGTAAGTCAAAGCAATAATATTTAATAGTAGATTTTTTTAACAAGCTGTTATTATTACATTGACACGGAATAGGTGAACGTAAATAAATTAACAAGTAAATTATTAAAAAAAAATTAAATACAAATTTTCTATCATCATAATATTGCATTGTCACGCGATATACATTTATGCATGCAAAATTTCAGCTCAATCGAAGACTGGAAAGTGGGTCAAAAACTTGCAAGATTTCATTACAGACACCAGACAGGTGAAGGTAAATAAAAGCTTGTAATAATAAAAAAAAATTACAAGCTTTTATTATTGCATTGTCACGCGATATAAGTTCATATGCATGCAAAATTTCAGCTCAATCGGAAACCGAGAAGTGGGTCAAATTTAGCTTGCAAGATTTTATTACAGACACTGGACAGATGAAAGGAAATAAAACTTTGTATTTGTAAAAATATATGACCTTTTATGTGTATTTTCGCAAATTTTGCGATTTCTCAAATGAATTAAAACCTATAGGGTAGTTCACGTCGACCTAGAACCATGAAATTTGGCATGAAGCAAGGTCTTATAACATAATAGGTATAGGTAACAAAATAGTGTTTGGGAAAAGTCTGAAAACCGTAAATATGTATATGCACACACCGGTACAATCGGCGGAAAATTAAAAAAGACAGAGTAAAGACATAATAACGTGTACAAATAAAGACATGAAGTAACAAACTTTAAAAAGTTTTTAATTAAATTTTATTAAAAATAATAAAAATAAAAAACACAATATTCTCTATTTCGTGGGAGCAGAAACAATGTTGTCAATTTACTAAGATTTTAGCATGAAATAAATGAAAGTGGAGCGTCAGTGGCGCTGTGGACTCGGCACTTGCCTTCCAGTCGGGAGGTCGGGGTTGGAGACCGCCATGTACCAATGTGTTTTTCGTTTCCGATATATTTGGTCAAAGCTCTAAAACTATGCCTATGCCCACTTCCCTAAATCTTCTGCGAAGTATACGCTCACTCACTCGCACTCTACGCTCAACTTTAAGCTCAGTTCGTATTTATTCTGTGGCGGCGGTTACTTGCGTGATTCTGCGAGCTCGAAATTGTAGAAAACTGTCATCCCTCCTCGAAATGCATCTTTTTCTGCCTTGGCCTCTCCTTCTCGCAAGAAAATCAGTCAACCGTTACCGTCGAATACTGCAATGAATCATTGAAATTGATTGCTAAAGTCTGGCGACAATAGATCTGTAAGTATAACCATTTCTTCGCATTCCATCTGCCCTGATAATCTCTAGTGGTGTTAAATTGGGCATTTTTAATGTACATAATTTCAATTATGGTGCCTACTATTGACATGGTACCTAATATTGACTTTAAATTTCTCCTCAGACTGAGCTCAAACCACTAATAAATCAGTATTAGCGGGAAACAGAAACAAATCGATGAAAAAACTGACTGACGCCTTATGTTCTATTTTTAAATTAACCTTTAAGTATAGACGTCATTTTTTCATAACACTATCCTGGACGTGTAGCCTCACAGGCTCCTATATTAACTAGTGTTTTTTTTAAACAAAATTATTTTAAATAGCTTGAATACTATATTTAACTTACAGTTTGGTTTAGTTATAGTAAAAATACGTGAATATATAAGCCACTTTTTTATAATAATTCTAGAAACATTCAAAATTAAAATATAATGGCACATTTTGGGTAATTTTAATTACAACTACGTTTTCAGCCGTAAAATCAACTAGAAATTATAAAAAAATTATATTTACCACACTCCCTTTTATTTTTTTACTATTCCAACATAAATAAGTCAAAGTTTAAAAGAAAATCTAAAAAGAGAACAAAGTTGCTTACAAATATTTTTATAACACAACTATGGACGTGTAGCCTGACAGGCTCCAAAAGATTTTTAGATAAGTATTTTTCATTGAATGACGTAATTTCCTCCTTTCCGTTTTGATACTAAAACTGAAGCTACTGAGCTACTCAAGTGTGGGGAGCGGGGGGAAGTACACAAAACTTAGAACCTAACATTCACCCGGAGCCTGTGAGGCTACACGTCCATACTTCAAGGTTAACGTTCTAAATATAAAGGTAACATACTCGCAACTGGCCAGACTTTTATGAAATACTAGCTGTGTCCGCGAACTATGTTCCGCCTTAAAGTTCAAAGAAAACACTGTAAATCTACTTTCCCGCGGGAACTACTTACTTTTCCGGGATAATAAGGAGCCTTTAAATATTAATCCATGTCGTAATCCGTCAACCTACAAAATTTCATCCAAATTCATTCAGTAGTTCTTGCGTGAAAGTAACAAACACCCATACTCACAAACTTTCGCGTTTTTAATATTAGTAAGGAAAAAAAAATATTTTGTGTTCCTCTAATTGTGGCGGTGTATGTAATTGGGAACTTGTATACTTAGATAGGCTTGTACGGAAACTGCGGTGCACGCGTCCAATTCGCAATTCGCCGGTATGTTTCTATTGATAGAATCATTAGTTTTATTATCAACAGGATCTTATCTACTCGTCAATATTTTTATCAGCATCTACCTTCATATGTAAATGCTGGCTGAAATCGCGATGAATGATATCCTACCACATTTATCTATACTAATATTATAAAGAGGAAAGATTTCATTGTTTGTTTGTATTGAATAGGCTTCGAAACTACTGAACCGATTTTGATGAAAGTTGGTATAGGGATAGTTCAAGACCAGGGGAAGGATATAGGGTAATTTTCCTACGGGAAAAATCTGACGGGAAAAGTTTTCCAACGGGAAAAGTTAGTTATAATGCAAACAAAGTTGCGTACGGTCAGCTTAGTTATTAATATTAAAATAATTGTCAATAATTATTACGCCTGTATCCGCAAAAAAGACATTTGATTTGAAAGTATGAAAAGAAACGGGCGTCATCAATCACTTCGTTGCTCAAGGTGCTTAATGTATTTATTATAATAAAATACGTGGATAAGATTAGAATTCCATCGCAATACAACTTGTAGCTGATAGCTTCCCAACTGCTAAAATACAGATTAAGCTCGCTCATAGCCTTTGAATGCACTCTTAACCGCCAAGCCGATAGCGTCGTACCAGTCGTGAACCGGTATCGGATATCCAAAATTCAAATAACGTTCCGATTCACAATGAAAGCCCAAAAGCAAAAATTTAGTATTCATGATTTCCTTATATCAAAATTAATGCCATGACATGCCATGCAATGAAAGATCTGTAAGATCTGTAAGGTGTGTATGATTATTGTAGCATAGTGTAGACGTCAAATTTGTGACGTAATTGTATGTTAAAAGGAGCGTCCCCACTAGGGTCGCGCGGCTGAGCCTCGTAATGCTCGTGAGGCCGAGCCTCGCGGCTTCCGCGGCCGAGCGGCTAGCAATGGGGACGCGCCTAATTGCGTCAATGCTATTGACTGTAATAATCGCCGCTCGATACCTCGACCGCAACTGAGAGCTGACTCTATAATGAACTTCCTAGTCAGTCAAACATTGCTTGACAAGCACGTTCAAATTACGAGCTTGTAATTTCGGTTGTTTAGAAAGAAGATTGGTGGCATCGTGAAATGTTGCGACTAAAATTCCTGAAAATGAGTACGGATACTTGACAAGCATGCTTGAAGTTGTTGACGCGGACTCAGGCAAGTGTGTCAAGCAGTCATGCTTTCCGATCATCTATTGACTCCTTAAAATTTAAACAAATTTGTAGGCTCACTCCTGAACTAATACCAATCGATCGACATTGCGATTGTGATATTTGTACGCTAGAGTTTCCACATCGGCGCCAAATTGGACCTGTACGTCTAGTACGAGTTTTTAAATCGAGTAAACTACAATAGTTTTCGTTAGCTCGCCAAACTGTCAGTTTACGATGTAAACGGTAGTATGAGTTGCTCGTTTCGAATTCACGTTTAAACGATAGCGAGTTAGTTTTACTCGATTAGACGAACTTCACATTATATATTTATATCTCTCTTACACACATGTGAATGGAAAGAGACGCGATTTTGTCACTGTGACGTTTTCTTAGCCGTTTTTATTATTTTTAAAGCGAGTTGAATGAAAGAAAAACAGTATTTGGAAACTTTATATATTTATTTATAACCATTGGGTGGTTGAGTGCCATTGTTACTTGGTCAATGTACCAACTAACTGCTTCCAGCGACAAATAATTAGCAAGGCCAAATACTCGCTGGTAGTCTCCATTAGCATAAAACAATAAGGCACACAACACCTAAAACAAAGGTAACAGAAATTAACTATAATGTTATGTGTGTAAATAATATTGTAGGTACTAACCTTAGTCTCTAGAGACACTCTTTGCGAACTACGAAGGTCACTATACTCCCTTAATGTACTGCAAACATGATGGAAAGCAGCTTTTGTTAGGTGGTAGCGCTGAGTAAAGTGTGTGTCGGAGATGCGGCTTAAAGAAAATGATTGTCGCAGCTTAGAATTCTTCCGTCTCTCTTCATGCGCTATTTCATCTTGCATGGCCCTCCATGCAAAGTACCACCGTGCAGACATGATTTTAATGTTTAGAAACACAAAAAACATATTAATGTACCAAACTCACATAAAAATGTAAGGTGAGAACCCAAACTACAATAGTTTTCGAGTAAACTGTCAAACATGTAACTCATACTGCCAAAGACTCAAAAACTAATTGCGCAGTTTTTAGTGAACCAAACGTTCTATTAATTTTTTTCGAAATACGGATTCAATGTGTCCCTAGTGTTGCTAAATAAGCTTACGAAAAATCTCAATCTCAATGTCAATCGATCGGAATTGGTTCAATAGTAATCCTCCTGCTCGGGTTAATATGTATAGTAGAATATTGCTAACATAGTTTGACAAAATGACTCTTAAGTATACCAAGAAGTACTAATTTTATTGATCAACTAGCTGTGCCCGCGACTTCGTCCGCGTGGAATAGTAACTTTTGGTAAAAAGTAGCCTATGTTATACCTTATATGATTAGCTATCTATTAGTGAAAGTCCCGTCAAAATCGGTCCAGACGTTTCGGATATTAGCGGGAACAAACAGACAGACAGACAGACAATTTTTTTTTAAAATTCTGGTTTTGTTATTGGTATCCGATATTGCATACATCTGCGAAGAAATTCAAAGGTGTATGTGAAGTCGACCAATCCGCACTTGGCCAGCGTGGTTGACTAAGGCCTAATCACCCTAACATAGGGTAGGCTCGAGCCTCTCGGTGGGGACGTATATGAGCTGTGATGATGATAATGATCCGATATTTATCCATATTAAATCCATTCACACCTTTAAAATACATTTAAAAAAAATCCTTTTGAATTCCCAACGAGAGTATGAAAATGTGAACATAGATATGTCATTTTTATAATATCTACTATCTCGCAGCTTTTCCCGCGTTATTATCGTCTTCCAAATGGAAATGAAAATTATCTGATGGTGAAAACTGAATGAAAACCGGGAATTCAGAATATGTTATATCTTTTGTGTCACATATGGTTATTTTCGGTATACTCTTTTTATCTACTTACAGTGCGACTAAAAAGACTAATAGCTAAATGCGGCGATGTTTAATTTCAGAATAAAAGTGGTACTATGAGGCTGACAACTCTGAGCTGAGCTCATCGAGCCCCACTTAAAACTTTTTTATTTTTAAGCAAAACCTGTTTAATATACCGTAGTTAAAAAAATATATGTTACTCTGAACATATTTCTAAGAATATCCATGTCTGATTACATCCTAAAATTAACCCTAACCGATCTGTAGTTGCTGGCGTCCTTTGTCGGTTTGAGTATTTGGTGCCAGTTGAAAAACGGTGCCAGATTTCCGTCTGGCTTTTTACCGAACTGGTTTCCCTTTTCCATGCAGTTGTGAGACACTCCACTTTGGTATGTTATTATTTATGTATCCTGTAATCCCCTCAGTGTCTGATTATTTTATTGTTTTTTTTTCTGTATGCGCTGTGTGTCTTGTTTCTGCATGTAAATAAAAATTTTCATTCATTCATTCATTCATGCATTTATAACCATTTAGTAAAAACTTGTTATTTTGACATTACAAACAGACACTTCAATTTTATTCATTTGTATAGAAGACTAGCTGTGCCAGCGAACTACGTTTCGCCTTATATTTTTTACCCGTTTTTGCAACATTTGTCATTGATGCTCAGCTCCTATTAGTCGTAGCGTGATGTTATATAGCCTAAAGCCTTCCTCGATAAATGGACTATCCAACACAAAAAGAATTTTTCAATTTGAATCAGTAGTTCCTGAGATTAGCGCGTTCAAGCAAACAAACAAACAAACTCTTCAGCTTTATAATATTAGTATAGATAAAATAGAATTAGAACTCTTCAATGAAATTTTCCCACTAACTAGACCAGCGTGATGGGAGACGTCACAAACTCCCCCCCCCCCTTCCCCATGTGCCCTCTTCACCTTTTTACTACCGCACCACCCGCCATCGCAGTAGAGTTCATCCGTATCACCTGGCACCGATCTCGTCTAGCACAGTTCGGTTCCAGCGTTTATTCCTTCCACTTCGTTTTTGAGTTGAGTTTATGGGTAGGAGGGGGGGGGGGGGGGGGGGTTCAGGATGGCGATTTCTCTCGGCAGACCATTCCTTCCACTTACGTATAGGCTCTGGAACGAACTCTTAGCTGCGGTGTTTCCCGAGCGCCACGATTATAATATGTGCTATTTCAAACGAGGCTTAAAAAAGCACTTCTCTCCAGGTAGGCAGCGACAGAACTGTACATTGCAAATGTCCACGGGCGGTGGTTACCATTACCATCAGATGGACTACAGGCTCGTCTGCCACCGTAAGCAATAAAAAATTATTTTCGTAAAAACCGATCCGTATGATTCGGATATTATACGAAAGCGCCCCTTCACTAAGGCTGTAAAATCTTAGTTCTATTACTTAGCCACCGCTGCCTGAGTGCATGGCTGTGAGAAAGCCAATATTCTTTGACGACGATCGACGTTCAAAGTTAAATATAAATTAATGTTTCTATCTAAATAGTGTATTGAGTAATTTTTGCTGTAGTTCGTCCTTTCTATTTATTGCGTGAAAGTTTATAAATTACTAGTATAAATAAAACATTGAGGGACGTTACCAGAGGGTTCTTCTGGAAACAAGATTTTGGTTGGTAAGCAACGCTAAATAATGTATATCAAAATCTATCATTAAAATTTGAAAATATTATTTGTGGTAATTCTCTCTCTCTCTCTCTCTCTTTCTCTAAATATTGAACTTCACCTTGGTAAACTTTATTGATCAGTGTCTTAATAAGAAAATATTAGGAATATTAGCTTTGCTTATATCCTACTCTTTACATCACACCAATATAAAACGATGAACTAGAACTAAATTAAAAATAACAAAATAAAATAACTATTGTAAACTTAAACTATTTATACCAATGTTACTAAATATAGCAAATGCTAAAACTAAACATAAAGAAATTTAAAGTAAATCTATTCTTCGCCTTCAGTTTCATTTTAACTTCTTAGTTTAAAAAATGAGCAGGTACGTCTTTAAGATTTTTTTATATTTCACCCTTAAGGGGTAAAATACGGGTTGAAAGTTTGTTTTTGTTATATACTACACGACGTATTTATTGAAAAGCTACTGCTTTAGAGCTGTAAATTATTTTTACTGTAGGAAAATACAGAATTTCTACGCAGAATCGAAAATAAGAAAAGCTGCGAGCGGAAAGTGTAGGTAATAAGAAGGTAATAAGACGTATCTATCAATTTAAATATAACCTGCGATTACAGTCTTAGGCTATATTTGTTTCTGGTAGTGGTAGTCGCTTTGTGGACTCTACCATGCGCGCCCACAAGGGCAGGGAGAACACAGGGGGGTTTTAGTGGGTCGGCCTGACACTATGCCGGGCCAGCCCCACACACGCTCGCCGTCTAGCCAACGGCAGGTACGGTGCGGGTGCGTATTTCTTCCCAAAAAAGAAAAAAAAGGCTATATTTGTTTATGAAAACTAATACTATAATAAGGTTTGCGTTCGCTAAACGCTTCAAATATTGAATCCATCAGAGGGTAACTCTCTAAGTACAGTTCGAATATGTCCTTTGCTATACAATGCTGATGGTGCGCACATTTCATTAACGCATAAACAGTGCACGCAGTAATGTATGAAGGACAATTATGAATACCGAACCAAATGTTTAATAGAAATGTTAGATAGAGACAGCACCAGGATAGAGATAGAGATAGATAGAGACAGATAGATTGTTAGATAGAAACAGCACCAGGATTAAGCCAAGACTTAATTACACGTTAGGGGCCATGGATTAACTTTAAGCCACGTTTCGTAATTATACATCAAAGATTCTTGCCTTTTCTTCTCTTACAGCCGGTTGCACCAAGTTTTACGTTTTACGATTTCTTAAAAATTAACAACTTAATACCTAAAAAATGGATCGTTTCACTAATAAATATATGATTCGCGCCGTACATTTAACCTTTTTAGACGTAAAGGATAAATAAAACTACAATTAAAACTATAATATTATGGTGCAAGTCTTACGTATTTATATTGTTACTTTTACGAAATTGTAAAACGTAAATTTGGTGCAACCGACCATTAGAGGTTACTGTTTTTTACTTACTTCTTGTATTTGCAGATAACATAAGTCTATATAAATCTATCTGTCTTCAGATAGATTTATGAGTGCAGCCGAAGAGCGTCTCCCAGTGAGCCACTGAGACCTGTACACTAAGCCTGTACAGATCTATTGTGGCCTAAATAGACCCATCATCATCATCATCATCATATCAGCCAAGAGACGCCCACTGTTGGACATAGGCCTCCCCCAAGGATCTCCATCCTGCGCCTCCAGCATCCAGCGGCTTCCCGCGACCTTCACCAGATCGTCGGTCCGCCGGCACGGCCTCCGGGACCGCCGGGCACTTGGGGCCTTTGGTTGGTTCGATTTTTCATGTTGGGGGGTTTTGGGCCTTCTCCCACCACGCTAGCCCAGTGCGGGTTGGTGGGGTGCGCCAGAGCCTCGTCTGTTGAACAGCAGGGTGCACCGCGTGCAGGTGAGGTTGACTTGGGTTCCGTTAGATAAAGTTCGGAACCCCTTAGACTAAATAGACCCGCAGCGGTATAATATTCAATAACCTTCTTTGGAGACAGTGCCTTCGCATCGTAAGGTGGGAAACCAGGTCCACCCAGAGCTCGGCACCTAGTGTGGATGCAAATATAGCACTCACAAAGGATGTGAATTAGTGGTTCATATTAGTCAAGCCCATTCTGTGCATACGCTTGTTGAGTTTGCAGTGACCAGTAGTCTCTAGTGAGTTGGCATCCGTTCAGTTCGAGATTTCGCATTGCGTTGCGACACTAGGTGAAAATTCCCTAATGAGATTTTGGGTGTAATAGTCTTAGTCACTGTACCCACTCCTTGAAGACCCTCTTTTTGATCCCCCTCGAAATGTTCTCAGAGTCAGCCGTCGCCAGTTCGTCGGCAATTTCATTGCCTCGGATATTTGAGTGACCTGGAACTCAGCCAATCGTTACCGAGTTCCTTCTCCTCAATTTATTCAAGGCCTTCGTACACTCTAAGGTTATTTTGACCTTCTTTGAAGAGTTCACCTCCCTCCCCCTCTCTCTGCGTTTAAAGTTGTCCGACAGAATCAGGATGTTTTTATCCTCACTCGACCTGTTTGCGTAAACACAGTCGATGATGGGATACATTTCTGTGGATTTCGCACTACCTCCTTAAATGAACAAGTGGAGCGGTGAGAAATTAAGGATAGCTTCTATGGCAAGAGTGGGACAAGATGGGATAGCCTCCGTAATCATCAAGTAGTGATATCTTTGCAGGCTTTCGTGGGGTTTAAAGGTGGGTCCATATTGCCGTCTGCTTAAACCAAGCTATACACCCGTGGCTAACTAAAGCTTTTACACATTACAGATGTACTGCTACGTCATAATTATAGTTGGGATGTTAAAGGATAAAAGGATTAAATGGTAATTCAATACTTATGTTGGATATTTATTTATTTACATTACTACAAATACGTGGTTGCCTCCTTCTGCGACGATGTCATCTGTGGACATCGTCGGGGGGCGGGGCGGCCTGAGAATCTTCCTACCGCTCCCTCTGAGCGGGAGGAAGATTCTCAGGTCGCCCCTCTCCATCGCGGACGGATAGGCAGAAGAAGGCGGGTATTCGCTGTTTTTCAATACCTGTTTGATGACCCTACCGTGAGGCCTGCGTGTACGGATGGCAGCGTGCATGCCGCCGTAAGACTTCTCCCTCTGGGAATTGTCCTGGTGCTCTCGGACAGTTCCCTTGGCAAAAGCCCGACTAATTGATCGGGCTAGCCTTTGCGCATTAATAGTGATACCGCATTTGGGACCCTGCCACACGTACCCAAAAGGGCAGGGAGAACAACGGAGGGTTTTAGTGGGTGGGCCCGGCCGTGAAAACCTCACGGACTCCCGCCGTCTAGCCAACTCACCAATATAAGCAACTGTATACACTTACTTCTAAGCTAGCTAACTGCACTTTCATGATTGGTAATCACTGCATGCAATAATACGAGTCATCTCAATCGACAAACAAAGGAATCTGGTATAGGACTTTGGTTGATGAACCTCCAAAGGTGCCCTGGTTTGCCTCAATTAGACTAAATCGAAGAGAAATAGTTATTTGTTTTAGATTACGATCTGGCCACGTTCCATTGAACAAGTTTGGTTACTTAATGCGTAAAATTGAAAATCCTAACTGTATAGTTTGCTCAAAAGAAGAAGATCTGTTTCATTTGTTGATTGAATGTAAAATAAACGAATCTCTACGACAAGAACTTTTAAATGATACGCAATGTCATCGAAACGATCTATTTTTCATGTTTCATTCAACATTTGGTTCAAATTTTAAGTGTAAATATGGCAGTAGAATAATTAGTTTTTTTATTTGTTCTTTATATTTAAGGAACTATGTAATCTCGTGTCTTAATGTAGATGTAGAAAACCTGTAATGATACTTATTATTGTTCATCTTATTATTGTTAATATTTATAAGCCGGCTTAATCTTAAGGTTTATGGCTTTAATAAAGATTTAAAAAAAATAATAACACGAGTCATCATTTCAGCCAAGAAACGCCCACTGTTGGACATAGGGCTCCCCCAGGTCTCCAAACTGATCGGTCCTGCCTGCGCCTCCCGCATCCAGCGGCCTGCCGCGAATTTCACCAGATCGTCGGTCCACCTTGTGGGGTCGTCGGTCCACATATTACGGTCGGTCACATATGGAGACGCAGCGGTGGTGACCTACCAACGCTGCGTCTCCATAATACGAGTAATATGTTATTGTTATAAAATAATAAAAAAATACGAGTCTGTATAATACGAGTAATATATTTTTTATAAAATAATAAAAATAGTACCATTACCTTCAAAAAAATTTATAATCGAAACCATGCAATCAAAAGTGCGCGACTAGTTGTCAATATTTTCGCCCGGCTATACTGAAAGCGAACATCAAGTTCGTTTTTAATTATGCCGTTTTTCAGAGCCAAGCGAATATCTGGTGAATTACAACCCATCCATATTCAAAAAAAATTATGAAATACTGATCACACACAATTTATAAGAATTTGCATTGCACAAGTTTCAATTTTTTTCTATTTGTAACAGCACATAGATATCTTGGTGTTCTTTTAGGAACATCAACATTCACACAAGAAAAGCCAAGAATTTCTCAAGTAAACGTCATTGACTTTGGTTGAACGAGAGATAGAGAGTAGTCTGCCTGAAATCTAGGGAATTCTAATCACGTAGCTATTCAGCTAACTGAATTTCGAGCAGCACGTTAAATCTCCGAGTCTTTATCAAACCCGTTGCGAGGTGACAATTTATTCAACAGATTTACTTTGATGCGATGGTGTTTTAGTGATGAAAATGACGGTACATGTCCTATTAATCCTACTTGAAATATAAATTCATATTTAATTGTTTAAATTTTTCATTCTTAGTCAGGGCAAGAGTTGAATACAATTACCGCTTACGTCACTATCCTTAGTTATCCAGGGTGGAAGAAGTGTGTGACAAATCTTTTACGAGAAAACAATCGTTATGTAATTATTTATAAGTCAAGAAATGTTTGCTATACACATCTCACCAGCTACCATGCGATGGTGTTTTAGTGATAAAAATAACGGTACAAGTCCTATTAATCCTACTTGAATTATAAATTTATATTCAATTATTTCAATTTTTCATTCTTAGTTAGGGCAAGAGTTGAATACAATTACCGCTTACGTCACTATCCTTAGTTATCCACGTGGAAGAAGTGTGTGACAAATTTTTTACGAAAAAACAATCGTTATGTAATTATTTATTAGTCAAGAAATGTTTGCTATACACATCTCACCAGCTACCATGCGATGGTGTTTTAGTGATAAAAATAACGGTACAAGTCCTATTAATCCTACTTGAATTATAAATTTATATTCAATTATTTCAATTTTTCATTCTTAGTTAGGGCAAGAGTTGAATACAATTACCCCTTACGTCACTATCCTTAGTTATCCACGTGGAAGAAGTGTGTGACAAATTTTTTACGAAAAAACAATCGTTATGTAATTATTTATTAGTCAAGAAATGTTTGCTATACACATCTCACCAGCTACCATGCGATGGTGTTTTAGTGATAAAAATAACGGTACAAGTCCTATTAATCCTACTTGAATTATAAATTTATGTTCAATTATTTCAATTTTTCATTCTTAGTTAGGGCAAGAGTTGAATGTAACCCTTACGTTACTATCCTTAATTATCCAGGGTGGAAGAAGTGTGTGACAAATCTATTACGAAAAAACAATCGTTATGTAATTATTTATTAGTCATGAAACGTTTGTTCTCAACATCTTACCAGCTACCGCATCCCACATGCTTGATTGTATAAAACTACACAGCCCAGGTCCAAACAAAAATGTACGTAAAAGTAAGAACTCCCAAATAACATTAAATCTATCGAAAAAAAGACTTTAAAAAAATATTTCTGGTGAGCAAATCGTACTATTCTTTAGATTAATATTTTAACGATAAAAGTAAAGACAATAATTTATTAGACACCGTTTTTACATATAGAATTTGATGGAATATATAATATAAATCGGTCTGCTTACTCTTATTGCTATACCCTATCAGGGTCATATTATGTTGACTCACTTACTATTCTAACATCCTAATAAAATGTACATGTGAATGCAGTCAATAATTGAGCATATTGTTAAAGAAGCTAAAATTGTAGATATAGCAGTATGTGCTCGATGCTTTTGTTTTCTCAAAAATGGCAAGATAAAAAAAAACAATTTGAAAAAAGAAATCCATAAAGTTTCCATCTTCGCAGTAGTAGATACCAAAGACGGATCTAAACGCGGCGTGGTTGATTAAACGGGTAAAACCTCTTTGTTTGGTTACTCTCCATTAGGGACAATTGAATTCGCTTCGGAGGCACGCTTCTCCTTTTTAATCAAGTCCAATTAAGTCGCGGCTCAGGACGCGAAGGTGAATAAACAGGGTTTTTGTAGACACGCTTTGGGGTTCAACGGGCCGAGAAAAAGATTTATTTGGAAATAGGAATTCAATAGCTTTTTTGTGTCTACACAAGAGGCTACTTATATGTATTCTTGTAAAAATCATATGGTAGATATAATTTTGACTGGCTCGTTGTTGAATAACAAGTAACAAATAACAAAGGAGAGCTAAAATAACAATTTCTGTGGAAAGTCAGCAAAATATTTTTTCCGTTGCTAAATTTCTTATTATTTTTAAAGTTATTTATCGTGCGACAAGTTGGCTAATCGCACAAGTGTGAACACTTTTTATCTATTTTATGTATTTGACCGGTCAATTGTCATACAATCAAATTGAGTCAGTTATCATTGAAATTACTTATGTATTTTAAAATTACTATTTTTTATAGTTTAGCAAAAGACTCCATTTTTATCTGATGGTAAGTGGGAGCAGAGAGCAAAGTCGTCAGTCAGTCGGTCAGGACATGTAATCCCTACTTCCCTACTAATATAATATTATTAATGCGCAAGTAACTCTGTCCGACTGTCTGACACTTGCACGCCCTAGCCGCTAAATTAATTATCATGAAAGGCATATTTTAAGCCTTAAGGAGGAACATAGGCTACTCTTTATTCCAGCCAAATTTTAATGAATTCCATGGGGAACGCATGATATAATGGAACTCGCGACATAAACAACTCCACCACGTAGACGACGTCGCAGGCATAAACTAGTTTTATATACTTAGAGGTCTAGCTGTGCCCGCGAAATACGCTTCGCTTCAATAAAGCTCAACACTCTAGTTTCGTTATTTTACATTGCCTCAAATATTTTTTTAGTCTTTTCGCATGTTCGTATTTTTTCGTCTTTTCCCATTCGTCGTTTGTCGCATGTCGCATTACACGAAAACATGAGATCTTTAATTTCACTATTGTATACAAAAAATAATCCACTTTCCCATACTAAAGTCTCGATCAGCTAACCTAGTTTGTATGGAGAAGTGTTTTTTTTTTGCGATTTCGATGTTGGTCCCATTGTAATGCTTTTTCTTGCTGAATTGTTGAAATATTGGGAAATCTTAGTTGAAAGAAAAAAAAACAAACTTATTCCTTTAGTCCGATACAAAATGAAAAGCTTTATTGTTGTAGGTACATAATTATAATACACATATGCATATGTTAACACAATTCCTCAATGCAAAGCACTTAACTTAATGTTTAATCAATACAAGCCAAGGGCAGGATGGTTCAGGTTTGTTTGATCAATCTCGGCAGGTAAAAATCAGGTACTAATTGGGTACAAAACTACAAAATGAGGGGCAATAAAGTACACCAACAAATAGTTATAGGTTTCCTTTTTTTTTTTAAAAGAAGTTAGTAGCCTTCCCCGGAGCGGTTGTTAGTAGAGCGTACCTTCGATGCTAAGTTTCCGCGATCACGGTATATTCGAATATTCCAATTCCTTAGATTATTCTCTCTATATATGTACAATTCCACAGAATTCCTCCTTGTGTTAGGTTAGTTTGTTATGGTTTCTAGCTGTAAGGTCAAGCAGCGGAGCCCTACGGCCTCCGGTGACTGCCCTGGAGATTCATAGCACAGTGTTAGGTTAAAAATATAATTAAATATGCCTATGATCTTAGGGTCAGTGGGTCTAACACTGAGTTCTGAAGGAATCCCAGTCAATACATTTGAACCTCATGTAATAAACATAGCAAATGAATTCTAAAACGTAATTTTTAATAAATTGACAAATGGTCTTATTGGTTAGTTAATAAAAAGGACATATGGAGGGGAGAGCACCTACTTTGTGTATAATTACTGCTATTAATAAAAAGAAAACAGCTTAATTTGTGAGTTATTTGCCAAAGAAGGATGTGAAACTTAATATTGTAAAAATTTAGAATTTAACAGGAAATTCGCAAGTGTTACTCAATATATGCCTTAATCCCACTAAGATGCCGCTTACTATCAGGTTTTTTTTAATGAAATAGGGGATGGAAAAGGCGAATTTTGGAAATGTAACATGTTTGATTTAATAATCAATTTACCCACAAATAAAAATAAAATTAACAAAATCTGCTTTAAATCATGAAATAATAAGTTAATTAGATACCTTATTGATTTTTTGCACTTATTGATACAATAAATCCATTTAATTTAATGATTCGCGTGCCGGCGAGTAAATATAGTATTTTTCCCCTTAGCTTTACTCTCCAAGCTGAAAACAAAAAGAACTGAATTTTGTAGTTTCACTGTGGTTTTTCAAATCAAATTCACACGGAAAACGGGAGAAATACCTATAGAAATATATAAAAACTTTATGATCTTCAAATCAATAACAAATTACTTCGATCGATGTCTCACAGACTAATCATAACCTAGACGATAGACTAAACCAACGCTCCACTTGCGCGCAGATTTGCGTTTATGTGGAAGCGACGGAGCCGAGGTCCGTTTGCTGAATGTTAAGCGCCGTATTGGCGACGGAACCTCTCCTAAAACCAAATTCATTTCATGACACTCGTAAGACTCTTAACTTGCTTCAAGATGTGTCAAGTCAACATACGGATCTTTCGAAATTCTACGATATGCAATAAGTATTTCCAGCTAAAGTTATAAGTTTGGTTGAAAAACAAAACGTAATGAAAAATTAACCATAAACAAATTGTGAATGCTTTCCAAATTCTATTCGACGAAACTATAATTATATGATCTATAAGTTTAAGCGTATTTTATTAAAATATGTCTATAGAAATGATCAAAACAAACGGTCTAAATGTCAAATTCCGAATTTTGAGAAAATCAACCCACCTAAATGGAAGCACGGGATTTTGGGCGAAAAAAAAACTATCTTTGTAAATAAGGCCAGGATAAACGCGAGATTTATTTTGTTTATGCCAAAATCGAATAATGACCAAAGATAATTGCAAATATCAATGACGTGACGTGAAACGACGTTGACGTTGACACTTGACATTGACATTGTGAAATTCATTGACAAAGTTATTGAATTACGATTTTAGTTGTGAAATTTGTGTTAAAACTACAGTGAAAACAAAGTGTTTTTGCAAAATTAGTGTTTTATGAAATTTTAAGAAAAAACGGTGTTACAGTATCCCCCCAACCACGATAGAATTCACGTAGGGAATTCGTCTGACGCCCCGTCAGCCTCAAAACCTCCTAACCAACCAAACAGAATTATCATAAATATAATCAATTAGGTACTTAAAAACTATTCATTCGTGATAAACTCTGTACCCAATTACGCCTAACGTTTTTTTTTTTTATAAGTTTATTTATTTGTATCAGATAAAAAATAAAGCTTTAAATATAAACGTGTGTAAATAAAGAATATTTAACATGCATGCACCTTAAATCTACGTAAATCCATTAATATGGTATGTTAAAGATTGTAATAAAAAACAACATTCACCAATAAGGTGACAACATCTAGCGCGAAACTACTGCTGCTAGCACCTACATGGTTGTAAAAAAATATTCGCCCATAAGGTGGCAAAATCTAGCGAAACCACTTCTGCTAGCACCTATATGGCTGTGATAAATAGGTAAAAGGCATTATATCCTATGCCCATCAAATAGTAAGTAATAAAGAAAAAACTGTAGTGTCAGGACTGACGCCGAGATGGCGTTGTTAAATATGTATACCTATCTTGACACTAACAGAGTATAGCATGTAATGTCAACAACCACCGGTAGATGTCGTTATTACAGACATTTTGACTCTAATCGTCAAATAATAAGTAAAAATAAAACAATAAAAAGGAAATAATAAAAAAAATGAGTTGCATGTGTCGTTGCCCCTGATCGTCGATATTGATTTTCCTACGTTTCCAGCTAGATGTAACTTCCTCCATTATAAGAATATAGCAAAGGCTTATTTCTAGAGTTGCAAACCGCTCCTGTGAGGAATTCAAAATTAATTTTGTTGATTAGAGTAGAATACATATAAAAATAATGAACAAGACACGTTTATATTTGTGATCTTGAGCTAAATGCATCTATCTAACCACATAACAGTTATAATAAGTACATACTTGTTCTTTAATTCTGGTATCAGATACTAAAGAAGTAATATCCATTTTATATAATGGTAGTTATAATATATTTATAATGGTATGAACTAAGACACGTATAATATTTGTGTTTTAGATCTTTATGTACTTATGTAATGGTAATATCAATTTTGAAGATGTTAGGTATATGGAAACTTAAGTATCAAGGAAAATAAAAATCAAACGACAAAGACAGACACATGCAAAAACACCGCCAGATGTTATATGGCGCGTTATCCTACACTCGGGTTCTACGAGACGCCAGGAAGAATGGCGGGGTGGGTATTCTGTGACCGCCGCACCCGCGGTGCTTAAATAGTTTAAATGCTTATACAAATATCGCTATTTTCATAAGAGCATAGAAATTAAAATTAAGTAGGTATTATGTTATTAGGTATGTAATTTAGTCACTCGAAGTATCTAAATTTTTAAAATCTTTTATGTGCCACTTTCCTATGTATTTTCCGTTCTCGTCTTCGAGCTCATAGACGAGGCGAGAAAGCTTACGTATAATTTTACAACGTTCATATTTAGGGGCAAGTTTAGCAGTAAAATATTTATTAGCAGAACTCTGCTTGTACGTACGCTTCCACACAAAATCACCGACATTAAATGATATATCTCTGCGTTTGTTGTTATAGTATTTTATATTCCTTTCATGGGCCTTACGCAAGGACTCTCGGACTTTGATGAAAATGTCACCGAGGTGGCCAATATTAGACGCATGAGTATCGCGTGGTACCACAACCAACTCTTGGAGATCTACAAAATCACGGTAAATACTACCATCAGTGACAGCTTCCCTACCGTGTACTAGCATGAAAGGAGTATAAGAAGTAGACTCATTTACTGAAGTGTTCATGGCAAATTGTATTTTATGTATGTTAATATCCCACGTTCTATGATCGTTCTCAACAAACGAGGAAACTGCAGTGATTATTGTGCGGTTATAACGTTCCACCGTATTAACTTGTGGACAATATACTGGACCCAAATGTACTTGCGGAATATTGTATTTTTCATATAATGCCTGAACCTCATGACTTATAAATTGCGAGCCATTATCAGACATCACAGTCTGTGGTATTCCGTGAACCAGAAATACATGGTCTTCTAACCTTTGCGCTATAACTTTGCCCGTTGCACGCCGTAAAGGAAATAATAAACAATATTTTGTAAAACAACACACAACTACTAGTAAAAAGGTGTTTTGCTGTCGAGACATCGGCAGTGGACCAACTAGATCAATGCTGATGCACTGGAATGGTCGACAGCAGACCTTGGGTTCCCCCATAAAGCCAGGTGGCGCTAGTGAGCTATGTTTATATGAGTTGCAAGTGGCACAATTTTTAATAAATTTCTCGGTATCTTTATGCATACCGGGCCAAAAATACCGTAATTTTAATCTTTTATATGTTTTTGCAACGCCTAAGTGCGCAGCAATTGGTTCAGAATGGTTACTTGTAATAATATCCTCCCTAAGTTCCTTTGGTACAACCTCTTTCCACTGGTAGTCACCACAGAGTTTGTTAGTGCTTTTTGTAAATCTAAAAAGCCTACCATCAATAATTTGAAAATTGGGACACGCGCGCGGCCTATCCGTGCAACGTTTTAATATATTGTTATACCAAGCATCGCTGGAAGTAAATGCGTCTACGGCTGCCACTGGTACAGAACGTGATAGTGCATCCGGTACGACGTTTTGAGATCCACTACGATGCTCAATAATGAAATTATAAGGCGATAGCCTACACCCCCAACGCGCTAGTCGACCTGTCGGATTCTTAAGGTTTAAAAACCACTTTAGACTAGCATGATCGGTAATAATTTTAAATTGTCGACCACCTTCAAGGTAAGGGCGGAAGTGTTCAACGACATGTACCACGGCCAATGCCTCTCGCTCTGTAGCGGAATAGTTACGTTCAGCGGGTGTTAGTGAACGGCTACAGTACGCAACAGGATGTTCTTGTCCATCTACAACCTGGGTTAAGGTACCTCCTAACCCGAAATCAGAAGCGTCACAGTGGACCGCAAAATCTTCCGAGAAGTCAGGACATACCAGAACCGGAGAAGTAGACAGTGCGAGTTTTAGGTCGTTGAACGCCTCGTCTGCCTCGGTCGTCCATTTGAAAGGGGGCGCGCTCTTACGGGTAGAAGTAAGAGCATTAAGGGGACCAGCTCTATGACTAAAATTTTTTATGAAACGCCTATAATAAGATGCAGTTCCCAAGAAACGTTTGACGTCTTTCCTGCAGGTGGGAATAGGAAAGTCTACTATAGCCTTAATTTTGTCAGGATCCGTGCGCAGACCATATTCGTCAACCACATGACCCAAGAATTTCAGCTGTCTCCTGAAGAACTGGCATTTACCCATGTTGACAGTAAGGTTGGCTAGTTTAAGTCTCTCCTTTACCCTACGTAGGAGCTGGAGGTGATCCTGGAAGGCCGTTGGGCCTTCAGGAGTAAGTAAAATTAAATCATCAACATATACGAACACCTTATTGTCAAACTCGGGCCCAAAGAGGCGGTCCATCAACCGCTGCTGCGTAGCTGGAGCTGCAGTAAGTCCAAAGCACATGACCTTAAAGTGAAACAAGCCTCTGCAGGGAATAGTAAAAGCAGTTTTCTCTCTGGACTCAATAGAGTCCAAAGGAACTTGGTAATATGAAGACTTAAGGTCAATAGAAGATAAGTACTTAGCGTTTTTGAGCTGGTCCAGAATATGGCTAATATAAGGCATAGGGTAAGCGTCATGCTTTGATATGGCGTTAAGTTTTCGGCTGTCCAAGCAGAAACGTGATGACCCATCTGATTTAACCGCTAAAGTAACGGGGTTGTTCCATGCACTTCCGCTAGGCTCCACAACATCATCCTTCAGCATTTGGTCTAGGTGTTTATTTAATTCTGCCAGTTTTGCGGGTGAGACTACATAATACCGTTGTTTAATAGGTGGATGGTCACCGGTATCAATTTTATGACTCACTAAGTGTGTCCTACCTAGGCCTTTCTTTTCTGCGGAAATGTCATCAAATTGCTTTATGACGTCATTGACCAGCCTACGCTCAAGCTTAGATAAAGTTTCAAAATCGTGTAAAGCACGGCTGCCTGACATAACTGTGTACACCTGATTATTATTTTTATATAGATGTCCGCTATCTTCTAACAATGATAAAATATCTGGCGCAATATTAAATTCCTTCCAGAAATTTAAGCCAAATAACAACTCTGTAGCAACTCCAGGGACGACGTAAAATTTAATAACACGAGTTTTATTCTCTATCGATACTGGTAAAAATAAATACCCAGTTACTCGTGAAGTAGAACCATTTGCAGTTTTTATAAAGTCTAAGTCCTCAGACTTATGTAAAGTAGCGAAATCTTTAAAATATTTGTATGCTTGCCCTCCCACAATGGAGATCTGTGATCCTGAATCTAGTAATCCTCTGAATTCCAAGGCAAAAATATTAATCTTCAGATAAGCTCTGGTATCATTATAGGTGGCGTTAGTAGTAGCGTGAACCGATGTAACCTTACCTTTATGCATATGTATGTTACTAGCTTTATTTACATTATTATAGAATTTATTGTATTTCTGCCTTGATTGTTCAGAATTACAATGTTTATTATAAAAATATACTGTTTTATGCCATCGGTTCACTGCTTGGCGTTTTTTGGAATCTCTGCGGTTGAAGGTTTTGAAGAAGTGCACTTTGGACAATTATTTGCATTGAAGCCCTTTTCTCCACAACGATAACAAATAAGTACCCAAGGCGCCTTGCAATACCTCAGGCTGTGGCCATTTTTCCGACAGCGGACACAAAAAAGATTATTTTGTGTATTATTCACTGGCTGAATTGAAGAGACTTTTGGTGGAGCCTTGCTACCACTGTTACCACTAGTATTTTTGTAACACAAATCGGGAGCCAGAGAAGAAGTGGTGACCCTAGGAGGTTCACTGAAATGCACCGATCGCTCCTTTGCACCTTCTAATAACCTACATTTTTTCTTTAGATCAGTCCAAGATTCCACTGGGGCTAGGGCAAGCTGAGTAGTATAAAATGGTCTAATATTAAACATGACTATGTTCAATTTATCATCATCAGAGATTGGTTTTGATAATCGAGTAAAATAATTTTGCATTATACTGAGATAATTCACAATGCTTTCATCGGGGCCCTGAGTACGACTCCTAATTTCCTGCATCAAGCGATGGTCATAATCAGATGGAAGATATTCCTCGAGAAGCAAGGTCTTCAGCTCAGACCAATTGTGAACGTCTGACTTTACTCCTCGATACCAGCACTGCGCTTCATCAGTAAAAAGTTCCGCCGCAGAACAGAAAAGCTTTGAATCTGAAAGGCCACGAGACAAGCATGATTCCTCGAGGCGTTGTAAGAAAGCTTTAATGCATGTCTTGCCATTGAAGCGTATATTCAGTTTATGCACGGAGCAATCATTAGCTGTATTGTGTGTAGTTGCAGTGGAGTGCTCAATAGGTTGTTCAGGTGCCAAGCTACTTTTAAAATTATGACAAATATTATCTATTTTTACAAGAATGCTATCTAATTTATTATTCAGAGAAGTAATTAAAGAAGTAAGATTATCATCATACTCCGATGAAGACAAGCGACCAATTCTGTGGAATAAGTGGTGTGCAAGAGTTTGAATTCTATTTATCATCTTAAGTGATGACAGCTTACTTGAAGTACTTGTGATGAGTTTCTCAAGATCATCTAATTTCTTTTGAATTACTTTTAATTCAATATTGACATCAAGATCACAAGTCAGTATTTCATCAGAAGGCAGATCTTTATTGAGAGTACGGATCTGTGCTCTCAGAGCCATCACCGTGTCAGCTGGTTTCGAACCCCTGATTTTCACCTCATATTCTAGTTCATCTTTGTTAAGTAAATTAAAACTAATTGGTCTTTGTTCCATTTTTGTAAAAATATACTACGCTCTATTCTATATGATAAGTTAATTTTACAATATTATTTATGTTATATACTCAAACTATGAACAAAAAATGTTAAAATATATTCACCTTTGCAAATGTAACTAAAATTTGTTTTTATTTATACCTATCTGAACCAAACCTGCATAAAATTCTTATTTATCTTATAACTAGTGAGACCGGCAGACGTTCTCCTGTCCGATTCCAGCGCCACCTACTGGGTCCAGTTGTACTTTTAAACCTTCCCTGGACCTATTCAAATACACATAACATTTCGTAAGAATCGGTCGAGCCGTTTTTGAGTTTTAGCTTAACTAACACACAACGTTAAAAAAAGAAAATTATTAAAGATACATACCGAGATGGATCAACACTATCTGAGCATTTGACCAGAATAATGGGCCATATAATGCCACAAAACCTGCTGTATATTCGGGCGCCAAATTGTAATGCTTTTTCTTGCTGAATTGTTGAAATATTGGGAAATCTTAGTTGAAAGAAAAAAAAACAAACTTATTCCTTTAGTCCGATACAAAATGAAAAGCTTTATTGTTGTAGGTACATAATTATAATACACATATGCATATGTTAACACAATTCCTCAATGCAAAGCACTTAACTTAATGTTTAATCAATACAAGCCAAGGGCAGGATGGTTCAGGTTTGTTTGATCAATCTCGGCAGGTAAAAATCAGGTACTAATTGGGTACAAAACTACAAAATGAGGGGCAATAAAGTACACCAACAAATAGTTATAGGTTTCCTTTTTTTTTTTAAAAGAAGTTAGTAGCCTTCCCCGGAGCGGTTGTTAGTAGAGCGTACCTTCGATGCTAAGTTTCCGCGATCACGGTATATTCGAATATTCCAATTCCTTAGATTATTCTCTCTATATATGTACAATTCCACAGAATTCCTCCTTGTGTTAGGTTAGTTTGTTATGGTTTCTAGCTGTAAGGTCAAGCAGCGGAGCCCTACGGCCTCCGGTGACTGCCCTGGAGATTCATAGCACAGTGTTAGGTTAAAAATATAATTAAATATGCCTATGATCTTAGGGTCAGTGGGTCTAACACTGAGTTCTGAAGGAATCCCAGTCAATACATTTGAACCTCATGTAATAAACATAGCAAATGAATTCTAAAACGTAATTTTTAATAAATTGACAAATGGTCTTATTGGTTAGTTAATAAAAAGGACATATGGAGGGGAGAGCACCTACTTTGTGTATAATTACTGCTATTAATAAAAAGAAAACAGCTTAATTTGTGAGTTATTTGCCAAAGAAGGATGTGAAACTTAATATTGTAAAAATTTAGAATTTAACAGGAAATTCGCAAGTGTTACTCAATATATGCCTTAATCCCACTAAGATGCCGCTTACTATCAGGTTTTTTTTAATGAAATAGGGGATGGAAAAGGCGAATTTTGGAAATGTAACATGTTTGATTTAATAATCAATTTACCCACAAATAAAAATAAAATTAACAAAATCTGCTTTAAATCATGAAATATAATAAGTTAATTAGATACCTTATTGATTTTTTGCACTTATTGATACAATAAATCCATTTAATTTAATGATTCGCGTGCCGGCGAGTAAATATAGTATTTTTCCCCTTAGCTTTACTCTCCAAGCTGAAAACAAAAAGAACTGAATTTTGTAGTTTCACTGTGGTTTTTCAAATCAAATTCACACGGAAAACGGGAGAAATACCTATAGAAATATATAAAAACTTTATGATCTTCAAATCAATAACAAATTACTTCGATCGATGTCTCACAGACTAATCATAACCTAGACGATAGACTAAACCAACGCTCCACTTGCGCGCAGATTTGCGTTTATGTGGAAGCGACGGAGCCGAGGTCCGTTTGCTGAATGTTAAGCGCCGTATTGGCGACGGAACCTCTCCTAAAACCAAATTCATTTCATGACACTCGTAAGACTCTTAACTTGCTTCAAGATGTGTCAAGTCAACATACGGATCTTTCGAAATTCTACGATATGCAATAAGTATTTCCAGCTAAAGTTATAAGTTTGGTTGAAAAACAAAACGTAATGAAAAATTAACCATAAACAAATTGTGAATGCTTTCCAAATTCTATTCGACGAAACTATAATTATATGATCTATAAGTTTAAGCGTATTTTATTAAAATATGTCTATAGAAATGATCAAAACAAACGGTCTAAATGTCAAATTCCGAATTTTGAGAAAATCAACCCACCTAAATGGAAGCACGGGATTTTGGGCGAAAAAAAAACTATCTTTGTAAATAAGGCCAGGATAAACGCGAGATTTATTTTGTTTATGCCAAAATCGAATAATGACCAAAGATAATTGCAAATGTCAATGACGTGACGTGAAACGACGTTGACGTTGACACTTGACATTGACATTGTGAAATTCATTGACAAAGTTATTGAATTACGATTTTAGTTGTGAAATTTGTGTTAAAACTACAGTGAAAACAAAGTGTTTTTGCAAAATTAGTGTTTTATGAAATTTTAAGAAAAAACGGTGTTACACCATACAAAAAGTTGTTGCATCTGAGCACTAGAATCAGCCCCTGGGAGGTTGTTGATGGTTTAAAAATTACCCCGTATTTTGTTAATTCGTTTTGCTAAAAGTGAAACTTTTTTTTATTTACAAAGTTTACACTCCACAGACTCGTGGTCCGCGCCTTTGTCATTTACTAGCTGTGCCCGCGAACTGCGTTTCGCCTTATAAAAGACTTCAACGCGTTCTTAATTATATCTTCTATATTTTCCCGTTTAAGCAACATATTTCATTGATTCTCCTCTCCTATTGGTCGTAGCGTGATACTGCATAGCCTAAAGCCTTCCTCGATAAATGGACTATCTAACACAAAAAACGAGTGTGCTTATGACCACACGATTGAAGTGAAACTTCTATGAGAGGAAGAGAGAAAGAAAATGTGCGCGCACACTGCTGTCTCTTCGGGCAAGGCGAACTTCCGTTCGCCTTGCCCGATCACACTTTTCGTAACGCGTTCGCCAGCTTACTCCCCAAGTCAAGCGTGCCTAAAGAAGTTTCACTTCAAAAATAATTCTTCAATTCGGACCAGTAGTTTCAGAGATTAGCGCGTTCAACCAAACAAACAAACAAACAAACAATCAAACAAACTCTTCAACTTTATATTAGTATATAGAATAGATAAGTTTCTTTGTGATTCATTCTATATAATTATTACATTATATTAAGACTTAAGACTACTTTAGTAATAGATCATTGTATAACTTTTTCTCTATGTTTAATGTTTACCATAAGTACCTATTCTATTACACGAATTCCCAAAAAAACAGATATTTATCTTGTTTTGGGAATTACTGGACGATATTTCTGATTGTCATTTTTACTTTGTTTCTTATGTGGTATGTAGCCTGCATTAGATTATAAATAAGCATTTAATATACTCGTACAACCTAGTTTGTAACTGTCCCTGTCGTTCATCAGTTGAGATACAGGATCTCCCTAGTTCGATTGATGGATGGTGGTGATGGAACAAATTTTGAATCAAGCTGTAACTATGTACCCATAAGAAGCAATCAATAAAATTTTATTATTATTATTATTATTTTCACTCCTATTTTAAGGTGAGTTGCGTTGCTTTTTTATTTATAATTTTCTATTTAAAAGAAAAAGATTTAAATTTTAAATTAAGAAAAAAATGCAATTTTATTACCCTTTGGGCCCGGTCTTGTTATAATCGGTGTTCTAGCAGAATTGTCAGAGAAGTAAAATTTTTTTTTGTTATTAAAAATGCAATTAAGGAAATACATTTTACGTCAATTTAGAGTGTAGGACTTGAAGTTTCCATGACACATTTCATTTTTACTTAAATGCTATTTTTATTGTTTTTTAAGGCTTTAAACATACCCATATTTACATTACACGCGTTTAAGGACATGTTCATGCACTCGTCACGTAAAAAATATGACCAAGACATGAAATATATATTCAGTATACATTTATTCTCAAATCTTCAACAATGATTTACTGGTTAATTTTTTTCGAAATATTGTAGTTTCCTTATTTAAGGTGGTTTGAATAGTTCAAATTTTATGAATTTCACCACTGTTTAAATATTACTTTTTCTACGAGCAAAATTGAGGCAAATAATTAAAAAACTGTATTTATAAAATCATAAATTTTATAGATTGAAAACTTATCGAGAGTTTACGCTGCGAAGTCGTAGCAGAACTGAGGGAAATTTCGACGCGTAAACTCTCGAAAAGTTTTGACTGTATAAAATTTGCCTATAATGATTTTATAAATACAGTTTTTTATTATTTGCTTTAATAATAGCTCGTTTGTAAGTGGTTAAAGTTTGATTACGCTAAAGGATGATTTCTTATAGAAAAAGTAATATTTAAACAGTGGTGAAATAATTAAAATTTGATCTATTTAAACCACCTTAAATAAGGAAACTAAAATATTTCGCAAAAAGTAACCAGTATATATCATTGTTGAAGATTTGAGAATAAATGTATACTGAATATGTTTCATGTTTTGATCATATTTTTTACGTGACGAGTGCATGAACATATCCTTAAACGCGTGGAATGTATATATGGGTATGTTTAAAGCCTTAAAAAACATAAAAAATAGCATTTAAGTAAAAAGTGAAATGTGTCATGGAAACTTCAAGTCTTACACTCTAAATTAACGTAAGAAGTATTTACTTCATTGCATTTTTAATAACTAAAAAATATATATATTACTTCTCTAAAAAATTCTGCTAGAACACCGATTATTACAAAACCGGGCCCTTAATCGAATAATTTTTCGAAAGTATTCAATTAAATGCCCAAGATCCGAAAAAAGTTTCGGCTACATCGTGGTTTTTTTTTGGATAGGGATTTCTCAGCTTCTCAGCTCCAATTTTTTAAAATCCTTCCTCAGTCTACTAGCTTGCACAAGCCAACGAACCCTTATATTGAATTTAATACTTCTAACTCCAGTAATTTGGCCTCTACGTTGATACCTCAGTCAGTCACTCACCAAAGTATTCTGGTACAGATGATATAAATTTAGTACAGACTAGCTGTGCCCACGACTTCGTTCGCGTGGAATAGTAACTTTTAGCAAAAAGTAGCCTATGTTATACCTTATATAATTAGCTATCTATTAGTGAAAGTCCCGTCAAAATCGGTCCAGCCGTTCCGGAGATTAGCGGGAACAAACAGACAGACAGATAAACATATTTTAAATTGTATTTTTGTTATTGGTTCCCAATATACATTCATACCCATTTAGTAAAAACTTGTTATTTTGACATTACAAACAGACACTTCAATTTTATTTATTTGTATGTATAGAGTATAGATGGAGGAGCCCGAGTTCATTCGAACGAATGTTCATGATGAATAGTATTAAAGTGCACGGTTACGGAACCATGTTACTTTAGTACTACTATTTATTCTGTGACCATGTCTCTATAGAGCAAAGTGCTGTATTCTATTTTTTTACCGTTACAACTGATTCCTTTCTGGCCTTTTGTTGTTGAGTCAACAGCACATCACAACACCTAATACTGTGCAGTTTCTCCAATTGATTCTCAGCTTGAGCGACTAAGATGTAAAGCTCATAATGGTTTCAAAAAAGTCATCGCTTAGTCTCACCTGGGGTGTACCCTGTAAGTCGACAGTCGATGTTTCCTTTTCGTCACATTTTTGCCATCTATTCAAAGTCGAATTTGATCAACTTTTAATATTGAATCGTAAAATGTATATTTAATATAAGCATGATGTTCCTGCTCCACTAGCAGAGGCTTGTACAAGTCTATTGTTTTGAAATAAAACGATCATACCCACCTATACGACTAAAAGATAACAGGAAACATAGTCGTAATTAGTTAACGGTAACATACGAGTATGATTCGACACAGGCACCATCCTATATCCGTTGCATCACCAGCCGATCAGTTGGCGATTTATCAAAGAAACAACGAATTAGCTGATATCCAGCTGAATTTGATTAACGCGACCCTCACACGCGCAGCCGACATACCTGTGCTGTTCCCGCGGATTTTCCTCGGCCGGTAGCTCCAGCGGTGGAGTCTTGTCGTACAGAAGTAATTAATCTTGTTTGAGAAATGGCCCAGAGGATGCAGGCCGATACTGTGATAAATAGATTTTTGCTTCTTACCAACTCCTTCTCTCGACGTGCGCTGTGATCTACGTATGATAGCACTGTTCGGCGCTGGATGTGGCTTGTACGAAATATGTTATGTTGATCTCAGAAAAATCAATAACATGTTACCAGTGGTCGGTCTAGTCAACCTAGTCCCTTGGCATTGCAACGGGATCATATAGATAAATAAATATTATTATTCTAGTGAACCATAAAATTCTAGAAAAAAGTTATGTCGATTTTAGGGTCTGCACGAATCGAGAATCGGACCTGCCCCGAAAATATTCCATAAATTCATCATAATAATTGTGTATAAAGACCAAGGAATTTATGCCTATTGTTAAAGTGTGACATTCCTATATGAATGTCTCTTTTAGTGACCGCGCAATAAATTTCAACTCATTTCCGATAATATCAATTGGTTTTAAAAAATTCCCGCATACCAAATCAGAACGAGTTGTACCAAGATAACAAATCAGACAGAAGTATCATACTGCTCGATCAGAAATTATATAATTGTTCGGGACGTTAGCGTTGCCTAGCGACACATTATATAACAAGAATGTCAAACTATTAATTTTACCTAGAGAAAATATATTTTAGTTACATTTACAATTTTATTTTTCATTTTCTCATTTCACCGGGATCAATTTGAACCAATATGGAATCGAATCCCAAACATGTGGCGACCAGTGCAGAGATAGAATCTTTAAAAAGGCAACGGTCAATTCGTCGACGCACTTTGACTCTTACGGTTAACAAAGTCACAAATTTATTACAAAATGTTGCGGAAGCTGAGGAGTCACATATAAGAGGATTGATTGATGGACTCTCAGCAGCTGGACAGGCATTGAAACAGATTGATGAGCAATTAGAAAAGGTGGTCTCCAGCGTCGACATTTCTGAAGACATTGTGATCGACATACTAGACCTAGAGAATTGCTTAGAACGCCAGATTGAGTGCCAGCGATTGATAAACAAGCTACAAGGAGCATTAAATGTATGTGTCAATAATCCCAGTAGCTCACGAGAGGCCGAACGTGCTAAAAGAAAATTCAACTTGCCTTCTATTGAATTACGTCAGTTTGACGGCCAAGTTGAGAATTGGATCGGCTTCTGGGGTCAATTTCGTAAGATCCACGATGACAAGGCGATTGACGATGATGACAAGTTCCAGTACCTAATTAGAGCCACAGAGCCAGGCACAGCAGCACGGGATCTCGTCGAAAGTTTCCCACCGAGTGGAGCGAACTATCATAGCGCGGTGGAACAGCTTAAGGCACGCTTTGCTAAGGATGAGCTAATTATACAGACGTATGTTCGAAAATTATTAGATTTAGTACTACAGCAAAGACATGGTAATATGAAAAGCTCTGATTTGTGTGCTCTATACGACAAGTTGAATACGCAGTTACGAGCGCTTGAGTCACTTGGTGTCACTACTAATAATAATGCAGCGATACTCTACCCTTTGGTTGAGTCGGCGCTACCAGAGAGTATACTGCGAGTATGGGAGCGCTCTACGAAGGTGCCTGATACGGATTTATTAGTACAGCTCATGGAATTTTTAAGGCTTGAAGTTGACTGTGAAGAGAAGGTTCAGTTAGCCCGAAGTAGTTTCAATAGCGCATCGAACCCACGGGAACCTACGGCAGCGTGTGCAGTAGCTACACAGGACAACAGGCAGCCTCCAAGAAGTGCTAATAAGGAACACAAGCAAAATGACAGGCTGTGCATATGGTGTGATAAATGTACACATAACAGCTCGGAATGTATACGCACTAAATCTATGACCCTAGATCAAAAAAGAGAGTTTATTAAGGGCAAAAAAGCATGTCTCATATGTTTAAAGGTTGGCCATTTTGCAAGTAAGTGCCGTTTTTATCCTAAATGTATGTATTGTACTAAAAGGCATACTATCGTTATGTGTCCTGAGATAGATTTTATAAACAAAAAGCCGTCAACGTCAAAGCATATATCGGATACGTCAAAAGTGGATTCTACATCGAAGGAAAAAGAAAAAGGCCAAAACAGTTTAGATGTATGTCAAAATATTTTATTGTCTCATAAAAATAATAATATGACTTTGTTACAGACCTTAATAGTAAATTTAGTTTATAATAATAATGTTGTAAAGGTACGAGCATTGTTTGATAGCGGGGCGCAGCGATCGTACATTGTTAAGGACGTTGCTAGAAGATTAGGATTGCAGCCGATAAAAAGTGAGTCTTTAACACATAGTTTATTTGGCGGAATCGAATGTACTCTTTCGAAGCACAACGTTTATAATATTTGCGTGCAAGACTTTACGGGTAAATTCGAATATTTTATGTCCGTTTTAGATAAAGATAGACTTTGCGGCTACTTACCTAAATTAAATGATCCTGCAATATTTCAAAAACTCGCCAAACATAAAATTTTGCTTAATGAGAGTGACTGTGACATTTTAGAAATAGGGCTTTTAATAGGCGCAGATTACTCAGGTTTTCTTTATACTGGCGAGTTAGTTCAAGTAAGTGATTCATTAGTGGCAATGCAAACAAAATTAGGTTGGGTTTTGCAAGGGGTCACTACAAACATTTGCGCTTCTACCATCTCTCAACCCACACATACGTTACATATAGCAGAGCTTTGGGAGTTGGAGACAATAGGTATAAAAGATCCAACACAAATTAAGAATAGTGAAGTAGTTGAGAGAGAGTTGATGAAATATTTTTTAGATACGGTGACACGGAATGACGATGGCCGTTACAAGGTAAATTTGCCATGGAAGGATGACAAAAACTTATTAAATAATAAAGATTTGGCTCTGAAACGGCTTTACTCTACAACAAAAAGGCTTCTTTGCACAGGCAATTTTGATGAATATCATGCGTCTTTAAAAGAGTGGTTGGATTGCGGTGTGATAGAGCGGGTAGATGGGGGTGATGATGGGCATTTTTTACCCCATCATGCCGTAATAAAAGATTCGAGCCTAACAACACGCGTAAGGCCGGTATTTGATGCATCTGCCAGAGATGCTAATGGCAACTCATTAAACAATTCCTTGGAGAAGGGCATTAATTTACTGTTACTAATACCTAAATTATTATACGGGTTCCGTAAACAGGCTGTTGGCATCACCGCTGACATAAAGAAAGCTTTTTTACAAATAAGTTTAGCGGAAACAGATCGTAGGTATTTGCAGTTCCTATGGTGGAGTGACAAAAAGAGGTCATCTCTCATTACTTACAGGCATTGTCGAGTTGTTTTCGGCGTTACATCCAGCCCTTTTTTGTTAAATGCATGTATTAAGTATCATCTTGAAAGTGACATTGTTCCTTTACATTTAAAAGATACCGCTAATGAGTTAAAAAAGTGTTTTTATGTTGATAATTGCCTTACCAGCACTTCAAAATTTAATGCTACTCAGTTTATAGAGCAATCTAAAGAATTAATGTCAATGGCTCAGATGGATCTTAGAGGCTGGGTCATTGGTCCTTCAGAAGAAGAGACCACAGTGTCTACTTTAGGGTTAATATGGAATACTAAGTTCGATACATTATCTATTAATACTAGCTCTTTACTTTATAACGGTGAATTAGTTACCAAACGGTTAATACTTTCTTTAGCACATAGGGTTTTCGATCCTATTGGGTTTACATGTCCTGTTTCTATTACACCTAAAATCATTTTAAGGGATGTGCACTTATTAAAACTAACCTGGGACGTAGAAGTGCCAGAAAATATTTGCAAGTCATTTTTAAAATGGGCAAATAAGCTTCAATATTTGCAACACGCTGGTATTCCGCGACGTATCACTTCTGAGAATATTGAAAACTGTAAGCTGGAGATTCATGCTTTTTGTGATGCCAGCAAGGATGCGTATGCCGCGGTTTTATTTTTGCGAAGCGAATTAAGCGGTGCAGTCTCCGTACAGCTTTTATCCGCAAAGTCAAGAGTTTCACCTAACAAAGATACTGGTCTTTCCGTTCCGAGACTCGAACTATTAGCGGCTATATTGGCGGTGCGGTTGTACGTACAAGCCAGAGATTCTCTTTTATTAAATCATAAATCTTATTTTTGGTCAGATTCTGCAGTAATTTTGTCATGGATTAAAAATAGTAGCAATTTGAACGTTTTTGTTAAGAATAGGGTTAAGGAGATACACACAGAGTCAAATATACAGGATTGGAATCATATTCCCGGGTCATTTAACCCAGCAGACCTACTATCACGTGGATGTGATGCTGAAGTTTTGGTAGCTTCACGTTGGTGGGAAGGTCCTAGTTGGCTTAAGTTTGATATGAAGGAATGGCCGTTTGCAGTGAATGATTCGAGTGTATCTGAAATCTCTAGTGAAAAGGTATTACTCGACTCTGTTTCTAATCGTTTTACAGACAGACTTTTATATTTTTCTACATATAATAAAATAATACGGATGGTGACTTGGTTACTGAGGTTTAGTTTTAATTGTCGTTTAAAAGGTCGTGAGCGTGAGTATGGTAATTTAAGCGTAAAAGAGATTGAAAGAGCGGAGAAATGTGTGTTTTTAATTATTCAAAAAGAACAGATAGAACAAGATAAGAGTTACGGCAACCTATGTACTTTTAAAGATAGTGATGGGTTAATTAGAGTTAAAACAAAACTATTTTCGGAAGATATTCCTTCGTGTTTTAAGTATCCTATATTGTTACCAGCAAAACATACCATAGTAGAACGATTGGTTATTGACAAACATGTAAGACTCTATCACGCAGGAACTCAAACTTTATTAGCAAACCTAAGAGAGAGTTTGTGGATAGTTGGTATTAGATTGTTAGCGCGAAAGGTTTCTAAAAATTGTGTAGTATGCCAGAAGCACAGAGTAAATTCATTTAAAACGCCTCCTGCTCCTTTACCAGACACTCGTACCAATGTAGGTAGTAAATCGTTTGAGACTACGGGAGTTGACTTGGCAGGTCCTTTCATACTAAAATGCAAGGCAAAAGTTTGGCTAGTTTTATTTACATGTGGTGTCTACAGGGCCATCCATCTGGAGGTGGTAGACAGTCTATCAACTAACGCATTTTTGTTGGCTCTACGTAGGTTCATTGCCCGGAGAGGTAGAGTAAAGGATATTTACTCAGATAATGGCACGAATTTTGTTGGCGCTCGGAATTTATTTAAGAACGTAGATTGGGATGCTATTGTTGAACAAGCTGGCTTACACAAAATTAGTTGGCATTTGATAGCGCCTGCTAGTCCGTGGTGGGGAGGATGGTGGGAGCGCATGGTTCGAATGATAAAAGAACTTCTTCGTCGTGTTCTTGGTCAGGCTTCAATTACGCTATTAGAATTTCAGACAGTTTTGGCTGATTGTGAGTCAATAATAAATTCCCGACCATTGACTTACATAAGTAATGACATAGACGTTCTAGTACAGCCCTTAACGCCAGCGATGTTTTTGCAGCCTATTCCAGATTCAGATGTATCAGATCTTGATCAGTTAGATGCTAAAGGGTTAAATGTACGTGTTCGTTATCTTCAAAAATTGAGAGAGGATTTGAGGTCTCGTTTTATTAAAGAATATTTAAGTTTATTGGTGCAAAAAGACCGAGGATATTTTTATAAGCATGCTAAGATTGGTGACATTGTATTAATGGAAACATCGCAAAAGCGCGTCTTGTGGCCTCTAGCGGTAATTATCGAGGTTTTCACGGGAATAGATGGTGTTATTCGAACTGCCAGAGTGAAAACTGGGAAAGGAATTTTCACCCGCTCTCTCCAATGTTTGTACCCTTTAGAATTAGGTAATAGTACGTAAGTTTGTATTTTATTTTATTCATCGTTATGTGTTAGGCAAAATGCTCTAAGTTATGTGTGTATAATTTCATTTTTTCCCTCGCCTGGAGGATGTTCGGGACGTTAGCGTTGCCTAGCGACACATTATATAACAAGAATGTCAAACTATTAATTTTACCTAGAGAAAATATATTTTAGTTACATTTACAATTTTATTTTTCATTTTCTCATTTCACCGGGATCAATTTGAACCAATATGGAATCGAATCCCAAACAATAATAATTTGTAGCGGACTAGTGGAGAGCAATGGAATATGGCTGTTTCCTAAAACGAATAAGCGAACTAAGGATAAAAACAATTTAATCACAAGAACTATAAGCAATACGTATTAATACACAAGCAGTAAGCCATTAACATATTTTTTTTAAATATAGAAAAAAAATCAAAAGTAGAAACAACAATAATTAACGGCTCGGCAACAACACTTTTACTGGCACATCCAGTAATTGACACATATTTACATCAGTGTATTTTCCAATTTCTCGCTAAGTATACGGGTCGTAGTGGAAATAGGAGCCGGGGCCAATTTCTCTGAATGATTATACTTACTTCGACCGGGAAAATGTCAACTTAAGGAAGTATCAATTTGAGCCGTTGAATATTCCAGTCAGTGTAATAGGGCGATGTTATGATTCTGTCATGAATATTAGTACCATGTCGGGTGTCGTGCTATCGCCAGTCGTACTTTTGCTAAATAAAAAGCAAAACCTATCGTTAAAAAATATGTAAAAAAACGTAATGCTCATTACTTCTTGTTTGACTTTAACGGTGTACTTTATGTGAATGATCGTGATATCGTAAGAATCAATTTTTTCTTGTATACCAAATAATGTCTACTATATTGTAAATATTCTATGTATGAAAATTTTATCATTTAGTGAAAAAAATTAAAAGTTTACATCTAAGATGGCAGTGTTCTCTTTTCTATACAGTTTTGTATTGTTCAGTTCGAAATTGAATCTCTTGATGTTCAACCTGGTGCACTCCTCTCATTATGCTATCATCGAGGTAAAGGATAATAAAAAACCCAAACACCTCAAGTGTATTATGATAATATTTGAAAGGCATTAAGCGTGTTACGTAGACCGAACGTCGCTCCATCCTCAAATGAAACCGAATAGTCTCCACAAGAACTACACAAAGGCTGCGGACGTCTTTATAGCTCAAATGCGATTCAAGCAACGATTTATTGTAGGGCATCGAGGAAACTGGATTTAATCAATAATTTTAATTACATTCATATAGTTTTTTTTCCAGAATACAATTAAAAATGCATCACATTTAATACAACTAACTTAGTAAGCAAGCAAGCTGCCCACTTCATAAGGTTCCTGTCAGATTTTCAAATCTGTCACTTCCACAAATGCAGTACCACAGTGAACATTGCCAACCTGTGACATAAGATGTAAAATCATAGTAAGCAGTATTTTAACTGCCCGTCTTAAATCTTCAAACCGGGACTACTGCTGCGTAAGATGGGTCAGATATCCATGCAGACGAGTCTAATGAGGAGTATCTCTCTAGTATATTATCTCTAACAAAAAAGCACGACCAATTTTCATACCAGCTGGACCTGGAGATTGATGTTTTAAGAGGATATTTCACAAGCTATAATTTGAAATATTATTTCTGCTTATAGAACTTTATGTTACAAGTGTTTCATACAATTTTAATTATTTTCCGGCCATGAACAGTTATCTATGATAAACAACGTCGTAGCTCTATTAATAACGTTTTAACCGCCAGCGTGGGCTAGTGGTTGAGACCATCGGGTGTTGACCGGGAGGTCTGGGGTTCGACTCCCAATGGGGGCAAGTTTTTCTACCCGGTTTAGTTGGTGGTAGGGTTTCTGAGCCCGCCTAGCTAGCTACAACCTAAGTTTGTCACCATAAAAACAATGTTTAATAGCATTGTTGTGTCCCGACCATTAGAGGTAAGGTAGCCAGTTCCCCAGTTGTTGAGGAGTCCAGGTGAAGCTCGCTTCCACCTTCGGCCTTATCGTCACTTACCATCAGGTGAGATAAAGGCCAAGAGCTTCCCTGTCATCATTAAAAAAAGACATGTCTTTCGTAATTGTAATGTTTATTAGTTCTGTCAATATTATTTAGCTCTTACTTTTTTTTAATAACAGCACTTACAAGTTTGCGATCTACTACACAAGGTGATTATTCATTACTCAAATTTAAATCATCAAGCAAGTTTTTTACAAAAATATATTGCCGTAAAACCTGTCAGTTTAAAATAACAAATAAAAATTATGTTTTAAATGAAACCTATTTATGCTCATGGTCAGAAACGATTTGGCCTTCGTTCTGTTTACATTTAATAGGAACCATTATTATTGATTAACTAACACAAAAACTTTATTGGACAAAGAAAAGAGGATTTTAACGTGTTCCCGGGCAAATTTTCCTTCAGCAAATATGTGAAAAAGGGAATAACACAATCTTATCTTACCGTTTTCTAGTTATATTCATATCATCATATTTAGCGATAGTCTTTTATTTATGTAAGATTACAAAAACATGGAATCGTGGTCAGATGCTAGTTAATCAACTCAAACATACTCGTATAACTACCACAAAATACTCCAAAACAATAAGTTCCGAATCACGTTATTCACCGTGCATATTTCGACGAAATTTAAAGCAACATCGAGGCTTTCGGAGCACGTGTCCAAGCGTATACGTAATCACGTTAAACAAGTGAACACGGAACAAGCAGCTGGAAACTATCTCCAGTCAATAGCGTTATGTAAGTAAGAGCTGCCGCCAGCGATTTTCAGGGAGAACGGGCAGATGCAATGTGTCCGGTCAGCATGATATGACTTGCGATATAGGTGCACCAGAATCTGACGAAAAATGTGAAACTCAATTTACTGTAAGTTTAAGTATATTTATTGCTATATTACAATTATAGATGAATTTAAAACGTAACTAACAAAAATATAATAACTATTCTAAACTTAAACTATTTATACCAAATTAATGTTACTATAACAAAAGCTAAAACTAAATATAAAACTAAATCTAATAAAAAAAAACACTAAAGATATCGTAATAAAAACAAAGTTATTTTTTAATAATATAATATAACCGCTGCGGATAACTAATAATTTATACTCGTAGATTACCAACAGAGGTTTTATCTTTTCCTTAAGTGACTACCCTGATTATTTTTATTAGAGAAATTTCAGCTCTGCATTGGCTCTCAGATTCTGGTACACCTATCGGTACAAGCAAAGCAATACACATATTCCCGGATGTGAATTTATTGATAACTATTACCAACATGGAAGGACAAGGGTTTGTGCCTACACTTGGGCGCAGATTATGTGCTTACGTCAATAGAGATTGAAAAAGTTATTCAAAAATTTTATGTTTATAACATTGATGTAAATAATTTTAAAAATCCACCAAATAGTTTTTTTTTGTATTATACAAAGCAAGTGAGTATGATAAATTATTGTTTATTTGAGAATTCCGTTTTCAAAGCCAAATCTTTTTTCAATAAACACACTATTTTACAGGCACTATTGACGTCAAATTCACCAAATCTAATTAACCGCTATACTAATTATCCCGATATTTAACAATTAATTAATAGTAAATCCTTGTCTGCACTTACACCCCGACCATGATTAAATTGTATACAGATAAATGAAAAACAGTGGACTCAATACCCGAGCTGTTCGGAAATAGGATGAAGAACAGGCGAGAAATTCGGAACGTCAAATTTTTTTGTCTCCTCTTTTAAATTTCCAACATAATAACTATATTACTTCCCAAACATGATTTTGATTTTATAAATATATATTAAATGTCTGTCGAAGTAATTGAAATTCAGACCAAAAACATTATTTTGTCCAATAATCACAAAGTAATTCTGTTGGTCGTCAATTGTCACATTTTTGTCAAACCTAAGCAGATCTATCATATAATGAGACACTTCGCACATTTTTTTATGAGTAAGTATTTATTTAATTCTTTATTAATTTTTTGTTTATCTACTCTCATTGTAATATTCCAATTATGAAAAGGACGAGTTTATTAGCATATTGATATACACTATAAACACACGTCAGTGGCGCTGTGTCTTCGGTGCTGGACTGTGCTCCGAGTAGAATCGGGAGGCCCGCGATCGATCCTGCCATGTACCAATGTGTTTTTCGTTTCGAATTTCATATGTAGGTTTATCTCACCCTCCTACGGTGAAGGAAAACATTGTGAGAAAACCTGTATGTGAAGTCAACCAATCCGCACTGGGCCAGCGTGGTTTGACTAAGGCCTAATCGCCCTAACTAGTTAGGGTAGGCTCGTGCCCCTCCCGCGGCACAGGATCTCCTGTGCCAGTCGATGGCGCAGTGGCAGATAGACCTGGCGGTGGTCTCCGAGCCGTACGCGGTGCCCCAGTCCACGAGGTGGGCTGAGTCCACCGACGGCTCGGCGGCCGTTGTGGTGCCACCCACGAGCTCGGCCCCCCCCATCTCGGTCAGGGAGAGGGGGCCCGGGTACGTGGCCGTCAAGTGGGGAGAAGTGGTGGTGGTGTCCACCTACTTCTCCCCGAACCGCAGTCGGGCAGACTTTGAGGCCTACCTGACTGCGGTCGAGGGGGTGGTGAGGAGGGCGGCGCCCCTGCAAGTTTTGGTGGCGGGCGACCTCAACGCGAAATCGCGCGTGTGGGGCTCGCCCGCCACGGACATCAGGGGTGGTTTAGTCGAGTCCTGGGCCACGAGCCTGGGACTCGACGTCCTCAACCGAGGGTCCACCCCGACGTGCGTGCGGTGGCAGGGTTCGTCGATCGTCGACGTGACCCTGGCCACCGCACCCCTCGCCGCGAGGGTGAGGGACTGGAGAGTGGAGGCAGAGGAGGAGACCATGTCGGACCACCGGTACGTCCGATATTCGGTCTCCCCCTCGCACGCCTCCACGTCTCCAGCGGGAACGGGTGCCGCCTTCCGAAGATGGGCGGTGACGCACCTCCAGCCCGACGTGGCGCTGGAGGCGGCGATGGTGCGGGAGTGGTCCGAGCTGCCCCCGCACCTCGCCGGCGACGCTGACGGCATGGCGGCGCACTTCGCGGAGGACCTTTGCGTCGTCTGCGATGCCGCCATGCCGCGAGCGAAACCGGCCGCGCGCAAGCGGCAGGTGTACTGGTGGTCGCAGACCATAGCGGATCTGCGCGCCACCAGTTGGAGGGCGCGGCGCGCCTACCTGCGGTGCAGAAGGCGCGCCACCAGGAGGGCGCCCGACGAGGAGGAAACTCTACGACGGGCGTACGGGGAGGCGAACAAGGCCCTCAAGACGGAGATCTTGAGGGCCAAAACGGAGTCGTGGAACTCCTTCATAGAGCTCCTCGACTCCGACCCCTGGGGACGGCCGTACCGACTGGTGAGGGGGAAGTACGGAAATAGTGCTCCCCCGATACACCAGCTGGACGAGGGGCTCGTGCAGAGGGTTCTAGGGTCGCTCTTTCCCGACCCTGGACCCTTCGAGCCCCCGCGGATGGTCGCCCCCAGCGCCTCCCTCGAAGTGGAGGAAGCGGGCCCTCCCGTGTCGGACCTCGAGTTCGACGCGGTGAGGGAGCGGTTCCGGCGCAAGGGGAAGGGGAAGGCGCCGGGACCGGACGGGGTGCCAGCGAGGGTCCTGTGCCTGGCACTGGGCCCCCTGGAGGAGCGGTTCCGGGCGGTGCTCAATACGAGCATCGCCTCGGGCCGGTTCCCTCAGGGCTGGAAGGTGGGGCGACTCTGCCTTCTGCGGAAGCCGAATCGCCCCGCCGATGCCCCGTCGGGGTACAGGCCGGTGGTGCTGCTCGACGAGGCCGGGAAGTTTTTTGAGAAAATTCTCGCTTCCCGGCTCGTCGAGCATCTGGAGGGCCCGGGACCGGACTTGGCCGAGCGCCAGTACGGTTTCCGCACCGGCCGGTCCACCGTGGACGCGGTGGCCCACCTCAAGAGGTGGACTGAGGGGGCCACGTCGGCGGGGGAGGTTGTCGTTGCGGTGTCGTTAGACATCCGCAACGCATTCAACAGCCTCCCCCACGAATGCATAGAGGAGGCACTGCGTTTCCACGGAGTGCCCCTCTACCTCCGCTCCCTCATCACCGATTACCTCCGCGGGAGGGAAATCGTGTATGAGGGGGCGGACGGTCGCGTCCACAGGTGGCCGATGGCGGCGGGAGTACCCCAGGGTTCCGTGCTGGGCCCTCTGCTCTGGAACCTGGGGTACAACTGGGTTCTGCGGGGCAACCTCCTGCCGAATATGGAGGTTGTCTGCTTCGCCGACGACACCCTTGTCGCGGCGAAGGGGCGCACGTACGAGGAGGCGGTCCACCTGGCGTCGGTCGGCACGACGATGGTCGTCCGGCGCATCCGCCTCCTCGGGCTGGACGTGGCCGTCGAGAAGACGACGGCCATGACGTTCAGGCCGCCGCGCCGACGCAGACCCCAGGCGGGGCTCCGTGTCCGAGTGGAGGGGGTCCAAGTCCAGATCGAGAACTCCATGAAGTATCTCGGTCTGGTGCTGGACCCGCGATGGGATTTCGAGGAGCATTTCAAGCTCCTCGCCCCAAGGCTGTCTGCCGCCGCGGCAGCCCTCGGACGGGTCCTCCCCAACGTGGGGGGACCGGGCGCAGCGTGCCGTCGACTTTATCAGACGGTGATAAAGTCGATGGCGCTGTACGGAGCCCCGATTTGGGCGGAGCGTCTCGCCCCCCGAACGATGGCCCTCCTGCGCAGGCCGCAGAGGGTCATTGCCACCCGGGCCGTGCGGGCCTACCGCACGGTCTCTCACGGGGCGGCCTGCGTTCTAGCGGGCTCGCCTCCGTGGGATGTCGAGGCACGCGTCCTTGCGGCCGTGCACCGACATCGGGTGGCAGCGAGGAGTCGGGGGGAGCGGCCCCTCCCGCAGGAGGTGGCGCGCGCGAGGCAACTGGCGCAGAGGGAGGCTCTCCGCCAGTGGGCCGAGACGCTCGCCCACCCAGCTGCCGGCCACTGGACGATCGAGGCCGTTCGTCCAGTGTTGGAGGAGTGGGTTGGGCGCCGGCGAGGCAGCCTCACCTACCGGATGGTGCAGATGATGACCGGGCACGGGTGCTTCGGACATTATCTGCATCATGTCGCACGGAGGGAGCAGACGCCGCAGTGTCACCATTGCGGCGCTCCCGACGACACTGCCGGGCACACCCTCTCGGAGTGCCCGGCCTGGCGACCCCAGCGCGATGCATTAGCCCTCGCGCTGGGCCTAGGTAGGGGTACGCCCGTCACGCTGGCCAGCGTCGCACGGGAGATGCTGACCAGCGCGGCGGCGTGGGAGGCTGTCGCCTCCTTCTGCGAGGACGTTATCTCGCAGAAGGAGGCTGCGGAGCGGGCGCGAGAGGATGACCCTCTCGCCGCACCGCTCCGGCGCAGGCGGTTGGGGAGGAGGAGGCGTGCGTTTCTCAACGCGCGCCAGCTCCCCTAGCAAGCTGGCGGTTGAAATGGCTCGGCCGGATGACCACCGGCCGAGAGATACTTTTCACCCCTAGCTTGGCCGTCTGGGGGGGTCGAATTTCTCAAGATACTTGTCGACCCCCTCCGTAGAGGTAAGCCCTGGCACCAGGCAACCCTCCAGGGGGCACAATCGGGGAATGGCCAACGCCGATCCCGATTGTGTCCCCACGGAGGTCTAAGTATCTAGAGAGTTTTTAGCCGGTAGTGGGTCTTCTACCCGAGTCCTGCATATCCAAGGGGTGGCCTAGTCAGCTGAATGCCCTTGTCGAATACCGTAAAGACTGTATTTTCTCTCTTGTAAAAAAAAAAAAAGGCTCGTGCCCCTCAGTGGGGACGTATATGAGCTGTGATGATGATGATAAACACAATAGCAAAATTTGAAAATAAAATCACATTATAACACTTTTTCTCAAACAAAATACTTAATGTTATAATAATAATAAGTCTTTATTTCAGGCACACAACCCATTGCAATAAAAATAAAATACAATAAAAAATAAAAATGCAAAAAAGTACTATACTATTCAAAAGAAATAGAGTCAATAAAAAAAATATAATAAAAAAAATATTCGGATAATTCAACATTAATTTCAGATAATATACACAATTACACACATTATTATTTACGGTTTGCGTTCTGGTGGACAGAGATCCAAAATCTATAGATAGGACAACACAAATTTTCGGACAGGCATTTTATTATTCTATTGTCCGATTTCCGTATTCTGTACCAAAAGGACGCAATACGGGATCGTACAACAGCAAAGAAATCGGGAACCCGTGCATCGGCGAACATGCCTGACGCGCTGCAAAATCTGGGTTTTCTCATAAGGATGCGAAATGCGTCATTATATTGCACCCTTATGGTGCCATGTGCCGCTCTTGTTTACCTTATCTAGAGCTGGCATGTGTACAGTTATAATAACCAAATCCATACAGATCAAATTCAAGAAGTTAATGAAGAAGTTAAAGAGATTCCATCAAACATTTATTGATAGAACGCTTATACGGGGCCTCTAATTTTTGAGGTCATTACAAAAACGTTTTCATTCCAATCTTTTCTATCCGTGACAGCGAAGGGGCCCCTAAAAAGGTACCAAAGTTACGTATTTAATTTAGCTGTACTACTAAAGATGTCTGTGTCAATATTGTTTATACAATATTCTGGTCGGTCTCCATATTTTCTATACTCCAAGGTTTTTGCACTAAGTATCAGATCCTGTTGAGATATTTTGCTTGTGAATGGAGTTTGCTCAGCGTTTCAAGCGTGCGGGTTAGCAGAAGTGGTTTAACTTGTCCAAGTAAAGTGAACGCTTACGTAACTTTATTTATGTTAGATATTAAGTGGTCTTGTGCTATGGCGTCCACTTGAAGAACCTAGTTCTTTATGTTTTAATATTGTCCAACATTCTTTTATATTTTAATGTTTATAATGAAGACTCTATACTAGTACTGCAATCTTTCTTTGAAGAGCTGATTGCATTGGCTTATGCACTCGGCTCACAGTTGCCAAAGTGAAGCTACGTTGACCGTGATCGGCTCCGTGATGGGTGATCAAAATGTAACATATCGAGCTTCTCTGTGCTTCGGAAGGCGTACTTCGCCAAGGGGTCCTACGCTTGATCTTGTCCCGATCTTCCGACAGAGAGTGCACTTGTGTTTGCGCAGACACTTTTGTTGTTGTGGCATTAATAATATAAACTTAAAATCAAAAACTTTTGTTTTTAATTATAATTATTCGCACATCTCCTTAAAAATATAATAAATCTCTGCCTGGTAACTGTGTAAGTTAGCACAGCTTGCTTGTGGCAGCTTCCTCAAGTATAAATTAATATAGCTTTCCGCTCGCGACTTCGCCCGCGTTATTTTTGTTTTCCCGTGGGATTTTTTCCCGTAAGAAAATTGCCCTATGTCCTTCCCCTAGTCTTGAACTACTAACTTTCATCAAAATCGGTTCAGTAGTTTCGAAGCCTATTCAATACAAACAAACAATCAAATCTTTCCTCTTTATAATATTAGTATAGATTCCTCATATGAAACCTTATGGAAATTACACTTATTCTTCATGGGTCGAACATTCGCTCGACTGACAAGCTGAAACCTGAACGAGAATATAATTACTGAAATAGGTAGAAGGTAGGTCACTGTTTTTGCTGCTAGGAGTATTCGTTAGTTAGACATTGTGGTATTACACATTTGGAACACTGTTTCATTTGTGGTTACTTAAACACTAAAGCGCTCAGTATTAAAATAGAATACCGTTCATACATATTATCTTTAGCGCACCTAAAAACAGTCCTGTATTTACATCGCTCTAAGCCTCCGTTTTAAATTGAATATTAAAATTTCACACGAACGAGAACAATTGTAATCGCATTATATCGCATTCAAATCACTGAACAGTTGTATTGTGGGTAGTTACAGCTTAATACCGTCGGAAACGGGTATCACGTTGGAAACATACGGGGTTTCACTGCGTTCAAAACAGATGCTGTATTTGTATCTTTTCTCGCAGTTAAATTAAGCATAGAACTATTTAATTCTCCAAGATTAAATTCACAATTTATGATAATAACGACAATGAATAACGATATATCTCTGAATTTCTTGCTGCGTGGATAATTTGATTTCATGAGAGGATCACACAGATTCTGTACACGCGCGGCAGTTGACGCCCCCACCTCCACCTCCATAATATTGCTCTCTATGTTCCCAGGCCTCCAGACTCTTCCGAAAGAGCGTTGCCCCGCGATCTACCCTCACCCAGGGCGGAGAGACCGTGACCCACCACCGTCACCACCACCATCACTAGCTACATCCCAACGACTAGGCGACCCACCCCTGACAAGACTTCGCTTGGACAGCCACTTGTAGTTAATGCAGGAGGTGTCCCGGGGCAATGTGCTTGTCGCTGGTGACGCCACCTCCTGACCAGTCCTCGTGGCGCTTTGGTTTGTAGTATTCCGCGGGACCCCACTTCTCACGTGCGTTACTCGCCAAAACAACACCACCACCGGACTTGACACTACCACCCCTATGAAGACCAATGACCTCCTTCTCCCACCACACTCCTCCGGTGCAGTATAAGCTACTCACCGGCGCTCGCTGGGTCTAGGGTAAGACCCAATCGCCTAGCGTGCATGACCGCGGAGGGGCGTGCCTCGATGATCCCGAAGTCGTATCACATGGGGGAGGGAGCAAGCTGCAGATGCCTAGAATACTTGACAACCACACTCGTACATGGCGGATGAACCCCTGACCCTTTATTCCTTATTTTATCGTCGACACAATCCAACAGTAAACAAATCCACGCTTGACCTCTCGACTGAATTGTAAATCTAACTTTTAATGACGGCGGCTGTGTCACGTGTACAGTATCTTTTGCGAGCCAAACTCGACAGTGCTCTTGAAAACGCCAGCGAGTAATCAGTAAGTGTAAGTTTCTGATACATAATATGTATCAAAAATTCGACCTTATGATCTGGAACTATCAGAAAACGCGGCGTTTCAGCGCGCAATAACTACAGTATCTTTTCAAACCTCACTATCGTAACCAACAAGCGCTCCAATAAAAACTAACACAGGCACCAGGCGATAAGACCGCCCCGATGCGCTGTTGTGGTGAATATTTTGTATTGCGGCGGAATAAGATGCCACACAATATCATATTAAGGGAGTCGGAACGGAAAATGTGGACACACGTACAGTGTGGAGCTGACTGCTTTTTAAATGGTTATTTGGATGAACCGGTATCTGTATAATATAGAACATAGACTAGCTTCAACCAGGGGACCTAGAAAGGCCGCATTGGCAGAATCATTATTATTATTATGATCATAATATGATTAGTATTTTGAACTGAGTACAATTCATTAAGCAAATTCTATTTGACAGCTTTGTTATTATTATTTTTTTATTGCTTTAGAAGGCAGACGAGCAAACGGCCCACCTGATGGAAAGTGGTAACCGCCGCCCATGGACTTGGACGAATGGACCAATATCAGGGACATAGCCAAGCTGCTGTCTACTTAAAATGTAATACTCTTCAAACCTCGCTTGAAAATAGACATGTTATAGCGCTCAAGAAACACAGCAGCAGGAAGTTCATTCCAAATGTACGTGGTAAAAACGAGCGCTGAAAGCGAACCGTGCTAGACGAAATTGCTTCCAGGTAGTAAGGATGAACTGTGCGGTGTACGGTGATGAAAAGGTGATGTTGGTACCAAGTCGAACAGTTCCTCGGAGCACTCACCGTTGAAAATTCGATAGAAGACACAGAGAGATCCAAAGTCCTTCCGTGACTCCAGTGACTCTCCAGTGAATGAGACCAGCAGATCGGAATCACCGATGATTCGAGCCGCCCGTCTTTGTAGGGAGTCAAATGGTTCAAGTTGGTATTTTGGGGCTCCTGCCCAGAGAATATGTGAGCAGTACTCCATATGCGGACGAACTTGAGCTTTGTAAAGAACAAGACGTTGATGTGGCGTGAAGTACCGCTTTGCTCTGTTCAGGACACCCAGCTTTTAGCTGTTACTAGTAGATTGGTCCCAATTGACACTTAAGAAATGCCCGATTATTATGAACCATTTTACGAGTATTCATACAAAGCTATCAAATAGAATAATTGCCTATGATGAATTGCAGTCCATTCATAATACGAATCATGTTATAATTGTGCCAATGCGGCCTTTTTAACTGACTTCGAAAAAGGAGGAGGTTCTATGTTCGACTGTATCTATTTTTTTTATGTATGTTCACCGATTACTCCGCCATTTGTAGACCGATTTTCAAAGTTCTTTTTAAATCGAATTAAAGTAATCGAAAGATTATACTCCCGAGGTGGTCCCATTGTCACCGTGTCGTGATCTGATGATGGGATCCGATGAAAATCGAGGGAAATCCTTGAATTTCAGAGGCACGTCCAACGTGTTTCATGTATTTGCTGAAGACGTTTAAGTATTTGCAACTGATAGTCATCAATAATGTTACTGAGTTGATGATGGAAGGTTTCTGGTAGGTTAGGAGTTCGGAAAAAAATATTTTAGTACTATTTAGAGCGAAAGACGTTTTATTTTAAGTTGTTCTGGTGTTTGCCTTGGCTGAAATTCTAAAACGCATGTATTATAAACTAAAAAGACTGAAATTTTTTTACAAAAAAATAAAACCGACTTCAAAAACACCAAAAAGTCATTAATAATTTTAGAATACATACAACATCATAGTTTTATATTGAAATCGGTGCCAAGCAATGATCACCTGGAAAGTCTTAAAAAATGAAAAGAACAATTAATTAATATACCTACTTAGTTAATTTGGCACCGACATCAATATAAAACTGATGTTGTATTTATTCTAAAATTATTAATGACTTTTTGGTGTTTTTTTAGGTCCACTGTACACAATTACACATCCTACTACTACAAAATAGATAATAGTACCCACTACTGAACGCGACTTCGTGGAGTCGCTACTGCGATTTGAATTGACCCTAACCTTTTAATTATTCCGTACCTCAAAAGAAAAAAAACGGAACCTTTATAAAATCATTCTGAAGACCGTAAATATGAATTAAACATACATAACATACATAAGAGTATACGAGTACTTAAAATTAGTTAGGAACCCTCCTCGGTACGCTAGTTCAACTTTCACTTGGCCAGATTTTAGGGTTCCGCACGACAAATAGAAAAAAAACTAGTGATGTACCGACTAGTCCGAAAAGCCGACTAATCGGGTATATTTGTAGTTGGCGGCTAGTCGAAGACTGGTCTGGTCATTTTTACTCGTATTTATATGCCTTAAAATTAAAAAAAGAGGGTAATGGATATGAAATTAAAATCTATTTTTATTTTTTATTAGAGAATCAGTTTAAGAGTAAAATTAATTGATTATACTTTGATTTCCTTTTTACTAATTAAGACACCGAGACACAATGATAGCTGGTGGCGATCTTTGCCGATGTCATCCGAACTCAACCGAATGCAGTGATCGGCTAAGCCGACTAGGCGGCCATTTGCAGTCGGCTATTCGGCCAAAGTCATAGTCTGCCCATCTCAAAAAAAATATAACCCTTTCCTTGCAATCGGGTAAAAATGGAACCCTTATAGGATCACTGGCGTGTCTGTCTGTCCGTTCGACTGTCACAGCCAAATTGCTCTGAAACCACTAGACCGACTGAGTTGCAATTTCGCATACGTATGTAAGTCGGTGACCCAACGACGTACGTACAACGTAAATAAATGAAATTAAGACATGGGGGGTAACTTAGGTAAGGTGGTGACAGCTAGCCAGGACGGCTCAGAAGCCCCACCACCAACCAAACCAAGCAGAAGAGTTTACCATAGGTAATCGAGACCAAGGTCTGCCTAATTGTAGCAAGACCAAGGCTGCTCTATTATAGCAAGAGTCTTTGCATGATTGATGTGCACTAATCCGTACAGGAGGTGGTAAGCCATTCCAAATTTTCGCGGCGGGGAATTTAAAACAACCCATTCCACTGGGTTTTGTAAATACAGGTTGAGCAAGCAAATAAATTGTCGATAGGTTTGAACGAAGTGCAATTCGTTATTTGACTGTACATCTGCCGTTTCAAGAATCTGCCATTTCCAGAATCTGCCGTTTACATAATCTGCCATTTCCAGAATCTGTTATTTACCGAAAAAATTAAATATTGCATGGGTCAAACTTGGTGTTGATCTAGGACTCGGTCTTGCAGCAAGAGTCTCGCAAGACCAAGACCGATTTTAGGCAACACAAATCGAACCCTAGACCTCCACATCAATATCGGGTGGTCTTAAATACTATACTTGCCATGAAGGCGGTTAAACTAACTTGAGAACATTAGAAATCTTGTGCATAACGCTTTATCCTCGAACTGAATCATGACTTTGTTCTCTTGACAAACTTTTATGACGCCACAAATCACCGGAATTAGATCACAGAGCCGGCACAGCCAACGTTTCACGTTATCGCGCTCACGACGGGCACAAATGTAGTCTAGTTTCATGAAACTCGCATGAAATCGCCGCCGAGCTCAGTAAAGCTCTGGATACGACTTTTCGCGCGCCAATGGAATGGAGTTAGGGCTTCGCGGAGGCATTCGTTAGCGGGCCCCAAGTATGCGGCGCGACATAAGAAAATACTTTAGCTGGCATTTCTGGGCGTTCATTTCGTGAGACTAGCAATGCTTCTGAGCTAACTTCAGACATCAAGACAGACGGCGTCTTATATCATACATGTGTTATAATTATGTAAGTATAAAAACGATAGCACACGGCTTATTTTAAAAGCGCAGACGACGCGCTTATGACGCTCATATACGCGCTTCAAACGAGATTAGAGCGCAACCTTGCAACCTATGCGCACGGAGCGGTTGTGAAACGCGCCTCGGCGCCTCTACTGCTCGTATACGCGTATCTTCCACTAGTGTTGAAGTAGGGAAATTACTTTCGCGAGGCGGTTGGGGAGGAGGAGGCAAGCGTTCCTGGATGCGCGCCACCAACTTCCCTAACAAGCTGGGGATTGAAACGGCCCGGCCGGCTGACTACTGGTCGGCAGACACTTTTCACCCCTGGCTTGGCCGTCTGGGGGGTCGAATTCTAGCATACTTGTCGACCCCCCGTAGAGGTAAGTCCTGGCGCAAGCGCCAGGCAACCCTCCAGGGGGCGCAATCGGGGAATGGCTAACGCCGATCCCGATTGTATCTCTACGGAGGTAGAAGTATCTGGAGGGGTTTTAGCCAGGTATGGGGTTTACCCGAGTCCGGCATATCCTTGGGGTGGCCTCGTCAGTCGGCCCCTTGTCGGATCCGTAAGAAGGATTTTCCCCCTTAAAAATATAGGGAAATTACTTTCCCGGCCGTCACATTTTCAATTTTTCGCTTTTCTTACAATCTTGGCCATACTCAATCAGTAGGTCCAGTACCAACACAATTTAATATTTCAATAACGACGGCAGAAAAAAATGCCCCTGGATCGAACAGTAAAACTTCGCAATCGGACCACGGGAAATAAAGGAATCATTTCTATACATTCTCAAAAAGTCAGGTCTAAAATAAAATGACCATTATTCTACATTTACCAATCAAGTAGTAACATTGTTTTTCGAATATCTAATCTATATAGATCTACACCCAATCTATATAAATAAAAATCAATGTATTACTATGTTTGTTTGTCCGCTATGCGTCCCGAAACCATTCATCAGATTGTAATGAAACTTTGGTAGGGTGTTGTGGGGACGCCCGTGAGGGTTCCTAGCAAAAAAAATGGCATTTACGTGGCATTGCAACGCATGCCGGGCACAGCTAGTAATATATAAAGATAAATTCGGGATTCGGCGTGAAAAGTGAACTTAGAGCGATAGCACACGGCATTTTTAAGAGCGCAGACGACGCGCGTTTTAGGTACGAGCGTTTTCGCCGCCGTAGATTCTGATTCTTGCGTTTGTATTGATGATACAAACGCGCGTATGAAGCAATGCAAATGCGCGTACAAAGGGAGCGGAGGAAGGGCAGAGGGGCGCGTGCTCACGCCACCGCATCTTTACAACTGAAGAAGAGGAGTCTCTAATTAAAAGGCGGAAGCTACGAGCGACTATAGGACGCCCGTTATCGATATTTAATATCGATTATAACAGCAATTTTAATATTTGAAATATTTTGAAAACCTAAAAATAATTATTACATTCATTATACCTATTAGTACGGTAGGAATGAATAGTACTAACTAAGAAATAGAAACATAATTAGGAGATTGAAATTTCAGAGAAATATAGATTACAGGCTAAACACGCTATTTTTTTTCTTAAAATTGGCGAAAATCATAGTTATCAAAAAAAAGGTAGACAAATTTTTAGAAAAAGTAAAAAAAAAACTAAGAAAATATTCAACAGATTTTTGTATGGACATACATTTTTTATATTTGCTATTCTTTAATTAACTAAACTAATTTCTTATTCTTAGACAGCCAACAAAAGCCATCATATCATCAAATCCTTATTAATATTGTGTAAATGAAAGTAAGCTACGCTAGCTATTACGCTTTCACGCATAAGCCACTGATCCAATTGTAGGTGTTGTCTAATTTTCAACTTTGTTGCCGTAACTTTCAGTGTAGTTGTTATTCGAAAATAAGATTGATATTATTGTGTGACATTTTGAGAGAAAACTGTGGTGTCTATCTGAAATTCACCTACTAATTCGTCACATTTACTTAAATTTAAGACGTTACTTGACAATACGCATAAGACAAACAATGACGACCGATTCATAAAGAATTTTACTTATTGTTTTGTATACATATAAAAGGTCGGCTCAAATAAACGTCTCTTCTAGATATTAATTGCTTGTAAGCGACGCCAGCCGTGAACATAGCGTTGCTGTGTGTAATTCGAGACGAATTTCGGCGGATTTGCATACAAATAACAAGCTTAAAGCTTGTTTTCTGGACTCCATGAAGATCCAATATTTACTAGAGTTTAGCGAATCCTTACGGGCGCTTAACGGGAGAGACCTATTCAATATGCAAAGTAGAAGATCACACAATAATGGAACTATTCGGAGATTCAAAGATTTTAGAATTGTAAGCGTAAATACTCAAAGCGTAATTGTAATCAAAGTTATGTTTCGTAAGTTGTATGGCGATTAACCGTCTTATTAGTGGAAGGTCTAAGGATTATTTTCAGTTAATTGTCGTCTGTTCTTGACATGGACTTATTAATCAAACTTTAATATAGTTCATTATAAAAGAACCTTTCTTGACAATATAAACTACATTATTAAAAACAAACCAAGAACAGGACACTATCTGCAATATCTATTTCGATATGCGTTATCTTCTGACCACCTGATATTTGTCTTAGTTATTATTGGTTGTTGTATTAAAACCTATTTAATTTCGTGTATTGATAACGTAATACTTGACAAGCCATTAGACTCTCGAGAAGCCACTAAACTTGCGACTACACACAATTTATGTCGATGAATATACAAGTTAGCAGACAAGTACTGTCCACCTGATGGTAAGTAGTTTTAGTCGTCTATAAAGTATCCGTATTACTGCTAGTAGTATTGGTAGTAATACGAACAACAAAGCGCTTTTCCACAATAATGCTTATTTCGAATTATAACTTTCAAGGTGATGGTTTTGATGTAGTAACAAGTAAAATTATTTAAAAATACTTTTTTTATAAAAGCTTTTACATCATTATGATATTGCATTGTCATGCGATATACCTACATATGCATGCAAAATTTCAGCTCAATCGGAGACCGGGAAGTGGGTCAAATTTAACTTGCAATATTTCATGACACCGGACAGGTGAAAGTAAATAAAAGCTTGTAATAAAATGGCAAATTTTAATTCCTTCTAACAACTTACTACTACAGTAGTAAGTCAGGAAATAAATCTATCAGTAGTACTAGTGGCAGTAGTATTAGCAGTAACCCGAGCAACAAAGGGTTTTCACAATGAAGAGTATTTAGAAAACTTTTAAGGTATGGCACAGCCAGCCCGTCGCGTCGGCGTATAAATTCGCCTGATTCATTTCCACGGTCAAGACAAACTTCATTTCCTTTTTTCCTCATCCTTTCTGATTACAGCGATTTACATATTTTTCTTTTACTTCATCAAAAACAAAATTATTGTTGCCCGTGATTTCGTTACAAATATACACTTGTTGCGACGTCGCTCTATTTTTAATGTCGTTTTAGCGAAACGATATAAAGAATTGCTAAGTAATAATAAAATGTATTTAGACAGCACCAACAGTTCCATAGTACTTACATATTTTCATGCACTTTCAGAAAGAGCAGTGTTAAATATACCGTGCAGAATACCTATACTCCAAACTCCCAAACTAGGATATCCCTGTATCTTGGGAACTAGTGATTCCTCTACAAGTTCAAAGGATTACATTCATATCCTATTACTAACATTAACAACTTAAATACTACATTTATTAAAACTAATTTACCAACACTATGGAATTTACTAATTGTGTGTGATTACGAGTGTGCGTGTGTGTGTTTGTGTAAGTGAGGTATGTACGAGTAAGTTAGTGTAAATAAGAGTGCCGAACTACGAACCCATATGGAATATATAACTATTTTTATAAGCAATTTATTTCACTAGGCTTTCTGTTTTCTGGTAGGAAAGTTTTAGAAGCAGCTGCTGAAATAACATTGGCACAGTTAGAAGTTCCAGCGCTTCGCTAGCTGATAGAGCCTTTTTAGCCGGAGTTCGTTCGTTTATCTAAAATATTATAAAGAGGAAGATTTGATTGTTTGTTCGTATTGAATAGGCTTCGAAACTACTGAACCGATTTGATGAAAGTTGGTATAGGGATAGTTCGAGACCAGGGGAAGGACATAGGGCAATTTTCCTACGGGAAAAAAAATCCCACGGGAAAACAAAATAAATGCGGGCGAAGTCCCGAACGGAAAGCTAATTTATTATATTTTTAGCGTGAACCAAATTTGGTAGCGCTTATGTGCTAATGTTTCCGTCCGTCCGTCTGCCCGTGATTTAGGCGTGAAAGCGTAACAAACAAAATCACTTTCGCATTTATAATAATTTATAAAATTAGTTTGTATAAGAAGGGATTAAGAGACCTCACGCATATGATAGCCAAGACCACGAACAGTGGTCGCATATAGAACCATAATATGAACGGTCGCGCAATTAGTCGCAGCGACCAGCGGCCACGAACAATGGCCGTCACCAGTGGTCGTGGTCGTGACCCGTCTAGTGCGCGAGGTCTGTAAAAGCTTTACCGACTTATGGACACGACACGGCAAATACAGAAAGAATGAAGCTAAGTTGTAAGATGTTGGTGGTTGGTAAAGGAGCACCCCCCATCTGGCACCCCTGATGAAGTACTCGAAAATCAATGGCTGCTCAATTTTATTCATACCATTAAGCAGCATTGGCTAGATCGGCATTCTTACGGTTCCGTACCTTATACCACGGCTCCACCTGCGTCCTTGCGCGTTATCACACGGGATAATTTTGACACTACACATTTGTTCACGCTCGAGGAAGAGCGAGTGGCAACACTGCATTGTGGTCTGTGCAGTGAGAGCCTTTTTGGCGGCCGGCCGCATGTAACATGTCAGTCGAGTCGGGTCGAAATGTCATGACGTTGTTAGAGGTTATGTCCGGGCATCAATAAAACATAATATAATTTAAGATATAACAAATAGTATTGCGCGGCGCACCAAGTGATTGTTGGTGCGAGGTTCCGCCAAGTTTTAGTGTCGGGGAATAGTGTATCAAGCTTTGTGTTCGTTAATGAGTTCGGGTATTGGTGGCCTAATAGGCAAGTGTACCATCCGGTTCGGTCAGACAGCAGAACTTCAGGAGCCGCGACTTCTTTCGAGCTAGCTCAGGAAGTCCACCGGCTACATACGGAGACCAATCGGATCCAAGGTAAGTAATACCAATTTTCTAAGAGCTGGTATTCGGTGAATAAAAATCAGCAACCCAGAAGTCGATGAATCGCCGACGTGGTGGTGTCTACCTTGGGCACCACCAACATTAATGTGGCCAACAGCGTAATGCGTTAATTTTTATGCGGCATTGTAAGTAGTGTTAGACGTTAATAGCTTTTGTATCAAACTCCGCAGGTGTGGCCAGTGTTTAGCCGTTATTTTGAATGCATTCAATACTGCGTGATGGGAGAAAACAAGTAAAAAGGAAAGTAAATTGGGACCGGCCTGGTGCGAACCAGTCGCCCTGCGTGCTAGATCGAATAGATGCTCTTCCTGATTCCCTTCATGTTTCTTCTCCGTGTAAATATATGTGATGATGCACGATACGTGAATAGAATAGTACGTATATCGCGGCTGATCGGTACCTCGACGATAGGTTCGCGTTTGGAGAGTTGAGATGCTGAACCCAAGTAACTGATCGGAAGTCTGGCAGTGAAGTGACGAGACGTGAATAAGTCCCAATAATTATAGGATTAGGGTAGGTAGGGAAATACAGTGATAATTAATTATTTACCCTCAATATGAAATGTTGATTGCGATTCCGTTATACGCATATTTACGCACCACTGTCTATTTACGACGCACGCAGGCATTAACATTAACATTTACGCAGGTGGAGCTCAAGCAATAGAAGAACCCATCCAAATGTTAGTTGGACTCAGGCACTGAGGGTCCGTACAAACTTATCTAACTATGTATTTTCCGAACTACTTACATATTAACGGTTTTCTTTTTTTCTTAGCACGCACTCTAACACTCGTATCTATAGTCAAGTCAAAGTAATTACTTAAGTAAAAGTCGTTACTTAAGTTGTGATTTTTATACAATAAGTACTATGACAATAATAAAATTGTCTTATTATTGCGTTCAGTGGCGCAGTAGTTCGCGTGTCCGGCCTGTGATAGTGGCGTTTACGCTTTCGCAATAGTCCGTCACGAGATGGGTGACCAAAAACTTACACTCGTATCTATAGTCAAGTCCAAGTAGTTAATTGAGTACAAGTCGTTACTTAAGTTGTAATTTAAAAAAAAAGGACTGTGATAATAAAAAAATTGTCTTATTCTTGCGTTCGGTGGCTCAATAGTTCGCGCGTCCGGCCTGTGATAATGGCGATTACGCCTTCGCAAGGGTCCGTCACGAGATGGCTGACCAAAAACTTAGTATCTCGAGCTCCTCCGTCTTTCAAAAGGCTAGTTAAGCCGTTGCTCCCAGGTGTATTTGCAATCGTTAAAATGCACCAACCTGCACTAGTTGAAAAGCATATCTTTCTTCACTTTATTCAAATTCTCGTTTATTGTATAAAAATCACAACTTAAGTAACGACTTTTACTCAAGTAATTACTTTGACTTGACTATAGATACGAGTGTTAGTACCTATCTCGAGCTCCTCCATCTTTCAAAAGGTTAATTAAGCTGTTGCTCCCAGGTGTATTTGCAATCGTTTAAATGCACCAACCTGCACAAGGTGATAAGCATAACTTTCTTCACTTCATTCAAATTCTCGTTTAATGTATAAAAATCACAACTTAAGTAACGACTTATACTCAAGTAGTTACTTTGACTTTCTATAGACACTTTCTATAGATACGAGTGTTAGATATTGCTTCTTGCCGAATTTCATGCTTCGATGAAATTTATATTGGGAACGGGAAGTACCTTCTGATTCCCTTGTGAAATCGATAAATATGCGAAATTAGGTGACATAAACGGTTATTCTTTGATCGCTCTAACTGACAAGTTTGATTTTTTACGGCTTAGAAGCAATGAACGCACTACATTGGTCGAATTTACTGTTCAGCTCCGGTCGGGCTGTGGTTTGTTAGAGGAATTGGCCTGATCTCATGGGATTGCAATCGGAAACATTAAGAAGGCGTAAACCGTATTGGAAATGGCAAGTGGCATTCGAGTAGCGAGCAGAGCAAACAGGGAATCATTAGCGTGAACAAGCGGGTTTTAATTCACGAGAAACTCTATGGTGTCTACGAAATAATTTTGTCGTCGGATCTGTCCTCAAACTTTTTTATTTCAGTAGGTATAATGTTCGAAATTTTCTATATAAGAAGATCTTTTTTATATGAGGAGGTCGGTAGCGTAGTGGTCCGAACGCTTTGGTTTAGATACTGAAACAAAGCAACCTTCGCCATGGTTGGACCCTGGATGGGTGACCAAAACTTTGTGATCTCGATTTCGTCTATGCTTCGAAAGACACGTTAAGCCGTTAGTCCAACCGTTCTATTGCAACCGTTTATACCCATCAATCAGCTTTTGGCCAGCGTGGTGGTATTATGGTTCATACTCCTCATTTGTTTCTGTTATGTAGGAAGGCCTATGGACAGTAGTGGGACGTACGAGTATATAGGTTGTGATGATGAGTGAGGAAGGGGCGAAAAGGGTAAGTGGAAGTTTGTATGGGAATCAATAACCTCTGAACTGATTAAGATTATATTTGGTATAGAGATAGTTTGAATTGTGGGCAAAGAAAAATTAAGATAAATTAATTACTAATTCTACATGGACGAAGTAGCAGGCAAAATCTAGTATAGTATAAAATCTATGAAGTGTTGAACAGGTGTGTTTTGTTTTCGTATTTTTTTATATTTGTCTGATCAAGTCAACCTCCTATGAATTAATTTCAGGTAAATTTAGTTTCGAGGTGAGTTAAAAAGGCACTACAATCGTTTTATTATCATGGTTACCCCAGCGGCTTACGAATCTTAGCACAATTTTTAGTTTCCAAGATAAGTGTCAATTTGGAGACTTAAGTCCTTTTCTTGTACAAGTAGTAAGTCCCTTGCTTCAGTACTTGAGTTGAGTAACGTTTTGCATACATAGAATCATAATAGAACGATGTTAAAATGTCAACTTGTATTGTACTCAGTATTTTAATATTAGAATTAGAAGATCATTAAATACACCGATGTCTACGAGGCCAACGACCAAGATACCAAGCCATAAAAAAAAAAAAACTGCTCTTGTCAATTTTGACACATTCTCCATTCTGTAAAATTTTTAATTGTTGGTTTTAATACAGATTCCGATTTCAAATAATTTTCTAGTTTTATTCTCATTGCTGGTAATATTTTAGTGGACAAATTGGTCCTTCGAGCCGGATTTAATGGGTGCGGTTATAGTTTAGTGCAGTAAATAGTGTTTGTAATTGTGAATTACAAAGTGAAATATTGGATTGCAATATAGACCGGTAACCGTGAGTAAAGTGAAAATACGAACATTTCAAGTACATTTTACAATTAATTCAATTGAGAACTGAACAATTTGCGATATAATACTAATAATATACATTAATGTGAAGGCTGAACTACAGAAACAAATCGGCGTCATAACCTCGCAGATTTTATAATTTACCCACTTTATTTGGCAACTGGTTTGATATAAAATATTAACGTATTTATTTGATTTGTGCTACAATATGGATGCAGCAAACCAATTATTAAGTCTCCAAGAGGATAGATTTGAGTCAATAAAAAAATCTCAAATAAATTATGGGAAAACACCAAAGTCTAGAATAACTATTAGCTATTTACAAACGCGCTTGGAAAACTTAGAGTCTGCATGGCAATCGTTTCGAAATACACACGAACAAATAATAAATTTAATAACAAAACCATCAAGAAGTGCCTTAAATTATTTTAACACTGACATGTTAGAGACATGTGAAGAGATTTATATAGCATATAAAAGTGATTTGAAAACAAAAATCAATGAGATATCTATTGCTGCACCTATACCTGCCTCATTGGAACACAAAACAGCCACCGAAATAAAATTGCCAACAATAAATATACCCCAATTTTCTGGCAAATACACTGACTGGCCGTCTTTTCATGATTTATTCAATTCAATTATTCATACCAATAACTCAATCGACAATGTACAAAAGCTTCACTATTTGAAGTCGAGTTTGTCAGGGGAAGCTGAACAACTGCTACGAACAGTTCCAGTTACCAGTAAAAATTATGCACAAGCCTGGGAAATCCTAAGGAATAGGTATAATAATAAGAGATATATTTCAAATTGTATTTTCAAAAAACTATTCAGCATAAGAAACATGGTATCAGAATCTGCTTCTTTAACAAAACATTTACTTGATACAACGGTGGAGTGCTTGACATCTTTAAAAAATCTAGGATTGCCTACCGAATCATGGGACGCTGTTATTATTTATATGACAGTATCAAAATTAGACTCTGAAACTCATAGGTTATGGGAACAGCATATTTCAACAGAAAGAAATGAATTTCCTTCCTTTGACACTCTGAAAGAATTCTTGGAAATAAGGTTCAAATCTTTAGAGATGACAGAATACACACCTAAATCATATAAATCTAAAGCCTTCCATACATCGTTAGAGGTCTCACATCCCACTTGTTCATTCTGTTAAGAAGCTCATTACATTTTTCAGTGCAAGCAGTTTTCAAAATTGAAATATAAAGATAGACATGAATTTGTACAAACCAAAAATCTCTGTTTCAATTGTCTTATACCCAATCACTCTGTAAGTAAATGTATGAGGAAGACGTCTTGTCGAGTATGCCATAAAAAACATCACTCACTTTTACACCCAGAGAAAATTGAAGAATCTGTAAAGGAAGATTGTCATAAAACCAGTGAAAACATAGTATCACATTTTGTAAAACAACCTGGTCAAGTACTGCTCGCCACCGCACTTTTAGATGCGACTTCACGTCAGGGGCAAACACATGTCTACCGTGCTCTCATTGACCAGGGATCACAAGCCTCGTTCGTCACAGAAGATTTAGTTCAAACATTAGGTTTGAAAAGAATGAAAGTCAGCGGCGTGGTTTCAGGATTAAATGAAGGCAAACAGCTTTACACTAAATATATGGTGGAAGTTCAACTACAGTCAAGATACAAATCAACCTTCTCAATCCTAGTCAAAGCGTACATATTGAAATCAATTACAACTTACTTACCACAACAAACAGTGACAGTTTCTAGTTGGCCAGAGCTGGAGAAGTTAAGTTTAGCAGATCCGACATACAACACCCCAAGCAACGTACATATTCTGTTAGGGGCTGAAATACACAGCAAAATCATAGAAGCTGGATTGTTAAAGAGTCAGTCTGGAGTTATAGCACAGAAAACACAGCTGAGCTGGATTCTTTCTGGTGATACTAGCACAACACAACCTGTAAAGCAAAACATTATTAGCATGCATACATGCGTGTGTGAAAATGAATTACTTCGAAAGTTTTGGGAAATTGAAAATGAAGTACTTAACTGTGAAAGAAAACTTTCAAGAGAAGAGCAACTATGTGAAAACATATATAAACCAGGGATTGAAAAGGTTCCTAGAATACCGGTACAGAACCGGTATTTAACGGTTTCGGTGCTAGAACCAGAACCGGAACCGGAACCCAAACAAGAACCTTTAAGAACCCTTTTATACCGGTTCTTGACAAATTAAGTCCGTACTAGTCGGACTTCAATAGGAACGATACCGAGGTGCAGGTGCGTCGTCGGCGGCCGACGACGGGAGTGGGGAGAGAGAGGGAATAAAAAATAAAGTACCTATTTTTATTACGTCTTATACATTGTAAAAACCTCGCGATTTTAATTCTTATAACTGTCAGTGAAATTAATAATATATAATATAAGTAATATAATATTCTGTTTATTTTAATTTTATATGTTAGTTTTATTGGGTCATTACTGACTGACTCTACAATACTTTATACCAACTATAGCAAAATAGACTACTTCTTTAATTTTAATTATTTACTATTTTACGGCGAGCATCAACTTTATGTTCATTTCAATTGCAGACGAAAACGTTACCGTGTAGGTATATTATATGGATGGGTACCTCAGCCTCTGCCCCCGCGCCTTCCACTCAGCCTACCCTGCCCCGCACGCGGACTGGCTACGCGGGCTACGGCCCGAGAACACTAGGGCAAACCCCAGACGGACGGCCTTTACGGCGGCGTGCACGGGACCAACCGCACACGCAGGCCTCCACTACAGGGTCATTAGACGGGCATCGCCTGTGCGAATGCCCGCCTTCTCCTGCCTATCCGTCTGCGAGAGATGGGAGCGGCTTGAGGATCTACCTCCCGCTCCCTCTCCGCGGCCTCCTTCTGCGAGATGACGTCCTCGCAGAAGGAGGCGACAGCCCCCCATTCCGCCTCGCAGCGGAGCATGGCCACGACTATGCTCGGCAGCGAGAGGTTTCCACCTCCCAGCGCAGCGTTGAGTTCGATGCGCTGGCGGCGCCAATCCGGGCACACCAATAGAGTATGCTTAGCAGTGTCGGGAGCGTCGCAGTGATGACACTGCAGTATTTCCTCCCGACGGGCGACCCGATGCAGGAAGTGACCGAAGCAGCCATGCCCGGTCAGTACCTGCACCATGCGGAATGTGAAGCTGCCAATATGCCTTCGAATGGATGCATGCATCGACATCCTACGGCGTTTGGTCCGCAAGAACGCAGGCCGCGCCGTGGATGACCGTGCGATAAGCTCGCATGGCCCGGGTCGCTATGACCCACTGCGGATGTCGCAGCAGGGCCATCGACCTTATCACCCCGTGATAGAGCCGACGACACGCCGATCCTGGGCCTGCCACATTAGGGAGGACCCGCCCAAGTGCGGCTGCGGCGACGCACAGCCGTGGAGCAAGGAGCATAAAATGCTCCTCGAAACTCCATCGGGGGTCCAGAACCAGGACGAGGTACTTGAGATGCGCCTCGACTGGTATGCTAACCCCTTCCACTCGGACTCGGAGCCTCATGTGAAAACTCCTCGCGAGGAAACTCATGGCCCTCGTTTTTTCAAGGGCCACATCCAAACCCAAGAGGCGGATGCGTCGGACAACCAAAGACGTGCCGACCGACGCAAGGTGGGCCTCCTCCTCCGTTTTAGCTCTCGCCGCAACGAGCATGACTTCGGCGGAGCAGACGACCTCCGTTCGTGGCAGGAGACCGCCTGGCAGAACCAACCCAATTGTACCCCATGTTCCATAGTAGAGGATCTAGTACGGAACCTTGGGGTACACCTGCCGCCATTGCCCACGTATGGACGCGACCATCCGGCCCCTCGTAGAGAACTGACCTGCCTTCCGCGTAGCTGTCCACGAGGGCGCGGAGGTACGGAGGCACCAATGTTGCTTAACCCTAGCAATTGTTTGCTGAGAGCACACGCCAATACCTATCAGGTTAATGTAACCTGGTTGTAGCAATAGTCATAGTCATATTTTTTTTCAATGTAGGCTTTAAAAGCACTTATTGACGTCATTAAAACAAAAACGAACATGAGTTTGAAACTTTGTTAAAAAAACGACTACCTCAGTAAAAAAAAACTATTACTAGTTAAAACTATCGCCTGTATTAACTGCATTAACATGTAAAATTCATTGCCAAGGATGTTTGTCTTCGACGAAGTCTTGTAACCTATAATATGCTTTAGCAATTAATTTTGTTTTAATTTGTTGTTTAAATTGTGTATCCCTCATAATTAAGAGTTCGTCAGGTATTTTATTGTAATAACCTTACGCTATTCCCTATAAATGAATTTTTACTCTTTGCATGTCGTAGATCCGGGACCACTAATTAATTTTTGCTCCTAGTATTCAAATCCCTAACGTCACAATTCTTTTTAAAGGTATGTATATTTTTGCGGATATACATAATATTTTCATAAATGTAGAGAGACGGAAATGTCAGAATATCAATTTCTCTGAATTTATTTCTTAAGGAGTCACGAGGCTTCATTTTATAAATAAATCCAACAGCTGGTTTCTGTAATATAAAATTTTTTTCGACGTCAGCTGCAGATCCCCACAGTAAAACACCGTATGACATGACACTATGAAAATACGCAAAGTAAACCAATCTTGCAGTCGTCTCATCTGTTAAGTTCCTAATTATTTTTACAGCATATGCAGCCCAACTCAATTTATTTGCCAAAATTACTAAATGTGGCTTCCATTGTAATTTGGAGTCAACATTTATACGCAGGTTCAGCCTCATATGGAATACTGTTCTCATCTTTGGGCAGGGTCACCCCAATACCAGCTTCTCCCACTGGACCGCATTCAGCGGAGAGCGACTCGAATCGTCAACTGCCAGGAAATTTCTAATCGGCTTGATACCTTGGCGCTGCGTAGAGATGTCGCCTCACTATGCATCTTCTATCGCATATATTACGGGGAATGCTCCGAGGAATTGTTCGGTCTCATACCTGCCGCCTCTTTCCGCCATCGTTCCACGCGACAAAAAATCCATGCCCATCACTTAGATGGTTGGCAGTCTACAACTGTGCGTTTTTCTCGCAGTTTCCTGCCTCGTACAGTCAAATTTTGAATGAATTGTCACCTTCGGTATTTCCGGACCGATACGACCTTCAAACTTTCAAGAAAAGAGCGTATTCCTACCTTAAAGGCCGGCAACGCACTTGTAACTCCTCTGGGGTTGCGGGTGTCCATGGGCGACGGTAATTACTTACCATCAGGTGATACGTTTGCTCGTTTGCCCCCTATCCCATAAAAAAAATACCCAAGAAAGTAGTATTATCAACTATTTCTAAATTATTTCCGTGCAGTTCAACATTTATGGGGTTATTTTTTGTATTTGGAGGTAGGAATCTAAGACATTTTGTTTTCTTTGCGTTAAAAACCAAATTATTTGACGAAAACCAATGAGAGACTTCTTTTAGAGTGTTATTTATATGCATTTTACTATGTTTGGCATTTAATCTATCTGAAGAAAAAATCAACGAAGTATCGTCTGCAAATAATACGATATCCGACATATCCTTCACCATGAAAGGAAGGTCATTTATATAAACAAGGAATAAAAATGGCCCAAGAATCGATCCTTGTGGTACTCCCATTTCAACCAATGAACCATCCGAGAGAACCCCCTTTATCCCAATTTTTTGCATTCTATTCGAAAGATACGATTTTATCACTTCCAAAGCAACACCACAAATACCGTAATAATTTTATTTTCGAATTAAAATCTCATGATCAACGCAGTCGAACGCCTTGGAAAGGTCACAAAATATTCCTACCGAGTCACACCTCTTTTCCCAATTTAAAAAATATTATTTATTAATTTAGCCTCTGCATCCGTAGTTGATAGACCTTTTGTAAATCCAAATTGATTTTTTGAATTGAGAATAAATTATTCGTTCAAATATTTTACTTAATACAGGTAGCACAGATAATAATAATAATAATAATAATAAAAATCTTTATTTCTCTCTCAACACAATTTTTAAACTACAGTTTTATAGAATGAACTTAAATTTTCCTTCAAATTTTTCTTTCTTAAAAAATTAATACAATTTTTTTTTATTATTATTTAAGTAACACAGTTACGAGAGACTGGTGCCTGAACTAGGCAGAAGCCTGTGTCTCAGTGCACCAGGGCCCTCCCACCTGTAAGTTGGTCGTACATGACTACCATTCGTTTGAAGAATGCTGAAAAATCAATAAACCCAAACCAAGACCCAAACTGAAGCAACCTACTTAAAGTTAACATTATTGGAATGGATTTCTAAATGTAGAATTATGGACTAGATTTACATAGTTTGGAAAAGTTATATGGATAGCATGTCAACATACCTTTTTTATCTAATTGTGATTAATAGTTTTTCTGTATTATCATAATTTAAGTTTAACAGGTAGTTTATTATGGTACTTTTACAGTGGTGTTTATTAAGAGTAGCGATGTTGAGTTCCTTGTGTAGTTTGTTATACATAAATGGACCTAAAAAACAGAAAAAGTGGTGAGCATAGCGAGTATTATACATGGAAGTGCTAGCCACAAGATATTTACGGCGAGAGTGTGCGGGATAATGGGAAAGGTCAATGTGCTGATGCTGTTTTAAAATAGTATAGAGGATATAGAGCTGACGAACAGTAAGTAATTGACAATATTGGTAGAGGTCGAATGTTGGGAAACGGTATGGAAGAAATGCACACAATTTTAGGAGTGCTCTCTGGGCTCTTTCTAACCTGATCATGTGGGTCTTTGCAGCGCCTCCCCAAGAGGTGATACAATAGATGATAAGCGACTGACAAAGGGCGACATACACTGACTTCACTGTTTCAAGGTCAGTCAAATCTCGTAGGTTTTTAAAAACATACATCAGCTTGCGTAGTCTGCCTGCTGTCAGGTTTATATGGGCCAGAAAGGACAGTTTGTCGTCAATCAAAATTCCCAGGTATTTAACGGTTTCCACTTTATTTAAATTTGGACATGAGCATTGAACCAAGGAATTATCAGAAGGTTGGCAGTGTGAATGAGCAATGATAGATGGGATATTTTGGGGCTGTCCAGATGATCTCATTGAAAACGTCATGTAATTAGTTTTTTGGACATTGAGTGTAAGCAAATTTGTTCGAAGCCAGTGACATACCATATTAAAACCTGATTGTGCTCGATAAACGGTTTCACTCCAGCTTACACCGGTGAAAAGCAGGGCAGTGTCATCTGCAAAGGAGATAACTTTGCAGTTGGGTATTTTGAGGGAGCAGAGCTCGTTAATGTACACCAGAAATAGGGTGGGACCCAAGATGCTACCCTGTGGAACACCACATTCCAAGGGCTGGTCAGAACTAGTTGTACCATTTATAATTACTCTCTGTGTCCGATTTGTAAGATAGCTTTTAAAGAGCTGTTGTTGTTTACCCCGGATTCCCATTTGTTCTAATTTCTTCAAGAGTAGGGGGATTGAAACCGTGTCAAATGCTTTCGCAAGATCGAGCAAAATAGCCAGACACTTTTGACCTCGGTCCAAGCTCCTGATCACAGTATCTGTAAGTTCGTGGACAGCATCCGCTGTTGACCTGCCAGTACGAAAACCATATTGTTTGGGAGAGATAGATGATGTCGATTCCAAAAAATGTTTAAGTCGGGAGTTCAAGACACGCTCCAAGATCTTAGACAAAGCTGGTAGGATTGAAATAGGATGGTAATTGCTGACATTGGTTCGATCTCCAGACTTGAATATGGGATGAACAATAGCTTTTTTTAAGGCAGTAGGGAAAACGCCTGCGCGTATGCTACAGTTACACATATGTGTTATCAGGGGCACTAATAACTGTTTATTGCGTTTTAATAGAATAGTAGGTATTTCATCCCATCCAACAGCACATTCCTGTCTTAGAGAGGAAATTATAGATTCCACCTCAGTCTCATCCGTTTCGATTAGAGCAAAGGATTCTCTCTGTGTGAAAGTAGATATTGGCAAAGAGGAAGGAGGTGTGTGATATGCGTTGGTGATGTTTTCGGCGAGAGATTTTCCTATGCCAGCGAAGAAAGAGTTAACGTAGTCTACGGACCCTTCCGGGGTGGTCTTAATATTCAAAAGATCTGTTGATGCGGATTTAGTCTTGTTGGTGTTTGTGACTTCCTTAATAGCTTTCCACAGCAGCTTCGGATTTTTGCCTGCTTTGCTTATGCATTCTTTGTCATATTCACCTTTCAGCTTTCTAATTAGTGAATTACAGAAGTTACGGTAACGGACAAAGGTAACTCTTAGTATATCATTATGAGGATGTTTTTTGAGTTGTTTGTGCATTTTATCCCTGTGTCTTATACATCTTAAGATGCCTGGAGTTATCCACGGTTTAATTATTCTGCGTCTTCTGGGGAGTGTTTGTGCGATGGAATTATTTGAAATAGCAGTTTGCAGGATATTTATAAGGAGATTTGCGATTTGATCAGGGTCAGTATTTGTTAAGATGGGAGTAAAATCAATAGTCTCCAGGGCCTTTGATAAGCAATCGTAATTAATTTTTCTAACTGTTCTAGCAGGGGCAGTAGATTTAGTTAATTGTATATCCAGCAATACCGCATCGTGGTCTGTCACAGAAGAATGAATAACGAAGGTTTGTGCGGGAAGAGAACCTTTCATAACGACATGATCGAGGCAGGCCTGATAGCGGGTTGGTAAGGTGTGGCCAGGAAGGAGTCCGTGATGTGCCAGAGCATTTAGGTATTCATCCGAATCAGTGTCTAAGTTGGTGGGATTTATATTAATATTTATGTCACCCACCATCAGTATACTCTTATATTTGTTTAGCTGAGTCAACATGCTATCAAGAGATGTTATGAAGTTTTGAGGGCTCCGGAAGCCACAAGGTCGATAGACAGCCAGCAGCACAGTTTTATTGTTTATTTTAATAAGTAAGCAGCTTGATTCTGCGATTGTAGGTTCTGTGATCTCTATTCCTGTCAGTGTGTTATTAATGTAAACGACAACACTGTCGTTTTGATTATGCGGATTTGTGGATATATAGGAAGTGAATCCATGTAGGATAGGTATAGTGGGTTCCTTTTGTAGCCAACATTCAGTAAGTATAATTATGTCAATATTTATTTTTAGACGTTGTAATAATGTGGTAAAGCTATTAATATTTGCTGATACACTACGAATATTCTGAGTCAATATTTTGGTTGATTTCCCATTTTGCCCTAGGAGTGTCTGTATTTCCTCTGGATCACAGATAGTAGATGTGCTAACTGATACACTATCAATTTTATTTATAAACTCTGTATCACAAGTGAATTTTAGAAGTTTGTATCACGAGTACAGCTAAAAGGTATAAAAAATACGACAGAGTTAAATAGTTTACATGAGCTAGTAATAGTTCACATAATACTACCGAAACGTCGCTGAACTTAAAACACTCTTTATGTAATATAAGTAATATGCATTTAAACAAAAATAAATAGTAAAATACAGTGTCTACTCGATTATAATGTTTGGAGGCTAATGAGAAACGGTAAGTACGCAAAAATGTTTTACTACTCCCATCATGCATAAAATTATGGTACCCATAATATACCACTGTATAGTATATTTTTAGACTAGATGATAAGTTATAGGTATTGGTTTTAATACAATTTATATGTGCAATAGCTATGATCAAAATGTGTGTGGCATGTATGACATAATAGTCCAGATTATTATATAGTAATAAATAGTTTATATAAAAATAATTATGAATGAAAAACAAGTAACATAAAAAGCATAAAACGGATATAACACTTAAAATTAATGGGAATTGTGTTAGTTTTTTGAGCTTATGCCCAAAAGTTGAGTTTCTGAGGTTATCAAAATAGGCTTGGCGTTGTCTTCTTTCCTAAGTAAAATTTTGCCATAAGCCGTCCAGCAGTACTTAAAGTTCTCCTGCTTGGCAAATTCTCGGGTGGTATGGAAAAGCTTGCGTGCTTGTGAAGTTAGATTTTCAGCAATATAAATCGTCCGGGGGGAGTCCTTCTCACTCAGGAATGAGGTGTTCAGTTTTGTATTGGAATTTTTGTTGAAATCTTTGTAAGCTCTCAAAATTTTATTTTTCAGAATAACTGAGTGCAGAGTAATCAAAATAGTTTTACTCTCCGTTTTTGTAGACAGCAGCCGAATGTCATATACCTCTGAGCTATTTAGGTCAATGGATAGCTCCTTAAATATCCGAAAAGCAGTAGTAATAAGTTCATCCTGGCTCGTCCGTTTCATGATTGATAAATTACGGATTTCCAATGTACTCGATCGAGAGTTTCTTTCAAGGTCATCTATAGTACATTCCACTTTAGTCAAGCGATCATCAAGTGACTTACTCTTGGTCTGGAAATCGTTTAATTTAATATTTAAGTCATCATATTTTTGCGACAGAAAATCGATGGATTTCTCGATCTCTGCGTTTGAGGCCAGTAATTCTCCATTTTGCTTTTTTATTTCGTACATGCATGACTGAATTTCGGAAAGCTTACTATCCGTATTCTGCCTCCAAGTTGTTAAAGTCTTAATGAATGAATCGAGTTTACTTTCGTCCATGATCCCGCAGTCACAACGTCGCCTTTTGCTTGTTCTAAATGTGGTATTATGTTCATTTGGGCTTGTGGAGCCAGTATTTGTGTTTTGGTGTAAGTTAGGTGCAGATCCGTACATTGGTTCATTAGTTTTAGCGGGAGAACGCAACATTTTTCTCAACGGTAATAGTAATAGAACGGGATTGTAGGCCTATTTTAGCGGCAGCTAGTTGCGGCTCGGCTGTGCAGTAATGCGCGTATGAGCCACGATCGCCTTAGCTCCACCCCCAGAAATCCTGCGCCAGCGCACGTCACAAGTTTGTAGCCAATAGCGGTGTGGTTTTAGGAGGAGGTGTATCACTGAGATCTGAGTAAAGTATAGTGGTCCTACTCACACAGTGGGTTTCCTTTTTTAGTTCAGCTGGGCAATCTTCTCAAGTTTTTGCGCTCCTGGTAGCAGCGTGTAATATTTGAAATGATTTTATTTTATAAAAATGATTTTTAACTTTTTATTTATATTAAATATAGGAGATCTAAAGACACGTCTGCTCGACCAGACATCCAGAGGGGAGAGAGATATTGGGCGATAGTTAGAAGGATCGTGTGTATCTCCTGACTTAAATATTGGAGCTACCCTACTTTCTCTTCGTTGATGATTGTTGACCATGTTGTTTTAATTTTATTGTTTGCACTAATGATTTTCTTCCTAATGTAATCTGATTTTACTTGTCTGCAAACATTCTTACAAATTTTTGAATATTGCCTGACATATTCTTGAAACTCAGTTAAATATATACGATTTTTTATCGTACAAATCATATAGGTGTTCTCTACTTTTCCTGATACCTTTTGTTGCCCATTTGTTAAAAACATTTTTTCCCTTTAGTTTTGTTTGTTTAACCTTAAATGTTCTATCAAATTCTTTTTTTATTGACATAAATAATGTATTATAAGACTCATTTGGGTTATCAAAATTAAAATTAGCAGACGTTAGGGATGTTGCAATATTTTCTCTAAACTTATTGAACTTATTTTTTGTCAAAGGCCTATAACTAATAATTTCATTTTGTGTTCTATCACCATCAATTTTTAAACCTTTGTGATCAGACGGTACCCCACTTATCAGAGACTTACTTTTAATTCTACAATTAACAATAATATTATCAATGCAAGTCGAAGAGTTAGGGGTTATTCTGGTTGGTTCGTTGAAGAGACAACCTAAGTTAAAACACTTTAGCAACGTCAGCAAGCTATCATTTTCATTAGAATCACTGAGAAGATTTATATTGAAATCACCGCAAATAACAAGTGGCTTAGTATTGTTTGATACCTTGTTCAATATGTCCTCTAGGACACCAACAAAAGAGCTGAAATTTCCTGATGGCGGTCGGTAGACACAAAGGACAAGAAACCCCTCTATTTCCGCACCAGCCACCTCACAAACACGTTCAACAGAATACCCAACAAGATCCTTACGTTCTTTATAAGTTATTGAATCTTTAACCAGTAAAAGGTTGCCTTTTAGCAATAGAAGAGATTGCTTTTTAGCAATAAGGCCGCCTATTTGTACATATATATATTTTTTACATTTGTATCCCATTGTAATACAATTTTTGTACAATAAAGTGTTTATTATTATTGTTATTATTAAAAGACAACCTTCACCCATAGCTGACACTCTATTAAATATACTAGCAATTTTTTCGTTTTTTATATTAAAGCACATATTTTCCGGTTTTAGCCAAGTTTCTGTTAAGCATAATACATCGATAATAAACTTATCTAATAAAAATTCAACGTCAATAATTTTACCAGAAAAGCGATTTACGTTTTGATAAACTAAAGTTAATAAATTTGTACACTTCTCATCGGTCATATTTACATCACAAAAAATTATTAGTCTCAGGTCTAATAGAGTTAACCTTACTAATAGGCACTGAGTTGTCAATGTACGCTTTATTTAAATTATGAGCTAAGACAGAAGATAAATAATTTATAGATCGTATATCCAGATACATATTGTAATCTTTCGTCATCTTAATTTTATTACTAAATAAATTTATGTCAAATAATTGGAAGTCACCACTATGACGACCGATCAAATGATGTAAGGTCTTATTTAATTTATAAATTTTGTCATTATGAGAAGCGGAAATGAAGAACAATATGAGTATTACAAGTATCATCAAAGTAATAATAAACTTTAAATCAGTATCAATCAGCAGTAGAGGAGTTGGGTATCTAGCAGACTACGTGATGCTGTCGCATCATATCCGGGGGGGTTATTATCTAAGAAAAAATCTATCGTGATCGCTTACAATTTGACAGTCGCCGTCCATCCATCGCTCCTTTCCTTTATAAAAAGATGTCGGCGCAGAGTCTTGTATTCACGGCGCAATGGTTATCAAATTAAAAGCGATTGTGATTGTTTTTTTCTTAGACAATAACCCACCAAGTTACCATATCATGGAAATACCACCAAAGAAACAGTATATTACAATAAACTTTAAATCAGTATCAATCAGCAGTAGAGGAGTTGGGTATCTAGCAGACTACTTATGAGTATCCTTATGGTTTTATTGATACACTGATGACCAATTTCACCAACTTGTCTTAGCTTAGGATACTTACTCTTCGGTGGCATACTGTCACATTCTTTTATTAAAAATAAAAAGTGACGGCATACTTCTTAGGAGTTTCATAAGCTAAGGTTAGTAAAATTGGCCCTTAACTACTATCCAAAGATCTAATTATAACTTTTTATTTTTTTATGACGTCGTCTTTATTGTTTTCCTATTATAATAAATTTCTTGTCAAAATTCATTTCATCATAAAAAAACATATATCCATATAAATAGGTGGGTATGTACACCAACATCATACACTGGTACAACACAAAAATAATACAATACAATATAACTTTCCTTTGTCCATTCTAATATTAAATTATTACAGTGTAGCCTGTGTTAATTCAGTCGTTAGTCCAGGATAACTAAAACACTAATATTATTTAATTACAATACTTTCACTAACTCTACACCAACATACAGTGTCCAGAAAGTCCCAAATAACTAAAATTACAAGCGTAGAAGAGACGTGCCGTGCCGAACACAATATATGGAACCGGTATTAGATCCTTTATTTATTATTAGTTTGAACCTGTATTAAGAACCGGTACTTTGGAACTTTACCGGAACCGGAACCGAAACCGGAACCGCACCGAAAAGAGAACCCTTTTCAAGAACCTAAATGAAGAACCGGAACCGAAATTGGAACCGGTTTTCAATCCCTGATATAAACAAACAACAATTAGAGCAGAATCAGGAAGATACATAGTCAACTTACCATTTAAAGAAGGAATAGACACTCCTGTTAATAAATGTGGTAAAACAAAAGATATTGCAATTTCAAGATTTTTACAACTAGAGAAAAAACTACAACAAAATAAGGACATGAAAGATGAATACACCAAAGTAATAAAAGAATACGAAGAGCTTGGACACATGAAGCTAGCCAATAATAATGATGAAGACGCTATATATTTACCTCATCATGCAGTGGTAAGAAATGATAAAGACACAACTAAGTTAAGAGTGGTGATGGATGCCTCAGCAAAGGGTTCCAAAGGCCAATCTTTGAATGATACTTTGATGACCGGACCTGTAGTTCAAAAAGATTTGCGTACACTTATACTTAACTGGAGACAGTACAAAATAGCCTTAGTTAGCGACATCACAAAAATGTATAGACAAATATTAGTAACAGCTAAACACACAAACTATCAACGTATCCTGTGGAGAGATAACACCCAGGAAGATATAAGATCATATCAATTATTGACTGTGACATTTGGTACTGCATCAGCTCCATTTTTAGCAGTGAGAACCCTAATGCAAGTGGCTGAAGATGAGAGAAAAAATTATCCCTTGGGATCTGAGATAGTGAAATCTTCATTCTATATGGATGATCTTATAACAGGGTCTTCAGATGAAACTCAAACATTAGAAATATATCAACAAGTTAATACTCTTTTGAAGAGTGCAGGCTTCGCTTTACAGAAATGGTCAAGTAACTCTGATCATGTTTTACAACTTATACAAAACAACAAGGAAGCAATGCAACCATTTGAAATAAAATTTGATAAGGTTATAAAAATATTAGGTATAATCTGGGACAGAAATGATGACAAATTTAAAATATCTGTTAACTTGCCAGAAACCATAAGATATGTTACAAAAAGGAATATTTTGTCAGATGTAGCTCGCTTGTTTGACCCCTTTGGTTGGTTAGCCCCAGTTATTATAAAAGCTAAGGTGTTGATACAAAAGCTCTGGCTTTGTAATTCTGGATGGGATGAAGTTGTTCCACAAGAACTTAGAGAAGAATGGTTATCATTTAGGCAGAAACTTGTTATGTTACAAACTATACAGATAGACAGATGGATTCATAGTCACCCAGAGAATGATAGAGTGGAATTGGTTGGATTTGCAGATGCATCTACAACAGCATATGCAGCTGTAGTATATGTGAGAGTGATACAGGGTCCTGAGGTGTATATCACGCTGTTAGAGAGTAAAACAAAGGTGGCGCCTCTTAAACAAATTTCAGTGGCACGATTGGAGTTATGTGCTGCAGTTTTATTGGCTAAACTCTTATCAGAAGAATCAAGAATATTAAATATTGAGAAAAATAATGTCTATGCTTACACTGATTCAACTATAGTGTTAGCCTGGATACAATCAGAACCAATACGATGGCAAACGTTTGTGGCCAACCGAATCACTGAAATACAGACAAGGTTAGATAATGACAGATGGAGCCACATACATTCTTATGAGAATCCTGCTGACATTGCTTCGCGTGGCTGCTATCCCTGTGAATTACAAAATAATCAATTATGGTGGAATGGACCACATTGGATGAAAGAAACTGTAATCAAAACAAATAAAGTTATTGTACCTGAAACAAGATTAGAAGAAAGAAAAACACAAATAAAGGTATTTTTTAATGAAGTTGCAATAGATTCTATTTTTGAAAAATTTTCAAGTTTAACAAGAATGATCAGAGTACTTACCTATTGTAGAAGATTCTTATCTAAAAAAGAAAATAAACAAAAATTTGCTACTTACCTTACTGCAGAAGAAATAAAGACTACTTTGAACAGATGCATTAAAATTGTTCAAGAGAAAGAATTTGGAGAAGAATTCAAAGACCTGAAAGAAAGTGGGAAAGTTAAAAAGAGAAGTAAATTATTACCGTTAACACCATTCCTTGGGAAAGATGGATTGCTACATGTGGGAGGTAGATTACAAGCAGCTCATATACGTCAAACATATAAACATCCCATAATCATCCCCCAAAAAACTATTCTAGGAGAATTAATAATAAGGGATTCACATGAGAGAGTGTTGCATGGTGGCGTAGCTCTTACAATGAACTACTCCAGATCTAAATATTGGATCCTAGGTTTGAAACCTGCGGTTAAAAAATGTATAAGTAAATGTGTAATTTGCACTAGATACAATGCAAAAACACACCAACCAATTATGGGTGAACTTCCTAGTGTAAGAATTAATCCAGGGAGAGCATTTGAGAACTGCGGTGTTGATTTTGCTGGACCAATACAAATGAGAGTGTCAAAGGGAAGAGGTCAAAAATCTTATAAAGGATATATATCCTTATTTATTTGTATGAAAACAAAGGCAATTCACCTAGAGGCAGTCAGTGATCTCACAACAAAGGGATTCATTGCAGCCTTTCGAAGATTTGTATCTCGCAGAGGGCACTGCTCAAATATGTGGAGTGACAATGGTCTGAATTTTGTCGGTGCTGCCAATGAACTCACAAAAATGCTAGATCAAAGTATGAGTGGTATGATAAAAGAGACAGCCGAGTTGCTGGAGAATGATGGGACTACATGGCATTTTATACCTCCGAGAGCACCCAACTTCGGAGGTCTTTGGGAGGCTGGTGTAAAATCGGTGAAAACACATTTATTGAAAGTTATTGGTAACAGTACACTTACATATGAAGAAATGACAACAGTTTTACACCAAATTGAGGCAGTTCTTAACTCGCGTCCATTGAGCCCTATCAGTGATGATCCAAATGATGTTAACCCATTGACGCCGGCACATTTCTTGATTGGTGAACCTGCAATTGTTGTACCAGAGAAGCATGACATGAATGAAACTATCACTCCCATTCAACGTTGGAAAGCTATACAAAGAATGATGAATCAATTTTAGATACGGTGGTCCCGTGAATATTTACACAGCTTACAGCAGAGAACCAAATGGCAAGCAAGGCAAGAAGCTCCAAGAATTGGAGACTTAGTGATTATCAAGGAACCGGATATGCCTCCGGCCAAGTGGCTGTTAGGTCGAGTGACAGAAACGCATATAGGACCTGACGGAGTTGTGAGGGTAGTCACACTGAAATGCAAGGGTTCAGTCATCAAACGAGCTACCTCGAAGTTGATTTAGTTGCCTTTAGAACATGAATAACCAGTAATCGCCACTGATATGGCATGTAAAAACCTAAAGCATGAAGGCCTGTTTTAAAAGAACGAGGTTCTTGGTGGGCGGGATGTCTACGAGGCCAACGACCAAGATACCAAGCCATAAAAAAAAAAAAAAACTGCTCTTGTCAATTTTGACACATTCTCCATTCTGTAAAATTTTTAATTGCTGGTTTTAATACAGATTCCGATTTCAAATAATTTTCTAGTTTTATTCTCATTGCTGGTAATATTTTAGTGGACAATATCCAATACTATACACAATTATCCAACGACAGGCTTAAAAATTCTAGAGGCTCGTTAATGGGAAATGTATAACTTTTTTCAAAAAGGTTCCACAGTGCTACTAATTTGCCTTTTCATAAGTTTAAAACACGTATAAAAGAGACTTATGAGTAAAGGTTATTATAAAGTCAACGATTATTTGAATGATGGCAATGCCTGGTGGTAATTTGTAGTCATGACTCGCTACAATGTAAAGAATTGTTGTTGTGTATAACTATTTATGTAAAAGTATTATACATGTTTTATACTATATTATTTAATACTTCTGATAAAGCTGATAAGCTACCTGCGCTCATTTTTAACCGACTTCAAAAAAGGAGGAGGTTCTCAATTCGATGCGTATGGTTTTTTTGTGTGTATGTTACGCCGCCAGTTGTGAACCGATTTTCAAAATTCTTTTTGTATTCGATAGAGTATAGTCCAAGGGTGGTCCCATGGTTACCAAAGTTAGGATCTTATGATGGGATCCCATGAAAATCGAGGAAAACCCTTAAATTTTAAGGTGTTTCCAACGTGTTTTGTGTTTATATTACGCGATTACTCCGCCAATTGTGAACCGATTTTCAAAATTCTTTTTGTATTCGATAGAGTATACTCCTAGGGTGGCCACAAGGTCACCGAAGTTAGGATCTGATAATGGGATTCCATGAAAATATTCCATTTTAATTACGGTTTCTTTCACTATAAAGATTTCATTCACTAAAAAGTAAAAAATAAAAAATATTTACAAAAAATAAAAACCGACTTCAAAAACACTGAAAAGTTAAAACAACATCACACCATATTGAAATCGGTGCCAAATTTTAAGACTATCTAGGAGATCATCGTTTGGCACCGACTTCATTATAAAAGTGTGATGTTGTCTGTACCTATTCTTATATTATTTTTAACTTTTCAGTGTTTTTGAAGTCGGTTTTTATTTTTTGTAAAATATTTTTCTTATCCGCTAAAAGATGTTCTGAATAGGTGGTAAAAGTAAAAAATTTGTTCGATTCAAAACAGCTTTCTATCAAGTCATATTTGAATGAAAAATATTCAAAATATTCTTTATTCAAATATGACTTGATAGCAAACTCTTTTGAATCGTCCAAATTTTTTATTTTTTATTGATAATTAGATCTTTATGAATGAATTAAAAGAACTGTCAATGGAATGAACGAGCATTCGTTTCGATCTCGGTAATGTTTTTATAAAAGGCTTTAGTGAGTGACTGACTGAGGTATCAACGTAGAGTCCGAACTACTGGAGCTAAAAGCATAAAATTCGACACAGGAGTTTGTTGGCTTATGTGAACGCTCACTAAGGAAGAATTTTTCCAAATTCCCACAGGTCATGATCCTGAACGTGCCTCTTTCGGGGGAGAGAGGTATCGGATTTTTTTATTGCCACTAAGTTGGCAAACAAGCAAACTGCCCACCTGGTGGTAAGTGGTAACAGTCACCCATAATACAAGTGGCGCTTGTGAGATTCGCAGCAAATCTGCAACTTGTGACATCAGATGTAAAGTCACGGTACCCAGTAATTTCACTGCCATATCTTACCCTTCAAACCGGAACACAGCAATGCAAGCACTGCGACTTTGCGGCGGAAATAGGTAAGACGGAGATACGCATGCAGACGACCATGGTACAGAGTTTACCTCCGGTTGGTACAAAGTCTACCTCCGGTGATTTAGCCGTGTATACTATACTAGCGGAATAAATGCTGGTGGACCAGAGATTAGCCCCTTTCTAGCCTTAACGCGCCTTAAGCCTAGAAAGGATCACTCTGTTCAATACACTTCAAAAAATTCCAAGGATCACTCTGTTCAATATTTTAAAACAGCTGTAAATCAAAAAATAAAACTATAAATGACATAAAAGTCTACCAATAGACGTGCATTTTAATATCTAGAAAATTGCAGAATTACATTATTTATTTTTTACCCCAGTTTTCAAAAAATCTATTAAACATGTAAAAAGCATCGCTGCCCCGTGGAACAACCACTTGGTTCAACTGGTTGTACCACGGGGATTTTTTATCCCGGTGGACCAGCCGTTCGGTAGTACAACTAAAATTATTCCTCTTGGTACAAATAGGATTCAAAATATTAAAGTTGATAAGAACTGGTGGTACCACAGTGTTTTTTTCCCAGAGCACCAACCGTTTTGTGGTTGTACTAAAACAACATTCAAAATAACTAAAAATAATTTTATTGGTCTAACAAAAACTACTAAATTGACTTTGAGTGTAACAAAACTTTGTAACATTTTTACTTTTGTATCGTATTCTACGTAGGTATAAGGTGAAAAGTATTAGGACGGTGTAGATTTTGAGCTAAACATAAAAGTGCATATAAACGTCAGAACATAAAACTTCATATAAACGACAGAAATGACGATTTCTGCAAAAAAAATACAACTAGCTCTTATCCACTTTATTATTTTAAATCCTAGTTATTATTATTGTTGTTGTACGGACTTTCGCCTTATAGGCCTTTTCACCTCGACCTATTGTGAATAATAGCACCGTTAGAGTATCTCCTTCAAGCCCAAACCCTTTATGAAACTGAGGATTTTTTGGGTTGGGAGAGTTTGTATTTCATCTGGTCTCATGATGTGTCTTCCCAGATAAAGGCTACGCCGATGAATCAGTGGGCTGCAGTCGTACAGAAGGTGTTTAGGAGTTTCACGCTCCTGATTGCAGAATCTGCAGATGTCGTTGTCTAAATCCTAGTTGTACCAAGGGGAATAATTTTAGTTGCACTACCGAACGGTTGGTCCACGGGGAGAAAAAAATCCCCGTGATACAACCTGTTGAACCAAGTAACGTTTTAGTTTGGTCACAGCGCGCATTTGAAGGTATGCAATTATCAATTATATTGCCTTGCAATAAAGAAATCGCCGTTCACGGGTAGATTTCCTGGGAAACTACGCCTTAAAAAAGAGGTGACATCAGATTTACTCAAATTGTATTAATCATTGCAAAAAATCCCATTAATGGAACTTGAAATATACTATATTTTACCTTAATCAATACTACTTCCTAAATATTAATACCTAATTTGATAAATTTGATACTGAAAACATTTATAAAGAAAAGTTGTGCAGGTAAAGTATATTCGCACTTCTAATTATTAAAGTTCAATTGAATAGTTGTGGCGCGGCCAAAATCCCAAATTTGAAAAGTTTCGACAAACAATCGCACGTTTTCGCGAACTTGGTGCGTTCTCGTTTCAGATTCCCCAATGGTAGGTGGCGAATTTTCTAACAATTTATTTGTATTTTATAAAAGTGTGATATCAGATATAAATCGTACTTGTACACGTTCGAAACAAGACGCTTAAGGCGCTTAGTAGGGTCAATCATAAAAAATCACTGCAGAAAAAACCGGTTCTCTTCATAAATATTCAATATTTTTTTTTAAAGAAAGATATGTTATTATTCAACGCATTCTTTAGAGGATGGTCTTTTTAATTTTTTGAAAAATTAATTAAAACTTGGTTAAAATGTGACCCAAACATGCTTCAATTTTAAAACTTTAAACCTAATCACGTCGTAAATATTAGATTAAATCATATATCACATTTAAATAAATAAAGTGAACAATATTCTAGCGGGTGGTCTTTTAGATTTTTCTTATTCGCCTTTATTAATTTTTAATTCAAATAATTAATCTTACGCGTAAAGGTTTGCTTAAATATTCCCCTCACTCTCACTCACTCACTCCTATGTAATCAGTGCGGGACGATCGACGTAAGGTCATTGGGAGCACTATGGACCTTGGATGGAACCTTAAGGAGAATGACCATATTGTTTATACATATTTATGTGAGGTCTGGGCCGAACGATTTTCTGTTGGTTGGAACTATTGTTGATTAACTTAAACAACAGAGAATTAATTCCTCTACCACAGCCAGTCCAAAGCTGAACCGTCACACTTAATTACGGTTCTCATTAATTGTTTGTATTAGCTCTCTGCACCTTCGTTATTTGTTAACATGCATTACAATCTATCACATAATTCGAAAGCTATATAATGTTTTAATTGTTGAGTATGTAAAACTCAATGATATCGGGGCGTCTCATGGCGATGCCACATGGAAGGAAAGTATCTTAGATCGTAGATCCAATATTTTACTGAAAGACTTCAGTTTGATTTTAAAAACAATCCAAACGTCATTCATAGATGTTTAAATAATCGCCTCTCTGAACCGAGAATCGCACCTCGTAAAATTAAGCAAATTAACATCCTGTATTTTTATGATGCCGATCACAGAAGCTCTCTAACAAACATTACCTTAAACTTGAGGATGACCACAAAATCTAACGTGACCTTAATTCACGAGGATTCGTTACATCGAGTCGACGATACCGATACCGTAATCGTGGACGGCAAGAGACAACAGAAGGCCCTGGCTAGGAGTTTGGAGAACGCTGACACAGTGCAAAAAGCTTAGACTAACTTAAAAAAAGCATGCGAGAATTTTGTAAAGTATAAAGATAAAAAAGCAATGTAAATATAAAAATGCTAAATAAGTTTGTAAAATCTCTTTTAGCTTATCAGTATTGAAAGTTTTTATTTGTTTTTATTTACTTTTTTCTCAATCTATTTAGCTTCTATTATAGCACTGATATAAAACTATGCAAGATATTTTTGCAACGTTTACATCTGTAAATGACGTCATATTATTCCGAACATTTCATTAATTGATAACTATTATGACACTTTTAAAAGTAAATCTAATAAATCAATTACACTAATCTCAATGAAAATATAAAAACAATTAAAAGTACTTACCTAATTTCGTGACGTTTCATCGAACAACCTTTTCGTGCAGGATCAAACAAACAAGGAATAATTGATACGAAATCTAATATGCAAGACTCGTCCAGCAAAAATTCCGGTTCATTACATTTATTTGAACGAAATACTGGAATAATGTTTTTTCTTTGATCATGGAATTCGCGGAACCTCACAATCCTATTTGCCTGATGTACCTACTCACACAGGCCGGCAGTTTCGTGCTTCATAAAGCATGTTACGGCGCGTGTGTTAGACACCTTGGTCGCTTGAACATCTTATTTGGGTACGGAGGGTGCTATGATAGTCCCTTGGGGTAAACTGTCATCGATGGCTGTTATGCTTTGTTATGTAAAAAGGGAAAGTGACTTCTGAATTGGTTTGAAAAAAATAACATTTTAGCATTTTTTGAGGAATTAATAATGCTATTATTTTGTACGTATTGTATTGTATTAGTATGTCAGAGAAACGCTACAAATGAATAATTTTGGAGGTAATTAAGTATAGTTAGTGGTGTTTGTGATCTAGATTTGATAAGTTATAATTAGTGTTTTGTTTAAAATGTTTATTTACTTAGTAGTGTTTTATTGGTGTTTTTAAATTAAATTAACATTTCTCTAAATCTATAATTTAATAATTTGGATTAGTGCTGTCAATTGTACGTAAATGAAGTAACTATTTTGAATGATTGTCTCTATTGTTTACTTTTTTGTTTTTAGCATTACAAACACCATAACATATAGTGATAATAAATTATAAAAGTTACCAAACGCTTCATAGAAGTCACAAACTAACTAAGGATGTAAATTTGTTGCTTAAAAAACTATACGACACACATTTGCGTTTTAGACAATTCCCAAAGAACCATTGTTAAAAACTCGAAAACTAGACGCAACTATCGTAGATGTGATTTATGCTTTCGCCGGTGCAGGAACGCTTAAACTTCTCGAATGAAACAACTTTTCCAATAGAATAATTTCAGTTAAGCCCTTTGCGTGACTTTCAGTAATAAACACGGCTTTAAGAACGTTTCTCTTTGTTTAGGTGTTTTTTTAGTTCTACTGTCTATGCGATTTTTGTAATTCAATTTTGAGGGCTTATATGGATGAAATGGTTAGATGTTCAGTCTAATGAAATATTAAATTACGGTTAAATTGCCCTCAGACTTCGCTTGAAAAATTTGGATGTGCTAAAAGAATAATTTCCCTGAGGACAATTCCGAATATGAAAAGCTTTAAAATTTAAGGCTTGCATTCATCAATTCGCATGTAACAGGCAATTTTTTGCCTTGCGCCAAATCTGTCGAAAATTACTGCGTGTCCTCATTCCACGTCAGCGCGAAATGTACCGATGACCACAGCAATGAAATAAGAATAAGAAAAATGCAAGCTGAATAAACTTGCTTATAAATGTTTTCTAAGGAGAAGAGAAAAAATCATAAGTGGATGAAAAGTACTATAAAGTTTCCATCAAAAATTATATTTCTCACCATTTACAATAAATTCTGACGTATTAACAAGTTACACTCTGATACTTTCATTCTGCAAGAGATCTAATTATTTTTCCATTGTTCTGAAGCCCAAAATTATATTTAAGAAACTATATGTATAAGAGCCAATCCACCAACTAAACAGATGTTCGATAAAGCGCTCAAATTGATTTTCACTCCGATTACTCACTAAGATGAACTACACTGAACCACTAATTATTCTCTGGATTCGCCAAGATTAATACCAGCAGTGCCTCGAGCGGTGTAATGAAACGATTTTATAGGTGTACCTACGTAATGTGGTGAATAGAATTGTGTTAGTTCACACATTTCGTTAGCGAGCCTTGTAAATTACTACAGGCGAAAGCGCAGAGTACACGTTACACTAGTTCTCCAGCCTCCCAACTTACTCCTCGGGCTATAGGTGGCACGGTACACGTCATAAGCTGCTAGCGTTGCGTTCGAATTTTGAATTTCTCAAATTTATTTTCTTTAGTATCTATGTTAATGTGCTCAAACTCAACATAGCCCTTACTACGGCTATCATATGTATCAACAAGTTGTTGCTCAGAAACCTATTTAGACACTTACGTTCCTTTTTCACGAGCACGACGTAGGATATAAATAATAATAGAAGCTTTCTGACTGACTAACTAACTAGGTAAACTACTGACTTGATTATTTATATGCATTTAAACTGTGTGATATTTTATAGGGAGGGCTTGGGGAGTAGTTCCTTTATCAGCAGCCCAGTACAAGCTAGGGATGAATGCCGGAACATCTTCAGTTGGGTAGCAAGGGGCACTGCGAGCAAGTAACATTAGCTTAGTTCATGTTAGATTTCGGAACCCATATTTCTTAACCATACAAAATTGATTCGTTGAATTGAAATTTTCATCCCGGATCAACTGAACAAAAGGAAGCTGGGCATTGGTCGAGTTTCACATACAATTTCACCAAACACATCACTCACATAGCAGTAAACAAGTTGTACAGTATAGGTAAGCGTGTTTGACACTCCTCGTATGATCATATAAAGATGTCCACTGTAATGATTTGTAACATATTTTTGGAGAATACTTTATAGTTCCAGGAAACGATTTGTTGTTGAAATACACAACTCAGGATAACGATTTATCTGTACCTATTTTTCTGCCAAAATTTCACTACTTGACACTATAAAGTATGATATACAAGTATAAAATTATTATGCTTGTATGTACGAACGAACGAATGAAGAGCAATGGAATAAGGCTGTTTCCTAATATTTAAAATTAATAAGCGAACTTATGGATAATAGACAATTAATAGATCATAACACTTAATAATACATATTGTCAAATAAAGAAACAAAATGAAATTAACAGGCGATCTCAAAATATGAAATAACAAAAAGTATAAAAACAATTCATTGTTATCAAAAGAGTTTGTAACGGCTCTGCCACAACGCTGATAGCTTGTACCACAACAACCTCCCCGGGGCCATGCTAGGCACGTCTTCAGTCATTTAAGTTTTTATTCCGCCAGGAGTCTGGGATTTAAAGTTCCAAATGGGAGTAATTTCAAACTCGGCTATAAGCTGACGACCATTTACATAGATTCTGCATTTTTATGTGACTGATTCTTTCCGTTTCAGTGTATAGTTTAAATGAAACTGTTTATTTATGTATACCTTTTATCTGTAAAAAGCTGTAAAATGCTGGAACGATCAAATATCGTGATTTAATTCATAATGTTTTGAATGCAGCTTACGTTTTCTATTTGAAATAGGAAGTTGAAGGAAAAAGTGATTATGATTTATTCTCGTGGAGAGCATTAAGCAAAATATTGATAAGAACGAAATGGGGACTAGAAAAAGAAAAAAAATCACCTAGGACAGGGCCTATCATCAACCAATTAGGGCCCGAGGATTTATGCAAAATTTGAACTCTATTGAACTGTTTTTTACTTTGTCAAGCCAAAGAAGTCTATACTCACTGTTAAAAGCTATGTATAAACATTTCATATACAATTATTTATTTCACTTTTAGTCCGCGTAAAATTTGTAATTTGGGTAGCTTATTTTTTATCTAATCTGCTTATAGCCTTGCCCACTAATTATCTCCACATCAAATTTCATCTAAATCGATTCAGCGGTTCTTAATTCCCCATACAAACTTCCACGCCCCTTTTCACCCCCTTGAAGGATAATTTCTGCGATAAAAACTATCCTATGTCCTTTTCCGGGACTCAAACTATCTCTATCATCATCATCATCAACAGCTCATATACGTCCCCACCGAGGGGCTCGAGCCTAACCTAAACTAGGGCGATTAGGCCTTAGTCAACCACGCTGGCCAAGTGCGGGTTGGTCGACTTCACACGCAACCTGTAAAGAAATTCTTTCTTCCCAGGTGTGTGCAGGTTTCCTCACGATGTTTTCCTTCACCGTAAAAGCGTCGAATAAACGTACATATGAATTCAAAATTTGAAAACACATTGGTACGTGGCGGGGTTCGAACCGCTACCTCCCGATTGGAAGGCGACAGCTTTACGCACTACGCCAGCGACGCTTACATACCAAATTTCATCTAAATCAGTTCAGCGGCTTAAGCGTGACAAGGTAACAGGCAGACAGACACAATTTCGCATTTATAATATTAGTAAATATGGATTTTTAAAGAAAATGTAATGTCACAAATATTAAATATGAGATAACAGGTATCACAGTTAAAGTTCGTGGGCGTAGGAATTGGCGATTTTAAGATTAGTGATATCCAAACAGAGATGGCATCAGCGAAATCTCAACCGACGACAGCGAGCAGAAAATCAAATCGGAACCAACTACCTGTACAAGTTTATTCAAGACATTAAAACAGAAGACAAATTAGGAAACAAACGATTAACTTTACAAGCTAACGTTAACGAGAGACGAGCCATTAACGCTGAGCAAGTTAATCAATTCCCTTTATGCATACTCACGTACGTCGCTTGTAACAATTTACATGGTACGGGAGCAAATTGAAACGAAGTGACGATGACGCAATCAATTCCACTTAGCTCCTCCCCGTGCTATAACTTTGACAAATTTCCAAATATCAGCCTTTAACTAAGCAATGCATAACTAATAGGTCAGTGAGATTTATCGTTCGGCTCATGCCAGAGATTTGCGCAGCTTTACGTGCTCGCTCGAAGCGCGTTCGGACGGAAATAAGCGAAATTGCTTTTTCTAGAACTGGAAATTTTACTGTCTCTGTTCGGTTGTTTGAGAATATTCGATGTTCAATTGTTTTGTTTTCTTCCACAATGGTGTCATCTGTTTTATGTTGTTTTTAATGGGGGCGCACACGTTTTCTCCCCAGTCTGCTATATTTATTCAAGACTATGTCCGTGTAAAGATGTATCAGTTCATTCTGATCTGTGATCAGTTTATATCTTATATAAAGATCTATTTCACAAAGTTTGTGCTTGGTAAACTTGATGAAATTTATTTCACTGTGTGCATTTTGGTCCAACTGAAATGAATGCATAATTTTTATCTCGGTTTTGGGCGTCAATATTTTTATAGCAAATTATATGTTAGTTTGGTGATAATGAGTATTGGATTGTATAGGCAAAGCTCAAATCATTATTTCTGAATTTGTTATTAATTAATTACTCAGAATAATAAAAAAATGTCATAGTGGTATCCCATCTCTAAAAGGGATAAAATGGGAATAAGACGAGGATGAGAATTTTTTTATTCCATTAATTGGAAGTATGAAATGTAGCCACTCCCTCATATATTTTGGCATTTTTTTATGGAAATTTGATATTTATATCCCAGAGACAACAGGAAACTATCAAAACAGCCGAAATTAAGGCCCGTATTAATAATTGCATCTCAAGTATGAGATCGATCTTAACCCTTAACTAGGCGCATGGGGTCAAGACAATTTCTAATCGAAAAAAAATTGTTTGAGTGTTTAGAACACGACAGCATTCTTTCTAGCTTCCTACCTCCCCAGGAGGTATGCAAATTAGCTGCAAACAGACCACCAACACGTACGCACGCGTCGCTACTCTCTTGGGTGCTGACCCCATGCGATCAATTACGTAACATTTTTGGCTAAAGGTAAGTATTTATTTTTGTGTTTTTACGCATATATATTTGATTATTTTTACTTATTATAGTGCATTATTGTTTTGCATAATACAATTTATGTATTTTTGTCTTTATTTTTCTTTTTTAGTTTTCATTATGAATCAAGGAAGACAGATACGGCAATGGCTGAAAGAGTTGTCGGATGATTAGCAAGATGTCGCGGGTTCTACCTTGGAAGATGAAATTGCAGATGATATTCCTGTTATCCTGTACATAGTGCTCATGAGTCGGAAAGTGAGATCGAAGAGTTCGAAGATAGCGAAAATGTTTTTGAACTATCGGCGGATAAATGTCCAGACATGCAGGAAGTGGTGCATCAATCGAATGCTAAGCGCGGTCGCTGTTCTTCATGCCCTAGAAAGCATGACAAGAAAGTAGCTTCTAAATGCCAGTTTGGCAACAACACTTCAGGGTTTACTGCATTGGATGCGAAGAAGATGATTGTGCTTATGAATCATTATATTTTTTCTTTTTATCTCAGCTATGCCAAAAAATAATAATTTTAAGAGCTATTGGAAGTTGTTTTATGTTTTCAATTATTTTAAGTGAAAGTTATGTTTTTTTTTTATTGTGATTTCAATAAACCATTTATTATTTTTGATATTACATATTTCATTTTATTAGTTTCTTCCACTTTATTTTTATTCGTAACTTTGGGGTCAGATGTGACCCCATGCGACTAGTTGTGTGATTTTCTTAATGCGCCTAATTAAGGGTTAAGATACTGTTTTTGACAGATGTTCCATACATTAAACGTCATAACTGCAGCCTAAGATCGCTCTCAACTTTGAGACGCGTTTATTTATACGAGCCTAAGTTACAACGCGGGCGATGCCGCGGGCGGGTTACTAGTACTCTTTAGAAATTTTACATATAATTCCCGTCATATAACTACTTACACTGTAAAAAAATCAAGACTCTTCGAAAGTAGCTGCAGATCGTCAACTGTCGCTGATGATCAATTTGAGCCATAAAATCATAATTAGAATAAAAGTTAAGTCAAATGACAAACACATACTTAATAAGGATTAAGAAGGAGACAGATAAACCTCAAGTGCTAACTAACAATATGAACATAAAATACCAATACAGACTTCGAGTAAACAATGACTTTGCGTTTAGTTTCCGAGGAATATTGGTTTCAGGAATTCGCAGATCGTAACACAAATAAAGAATTTGCGGAATAAAGCGGGCAGTGTCTTGAAGTTTGACCAAACAACTATAAAGGAACTGAGATGATACGATTTCTATTAAATTGAACAGAAAGTGCTGAATACCGAAAGAGAGGATGTTTTTTCCTCATCAAATCTGGGGTAATTTTTTGTTTTTAATTTCTTTAAAAAAACGTCGCCTCACACTAGGATTTTCCCCTGTGTCGTGGGTGCAGTTACATAAAAAGGATACCACATGTACATACACCCAGACTGGAACAAATTTATGTAGGCCATACAAAATATTTGTCCCGTATGAACCCGCGACCCGTTGCGCAGTAGGCGATCACTCGACCTCTGCACTAACCGTGTCGTCAAATTGATGATTAGTTCTTTTCAGTTTTATTTAACTTACATCATAATTATTTACAATTGAATGTACAAATTGCATATTTTAGCGTAGTCATCGGCAGTACGATATTATCCAAACGACCGTTGATCAGGGACGTAGAGTGAGGAACTTAGTGACAATTCGTGCCCTGTCAAGAATGACCGCCTTCTAGGTATATCGAACCCTTAACTCGCCGCCGCCCATCAAGGGTCAGGTATTGGTCGACTTGGTTATCACGGATTATTTGGACTGTTTATTTCGGGTCATTGTAGCCAGCCATTTGGAGTAAATACTACCAATTATATACCGGGTTGAAGTGAACGCCGAAACGCCGAAATAATATATGGGGCATATACATTGATTTACTACGAAACGTAGATAGAGCGCTTCATACAAAAACGCGCTTGAAATCTGTCACCTAATCGACTATAAATTTGTACTCGCTGATATATACTTGAATATGGACGCCCGAATGAAAATTACCATAAAGAAAGTACCGTATTTATCGAATTCAACCTTATTCTGCGTTATTACGGCAACTATTGTAAGTACAACCGTGGAAAGTTACATCATTTCATACCTAGCCACAGATCAAACGACATTTTTGTAATTGCTACAAGAAAATATCAACTCTATACTCTCAAACATAATGCTTGAAATTGCTTATCGCATTGTCGCTCCAACGCATGAATGAGATAACACATCGTGATACGACGCCCGTGCGAGCGAGACGATTGCGATGTACTGACACTGACGCGAAGCGACATGTTTATGATTAAAATAATTGCTTTTGATTACGTATATGTCGAATATTTGAATACATGAAAAGATGTGTAATGAGTTTACTCACGCAAAATATGAAATCCCGTCTTTTTTCTGCCGTTTCTGGCTATTGTTACCACAACTTTTGAATGCCACACTTCGGCCTGTTTACGTGCCGACAGCTAATCACTCACTATGGAAAGGAAGTGCACGAGTCGCGATTGAGCAGTTCTTCACCGGCCCACTTTTCGATCGTTTATGCGTTATCTACGTTTGGTAGTAAATCAATGGGCAAATAGGTTGGATATTTAGGAGCATATATTAGATGGACCCTAGGTGCTTGTGTTAGAGTTGGAAACGTAACATTTTCTGAGTGAATCAACTTTAAACTGAAAGCAAAATCTTTCAAGTAACTACCATAGTCCAGCTGACTGAAAAAAACAGTACTTCAAGGACACAGACGTATAAAGGGAAGCAGACTAAACGTATTTTCAAAAATGCGTGGCAACTTTACCACATGTAAACATTACATACACACAAACAATATTAATTTAATTTTATTGTAATTTCTGAAGTTTTATTAAATGAAACGTTAGAACACTTCGGGCACAGCACTTTACCATTGTTCTTGTCCGATTAGAGGTTATTTTTATTTATAATCACAAAACAAAACATTCTAACACAATGTCACGACGCCATTTGTCTCTTATTTTGACAAAGCTAAACATGGCGTCTGCCACGGATTCGGAAATGTTTATGTGTGCGTTAGTATGGCCATAGACGAAAAACTGAAATAGCGATATATCATGTCACTTTGGAGAGAAAGTAAAAACGATATAGGTACATTACTTATGACAAATGTGTGAGTAAAATTATGTTATGTTTGCTTCCCTTTATACGTCTGTGTTCATGATAAATAATGTTCATCGGTTAATTTCGTGTCTCCGAAGATGACCGACACATCAAGGCAGTATATAATGATATAGAGCTGCTCCTGTAATTGTAAATGATTTTTAGGGCCAAACTACTTTTTGTCAATTGTCTTTGATAAGTTAGGGACGATTGTTTCCAATGCCTATTATTAATCTTGATGTGCTGTACGCTAATATATCGGCACTTAGCATATAAAATAATTTATTTAGCTTCTAGGGAAAAAAAGGAGCATGACTAGCTCTAATATTTTAGCTACAGAAATTCCATTTATGATACCATTAAATATTATTTCGGTGATCCGTTATACATACAGGGTATATTAGGTATTAGGCAAACAGAAAATTGCAAAATTTTTGTGTCATATTTGTCTCACACTTATGACATTGTGTATTGCACAATAGGTAATAAAATTATGGCATAATTCCTTGTGGCCAAACTATTTTGGCAAATCAGTTTGGTTTTATGGAAATAGTGGATGTTATAAATGGGTCTACGATGAACGATATTATAATATGATATTCCGTGTGGACCCATTGGCCAGTGGGACTACGTGGAACCACATTTCCTCGTGGTTTGAAAAAAAACTAATTTTAAACGATCGTATGTGAACAACACACGTGCAATGGCCAAGCTAAGAGAAACATTTGAAAATTGTCACACAATGGTAATGTTTGTTCTATCTTACAATAAATATTACCTTTTTTTTCTAACCACGCAAGTTAAAAGGTTTTTAAGCGAAACAAATATATTTATCAATTACTTTATTTAGATTAAAAAACTCAATTGATTTTTTATAGAACTTTGCGCATTTTCTTTAAAAATGCAAAATAAATTGAAAAATGAATAAAATCAATAAAGAAAAAGCTTCGTCTTTTCTTTGAGACGAAATTTTTTCTTTATTGTTTTAATTATTTTTCAACTCAATTGATATCTTTTTACATTATTAGCGGAAAATTGACTAAAATTATCTATTATTCACAATAATATTCCTACTCTACCAAATTAATTAGCTTACAATTGTTTACTTACCACCCGCCCTCCCTCAACAATCTGAATTCCTTTGTCGCATGCGATTGAGGGAGGGCGGGCGGTGCACCATTGGCCTGCGCAGTTAGTACCAACTACCGACATTTTTTTGTCGGAAGTTTTGCTATATCTTATATTGCTATATCTATACTCCTTAACAATTTGAAAATGTTTAGGTTAATAGATTTCTTACAAACTTACTAATCCAACAAACATTCCAATGCATTCACTATAAGTACTCGTATATTCAAGAAAAACTTTCTTATAAAATCACTCGGAATAGAATCTTTCATAGAGTCATTCCTGGTTCAGGCAGAATTTTTTCTTTATTCTTAGTTTTTACGATGCGTATGTCAAAAGCCTTGAATCTGTACTTTGTAGATGAATAAATGATTTATCTTTCTATCTTAATTCAGACCAGTCTTAATTTCTTTAATTCAAAATTCTTTTTGTAGACAACATACCTACAAGATTAATGCAAAAAAGCATGCACCAATCATGTGAATGTTGTAAGCAGCGCTTAAACACTTAACTACGATCTACGTTCCTCGTTGCAGTCAAAGTTAACATTTAGCAAATGTTGTTAGATTTATCTGCAAGTTAGTTTAGCCGTAGTTCCCACATACCTGTTGTTTACCGACTTGCGGCGGCGGAATCCTCGAGAAATGCGGTTCAGGATTGCATTTAATTATCATTCTGTTGTATTTTCGCTTCGTACTGCAATATATAATATTGTAGACAATGCGAATAGTTTGTCTATATAGTGAAGTTAATGCTGAAATCTAAATTATCGATGATATCTTTTTAAGTTTTGCGCACATTTTGACCGGCCGCAGCGGGTCGGAGCGGGCCGCAGCGCAGCGCAAAATGCTTACTTAGCACATTAGTGAAAAATGCGAAAGTAACTCTGTCTGTTTGTGTGTTACGTAATCACGCCTAAACTACTGAACCGATTTAGATGAAATTTAGTATGGATATAGTTTGAGTCCCAGGAAAGGACATAGGATAGCCTTTATCGCAAAAATCACCCTTTAAGGCGCAGAAAATGAGGATGGAAGTTTGTTTGAGCAATCAATGACCGCTGAACCGATTTAGATGTAAATGGAGAAAGTTTGCATTGTGAGGAAGCATAAATACAGAGGAATTAACAAACAAACTAGAACGCCTCCAAAATTTGGCCATTCGCTTTATTTTCGGTTTACGGAAATATGACCGTATCTCTCACTCTCGCGCTAATTTAAAATGGCTCCCCATCCGAGATCGTCGTAATGTGCACATCCTTACTATCCTGAACAAAGTCCTAAAAGATCCCAACTCCCCATCCTATCTGCGCTCCCGCTTTCAATTACTCCCTCCTCCTCCTCCTACATAATAGCTTTAAGTCCCGCGTTAAGCAACACTATATACGAAAAGTGTATAAGCAGGGCCCCAATTCTGCTAATTTATAAACATCAAAGTAGAGTCTCTATAGTGTCTCATCGGAATAGTTTGACTGATTTGGCATTCAACTAATTAAATAAGCTCAAAAGCTTCAATCGAAATTTAAATGAAAAAATTTCTGCTATAATCAATAATATTGTAAATTGGTTAAATGATCACAATTTAGAAATCAATTTTAATAAAACTAAATTAATACAATTTAGACCGCGGCAGAAGGCTGAACTATTTTTAAAATTGACATATAATGGAATAAATATAGAATGCGTCCCAAACTTTTCTTTATTAGGTATAAATATTGATTCGAATTTAAATTATAAATCTCACATAGAAAAAATAAAAACAAAATTATCACAATTTATATTTGCATTGAGAGAACTGAAGAAGTCCACAAACTTAAAAACAGCACTCACGGCTTATTATGCCTATGCACATGCGTGGCTCACATACGGCACGATCATTTGGGGTAACAGTGTGGATGCTCAAGATCTTTTTATCTTGCAAAAAAAGTGTATACGCGTAATTGCAAATATTCAACAGAGAGAGAGCTGTAGACCACACTTCAAAAACCTCAACATCTTAACACTGCCGTGCCTATATATATTGGAAGTATGTAAGTTTATTCAAAAAAATCCAAAACTTTACACAAAGGTTACAGATGTTCCGCGAAACAAAATATTACGTTTTAAAAATAACTTATTCCAAACCACATCAAACCTCAAATTGCATAGTGCCGGTCCTTACTCCATGTCAATAAAAATATTTAATAAGTTACCAGAACATTTAAAAGCCGAAACAAAATATAAGAAATTCCTGAAGTCACTGAAAAAATTGTTACATTTTAAAACCTATTATTCTTTAAATGAGTTTTTCAATGATAGGCTATAATTAATATCCGTCGCTCCCCCCCCCCCCCCCCCCCTCTTCGCATTTTTGAGCTTTATATAGTATAGATATTATTTTAACCATGACATTATAATATTATCAACCTGGATTTAATTTAATTAATGGATTTTTTTTTTTTATTTGTTGACATTGACTTTGATTGACTTTGAGAATTTTATGAATGTGTATAATTTTTAATAATTGTTTTGTAGATTAAATTAAATTTTGACATGATTGTAAATTTGTAGATTGACTTATATACTTATACTTGAATTTAACTTTTAAAAAATTTGTAATGTAATTTTAATTTATTAATGTTGCTCACACCCATTATTTTATGTTTATTCTTTTTATTATTTTTGAAATGTAAATGTTAAGTTTAACTTACCAACGTTGCTGTGCCCTTGCAGGGTTCATGTTTGAATCAACTTATATATAAGACATCAAAAATGTACAACATGACAGCAATCATATAAATAAATAAATAAATAAATAAAACTACTATCCAACGTTATTTATAAATATTGTATTCAGCTAATGTCACCGTGAGTGTCGCGTTGGTGTCTCGTTTCGACAGTTGTTATAACCGGCATTCCGCTCCACATTTACATCATTTTGACAGTTCTATCAATAACGTCGGAATAGCTTTTAGACCTTTGAACTACTATTGCGAAGATATACGTCTGAACCGTGTGTCGCCGTAATAGTTTTGTTATAAAACATAATAATTTAAACTAAATATGAAACCACGAGCTTCCGTAGCGCTCCGCTGGCGAATTTTGGTGCAAGTGAACGCAACTTGCGATTTTGAAGCCTCTGCAATTCCCGAATTCGTAAAAAATTACGGGTTTGAAAAAAAAGAGTAAGGGGATTGATTATGGACTTCTTGCTATATATTCCCCAAACACGTCGCACCGAGGGAGTAACGGTGACCCTTTTAGAATAATTTTGTTGTCCCGTATGTCCGTCCGCCTGTCTGTCTGTCATGACCTTTTTCTCAGAATCGCGTAGAGATATCAAATTCGGGCCAACGGTCTCTTTCAGCCGAGCCGTGTAAGAAACAGTAAAAATCATACTTGTAAGTCAATGGGATCAAAAGATACGACCGTTTGTACATATTTTCGTAAAATTTGCGGTTTCACACGGGAGTAACACCAATAGGGTAAGTACTTGTACTTTTCATTGATATAGAATCGTAAAATTTGGCACAAAGCAATCTTTTATAGCACATGTTTGGGTAATAATTAAAAACGAAAATATATATGTATGTATGTACCTCGGTGCGCAAGTCCAACTCGCACTTGGCCAGGCTTTAACAATCGCGTTGCTGTAAATTAGTAGTCTACTTTTTAGGGTTCCGTAGTAAACAAGGAACCCTTATAGTTTCGCTATGTCTGTCTGTCTGTCCGCGCTTTTACTCAGACTATTAGTACTAGAAATCTGTAATTTGGTATAGGTATGTATATTCTCATGCCAAAAAAGTGGTGGGAAAAAAGCATTGAAAAATTTTTTTTAGGGTAGCTCCCATACATGTAAAGTGGGAGTGGTTTTTTTTTCTCAACTAACCCATCGTGTGGAGTATTGTTGAATAGGTCTTCAAAAAATAATGTAAGGTTCAGAACACCATTTTTCGATTTAGGGATCCCTTTCTGAAATATTTGGAAAAATTTTGTTAGAGGTAAGTGTCCCCCCCCCCCCCTCTATCTGGTAAACGGTTATATATGGACACGTGAAAAAATTACAACAGTAGTATATATAACGAAGTTTAAAGGAAAACTATCAGAGTTGAGTACTAAGTACAAACTAAAAAGTTATAGACGACTAACTTATAAAATGTACACGGAAAAGTAAAATTTCATTGAAAATTAGTCTCTCTCTCTCTCTCTTCCTGGCTATTAGTCCCATATGGTGATGGGGTCAGCCTTCCGCACTTTACTTCTCCACTTCACCCTATCACCCACACCTGATTCGGAAGCGTGGCATGTCTCCATATCCCTGTGCACTACATCTAGCCATCTGGTTTTAGGTCTCCCACGGGATCTTTTACCGGATATGGAGAGATGTAGTGCCAGGTTGCCAATATAATTATGAGGTTTCCTCTTAACATGCCCATACCACCTCAGCCTACTTTCTTGCAGCTTATCTGCGATGTCCCGGACACCAAGGCTGCCCCTCACGTATTCGTTCCGGATCTTATCGCGCCTGGTGACCCCGCATATCCACCTTAGCATCATCATTTCGGCAACTTGGATGGCATGGACACGTTTTTAAGTACACGCCCAGGTCTCGCTTCCATACATAAGGACCGGCCTGATCATCGACTTATAAACGCGGCCCTTAAGTCGAACGGGCATTTTGGCGTCACATGTCACACCAGTCACGTCTCGCCATTTCAACCAGGCAGCTGCTATTCGGTGCTGAATATTGTCATCTATTTTTCCTGAGGAGTGCATCATGTTACCCAGATACTTATAATGGTCACACTTTGTGATTTGCTGACCATTGATTACAATGGGGTGATCATTTGCGTCTGTGTCGTTGAGACTCATGTACTGGGTTTTTGTAGCACTCAGCACAAGACCGCCAGTTTGCAATTGATGTTTCCATGCAACGAGACACTCCTGGAGTGATGACCTATCCTCTGTGCAGATGGCAACGTCGTCAGCATAGATAAAGGACCACAATGCTTTGGATTGCGCATCTTCAGTGAGTGCATCCAACACCAGACAAAACAGGAAGGGGCTCAACACTGAACCTTGATGAACCCCCTCCGTAACGGCTATGGAATTGGTTACTCCTACCGGTGTACGTACCATGGACCTCGCACTTTTGTACATGTCAGCAATAATAGAAATGTACTTTTCCGGCACATTTTTCTTGCGGAGGCTCCACCAGATGGTATCTCTTGGGACCTTATCGAAAGCTTTTTCCATGTCCAAAAATGCGAGGTATAAGGTGCGGTTTTTGGAGCGATATTCCTCGGCTATCGTGTTGAGCGCAAACATAGGGTCAATCGTGGATAAGCCTGGTACGAATCCAAAGTGATTCTTCGATAGCTCACACTCAGATCTTAAACGGCTATCAACCACTCTTTCGTACAGCTTCATTGTATGGGATAAAAGTTTAATACCTCGGTAATTGGAGCACTCGTATTTACTTTCCTTTCCCTTATATACTGGGACTAAAGTACTCACACGCCATGCCTCCGGCATTTTTGAGGCTATCAGAATATGGTTGAAAAGTTTTGTAAGTACCTCCACGCCCTTTTTACCTAAGCACTTCCATGCCTCAATTGGATACCATCAGGCCCCACTGCTTTCCTGTCACTCATTTTTTCTAAGGGCTTTCTCAGTTTCTTCGGGGTGAATTAAACAAATATTACCCGCATTAGGTTTCGTTGCTGGAAGTTGTGTACTGCCTTTACTGGAGTTAAGAAGTGCATAGTAATATTCCTCCCAGGCTGTTATTATATCTTGAGGGGGCCACAGCTCGTGGAGAGGTTGTTGTTGCGGTGTCTCTTGACATCCGCAATGCCTTCAACAGCTTGCCCCACGAGTGCATAAAGGAGGCACTCCGTTTCCACCGGGTGCCTCCGTACCTCCGCGCCCTCGTGGAGAGCTACCTGGACGATAGGTCAGTTCTCTACGAGGGACCGGACGGTCGCGTCCATACGTGGGCAATGGCAGCAGGTGTTCCCCAGGGCTAGGGCTCCGTACTAGGTCCCCTACTCTGGAACCTGGGGTACAATTGGGTCCTGCGAGGCGGCCTTCTGCCACGAACGGAGGTCGTCTGCTTCGCTGACGATACGCTCATCGCGGCGAGAGCTAAAACGGGGGAGGAGGCGGTCCACCTTGCGTCGGTCTGCACCTCTTTGGTTGTCCGACGCATCCGCCTCCTGGGCCTGGACGTGGCCCTCGATAAAACGAGGGCCATGAGTTTCCACGCCCCCCGTCGCAGGATCCCACCGGGGCTCCGAGTCCGAGCAGAGGGGGTCCGTATACCGGTCGAGTCGCACCTAAAGTACCTCGGCCTAGTTCTGGACCCCCGATGGAGTTTCGAGGAGCACTTCAAGCTCCTCACTCCACGGCTGTGTGCTGCCGCAGCCGCACTCGGACGGGTCCTCCCTAACGTGGGAGGGCCAGGATCGGCGTGCCGTCGACTGTATCACGGGGTGATACGGTCGATGGCACTCTACGGAGCCCCGGTATGGGCGGAGTGCCTCTCCCCCCGAACGGTGGCCCTCTTGCGACGTCCGCAGAGGGTCATAGCAACCCGGGCCGTGCGAGCTTATCGCACGGTCAGCCACGGCGCGGCCTGCGTGCTTGCGGGTCAAACGCCGTGGGATGTCGATGCACGCGTCCATGCGGAGGTGTATCGACATCGGGTTGCCGTTAGAGTGCGGGGGGGGACGATCCGCTCCTGAGGAAGTGGAGCGGGTTCGTACCCAGGCGCAGAGGGAGGCTCTGCGTCGATGGGGCGAGGCACTCGCCTTCCCAGCTGCCGGCCACCGGACGATAGAAGCGATACGTCCGGTGTTGGAGGAGTGGGTAGGGCGCCGGCAGGGCAGTCTCTCATTCCGCATGGTGCAGGTACTGACCGGACATGGTTGTTTTGGTCACTACTTGCACCGGGTCGCGCGTCGGGAGGAAACGCCGCAGTGTCATCACTGCGACGCTCCCGACGACACTGCCGAGCACACCCTTTTGGTGTGCCCGGCCTGGTGACGCCAGCGCAGCGAACTCAATGCTGCGCTGGGAGACGGAGACCTCTCGCTGCCGAGCATGGTCGTGGCCATGCTCCGTGGCGAGGCGGAGTGGGGGGCTGTCGCCTCCTTTTGCGAAAACGTCATCTCGCAGAAGGAGGCCGCGGAGAGGGAGCGGGAGAATGATCCTCAAGCCGCTCCCATCCGCCGTAGACGGACAGGCAGGCGAAGGCGGGCATTCGCACAAGCGATGCCCGTCTAATGACCCTGCCGTGGAGGCCTGCGTGCACGGTTGGCCCCGTGCACGCCGCCGTAAGGCCCTCCGTCTGGGGATTGCCCTGGTGTTCTCGGGCAATCCCCCCTTGGCGATAGCCTGACCAGTTGGTCAGGCTTGCCCGGGCGCGTGGGTAGTGGAGTCGCAGTGTGGACCTTACCTAGCGCGCCCATAAGGGCAGGAAGAACACCGGGGGGTTTTAGTGGGTAGGCTTGGCACTCTGCCGAGAGAGCCCCACACACGCTCGCCGTCTAGCCAACGGCGGGTACGGTGCGGTTACGCATTTCCCCCCGAAAAAAAAAAAAAAAAAAAAAAGGCTGTTATTATATCTGAGTCCTCATACAAAAGGTTCCCCTGGCTATCCTTAATTATCTTAGCTGCACACGGGTCTCTAGAGCCTAGATTGCGCTGCTTAGAGAGCTTGAATATGTGTTTTTGGCCCTCTTTGCTTGAAAGGTTATATAATATCTTGTGTGCATTCGCTTTACTAAGAGCGACTAGTTTTTTGGCATTCTTCTTAAGATCTTTATAATCTTCTTTGTCATCCTGGCTATTAGTGGATTGCCATTTTTTAAAAGCTGTTTTCTTTTGAGCTAGAGCTTGCTTTACTTCCTCTGTCCACCACCGGGTTTCCTTATTGCGCCTTTTTGTGCCTTTAGTTTGGCCAAGAGTTTTGTTTGCAACACTGGTAATGGATTTTTGGAGGTGCTCCCAGATGGTATCAATATCTTTATCGTCGTCAAATCCAATATCCTCAAGCTGAGCACAGAACTCACGGGCCTTATTCCCTTTCAAATTCCACCATTTAGTGAGTTCTGCGTGGGTTCTCTTTGTGTCGATGCTTAAATGTCATATCCATCACAACAATGCGGTGCTGAGAGGTAACACATTCACCGGGGATAACCTTACAGTTTTTAATTCTGCCAATTTTTGTTCTATTTGTTAGCAGATAATCAATTTGCGTCAAGCTAAGTCAAAAGCTGCAGCTGTAGCAAGAATGGTTTTTCCCCCTTCATTCAACGAGCCGTATGCATACCCCCCGTGCACTCTTTGGAAAGCATCGTTGCTTTCTCCAATATGGCCATTCAAATCCCCTCCAAGAATGACGGTCTCTTTTGGGTCTATTTAATTCATTGAAAATTTAGTTCATTGAAAATTAGTACTGAATATAAATTTACGAACCACGTGAAGTTAAAGAAATATAAAATCACTGCAGCGTTAATAATAATAATAATGCCTAATTTAATAGCAACGTATTTAGTAATCTGTAGCAACGTGTTGTGAGGTGTGAGTGTGAACTCAAAGTTGGCATTTGCAACTTTTTTATTTGTATAGCTTGTTTGGAGTAGAAACTTAGCCTAGAACCCTGCTAAAGTTTTATCACAATCAAAATATTCATATTTTTATGCAATTGACTAGGTTACGTAAATTTGTAGAGGCCTACGTGCACGGTTGGCCCCGTGCACGCCGCCGTAAGGCCCTCCGTCTGGGGATTGCCCTGGTGTTCTCGGGCAATCCCCCCTTGGCGATAGCCCGACCGGTGGGTCGGGCTTGCCCGGGCGCGTGGGTAGTGGAGTCGCAGTGTGGACCTTACCCAGCGCGCCCATAAGGGCAGGGAGAACACCGGGGGGTTTTAGTGGGTAGGCCTGGCACCCTGCCGGGAGAGCCCCACACACGCTCGCTGTCTAGCCAACGGCGGGTACGGTGCGGTTACGCATTTCCCCCCGAGAAAAAAAAAAAAAAAAAAAAAAAGGTTACGTAAATTTAACAAGTGATCAATCAAATAATATTAACAAACTGATGTTATATTTGTGACTTTGCATTTTCTTTATGAAGAAAACAATTTCCTTGGGCGGGAATCGAACTCGCGTCTTCGACATAGCGTGTCCACGGAGCTCTGTTAAGCCAAAGGAGACCTTATTCTCTGTCAATAACTACGTGTCAAGTAACTTTACTTTATTCTTAACCATTTTCAAGAAATCTGAAAAGTTTTCTAAATAGATATAATGATAATAGACATAGTTTATTACCAGAGAATAGAGAGTAGTTCCACAAACACAGACATCACGCTAAAGAAGAAAAAATAAGTACCTATTGTATATGAAATAGACTATGAAATAAAACAGTCTGCAATGGATTTAAGCTAAAAAATCTCAACTTTATCTTATTCTAAGCACTTTTTAAATGTTATTATAGCATAAGCATTAGTAGGTATTTACAAAAATTTAAATACGAAATCCAATAAAAAACACAAAACAAATAGGTAGCTAATAACCGTGTTAGTTCTTTCTTTCTTATAAAGGTTTTTTGTAAAAATCGTTTTAACCTTTAAGTATGGACGTGTAGCCTCACAGGCTCCGGGTGAATGTTAGTTTCTAAGTTTTGTGTACTTTCCCCCCGCTCCCCACACTTGAGTAACTCAGTAGCTTCAGTTTTAGTATCAAAACGACCAGCGAAGGAGGAAAATACGCCATTCAATGAAAAATACGTGCGTAATACTTATCTAAAAATCTTTTGGAGTCGGCTACACGTCCATAGTTGTGTTATAAAAATATTTGTAAGCAACTTTGTTCTCTTTTTAGATTTTCTTGTAAACTTTGAGTTATTTATCTTGGAATAGTAAAAAAATAAAAGGGAGTATAGTAAATATGTATTTTTTATAATTTCTAGTTGATTTTACGGCTGAAAACGTAGTTGTACTTAAAATTACCCAAAATGTGCCATTATATTTTAATTTTGAATGTTTCTATAATTATTATAAAAAAGTGGCTTATATATTGACGTATTTTTACTATAACTAAACCATACTTAAAGTTAAATATAGTATTCAAGCTATTTGAAATAATTTTGTTAAAAAAACACTAGTTAATATAGGAGCCTGTGAGTCTACACGTCCAGGATAGTGTTATGAAAAAATGACGTCCATACTTAAAGGTAAATAAACTTCTCAAAATTTGGAGCAAACTTCGAAAATTCAGTACTTTTTTGCATTTTCGCGGCTACGAGATCAATGACTTAAGCAACCATTAAGGTACCCCCACCCCACCCACAGACACCAAGTAGCTTTGTAATCAGTGTATATTCCATAATTAATCACTTTTTACTAAAGTTTTGAGAGACTTTCTATTTATGTATGTATATTAATACGAGTTTTACCATTGATTTTACGACTTTATTGCTGAGAGACAAATATATACAATATTTCATTTAAAATACCTTAAATTTAAAATAACCCTATGGTAGTTTTTAATAGGTAACACCGGCCAATATTCTATTGAGATACCACACGAAGCCTGCAACTATCTATCCAGACACGACGGCGACTGCGAGGAGATAGAGCTGAGACAGAGGCAAAATTTTGCCGAATAGCGATTTATAGTACTGTCTCAAAGGAATCGTTGTAGAATAACAGTCGTGTGTCTGTTTATGAAAAATAGCAGAATTGAGGCCCAGGTCCAATGATCGTCAGTTATAATTTATTTATGTATTTATTATGTACCTATATAGAAATAGGTATTTATAAATAAGGGTTATTTATGTATTGCATTATTCATGTTGTCTACTACATTTACTTACGCCACCAATGTTATGAGTTGACTGGAAGAGATCTCTATAAGAGATAAGTCCGCCCTTGCATACCATGTTTAAGTTTTTTTGTACAAACGTTTTTTGTTTATGCAATAAAGAGTATATAATAAATAATAGTTTTTCTCCCCGAAATCCCTCCTTATAAGGATGTAAAAGGGTGTATTTGTAAAGGCAATGAATAAAAAATGTTCTTCCACGACGGAGTCGCGGGCAAAAGCTAGTATTTAAATAAAATACTTAAAATCAATATTATGGAAAATAAAAAAAAACAGTTTTAAGTCAACTCTTAGAACTATTTTTCACATGACTACTGACTTCTGTAAGCCAACGCTGCTTTCTTTTTTTAAAAAAGGCGACATCCACTAATTATTATCTACAAATCCAAAAAGCTTAATGAAATTCAACAGTTTAAAGTAGCTTGAATTTCACAAATCCTCCTTCCGCACCTAACACTATGTAAAAAGAATGATTAAAACTCAAGAACGCACCTAACGACGGTCATTAAGTCCGCTTACAATCACGGCATAAGAAAACACGGCCATAATTCCCTTGCCTCTAGAGTCCGGCTTCAGCAAACGTTCCTCTCACACATAAATCATGAGGTTTCCGTCCCACGATTATGCCGGATCTCCGTAAAAACTGTTTGTTTTAAGTGAATTGCCCTCCCCTGGCGGATAATTGAACAACGTTTTTCTCTGGTATCGGAATCCTTTCAGATTTATTGCTGCATGGCATTTTGCAAGTGAAGAGGGACCGGAAGATATTCTTATTAAAAAGATTCGGCTTGTGGCACTCATTTGACCTTCATGCTAATCTATTTTTACATACAATGGAAGCTCTTGGCTTTCTTCTCACCTGATGTTAAGTAAGATAAGATCGCGGATGGAAGAAAGCTTCATCTGGATTCCTCATCAACTAAGGAACTGGCTAAATTACCTCTTATTGTCGGAACATATCAGCTATGTAGAACCATATCTCATAAATTCTCGACATTAAACAGGTTGCAATATCAATATAATACTTGAAATCTTCTCCAGCAACCTCCACAAGTTCAAACATCACATTTTGAAGATATTATATAGATACATACATCTTTAAATTTGTCACCACAAAGTTAAAATACCTCTTTCATCTTTCGGTTATCCTGTGTTGTTCTATTGGTATTTTTTTGATAATTTTTTGATACATCTCCACACCCTTGTTGATGCATGCCGTGACGACCTTTAATTAGGACAGCGCTCAGCTCAGCTTTATGTATTAACATTTTCATTTTTATGTCTCAGTGTATGTCTTGTTGGTTATCTTAAATAAATAAAATAAACATAACAATGTTATAAATATTGTTATTATAGCGACTTAACTTAGATCAGACAGCGGTAGCTAGCCAGGCGGGCTCAGAAGTCCTACCACCAACTAACCCAAGCAGGAAAACATGGGAAATCGAGCCTCGGACTCTCTCGGAATTTATATGGACTGAAGGGGTATATGATAGGATACCAAAAGCTTAAACTTGAACGTCTCTGGATGCGGACATTATTTTATACAACTAAATTTGCAAACACGCGGGTTCTACCCAGTCCACCTGATGGTAAATGTCTCCAGTCACCAATAGTGCTCGTGGTTCCAGTCTTGCAAATCTACAGCCCCTACAAGGACTCCAATGTTCGTTGCCAACTTGTGCCATAAGATGTCAAGTCACAAGTGCTTTCACCCCCTGTCTGATTGTCCCCTTCAAACCGGAACACAGCCATGCAAGCAGCAGCTGCTTAGCAGCAGAACTCTCAAACTCAAACTCAAAAATCTTTATTCAATATAGACCTTTACAGGCACTTATTGACGTCAAACAAAACATAAAAATCTTATTAAACAAGAATCTAATTTACTAATTATTTAATCCTTGTATGTACATACACCCCAACCATAATTACGATGTATGCAAATACAAGTAAAATGAAAAAAAAAAAGTTGACTCTACACCTGTTCGGAAATTGGGAGAGCCTTCTCGAGAAGAACAGGCAAGAAACTCGGAAGGCCTTGTAATTTTTTTTTGTCCTCTTTTGAATTGCCAACATTACAAAGATTATATTTCACAAACAGCTTTATTTCATAAAAATAATTTAGAAATGCCTGTCGGAGTGAGTGGAACAGTTACTCAAGTGAATGATATTTATCCCAATAATTATCACAAACTGTTAATACACATTGATCGTCAATTATCACATTGTTTGTCAATTCCAAGCAGTTTTGTCTGTCATGTAATCAGACACCTTATAATATGCTTTTTTCATAAGTACGCCCTTGATTGTAACTTTGAATTTATTCAAGCTAAGTGCTTTAATATTATTTGATATTTTATTGTAGAAACGTACACAAAGAAATACGTACACGAAATAGGTAACATAAAGATACTCATGTAGACTCTCGTGCAGTCTCCCTCTGCTAAAACATGGCGTACCTATATCTTTCGGTTGTTCAATTACTACACTTCGGATTTATGGCCAGTATAGAGCCTTGCTTTGTATCTCGTTGACATTCTGGGTGACAATAAGAGAAAACATACTATGCAACCTTTTAAGCACAGCTTAAGAATGTTTCAACAAAAGGGGCTTTTATATGGTGGTATTAATACTTGGAGAATGATATGGATATATTTCAAGGTGGCACCATCACACAACTACAAACAAACAGACTTCAGCACTAGGAATGGTTCAATTAAATAATACATGTATTGTGCAAAACATGCAATGTTATTCACACAATTAAAATAAAAGCTTTAAGAGTGAGATCTTGTCTTGGGGTTTCTCTTAAATATGTTAGTTAATTGAAAATTTAATCCAATATGTTCAAGACAACATTTTAATTACATATACAGTGAATACTGCAAACTGGAGCTCTCGACAAGTTCTAACAAATCTATGTGAAGTGGAAGAACTCAACAAAAATGTGATATGTGTGATAGCCACATTATCAAAAGCGATCATAAAATATATCAAGCAGGAGCCATATTTACTTCGCCGCTAATTAGTCGAGAAAAGGATATTCGATCTCCTTTCACACCCTTAAAATGAGAGCCAACAGTGTTACGTTACACCAACCTAACTTGAACACGCTGCGGCCTTCTTGTTGCTCCAGTGTCCCAAATTGTGCATACAATGAGCATTTCCACTGCTCTAACATAAGTAGGGGGCACCACTCTAACAAGTGACAATCGTTTCATAGCAAAACAATAACTAAATTCGTCATCGTCTCTGAGACAACGAAAACTAAATCTTTATCAACGTCACAGGATTGTAGCGATCGCTATGTCGAATTGTTCTCTCTATTAGAAAGCAAAATATTGGTTATACACTCAAAACAGAATAACGGTCAACATATTATGTTTTTAGTATTTTAATAAACATTTTTATTTGTTTTTTCTAATGAAGAATGAGTTATTTTGAGAAGTATATGAAAGTAACGAAAAACAATTCGCTTCTTCATCAATACGTCGCGAATTAAATTGTATTGTAGTCCTTGGCTCCTTTTTCCGCATTTAGACTCTTATTTGGTCCATTATGCGTGTGGAATGGCGAGTTATTCTAACCAGCCCAACTACAAAAGTTTCCTGGGACGTTCACAGGTTGTAACGTGAAAATCCTGTAGGCCTTGAGAAGATCTACAGAATCTTCACTTTACATGTGAGATTTCGGTTTTGTAATGAACCTACCCGTCAGCCGGAAAGATGAGACAAAAAAAATGGGTTTGTGAGTATCGGGGCCCAGAGGGTGGACTGGATAGTCGGTGAGCAAGTGACTGAATAAATTTATTTTTTTTAAAGTAAGTAATGGGCGCCTTTCCAGTCACTGACTTTAATATCGGACCACACCTCAAAACAAACAGATACTAGGTAGTAAAGAAAACAATTAAGTTAGTTTATACAAATTGTATAATGCACTATAAAGGGTTCATTGCTCTCATCTAAATATCATGTAAGATTATTGCAAAATCTTAGATATAAAGTTACTTATAGGTTTTAAGTTGAATCTATATTTAAGTTCTAAACTAAACTTGGCATGACTTTGGTTGATGTCTTATTAACACTAAAAAATATATAGTTAAAGGAAGTTTTCCATACCTTGAGAAAGGATAGTTTATACAGTTAAAGAGAATCCAGAGACTAGCATACTTCAATTAAGTGCAACGATGGCCCCGTAGATCTCCGAGTAAACTCAGGTCAGTCAATGCTGAGCAGTTAGCGAAGATACAGGAACTGCTACCATTCAGCTACTCAGCATTAGGTAGAAAGTGGAGACATATTTTATGATCTCCGTTTTTATGATATTATAAGATCCAGAAGAAAAAAAAAAACCCTGAAACAAAAATGTTACAATAAGAAACTTGATCAAATGGACAAGATACTATAATGTAATAAATTTAACGAGGAGAATACGCTTTTCAATACATACCACTAGCTGGGTTGTAGTGGGTTTTCAAAAAAAATATCGAAGCATGAGATGCGGCGACCACGCCCCGTCAACTCATTACGTTTTTATCAGTCATTACGCGTTTAAACATTAGCACGCTGAAAAATCATTAAAAGTAGGTCATTACCGGTTCCAAGAATGAATACACATATGGATTGAGTTGTTCAGAACACATTTACTTACGTGTTGGTGTGGAACATGAATCTTACATGTGCAACGTGGCGCCTGCTAGGACATTAACTTGTGGAGTTTTACTCCCTTCTCATCACGCTGAAACACAATAAGACAGAATTCAACGTAGGGGTTATGCAAAGATTGTAAATTGCCATGAAAACCGGCGACACATCATCTACTTACGAGATTTTCTCTCGCGCGATACTTAGGATATGTGGCCGCACAGGCACGGCTGAAACGACAAAATGGACGAGCCTCTACGCAGCAAAAATCGAAACGATGACACTCACCGGCTGCGTTCCACAACACGAACAAAATTTTGAATTCGATGTTTGCAATATTGATGTTTAATTTATTATGTTGTACGATAAAATTTTAAATTATAGGTTACTATTTTATTTACTCGTTAAGTATAATTAGTTAAGTAATAAAATGTTTGATTTTGAAATTATAAGTTTAAAATATTTTCTTCAATGTTTACCAGTTGGTAAGTGAAATTTGCTTAATGCTGAACGCGGCTGACACATAATTGTTGCCAATCCGAAATATTTCTAATTATCCAGTGGATAATTGAAACGTTGTGGAGTAACAAAAAAACGGCGTTACAGTACAGTTTTGGTTGGAAACGAAAAATTTTATTTTAAAATGAAATTTTAAAATAAAATTTTTCGATATGAAATTATAGATCTGACTGTACCAGTAAGTGGGTACTTAAACCAAACAACGAACCCATTACAATGCTGCATCTGCAACGACAGAAACTTAAAGCTAGGTACACTAGGTACACCTCCAATACAACATCCTAAAATTAAAACAAATGGATCCACCTATATATACCATGCAACTTAACCCTAATTTAAAATTATACCAGTCCTAAAGACTGTTAAAGTTTCAGACTCTTTACTAATTGAGAGAAACTCAAAATTATGGTCTACTACAGCTAAGGGTAGTAAAGATCATTCAAGTACTATCTAGAACTAAATATGTTCAACAGTAGGTTCACTTTACTGTAAAGTACTGGAAGTGAAAGCCTAAGAGATCAGCAGGTAAAAAAACTACTAATGTACCAGGTACTAAACACAGGAAATGTACAAGGGATGATCTTTATATAATCATCACTTGGTTTACAAACAGTTAGCACCAAAAGATTGTTACCTTACGAGTGTGCCATATTAAATTAGTTTAATAGAACAATTAGAATAGTTTCATAGACTACACCGAGTCTTACGCTTGCTAGGGGTTACTTATGACTAGGGTTTTCCTTGGCATCACTTGTGATCCACCTCAGTAGAACACAAATGCATCGAGGCCTACGGAAGAGTTTACACTACATACCCAACAACATGCAACTCAAGAAAGTGCAAATAAAAAAAAACAACAAAAGGAACATCCTCTCGTCATAGACAATCTGGTAAAAAGAAACAACAAACAAAAAAAAATTAACCTAAAGTCGCTAATAGACGCCTGTTGTAAAAGTACCATACCGACACCGTGCGAGTGGTACTACGGCGATATAACTATACTTACTTATATTTACTACCCCGCAAAACAAAAAAAAACATATAAACGTAGAGAGAGAAGTCAGTCTCCGTCTCCATGACCTCGGACCACTAGATCTTTGATATGGAAAGCCCCCAAGGGTTTACCATCCATTGATTTCAAAGCATAAACTAATTTACCTTGTTTCCTGTCAACCACACACTTCTCAAACCTTGGAGCAAGTTTGGCAGAGAAGTGTTTGGGTGCACTAGATAAAGGAAAGCATCTTTTGTAAATGATTTGACCTTCCCTTAACTCCAGGGGTCGCTTACGCAAATTATAATACTTAGCAGCATGTTGATGTGCTTTTTTAAGATGGCACTCAACTTTTTTGGATATATCATTCAATTTAGGTAAATTAGATGCAAAATGCTCAACATTGATATCCAATCGAGATTCACTCAGTGGTCTATCAGAATTATATAAAGATCCATCTAATATCATCTCCCTGCCATGATTTAGGAAAAATGCAGAAAACTTAGTACCTTCATGAACAGAAGTATTGAGGGCACATTGTATCTCCGGAATGTTCTGATCCCACTGTCGATGATCAGAGCGCACATAAGAGGCAATGGCTCTAACTAAATCTCTGTTGACGCGTTCAGTCTGGTTACACTGTGGATGATACCGTGGATTATAAAATATATGAGGGACACCAAAGTAAGCAAGGAGATCTCCGAACTCTTTTGAAATGAACTGAGGTCCATTATCCGTATACAGAATACGACATATACCGTGGACTAGAAATACTTGTTTAGCCAGACATTTAGTTATAGATTTGGCGGTTACATTACGCAAGGGAAACAGAAGAACATATTTACTAAAATAGTCAGAGACAACGAACAAGTACTGATTCCTTGAGTAAGATGGAGGAAAGGGACCTAGGATATCGCAAGAGATCGCCTCCCATGGTCGACTTACTTGGCGAGGACTACCCATAAGACCAGGTCGAGCAGTATTGGTCGGCTTATATGAGTGACACACTTCACACGAATCGACGTAACTCTTGACATCCTTGAATAACGAGGGCCAAAAATATAGAACTAATACGTTTATGTGTCTTAGCCACGCCAAAATGTCCCGACGAAGAGTCGTCGTGATATTTTTTAAGAATTTCTGACCGCTTTTCCAGTGGTACAACAATTTTCCAGTCGTGTTGTGAAGTAAGACTATATTTATTTTTAGAGAGTCTATAAAGTTTTCCATTTACTATATTAAAATTAGGATATTTACGAGAGTTTTTAGAACAATTTTGAAAGAGATCTATATACCAAGGATCACTTATAGTATGGGGATTTATTTCTATTGAATCAACTTTAATCCGTGATAAAGTGTCAGGAATAACATGTTCTTTTCCTTTCCGATGCACAATCTCAAAATTAAATTGACTAAGACGACAAGCCCATCTGTTGAGTCTCCCAGTAGGATTATTTAAGTTATGGAACCATTGAAGAGAGGCATGATCGGTGACGATGTAACATGTTTTCCCTTCCACATAAGACCGATATTGCTCCAAAGCATAAATAACGGCAAGAAGTTCACGCTCAGTAGCGGTATAATTACACTCTTGTGACGATAAAGTGCGACTACAGAAGGCTATGGGATGATCAACGTCATTAACTTTCTGAGTTAGTACACCCCCAATGGCGAAAGAAGAGGCATCCGTATGTAAATAGAAAGGTTGGGTGAAATCAGGACATCTTAGAATTGGGGCTGATACCAGAGCTGATTTTAAGAGATTAAAAGCTTCTTCAGATTCTGAGGTCCAAGAAAAAATCACCTTTTTGCTAGTAAGGCGAGTTAGAGGTCTTGCTACGCGAGAAAAATCTTTAATAAAGCGTCGGTACCACCCGGCCATACCGAGAAATCTTTTAACTTCTTTAGGATCTTTGGGAGTGGGAAAATTCATAATGACTTCGACCTTAGAAGGGTCAGTACGAAGACCATATTGATCAACTACATATCCTAAATATTTAAGTTCTGACCTACAAAAGATTGATTTCTCCATATTGACTGTGAGATTTGCATATTGGATTAAGTTATTAGATTAAGTATACTATGTACTTCTCTGAGTATTTCTACATGCTCGCTGTGTGAATTGGTGCAAATAATTATGTCATCGATGTAACAGAAGACTTTGTTATCAAACTTGGCTGCAAAAAGGTTATCCATAAGTCTTTGCATGGTAGCTGATGCGCCGACGAGTCCAAAACACATGACGTTATAATGAAAGAGTCCTCGACCAGGGACGGTAAACGCGGTCTTTTCTTTTGAAGCTCTGGACAAAGGAATCTGGTGGTACGCAGCACTAAGATCTAAAGAGGTGAGGAATTTAGCATCTCTCAGGTTATCTAGGATATAATTGATGTACGGTAGTGGATAAGCATCAGTCTTTGAAACGGCGTTGAGTTTCCTGCTATCTAGACAAAGTCTTACATCGCCGTTGGCCTTAGGGACCATAGTGACAGGAGAGTTCCATGGAGAGTGGGAAGGTTCCACTATATTAAGTTTCAGCATACGGTCCAATTCCGAATCAAGTAGCTTAAGTTTTTCAGGACTAAGTCGATAGTATTTTTGTTTAATAGGACGAGCATCACCGGTATCGATATCGTGTTCCATAAGGTGTGTTCTACCTAAACCGACCTTATCAGTATTAATTGCTTCAAAAAGTGTTTTAATTTCATCCAATTCTCGCTGTTCATCCACAGTAAGGGAATCAAAACTACATAAGCCAACATTCTCTATATTATCCAAACCAAGATCGTCCTTGTTTAGATTTATTTTGGGTAAACAAGCCAAAATGTCTGGTGCTAAGTTAAAAGCCCTCCAGAAGTTGACCCCAAAATGGATGGGTAAACTTATTTCAGGTTGAACGTGGAAGGTGATGATTTTGACTTCATGGTTATATTTAATAGGTATGTTCATAAAATGGTGACAATATACTTCATTGCCATTAGCAACTCTTAAAACGCGAGGATTATTAAAAATTCGCAAAGGTATATTTAATTTAAGAAAAAGTGTGTATGCTTCTTTACCCAATACGGAACAAGACGCACCACAATCTAAAAGACCAGATATATTTACGTCAAAAACGCTAACAGTCAAATAAGGTCGGTAATCATCAATAGATGGTTGAAAGTACGTCTCTCTGCAAGTCATATTAGAACTCAGAGAGACAGAGTAATCTAGTTTTTTGACTTTGAGCAATTAGAACAGTCAGGCGTTCTAACACCCTTTTTTCCACATTTGAAACAGATAACCTCGCGGGAATTACGGCAATGACACGTAAGATGGCTGGTTTCCCCACAACGGTAACACTTCCTTAACGGTTCGTTAGTAGTAGGGTGGGCGTCCTTTACAATTGAGGAAATGTTTCGGGGCTTCACAATAGATGTCACTCTATTACTATGTATATCCATGACAACTGAGTTTTTAGAGAAAACAGGTTCAGAAAAATTTTGTGTTTTAATCTTCATCAGTTCAAGTTTTTTTCCTAACTGTTGAAGTTGCTGGATGGAGGTAACTTCAATAAGCGCAAGTTCACGACTGTACTCAGGTCGGATATTCCGTAACAATAGGTCAAGTTGCTGTTGTTCACTAAGCTGATTGGAGAGGCGAGACATCATCCCTAACATGAGCGACATATAGACCACTATCGTTTCACCTCTTGCTTGAGTGCGAGCTTTAATTTCTTCGAGTAAGCGGAAGTCATAATCAGGAAGGTCAAAGTCATTTTTCAAAGCATCAATTAATTGGGAGTAGTTCTGAAATTTGGTCTTATGTGCCCTATACCAAAACAAGGCAGGACCATCCAACAAATCCACAAACCCATCAAAAATCATTTTCTTAGAAAAATTTCTAGCGGAGCACAATTCTTCCAACCGACTAACAAATGCACGAACACAGGAGTCCCCTTTAAATTTTAGATTCAAAGAATTCAAGTTCATCTTTGTATCGGGTTTATATATAACCGACTGTACCCTTGGCAGTTGAACGCGATCCTCCTCCGAATCCGATGACAGTTCTGATGAAATATCAACTTCACTAAGAGTTTGTAAAAGCGTGGACTTCAGAATTTCAATCTCCGAAGTAGCAGTAGTGAAGCGTGACAAACGGCAAAGCAGGTAGTTCACACGGCCAATCAAACGAGAGCGTGCAGAGTCAGACAAATCACCCTTAGTCGCTTCATTGATAATGTCATCAACTTTGGTGGTAAGCACAGGCAATTCCTCATCAATATTCTCGGATGGAAAGGCAGAAGGCAACTTTATACTGCCGCGTCGTGACAGTTTGCACGTCGACCGCAACAATTTTCGTAAGTCATCGCGTTTAGCACTAGATTTATAAGATATATTTCTAATGTTAAGCTCGTGGGATAGCTCATCCTTAGATAGGAAAGCAATATCGCAACCAATGTCAGCCATGTTTCACAATGATACAGAAAACTAAAGTTAAAAGTAAATTAAAAAAATCGTTTATATGTTTAAGTTGTTGACTGTACCCAAAAAGTGTTATTTTCAAATACACAGCAGTAGTCTAATAAGTAAAAGTTAATAGTAATTTATGTTGTTGACTGTACAACAGGTATTTATTTTCAAATACACACCCATAATTTAATAAGTAAGAGTTAATAGTAATTTATATTGTTGACTGTACAACAAGTATTTATTTTTAAATACACACCATTAATCTAAAAAGTAAAAGTTAATAGTAATTTATATTGTTGACTGTACAACAAAGTTTAGTTTAAATACACAAAATAATTCAGTATAGATAGTTCAAGTAAATGGCAAGACAAAATGTCCAACCCTATTCAGTATAGTGATACTATTATTTCTGAACGCAACTAATTTGTTCTGTAACCATTATGTATTAGCACATAGAGGCAGTAATGTCTATAGTACAACACCGCTATATCATAGTTCAAAAGTAATAGTTCACCCTCAACAATAAACAGTGCAGTTTAAATTATCCAAAATTCAGTTCACTCACACTAAGTATTATTAATAAACATAAGGCTTCATATAAGCTATTTAAGTGTTTTTGTATTTACACAGTTAAGTACTCAATTAATTATTAACAGTGAAGCTATTAAACAAAATTATTATAATATTATAAGTAGGAATAACAGTCAGCTTTATTATTGATAAGCCAATAAAAACTGTAATTAATCAACAACCAAAATAAACTTCAGTACATGCCAAGTGATTTTACAAAACAATTACAATCAAAGTTATTAGTATTTAGTTTTTCTACTACAAGATTATACCTTACCATCTGCTTTACTGGGCCACACGTTGGGTACGCCACTTTGTAACGTGAAAATCCTGTAGGCCTTGAGAAGATCTACAGAATCTTCACTTTACATGTGAGATTTCGGTTTTGTAATGAACCTACCCGTCAGCCGGAAAGATGAGACAAAAAAAATGGGTTTGTGAGTATCGGGGCCCAGAGGGTGGACTGGATAGTCGGTGAGCAAGTGACTGAATAAATTTATTTTTTTTAAAGTAAGTAATGGGCGCCTTTCCAGTCACTGACTTTAATATCGGACCACACCTCAAAACAAACAGATACTAGGTAGTAAAGAAAACAATTAAGTTAGTTTATACAAATTGTATAATGCACTATAAAGGGTTCATTGCTCTCATCTAAATATCATGTAAGATTATTGCAAAATCTTAGATATAAAGTTACTTATAGGTTTTAAGTTGAATCTATATTTAAGTTCTAAACTAAACTTGGCATGACTTTGGTTGATGTCTTATTAACACTAAAAAATATATAGTTAAAGGAAGTTTTCCATACCTTGAGAAAGGATAGTTTATACAGTTAAAGAGAATCCAGAGACTAGCATACTTCAATTAAGTGCAACGATGGCCCCGTAGATCTCCGAGTAAACTCAGGTCAGTCAATGCTGAGCAGTTAGCGAAGATACAGGAACTGCTACCATTCAGCTACTCAGCATTAGGTAGAAAGTGGAGACATATTTTATGATCTCCGTTTTTATGATATTATAAGATCCAGAAGAAAAAAAAAAACCCTGAAACAAAAATGTTACAATAAGAAACTTGATCAAATGGACAAGATACTATAATGTAATAAATTTAACGAGGAGAATACGCTTTTCAATACATACCACTAGCTGGGTTGTAGTGGGTTTTCAAAAAAAATATCGAAGCATGAGATGCGGCGACCACGCCCCGTCAACTCATTACGTTTTTATCAGTCATTACGCGTTTAAACATTAGCACGCTGAAAAATCATTAAAAGTAGGTCATTACCGGTTCCAAGAATGAATACACATATGGATTGAGTTGTTCAGAACACATTTACTTACGTGTTGGTGTGGAACATGAATCTTACATGTGCAACGTGGCGCCTGCTAGGACATTAACTTGTGGAGTTTTACTCCCTTCTCATCACGCTGAAACACAATAAGACAGAATTCAACGTAGGGGTTATGCAAAGATTGTAAATTGCCATGAAAACCGGCGACACATCATCTACTTACGAGATTTTCTCTCGTGCGATACTTAGGATATGTGGCCGCACAGGCACGGCTGAAACGACAAAATGGACGAGCCTCTACGCAGCAAAAATCGAAACGATGACACTCACCGGCTGCGTTCCACAACACGAACAAAATTTTGAATTCGATGTTTGCAATATTGATGTTTAATTTATTATGTTGTACGATAAAATTTTAAATTATAGGTTACTATTTTATTTACTCGTTAAGTATAATTAGTTAAGTAATAAAATGTTTGATTTTGAAATTATAAGTTTAAAATATTTTCTTCAATGTTTACCAGTTGGTAAGTGAAATTTGCTTAATGCTGAACGCGGCTGACACATAATTGTTGCCAATCCGAAATATTTCTAATTATCCAGTGGATAATTGAAACGTTGTGGAGTAACAAAAAAACGGCGTTACAAGGTGAATAACACTCGGTGAGTGAGTCCAACTCGCTCTTGACCGGTTTTTTAATACGCTTAGATTTTTTTGACTTAGGACCACGTCGATAAAATCTTAAAGATGTTATTAAGTCTGTTTATTTTAGGTTGTCTCTTAAAATTAAGCCCTTTATTGATATGGACCATAATCTTCCGAAACGTGGTATGACAATGACAGAAAAAATATTTCACTAGAATCCACATACTTAGTTAGATTTTAAAACTTGGTATCATATTCATTAATTAACAACGTTGAAAACAAAATGAAAGGCTGTAATTACTAGAAACTGCCTAACGAAATTGTAAATTATAATAACCAGCATTCTACGCAGGATATATAACCAAAGGAGATTTTCTAAATAAAGCTTTTGAATTAAGCCTTTTATATTGTAAAACAACGTTAAATTTCCACTACGAACGTAGAAGTTTTAATGAGGATACGACAGGGTATACCACAAAATGTAAAGGACTTTATATAATATTCATTCAAGATCTCGGCAAAATAATTACTTATTACGACTTAGTGTTTATTATATGGCCAAGGAGATGTTAGGAATTGGTATAATTAATTAACATTACTTGTTATTAAAATTCATTACGTGTCTGTTTTTGTTAAGGTGTGTGATTATCCTTTAAGGACCCTGTAAACGATCAAACATGTTTGTCCAATGTATGTGTTTGACAAACGAACTACGTGTTTGAAAAGTATCTGGATTGACGTCGTGTTTGATTTTTAGACCGTTTTATATAAAATAAGAAAACGGAGAAAGATGGAGGGAGACTCTGTACCAGGGTCGTCTGCTTAGGTACCTCCGTCTTACCTATTTCTGCCGCAAAGCAGCAAGCAAACCGGAACGCAGCAATGCAAGCAGCATTGCTGTGTTCCGGTTTGAAGGGTCAGATATGGCAGTGAAATTACTGGGTACTGTGACTTTACATCTGGTGTCACAAGTTGGCAACGTACACCGTGGTTCTTGTGGGGGTTGCAGTTTTGCTGCGAATCTCACAGGAGCCACATGTATTATAGGTGACTGTTACCACTTACCATCAGGTGGGCAGTTTGCTTGTTTGCCAACTTTCTGCAATAAAAAAAAACGGTTGCCGGTGGGATTTCAGAAAGGGTTTCAAGCTTTATTTCATATTTAAGTTTCTTTATTTTTGCGCAAATACATTTTTTCTCTAACCAACTTGACGATTATTGAGCTATGGTTATATCATTAAGTTAGTCATTTGGCCTTCTTCCAATCTTTACTAATTACTTTGAGAGAATCGAGAAACTTAAACAATCTTTGTCGTGTATCAACATCAATTTTATAAACCTTCATTTTCGTATTTGTACATACTATTTACTGATCAGGAGTTCACTCTGAATCTCTACTAATTTATTCTACTATGTATACATAATACGATTATAATATAATGTGTATATTATTGCTCGATAATTATAATATTACATTTAAGAAAATTGTTTATAATTATTGTTATATTTGAAACCTTATGAGTCATATATTATAGGCATTAATAACACTGACGCAAATTTTGATATTTTCTTCGATACTATCTTATCCATTATGGGTCATTAGCTTAAACTGCCTATTACATTCGATTTCACAATTATTTTCAAAATTTAAAAAAAACCGGCCAAGCCCGAGTCGGACTCGCCCATGAAGGGTTCCGCAGGATTTATGACGTATTAAAAAACTACTTACTAGTTCTCGTTCAAACCAATTTTTGATGGAAGTTTGCATGGTTATGTACATCAAATATTTTTTTAGTTTTATCGTTCTCTTATTTTAGAAGTTACAGGGGTGGGACACACATTTTACCACTTTGGACGCGTCTCTCGCGCAAACTTCAGTTTAGAAAAAAATGATATTAGAAACCTCAATATGATTTTTTAAGACCTATCCATAGATACCCCACACGTATGGGTATGATGAAAAAAAAATTTGAGTTTCAGTTCTATGTATGGGGAACCCCCAAAATTTTCTATTTTTGTGTGAAAATCTTAAGGCGCATAGTGCTCCCAATGACCTTGCGTCGATCGTCCCGCACTGATTACATAGGAGTGAGTGAGTGAGAGTGAGGGGAATATTCAAGCAAACCTTTACGCGTAAGATGAATTATTTCAATAAAAAAATAATAAAGGCGAATAAGAAAAATCTAAAAAGACCATCCCCTAGAATATTGTTCACTTTATTTATTGAAATCAAAAGTATGTGATTTAACTTATATTTACGAAGCGATTAGGTTTATAGTTTTAAAATCGAGGCATGTTTGGGTCACAAATTTAACCAAGTTTTAATTAATTTATCAAAAAATTAAAAAGACCATCCTCTAAAGAATGCGTTGAATAATAACATATCTTTTTTAAAGATTTTTTTATTCAATATTTATGAAGAGAACCGGTTTTTTCTGCAGTGATTTTTTTATGATTGACGTTACTATGCGCCTTAATGCGGTTCACAGAATACATCTACTTACCAAGTTTTAACAGTGTTCTTATAGTTTCGGAGAAAAGTGGCTGTGACATACGGACGGACAGACAGACAGACAGACAGACATGACGAATCTATAAGGGTTCCGTTTTTTGCCATTTGGTTACGGAACCCTAAAAACTACATGTAATAAGTTATTGCTAATTTAATTTTAAGAAGCGTTTAGCTGTCCCTAAAACATAAAATGAAAATTAAGAATGTCAATAATTTGGGATTACAGCTGGACTTCATGTGCCATAGAAAACAGTTGTTAGAAGAACATTTTAATTCGTTTTCTCTTTAATTTTTATATTCAATAACCATATACACGTTTTAAATCACTTATTTGGTCTTGTAATTGTATATATTTCTGATCTGGCGATCCAAGATAAGATTTCTCATAAGTCACCTGCCTAATTGCCACCATCTTACTAGTCTGTTACCATGATAACATTATTCACAGCGTTGTACTGTACTCCGATTATTGAAAAGCATTGTCGTTATTTATCACCATCTTACTAGTCTGTTATCATGATAACATTATTCACAGCGTTGTACTGTACTCCGATTATTGAAAAGCATTGTCGTTATTTATCACCATCTTACTAGTCTGTTATCATGATAACATTATTCACAGCGTTGTACTGTACTCCGATTATTGAAAAGCATTGTCGTTATTTATCACCATCTTACTAGTCTGTTATCATGATAACATTATTCACAGCGTTGTACTGTACTCCGATTATTGAAAAGCATTGTCGTTATTTATCACCAGGTGAGATGAAAACCACCTTATGGTGTCAAGTCGTGATCGTTTACAAAGTCACTCAAAGAGCGATTTCTCTGCGTGATCCATTAATTAAAAAATGATAAGCCATGGGTTCAGCCATGTTTTTTAAATTCTTTCAAGCGATGAGAGTAGGAAGGCACGTTAAGCTTCAGCGGGACGCTACGCTATACTGTAAAAAGTAAAAATAGTTAGGTCACAGTCATCAGCTAGTGGAATTAAGACAATGAAAATTCTGCCTACAGCGTTCCTTGGTCAAACTTTCCTCTAACAAATCCTCTACAGACCACACTTTATACCTTGAAGCCCAGTAACAAGCGTAATACAACTATCTTGATAGCAATAAATCCACTTCGTCCCACCCTACCTTTTGTGTTTTTGTCACATACGCCCGTAAAATACTGCCTTAAGGCTTTGATAATAAAATACCTCGTTTTATTTCTTTATTTTGCAGAGGTGTTACGTTAATATATTGCACGTGTCGCCTTGAAAAGTTTCTGTTCGACGGTTCAATTGGAATCGTTGGTTGTTAGCGTTCGATAGTTCGGCTGCAAAGTAATTTAGATGTAGGATTATACCTAATACTCAACATTTGCTAGTATATTATAATAATTATGTTCAAAACAATGAGATTAACCCATAACTAAAAAACCACAAAAGCAACTTATTTTATCACAAGGAAAGAAAAAGTTATTATATTTACATCGATTTACACCAACTTTTACTTTCAACAATTTCTTAAAAAGCTACCGACCGACTGCAAAACACCAAAAATTAAAACTCTTGATTGTGTTTGGATTGGAATATTGCCTGAATATTGATAATTCATTAATTTACGGGTATTATTACAGCTTGGTATACCTATAACCCCACAGGAATACGTTACACACATCCCAAATCCATGTCAGTAAAGATCAGATCCACAGTTCTCGATTCTTTCATAAAAATTGATGATCGCTTGGAGCTGACGTTATGTTGACAAACTACGCGAATAAAATTATGCTCTCCCCATGCAAGGGACTCATGATGTTGGGACTGGTGTTGTTGTTATTGTCCAAAATAGGTTTGAATTTAGTTACTGAAATTTCATCGTTTTACGACATTTTTAATGATGTTTCAGTAAAAAATTTGTATTCGTATAATTTGCCTGCAAATGGCAAATTCCATCATCATTACAGCTCATTACGTTCCCACTCTTGCTCCCCTATATCCGATTAAATCTCCCTCCAGAACACCATTTTCTATGAAGTTCCCGTCCGGAATCAGAAAGGCACGATTCACCGAACGAACCTCCTGGAAACAGGCAGTTGCAGTATAAACAAGCTAATGGGAGCTAGCCTAAGGATTTCAGGGTCGACTAGTCTAGCATTAATACCGTATTCTCATATGGATACATATGTCCAACTTTTACACTAAAAGTTACACTCTCAGAACCACAAAACACAGAAAGAAGTTCCAAAACTGATTCAATAACACTTAAGATAGTACCGGCCACTCGAAGCGTATCCATCTTCTTTACAATGAGGTCGAATAAAAGAATTTTGCATTTAGATAAAACATTATCTAAACGCCCCGTGGATGCGAAGGGCCCAAGGATCGGAAGAGGAAGCCATCCGTCACCCGCCCTCACCTGGGACGAAGGGCAGTTCGACAAGGGATTTGTGTTTTATGACCTTTAAACGGCTCTCTTGAAAATTCCGTCTTAACATTACACCCTTGAACGAACGTCGTGTCTGGGTTAAGATACTTTTGGCTTGACAGTTACCTGATAGGCAATTCTTTCATACAGCGTGTACAAAAGAATGGGACAGTTGATTTAGTGGGCTATTAAATATCGAAACTACAACGGATTCGCAATGTAAGTTCATCGCTAACTATTTCATTTAAAAAAGTAATAATGCTTTTCCAGTACAAAATAGAAACAATGATCAAAGTCGTTGCCTACGGTCGGTACAGGGACCCGAACCTTTGAAATCATCATCATCATCATCGACCTACACTCGTCCACTGCTGGACATAGGTCTCCCCTAATGCACGCCACCGCTTCCGATCTTATAGGGGGTTTTCAAATAGTTATTAGTAATACTACATGGCTAAACAGGTTTAATTTCAATTATAGTGAGCTATGGCCATTTTCATCAACAATCCCTAAATTTTAGGTAACCCCTAAGCCACGATAAATGACATTTAGTATAAATTTGGTTTTCACCAACGCTTAAGAGGAAATCGTACAGTCCGTTTTCCATACAAACGTAGTCCCCTGTTTCCTTCCTGGACTACTTGCTCTATTTGTTCCAATAAAATCAATGACCACTATAAGCATGTTCCTGTGTTTTCCTTTTTTATTAAATTAATTATTAAAAGAGATTTTTAACCTTCAAAAACCTAAAAAATCCACCTAATTTTCAAACATCCAGCAAACAAATTGAACAAGATTTTATGAAAAAAGCAAAACATAGAAACACAGTAAAAGCCTTGCTTAATTTTTAACGCAAAAAGTAATTTAATCAGGCAATTTTTCGCGGAGAAAACTGAGGACTACGAAACGTATATTTTGTGTACTTTTCATAGGTATTTTCGGTCCCAGCTGCAGTTGTCCCTATCATGCTCAGCTCATATTATCTGTGGTTTAGTTGTTCGGACACGCAGCGTGACGGGAATACATTTTACAAATACCTATTTTTGAATTCTCTCGACCTCGGTGTTTCCTCTTAGGTGTCCACCTAATACCGTAAGGGACCGAATCCTAATAGCATGAAATATTTATTAATTAGTTTAGATGCTCTTGACGCTGTAGAAACTACGCATAGAGCCCTTTTTCACGGATTGACCGCGAAAACCGGCTAATATTAATAAATATGATAAGATTTCTTTGTAAGATACAGGTTATCCAAGCAAAGTATATTATTTTTGTTAGACAAATTAAACTACATTTAATAATCAAATACTTTCCCACAAATCACTTCTATTATTTGCTCGATTATCATACTTATTTTTATTAGTACATATAAGTACTATTTTCAGCTAGTAAGCTTTTTTCGTACAACATCATGCAGATAATATTTTTTTTTGTCATTATTAAGCTACAATATACAATACAATAATAAACAATAAACTGTATCCATTTTAACTCAAATTAGGCAATATTTCAGGTAATCTCATAAAATCGATTAAGCATCGATTATTTTCAGCGTTTCTTCTTAAAGCAATATGTCACCTAACTGAGCGGTCCCTAATAAAGTGTCACTTTGCTTGGTAAAACTAAATTTAGGTAGGGGTTGATTTAAGGTTCACCCTAAGCTAGGGGACTCCTAGCTAGGGGATTCTTAAGGTACGGTTGGTGAAAATGGCCATTAGTGATTCAACTTTGAATGAATGAATGTATACTTTATTGCACAAAGAACAACAAACTATAGAAACAAACACGCAAGGCGGCCTCATTGCTAAATAGAAATTTCTGCCAGGCAAACTTAGGGCTAAGTAGTGTGAAAGTAAATAATGGAGCGGGAAGTGCATTATAAATAAAGACTTAACATAATATAAACCAATATATATGTTACCGGCAATGTGTATAATCCGGTATTGTATACAATACCTAGGCAATGTATAGAATACCTAAAACGGGCAGGTAAAGTATGAAATAGAATTTATTTTACACTTTACCTAGGTATTCTATACAATGCCAAACTTGCAGCAGGTAATGTAACACTCGAACGCAATTGTGGTTATTATAAACAAATAAGTACGGTAAGCTTCATAGAACCCTGACACCCTTCCTAGAGGCGCCATTTCCGAATTACAAAAACCCTGCCAGCAAAAACAAAAAGGAATAAAAAAAGGGATTGTCGTGAAGCCCATACTTTCAACAGAATTTAATTCTCGCTGACAAGTAGATTTGATAGACTATCAATCTCAATCAGACCGGGATTATAAATTCATAATGGTCTATCAGGATCATCTCACAAAGTTTGTCATATTAAGAGCCCTGAAAACAAAACGCGCTGAGGAAGTAGCGTACAATTTACTGGATATTTTTACACTGATTGGTGCACCAGCCATCTTACAATCGGACAACGGTCGAGAATTCGCAAACCGAGTGGTCAGTAATCTTAAAATATACTGGCCGAACTTAAAAATTGTGCATGGCAAGCCTAGACATTCCCAAAGTCAAGGGAGTGTCGAACGAGCTAACCAGGACATTGAAAACATGCTTACAACTTGGATGCAAGATAACGATAACGAACGTTGGAGTGATGGTCTGCGATTTGTACAACTCATGAAGAATAGGGCGTTTCACTCAGGAATCAAAAGAACACCTTATGAAGCTCTTTTTGGGTCAAAAATAAAAGTTGGCATATCTTTGCCTTTTGAGGATACTCACAACCTGGAGAGCGAAGAAGATTTAGAAAAAGTGATGAAGTCATCTTCAGAATCTGTAATAGATGCGGCTGAGACATCAGAAACTGAAACAGCTGACACTCAACCTCTACAGGCACCAGATCAACAAAACGCTGCACTCGATAGTTTTAACATCGGTAAGGAAGCTTCAAATGTCCAAAGTGCGCATGATGAACACATGGCTATCCCAAATACTAAGAATGTTGTTGAGCCTACGAATGTCGAAAATCTTCCTTGTGAGGTAAATGATCAAGCGTTACATGATCCGAATTTGGTATCAGTACGAGAGGAGTCATTGAGTTGTGCACTTATATGCTGTGTTTGTTCCGAGGAGACAACAGGTGGTCATTCGTGCAGAATGTGCAATAGGCCTATTCATACTATTTGTGCTGCTCCGGAAGAAAATATTGCAGAAGGTTTTGGATCCAAAGTTGCTTGTCCTTTATGCGCAAAAAACGCCTTTTCGATAGAAAACCGCATCAGAGCCAAAGAGAATTTGATAGTACAAGCTCAGAAAATGCTTAAAACTTCTGAAAAAAAATTCCCTCCCGTATCGTTGGGTACCACTGTACGCATTCCTGTTCCAGAAGTCGATAGAGGTCGTGGTGATGCTCGCAATATACTGGCTGTAGTATTACACAAAACTGATGACAATCTATATCAACTAGGCACAAAGCAAGGCGTTGTCAAGACATTGTATTCAAGACAACAGTTCACTGTTTGCCATCAGAAATTACTGCAAGAAGAAGACGTCCCCAATCTGGAAACGACACTCCGTACAGTTGCGACTTTGCAATCTACGGGGACAGGACAGGGCTTTGTGAAATGTAGCTGCAAAAAAAACTGTGACTCTAAAAAGTGTTCCTGTGTCAAAAGTAAGGCTCTGTGCTCTTCAAAGTGCCATAATAGTTTGTCGTGTAAGAATAAATAAAACCTACTTTTACTTAAAATTGTGAATGCCTATTAGACCTACTTTTTGTTATAAAGAGAATTGTTTTGTTTGTGAAGTTCAATTACAAAATTACTTATATTATGTTAAAAGATACTTGTAATGTTATGTTACAAACAAGAAGAATTTTAAGTTTCCTGTTATTTTTTTGTGATTTTAAAGTTGATAATAAAGTTTATTTCAAGTAAATACAACATATTTTATTTATCCGCTATTTGATAAGTAAGTCTGTTAAGATTTATTGATATTAACCGGCTTACCTAACATTAGTTTAGTCTTAAGATTTATTTATTTTACACATTACCGGTGAACCAGCAGGTATTCTATACAATCCCTAGGAATTGTATACAATACCTAGGTAAAGTATGAAATGGACAATGATATTTATGATATTTCATACATTGCCTGGACGCCCCAGGGATTGTATACATTACCTAGGGATTGTATACAATACCTGAATTATACACATTGCCGGTAACATATACATAATTATTAAACATATACATATTTTAAAAACTATATCTTACACAAAAGGACAGTAAATACAATTTATTACCCATACTCCAGCTCCAGGAAATATTTTTCCATTTTCCCGAAACTCGAAAATTCACTGTATCTTACACAAAGACTGAAAAGTTTGTGCACAAACTTGAAGCATTTTAGGGAAAGTGCTCATCATATTCTCTCGTAGTTACAGCAAAAGCTGTTGCTAGATTTCACTTGATGACTATCCAATAATATCCCAGTGTAACTTAGAAGCAGGGGCCAAGACAAAATAACAATTCAAAAACAATAACCAAGCTTGGAAAGTACAAAATGTACGTGAATGATACCACATCGCGAAACATTCTCAAACAGCGTATTAACCTAAACGAATCGAAGGTAAATGTTAATTTGTTTAGGTCCTCGGATTACTTAATTATAAGGCGACGATGAATATGGCTTTATAACGTTAAATAACCGTAATTCCCTTTATTTACACTGACCTTTCAGAATCTTATACCTAATCGATGGCAAAACGTAAGAAGCGCTAAAAAAGCCACCGAATCCGGTATTGACTCAGTTCATCACTCAGCACCGAAATTAAATGATATATTGTCGCGAAGCCGAACCCGCGAACTCCGATCGAGCAGGGCTCGGTGGAACTACGTAAGCCCCAAGTCTTTCCTTGACAATTCAATCGCCTAAAAGCCTCCATTCCTCCATTCCTCCACAGAAACGAGGTTTTAAAGCAGCTTATAAAAACAAACAGGGACTCCAATTTAACAAGTTGAGGTAACAATGGGGGTAATTCTGAAGTTACCTGCACTAAAACTAAAACTAAAATTAAACATATAATTTTAAATTAGTTTTAGGTAATTCGTATTCTGAAACGCCGGACTCTCTTAATTTAAACTGTATTTGACAATTTCTTAAATTGAATACACAGATTATAAATACACCTAGTGCTGTAGAAAAACGGGATAATTTAGAAACATTAAAAACAGCTATATTATACTAATTTTACTATCAGAAATTATTAATTTAAGATTTGATCGTATTTGTTAATAACAGAAAAGAAATTTAATTATTTATCATTCATTTTATCACAAAAGAAAAATTATTCGACATTTATTCTGCGATTGTGATGGCTTCGCGCCTATGCCATGAAATAAACAAAATTACGTGGTAGTCTGTAGTTGTATGATAGGTACTTCGTGACTTCCTCTGAATTTTAAAATTGCGTATTTTGTTTCATTAGTAATTTTTGTTTTCTTTTCATAATAACCGCTGTTATTTATTGACAAATAATAGTAATTGCTAGGCAACAAATTTTAGATAGGCATACTTCTATCTGCAGATAGAATATTAATTTCTGTTGTAAGAGTAAATACATACATACATAACCTACCATCTAAATGTCAGTACTATTAGACTACTTGGAAACAAACAAATTACAACTCACGACTTGGCAATTGATGCTATAAAAGCCTTTCCTTATAAATGCCATAACAACCAATTCATCATCCATTTGGCAAGTTGCACAAAAAAAATTGACTTCGGTAATGTTAGAAAATCGTTAAAAAGTAACAAGATAAATTTGACGGCACCTAAAAGTTCACCTCCTAAAATTAGTTTGACATATTTAAAATTATAGAAAAAATTACATTTAGGAAGCATGTCAGAATACGAAAATAACATCTAACACTAAATTGAGTAGTTTAGTAACGTCACTCTTAATTTTAGAGTTAACTTGTGAGTTCTGAATACCAAACGGTGATTGACATTTCCATCTCTAATTTTATTTAGTTATAGTTTTAGGTGATCGCTTCAGAATCACCCCCAATGTTGAAGATGAAACTAATTAAAGTACCTACATTACTTCAAAATTAATAAACCCGCCATATATGTTGATATAATGTACTCTATCGTAGATTTGGTTGCGACACGAAAAGAAAATGTTGGTTTACAGGAAATAGTTAATAAAGGTTTACAGGATTTTCAAAACACTAAGTGCTTGAATATTTTCGGATAGCAACTTAATTAGCACTTAAAGTAATTATAAAAGTTTCTTAAGGATCACCTTATGCTGGATTCAGTTTAGCTCTCGATATTTTGTTAATCAAACTTATTGTGCCGTGTTTAATACACCTATTTGGGAAATGTTTTAAAAACAGCATAACGTTAAAAATTACTAGGTTTACAATAAACGACAATTCGATAACAAATGAACAATCAAATGATTCAAACTTTCTATTATTTCTTTTGATTTGAAATTTCACGACCTAAACGATAAGATATCCTTACATATTATAAAACAAAGTCCCCCGCCGCGTCTGTCTGTCTGTTCGCGATAAACTCAAAAACTACTGCACCGATTTTCAAGCGGTTTTCACCACTCGATAGCGTAATTCTCGAGGAAGGTTTAAATATATAACTTGTTAAGTTTTTGTATTTATTTCTGTGTACATTAACGATATTTGTTGAAGATGTCGGGAAAAAATAAATTAAGGCGAAACGTAGTTCGCCCCGGCACAGCTAGTTCTGTATAAACTCAAACATCAAAGACACGAAGAACCCACAGACGATATTGAACAGCGTAAACATTCATCATCTGTAAGTGCAAACCTTTAGATTAAGTTACACAACATACGTACCGTTTTTTTAAAAGGAATCTCGTTGCGATCCAACAAGGGACTGAAAGCTGACAAGGCCGCCCCAAGGATATGCCATAGGACTCGGGTGTACTCCCCATACCTGGCTAAACCACCCTCCAGCAACTTCTACCCCCATAGAGGCACAATCGGGATCGGCGTTAGCCATTCCCCGAGTGCACAACATATTATATACCTAGGCTTGGTAATAGACAACAAATTTAACTGGCGAAATCATGTTGACTCTGTGAGCGAAGGTAAGCTCATTATTGGCGAAACTATCAATAGTTAGACATAAGCTCCCCTACCACACTCTACGAACAATGTATCTAGCGTTAGCTGATTCCGTAGTGTCATATGGCTTAAGTGCTTATGAGCGAAGTTACAAAATGTATTTAGAAGATATTTACAAGCTGTAGCTAGGTATATTAATTATTTGTATCTCCCAAAACCAAAAATAAATACTGTAACGATTATAGTAAAATATTAGGGTATTGTAAAGTCATTAATGTATTTGACAAACTAAAACAAATGATAATATGCAAAGAAATAAACAAGTTACGAACTTTACCTGAAAATTAGAGACCATGTAACTTACGGAAGTTACCAATGTTACCTATTTATACAAATGTATATGGAAAAAGAACAAGGCAATATATGCTACCGTTCATACTTAGCACCTTTCCAAAAGACTTGACGCAGAAATTAAAATTAAGTAATCAATGAAAAGAAGTGTAAAAATATATTAAACAATTCCTACAATTTAAAGATATAATATTATATAATACAATTAAAGTTTAAGATTGTGCGATAAACGGCTCAAGCCGCCTACACATAAACCCATTCTTAGATTTTCAGTAGGTAGGTTATAGACTTAAGTTATGTAAATTTTTTTAATTGGATAAATAAATGAAAAAAATATAATGAAAGTCGCTGTAATGACGAAACCAATTGAGCTGATTCTGCTCTGTAATGTAAAAGATTTTCGAGATTTAATGCATCTCAAAAGACTAAACACTAAATTGTGCAGAGAAAATAATCTGGTATTAAATTCGAGTAAATCCTAATTTCTGGTGCTCGGCGAAAGAATCGTAATTGATGGTAATAACCTAGAGCGCGCTACGCGTACTCTGAATTTGGGTTTGCTTAATAATGTTTGACGAGCATCTGTGTAGATGAGATCATGCGTGATTGCTTTTACAGATTGATGGCCGATTTCACCAACCATAACTTAGCTTAGGTAGCCCCTAAGACGTATGCTGTCACTTTTTGTCTTTAATGAAAAGAATGTGACAGCATGCCACCTAAGAGTCACCTAAGCTAAGAAGAGGTTGGTGAAAATGGCCATGGGTGTCTTATACTTAGGTCGTGCTCTCAAAATTTAATTATAGTGGCATTGTATTTGTTATATGCTCCCTAGGCTGTTTAGTCAGTCGCCTTATGAGGTCTGCCAACAATTATACCTCTAACTATTGCCAAATTTGGCTTTGTTAGTGCCTTATAGTGTGTTAGTTAACCTTGTAATTTTTATATTTAGATACAGAAATCTATATATAAAATGAGATGTTCCCATCTATCGCTATCCCACGCATAGCCGTAACCGCTAATGGTAGAAACGTGAAATTTGGACAGTTGTTTTAATTTAAAATACGGACGCACACTAAAAAGGGATTTTAATAAATTTTAAGCCTAAAGGGGTGAAATAGGGGTTGCAAGTTTTTATGGAAAAATCTTTAAATTAGCAACGATTTTGATAAAACTTGAGATTCATGCTCTTAAAAATATTTCATTGAACACGTGTTTCATGGTTTATTGGAATTCACCCCCTTAGGGTGCAAAATAGGGGTTGAAAGTTTCTATAGAAAATATTTGAAACCTCCTCCAATTTCTATGAAATTTATTATCCGGGCTTAAATAGGCTACAAAATTATTTTTTCTACGGGAAAATATAAATTCCCAAGGGAAAACAATAATAAGAGGGGCGAAGCCGCGAGCGGAAAGCTAGTAATGAATATTGTAGCTTTTAAATATTTTTCAGTCAAAGCTTCGTCGTCTTAACTTATAACATTTAAATAACTGCTTATTGCTATCGCAACGCTCAACAATAGTTTGACATCTGAATCCAACGTCGGTTGCTTTATCTATTAATTGTTTCAGATTCCACTAAAATAAATAATGAATAATGACATTGAGTTTTGAACTTATTATGTAAAGCATTGCTTTTTTGCATTATTAAAGACATTCCTTGCATCCCCTTTTCTTATTCCCACATTCTGCATTTTCTATGGGTTTTTTGCTTGATTTGGTTGGGGCTTCTTAGTCCACCTCGCAAGCTCCAATTATCTTAGACGAATTTGTCGTCATTACAATAAAGTTTATAATATTGTTGATTCCCAACAATTACAGATACTCGTTAGACAACAACCTAGTCGTTTATTGAGGAGTAGAGATGAAGCTCGCTTTCATCTTGGATTATACCGTTACTAACCAATAAGTGAGATGAAGGCCAAGAGGTTCTCTTTAGTGTGTAGATAAAAATCGTTCAATTCATCTTCTATACCTTCCATTACTCTTCCATTGTAACTAACATCATTACGTGTCCATCAATTAAGTAAAATTAAATCAATTCATCACTTGAAACACTCACTTGAATATAAAACCCCAAACATGAATAAGCTTCACAATTTCCCCCTCAAAAGAGCGCCGGCCAAAATCAATAGAATACTTATTAGGATCCAAAAATTAATAGCCAACCAATTTGCTTGTTTTGTTTATTTTCTCTTTCGAGTCTTCGCCGATAATATCTTGGGCTTATTCATCAAAAAATCTCCGTTGCGTTGTTTACCAAATTTCCGACGGATCATCTATCATTTGGGTATAGGACGATTAATTACAGCACATTATCGACAACCACCAAGTGCGCTCCAACTCCATTATATTTTAAGAAGGCAGAGACTTTCAGCACGCCTTGATGCGATCTCGCCATGGAGATCGGATCATTTTTCAATTGCTGTCTTCAAGGCAAAGGGACTTGAATGGAAACTGAATTCGTTTGTGGTCTCAGTGGCATGTCCAGATGAATGGAATTGATTAGCAGTGCTGTAGGTATGATTTCTTTTATAATGCGATGCATGTTATCGTTGACTCATTAGTTAACGTAGGTTTATGTTACTCTAGTTGGGGTTCCGTGCCGGCCGTGCCAGTGTTCACCCGCGTCCACTCCAGTACGGAACGCCTGAAAACATTATTAGCAATTTGCTATAATTTTTCGGTTTTTTGTTTATAATTTGCTTGGTTTTTGATATTTCTCTCTTTTTGTTGTCTCGAAAAATAGTGCATTTTTGTTTGTTCTTTTGACTATATAATTAGATTTTTATTTTAATATTTGCTATTTTTAGTTAAGGTTTTTCTGTTTTTTCGGCACCTGAAAACCGAATTAGCAATATTTTGTTTTTCCTTAATAACTTTTTTGTTTTTATAGTTTTTCGTTTTTTGTCTGTGGTAAAAAATTTTAGATTTTTTGCCGCATCTTTTAGTTTAGGTGGCATTTGGCCTGATTTTTGTTTTGTATTTTTTATTCTTGTTTTTCTGTTTTACATTTTGCGTAAGTGCGTCTTTTTATTCTGGTTTTTGTTTTTTGCAAATATCTCGGGATATACGAGTTGCAGGACTTCCGAGTTTTCTGCAACTTTGTATATCTCCCCAAGACGCGTCTTTTGGTACCACTTGTAAAGTCCTAGTGGCTCTGCAAGTGGATCAAATTTTGTGTTAGGGAATTTTTGGACCGAAATTTGGGCTTCCCTACATCACCTCGGTGCTGTGGGTGGCACAATTTTGGGTCCAAGAATCCGTATTTAGGATAGGATTTTTATTGTTTTTATAGTTTTATAGTTGTTTTTAGGTAGCTATAGGTTATTTTAGAGGTTGAGGTAAGCTCTAGGTAGTGTATTTCTTATCTTGTTTTTCAAAATTTTGTTTCGACGATTTCGTCTTTTGTGCTCTCATTCACCATCCTCCGCAGAGAAGAAATCATCTAGATAAACATTTGTAGGTTAGGTTAGGTTTTGGATCTTTTTATTTTGTTTTTACTGTGTTTTGTTGCGAAAATAGCTTCTTAGGGTGTTTTCGCCAACAAATTCACTGCTGGGCTGGGCCCAGAATTGGAGCATGTCCGACTCGGACATGCCGTCCGAAACGGACACTGCTGGTGAGGGGGGTCCCAATAGGGACCCGATTAAACTTGTTTTCCCGGGGCAATCCGGGAATGTGAAGACCCGCAGGCCGGCCAAAGGTGGTGCGGAGAAAGTGGCTACAGGGGCGGTGTCCCCCGTATTATCAGTGAAGAGCGGAGGTGGGGGTGCGCCCCGCCCAAGCGTGGATAGCGTGCCCGTGACTCGCCCTGAATACAGGGAGATAGAGCGGTTGAAGGAGGTCGTGGCGAGGAAGCGGTCGGCACTGGGCCGCTTCTTCCAAGATCCTTTGGTGACGGACTTGGAGGCCACAACCGAGGCGGAGGAAGTGACCGCGCCGTATGTCCCTAAGGTTCCCCGAACCAGAAAGGGCAGGGGCGGCCTATCCCATAGTGTTGGACTCTCCCAGGCTCGGCGGGAGTTCCAGCAACTGGAAGACGACACCGACTCTGACCAGGAGCTGGAGGTCGATGCGGCCCCTATTAAGGGCAAAGGGAGGAAGAAGCGCTCCCCGGAACCCTCGGCTGAACTCCTGTGCAACAGGGCAGAGGCAAGAGCCAAGGCGCTGACAGAGGTTGCACGCAAGTCCAAAAACATGAAGGGGACTTGCGTGAGGGAAATCAGAGAGTCCTCAGACTCTCTGCTCGAGATCGTCCGGGCTCTGGCGTCCAAGAATGACTCGGAAGAGGTGCGTCGACTTCGGGCCGATAACAAACGACTCCGGGGTCAGTTGGACGTCATAACGAGCGAATTAAAGGCTCTTCGTCGGGCCTTCTCAGAGCGGGGGGCGGAACACCCAGAGGGCCGTCGTGTCGTAGCGACCCCCCCTTCCGAAACTGTGGAGCGGGCAGAGTCGGAGGCTGTTACTTCTGACGATGCCATGGAGGAGGAGCTGCCTGAGGTGCAGCTCCCGACAGTCCAACCGGCGAAGGACGCTCCCGCTGAGGCACTCTCCAGAGTGGAATTCCTGGAGAGTATGGAGTTCATGCAGCGTGAGTTGCTGGCCCAGGTGGGCTTTATGGTTTCGGCCCACCTCGAGGGCCTGGAGGTGGATGGGCGGCTTATGCCAGCCCAGGTTCGGAGACCATCTTTGGCAGCAGACCGCGCTAATCAGCTGCAGCCACTGCAGCAGCGGCCAGTTAAAGCCGTAACGGGCAATACCACTCTTGCCCCGCCGGCTAATTGCCAAAAGCGGCAAGAGTGGTCAAGAGGAGGACGGCGCTCCCAACACCTGCGGCGGTCCCCTCCTCGTCGGAAGTCACGGTACCGGACGAGGGCTCCTGGTCCGTGGTCGTACGGCGCGGCCGCAAGAAGCCGGCAACAGACGGAGCGTTGCCCATGAACGCTGGAGCCCCTGGGGCCACCGCAGCGCAGAAGGCGCCGAAACTGCCCAAGGTACCGCGCTCCCTAGCGGTAGTGGTGGCCTTAAAACCTGAGGCAGTGGCGAAAGGCCTCACATACGGTGAGGCCATTGCTAAAGCCAAAGCATCGGTTAGTCTCAGCGCCCTTGGCATTGGGCCAGCGAAGTTCCGGACAGGGATAACCGGGGCCCGAATTATAGAGCTCCCGAAGGAGACATCCCCGTCCCAGGCGGACACGCTGGCTGCAAGGCTAGGGGAGGTTCTTGGCGACGAGGCCAAGGTGTCCCGTCCGGTGAAAACGGCGGATATCCGGATCATAGGCATCGATGACTCGGTGTCCGCCGAGGAGCTCTGCCAGGTCCTGGCACAAGCCGGCGGCTGCCCGGCCCACCACATAAAGGTGGGCCGCGTCCATACGGGGGTGCGTGGCGTTGGGGCGGCCTTCGCCTCAGTGCCAGTGGAGGCCGCAAAACGCCTGGCTGATGCCGGGCGCATCGAAGTTGGATGGAGTTCTGCCTCCATCCAACTTCTAGAGCAGAGGCCCATGCGATGTTTCCGCTGTATGGGCATGGGCCACCCTATACAGCGGTGCCCCTCTGCTAAGGACCGCAGCGGCCTCTGTTTCCGCTGCGGGTCGGAGGGCCACAAGGCGGTCGACTGCTCGGCGGAGCTAAAATGCGCCGTCTGTACAGATGCAAAGCGACCGGCCAACCACCGCATGGGGGGTATGAACTGCAGCCCCCCGCCAGTCAGAGGCCGCTTGGCCCCGACACGAGTGACTGTGGCCCCGAGGAGCCCGGCATCACCAGCCCCTCAGACAGCACCGGTCGCAGCGGCGGCCCAGGAGGAGCCAATGGAGACCACTAATGCCTAGTGGTCCCATAAAGCTCCTCCAGGCGAATATTAACCACTGCGCCGCGGCACAGGACCTCTTATGTCAGTCCGCGGCGCAGTGGGGTGTGGGTTTGGCGATTGTGTCGGAGCCGTATTACGTTCCGCCGCAATCGCCCAACTGGTTGGTGGCGGCGGATGGTTCCGCCGCCTTAATGCGGGCGGCGCGTGGTACAGCCCCCTCTCTCGTTTTAAGAGAGAGGGGTACTGGCTACGTGGCCGCCATGTGGGGGGGAATGTTAGTCGTGTCGACTTACTTCTCCCCCAATCGCAGCCGGGCGGACTTCGCGGTCTTCCTGGCTGCGCTAGAAGGGGTCGTCCGGAGGACGGCCCCGGTACCGGTGCTGATCGCGGGGGATCTCAATGCGTGGTCTATTGCGTGGGGGTCCTCCAGAACCAGCCCAAGGGGTGGAGATTTGGAATCCTGGGTTCTGTCCCTGGGGCTCCAGATCCTGAATAGGGGCTCAACCCCTACCTGCGTCCGGGTGCAAGGCACGTCCATAGTGGACGTAACCTTCGCCACCCCCTCACTCGCCCGTCGAATTAACGACTGGCGAGTAGAGGAACAAGTGGAGACCCTGTCGGACCATTTATATGTTCGATATGAGGTCTCCTCGGCATCCCAAGGAGCCCTGAACCGCAGGGGCTCTGCAGTGAGCGCCTTTCCAAGGTGGGCGCTCACCAAGCTCCGCCCGGATGTGGCGGAGGAGGCGGCGATGGTGCGGGCGTGGGCAGAAGTGCCACCCAACCTCGCCGGGGATGTCGACGGTATGGCGGAGCTCTTCGCAGATGACATGAAGGTTGTCTGCCAAGCCGCCATGCCAAGGGCGCAGGCCTGCCCCGATAGGGGGCAGGTGTACTGGTGGACGCAGGAGATAGCGGACCTGCGTACCACCAGTATGAGGGCCAGGCGCGCCTACGTGCGATGTCGAAGGCGCGCCAGAACTGCACCCGACGAGGAAGCTGAACTTCGTCGGGTGTATGCGGCAGCCAAGAAGGCCCTGCGGAACGAAATCTGCAGGGCCAAGGAGGAGTCCAGGGAGCAATTCATACGGCTCCTGGACGACGATCCGTGGGGGCGTCCGTACCAGGTGGTGAGGGGTAAGTTTAAAGCTTCCGCTCCCCCCACTTCCGCTATGGACAGCAGGCTGCTGGACCGGGTGCTGGGGACTCTGTTCCCCGATCCCGGTCCGTTCCAGCCTCCCAGAATGGTCCCCCCGGACACTCCTCCGGAGGAAGTGGCTGTCGCCATCCCTCCCGTGTCGAACGTGGAATTCGACACGGTGAGGGATAGGTTCCGGCGCAAAAGAAAGGCGCCGGGACCGGACGGTGTCCCAAGCAGGGTTCTGGCCCTGGCCCTGGGGCACCTCGAGGAGCGGTTCCGGGCGGTGCTAGACTTGAGCATCGCCTCGGGCCGCTTCCCCAGTCGGTGGAAAGTGGGCAGGCTCTGCCTATTGAGAAAAGAGAGTCGCCCTGCGGATTCCCCGGCAGGGTACCGGCCGGTGGTGCTGCTTGACGAGGCTGGGAAGTTCCTGGAAAAAATTCTAGCTTCCCGCATCGTCAAGCACCTAGAGGACAGGGGGCCGGACTTGGCGAACAACCAGTTCGGCTTCCGCACCGGCCGGTCCACGATGGACGCGGTGGCCCTCCTCAAGAGGTGGACTGAGGGGGCCACAGCTCGTGGAGAGGTTGTTGTTGCGGTGTCTCTTGACATCCGCAATGCCTTCAACAGCTTGCCCCACGAGTGCATAAAGGAGGCACTCCGTTTCCACCGGGTGCCTCCGTACCTTCGCGCCCTCGTGGAGAGCTACCTGGACGATAGGTCAGTTCTCTACGAGGGACCGGACGGTCGCGTCCATACGTGGGCAATGGCAGCAGGTGTGCCCCAGGGCTCCGTACTAGGTCCCCTACTCTGGAACCTGGGGTACAATTGGGTCCTGCGAGGCGGCCTCCTGCCACGAACGGAGGTCGTCTGCTTCGCTGACGATACGCTCATCGCGGCGAGAGCTAAAACGGGGGAGGAGGCGGTCCACCTTGCGTCGGTCTGCACCTCTTTAGTTGTCCGACGCATCCGCCTCCTGGGCCTGGACGTGGCCCTCGATAAAACGAGGGCCATGAGTTTCCACGCCCCCCGTCGCAGGATCCCACCGGGGCTCCGAGTCCGAGCAGAGGGGGTCCGTATACCGGTCGAGTCGCACCTAAAGTACCTCGGCCTAGTTCTGGACCCCCGATGGAGTTTCGAGGAGCACTTCAAGCTCCTCACTCCACGGCTGTGTGCTGCCGCAGCCGCACTCGGACGGGTCCTCCCTAACGTGGGAGGGCCAGGATCGGCGTGCCGTCGACTGTATCACGGGGTGATACGGTCGATGGCACTCTACGGAGCCCCGGTATGGGCGGAGTGCCTCTCCCCCCGAACGGTGGCCCTCTTGCGACGTCCGCAGAGGGTCATAGCAACCCGGGCCGTGCGAGCTTATCGCACGGTCAGCCACGGCGCGGCCTGCGTGCTTGCGGGTCAAACGCCGTGGGATGTCGATGCACGCGTCCATGCGGAGGTGTATCGACATCGGGTTGCCGTTAGAGTGCGGGGGGGACGATCCGCTCCTGAGGAAGTGGAGCGGGTTCGTACCCAGGCGCAGAGGGAGGCTCTGCGTCGATGGGGCGAGGCACTCGCCTTCCCAGCTACCGGCCACCGGACGATAGAAGCGATACGTCCGGTGTTGGAGGAGTGGGTAGGGCGCCGGCAGGGCAGTCTCTCATTCCGCATGGTGCAGGTACTGACCGGACATGGTTGTTTTGGTCACTACTTGCACCGGGTCGCGCGTCGGGAGGAAACGCCGCAGTGTCATCACTGCGACGCTCCCGACGACACTGCCGAGCACACCCCTTTGGTGTGCCCGGCCTGGCGACGCCAGCGCAGCGAACTCAATGCTGCGCTGGGAGACGGAGACCTCTCGCTGCCGAGCATGGTCGTGGCCATGCTCCGTGGCGAGGCGGAGTGGGGGGCTGTCGCCTCCTTTTGCGAAAACGTCATCTCGCAGAAGGAGGCCGCGGAGAGGGAGCGGGAGAATGATCCTCAAGCCGCTCCCATCCGCCGTAGACGGACAGGCAGGCGAAGGCGGGCATTCGCACAAGCGATGCCCGTCTAATGACCCTGCCGTGGAGGCCTGCATGCACGGTTGGCCCCGTGCACGCCGCCGTAAGGCCCTCCGTCTGGGGATTGCCCTGGTGTTCTCGGGCAATCCCCCCTTGGCGATAGCCTGACCAGTTGGTCAGGCTTGCCCGGGCGCGTGGGTAGTGGAGTCGCAGTGTGGACCTTACCTAGCGCGCCCATAAGGGCAGGAAGAACACCGGGGGGTTTTAGTGGGTAGACTTGGCACTCTGCCGAGAGAGCCCCACACACGCTCGCCGTCTAGCCAACGGCGGGTACGGTGCGGTTACGCATTTCCCCCCGAAAAAAAAAAAAAAAAAAAAAAAAAAGGTTTATGTTACTCTCATGAATAAACCTATATGTTGAACGCGTGCTTTAGTTGATTTTTTTGAAATTCAAATTGACGGTACCAGTTTATACTCATTGAAGAATTCGGCATCGTCTAATAGATGTCTCGATTTAAACGTCGAGGCATCTTTTTGATGTATAATTTTATTGTAACTGACGAGAATGCATTGAAAGCCTTTTTCGAAATATCAGGCTTTACGCAATGTTAGTTTAACGAGGAAATTCACATGAATATAGAATATGACAGATATGTTCACGGAATTTAATTCCCGACCCATTTCGTTGACAATTGTTTGACACTGACAATGCATTAGGGTCGAAAATTGCAATAGATATGTTAGATGATGCCATGTGTGACCTATAAAAGTGTATTCAAAGTCGTCCTAGTAACAATCGTAGCATTTATGGTGCGATATTGCTTTACGATATTGAACTTTATGGTGGGTTGCAAAGGACTGTACTATTGTACAAGACACAAATGTTTAGTAAAGTTGAGCTACTAAATTGTCATAGCAAATATAATATATTTAGTCTAAGCAAGCAGTAGGTAGTTGTCGGTTGCTTATTAAGAAGTTCACATCACATCATGAAGATTGAGCAAAACCATTAGGGGCATAGCGAATGGGTAAAGTTTGATTTAGGGACTGATTCTCATGTTTGACTCTAGTCGTAGGTGGTAAAAGATATGTAACAAGTTAACGAAGATCCTTCGAAGAAAAAAAAACAATATTTTTACTCACTTCTATTTAAAATATACATACAGGACTAGTAAATGTGTAAATTGTATGAGAAAAGTTCAAAAGGTCATTTAATAAATCCCGTACAAAAAGTTCTCAAGACATGTGCTGTACAATGTTCACGCAATATTTCACTTATTACCATTACGTCTCAGGAAAATGAGTTTTTCCACGAAAGTTAATATTAAACGTTGAAATTTATTGTCCTCGAAATACTACGTATATTATGAAATAAGACCAGACACTAATAAATAATTATACCTTTCGTGAGCGTCTGACGCCGCAGGGTCACAGTCATGGCACTAGCTAAATATGTTGTGCCTAGAATCGCCAACATTAACAGAGATAGAAGTTTGTCAAAACAGACACCATACATGTTAAATAAATACGTTGCCTTCAGAGATATCCTAAATATAAAGATGATCAGAAATCGTTTTCCCACTATGTCCCAAAAATATTATACGTCCTATGCAACTCTTCTGAAAGAATAAGTAGTGAGACTTTGTACTCGCAATCAATATTATTAACAAGTTTTGCGAGACTTGTAAAACTATGTAATGTAATTACATGTAATAAAAACCGGCCAGGTGCGAGTTAGACGCGCGTTCCAAGGGTTCTGTACAAACTTACCTAAATATATAAATTCCTAACTACGTACCTAAGTACATATTTGCGGTTTTTCAGATGTTTTCCTCAACAAGTGCTATAAGACCTTGCTTCTTCTTCAATTTCATGATTGTAGGTCAGCGGAAAGTATCCAATAGGCACAGAAGATAATAGTACTCCCTACTCCGCACAGAACGGCCACTCACCTCCCCGCACCCATTTCAATTACCTCGCCCCACCCCGCACTTCGTTATAGACATCACGGCGCATAGTGCTCCCAATGACCTTGCGTCGAGCGTCCCGCACTGATTACATAGGAGTGAGTGAGTGAGTGAGAGCGAGGGGATTATTTAAGCAAACCTTTACGCCTAAGACGAATTATTTCAATAAAATATTAATAAAGGCGAATAAGAAAAATCTAAAAAGACCATCCCCTAGAATATTGTTCACTTTATTTATTGAAATCGAAAGTATATGATTTAACCTAATATTTACGAAGCGATTAGGTTTACAGTTTTAAAATCGAGGCATGTTTGGGTCACATTTTAACTAAGTTTTAATTAATTTATCAAAAAATTAAGAAGACCATCCTCTAAAGAATGCGTTGAATAATAACATATCTTTTTTAAAGATTTTTTTATTCGATATTTATGAAGAGAAGGTTTTTTCTGTAGTGATTTTTTATGATTGACGTTACTATGCGCCTTAAACAAGGGCGCGCGCGTTTGCTCTCGGGCATGGCGACGTTTCACGTTCACCGAGTAGACGCGAACGCCGGTCGACACCGGAGATAGCGCTATGCAGGTAAAAAAGAAAGCAGCCGCTGCACTTCTTGCGTCATTTCTATTGATAATCGTGCACTCAGCCCTACTAGATTCCACTCACACATTTGCGCGTGTACACACTTCATTTGGTTAAGTAGTAGTAATAGGTAATTAATTTGCGAACATCGTATGGAGTGTCCGCGGTGTGCTAAGGTATTGATACCTTGTGTAATCGCAAAATTTGCGAAAGTATGCGACATTTTCTTTTGATGGCGTTGACTTACACGCCAATGTGTCCAAGACTCCAAGTAAGGTTATTTGTACGTATGCCTGCTAACTTTAATAACCCTTTCTGATCTGAATATTTACGTTAAAGTTTGAAAGTCGTTTCGAACTTTAGGTCAATAACTAAAATATTGGTCGCAAGTTTAAAGATTGATTTGAAATTAAAAATAAAACAAAAAAAATATTGTGAATCAGTCCGATTTTGTTTCCAAAAAAATATGGCCTTATTGGTTATCAATTCATCAGTCACTGGATGGAGACTCTGTACCAGGGTCGTCTGCTTAGGTACCTCCGTCTTACCTATTTCTGCCGCAAAGCAGCAGTGCTTGCATTGCTGTGTTCCGGTTTGAAGGGTAAGATATTGCAGTGAAATTACTGGGTACTGTGACTTTACATCTTGGGTCACATGTTGGCAACGTACTGTTACCACTTACCATCAGGTGGGCAGTTTGCTTGTTTGCCAACTTTCTGAAAAAAAAAGAAAGTCATTTAATCTAATATACATACCTACGTCCTGAATCTACACTAACGAGTACGTTAAATACTTAATACCGGGTATAAGGGACGGTGTCCCTTTTCTTTTAACAGTGAATTCAGACTAAAGTTAATATTTGTTTATCGATGTTTATTTTTCCCGGAAAAGCTTTTAAAGCGAAAAAAAGGAGTCATCATCACAGCCCATATACGTCTCCACCGAGGGGCTCGAGCCTACCCTATATTAGGGTGATTAGGCCTTAGTCAACCATGCTGGCCCAGTGCGGATTGGTCGACTTCACATACATCATTGAATTTCTTCGCAGATGTATGCAGGTTGCCTCACGATGTTTTCCTTCACCGGTGAAGGAAAACATCGTGAAAAAAAGGAGTATTCATTTTTAATTTTTGTTCATGTTACGCAATGTATGGCGCGCCGGCATCATTTTTGTTCCGCTCACACCGTTCGAAGACCCAAACAGCTCATTCCGCGAGCAGTATGATGGAAATGTGAGACGATTTACTTTGCGAAGTAAATTTATTGTGTATTTATTATGATTTTTTTTGTCAGAATGTGATTTGTAAATGTTAACTTAGTTATATTAAAAAATAATAAAAAATTCATAAAATTTATGAATTTTCCGGGAATAAATTTCAGTGATTTTTAAATTAGGGCTAAAAGAAATGGGCCAACGTCACTTACACCCTGTATGTAATTATTAATGTTAGTCAAAGAGCTTTCTAGGTGTAGTTAAAAATACTCAAGGCAACTTACCATGATCTGAAAGAAATATATACCATTGTGAAAAGAAGCAACTTCGAGAGAAGCGAAAATCTGCCGAAAGTTTTCACTTGTTAGTGTTTTTGAAATGCTCTCGTTAGGCAAGTTTTGCTATAGCCTTCAAAAAATTTAAAGCATTGTGAAATAACACAAAACAAACAGATTCGCACGCGTTTTTCTTTTCTCCATGAACATACTGAGGACTCGGGATTGTAAGAAAGGGAAAATACCTGCGCTGGTAGAGAGTAAATTTCTTGATTGTGTGACATTGAAATGAGTTGCCAAATTTCTTGGTTTGAGTTGGAGTGGTAGTCACAGAAGGACGGGGACTACGCAGGCCAGTACGGGAAGTCCTCAACAGGAAAAGAAAAGGTAGGATTAGGGAAGAAGCTCTTCAGGACTCTCGCCATGATAAAGGTTAGAATGGGTTTTGTTTAGTGACGCAATATGGAGACATAACTGTGTAGATTTAAGGTTGTTTATTTTTTAACTTTTTTGTTCGAAATTTAGCTTGAATTTGCAAGTTTTTGCAAGATTACGTTGTTACTTGAGTTATGTTATATGCGTTTTCTTCGTGTCCAAAGTTATATCGAGATAATAGCCAGGAAGAGAGGAGAGAGTTTAAGAAAAGAAAGTAAAAAAGTAAATAGGAGATGTGTGCAAAGTTCATTTGGATTCTCTCCCTTTGCATCCCAAGCTGCGCGCTGCGAAATAAAGAGTATTAGAAAAGGAAAGAAAGGGAAGCAAAGAGAAACTGGATCTTAAGTAAGAGGCCGTGACCGGGTTCAAGGTAGTAAGTCACCTCTACATATCGCCATGATGCGTGTTGCGTACCGCTGCAACCTATCCAAATCATCGAGTAAGTACTTGGCGGAGCCATCCCAGAGGCGCGAGCAATACAACACAACCACTAAAACATTGTCTCAACCAGCCATGGAGGCAAATCATCAAACGGAATCAACAATAACAAACGTAAATGAATGAAAACATTCGCCAACCATCGCCCTTAATGCTCCAGCGTGAACCCGAGAACGCCGCACCATAAATAAACAGGCACAATGATGAATTCGCCGTCCACTAGCGTAATTTATCGATCAGTGCTCGCTCTAAATCTCGATATTCAATTATTGAGCCGTGAGGGCCGATTCTACCAATAAACTAAGCCGGACTGAGAGTGAACCGTTGCATTCGACCAACCGGAGCGTACCTTGCCTATGAAAACTTCGATGAGTATGTGTGGGTTAGCTATGGTTCATACTGTGACTGAAAAAGTAACACAATTGACCGAAGTACTTAGTCACGTCTGCTGGATACCTCTATCTCGTCTATTTCTGCCGCTAAGCAGCAGTACCTGCGGTGTAATGGATGCCGCCTTGGATTCCTTATGGGAGCTGTAGATTTGAAAATCATAGAGGAACTGCATATAGCAGCCACCAGGGCAGCAGGCTGCTTGTTTGTAAAAATTGTATATAAATATGATATAGCAATATATCGTCTATCCTAACATGATAAGTTGATGGTAGCGCTGTGGATTCGACACTGGTCTTCTAATCGGGAGGTTTGTGGTTCGATCCTGCCATGTACCAATGTGTTTTTTGTTTTTAGAATTTCATGTGTACATTTACCGGTGCTCCTACGGTGAAGGAAAACATCGTGAGGCAACCTGTATACATCTACGAAGAAATTCAAAGATGTATGCGAAGTCAACCAATCCGCACTGGACGAGCGTGATTGACTTAGGCCTAAACACCCGAACTTAGGGTCTGGAGCCTAATCAGCATCAAAATACGTCATTGAAGTTCTAACACCACGTAAGTCATTTTTGGCGGAAAAAAAGACCACACGATGTTTTTCGAATACTTCGCATTAATCACAAATTCGTACTAACATTATAACGGTTTTATTTTTCCTAATGGATTAAATGAAATGTATGTAAGTAATGGAATTGCATTTTAATAGTATATTTACGTATAATTGTGCAGTTTTTTCACTCTTCGTAAAAGTTGCTATGATGACATACGCGGTGTTAGAACTTCAACGACTATATTAGATTAGATAAGATAGTTACTACGTAATCCTCGGTGAGAACATATATAAGCTGTGATGTGGTGTGGAGCTGTGGTGATGAACAAATTTAGTGGAATCGGTCCCCAGTACTCGGCTCTGTAATTCGGCACTCATTTCCTGTTCGGGATGCCGAATAAACTCATTACTGCAACTATTTACGAAGCCAATAGCCCGGCTATGTCTGGAGCAGCGAGCGTCTAAACTGCGCTCAGCTGTCTCACTAATTAATTGAGCTCTGTGATTTTAAACGATGCTGCTTGGCTCTGCAGACAATCAATGATGGTTTGGAATCAATACTATAGTTAGGGAATCTAGAGCAACTATGTCTGAATCATACTTAAATATTTGATCGACAGTACCTACCTATAATTGAGATGATGTGCGTCAAGTAGATAATTGGACTGATAATTTTTTCTTTTTTCACCTAATCGGAAACTTGAGACAATACATCGATTTGAGACATCTGTTCCCAGTAGTTACATTGATGCAACTAGATAAACTGTTTTAGTCCACAAAGTTTAGGTGTATTTAGGTGTTTATATTTAATGTAAATTGGAAGTTTTCTTTTGTAAATGCAAAGCCAAAAATACGTGTCACTGTTTTGTTTAGGTTTCTTGTGTACTTTCTTATTATCTTACAACATGCGTCTTTCAAAACCGGTCATTTAGAATAATTCCTAACTACAAGAAGACACAATAAACAAAACATTTAGTTTTTTTTTCGTTTAACTCTTAAAATATTTTGTTGTACCTAATTGCAACTCATTTTTGGATAATTATTAAAAGTCTTTAGCTTTGAAAACGATATTTTGACACGTGTTTTCAGTATTCCACAGAAAACACAACCCCAGATGTTTAGCAGGCGGTTCAATGAAAATATCACTTAGGTAAACTCGAGCGCGGGGCATACGTCTTCCTGACGTATCATTAGCACCGAAACGTACGCCCCGGCGAAATGGACGGCAGGTGCGAACCGGCGCGCGAACTGCCTAAATGCGCGGTCAAATGGTGTAGCCTTGATATGTGGCTGCTGGCTGGCTGTTACACCGAATAGCAAGAAATGCAAGTTTATCGTAACTGAGTCATATTTACTGAGCTTATGAAATTGTAATCTTCTTAAGTCTTTTTTTATTGTAATCGAGTAATAAATGTATGAAAGAAGAAAGAAAGAAAAAACATTGATTGGACATGCACACAAAATACAATAAGGATGGATGAATATAAAAAAATGAAAGACTGATAAAATAAGCTAAATATTAAAAGTGTGCAAGGCCAACAAAGGACCCTGTCTCAGCGCAATACTTCCATGTCACACACAGGTGGGCGGAGTGACAAGGGAGCGCTGTTATTCTGATAGGGTCAAAATGCAAGTTTGCTGCAAAGCCAGTGACAGTTACAGTAACGTGATTTAGGCACGGACCTGAAAAAAAGACGGACGGAGCGTTGTTGAATCAAGAGTGAAGCATGCAAATGATAGCACATTTGTATGTGTGCGTGTCTTGTTCGTTGAAAAATTATAGCTTTTTGTCTTAACTAGTACATCTGTGTGACTGTAGGTCGTGTACAAACACATGAAATTGTCTTATCTTGCATGGTTCACATTTGTTTAATGCCACACTACGTCCGTATTTTTTGTAGGTTCATGGATTTAGGTATATAAATAAATAATAAACGATATAAAAGAAACAAAATCGAAAGTGAAATAAAAATTCACAAATAAATATACATGTAAGCAGCACAGACATGACATGCAGACATATAACAGCCCGCCAATTGACTAGGCTGAACGTGTGCCGAACGTTTGACTGTTCAGTCAACTTGACATTTTGACATTAAGTCAAATTAATACATTTTGCGTCCGACCCACAAATTATGTCCGTCGCGTCGCTCGTTCCTCGTTATGCTGCTCACAAATCATATGCCACTTAGGTATTGCCACGTATAGACCACGTGTTCAAAAAGTCTGCGCGCCGCTTCCAAAGGTGGATTCGGAGAAGGAAAGAAGGTCACACAGATCAGAGTGTGGAGTCACTTGACGAAAAAATGCTTGCCTTCTCGGTTGTTGGACATAATAGGATAGATAACAAAAATTTTTTTTTTGCTTTAATAGAAGCTCATTTATATAATAAACAGAAAGAAAAAAACGATTTTCGAATAACTATAAAAACAACTAAGATATAAGGTATTAATGTTTTCTTTCCATCTCTTTCTAGCAATACGGCAATTTACAAGGAGTTTATATGGCCGTACTCAACGATGACGTCACGGTTGATGTCGGATCTCTCTGTCTGATCGCCTTCAAATTAACAACTTAAAATGCTTGTATCTAATGTATTTCTAAGCCGATTTTAATTCTAATTTCACAGGATTGCATCTTTTTCCACGGTATTTTAATATTTAATGACGAGACGTAAAAATTAGAATTCAGTCATCATCCCAATTATTAACGTTAACATTTACATTATAATATTTATAATGGGCTATAGCTATAGGCTATAATAATATTACATTATTTCCCCACATCAACGCGAACGATGTCATGGGCACAGCTAGTTGTCTAATATATACAGTGCATACTCGTAGCTAATGTATTAATTAAATTTTTAATGGAAACTAGCTGACTCGGGGTCGGTTTTTCGATCGTTAGTAATAGCAAAATATTAGTAATACAAAAGTAAAACCGACCCTAGTCTATGAGCCATAAATGTCCTTTATGAGGTGTACTAATACTTATTACTACTAATACTTTACTATTTAATTGTACTAATATAACGATAAAATTATTCCTCATTAATTAACATTACATTTTATAAAAGGTATCTATTTTTATTATGTGTGAAAATTAGGCCTAAAACGACATACCACGTTTTTTTTAATATTCCATGATTTAGTACAGACATAGTTTGAGTCCCAAGAAAGGACATAGGATTTTATCGCAGAAATCACACCTTAAAGGGGAGAAAAGGGGGGTTGAAGTTTGTATGGGGAATCAATAACCGATGAACCGATTAAGATGAAATTTGGTGTGGAGATAGTTTGAATTGTGTGGAAGGATAAACAATAGTTTTTATTTCCGAAATCATTCCTTATTTATAATGGTATCAACTAGATCATTATCCACCAGTCACCTCATTATATTGATTAGATCGTCAATGCAAGCCAAACATTTCGCAGAAGTATTACTGAACAAACATTTTTTTTCGCTTGAAAATTCAGTTTGACTGAACAGAATATTTTCATTGCAAAACAAACTTTTCGGAAAAACAGAGCAGATATTTTTTTTCGCTAAATTGATTAGTTAGGCTGATACAATTGAAATATAAAGGGATCTTTTTTAATTCTTATAGCTTAGAATTAAATTAGAAAGCTTAGAAAATTCTATAAATACCTACAGTGTCACCGACTATAACTAACTTTTCCTAACTATAAAGAAATATGAAATTGATTAGTGACATTTTATTCTGATCATTTTTTTTCGCTTGAAAGTTCAGTTTAACTGAACAGAACATTTTCATTGCAAAACAGAAAAACACAGCAGACATTTTTTTCACCTAATTAATAAGTTAGGCTGATAGATAGATAGATAAACATTTATTGCAATTCTTCATCACACACATGCGTTACAGTCACAATTAAAATATAAACGGATTTTTCTTTTTATAATTCTTAAAGCTTAGAATTAAAATTATAAAGCTCAGAAAATTTTATAAATACCTACAGTGTCATCGACTAAAACGACCTTTTCTTAACTATAAAGGAATATGAAATTGATTATTAATATTTTATCCTGATAATTTCAACGGAGTGACGTACATTGCTGGACGCAGGCCTCCCCTAAGAATTTCGAAAGCGATTATGACTGCGTTGTCCGCACTCGGAGGTATCGTGGGTATTTTACCAAAAGCTATATATTTGTTTTGCTCGCCGCAAAAATTTTGCAAGGAGTGCTTAATTGAACTCACGTTGCAGTCTATTAATTGGAAAACTTGAGAATTCCTAATATCGAACAAAAAATAAGACTCGAGTAAATTAAAATGTGGCCCCTGGTCGTCGTATTACCATGTAAATTCTTACGATAACGATTTTCCAATATTACCTCAAAATACAAATAATTCTAAACAAATGATAATAGCACGTTCGCGAACATTCTGTGCCTTTTAATACGCTGGCTACGCGTCTACATCATGCTATTTACGATTCGGTGTGACACGAGGCGAACTACATTCTGTTGTCCGCGAATTTAATGGCGTTCATTCGTTTTGAATACGCTTATAATATCCGGATGTAATTTGAGTTTAAGCCGGAGCAATTAAATCGTAAACGCTTAGCGAATTTTTCACGTTTATTTACTTACAACAGTAAAAATGTTAATGTATAGGCAGCAATGCAAGCACTTTGCTGCTTTGCGGTAGAAATAGGTAAGACGGAGGTACCCACGCAGACGACCCTGGCACAGAGTCTACCTCCGGTAAAACGGTGATGAGGCTTCTGGCGTAATCACCGTGGGCGCAAATGTCAAATTGAGAAATGTCATTGTCATTTTATTTGAAATCGTTGGAAATTTTTCGTACACGTTGAACTGGCTAGACTTTTATTATTTTATCTTAAAACTACTGTGTTAATAGATTTTTTTGCTTTAACAACATCTCATATAAATAAACTCAACTTTTTGACAGCTATGTAGCGTCAGCGCAATCATGATCGTTCCGAAATGATATCGCTATGTCATCATCATAATCGTGATTATTAAATTGTACCGACCGCCCGTGAGCGCCCTAATCACTGTCATCAGTGTTTTCGTGAATTGTACCGCCCGCCCGTGAGCGCCCGAATCACTGACATCAGTGTTTTCGTGAATTGGGACGTAGCCCGTAGTCTCGATATAGATAACGATCGTTAACTTTGCGATTTTTGATTTTTGTCGATAGCTAATCTATCAAATATGGAAAGAATTTCAAATTGGAACAAAAACAAAATTATTACTTATATAAGTACAATATGCTTTATTCAGTAACATGATTGGAGATGGAGAGGATTTTGTCGACTACGCCGATTTCTAGCGACTGTTCATCGTCGTACGTAATACGACCTAAATATGCTTCCGCCATCAAATTTTATAAGTTAATTTTATTAATGGCATGAGCTTTTGTTGTACAACTAGTAGAGCCTATGACACTTTTCTTATTTTTTTACAGTTAGCGACGAACATTTTAATGCTTTGCGAGATATCAAAAAGGCTCGCTATGAAATCGTTAATTTGACAGTTTTTTCGATAAGTTAGCGACAAAAATCGATAGCTTTCATGTCGAGACTTGCATTTATGACTAAGTAAGTGTCGTTATATGTAACTGAATAAAGCATATTGTTGTACTAATATAAGGAATAATTTTGTTTTCTTTTCCCAATTTTAAATTCTTATCATATTTTGATAGATTAGCTAGAAAAGACACTACAACTTATCGACAAAAATCGCAAAGTTTACGATCATTATATATGTCGAGACTTCCGCCCGGCTAACTATAGAACCATATGTACGTCGCGCACTTGGTCGCAGCGACCAAGGACCACGAACATTGGGCCGTCACTACTGGTCGTGGTCGTGGCCCGTGTAGTGCGCGAGGCCCCTTACTCCCTGGCTACAACTACCTGTGACGCCAAGAAACAATTGTAATAACGACTCAGTATATCGTCATGTCCTCATCGCCATGTTATGTTGCCGCCTCAAACATTAAGTACACATTACATACCGTATAATATACTCCTTACAAAGACCGTCTTAAAATTATTGCCCGACCACACGATAGGTACGCGGGGCTCCGACCCTAATAAATCGAAGGTTCCGCGGATACGAGCGACGACGCATGTTATGGACAGTTATTTTTTACGCTCTTCCCTAGGTGTTATGGTTAAGCGGCTAACTGCCTCCGGGAAGTTTGGACTGAGTAGATAAATCCAGAATGTGCGGGGTGGTCGTTGAAATATCGGCGGGGACATCACGAGAAATTCTTTATTTACGACAAGGAAACTCTTGGTGAAAATAAGACCTGATGGTAAAGCCGAAGGTGGATGCAAACTTCATTTAGATTCCTCGACAAAAGGGGTTCTGATCATTTTATTTTATACAACTAAGTTGGCAAACAAGCAAACTGCCCACCTGATGGTAAGTGGTAACAGTCACACATAATACATGTGGCTCCTGTGAGATTCGCAGCAAATCTGCAACCTCCACAAGAACCACAGTGTACGTTGCCAACTTGTGACGTAAGATGTAAAGTCACTGTACCCAGTATTTCACTGCTATACCTTACTCTTCAAACCGTAATACAGCAATACAAGCACTGCTGCTTTGCGGCAGAAATAGGTAAGACGGAGGTGCCCAAGCAGGCAACCCTGGTACAGAGTCTTTCTCCGGTAATGTCGCTGAAAAGACAAAACTTTAGTACAAAACTGAATGTCAGTTCTCAACACGTAACTCCGAAACAACGGCGAAAAATAAATGAAAACTTGGAAACAGCGCACGCACGTACCGTTCGAGGCACCGCCGAGACAAGAGATTTGTCTTATTATCAACATACCTGACCTGACCATTCCTCGGGGATGATCCCTATACCGTTGAACTTGCTTGTGAAACTTGAAACCGCGAAAAAATGAAACAGGACTTAATATTCACGAGATGCTGATGGAGTATGAAAAATGAAAATCTGATTAGTCTGTCAGTAAGATAAAAAAAATATCAGACACGTTTAGGCACTTTGCTTTGTCAAAATAACAAAAACCTACTGAGATAAAGCTATTTAAAGTTACGGAGTGGAGGGACCGCTACGAGCTACAAAATTTTCACAGGCGTGACATACGACATACACACATACGATATTAAAAATCAAGTCTCAAGTTTGATTAATTTAAAAAACCGTCCGAATGCAAGTTGGACTCGCGTGCCGATGGTTTTGTACAAACTTCAGTCGTCATCATCACAGCTCATATACGTCCCGACCGAGGGGCTCATGCCTACCCCCAGTTTGGGTGTTTAGGCCTTAGACAACCAAGCTGACCCCGTGCTTTGAATTTCTTCCCATATGTATGCAGGTTGCCTTGCCACACGATGTTTTCCTTTACCGTAGGAGCGTCAGATAACTGTACTTACACATGAAACTAGAAAAAAACCACATTGGTACATGGCGGGATCGAGCCGCGGACCTGCCGATTAGAAGGCCGAAGTCCACAGCGCCACCGACACTACAAGTTCTATGTATACAAGTTCCTAACTACATATTTACGGTTTTGAGATGTTTTCCTGAACGTATGCTACAGCACCTTGCTTCTTGCCAAATATTACCTATATGCCCTATAGGCCTTATGAAATCGCAGAATTTGCGTAAATATGCGACATGCGGTCGTTTCTTTCATCGCGTTAACATACAAGTTAGATTGTTTCACAGATGAAGAAGACCGCATACGTATTTGATATAAATTTTGGTTTGATATCTCTGCGCGGCCCTGAGATGAAGGGTCTTGATAGACAGACAGGCGAACAACAAAGTGATCCTATAAGGTACCGTACCCTTTTTCCCTTTTTTTAGAGATACGGAACCCTAAAGAAGGAAAACATCATCAAAAAAAGACATTTTAAAAAATTGTAATTCTCCTAATTATCGGATGAATAAAAAGCATCCTTATTAATTTCCCAATCAGCGCAACACTCAAAATATGCAAGAAGCCCTTATTACAGCACATAAAATATGCAGGTACTCCTATATAGGTACATTAATCCCTCCGATCCTCAAGATTAATTCTCTCTGTTTGATATAGAAACTCGAGTGTTATATAATCGAGCTATACTTAGGTAATTCGTAAACAATTGCCACCAAAACTATTATCGTCCAATATCCCTTTGTAGTGAACACACGGGAATATATTTCGTTCTGGTCAATTTGGATTATATTATTTATACTCAAGTCCATCTTTGCTTTGGAAATCGTTTAAAATTAAATTTGATTAAAAAGTGTTTTCTTAGAACCTATTCTACTGAAAACCAAATTAACCACAGAATAATCAATGGTACTAAAGTAGTCAACGCTACAAAGTAAACTTTGCTTTTAACTAATTTAAGCATCCCAACATCACAATTAAATGGAAGAACAATATATGCGTCTGATTCGAAGATAACGATTTATGTTAGGTTCAGTTCTAAGTTTAAATTTGTAGGTTAAAAATGATCGCTCTGCGATCATTTTTAGGAGGCTGGTCTCTGATCATGGCTTCCCGTTACCCTTAAAACGGCTTTCAAACCTGACATTGCTCTAGTCTACGGAAGCTGGCATAACCCATCAACGTAAATATCCTTTACTATCGTTTTCAGTTCCCGTATGTTTTCAAAATAAACCATTAGAAGCGTTCTTGGATTACGCCAGTTGAACAAACTCCTTGTCGCTAATTAATGAGCATCTATATCAGAATACGTGAAATACTTCGCAGCAATATCTTGAAATAACTGCGCCGTGATGAATTTACATACAACATTAAGACACCTATTATTTTGTGGGATATCAATTATATGTTTACGATTAGTGTAATGTTTTGGATGTACGAGTATATACCACTCGATTAAGTTTCGATCGAGTGGTGTGAACATTTGGCAGAGTTCTTTTCAAAAAACTCGCGAGTAAGAAATAAAATAAAACACTAAAACTGTGTAGCAATAAGGCCGCCCTTTGCTGTGTACTGTGCTATTTGTTATTTGTCAGATGTGTCGTATTTTATGCAATAAAGTATATATTATTATTATTATTGACCTATTTTTTTGTTTTATAAAATTGAATGCTTTTACTGTAGATTCGCGATGAGATTCGGTTTCAAGCTACGGAACATAATATTTCAGTTTGTTCAGAATCTAACTCTAAAGTTTCATAACTAGTTGTTTTGGTATTTAATACAATTGCCACTAACGTGTAATCGGTGATACAAGTTTTTTTATAATAAATAATGAGTATGTATTAGGAATTAAAGTATAATATTCCCGTTTGAATCATTCGTGTAGCGTCATCCGCGCTTTATTTCTTTTGATTTTTGCTCCGTTTGCGACGAAAATCAATGAAATGATTAGATGAAACTCAGATAATTGAGTGAAGTAAGCAGTTAACTGCTAACAGGTCACTAGAGGGGCAATCGCATCATTTACGAGCGTTTTAATCAAAACCATATCGTTACTATTCCCACATTATGTTTCTGCTGTCAAGTTATTATCAAAATCATCTGCACTAGGTCTATATTAATCGTTATGTATATGTATTACTTGTTATATAATGTTAATTGTTGTTTCTTGTAAAAATGTTACTTGTTGTTTGTAAAAATGTTACTTGGTGTTGATTACTTACTATGTATAAGTATGTATTTAATATGTAAATTGTAGCTATGTATATTTTAGTGATATGTGGTAAATTATAAATATTTTTTATGTACTTACATACGCATTCCTAGACCATACAACATCACTATCTGGTTACACACACAATCATATCTTTTAATTTCATTCATGTGTTTTTCCATGCGTATAGTATATATTATTTTATATATGTATATTTATTTTATCATTTATGGTCGGCGCAGGTTAAAAAGCTGCGTCAGGTCACATCAGAAAACCAGCGCTGTGGCTTCGGCCCCAGCACATGCTGAGATGTGACCTATTCCACAATGCACCACAGCACAGTAATGAAGTGTACGTCATAAAATTGTAGATTTGTTATTAATATCTAATTGCTCTGTTTCTATGTCCTTGCATCATTTTGTTTTGTATAATTGCTACTTTGATTTGTTGTGCCTGTTTGTGCTTTTGTGGAATAAATTTTTTGAAACTTGAAAATGTTGTAAGTATTACGAATCGTAATAGTTACTGCGGATATAGCAAAAGCATTTTTACAGATTTCCCTTAATCAGGAAGACCGCAATTATCTTAAGTTTTTATGGTGGTCAGATATCAATGATAAAAGTAAAGGAATTACTACTTACCGCCATCGTAGAGTTGTGTTTGGAGTACGATCAAGTCCCTTTCATTTAGCAGCCACAATAAATTACCATTTAGATCACAGTCCTCCACAATTTATAGAAACATCAATAAAGCTCAAAAAATCATTTTACGTTGACAATTGCGTAACTAGTGTAAAATCTGTAGACTGTATGAGGAAATTTATTGATGAAGCTAAACATATTATGAATTTAGGCGGTTTCGATCTTCGATGTTGGGTGACAGCTCCTATAGTTATTGATGATTCGCAAAAAAATGTATCAGTATTAGGCTTAATTTGGAATACCGAAAATGACACAATTAGCTGTAATGTTAACATCATCATAGATCCCGAGTCAGAAACTGGTCATATCACTAAACGTTCATTATTTTCACTAAGTCAATCAATTTTTGATCCATTAGGCCTTTGTTGTCCAGCTACTATCATACCAAAAATTTTGCTACAAAGGGCATGGATGCAAAAACTGAAATGGGATGATGACTTACCTGTGGAATTAAGAAAACAGTTTCAAGACTGGCTCAAAGATATAAATCTAATTAATGAAATAAAAATTCCTAGAACGCTTAACAAAGTTGAAATATCTCGATGCGTAGTTTCCCTTCATGTTTTCTGTGACGCCAGTAACAAACGCATATTCAACCTGTATATTTTTGCGTTCAGAATATCAGAGTGAGGTAAATGTGAGCTTTGTAATGGCAAAATCTAGAGTTACGCTTCTAAAGAGTATAACTATACCACGTTTAGAATTGATAGCCGCGACTCTAGCTACAAGACTAAGTACAGATGTAATAAAATCATTAAACTTACCTGAGTGTCCCGTGTATTATTGGACCGATTCTACTGTGGTTATATCTTGGTTACGAGGTGAAGGTGAATGGAGCATTTTTGTATCAAATAGGATTCGCGAAATAAAAGAATGTTCGGCTATAAGTGCATGGAGACACATACCGGGCAATATGAACCCTGCAGACTTACCATCAAGAGGGGTCAGTATCAAAAGATATTTGGAGAGTCGCTGGTGGCAAGGTCCTGCCTGACTATACCACCCACCGGAAGAATGGCCAACATCATCGGAACTTACCGTAAATATAACGCAGGTCAATGAAGAACGTAAAAAGAGTACTGTTAAGGTTATGCTTGTAGAAGATTTTACATTTTTAGATAGATTTACTTACTTTTCTAAATATATTAAGATATTAAGAACGATCAGTTGGATTTTACGTCTAAAATATAAATTGAATCGTCAAAATAAGGAGCTTACGTTAGATGAAATTTAATTTTCTGAAAAGATTTTATTTCGTGCTATTCAGTCGATATATAAAACTAAAATTGAGAAGATGCAGACCTTTACGGATGAATTTGGGTTATTACGTTTAGAAACAAAACTTGGTCTTACAAATGAAAGTTTTGATTTCAAATCGCCTATAGTTCTACCATCAAGCTGCATTATAATTCAGCGACTTGTAGAAGAGCGACATAGAACACTTAATCATGCTGGAACGCAGACGTTAATGGCTAACATAAGAGAAACGCTATGGATTATTGGTATAAGAAAGCTAGTCAAGAAGGTTATAAGAAACTGTATAATTTGTAAAAGATTTAAGACTAAAGCTTTACAAACGCAGAAGGCAAGTTTACCAAAACAACGCGTTGAAGCTAGTACTGCGTTCGAAATTAGTGGTGTCGACTTAGCTGGTCCTCTGGTGTTAAGAACAGGATTAAAGTGCTGGGTTGTTCTCTTCACATGCGCCACATATCGTGCTGTTCATTTTGAGGTGACGGAATCATTGTCAACAGCCGATTTTATAATGTGTCTACGCCGTTTTGTAGCACGTAGAGGCAGAGTAAAAGAGATTTATAGTGACAATGGCACAAATTTTACGGGGTTTCATAACTGCCTCAAATTAGTCGACTGGAATAAGATTCTTTGCTTTTCTACAGTAGCTCGGATCAAATGGAGTTTTATACCTCCCGGTGCTCCGTGGTGGGGAGGGTTTTATGAGAAGATGGTTGGAGTTATGAAGGAAATGTTGAAGAGAGTCTTAGGAAGGGCGTCGGTGACATTGATGGAATTACAAACTGTACTTTGCGATTGTGAAGCCACTATTAATAGTAGACCGTTAACCTATATAAGTAATAACAAAGATGAACTTAGGCCAATTACCCCTTCAATGTTTATTCAACCTATTACGGAATATAGCGTACCAGATATTGATGATATTGATGGCAAAGCGTTAAATTTAAGACTTCGTTATTGTCAAAAGTTACGCGAAAATTTCAGGCATCGCTTCAGAGTTGAATACATTAGTAATTTGATACATAGAGGTAAACAGCAACTAGGTAGTGACGTACATATAGGTGACATAGTTTTGTTGGAAATAGATGACAAAAAACGTTTGAATTGGCCATTGGCACTAGTTACTGATATTTATGTTGGTGCCGATGGATACACTAGAGTTGCAAAAGTACGTACAGCAACAGGTGAACGGATAAGACCATTACAACGTCTGTTTCCCTTAGAAATTAGTTACGATTTGACATATGACAAAGGACCTGACTCCTCACAAGTAGACAAATCCAACGAGGGTGATTTAGTACTTGCTGACTCAAGGACAACGGACTTGACTGAAGAGCCGATAGTTACAAGACCAGGCGGCACAAAAAGTCTATGACAGTCACCCTATGTTATGAGAGTCAGGCTCCTCTTATTACAATAATGTTTTATCAACAGATTTTTTTTTTCTCTACCTAATTAGAAGTGAATAGTAGTTTGTTTTTTGTGTTAGTCTCTTTCTGCGTGTTTGTAAGTGTCTGGTGTGCGTGTGTGTGTGTGTGTGTGTGTGTTATATATGGCAGATGGTGTGTATGTATATGAATATGATAATCTAATTGTACTATAAATAAGGTCTTCCATACTGTCATACAACAATTTTTATACCATTTTTTTTTAAATTAGAGTTGTATTGGGTAGTTTTAATTTTTTGATAAAATTTTGTTATACAGAAACGATGCAAAACTAAGTAATATTTTTATTCTTAATACAACGGAAAAGTCATTTAATAATACAAGCATTTAAGAACATACTAATTTAGTTTCAAGTAAAAGTGCAATGCATAGGTACGTGGCAAAAAGTTAATGGACTGATTATGAGTTTTTATGAGCAATAAATAATGTTTAAAATAAATACGAATGAAAAAATCTTCGTGGTTTTATTTATAGACGTTTTTTTTAAATTAGAATAGTTTTAATTATCTACATAACAATCATCATTTACAAATTAAAAATATTATTTGTAAACATTAAAGTGAGATTTGCGCAATTTTGATACTTGGGGCAGGCCTATGTCCTCTGCATGTGTGGGCGTCTCTTGGCTGATATGATGATGATGATGAACGATAAAGTTCAAATATTGCAAAAAATCGAAAAATCCGGATTTTGCATTCCACTCCATACAATATAATGGTAAGTACTAAGTATTAATGTTCTATATTATTGCTTTTTTAAGTACCTACCTATATATGTATACTATGAAATTAAAACACATTTTTACGGCTTTACTCCGTTAATTAGACACGTGGCAGTCTTCATGTTTTCATCTAATTCGTAAAAACGATAACAGTAGGTATTCGTTTTTTTGCGACCCATTTTTAACACGCTTATATTAGGTTCACTTGTAAATAAGAAACTGAAAAACTAGCAACAAATAATGTAAGCAAATCCTTGTACCTACTTCAAATCCGCTACCAGCTTAGAGCATTAAAATGAACCGAACTGCGTGCGTAGGTATTTATTTATTAAAGCATAGCATCAAGCAGGATCTTTTGGCTAGCGACTTTGACGCTTCGTCGCGCGCTCGCGCGCCCGCCGCGCCCGCCTGCGCTGCTGCACGGATTGGCAACAACGCATTAAGAAACGAAAAAAGTATCGATACTTTTAACGTTAATTTGTTACCTTACTAAATTGGATTCGGTACCAAACTACCGTTATCCGTGTTACCGATAAAATGGTAACTTTATGAAAATATCGTTACTTAACGATACTTATAGTGTGAATTTGGTAACGTTAACAAGCCCTGATTACGATTGCCCTTCAGGCTCCCCGAATATCCGAAAGTCGATTATACAAAACTTCGTTACATTGATAACCTTACGCACTGTATTTATTTATAGAGATGTATTTATGTGTGTATTTATTAATAGAGATGTGTCATAAATGGTTGTACGTTAACATGCTTCTTACTATGTTCATGCGTATATAACGTCGTATTTCACTGAGCAATTTTGCTTGGTATGTCACAAAATTCCACTCCTCTTTGTTAGTGTTGATGTTTCGTTCGTTAAACTTTTTCTCAATGTTTGATACAAATAATTTTTGATATCGTCACGCTGCGTCGGTTTTCTTCTTTTGGATGATGAATTGATAACGGAAGATCAGTGTTCGCTCGAAAGGGCGAAACTCAACATTGAGTCATGGACCTTTCGTCCTGCTGCAACACACACATGTTACATGGAATCGTAGGTGTATACGAGTATTAAGATAGTTTCATCATCATCATCACAGCTCATATACGTCCCCACCGAGGGGCACAAGCCTACCCTAACTAGTTGTGTTAGGGCGATTAGGCCTTAGTCAAACCACGCTGGCCCAGTGCGAATTGGTTAACTTCGCAATTTCGCATACACCTTTGAATTACTTCGCAGGTGTATGCAGGTTCCTCGCGATGTTTTCCTGCATCGTAGTAGCGTCAGATAAATGTACATATGAAATTTCGCGGCCCTCCTGATTCTACTCGGCGCACAGTCCAGTGCCGATTGCCGAAGCCACAGCGCCACCTAGATAGCTTAGCAGTGTTGAAATGTACTGTAATATGTGTGTGTGTTTTATCTATCTATCTCGAATTTTATCTATCTATCGAGAAAATATCTTTTATCTATCTATCTATCACTAAACGCAGAACAGGTTGTTAACACATTAACCACGTCAGTGTGATGAGGAGACTCCTGTTTGTCAACAATCCAATGTACAAACCTCGAGCCTATAGAACCGTAATCATCGCCTGTTATGCCGAAGATGACCTACAGTCGATCTTATGTCGGTTTATTGACCGTGTCCGTTGGCAGTGCGAACTGCCAATAATATATGACCCGGGGCCATTCATACGGGACGCTGTACATCGGCTAAGGATGCATGTATAACCTTCCAGCTGACATCGATTACCATAAATCGAAATTATCCAGGTGTGGCGTAAGGCACAAGATTTCGAGTACAGTTCATCATCATCACAGCTCATATACTTCCCCACAGAGGGGCTCGAGCCTACCCGATGTTAGAGTGATTAGCCCTTAGTCAACCACGCCGGCCCAGTGCGGATTGGTCGACTTCACATACACCGTTGAATTTCTTCGCAAATGTATGCAAGTCGACTCGTGATGGTTTCCTTCACCGTAGGAGGTTGGTACATGGCCAGATCGAACCACGGACCTCACGATAAGATGGCCAATGCCGAATCTACAGCGCCAAAAAAGTGCAAAAAAGTGACAGCATTACTACTTATTCCAATAATTATGGCAGCGCAAAATATTAAGACAGGTCGTACAGCGGTGCATTATCCCACCAAAACACCATTATTCGAGGTGGGGCTCGCTAACATCCGCGGGCTCCATTCTAACCTCTTAGCTGTCCACCACCATCTCGAGACAGCCCGTCCAGCAATGCTGTTTTTGACGGAGACGCAAATTATCTGCCCGGCCGATACAGGCTACCTTAATTACCCCGGCTACGCTTTTGAGGAGTCCTTCAAGGCGAAGGCTGGTGTTTGCTTGTTCGTCCGGGCGGATGTTTGCTGTCGTCGCCTGCGCTGTTTGGAGGAACCTTCCTTTTCCATCCTTGCGGTACACGTTGATTTTGGCACTCATTGCCGTGTCTACGTCTGCGTCTACCGTTCCCATCGTGGTGACTTGGAGACAACTCGACTTTTTGAACATCTAAGTCGGGTGGCAGATGACGCGCAGGAGCGATTTCCTTCCGCCGAGCTGGTGTTTTTAGGGGACTTCAATGCTCACCACGAGTTGTGGTTAAGTTCCTCTAAAACTGACCATGCGGGTAGGACTGCCCACGCATTCGCTCTCACGCACGACCTGACACAATTGGTCACCCAGCACACCAGGGTACCAGATATTATCGGTCAAGCGCCCTCTTTATTGGACCTTCTGCTGACAAATCGCCCTGACGGATATCAGGTGGTGATTCGAGCTCCACTAGGATCTTCGGATCACTGTCTGGTATCCGTCACAGTGCCTCAGGCGTCGCGACCGTCACCTATGGTTGCAGCACGCCGTCTGTGGCACTATGCGTCAGCAGATTGGGACGGTATGCGGGATTATTACGCATCTGTTCCTTGGTGGCAGCGCTGTTTCAATAGGATGGATCCGGACTCCTGCGCTGCCTCTGTTGCTGACGAGATCATACTAGGAATGGAATATTATATTCCGCATTCCAATCTCGTCAGTAGAGGCAGACATAACCTCTGGTTCAATCGCGAGTGCGCCTCTGCTGTTGAAAACAAACAGCTGGCTTACCGCGCTTGGATCAGAGGCCGAGCTTCTAAGGATCCCAATACAAGCCTACTGAAAACAGCCTACAATAATGCCACCAAGCTGTGTAAAAGGGCTTACATTAGAGCGGATGCTCAGCGCATTGCACAAGTGGGCCAGGAACTGCTATCGCACCCTACGGGTAGCCGTCCTTTTTGGCGCCTGGCCAAAGCTGTGCAATCAAACTTCTGCCAACCCTCGCTGCCACCGCTGAGACATGCCGATGGCTTACTTGCTCATCAGCCGCAGGAGAAAGCCGACCTCCTGGCAAAACTCTTCGCGGCTCATTCCCGTGTCGATGACTGTGGTACACAACCTCCGAAACTGTCCCATTGTGGCAGCACCATGCCCGATATCCGTATCAGACAGCGTGATGTGCGGGCGGAGCTCCAGTCGATCGATACTCGAAAAGCAAGTGGCCCAGACGGCATTCCTGCGATTGTTCTTAAGAAGTGTGCAGCGGAGTTGACTCCGGTCCTTACGCGTCTATACCGTCTGTCTTTCTCTGCTGGTTGTGTGCCGAAATCTTGGAAAGAGGCCAATGTCCAGCCGGTTCCCAAAAAGGGAGATCGTTCTGATCCGGCTAACTATCGTCCTATAGCCGTCACTTCCATTTTGTGTAAAATCATGGAGAGGATCCTTAATACCCAGCTGATCCGTTACCTGGAAGGTCACTCGTTACTTAATGACCGACAGTATGGGTTTCGTCCTAAACGGTCAACAGGTGACCTTCTAGCGTTCCTTTTGCACAAATGGGGTGAATCTATCGATAAGCGCGGCGAATCGGTGGCTATTAGTCTCGACATCGCCAAAGCTTTTGATAGAGTCTGGCACAAGGCTCTTCTTTCCAAGCTTCCGGCATACGGATTACCCGCGCAGTTCTGTACGTGGATTGCCAGCTTCCTCCACGAGCGTAGAATTCGCGTTGTCGTTGACGGCTGCGCTTCGCGGTTCGTGGCAGTGAACGCTGGAGTTCCGCAAGGCTCCGTTCTATCCCCCACATTGTTTCTTCTGCATATCAATGATATGCTTTCCTTGGGAGCTATACATTGCTATGCAGATGACAGTACAGTGCATGGGGGATATCACGGAAGATCAGGGGCTGCTCGCGGTGATATTGGTAGGGAAAGGCAGAATCTTATCATTGAGCTCAACAGGACGCTGGACCTCGTCTCCGAATGGGGCTCCAACAATCTTGTTGAGTTCAATGCTAAGAAAACACAGGTGTGCGCGTTCTCGGCGAAAAGGTCACCTTTCCTCCCCCTTCCTTCTCTCCAGGGCACAACCCTTCACACACAGAGCAACATCACCTTGCTCGGAATGATCATTCGCTGCGATCTGAACCCCAGAGACTACATCGAATCCGTCATAACTACTGCCTCACGGAAACTCGGTGTCCTGAACAAGGTGCGTAGGTATTTTGCGCCGGACCAACTATGCTTGTTGTATAAAACTCAGGTTAGGTCTTGCGTGGAATATTGCTCGCACCTTTGGGACGGCTCCGCTCAGTACCTCCTCGATGCTCTGGACAGATTGCAGCATCGCGCTATTCGCATAATTGGCGATGTAGAGGCAACTAACACCCTCGAGCCTCTACAACTTCGTCGTGACATCGCCTCTCTTAGCGCCTTTTACCGAATGTTCCATGGGGAATGCTCTGAGGAGCTCTTTAACCTTATCCCTCCCTCTCCATTCCTTAACAGAAACACGCGTAAGGGCCTTCGGAGTCATCCGTACACTGTGTCCTCCTTTTCACACCGTACCAAGAAATTCCAAGATTCCTTCTTCTGTCGTTCATCCCACACTTGGAATTCTCTACCTGCGCACGTGTTTCCTCCATCCTACAACATGGGTTCCTTCAAAAGAGGCGTGAAAAAGCATCTTTTGGGCCGGCAAGGGGCGGGCAGGTAGGAGAGTGGATGTCGTCCCTACTCTTATCTGTCAACTCATTTGGGCCTCTTTCACCGCTTAACATCAGGCGGGAGGAGGTCATCTGCCGGGCCATCCATAAAAAAAAAAAAAAAACTTAAGATTGTCCTAAGCTAGTGAAATTGGTCGTTAGCCTTTTTGGTAGACATCGCAAATCACTTGAATGACCTAAATACGCGACTTCAGGATAAATAAACTGGTATCGCAAGTATACGTTAAAGTTTCGTCCTTTTAATGCAAATTGAATCCTTTCAGATCACAATTAAAAATTTTGCCAATTAGGTTAATTTTCTAAACTATAAAAAAAATGCAGAGAAATTGATTAAAACTGACTCCAATATGCTTCGTAGAAAAGACGCTATGTAGAAAAATTTAAATTTTGATAAAAGCTTTCAAAATCGTTATTCAAACTTTAAAAAAAGTTAAGCCTCTATTGGACCTTTTCAGCAAACCTATTAACATTTTGCTTGAAAATGTTCCAGATTTGATGTAGCTGGAATAAATATATGTAAAATGAAGATAATTTACGAAATAACTTTTATGGAGGTAATTTACTCAACTTCTACCGCTGCGTTGACAAAAACGCTTATAAAGAGCTGCGAACTAATGCATTCAAATGCGCAAGCTTATTTAGATTGACGTATTTTTGTGTGAGTAAGCGTTTTCAGTGCTGAATCTGAAAAAAACGATCAAAACCGTCTAGCAAATGAAAATTTGGAAGCAATTTAACGTGTGTCTACAAGTAATATGGAGCCAAATATAAAAGAAATTATTGGGTCAATGTAATGTCATGGATCCAAATAATAAAACATGATTGATTGGCATTACAATGTGTGATCGATTATATTTGTTATTTGTACAAATTAAAAGATGAAAAATTTGTTTGCTTAGCACCTACTCATGTCATATATATATATATATATATATATAAAAATCAAAATCAATTTGTCAAAGCTGGCTTCGACTATTATCTATTCTGTGGTAAGAGCTCAGTGGCCGAAGTGGTCAAAGCATCAACACGGTATGTTGAAAACGCGGATTCAACCCCCGCCCGAGACGAACTTTTTTTTAATTGATTTATTAATTTTTAACTCATGTGTTAATTTTCTTTGTGATGGCCGGTCCTTGGATCATAACCTTCCCGAGTGATCCCTGTTCCCTATAAGTATGTGTATGTGTTCTAGCTTCTAATCGCTTATCACTTATAAATGTGACATATCTTGCGGAATTATTGATTACAGGAGCTATTTGCTTGATAGTGACTTATTGCTTACTATTATGGTATCACCTCCAGAATGTAGAGATGGAAGCGATTTCACATATTCTTACTCAATAGGACATAAAGTTTTGTATGATTTTTTACACAGGACCGGGAAGCTCCTTACCCCACCTGATGGTAAGTAACGACAAGGCTCGTTAGACCGATATTAGGGTTCCGTTTTTTTTCCTTTTGAGGTACGGAATCGGAATAATAAACAACCAATTGAAAATTCTAGAGACGCAAACCACCTACATACAGCGTGAAACAAACACAATAACATAACTTTAAACAAAACCCACCTCTACTTCCTCGTCATCGCGACGATCGCGAGAGATGTTGCGATTACAATGCTAATAAATATATTGGCCTTTTGTTTTTCATACAATCCATTGTTCATTTCGGCTAACCGGGCAACAGTATCGGCCGTACAATCGCGTACAAATAGAGCAATTTGTCTTGTTTTTTGCGCGCCACGCCATCGGCGACACACGGGGTTTGAGTTTGACAAGTAAAGCATAAGTTACGCTTGAAACAAACTATTGTGTCGTGTTGTGTTGTGACGCGTCAGAAGCGTATCGGTTTCATACATTTTATATGACTAGAAACACATTTGCGCCACGACACAGCACACTGTAATAATGTGTTTCTAGCCATATTAAATGTATGCAACCGATACGATTCTGACGCATCACAACACAACACGACACAATAGTTTGTTTCTACTTTTTTTTGTGTTTTTGAAGTCGGTTTTTACTTTTTGTAAAAAAAAATTTCAATTTCAACATCCGTAGCAAACAAACGTACGGTCTATCCGAAGTTAAGCGGGTTAAGAAAGTCAGTTTGCGACTTGAGTCAATTCGTTGCTGACCCAAAACTTTCCGCCAGCACAAGTTCTGGCATTACATGCGTGAGGTCAATCTGACCCCTGAGCAATCACCAAGCGCATAAGTTTGACAGCTTGCAAGTTTTCAACAAATTACTCCAGCTATCCATAATATAGATCGCTTGAAGCAAGATCTACAACAATATTCAAAGAGAGGAGCAAGATCTACAACAATATTGAAAGAGAAACACCGCTGTTATCCTGCTCTCGCTACGGCTTTAATACTCAGTGTCTTAAAGATCTCGGTAAAGGTTCTGGTAACTTCCTGACTCCCCGGCATCAATACCTGGCAGCATTGACGACCAACGGCACTTCTATGACGATATTAAGCATGTTGTTTACTGTAAAATAGAGTCCACACAGTTCCCGCGTCACTAAAGAGTTCACAAGGAATCACTCCGACAGTACCGCAAAGCGGACAAATACAAATTCGGATTCAATATCTGCTTTAAAATAAGTCGATTCGATATCAATGCTCGTCGACTGCGACAGTCGTGTGTATCGCTCACAACGCAGACAAAGGGAAAAGGTTTTTGATTGTCGCCATGTCATGAATATGCATCGATATGCATCAAAGGGCGCACTAAACTGGCTGTAGTCAGTATTCTAAGCGAGCTGGCTATATTAAAACATAAAGTTATATTTTATATATACGGAGCAATAAATATTTTAGTTATATCTGTATATTTTAAAGGGATTTGGTGATTGACTTACTGAGGTTTCAACGTAGCGGTTAAACTACTGGAGCTAAAAGTTTGAAATTCAGTACAATGGTTCGTTAACTTATGTAGGCTTAGAAAGTATTTTTCAAAATACATACAGGAAGCTGAGAATTCTCCATCCAAAACATAAGGAAACTACAGTGTTGAGCTTTATTAAGGCCAAACGCGGCTACAGCTAAAATTTAGTCTTCTCCTTTTAAGTACAAGCTGCGGGCAGTGGGTCTCCGAGGAAGAATTACCCTACTACACACCACGCTGGCCAGAAGATATAGTGTAGTTTTGCTTCGAGCTTTCCATCTCTTCACAGAAGTGTACCTGTGCCAAAATCTCCTTGTGAACTTTTTACACAGATTAAAAATAAACCTGATGGCCACATTTTGTAGAAGCTTCAGCTAGTTGAGAAGTTCCTCCAACAGATCCGGTCTGGCAACGACAGCGTAGTCAGCTTTTTAGGTATATTATAATAGATTTAGCTATCACTGCCTTTATAACTGTTATATATGTGTGTGTGCTGTGCCACACAGATTACTTTTGATCGACAATAAATGTCAGTGCGTTTCTAGTAGTCTCGTGTTTCACTCGTCCCTAGTCCGCATACTTAACATTGGCGACGAGATACCCACTTTTACGCGTCGAAGTAAAAAAAAAAAAGGAATGTCGTTAACTTTTGGTATAATTTCAACTTTTGATCACACTGATCAAACATGGAAGACATTCAAGGGTAGAATCACTCAATGGTTCATAGCGAATGATATAGACACGGCGAAGGATCCATCGGGAGTGAAGCGTCGGGCTATCTTACTAAGCGCACTCGCAGAAGGTACATACCGTCTGGCAGGAGACCTCGCGCTGCCAAAGACGTTAGAGACAGTACCATATGAAGATATTGTGAAGCTTTTGGATACACACTTCACACCGAAGCAAGTTGGTTTTGGCGAGCGACACAATTTTTATGCCGCTACACAGTTACCGAACGAAACGGCGTCACAATGGGCAGCGAGATTGCGCGGCCTCACGGCGCAATGCAACTTCTCTAACGTGGAGGAAGCGCTGCGGGACCGTTTCGTTATGGGGATGCTGCCGGGAGCTGAAAAGGAGAAGCTGTACGTTCAGGATTTGACCGGGCTGACGCTAGCCAAAGCTGTGGAGCTCGTTGAAAGCCTAAGAAGCGCGCGCGCTGCCGCCGCATCCAGTTCCAGTTCCGAGGTTACTACCACAGAAAACGAGTTATTCAAAATTGCTAAGAAAAAAGTAAAGTGTAGTGTGTGCGGTTATTCTAATCACGAATCTCGGGAGTGCCGTTTTGCTAATTTCACGTGTAAAAAGTGCAATGTCAAAGGTCATTTACGTAGAATGTGTAAATATCAACCAGTAAAATACGTTCAAAAGGGCGAGGTGTGTGAGGACGATGATGACGACGGTGAGTTGATTATACATTCAATTCATAACATTAGATCATTAAAGGGTGAACCTCTTGTTGAGACGGTGTGTATAGATAAAAAAAAATTGCAATTCGAAATAGATAGCGGGTCAGCAGTGTCGGTGATATCTGAAACCACCTATAGTTTACATTTTAATTACGTGCCATTATCAAACACCAATAAGCGTTTGATAGGTTATGCAGGCGAAGTGTTAAAATGTGCAGGGTATGTACGATTACCGTTAGAGTGGCGGGGACACAAACATACTTTACAAGTGTATGTAGTGCACAACGGCGGCCCGCCACTGCTCGGTCGTGATTTTATTGCTACGTTTAAATTACAACTGACACCGGTATACAACTGTAACGCAGTTAAGCCCGACGATATTGACTCCCTACATCTGCTTTACCCAGAAGCATTTTCAGGTAAACTGGGCCGCTTTAATAAATTTGAAGTTAAATTAATTCTTAAACAAGACGCAAAACCTATATTTTTTAAAGCTCGTCCGATGCCGTTTGCGCTTAAGGGTAAAGTAGACAGCGAAATTGATCGATTAGTTGGGTTAGGGGTTTTGCGACCAGTAGATCACTCGGATTATGCTTCCCCTATCGTACCTGTATTAAAACGCGACGGGACGATACGATTGTGCGTAGATTACTCTGTCAGTATTAATAAACAGTTAGTAGTTGACAAGTACCCATTGCCCACAATTAACGAGTTATTTGCAAAACTACACGGTGGCCAGCATTTTACGAAACTAGATTTATCAATGGCATATAATCAATTAGTTTTAACTGCGGAGTCCCAAAAGTATACATGCATTAACACGCACCGTGGCCTCTTTGCGTATACTAGATTAGTATTTGGTCTCGCTCCCGCGCCGTCTATATTCCAACGAGTTATGGAGGGGCTGCTGGCGGGCATCAGCGGCGTGCTGTGTCTGCTTGATGATGTGCTCGTCACGGGGTGTTCGCGCTCTCAGCATATGGAGAGGCTACATCAAGTATTACAGCGTTTACAAGATGCAGGACTCGTACTAAGGAAAGATAAATGTGAATTTTTTAAGGACGAAATAAGTTATTTGGGCTACATAATTAATAGAGATGGATTAAAAAAATCACCAGAAAAAATTAAAGCCATTGTGCAGGCTCCGATACCAACTAACGTAAATCAACTTCAATCGTTTTTGGGCCTGATAAATTACTACAGATGTTTTGTAGCTAGCGCGTCCACTATTCTTTCGCCGTTATATGAATTATTAAAAAAGGGTACAAAGTGGCAGTGGTCTAAAGTGGAAAACGATGCTTTTTTGCAAATAAAAAATAAACTAACATCAAATCAAATTTTAGCTCACTTCGACCCAGAGGCAAAAATTATCTTGACAGTCGATGCTTCTTCTAGCGGGTTGGGAGCGATATTGTCACAAATAGGTAGCGATCAAGCAGAAAAACCGGTTGCATTCGCATCGCGGACCTTGAATAGTGCTGAAAGAAGGTATTCTCAAATACAAAAGGAGGCAACGGCGATAATATTCGGCGTTCGTCGCTTCCATCAGTATCTGTACGGGAGGTCCACACCGTTTATATTACGTACTGATCATAAACCCCTGTTATCAATTTTTGGTCCGAACAAGGGTGTCCCAGAAGTATCGGCCAACCGGTTACAGCGGTACGCCTTATTTTTAAACGCTTATAATTTCTCAATCGAATACGTTAAAAGCAAGGATAACAGTGCGGACTTTTTGTCGCGGGCTAGTCAGCCGGGTCCGCCGGGACCGCCGGGTAGCGGAGCGCACGGTAATGCACCAAACGATCGCGCTACGTTTATAAATTTTGTAACACAAGGTTCTTTGCCGATAACTGTAAAAGAATTACAGGGTGAGACATCGAATGATGCTGTCTTAAACAAAGTTATTGATTACGTATTACATGGTTGGCCAAGGAAGAATAATATAGAATCAGTAAAGCCTTATTTTTTATGTAAGTCACAGCTAGCTTATGAAAATGGATGTCTGATGAGGGGACATAAAGTGGTTATACCGACATCTTTACGACAGCGGGTCCTTAGTGAGTTACATTTATCCCATTTAGGCATAGTAAAAACTAAGGCGGAAGCGAGATCTCGATTGTGGTTTCCGGGAATCGACGAAGCGCTTGAGAAATTGATAGGGTCATGTGAGACTTGCACGCAGTTACGACCATCGCCGCCGCGCGCTTCGCTGTCACCATGGCCATATCCACCTTACCCTTTCCATAGACTTCATCTCGATTTTCTTGGCCCCTTAAATGGAAGAATGTTTCTGGTTATTGTAGATGCATACACCAAATGGGTAGAGGTTTATGAAATGAAATCTTGCACATCAACCTTACTTATTGAAAAAATGCATTACTTTATGTCGAGATTCGGGTTACCGCAGGTGTTGGTGACTGATAATGGCACGGCTTTTTGTTCACAAGAGTTTAAAAACTTTTGTGAACTGAATGGTATTTCCCATGTAACTTCGCCACCATATCATCCCGCTAGTAACGGCCAAGCCGAAATTTATGTAAAAGTTATTAAAAAAGGCATTAAGTCGAGTATATTAAGTTCGAAAAATAATCAAGAGAGTAAAATTAATCTTCTTAAATACTTGTTTGACTATCGCAATTCCATTCATTCGATAACGAATACATCACCAGCTCAACTAGTGTTTGGTCGAAAATTAAGATCTCGTTTAGATCTTATGCTCCCGTCGACAACATCACCCTCGTCTACATCGATCGCTAAGTATGTCAAATCCAAACAGTGTTCGCAAATTAAAGCACGCAGAGGCGATGATGTTATACTTACACCAGGACAACAAGTATTGTATAAGAAATATATTAATAAAAATAAATTCACTTGGTGTAAAGGTGTGATTGTAAAAAATATTGGTAAACGGTTGTATCTCATTAACGATAGTATAACTTCTGTGATTGTAAAAAGACACAAAAACCAAATTTTAAATTATAAAAGTAAAACAAATAGTACACAACTGTGGGATGTATTAGATCCGATCACGAGACGAGACTGCGAGACAGCTATACATGACGAATCGCAAACGAGACAGCTAGCGCCGCTATCCGGAGACGCTAACACGGAGGGAGAGGAGATTCCACCGACATCCTGGGTGACCACCACGAGAGGCGTGAGACGGCCGGCCACCGCTCTTAGTCCGCCGGGAGAAGTCGCCTCGTCACTGCCGACGTCCGGCGCAAACACGTCATCACCCAACTGGGTAACTACAAGCAGAGGCGTGCGTCGTCCCGTTTGTTCAGAGGAGTATGATGATTTTTACGAAGCAGTAGACACAAGTTCACCAACTGTCGAGGATCAAATAATTCGAGGTGATCATCCTACAGTTGAGCAGTAGTACATAATATGCATTTGGTTATTGATTATGTTGTATCTTATAGGGGAGGAAATGTTATATATGTGTGTGTGCTGTGCCACACAGATTACTTTTGATCGACAATAAATGTCAGTGCGTTTCTAGTAGTCTCGTGTTTCACTCGTCCCTAGTCCGCATACTTAACAATAACTATAGGGATTTATTTTCAAAATCAGTTGAAATTATCACACGTAAACAGCTTCTTCCAAACAGCCTCAAACTGCGGCTTTAGTTTCAAGTTAAATTTTCCTCTGCTCCTAGGTTGCCTGGTAGAAATTGGCTCTTTGATATTAAGATATACAATGATAATCATGAAGTACTGGGTGGAAATTTGGAAATGGGATTGATACGGTACGGTTATTTGACCAGTATCACAGAATAGACAATAGTACTACGTACAGAACGGCCACTCACCTCCCCGCACTCATTTCAAATACCTCATCCCACCTGACACTTCGTTGTAGACATCACTGATACATACACAAGGGCTCGCGCGATCGCTCGGGCGAATAGACGCGAGCGCCGGCCGATAACAGGGACAGCGCTATGCGGGTAAAAGAGAAGGCAGTCACTGCACTTCTCGCGTCATTTCGATTGATAACCGTGCACTCAGCCCTACTACATTTCACGCACACATTTGCGCGTGTGCGAACGTCATTTGGTAATGTAGTAGTGATAGGTAATTGATTTGCGAACGTTGTATGGAGTGTCTGAGGTGTGCCTGCAGGCAGCTTACTCATCATCCACAATGCATCCACTGTTGCATGAGTACTAGTAACTATGTTTGGGCTGTCCACATCTTCAAATAGGTGAGGATTCTGTTTATGCTCTTGAGGTAGGCCACTGAAGACTTCCGGCGAGTTGGATACCTATTTCTGCAACTCGTATTCTCCTGACCTCATGAGCGCGATCAATTCGTTCCTTAGAAGCAATACTTCTTCAATACTGAACCCCCCTAAGTAGATATCGTCCACATACGTAAAGTTGCCATCTCCAACACCAACCTCGTCCGTTATTCGATTAAGTGCATCAAGAGGAGGTGAGATTGAGTTAAATGGTGTTATTCTAAACCCCACACCTACATTATTGAAATTAGATTAATAATCCTCTTGAATATCCTCAGCAGAACAAGTTACTTCATGGCCTTGGTTGTTATTCAGCACTCAAGCGTACTAAAAGCCAAATTTCTCCAGCGTTTATTTATAAACTGAACCAAGCGAGCCGTTAACAAAAGATTACTCAATCATGTAGCATTAACTCGCTGAATCCATTCAGCTGGGTATCTAAGAATTACAATGTTTTTACTTAACCGCAATATTAGGGGGAGCCCACAACTCTGTTAAGTTATCCGCATTATACCCTCACATCCCACTAGGCTTAATAAGTGACCTTTTACGTACCTTAAACTAACCAAAAAGGGAAATTTTAATTACAGCGGTATTCGTTAATAAATAATGAAGGTTTACTGGCGATCACCATTTTGTGTGTATCTTTGAAACTATTAGCGACGGCGTTCTTGTTGTTTTCCATTTTGATGTTTAACTTCTGATGAACTACATACACTTTTATAAATTTTGCGCACTGTTTTCATGTAACCCTGTTATGTATTTGTTTAATAACTGGCTAATGTAATAATTTACGCCTGTGTTAATAATTAAGTTATTGAAGCAATGAAAGGACCTTCGTTTTTTTTTCCTCTATTTGTCTAATATTATACAATGTTCTTAAATAATACAGTATATTATAAACTACACAAAGTTTTTCTATATACTGTAGATTATCGGTGGACACCAGTTTTCTCAAAAAATATAAGTAGGCATTCATACAAAATAATTTAACAAACATGTGGGTATCTAATAAAAATGTGCAATGAATAGCGAGAGCCACGATTATAATGACAAACGGAACGGAGCGATGTTATGTGTGGGGAAGTGTGCGTTATCTATCACTTATTAGCTGCCACCGCCACTAATAGTCATGTAATCATGTACAGCGTGTTAGCGAAAATGCTGCGGAAACTATTTTTATTGCACATGCTCTATAGTTAGGAACACAACATTAGGAAATATATTAGGAATTCGATTGATTTACTTAATTACCATATTTTATATTATATTTTAATTTGGTTCAATCAATTTGATATACAATATTTTTTCAACTTATATTTAATGTTCTTGGTATTTATTTCCTTTTTAAGATTACATGGTAATTCATTCATTAATGTTGGTATTTTATATTTTAATAGGATTTTGCCATATAAGTTATTATAGTAAGGTATGGACAGTTTAGCCTCGTTTGTACGACACGATCTTTCTCCATAACTACGAATAAACTGTATACTAGTGTGTCGTGTTTTTACTGTTAGTAAATGACATTACAGGAAACTATTTTTAAAACAGCAGCATTCCTTAAAAGCTCGCATATCAATTCAGCGTCTTTCATTCGGCACTAAACGAGCTGCCAATAAATAAGCGTTATGAAAACTGATATTAATCGACGAGGAATTCCGTTCTGTGTCGTATCGGGATGATGTATGGCCTTGCACTCTGCACCGAGGAAATACTGGAGAAAATGTTTGCTGATAGCTGTTTACTGAACTATATTTTGACGACATTATACTTTCATCGTATCGTTTAGCGGAACATTTGAATGGCTTTATCATAAAAATATGAAATAATCAAGCTTTCGTGGGTAAGCCACGGGCTGATAGAGATTCTAAAAATAATAGATTTTAGGTTTTAAATTTATAATATTTAGTAAGTACCTACATTTCGAACAGTTAGTACATCGTAAGTTTATAACATGACTAGCTTTTGCCCGCGACTTCGTCTGCGTGGAAAACCCTTTTTATTAATTCCCTTCACCAATTCCCCCCCCCCTTTTTTACCCCCATAAAGAATGATTTCGGGGATGTAAACTGTTTTATCCTTCCCCACAACTCTAACTATCTCCATACCAAATTTCATCTAAATCGATTCAGCGATTATTGATTCCCCACACAAACTTCCCCCCTTTTCTCCCCCTTGAGGGGTGATTTCTGAGCTAAAATCTATCATGTGTCCTTTCCTGGGACTCAAACTATTTCTATATCAAATTTCATTTAAATCGGTTTAGTACTTTTGGCGTAAAAGAGCGACAGACAGTGTTACTTTCGCATTGATAATATTAGTATGGATTGGAAATACGCTCCAAACCAGAAAGAAATCCCATTCCCTGATAGCTATCCTCAGGTCAGGCAGGGACAGGTAGCGGCTGATGGAGTGATGCAGGTTGCGAGATGAGGTTTCCCCAGTGTTGCAGATCTTTTATTCTCATAGGCGTACTCGTATATAGAGGCCGGGTGGGCCGTGCCCACCCTAGAATGGTCTTGTGCCTACCCCAGGATGTTAAGCTACTGATTCAAAATTCAATGATGGACGCCAAAATATTGATAACTTCATACAAAATCATGGGCCAGGCCCCCTCCTTAGAAAAAAACTCTAGATACGCCAACGTTCATTATACGGAGCTATGTAGCGGGTTCGGGAACAAGTCTCCGTGAAAGGAACCCTGGAATGCCATTTACTTGGACGTTTATCAAAATATCCCATTTCTCAACTAGAACTGTGACATCAAAATCCGTGGCCGTAAGAAGCTCATATATTTATGAGAAATGGAATTTACTTGAAATATTGGTTTTCGATGAGGCGTAGCATTTTACATGAATAGTGAAAATTATTCAACTACTTTTGATTAAAAATAAGAAGATGCAAAATCACACTTCAATAGAGATAAGTAGTAAATGTTTAATTGTTTTATTTAAAAACCGTTAACGATTACTTAGTACAATACCTTAAAATAATATACAGCAAATTATAATTACTATAATAGAAATGTTTCTACAATGTTCTATAATTAAATACAAAGTCATGTCAGTATCAAAACAATTACAATATTTTGACAAGGACAAAAATTGAAATAAGTATTTTGATGATTAATAATGACATAAATGAGAATACAATAGATTGTGAAATATTTGATAACACTTCACCAATTACGCAACCGTTAAAATATTAGACAACCCTCATCCAGTTATAGCGCCATAGGGGTCCAACACGCACAAGTAGAAATTAATTAGAATTAATTATAACGAAATGAAATATTTAACGACGGCAAGCGGCCCGACGGAGCTACATTGGTACCGTGGAATTTAGGCAGGGCCCTAGTGTGGGACGCAACATGCGAGGACACCTTTGCACAGTCCCACATCCAGGCCACGCGCTCAAAGGCTGCCTCTGCGGCTGATCAGGCACAGGATCTCAAGGGCCGCAAATACTCGTCCTTACTGAATGACTACGACTTATAATACAATTAATAATTACATAAAAAATTTTACTTACACTTAAATGAAATACCTTAGAATATACATAAATATTTAAAAAAATATGGTGACAAAAATGAATCCAAGAATTGATAATGAAATTGTATAAAGATAATGATTTGATAAATTTAAACAATATAAAAATATTTTGAATTTGTAATAACTGTAAAATAGACAATATAATTTGCATGCTATTTATAAATAACTAAATAGGTAAAGGACATAAAATATATAAGACCACCACAATGTACCCTATTTAAGGCAAATAAAGTGATTTGATTTGATTTGATTTGCGGCGCTGGCAGTAGAGATACTAGGCCCATGGTCAGCCGACATGAAAGCTTTTGTAAAAGCTTTGTCGGCACGACTGGTCGACACTACAGGCTGGCGCGTACTTCTCACAGCGTATCGCTTTGGCGGTGCAGAGGTAACGCTGCCAGCATAATGGGATCCATGCCGCAAGCGGACCTGCTAGACGGAGTTTTCTTTTTATAACTTGAGTTTCTTGATAAGTTTAGAATTTTGTAACTCTTGTTTTCTTAGCTTTAATTTACTTTTAGTTTATTTAGTATTTAATTTAGACTTTGTCTAATATCGCTAAGGTAATTTTAATTCTTGGTGTTTTATTTAATAAAGCTATAAACTTTAGTGTTTTGTAATTTATACACTGTCGAACTTGATAAAAATTATAGTTTAGTCTCCGATTTTGTATTAAATTGTAGTCGTTTCATTTAACGAGCTACCGTAGCTGTATAGCAATTGAACGTTTTGCTCTAATTTTAGAAATAGTTTCTATTATTGAAGTTTTTTGTATCGGCTGGACAGCGGTCTCAAAAAGAACACCAAGCTGGGCAGAGACACGTGTTTGCAATCGACCCGGAAACTCAGAATCAGTAGCCTCGACCCATATACCGGATACGATAAAATTTTAGCGCCGAAAACAACATGACACGATTAATATTCATTTCAGAACGCCAAATATCCACCTCACGAACGGCGAAATAAAAATATAATAAATCATTCCGTTTCATATTATCTCATTAAATTAAACGCCTGCTACAAATCTCTTGACCCTGCCTCCGACCGATCCCTTCGGCGTAGGGTGGCAATTATAACAATCTTGACTTTTATGATGCGACGTTGTAAAATATGCGCCCAGTTTTAACATTTCATAGACAAATCGCAGATATTTTTCTTGTTCAAAGGGTTTCTCGCACTTTTGTTCTGAAACTCTGACATTTGTCAAGAGAAAGCTTTAATATTAAAGCTTAAAAAGCCAATTAGATAGGGGACACAAGAATAGAGCAGTTGAAATGGTTGAAACACTAAAAATAGCTCTCAAGAAAAATTGCGTTTCTAGTATTTTGAGCTAACACTTTTCTACTTTTAGATTTATTGTTGAAAGCGAAGTCTTTTAAAGACTTTTATATCATTACCTCAATTGGTTTCGTATATAATTTAGATTAGCAAGATATTGGTCCGCTTAAAGTGAGCACGCGAGAGCTTGCGATACCTTACACTTTGGTGACCCATCTTCAACCTGACCACAGTGAACGACGCTTAACTGCTGTGAGTAAGTTGTAAGTTCGTCAATTAAAAAGTAACAAGGCATCCGCTTACCAGCACACCCGGAACCCATCTCGGCATCCATTAAGTGAACCAAAACCATTTAGTTGGCGGCTTCTTCGCCGACTAATTAAAAGGGGCAAGTTGCCCAAATTACCGGCATTAATGATTTCATCAGGCCATTATTGTTTCGGCTCCAGGCTGTGCTACGTGAAAATGCACAGTTTTACTTTATATTTATTGCCATTTCATAGACCAGCCTGCGGTGTCCGTAGTATGTTAGTTTAAAGCAAAAACCGCTGCAATTAATTGCTGGAGGAAATACACGATAATGTATTTTGATTCATACGTTTATTTAACCTGAGTAATATAATTATTCATAAAGTATGGCTATATACATAGACGTTAAGTATACACAAAGACAAAGTACAGAACAAATACAAAAGACAAAGTACAGATATGATTCGCCATAAGAATATGAGAAAGGGGAAACGCACTTAAGGGGCCACAGTACCTACTCGTACTACTAGCGCCGCCATTCGTTTTTTATTAATTACTAGCTGTGCCCGCGAACTACGTTTCGCCATCAAAATACTTAACACAGTGTTTAGTTTTTTCCTTCATTTTATTCCATAATGATTCAACTTTATTCTGCCTTTCATGAGCATCGGCTATTTCGAAATTAGGACAATTTTCGTAGGTTCGTAATGTTTTTTTTCTAACAGTCCACAAAATTAAATACATTACATATTACTATAAACACTAAGTATTATTATTGTTTTTAAGATACATTATTGATATTAATAAATTCTTCTTCAGTAGAAAGAACTACACAGTTGCAAGAATAATCTTTATCGTATTCATGTTTCGAATAAAAATAAACAATTGGTTAATAAATTAGAACTGTATACGAATAAAGTTTAGATTTTATAATGGGTGTTGGTAACACCAACAAAATATATTTTTTGGATATGACAACTTGGCCAATTTTGATTGGTCGTACAGTAAGCTCCTTGTCAAGCTATACTGTTTGACCTTTGAACCGTTCTTATGTCGCTCGTAATACTGGCGGTTTTTGTAGTTAATGTTAGCATGAATGGGGGGGTTACTGTACAAATACGTTTTCCGTATTCGATATCCGATCACGGAATACAGACACGGAGTTTCTGGACGTAGCGCAGACGTTCGTTTCTTCTCATTCGGGATTTCTACCATTCTACCTAAACGTACGTACAGAACGTGTTCCGTTCGTAATAAAAACGAACGTGTGCGGCAGTCAATGAGTATTTTGTATAGATTTGATGCATTCGGATGCCCGCATTCAGAAAACGAATGCGAAAAAACGTATTTATGCGGTTAGCCTTAAAATGTATTGAGACTTCCGTTTTTGTAACATGTACTGTGCGATATAGTGTTGCTGGCATAGTTCGGTTAGCAAACTCGCCGTGATGACTAACATCCAACACACAAACTTGGAGTTATCGTTAGTTAGTTCACGATCGTTGCATTATCACGGTCTCGAAGGACATTAAACACAGGTAACATCTAACATCGAACATCCAATAGGCCCCGAAGCGGTTCTCAAACTTTTTTGGTGACGGAACCCTTTTGGAAAGCGAAATACTTGACGGAACCCTAAAATAAAACAATAGTTTTTAAAAGTGTATTCTTTATTAATAAGCATAATAAAAGTACGATCAGAGGGGGTGTTTTGATTTTTCTAAATTATTGCGGAAGTCTTATAGGGGTATTGTGGAGCCCTAGGGTTCCGCGGAACACACTTAGAGCATGGCTGCTCTAGGTACCCTTCAGGGCCTTCTTTCATTTAATACCCCTATTGCTGGGTTTGAAAAGCAACTGTTATCCGTCTTTTTTGAGCGGCGGCCATGTTGAATTTACGTCAATGTTGCTACGTTCATAGTGCTCTACTGATCAAGGCCTTTCATTTGATACCCATATTGCTGGACTTAGAAACGAACTTTTATCAGATTTTTTTGAGCAGCGGCCATATTGAATGTTGTGCTATTTTCCTAGGTTCATAGTGCTCTACTCTTCAAGGCCTTTCATTTGATAGCTATATTGCTAGGTTTGGAAACGAACTTTTATCCACCTTTTTTGAGCGGTGGCCATGTCGAATTTACGTCAATATTGCTAGGTCCATAGTGCTCTACTCTTGAAGACCTTTCATTTGATACCTATATTGCTAGATTAAAAAACTAACTTTAATCCACCTTTATTGAGCGGCGGCCATGTTGAATTTATGTAGGTATGTGTTGCTAGGTTCATAGTGCTCTACTCATCAAGGCCTTTCATTTGGTATCCACATTGCTCGGTTTGAAAACGAACATTTATCCTTTTTTTGAGCGGCGGCCATGTTGAATTTAGGTAGATTATCGTAGGTACCTAATGCTCTACTCTTCAAGGTCTTTCATTTGATATCCATATTGCTAGGTTTGGAAACTAACTTTTATCCACCTTTTTTGAGCGTCGGCCATGTTGAATTTATATCAATGTTGCTAGGTTCATAGTGCTCTACTCATCAATGCCTTTCATTTGATACCCATATTGCTAGGTTTGGAAACTAACTTTTATCCACCTTTTTTGAGCGGCGGCCATGTTGAATTTATGTCAATGTTGCTAGGTTCATAGTGCTCTACTCATCAATGCCTTTCATTTGATACCCATATTGCTAAGTTTGGAAACTAACTTTTATCCACCTTTTTTGAGCGGCGGCCATGTTGAATTTATGTCAATGTTGCTAGGTTCATAGTGCTCTACTCATCAATGCCTTTCATTTGATACCCATATTACTGAGTTTGGAAGCGAACTTTTATCCGTTTTATTTGAGCGGCGGCCATGTTGAATTTAGGGCGATTTTCCTATGTTCATAGTGCTCTACTCATCAAGGCTTTTCATTTGATATGCATATCGCTGGGTTTGGAAACGAACATTATCGGCAGTCATGTCAAATTAAGTCAACGTGGCTAGGTTCAATGTGTTCTACTCTTTAGGTTCTTCGTTCAATATCCATGTTCCTTGGGTGGATCCAAAAAAATGTGATCCGTCATTTTAGACATTAGGATCAAGAGTCCCGTCCCGTCCCTCTACGCGTAACCCAGAACATTGCAGTCAGATATTTTTTTTTATTATCAATATTAATCTATTACTTTTAATAGTTTTAAATGGATGAAAGAGTTTGATTCCTTAGTCCTAATGTAAAAACATATAACACCTTTCAAAATACCTTCAAAAGAGTATCTTCATTTTTCAACATTTTAAATATTTCAAAAATTGTACCGATTTTGTGAAAATTTGTCAAGAATTAAACCAATCTACAAATTTTATGGTCACTCGATAAGTATTATCATAAAAAATGCTTTATACATTGGTTGTATGACTTGATCTTTTTGCCTTACCACCACGGTACGACATAAGAAAAAGACAATTTTGTTGGCGAATTCCAGTTGGGTACAGCCATTAACAAAAAATATTAAATTTTATTTGTACTATGTGAAACGCTTCAGTCCTGCCTTTTAATTTTCGAAATCCAATTACTTAAGATCAGGCTGTATGGCGTAGTTCCATTGCCTTTCCTTCGTGGAAGAAAATACCTTCTCTCTGTACTATGTGACAGACTTGTCAAAATAATTTCACGTGCGCCATGTTGTTTTTCTACCTAAAGCCAATTCGAAAATTTTATATGGTATTTTTTCACTAAAAATAAAAAGTGAATTTCAACAAACGAAAATATGCCTAAATGTTCTTCCGGAAAATTCTAAGCATTGTGGTGTAAGCCATATCAAATTCTGTCCAGTAGTTTCGGAGATCTTTCCGGACAAACAGACAAACAAACAAACAAACAAACAAACCAACAAACAAACAATTTTTTTAAAAACTATTCTATCGTGTTCTGCTAATGATTTTAAGGCGACCTGTGTATTTTTTTTCTTAATATTTCGCAATTACAGATTTTTGTACCCCTACGATTTTATTATATATAGAGATATAGAGATAGAGATGATGAATTTAAAGACGTTTCTACAAAAAATAGAACAGTCAGGAACTCAATCTATATATTTGGGGATTGGAGTCGCTCACGTCCGTAGGTTTTACCCTCGAGACCCTACACGTGATCCCCGGGTGGTGCTAATCGAGTGACCAACTTCTGGTGGTAGGGCTTGAAAAACCCGACTGGCTAGCGACCACCGTGCGCGTGATGTAAAACCCGTCAAGTGGCCATTTATGTCCGCGTTTCGGGATCAGTCTGCGCACAGCCAGAGCTTGAGGGGTCGTTGCTGCGATTCGTATGGTTTGTGCGGGCTTCCGTCGAACCAGTGCCAGGTTGACTGCGTTGACCCTCCGCCCAGGAAGACCCGAAGAAACGGCTGTTCCGCTGGCCGCCCGTGGTATAGTACAGGGGCCCAAGCGGACCTAACCAGTCCGTGAGGCTGCCCCACCATGCCACGCATAATCTCGGAGTGGTCCGTCGTGCCGATTGGTGACCGGACGGTGGGTCCCGGCGACCACTTCCGGGGGGGTTCGGGGGCCCTTCCGTGCGAAGGGTCAGCGCAAATCAGCTGTCGGCTGTTCCCTGGCGAAACAGGCCTACACACATTAACTATGCGAAACGCGGCAAGGACACCTCAGTTTCACGCCTCTCACTCCAATAATTATGGCAGCGCAAAATATTAAGACAGGTCGTACAGCGGTGCATTATCCCACCAAAACACCATTATTCGAGGTGGGGCTCGCTAACATCCGCGGGCTCCATTCTAACCTCTTAGCTGTCCACCACCATCTCGAGACAGCCCGTCGAGCAATGCTGTTTTTGACGGAGACGCAAATTATCTGCCCGGCCGATACAGGCTACCTTAATTACCCCGGCTACGCTCTTGAGGAGTCCTTCAAGGCGAAGGCTGGTGTTTGCTTGTTCGTCCGGGCGGATGTTTGCTGTCGTCGCCTGCGCTGTTTGGAGGAAAATTCCTTTTCCATCCTTGCGGTACACGTTGATTTTGGCACTCATTGCCGTGTCTACGTCTGCGTCTACCGTTCCCATCGTGGTGACTTGGAGACAACTCGACTTTTTGAACATCTAAGTCGGGTGGCAGATGACGCGCAGGAGCGATTTCCTTCCGCCGAGCTGGTGTTTTTAGGGGACTTCAATGCTCACCACGAGTTGTGGTTAAGTTCCTCTAAAACTGACCATGCGGGTAGGACTGCCCACGCATTCGCTCTCACGCACGACCTGACACAATTGGTCACCCAGCACACCAGGGTACCAGATATTATCGGTCAAGCGCCCTCTTTATTGGACCTTCTGCTGACAAATCGCCCTGACGGATATCAGGTGGTGATTCGAGCTCCACTAGGATCTTCGGATCACTGTCTGGTATCCGTCACAGTGCCTCAGGCGTCGCGACCGTCACCTGTGGTTGCAGCACGCCGTCTGTGGCACTATGCGTCAGCAGATTGGGACGGTATGCGGGATTATTACGCATCTGTTCCTTGGTGGCAGCGCTGTTTCAATAGGATGGATCCGGACTCCTGCGCTGCCTCTGTTGCTGACGAGATCATACTAGGAATGGAATATTATATTCCGCATTCCAATCTCGTCAGTAGAGGCAGACGTAACCTCTGGTTCAATCGCGAGTGCGCCTCTGCTGTTGAAAACAAACAGCTGGCTTACCGCGCTTGGATCAGAGGCCGAGCTTCTAAGGATCCCAATACAAGCCTACTGAAAACAGCCTACAATAATGCCACCAAGCTGTGTAAGAGGGCTTACATTAGAGCGGATGCTCAGCGCATTGCACAAGTGGGCCAGGAACTGCTATCGCACCCTACGGGTAGCCGTTCTTTTTGGCGCCTGGCCAAAGCTGTGCAATCAAACTTCTGCCAACCCTCGCTGCCACCGCTGAGACATGCCGATGGCTCACTTGCTCATCAGCCGCAGGAGAAAGCCGACCTCCTGGCAAAACTCTTCGCGGCTCATTTCCGTGTCGATGACTGTGGTACACAACCTCCGAAACTGTCCCATTGTGGCAGCACCATGCCCGATATCCGTATCAGACAGCGTGATGTGCGGGCGGAGCTCCAGTCGATCGATACTCGAAAAGCAAGTGGCCCAGACGGCATTCCTGCGATTGTTCTTAAGAAGTGTGCAGCGGAGTTGACTCCGGTCCTTAGGCGTCTATACCGTCTGTCTTTCTCTGCTGGTTGTGTGCCGAAATCTTGGAAAGAGGTCAATGTCCAGCCGGTTCCCAAAAAGGGAGATCGTTCTGATCCGGCTAACTATCGTCCTATAGCCGTCACTTCCATTTTGTGTAAAATCATAGAGAGGATCCTTAATACCCAGCTGATCCGTTACCTGGAAGGTCACTCGTTACTTAATGACCGACAGTATGGGTTTCGTCCTAAACGGTCAACAGGTGACCTTCTAGCGTTCCTTTTGCACAAATGGGGTGAATCTATCGATAAGCGCGGCGAATCGGTGGCTATTAGTCTCGACATCGCCAAAGCTTTTGATAGAGTCTGGCACAAGGCTTTCTTTCCAAGCTTCCGGCTTACGGATTACCCGCGCAGTTCTGTACGTGGATTGCCAGCTTCCTCCACGAGCGTAGAATTCGCGTTGTCGTTGACGGCTGCGCTTCGCGGTTCGTGGCAGTGAACGCTGGAGTTCCGCAAGGCTCCGTTCTATCCCCCACATTGTTTCTTCTGCATATCAATGATATGCTTTCCTTGGGAGCTATACATTGCTATGCAGATGACAGTACAGTGCATGGGGGATATCACGGAAGATCAGGGGCTGCTCGCGGTGATATTGGTAGGGAAAGGCAGAATCTTATCATTGAGCTCAACAGGACGCTGGACCTCGTCTCCGAATGGGGCTCCAACAATCTTGTTGAGTTCAATGCTAAGAAAACACAGGTGTGCGCGTTCTCGGCGAAAAGGTCACCTTTCCTCCCCCTTCCTTCTCTCCAGGGCACAACCCTTCACACACAGAGCAACATCACCTTGCTCGGAATGATCATTCGCTGCGATCTGAACCCCAGAGACTACATCGAATCCGTCATAACTACTGCCTCACGGAAACTCGGTGTCCTGAACAAGGTGCGTAGGTATTTTGCGCCGGACCAACTATCCTTGTTGTATAAAACTCAGGTTAGGTCTTGCGTGGAATATTGCTCGCACCTTTGGGACGGCTCCGCTCAGTACCTCCTCGATGCTCTGGACAGATTGCAGCGTCGCGCTATTCGCATAATTGGCGATGTAGAGGCAACTAACACCCTCGAGCCTCTACAACTTCGTCGTGACATCGCCTCTCTTAGCGCCTTTTACCGAATGTTCCATGGGGAATGCTCTGAGGAGCTCTTTAACCTTATCCCTCCCTCTCCATTCCTTAACAGAAACACGCGTAAGGGCCTTCGGAGTCATCCGTATACTGTGTCCTCCTTTTCACACCGTACCAAGAAATTCCAAGATTCCTTCTTCTTTCGTTCATCCCACACTTGGAATTCTCTACCTGCGCACATGTTTCCTCCATCCTACAACATGGGTTCCTTCAAAAGAGGCGTGAAAAAGCATCTTTTGGGCCGGCAAGGGGCGGGCAGGTAGGAGAGTGGATGTCGTCCCTACTCTTATCTGTCAACTCATTTGGGCCTCTTTCACCGCTTAACATCAGGCGGGAGGAGGTCATCTGCCGGGCCATCCATAAAAAAAAAAAAAAAAAAATTAGATTTTTGGGAGCCATTCAGGCATAGATTAAAAGTATAGGAATAATCATAATCAGAATTATTGTTAAAAGTGGCCACTTTAAGCACTGTGTCCTCTGAAACAAACATGTCAAACCAATAACGGGTCGTTCGTCCCTTTGTATTGTCAACGCCGTAGTTCCGTACATATTGTTAATGTCGCGAGACGTTTGTGCCGCATTTCCACCGCAACGGAAGTCATATTCCATAATGACTCCTATTTTTATTGTGCCTATGCCTATACGAATAAACATGAAGGAAAAACAAAACAATTTTCATTACAAGCTTTTATTTACCTTGCCATGTTCGTATGTATGTAACTCATTTTTCAAATCTTGCTAACCAATTGTAAACAACTTCCTGATATTCGATTGACTTGAAATTTTGTATATGCGTTTGATTCACGTGACAATACATTATAATGTTCAGCATGACTTGATGGTGCACCCAGAATCGGCTCCCAACGAAAGAACTCCTCAATAGTTAACAGTATGGACTTGAAATTTTACACGTGGCTACAGTGCTAATGGCAATGCAGTATTATGATTGAAATGACCTGATGGTACACCCAGAATCGGCTCCCAACGAAAGAATTCCTCAATAGTTAACAGTACGGACTTGAAATTTTTTTACACGTGGCTACAGTTCTAACATACCCTTAAATATAAACCAAAATGACGAAAAAAAAGTCTGAAGACAGACTAAAAAGTAAAAAAATAATTAAAAGTAAAAAACTTTTTAAAAAAAAACAAGCTTTTATTTAAATGCCTTAAAAAGAATAAAATAAATTTTTCGTTTAAAAGTTTTACTGTCAACTTATAATGTTATTACACAATATATCTGATAAAAAAGCTTGTCGCAAGTTTTACCTGAGCACCTAGATAAACAAGTAAACTAAATACTTACGAGTAGGTCCTTAAATCTCGCGACAAAGTTTTTTTACTTTTATTCTGACAGACTCAACGCATACGTGTGTTCCGGTTTGAAAGGTAAGATATGGCCGTGAAGCTTAGACTAAGCCGTGAAGTTATTGGGTACCGTGACTACATCTGATGTCACAAGTTGGCAACGTACACTGTCGTTCTCGTGGGGGTTGCAGTTTTGCTGCGAATCTCACAGAGCCACATGTATTATATGTAGGTGACTGTTACCATTTACCACTAGGTGGGCAGTTTGCTTGTTTTCCAAGTTAATTGCAATTAAAAAAAGAGTTGCAATGTAAACTACATAATTACGTTTCATTTTCCAGCGTAAAAAAATCGGTCGTCGACAGTCGGTCGTGTGCGTTCGCACTTAACGTACAACGTACGTAGTACGCTGACGTCTGATTGGCGCAAACCACTACCATTGGGTAGAAAGCGATATGTACCACATACTTTGATTACGACGCAAACAAAATAATTCAAGCTATGAAGAAGCGAAGTAGGTACTGAGTAATACTATTTTAGTACTGTTATTTCTTCTGTGATAAGTAACAGCAAACTGGTTCTTATTATCCTAAACCGGTTTATTGAAAAAGACCATTTGTTATTTATTACAATATACACAGCAGGTTACAGCAATTTAAGTATAAGTAAAATACATATCTTAAACCCTGATAACAAGGTTGAAACCCAAAATATGTACTTTCGGATCATAATCGTGATTGAACTTCATTTGAGAAGTTCGTTTAACCACAATATAGAGAACGATACAGTAGCCCGACTCCATATAAAGGGACGAATCGGCGCACGCACACATACAAACGTTTACACGGCCGCCAAGCATGCTCTGAACGGCTAGCAACCTCAGACTATAGAAAAAAAGAGGACTCGGCATAACGAACGTAGTTATAGGAATGTGATGTATTTCGACGGCATAGTTTCTGACATATTGGCATCTCTTTTTAACTTATGAGGATAATCATAAGTAAAAAAGGACAACAGTAGTTTTATCATTACCAAAAATTGCAAAATTATCTTGGCGACGTCACAGAATACCTCACTGCGGCCGGTCGCCATGTTTTGTCACAGTACTCACAATGAACAACAAGTACATCAGTTGTCATCGCGACTTGTTTGTTTCAGTGTTTTGAAGAAAATTTTGTTATTAGGCGAAAATTGTGCTTGTTTAAAGTGTTGAACTTGCATAATACTGCATTTATTATGGGTAAGTGCAGTGTGTTAGGCTGCCGCATGAGCAAGCAAGCCGCCATCTTTGTGCCAGATTCACATTTAGGTATGCACGTTTTTTTCGTAGGTATTTCATGTCTATTCTTTTTTCCTTAGTCTGAGCTAGCAACGCAGTGTCACGCCGCGCGCCGGCCGGCCGAGATTGTTGTTCTCCACGTACACGGCGCGCCGCTCACGCGCGGCGTGTACGTATACGTTCACCGATTTATTTGTAGGTACCAATCCTAGCGCCCAGTTCAGCTTTAGGTATAAATTTCAAGGACACGCCTGAGTCGGGCTACTGTATCGTTCTCTATATTGTGGTTTAACCATCTAATTTAAAGTGCAGCAAAAATGTACATGCTGTGCATTTTTGCTGCACAAGACCGTCTAGAAAAGTTAAAACTATTAAAAGTGAAAGAATATAACTATTAATTATTACTTTAAGAAATCAAATTAACAATTATTAACAAAATTAACAATTACACAATTGTTTTGTGACAATTTTTTTAATTTTACATGATTCAACAATATATTTTATAATTTATGAAAACTGCGGTGCAAAAAAATCTATGTCTACGTACTCACAGAAGTTACGGTCATTGGAGAGGAAAGGTCCTCGAGTGGTGCTCGCGTACCGCAGCGAGATGCAGGGTTGGTAGCCAATAAGGTGGACTGACGATCTGGTGAAGGTCGCAGAAAGCCGCTGGATGCGGAAGGCGCAGGACCGATCGGCTTGGAAATCCCTGGGAGAGGCCTATGTCCAACAGTGCGCATTTCTGGGCTGAATTGATGATATTTGCATAGTCACACAAATAAAGGTATTTTTCAATACTTATCACTCGCTGAAGATGCAAAAGCAATATAAGTTAAGTACGCTGATGTAAATATACGTTGTCCACTTACCTACTCCTATACAAACTGGGAAATGAATGTTTATTCCTCACACTTAAGGCGCGCGTATTACGCGGAGGCTTCGGTGTCGCTATCTTTCGCGTGAAGCGTGCGTATGTTGAAATCGGCTGTACTAACCATCGGGCCATCTAAAGTCTTCAGATTTTTACTAGATGATAGGATAGGGTGGTGTGGCCGGGGCTATCCCGGCGGGCCACTTTATGTGGCTATGTGGGGCGACACTTCTCCTTGTTTGTAGAGGGAGACTTTGTACCAGGGTACCGGAGGGAGACTCTATACCAGGGTACCGGAGGGAGACTCTGTACCAGGGTGCCTGAGGGAGATTCTGTACCAGGGTCGTATGCATAGGTACCGTCGTCTTACCTATTTCTGCCGCAAAGCAGCAGTGCTTGCATTGCTGTGTTACGGTTTGAAGGGTAAGATATGGCACTGAAATTACCGGGTACCGGTTCTTGTGAGGGTTGCAGTTTTGCTGCGAATCTTTGCCGTTGAGCTTCGGCTCGTTGGCGCGACAGCGGATCTGTCGTCGGGCAAACCCACTACCCCGCACTGAGTGAGACCGCAGGCCTGGCGCACTGAGCGTGAAAGAAAGCCAGAGCACAAAATTATTCCCCCCCGTACAACAAATGTGAAAACCATGTTTAATATCGTTCAAAACATATAAAGAATACTTGTACAAAACTATAAGAATACTATACAAATTACGGAGGAGCTCGAAATGTTTCATATTTTGGTCAGCCATCATAGGACTGACACAACCAACGCTGCTTAACATTAGCAATTGTTAGTTCCGCCAAGCTCCTCAGTTATTTATATATATCCTCGGTCATTAATTAAAGTTTTAGTTTAACACTAAAAAGAAGTTTAAGAGATAAATTGTCTCAGTTGTTTCATAATAATTGTTTCATTTCAAAATCCGATAATCCGCAGTTTTGGTGACACACCGGCCTTAAGGTGCAAACATATAAATACTACATGCTCATTTCGGGAGCCCATATAAAATCGGTACACGTAAAGTATTCGATGTGACGCAACGCAACACGCGATAGGTAAACAATGTTGTTAAAATATTCAGAGCCTAAGCCGGTTTTATTATGATTCTCTGACAGCGTTATGAATATTAAAATGTGATAACGTGCGAAATCGTACACACAACTTAGACTACATTTAGCGCCCGACTCTTCCCGGTGAGCGAAACTCTACATTTCAATGAACTGAAGTGAAATAGTGTTTTATTATTTTGACATCAAATTCAAGAACCTAATTCTACTTTAGAGGCTCTTGTTGACGTCAAACGCAAAAACATAATTCTATTTAGGAGAAAACATAATATCTAATGTTAGTTATTATTTATATACATATACACCAACCGAAAACTAAATGTTTGCAAATACAAAAAAGAAGAGAACAAGAAGTTGACTCTACACCTGTTCAGAAATTGAAAGAACCTTCACAAGAAGATCAGGCAGCATAAATAATCCACATCAGACACAGGAGTAACTATCTCAATTGATACAATAAGCAACCTTCCTCATTGGCAGATAACATTTTTTAATAAATTCGTTCGAAAAATCAATTTTTAATTATTATTTACGACGAATTTCCTTTTTATTTGTTTTGGTGAATATTTTGCAAATTCATAACTCTATGGTCGCTGAGCCGTCGCGCCGCCAATAAGAGATAAAAACTATCGAGTTTAGTAAATATAAAAAGCACCGTAGTTGATATTTTTATACAATCTGACCCATTTCTTAGTAGGGGAATCTATTATATTCTCGATTCTGGACAAATTAATTTCCGGATTTGCTCAATTTTATTAATACATTGTATGCAATGAAGACCTCTCCATGGTCGACTGCAATAAAAAAATGTGTCACCAAAAAATCCAAAATAAACTTTTAGGAGGCAGCGGCCACTCACTGGCTTTGTTAAATGGTTTTGCCAGGAAATGGAAACGAATGTCGGTGGCAATATAGGGGTGTCGAGGAGCGGCGCTCAACAAGTTATGAAACACATTGACCGACATTTTTTTCTGTTGCGTAGCCTCTTGGGGTGTCATTTTGTCCATTGCTGGCACCCCTCCGTTTTAAACGGATCACATAGACGCTGACTTAAAAATTTCAGAAGGTATTCATGTACCTACCTATTGAATTTAGTAAAAAAATATTCTATCTTCTTTCTACTATGTACTGGAATGATTCTACTGGATGATTCAACTTCAACAAAAACATTTTCATAGGTGGCTTCGAAAGGATTTTCATCATTCGTTCAAAGTATTTCATTAGTATTTGTAGCAGTTTATGACTCTACAGCAATATCATCGATTACAAAAAAAGATGCAAATATCCCTCACATAATTATACTCGCAAAAAAAACTAAAAGCTAATTTCTGCTGACTCAAACGATTTGTAAAGCTTAGCTTAATATATCTTTCTTCATGAAACGTTGATTTGATTCTTCATGAATGACAAACATTGTTATAATCTGCATTTCATAAGCCGTTTGTCAATTGAGTAATGCGCGTACATTGCCAAAAATAGTCTTTGATAATCTTTTCTGTTGCGGTGCAATCCCGTTTATCTGTTTCCAGTATGATGCCAGCTTGTGTGTCTGCGTTTATTTCAAAATTGCAGCGTATTGTTTTGGCATTTTATTTCGATTATACAGTAAAGTCTGATTCAGTGTTTTATCAACGAATACTGTCATATTTACTGTCAGGATTACATTCGAAGCAAAAGCTAAATTTTATTGTGCTTGTTCTGACAAGCAAACCGAACGATTTTTACTATGAGACCGATCTTGAAATCGCAAAAGTAAATCAACTCTTCCATACATCTGGGTGCAGTGGATATTGTACATTTGTATGAAACAACAGATTTCTTTGGGATTTCAAGAAACAAGGCTCTTGTTCCAAAAGTAACCTTGGATTTCATCAGTAAATCTCAATTCTATGCAAAATAACCTTTAACTGGGACTACTTTTTTATCTGAGTTATGCTCTTCAATTTATAGGACACCACATCATTGAACACTACATCAGATTTTACATATTTTCACACTTAAAAACTTTTTGAGATTATTTCGGATTAAATGTCTTGTGTTTTTAGAGGTTTTCCGGTCACTTATAATCTTCCACAATGATTGTTTGATTTACTTGCAATGGCCCCATAGATTAAGCTTTTTCTTTAAAATTAGATTGGTTTTCACGCCTTAATTTGCCTAAAGGCTTAATTGTGCCTACTGCTGGGTGTAAGCCACTCCCAATGAGAGGGAAATAGGGTCATTACCTTATTCCAATCTGCTATCGTCATTGGTGCTTAATGAACTTCAACACCTCAACTTTTGTGGTATAGAATAAAAAAAAATTTGGATTTTGAGTGAAATAGCTCGCTGGTGGCATGTTAACTATACACGTCATCAGCGAACTATTCCATTTCGAGATTAGGTTCCGTTGTGTCCCCTCGATTGGCGTTTGATACATTCACACCAGCGTCCCAATTTGTGTGAGCACTGTTATTTACTTGCTGGTGCGAAAAATATTCGCCTCCATTCCGCGTTGATCAATTAAGCGTGACGCGGGCACAATGTTGAATCACTGTCCACTTTGCAATGAGTTGATACGATTTTTATAGCTGTGGAATTAAATCAATTTTTGATAATATTGCCTTCTAATGAAGTTGTTATGTTAGGTCTTGAGGTTTTTGGGGAAGTAAATTTTATTCTATAAAATTATTCGATCATACAACAGCATCATTCTCCAAGTCGTGACAAGCTCACAGCAGGGATAAGCCTATAAGAAGGGACATTCTTCCATACGAATCACCTGAATTTAGGTTTTTCTCAATACACAAACGGATCATATGCAATTCACAGATTGAATCTAACTCGCCTCTAGTATTTTATCGTCTTCTGCGTCGTAGCCATAGAGGTTGTAATAATAATTATGTAGTATGCTTCGTATTTTGGTCGGTTGCACGTTTTTGGTATTGAAATACGGTGTTTGATGTAAGAACGAACAAGTATTATTTATTTAATCAAATACGCCGGCGCGTCAGCATATTTGATTAAATAAAGAATACATTTTCTTCATTAACCTGTACGCCGTACGCCGTTCATTAAACCTGTAAGTAAAAGTATTTTTTGGCCGCCCAGATCGTCGAAATACTCGTATGTGCGTCTGTCTGTACCAAAACAGACAGACGCCACAGTATGCAGTATGTATATACTCCATGGTTACAATTTGGCCCTACTTGAAAATCAGCGCTATTCACGACTTCATTTCACGACACGCCAGCCCCATCATAACCTTATCCTTATCTAAAATTAACAATGAATTAGTTAAGCATTATCTCTATCTAAAATATATTTTTCTTAGGAATTACTGTAAAAAACGTTGTACACCATATTAAAAAGCATCCCAGCCGCTTCCGATAAGTGAGGGAATCCATTGTAGTTTTAAAGTTACATTATTTTGTTTAAGTTCACAAATTTTTCTCAATATTTCAATTGCTATTGACATGCCTCTTTGATTATATGTACATTTACTTATATGTTGTAAAGCACTCTTACTATCACTAAAAATAACTACTTTATTATACTTAACATTCGCAATATATGAAATAGCTTGTGAAATAGCCAACAATTCAGCACTCATAACGGACACATCCGATGTAATTTTATAGTATTCACTATATGAAGTCAATGAATCATAAAAAGCTGCCCCTAAGTTATCCATGCTTTTAGAGCCATCTGTAAATTTTTTTTTAAAACCAGCATATTTGTGGCTTATTTCCCCTAAAGTATTGTATTTGATTTCATCAATTTGGTATGAGGTTTTGGATAAGCCTATTGTTTCTAAATTATCTTTAATTAAATCAAATGTCTCAATTCTTGTAGGCCATACATTTAGTGTGAAAATATTTGTTGGTTCAGATGAGTAGAGTTTTATTTCTTTAATTTCAAAATATGATGTCATCAGCAAAGGTTTTCTTTTATTTCTCCAATACCCATGATTATAATATTTGGAAAGTTTTTTTAACAGGATGATTGTTAAATTGTTGGCTAAGTCTCTACTTTTAAGACAGAATTTATATGCTAAATATTGTCTTCTTATATTTAAAGGCGGGATACACACCTCACTCTCCATAACATGAATTGGGGTAGTTTTTATAAATCCACCAATGATTCTAAGTGCTTGATTTTGTATTTTGTCTAATTTTGAAGTATGTGTTACAGCACTGTTACCATATATAAAAGACCCATAGTCTATTCGACTCCTTATAAGTGAGATATACAGTTTCCTTATATGTTTTGGATGAACTCCCCATTTAGAACCTGCTAATATTTTTATTATACTGATATATTTTTGGACTTTACTTGTTATTTCATTAATACAGGGTCCGGCAGAAGTCATGACACGAAAATAAAGTACAATAAAAACACGAAAACGTGCTCGAATTCAATTTTTTTATTATTTAATACATTCCATAAGATTTGCAATTTATGTATGATAAACCATTTGTGGCATATGACGACCTTCGTTGGTGATACAGGCTTGAAGGCGGAAACGAAAACTTCGCATAGCTCGCTCGGTCATTTCCCGTGGAATTGCTGCGATTTCTTGAATTATTGCGGCTTTAAGTTCTTCCAAGTTTTTAGGGCGGTGTTTGTAGACTTCTGCCTTTAAGTGTCCCCACAGAAAAAAATCACACGGGGCGAGATCAGGGGACCTTGGGGGCCAATTCATGTCTCCTCTGCGGGAGATGGCATGGGCCGGGAACAGCTTGCGCACCAATGCCATTGATCGAGTGGCTGTGTGGGCCGTAGCGCCGTCCTATTGGAACCAAACCTCATCTAAGCCTTCCTCGTCAATTTCTTGTTTGAATTCTGCGAGTCTGGGTTGAAAAAAGTCCCTCAACATGGCCACATAGCGATCAGAAGTGACTGTCACTGTTTGGCCTCTCTCTTCGAAAAAATAAGGGCCAATGACCCCAAAACGGAAAACTGCGCACCAAACAGTGACCTAAACTGTGTAGAGGACTTTGATGAATTTCGTGGGGGTTTTCAGGTGCCCAGTATCGCATGTTTTGCTTGTTCACAGTTCCACACAAGTGAAAATGAGCTTCGTCGCTTGTAAGCAAAAATGCACCCACCGGAATTGTGTCCAATATTCTTCGACAGCTCTCCACTCGAGTTTTTTGGTCCCTGGGTAGCAATTCCTGGACTTTAGCCATTTTGTAAGGATGGAATTTAAGGTCGAGATGCAAAATTCGTCTCACTGTTCGATCTGATAAACCAAGGGCGCTTGCATGTTTCTTGGCAGAACGATGAGGTGACTTAAGAAAGGAGTTCCTTACAGCCTCAACATTTTCAGGTGTTCTGGCTGTAAGGGGTCTGCCACTTTTCTTTTTGTCTTCAGTAGATCCAGTTTCATTACAATTATCTACCCAACGTTTAATTGTTCTGCGGCTGGGAACAGGATCGTGTCGACCAAGGCCAAGCGTTGTGCGCAAAGCACGCTGCGTTTTTATAGGCGTGTCGCCATTTTGAAAAAAACACTTTACAACGAGCGCACGTTGTTTACCCGACCACGACATGTCGAATACTGAAAATGGCAACGTCGAAGCTACACAACGCACGCAATCCCACTCTTCTACTCCCACCACAGCCTAAACAAAAGCCCTCTACTTTCGTGTCATGACTTCTGCCGGACCCTGTATGTTTGCCCCATCGAAGTGAACGGTCTAACCGTATTCCTAAATATTTCATATTTTGAACAGATAATATTTCTTGGTCTTTGATTTTAAGTGTTATCTTTTGTTTTCTAAAGCCCCTACTATAAATACAATATTTAGATTTGTTAGTCGATAGTTCTAAACCTATTTTGTCCAAGAGTTCAACAAAAATATTTAATGAATTTTGAATAACACAAACACTGTCTTCGAGTCTCTTGTTTTTTGAAAAAATGACGAAATCATCTGCATATTGGGATATGTCTACATCCTTCACTCGTTTACATATTTGACTAGTAATTAAATTAAAGATTAGAGGAGATAAAGGATCTCCCTGAGCTAAACCCTTGTGTGTCCATCGTACAATATCACTGTCATTTTGAATTACGTCCTTAATTTTTAGGTGTCTTTCATTGAGAAATTCCCATAAATAATTACATATTTGAGATCCTATACCTAATTTATCAAGTTTTGTAATTGCTTTATCGATAAGTACATTATTGTAAGCGTTTTCAATGTCTAGAAAACACGCAAGGATTTCTTCTTGTATGCGGCCAAATAAATATTTATTTCTTTCTAACTGGATAACGTAGCTTAAAATGTTAATATTGTTTTATTTTTCACAGCTAGGCGTGATACAATTCGCAGCCCCTATACGAGTACAGTTTATCTACATAAATAATGGGCGTCGGAAAACATCAGACAACATCGATCGAAAACAATCGTCTAACTTATCAAATACAATTTACAAAAAGTAGTTTGAACTAAAAATCATTTAGTTCAAAGTTAGTTAAATAGTTAAAATTGATTAATCCATAGAGAAATAAATGTACCGTATATAATGTTTTGGGAATATGTGTATATATATATCTGTGTGTATATATGTATCTATATGTATATATGTGTATGTACATATATGTGTGTGTATCTGTATATGTTTGATTATATACATAAGAACATGTAGAATAGTTCAATTTTAGGTGATGCGCAACTCACCCTAGATATAAGAGTAGCCGGACTTAAATAAGAACACATAGATCAATAAGAAAATGTAAATAACAAAGGCACGGACCACGAGTCTGTGGTGATTATAACTAATAATAATAAAAAAAAGCTACACTGTATGCAAAAATTTTACTCCTTGGATCATCCTCGGATTAGGTACTCCGCATTTTGTCTTGTTTTGACATATGACAGCCGACATGTATAGAAACAAGACAAAACACAGATTAACTAATCCGAGGATGATCCAAGAACTAAAATTTTTATTAATAAGGCCGTAAAAATATTTAGAAAAATTTTTGAATTTACCGATTTTTACTCCGTTGACTGAAATATGCTAACAACAATATACAGTAAACTTACCCTCCAGGGGCATTAGCTTGACTTTTAAAATTTAAAAATCATCTTTCAACCTTTACGAGAACTTTTTGAAGTCACTCGCGAAAGAAGTTGACACTGCCACGTGCTTCTTTTCGCAATCGCTTTGTGTGTCGATGGCGACGCTGCCCGGCCACACCAAGCTTTTCAGGGTTAGGGGTGTCATGAAACGCCATCAGACACTCCCTCAACATGGGGGTTAGTAGTGTGAGTGGCGGCGGCCCCCTCCGTTACTGCGATCCCCGCGGCACCTGCTGGAAGGCGTAAGTTCGCCTTCTGCCCAATCGCCGCGCCGCCTGCAGGATGGGTCCGCGGTCCCGTTCTGCAGTTTCCTTCTTTACAAGGACTTCCTCGCAGAAAGCGGTCACAGCTTCCAGATATATCTCACTGCTGACTATTTTTGCGAAAATGGCCGGCAGTGAGAGGTCACCTCCGATATTGGCGACGAAAGTGAACCGTTGAGCAGCTCACGCGCCGGGTCCCTAGTAGGTAGGCGCATACATAAAAATATTTTTTTATACTCGTATTTTCTTATAGTTTGAAATATTTGTTTTTTAGTGGACACTGTTTATTATATTTTAACTTTTAACAACGAAATTCCGCCGCCAGATGATATGTCAGCTTATCGATTGGTTTTATTGTGGATCTAACTCGCGCAGAGAACCTTTTAAGTGTTCTCCAATGAAAGGCGATTTCAATTTTGGATTTTTTTTTTTTTTTAAAAAAAACGTCGCCCCACACTAGGATTTTCTCCTGTGTCGTGGGTGCAGTTACAAACATAGAATATCACATGCACATACGCCCAGACCGGAACAAATTTCTGTAGGCCATACAAAATATCTGTCCCGAGCGGGAATCGAACCCGCGACCCGTTGCGCAGTAGGCGATCACTCGACCTCTGCGCTAACCGTGTCGTCTAATTGATATTGTCATACTCTGTATTAGGGTCGTCTGCTTTGGTACCTCCGTCTTATCTATTTCTGCCGCAAAGCAGCAGTGCTTGCATTGCTGTGTTCCAGTTTCAAAGGTAAGATACGGCACTGAAATTACTGGGTACCGTGAATTTACATCTGATGTCACAAGTTGGCAACGTACACTGTGGTTCTTGTGGAGGTTGCAGTTTTACTGCGAATCTCACAGGATCCACATGTAGGTATTATAGGTGACTGTTACCACTTACAATCAGGTCTGGCAGTTTGCTAACTTAGTAGCAATAAAAAAAAGTTCGATAAAAATTACTTTCATGCGTTTGGGATCCGAATGAAATGTTTTCAGAACAAGTTTCAAAACTAATAACGACGTTTGTTTATTTGATTCGCACGGAGAATGGAGATAGACTTCTGCTTCTAGCTTGTAGGATCAAAAAAATCTTCCTCTCTTTAATATGTCTTCTGTTTATCAGAAGATTCGTTTTTTAATTAAATATAACCTCAAAATCTGTTTTTCACTTGTAAATAAATACGTTCTTGAAAGTGTCCGTCAAGAAATTTTCTTGTTATAGTTTGATAGAAGCAATTTAAAACAAGAAAAATAATTTTCCTTTACTGTTGGTTCTGGGGCGAACAATGTATGGGCGCTGAGCAATCTCCTTTAAGTCATATTTTTAAATAGCAAACAAAAAAAATCAAGAAATTGTGTCCAAAATGTAATTAAGGATAGGTTCTTATAAATAAATTTAAGGTTCTCCAAGAACTCTGCACCCGTTTAGATCTCAATTTGTCTTTGAAGTCAACCGCACCACATCATAATATTGAACTTAGCTCCCATTTTCACATTCCTAGAACAAAACATTGGCGAACACGTAACACTGGTTAAGACGTAAATATTATTTTTACGTTGAAATATGATCTAATCCGTATTTATTTTCTCTAGCTTGACGCTATGAATGATCAAACATAATATCCTGACGTGGCCGCATCAGTCAAACGTCCAACACATCCGATTGTGAAACTCTTACTTTTAGTCATTTCTCAAAACGCCCTACTATGCAATAAGTCCGTGTCACACACACCGCGCTATGAGAAACTGTGACTGCAGTACCTCATTTGCAATATAATTTAAACTAGCAACCGATTCCCACTAACTTTACATTAGGTGCCCGTAATACGGCTAGGAGCTTACTTGGTGGCGTAGTGGTTCAGACGCTTTAGTTTCGATATTGAAAACAAAGCAACCTCCGTCATGGTTGGACCCTGGATGAGTGACGAAAAATTTGTGATCTCGATTTTCCTCGTTCTTCGAAGGACACGTTAAGATATTGATTCCGGTGGTAATTGCAATTCTACCCACTGCATCTTGCATTTCTACTCACCAATCCGCTATGGGCCAGTATTGTTGGTGTTTTTATGGCCTATAATCCTCATGGTGTTTCTTCTATGTAGCTGCTGCCTGTGCCTAGTAGTGGGACGTATGCAGCGTGTTTGATCAACTTAGCCATACAAAAGTTATGGCGTCTTATGTGTGTGTGAGCGTCTCTCGATTGAAATGTTGATAAAGATCGCTACTTCATCATTTCAGCCAACAGACGCCTGCTGCTGGACGTTAGCCTCTTCCAAGCATCTTTTAACACTGGTCCGGCGCTACCCACATCCAACGGCTTCCCTCAAACTTCACCAGATCATCGGTCCACCTTGTGAGGGGCTTACAAACGCTTTGTCTCCCGAAACGCGGCCGCAAGGATCTTTCCGTCCCAACGGCCATCACTTCTACAAGCTATGTATGTATCCAGTTCACTGCTACTTAAGGTTGGCATTTCTTTAGTCTATGTCTGTGACTTAAATTCCTCTACAGATCCCATAACTTCTAATTCAGTGACGTAGCCGTTTCCGACTTTTAGTCACTGAGCCTTTTAAGCTATTGCATAGCTTTTATAAGGGGCTTTGAGCGCGGCGACGGAATCAAGAAATTCCATAACGAAAAAACCTAACACCTCCCACTCTGACCGGCAGGCCTATTCGCTAACTACAGCTGGTAACTAGAACTGTCATTTTTGAAAGACATTTTATAGCCATTACTAGTTAAGTGATCTTATGTCTTACGGCAGCGTTCATGATAGCAGTAATGGATGATAAGTTCCTTTCAAAAATGACAGTACTAGTTAGCAACCGAAGTTAGAGAATAGGCCTGCGGCACAGCGGTGCGGCGTTGAAAGCCGTGCATCGTCTAACGTCGTTTCAGTTCGGCAGTAGGCACGGTGTTTTGACGCGGTATTTTCCAGATATTTAGAGGATATCAAGTCTCAAACTTATGTTTCTTATTTCATACCATAAACCTATAGTTTCAATGATAAAAATTCCTGAATAACCTACATGTATTGTAAGATAATAAAAATATTTTAAACAATATTAACTTCTCATTTATTCAATAAAAGAAAAAAAAATTCTTATCGGTCACCACGCTCAAAAAGTGTTACTTGAATTAATATCAAAAAAAAAAACTGCATAAATAAAATAAATAAAAAATTATAATTGCATTAGTTAATAAAAAGTGCTATGCAATAGCTTTACCGCGGCAGTCCCCGAGTGCCACTTAAACTAAAGCTACAACTGAAACGTAACAGTGACCAATTACTTCATTATCACGTCATCGAAAGACATTCAATGTATTCTGATTGGTCGAATGTGACTATTAAGCTTCGATAGAGGAATATGTCCTGAAGAGATATGGATTAAATTTGCCAACCCAGTTTCGGAGGAAGAAACTATGACTTACCTGGAAGATGATTTACTGTTTTAAATTCGCATACACAAACACATTTTCGGAGGCAGAAACTTATCTGGAAGATGATTTACTGTGTGAACATTTTGCATGCTCCTAACGCACGGAATGATTTATTTCACGCGGTTTTTCTTAACGGCTAAAAGGATCCGTGATATGAATACAGTTATTTATGGATCGAAGTTCATTCGATGTGATTTAGAAAAAACCATAGGTTTCGTTAAAAACAGACGAAAGAAACCGAATATGGAACGCCATTTTGCTTTTTTTGACATTAGGCATTTTGTGTCAAAAACTAATTCTCAAACTTACAGATTAAGGACAGAGAGTAGCCCTTCTGCTTGTAATTGTTGTGCTGTGTTGTTAAATATTTGCAAAACCTTGGGATCTTCAGGGGACCATTTTTTAATTATTCGTATGGCGTTGAGTTAAAAATAAATAGGTTATTATCTCGAAAATCATTTTATTTTGATTTTTATTAAAACCGCAACGAAAATCGGTAGAAACGTAGACGACATGGGAAGAGCGCTCGACACCAGATGAATGGTTCATGAATAGAACCTCTGGACGTTAACTTTAATAACTGTTCCCGACATCATATTTTTGTTCTGCTTAGAGTTTTAATTTTCGTTCTGTTGTGTATGTAATGTGTGTAAAGGCATACAAATATTGAATTATCATCTCAACTCACACATATACTCGTACGTCCCCACCGCGGGGCTCGAGCTCGAAGTTAGGCTGATTAGGCCTTAGTCAAACACGCTGGCCCAGTGCGCATTGGTCGACTTCACATACACCTTTGAATTTCTTCGCAGATGTATGCAGGTTGCCTCACGATATTTTCCTTCACCGTAGAAGCGTCGGAAAAATGTATATATGAAATTCGAAAACGAAAAACACATTAGTACATGGCGGTCTCGAGCCCCGGACCTTCTGTTCGGAAGGCAAGTACAAGGTTAAAACAGAGACACCGCTCTTGCTCTGTATCGCACCATCTCGCTCTCAATGCGGTGTTAATATTGTTGACGATCATGGTAGGGGCATATCTGCAGCCATGAGAAGTTTGAACGTAAACTCAAACAAGCCATGTTAGGCCACGAGTCAGTATCGACATAAGCTTCCGGCACACGACTGTTTTGGTTAAGCGTTTGTCTGAGTCAAACACAATTCTAATAATAATACCTGCTGATTCTCTTTATTTCAGGAACACACATATTAGGCTAAATAGATATCATGATTATATCTACTTCGCGTGACAAGAGGAAGCGATCAATTATTTTGTTTGTCGAAGTTTTGAGATTTGTAAAGCTTGTACAATGATTTTGCTCAAGAAAATAAAGATACTCAATCAGTGACATTTATAATAATCCATCATCATCACAGCTCATATACGGCCCCACCGAGGGATCGAACCTACCCTATGTTAGGGTGTTTTAGGCCTTAGTCAACTTCGCTGGCCCAATGCGGTTTGGTCGACTTCACATACCCCTTTGAATTTCTTTGCAAATGTATGCAGGTTGCCTCACGATGTTTTCCTTCACCGTAGAAGCGTCAGACAAATGTAGATATGAAATTCGAAAAACAAAAACACATTTGTACATGGCTGTCTTGAACCTCGGACCTCCCGATTGGTAGGAAAGTGCCGAGTCCACAGCACAATCATTCCCTCTGTGTTGTTGACTATAATTTAACATTAAGATATCAGCGCTAAGCTCGTGTTTAGTCATGATAAAGATACATGTGTTGGAAACATTGACCTACAAATAAAGGGACTTTGCGTCTGCACTCCAAAAGTGGCCCAAGAAAATCAGATCCAATCCAATCCAAAATTCAAATTAAGTATGATTATCAATCGCTCGTCATGTGGTGAAGAATTGGTGCAAGCGAAATTGAACACCACATTAATGTCAATACGACTTAAATTGTTTATACATGCATCGACGTTTCGAAATTTCGAAAAAAAAACTCCTTTTATAGGGAATATCAGCCCCAAGCGGTCGCATGCGACCAGTGTGACGTCACGCCATGAAAAATTTTATAAATACCCTCACGAAAGAAATTTTTCACAAAAAGAAATATATTTTACAACCAAAGCATATTTTTAATTCTATAAAAAGCAATGTAATAATTGATAAATTTCCTTTCGTGAGGTTAACTACATAGCGTGAGGCTTAGAATAATAACGCATAGAAACCCAACCGGCGCGCACAATTTGATGCAACTAAGGTAGTTTTCCAATTACAGTACTAGAGCGCATTATGCGGCATAATGCTTAACGTTGAATGTTTCAACTACAGCAACATTTCGCACAATCGAGCACTCTCAAAAGTAATGTTTTCGTGTGATGCATGCAATCGATACGATGTTTTTTCTTTAAGTTGGCATTGATCGAAATGTTTTATTTATATATAATCGTTAGTAATATTATTTATTGTTGAAAAATTTTTAAAGCTTTCGTTTCATTGTATTTTTTTTGTAATAATCAAAGTTAATTCAAACTGTGTTAAAAAAATAAATATAAGTATGGATGAAGTACAAAAATTACTCAAAACAAAAAAATGTTAATGAAATAATCAAAATCCAAATTACTTAAAATAACCGTAAATAGTTTTCAACCAATTATTATGTATACCACATTATTTACACATTAATGAGGTTATTGCTAACTCTATGAATATTTCTTTTTTTCAACACTGAACTTAGCGCACTCTGCTGGTGCATTTGAAAACTAATTCACGTTCCAATTAAGCATCAGCATAATTCGGCATTGTGCGCCACTGAGTCGCATTATGCTCTGTAATTGGAAAACTACCTTAATGTGAGCCATATATGGCTCACTACGCCGGCAGCTCCATACTGTTTTTATCGTAGTGTGCGTGTTTCGCGCGTAAGCGACTGCACACAGCGGTGTCATTTTTGCTTCACTTTAATCATCGCGCTCTTTACCGGGCTGTCCTTCTATGCGTTATTATTCTAAAGCGTGAGGTCACACTGTAGTGGTTTTTCTTGCTAAATTGTAGAAATATAGGGAAATCTTAAAGTTGAAAGAAAAAAAAACAAACTTATTCCTTTAGTCAGATACAAAATGAAAAGCTTTATTCTGGTAGGTACATAACTCACTTATGCATAGGTCACTAAAGTAAACAAAATCCCTGCCAAATCAATGCCAAGCACTTAACTAAATCTTTAATTGATACAAGCCAAGGGCAGGATGGTTCAGGTTTGTTTGATCAATCTCGGCAGGTAAAAATCAGGTACAAATTGAGTACAAAACTACAAAATGAGGGGCAATAAAGTACACGAACAAATAGTTATAGGTTTCCTTTTTTTAAAAGAAATTAGTAGCCTTCCCCGGAGCGGTTGTTAGTGGATCGTACCTTCTATGCTAAGTCTTGCAATCACGGGTCAGAGATATGATATTCCAGTTTCTTAACTTATTCTCTGTTTCTAATATTACTTGTGTAATTCCACAGAATTCCTCCTTGATACTAGGTTATTTTGTTGTGGTTTCTAGCTGTAAAGTCAAGCGGGTAACTGCCCTGGAGATTCATAGCACAGTGTTAGGTTAAAAAAATATAATTAAATATGCCTATGATCTTAGGGTCAGTGGGTCTAACACTGAGTTCTGAAGGAATCCCAGTCAATACATTTGAATTTTATGTAATAAACATTGCAAGTTACATAATTTTCAATGAATTGTCAAAGTTTCTTATTGATTAGTTAATAAAAAGGACATATGGAGGGGAGAGCACCTATTTTGTGTATAATTATTGCTATTAATAAAAAGAAAACAGCTTAATTTGTGAGTTATTTGCCAAAGAAGGATGTGAAACTTAATATTGTGAAAATTTAGAATTTAACATGAAATTCGCAAGTGTTACTCACTATATGCAATAGACCCACTAAGATGCCGCTTACTATCAGGTTTTTTTAATGAAATAGGGGATGAAATAGGCGAATTTTGGAAATGTAATATGTTTGATTTAATATTCAATTTACCCTCTAATAAAAATAAAATTAACAAAATCTGTTTTAAATCATGAAATATAATAAGTTAATTAGATACCTTAGTGTGGGCGGAGTATTATCTATTGATAAAATTTAGTTCTTTCTATTAATTTAATGAATCGCGCGCCGGCGATTAAAAATATGATTGAGCTTTTACTCTTCAAGCTGAAAACAAAAATAACTGACTTGACTTTTGAAGTCTTACTGTACTTTTCAAATTAAATTCACACGGAAAACGGGAGAAATACCTATGGATTTTATTCGCAGAAATTAAGATTTAAAATGCTGTTCGCAAATCATAGGTACCTAATCAATAACAAATTACTTCGGTCTAGACATGTGTAAGTAATGCGCTTGATATCAAAAAGTAATATTACTCGGGTGGGTAATATCACATCAAACATTACGCGACGAACTGAGACATCACATATCACGCAATACATTACTCGGCCACTGTACGGTCTTGGTTTTTATTCATTGCATTTCGCGTAATGTACTTCGCACCGCGCACGCAATAGAACACTCATAAATCTATTTCTCTCACTCGCTATTGGTGGATGGGAAACAGACCGACCTTTTCCTATGAGTGTAGGCAAAAACAGATTACAAATCAACTGTATTATTCAAATAATAAGGCTTATTATTGTACAACCTTTTTTCCTTCAATTAAGTTCAGTTTTGATTATGCTGTTATTAGTACGACTTAGGTACGAGTTCTACCAACACACAAGATCAAACCGCGCGATTTTTAAATTTGGATTTGTCTTTGAATAAAGCGCAAAGCGCTTTCTTACGGAAGGTTAATATAATAATCAACAAGTAGTGTGTTACAATGAACATTGTATATAAAGTATTTCACTGTTGCATAATCTTTTATGTTTTAACAAATAATTAAGAATCGGATATTTAACTAATTTATTATTGAATTTTGTATATTTTATCACACTTAAAGCGCTTCAAGCGCATCAATGACAATGAAATCGGGCGCACGAGAGTTTTTGCTTGTTGGTAATAATGACTGGTCATGATTGGTTAATATTGTTTGTTGTCATTTTCCGAAGAGAAAAGTTAGTATCGAATAATAAACTGTCTGTTGCTCTGATTTGAAAACTTTGAATTCGTTTCGTGCGAGAGTTTGATGGACGTTATTTTGCTAATACCTAAATAGAAATAGTTACTGACGCTTTAGTTCGGTGATTGTGTAAATAGATAAAAACATTATGTGTGTGTGTGATTGTGTAAATAGATTAAAACTTTTTAAGTTGTAATTACATACCTACTTACCGAGAAGGTATATAACCACTTATAACCTTTTCTTCATATCTCCTACAAACAATATGCCACCAAAAAGAAAATTAAGTGCTATATGGAATCATTTTAACGAAATTGAAGAAAGGAAAAAGGCACAATGCTGTTATTGCCACAAAGTAATTGCTATATCAGCAACTTCTATAGGTAGTTTGAGTAGACACATGAGAAGTATCCATCCCACTGTGCCGATTGAGAGGCAGTCATCAGAAGAAGAACCTTGTGAAACTCTTGCTTCAAATACAGAGTCGGCACCGCTGTCTGCGCCGCCGCGGCCGTCCGCGTCAACGTCCGCGCCGCCGCCCGTGCCCCCGCTTCCGCCAACTTCATTGAGGTCCGGTCAGTCCGCTCTACCGTCGATGCAGGATTATATTCATAATAAAAAGCCACTCCCGTTACACAAAGTCCAACAATTAGATGAACAGCTGGTTAAAATGATAGCCAAAGGCTATCATGCCCTACGACTGGTAGAGGAAGAGGAATTCAAAAAATTTGTCGAGTTACTTAATCCGGGGTATCGTTTACCAACTAGAAAAACTCTTTCGGAGAGTTTACTCCCGAAATTTTTTAACAAATTAAATGAACAAGTAAAAAAAGAGTTGACGAAAGCCAATGCAGTGGCAATAACCACAGATGGATGGACTTCAATAACAAACGATGGATATATAGCTGTTACGGCACATTTTATTGACGAAGAGACATCTACTTTGTGCTCTGTTATGATAGGCTGTATTCACTATGAAGACCGGCATACGAGTGAAAATTTGAAAGAATTTTTGGATGAAAAATTCCGTGAGTGGAATATCCATCGGTCGATTGGTGTCATCGTCAGTGACAATGCAGCAAATATCCTGGGCGCAGTTCGCTTAGGTGGCTGGCGATCGATTGGGTGCTTTGCACACTCAATAAATTTGGTTGTACAAGCTGGATTACAGCCGATAAACGTGACTGTAAATAAAGTAAAAAAAATCGTAGAATACTTCCATCGAAGCGCCCCGGGTGCCAAAAAATTAAAAGAGATACAGGGGCAAATGGGACTTCCACCTTTGAAATTAAAAAATGATACGCCAACACGTTGGAACTCCACATTTTTTATGTTGGAACGATTTTTAAAAAATAAAAATGCTATTATTTCCGCAATAGCCTTAATGCGACCAGAATTGATTCTGGAACAAAACGATTGGGATATTATTGAAAAATGTATACCCGTGTTGAAGATATTTGACGAAGTCACGAAGGATGTGAGCAGCGAAAAATACGTTTCTGCGTCAAAATACGTTGTTTACTGCAAACTTATGCAACGGAAAATGGACCAATTCTGTGATCAACAATTGGTCGAAGTAAATGAACTCATTGAAAAGATTAAATCTCAACTGAGACAGCGTTTCGGAGGCGTTGAATCTAATATGCTTCTTTGTGAGGCTACTATTTTGGACCCGCGTTTTAAAAAAAACGGTTTCAGTAATAGCCGCAACTTTGAAAGAGCGGTATCGGCACTCAAATTAAAAGTTGGTGAGGTTTCTATTGAACCAACAGTTCAAACACCTGCAACGGCTGCCCCTGCTATTGATAGTGATAGTCCTACAGACTCGATTTGGAAAGAGTTCGATAAAGAAATAACGGATCTTACACCTGAAAATCCCACAGCAGCAGGGATTGTTGAATTAGATAAATACATTCAAGAGCCCGTTATTTCGAGGACCGAAAATCCCCTTCTATGGTGGAAGGAACGGAAGGCAGTGTACCCCCGTTTGCATAAATTTATGTTAAAGAGACTAAACATCCCCGCCACCTCCGTTCCGTGTGAACGCATTTTTTCCAAAGCCGGGTTGACCTTAAATGAAAGACGGACCCGACTTAAAACTCAAAAATTGACACAATTAATGTTTATCAATTGTAATATACCGTAAAATTATAAATAAAAACAAAAAGAAAACATAATAAAAGTTGATTAAAAAAAAAAACTAAAATATAATGATATAAAAAATGTAAATATTAAAATTATTGTAAATAAGTTGATTTTTAAATACGCCAATCTTCATTATTTGTGTGTGTGAAGGTTGCCAGTCCTAAGCCTGGAGGAAAAGTATGAAGGGAAATCAACTTAAAAAAACCTACCATATTAATCGACACCAAAATACATAAAAAAAAAATCACATGTCTTGTGATACATATCATAAAAGGGATGTTTATCATTTTTATCAAAGTACAACGCCTATCAAAAATGTTTGCGAATCGAACGTGTGATATGTATCACATTTGTAATATCACAAAGTAATATTACGTTCCGCGTAATGTGATATGATGTGATATGGCATTTCAAAGTAATGTTTTGCGCATGTCTACTTCGGTCGATGCCTCACAGACTAGTTATCCAGTTCCGAGATCATAGCATAGACGCGTTCACAGACTACGGTGAGATAGGGCGCGTTCCATTCACGCACAGATTTGCATTTATGCAGCTACTAGAACCGAGGTCCGTTTGCCGAATGTTAAGCGTCGTATTGGCGACGAAACCAAATTCATTTCATAACACTCGTAAGATTCTTAACTTGTTTCACGATGTGTCAAGTCAACATACGGATCTTTCGAATTTCTACAATATGCAATAAGTATTTCCAGCTAAAGTTAAGTTTGGTTGAAAAACAAAACGTAATGAAAAATTAACCATAAACAAATTGTGAATGCTTTCCAAATTCTATTCAACGAAACCATAATTATATGATCTGTAGCTTTAAGTGTATTTTATTATGATATGTCTCCAAAAATGATCAAAACAAACGGTCTAAATGTCAAATTCCGAATTTTGAGAAAATCAACCCATCTAAAGGGAAGCACGGGATTTTGGGCGAAAAAAAACTATCTTTGTAAATAAGGCCAGGATAAACGCGAGATTTATTTTGTTTATGCAAAAATTGAATAATGACCAAAGATAATTGCAAATGTCACTGACGTGACGTGAAACGACGTTGACGTTGACACTTGACATTGATATTGTGAAATTAATTGACAAAGTTGTTGTAATTATGATTTTAGTTGTGCAATTTGTGTTAAAACTACAGTGAAACCAAAGTGTTTTTGCAAAATTAGTGTTTTATGAAATTTTAAGAAAAAACGGTGTTACAGTATCCCCCCAACCACGATAGAATTCACGTAGGGAATTCGTCTGACGCCCCGTCAGCCTCAAAACCTCCTAACCAACCAAACAGAATTATCATAAATAGAATCAATTAGGTACTTAAAAACTATTCATTCGTGATAAACTCTGTACCCAATTACGCCTAACGTTATTTTTTTTATAAGTTTATTTATTTGTATAAGATAAAAAATAAAGTTTTAAATATAAACGTGTGTAAATACAGAATGTCTAACATGCATGCATCTTAAATCTACGTAAATCCATTAATATGGTATGTTAAAGATTGTAATAAAAAAAAACATTCACCAATAAGGTGACAAAATCTAGCGCGAAACTACTGCTGCTAGCACCTATATGGTTGTAAAAAAAAATATTCACCACGAAGGTGGCAAAATCTAGCGAAACCACTTCTGCTAGCACCTATATGGCTGTGATAAATAGGTAAAAGGCATTATATCCTATGCCCATCAAATATAAGTAAGTAATAAAGAAAAAACTGTAGTGTCAGGACTGACGCCGAGATGGCGTTGTTAAATAAGTATATCTTGACACTAACAGAGTATAGCAAGTAATGTCAACAACCACCGGTAGATGTCGTTATTACAGACATTTTGACTCTAATCGTCAAATAATAAGTAAAAAAAACAATAAAAAAGGAAATAATAAAAAAATTAGTTGCATGTGTCGTTGCCCCTGATCGTCGATATTGATTTTCCTACGTTTCCAGCTAGATGTAACTTCCTCCATTATAAGAATATAGCAAAGGCTTATTTCTAGAGTTGCAAACCGCTCCTGTGAGGAATTCAAAATTAATTTTGTTGATTAGAGTAGAATACATATAAAAATAATGAACAAGACACGTTTAAATTTGTGATCTTGTGCTAAATGCATCTATCTAACCACATAACAGTTATAATAAGTACATACTTGTTCTTTAATTCTGGTATCAGATACTAAAGAAGTAATATCCATTTTATATAACGGTAGTAATAATATATTTATTTATTTATTATCATGAACTAAGACACGTATAATATTTGTGTTTTAGATCTTAATGTACTTATGTAATGGTAATATCAATTTTGAAGATGTTAGGTATATGGAAACTTAAGTAGCAAGGCAAATCAATACAAAACGACAGGAACAGACACATGCAAAAACGCCGCCAGATGTTATATGGCGCGTTATCCTACACTCGGGTTCTACGAGACGCCAGGAAGAATGGCGGGGTGGGTATTCTGTGACCGCCGCACCCGCGGTGCTTAAATGTTAAATGCTTATAAAAATATGGCTATTTTCATAAGAGTATAAAAATGAAAATTAAGTAGGTATTATGTTACTAGGTATGTAATTTAGTCACTCGAAGTATCTAAATTTTTAAAATTTTTTATGTGCCACTTCCCTATGTATTTTCCGTTCTCGTCCTCGAGCTCATAGACGAGGCGGGAAAGTTTACGTATAATTTTACAACGCTCATATTTAGGGGCAAGTTTAGCAGTAAAATATTTATTAGCAGAACTCTGCTTGTACGTACGCTTCCACACAAAATCACCAACATTAAATGAGATATCTCTGCGTTTGTTGTTATAGTATTTTATATTCCTTTCATGGGCCTTACGCAACGACTCTCGGACTTTGATGAAAATGTCACCGAGGTGGCCAATATTAGACGCATGAGTATCGCGTGGTACCACAACCAACTCTTGGAGATCTACAAAATCACGGTAAATACTACCATCAGTGACAGCTTCCCTACCGTGTACTAGCATGAAAGGAGTATAAGAAGTAGACTCATTTACTGAGGTGTTCATGGCAAATTGTATTTTATGTATGTTAATATCCCACGTTCTATGATCGTTCTCAACAAACGAGGAAACTGCAGTGATTATTGTGCGGTTATAACGTTCCACCGTATTAACTTGTGGACAATATACTGGACCCAAATGTACTTGCGGAATATTGTATTTTTCATATAATGCCTGAACCTCATGACTTATAAATTGCGAGCCATTATCAGACATCACAGTCTGTGGTATTCCGTGAACCAGAAATACATGGTCTTCTAACCTTTGCGCTATAACTTTGCCCGTTGCACGCCGTATAGGAAATAATAAACAATATTTTGTAAAACAACACACAACTACTAGTAAAAATGTATTTTGCTGTCGAGACATCGGCAGTGGACCAACCAGATCAATGCTGATGCACTGGAATGATCGACAGAAAACTTTGGGTTCCCCCATAAAGCCAGCTGGCGCTAGTGAGCTATGTTTATATGAGTTGCAAGTGGCACAATTTTTAATAAATTCCTCGGTATCTTTATGCATACCGGGCCAAAAATACCGTAATTTTAATCTTTTATATGTTTTTGCAACGCCTAAGTGCGCAGCAATTGGTTCAGAATGGTTACGTGTAATAATATCCTCCCTAAGCTCCTTTGGTACAACCTCTTTCCACTGGTAGTCACCACAGAGTTTGTTAGTGCTTTTTGTAAATCTAAAAAGCCTACCATCAATAATTTGAAAATTGGGACACGCGCGCGGCCTATCCGTGCAACGTTTTAATATATTGTTATACCAAGCATCGCTGGAAGTAAATGCGTCTACGGCTGCCACTGGTACCGAACGTGCTAGTGCATCCGGTACGACGTTTTGAGATCCACTACGATGCTGAATAATGAAATTATAAGGCGATAGCCTACACCCCCAACGCGCTAGTCGTTCTGTCGGATTCTTAAGGTTTAAAAACCACTTTAGACTAGCATGATCGGTAATAATTTTAAATTGTCGACCACCTTCAAGGTAAGGGCGGAAGTGTTCAACGACATGTACCACGGCCAATGCCTCTCGCTCTGTAGCGGAATAGTTACGTTCGGCGGGTGTTAGTGAACGGCTACAGTATGCAACAGGATGTTCTTGTCCATCTACAACCTGGGCCAAGGTCCCTCCTAACCCGAAATCAGAAGCGTCACAGTGGACAGCAAAATCTTTCGAGAAGTCAGGACATACCAGAACCGGAGAAGTAGACAGTGCGAGTTTTAGGTCGTTGAACGCCTCGTCTGCCTCGGTCGTCCATTTGAAAGGGGGCGCGCTCTTACGGGTAGAAGTAAGAGCATTAAGGGGACCAGCTCTATGACTAAAATTTTTTATGAAACGCCTATAATAAGATGCAGTTCCCAAGAAACGTTTGACGTCTTTCCTGCAGGTGGGAATAGGAAAGTCTACTATAGCCTTAATTTTGTCAGGATCCGTGCGCAGACCATATTCGTCAACCACATGATCCAAGAATTTCAGCTGCCTCCTGAAGAACTGGCATTTACCCATGTTGACAGTAAGGTTGACTAGTTTAAGTCTCTCCTTTACCCTAAGTAGGAGCTGGAGGTGATCCTGGAAGGCCGTTGGGCCTTCAGGGGTAAGTAAAATTAAATCATCAACATATACGAACACCTTATTGTCAAACTCGGGGCCAAAGAGGCGGTCCATCAACTGCTGCTGCGTAGCTGGAGCTCCAGTAAGTCCAAAGCACATGACCTTAAAGTGAAACAAGCCTCTGCAGGGAATAGTAAAAGCAGTTTTATCTCTGGACTCAATAGAGTCCAAAGGAACTTGGTAATATGAAGACTTAAGGTCAATAGAAGATAAGTACTTAGCATTTTTGCGCTGGTCCAGAATATGGCTAATATAAGGCATCGGGTAAGCGTCATGCTTTGATATGGCGTTAAGTTTTCGGCTGTCCAAGCAGAAACGTGATGACCCATCTGATTTAACCGCTAAAGTAACGGGGTTGTTCCATGCACTTCCGCTAGGCTCCACAACATCATCCTTCAGCATTTGGTCTAGGTGTTTATTTAATTCTGCCAATTTAGCGGGTGAGACTACATAATACCGTTGCTTAATAGGTGGGTGGTCACCGGTATCAATTTTATGACTCACTAAGTGTGTCCTACCTAGGCCTATCTTTTCTGCGGAAATGTCATCAAATTGCTTTATGACGTCATTGACCAGCCTACGCTCAAGCTTAGATAAAGTTTCAAAATCATATAAAGCACGGCTGCCTGACATAACTGTGTACACCTGATTATTATTTTTATATAAATGTCCACTATCCTTTAACAATGATAAAATATCTGGCGCAATATTAAATTCCTTCCAGAAATTTAGGCCAAATAACAACTCTGTAGCAACTCCAGGGACGACGTAAAATTTAATAACACGAGTTTTATTCTCTATTGATACAGGTAAAAATAAGTACCCAGTTACTCGTGAAGTAGAACCATTTGCAGTTTTTATAAAGTCTAAGTCCTCAGACTTATGTAAAGTAGCGAAATCTTTAAAATATTTGTATGCTTGCCCTCCCACAATGGAGATCTGTGATCCTGAATCTAGTAATCCTCTGAATTCCAAGGCAAAAATATTAATCTTCAGATAAGCTCTGGTATCATTATAGGTGGCGTTAGTAGTAGCGTGAACCGATGTAACCTTACCTTTATGCATATGTATGTTACTAGCTTTATTTACATTATTATAGAATTCATTGTATTTCTGCCTTGATTGTTCAGAATTACAATGTTTATTATAAAAATATACTGTTTTATACCATCGGTTCACTGCTTGGCGTTTTTTGAAATCTCTGCGGTTGAAGGTTTTGAAGAAGTGCACTTTGGACAATTATTTGCATTGAACCCCTTTTCTCCACAACGATAACAAATAAGTACCCAAGGCGCCTTGCAATACCTCAAGCTGTGGCCATTTTTACGACAGCGGACACAAAAAAGATTATTTTGTGTATTATTCACTGGCTGAATTGAAGAGACTTTTGGTGGAGCCTTGCTACCACTATTACCACTAGTATTTTTGTAACACAAATCGGGAGCCAGAGAAGAAGTGGTGACCCTAGGAGGTTCACTGAAATGCACCGATCGCTCCTTTGCACCTTCTAATAACCTACATTTTTTCTTTAAATCAGTCCAAGATTCCACTGGGGCTAGAGCAAGCTGAGTAGTATAAAATGGTCTAATATTAAACATGACTATGTTCAATTTATCATCATCAGAGATTGGTTTTGATAATCGAGTAAAATAATTTTGCATAATGCTGAGATAATTCACAATGCTTTCGTCGGGGCCCTGAGTACGACTTCTAATTTCCTGCATCAAGCGATGGTCATAATCAGATGGTAAATATTCATCGAGAAGCAAGGTCTTCAGCTCAGTCCAATTGTGAACGTCTGACTTTACTCCTCGATACCAGCATAGCGCTTCATCAGTGAAAAGTTCAGCCGCAGAACAGAAAAGCTTTGAATCTGCAAGGCCACGAGACATGCATAACTCTTCGAGGCGTTGTAAGAAGGCTTTAATGCATGTCTTGCCATTGAAGCGTAAATTTAGTTTATGCACGGAGCAATCATTAGCTGTATTGTGTGTAGTTGCAGTGGAGTGCTCAATCGGTTGTTCAGGTGCCAAGCTACTTTTAAAATTATGACAAATATTATCTATTTTTACAAGAATGCTATCTAATCTATTATTCAGAGAAGTAATTAAATAAGTAAGATTATTATCATCATACTCCGATAAAGACAAGCGACCAATTCTGTGGAATAAGTGGTGTGCAAGAGTTTGAATTCTATTTAACATCTTAAGTGATGACAGCTTACTTGAAGCGCTTGTGATGAGCTTCTCAAGATCATCTAATTTCTTTTGAATTACTTTTAATTCAATATTGACATCAAGATCACCAGTCAGTATTTCATCAGAAGGCAGATCTTTATTGAGAGTACGGATCTGTGCTCTCAGAGCCATCACCGTGTCAGCTGGTTTCGAACCCCTGATTTTCACCTCATATTCTAGTTCATCTTTGTTAAGTAAATTAAAACTAATCGGTCTTTGCTCCATTTTTGTAAAAATATACTACGCTACGCTCTATTCTATATGAGAAGTTAATTTTACAATATTATTTATGTTATATACTCAAACTATGAACAAAAAATCTTAAAATATATTTACCTTATTCAAATGTAACTAAAATTTTGTTTTTATTTATACCTATCTGAACCAAACCTGCATAGAATTCTTGTTATTTATCTTATAACTAAAGTGTAGTTAACTAGTGAGACCGGCAGACGTTCTCCTGTCCGATTACGGCGCCACCTACTGGGTCCAGTTGTACTTTTAAGCCTTCCCTGGACCTATTCAAATACACATAACATTTCGTAAGAATCGGTCGAGCCGTTTTTGAGTTTTAGCTCAACTAACACACAACGTTAAAAAAGAAAATTATTAAAGATACATACCGAGATGGATCAACACTATCTGAGCATTTGACCAGAATAATGGGCCATATAATGCCACAAAACCTGCTGTATATTCGGGCGCCAAATTGTAGTGGTTTTTCTTGCTAAATTGTAGAAATATAGGGAAATCTTAAAGTTGAAAGAAAAAAAAACAAACTTATTCCTTTAGTCAGATACAAAATGAAAAGCTTTATTCTGGTAGGTACATAACTCACTTATGCATAGGTCACTAAAGTAAACAAAATCCCTGCCAAATCAATGCCAAGCACTTAACTAAATCTTTAATTGATACAAGCCAAGGGCAGGATGGTTCAGGTTTGTTTGATCAATCTCGGCAGGTAAAAATCAGGTACAAATTGAGTACAAAACTACAAAATGAGGGGCAATAAAGTACACGAACAAATAGTTATAGGTTTCCTTTTTTTAAAAGAAATTAGTAGCCTTCCCCGGAGCGGTTGTTAGTGGATCGTACCTTCTATGCTAAGTCTTGCAATCACGGGTCAGAGATATGATATTCCAGTTTCTTAACTTATTCTCTGTTTCTAATATTACTTGTGTAATTCCACAGAATTCCTCCTTGATACTAGGTTATTTTGTTGTGGTTTCTAGCTGTAAAGTCAAGCGGGTAACTGCCCTGGAAATTCATAGCACAGTGTTAGGTTAAAAAAATATAATTAAATATGCCTATGATCTTAGGGTCAGTGGGTCTAACACTGAGTTCTGAAGGAATCCCAGTCAATACATTTGAATTTTATGTAATAAACATTGCAATTTACATAATTTTCAATGAATTGTCAAAGTTTCTTATTGATTAGTTAATAAAAAGGACATATGGAGGGGAGAGCACCTATTTTGTGTATAATTATTGCTATTAATAAAAAGAAAACAGCTTAATTTGTGAGTTATTTGCCAAAGAAGGATGTGAAACTTAATATTGTGAAAATTTAGAATTTAACATGAAATTCGCAATTCACTATATGCAATAATCCCACTAAGATGCCGCTTACTATCAGGTTTTTTTAATGAAATAGGGGATGAAATAGGCGAATTTTGGAAATGTAATATGTTTGATTTAATATTCAATTTACCCTCTAATAAAAATAAAATTAACAAAATCTGTTTTAAATCATGAAATATAATAAGTTAATTAGATACCTTAGTGTGGGCGGAGTATTATCTATTGATAAAATTTAGTTCTTTCTATTAATTTAATGAATCGCGCGCCGGCGATTAAAAATATGATTGAGCTTTTACTCTTCAAGCTGAAAACAAAAATAACTGACTTGACTTTTGAAGTCTTACTGTACTTTTCAAATTAAATTCACACGGAAAACGGGAGAAATACCTATGGATTTTATTCGCAGAAATTAAGATTTAAAATGCTGTTCGCAAATCATAGGTACCTAATCAATAACAAATTACTTCGGTCGATGCCTCACAGACTAGTTATCCAGTTCCGAGATCATAGCATAGACGCGTTCACAGACTACGGTGAGATAGGGCGCGTTCCATTCACGCACAGATTTGCATTTATGCAGCTACTAGAACCGAGGTCCGTTTGCCGAATGTTAAGCGTCGTATTGGCGACGAAACCAAATTCATTTCATAACACTCGTAAGATTCTTAACTTGTTTCACGATGTGTCAAGTCAACATACGGATCTTTCGAATTTCTACAATATGCAATAAGTATTTCCAGCTAAAGTTAAGTTTGGTTGAAAAACAAAACGTAATGAAAAATTAACCATAAACAAATTGTGAATGCTTTCCAAATTCTATTCAACGAAACCATAATTATATGATCTGTAGCTTTAAGTGTATTTTATTATGATATGTCTCCAAAAATGATCAAAACAAACGGTCTAAATGTCAAATTCCGAATTTTGAGAAAATCAACCCATCTAAAGGGAAGCACGGGATTTTGGGCGAAAAAAAACTATCTTTGTAAATAAGGCCAGGATAAACGCGAGATTTATTTTGTTTATGCAAAAATTGAATAATGACCAAAGATAATTGCAAATGTCACTGACGTGACGTGAAACGACGTTGACGTTGACACTTGACATTGATATTGTGAAATTAATTGACAAAGTTGTTGTAATTATGATTTTAGTTGTGCAATTTGTGTTAAAACTACAGTGAAACCAAAGTGTTTTTGCAAAATTAGTGTTTTATGAAATTTTAAGAAAAAACGGTGTTACAACACCGGTGTCATGAGACTGCGTGCGAGCTGAGAGGTAAGTCGTTGTGCCACGTCATCGTCTGCCTCTATCTGCGGTCGACTACCTTTACGCGCACCGCATTATTTTTACGGTTTTTGATTTCAACGTTTATCGCCATCGAAATTGAATTGGAGTAGGCGCTTTGTTTTTATGAAATTTCATTTTTACGACACATACTTTATAGCTACATATATTCTCATGTTTATTGCTACGTACCTGGGACAATAAAAGATTGGGAGCGTGCAGTTACAAGTTTTATTGTCCATTCCGTCACCCACAGACGAACGTGTCGAACAAATCGGGCAAAATGTCGCAACTTGTAATTTTTCAAAAACCGGAACAAAGATACTAAAACTAAAAATAGCTATTTATAATAATTGCGTGACCATTTGAGGGCTTGCGGATGTACCGAATACTTACAACATGTAACAGAAATATTTCACATCTGAAAGCAGTTTTTTAGATATATATGTAAATCAATCTATTTTAGCCATTTTTATTTTTCAAATCAGTGTAAACGACGATATTTTAAATTAATTATCCTCATTACAAACGCATAAAAAGGGCGATCTACGCACCACGCGGGTCCGGGTACAGGGTGTCGCGTGAACATGAACGTATACGTCCATGCGTGTGAATGACCTAAACAGCTGAAAGTTAAAACAAATATTCATTATTCAGGTAATTTAAAAATAACTCTCATTGCCTTGTGTTATGTTTCATATTTTTGTATACAATGTTGACCTAACGGGCTACTGTGATATTTCTTTTTTTTTGGTTTTTTAAATAAATCAATACAATAATTGAAATTCACCTCGGGGAGGATTCGAACGAGCATCTTTAACATATTCTTAAGACACCACCTTATTCTTAAGACTGTTTCAGAAGATCCGAAAATGATATCGTTTCATTCACAGGTTATTGTTATTACCTCTTCCAAATAATTTAATGAACAACGGCAATATTACATTATGCCGCTACGTTTGAGAAAGGAAGCTGCACCGCCAGCGACCATAATGCAATACAGCAGCGGCCTAAACATTTCAATTCAGAATCTCATTAAGGCGCTACTCCCCATTTTCAAGCAATTTTGATTTCCTGTACCACCGCCACAAATATAGAACATACAGTTCTTAAATTCATATATGATTATTGTTGAACATATTATCTAAATAGTCTTATAGACAGAAACATGATTCAGAAGTTCAACAATATCATATATGAATTTTAGAACTCTACATTTTATATTTGTGGCTGTACAGTAAATCAAATTTTTCCGTAAATTAGCACCTTAGTTATCACTTGCTATTTTTAATTAAATATAAGAAATATAATACAGAGTATCTTGTTATTATTCGTACATAGTATTTTGTAAGCTAAGCTATCTGACAGTGTATTTCGAAGACTGTAAATGTATATAGATATATGTGGTGGCGGGAAATCACCCGATTGACAAAAGACAAATGGCGGCGTACAGTGGCACCTCTGGTATGGTGCTGGTGGATCACGAAGCAACTGAGGAAAGAGGAACACTCACGTTCTGCACACCGATCGAAGACCCAATAGTGGTGATCGCCAAATGCACCCGCTTCATGCTGCAGGACCGGATTCTGGAATCAGCGAATGCCGTGACCGGAACCTGGGTCTCAGAACCATGGGGTAAACTGGCGAAAAGGTGGGTGAACGGAGTGCCATGATGTGGGAAGACCACGTGGCTTCTCAAAAACTTCCAAATCAAGGAAGACATGATCATCACCAGCACACGCGAGACTGCAAAAGAACTGTCGGACGAAGTGACGAGTCGATTGGGGGCAGTCGCAAAAGGGAAAGTAAGAACCATTGCCTCGGTCCTTATAAATGGAGCGGGAGCATCAAAACGCCTTATGGTGGATGAAGCTCTCCTGGTCCACTTTGGAGCCATCATCATGGCATCAAGGTTGACCGGGGCAAAAGAATTGATACTTATGTCGGATACAAACCAAATTCCCTTTATCGACAGAGATAACCTATTCGAAATGCGTTACGGAAGTCCTGCCGCCATAACCTCAGTTACTGAAAAGCTCCTCTGCACACACCGAAGTCCGATGGATGTGGTGTACGCCCTTCAAAATATCTACGAGGGTATTTATACATCTTGGCAAGTGCTAAGGTCCCTAACATGCAGAATGGCTTCGGAAGCGAGACAACGAAGATGCGACCCAAATACCCTCTTCCTCACCTTCACTCAAGAAGAGAAAGAAGAGCATAGGAGAAATGGGTTTGGCATCGGAGATAAGTCCAGAATACTGACGATCCACGAAGCACAGGGACTAACGTACAAACACGTCATAGTGCTCAGAGGAGCTGAAAGATACAACCCGGTCCACGATAGTGTCCCTCATGCGGTGGTCGCCATAACTAGGCACACGGTGTCCTGCACTTATTTCTATCGTCAACTGAAGGAGGACGACGCCATAAGACGCCTCATTGCCACTTCCAACACGGCAACGGATGACGAGATCAAAGACCATAATGAAAAGATGGCGTTCAGAGCCCTTACACGGGCAGCAATCTGGGTGCAAGACCAGCCACCAATAAATATATCATCCCGAACCCTATCCGGAACTAGTCCTATCAGTAGATTGTAACATATGAATAGTATTATATAGTTAGTATAATAATACACGTACGAAAATAATAATACATAGATTATAATAATAATAATAATACACTTTATTGCAAATAATTATTATTTTATTAATATTAGATTATCTTTATATAGGCAACTATAAAATTGTTAATGCGCAACTCACCCTAGATTAAGTGAAGAGTACTTAGTAGTAAGCGTTTTATAGATCACATAATATTGTACCCAAGAATTCAGAAAAAAAATGTATTTATAGATTTACCAATTACAGTAGTTTAATCTAATTTGCTTGAAGTTGGAAGCATTCACTTAAACAATATTTAGCCCTTGGCAACTAACGTGTTTACTTATTAATTTCAAGTTATTTGTGTTGATTTCATGTTTTGAAAATAATATGAAAATGGTTATGATTCAATTTTGAAATGCGATGAAAGGATCCAATTTAAAACACAACATTCTTGTTCAGCTTGTTTTCTCATCCTTCACCCGTCGACAAATCAGAATGCAGCTCAAATATTACTCCCAGTTTGAATTCTAAATTTGAACTGAGCGTTCGCTATTTGCACAGATGCAATCTCCATTTTGTAGAGGTCAAATCTTCGTAACTTTAGAGAAAGTTGGTGTAAACTAAAAAGAAATTGACAGTGTAGTATTTTATAAATAGCTAGTAACCTGCGCATCTTATGTTGCCATTACGGTCTTATGACAATTTGGTAAATTTTCGCATCACAAACTTGACTTTGACCCGTCATCGATCTTGAACAGTGTTCGGTCGAGACTTGATGAAATATAAATTTTGTTTTAGTATTAACATAGATAAAGTTAAGTTTTACACTACTTTTTTTATTGTTGTTTATAAAAGACTCATCATCACAACTCATATACATATATACGTCCCCACCGAGGGGCTCAAGCCTACCCTATGTTTAGGCGATTTGGCGGATTGGTCGACTTCACTTTACACGATTGAATTTCTTCGCAAATGTATGTAGATTTCCTCACGATCTTTTCCTTCACCGTAGTTGCGTCAGACAAATATACGTACATCGTACATCATATGAAATTCGAAAAATGAAAAACACGTTTGTACATACATGGAGGTTTTGAGCCCCAGACCTCCCGATTGGAAGGCAAGTGCTGACTCCATAGCACCACCGAGATAAAAGACTCACCTTGTAGTAAATGACGACCCAATAAGCAAAAAAGTCTTAAAAATAAATTATAGGACTACCAAGACTAATAAAACTCGTAAACGGTTACTGATAAAGACTTCTATTCTTATAACAGCATTCCACAAGCTTTGTTATACTCAAGACCTTGTTCTTATATTTAAAGCTTATAGTACACTACAGTTTTAAGTGTTATCAGTCCTGTAATACTCAAGATAACTTCAACTTATGACTAAGGTTTAATGTTTACTTAAGATTAAGTCATATGACAGTTATAGGACATGATAATTATCTGCATGTAACTGTAATGCGTCTTTGTAAAATTTCTGCTCTTGTAGTTAAATTTTGTGAGAGTACAATATTTAATTACATAATTATTCACTTAGGGGAGAACTTGATAAGATTGTCAATATACAGGATCTAAGTCACCTATTTCAAAAAAAATCTAGCATTAAAAAAATGGATAAAATTTACACCCTGTGACGGTTTTTTACTCTTGTTGCTACAAATCTTGACTTTTCTAAACATTTTCTTTTGTTTTGTAATCCTGAATAATGTTTCTGTATACTCTAATCTAAAATTTAAAGCCAGCTGCTCCAAATTAGAAGAATATGCCATTTTTATCTAAATTAAATATTCAAAATTAATTTTTCGCATAGATTCAACAAGCTGTACTGAAGAAAAAATGTACTATGCGAGTTTGGCAAGTAACTGCAAAAGTTGGCGCATTCAATAAGGATTCCAAAATGGTATGATACTTGGTAGATAATTTCTACGATTGCAGACAATATTTTTTTTCCAAAAACAGGCAGTTTTGAACAAATTTTTCTTACGTACAAAATTCATTCTAATGTACCCATGGTTTGCTTTAAGGCCGTAACTTTAACATTCTAGTTTGAGTGAGACCTGCACCCCTAGACAAGATGCGTTTCGATAATCGCAAACGCAATCGCTAAATGGATAATGTATGAGATTTGACAATTGCGCTCGAAAGCTAAACGAGGGCTTATGTCAAATCGCATACATTTTCCTTCTAGCGATTGCGTTAGCGATTATCGAAAGGCATCTTGTCTAGGGGGTCTGGAGAGTCATTTTACGAAGTGTGAGAGAGACAGATAAATGGATAATGTATGAGATTTGACAATTGCGCTCGAAAGCTAAACGAGGGCTTATGTCAAATCGCATACATTTTCCTTCTAGCGATTGGTTAGCGATTATCGAAAGGCATCTTGTCTAGGGGGTCTGGAGAGTCATTTTACGAAGTGTGAGAGAGACAGATAGTGAAATAAATTGTTAATAATACACCAAAATTGTTTAACATAATTTATTTAAATGTCAAGATTTACAACAGGTGTTCAAACTGTCTTCCTTCAGCTCTAATGCAGGCTCGACATCTTCTTAAATAAGATCGGGCTATCAAGCGGGCGAATCTTCCATTATTAACAAAATCATTTGCTTCTATTATTCTTTGCCGTAGGTCAGTCACAGTTTCGATTGGCTTTGCGTAAACTTTTTATTTCACCGCTCCCCAGTAAAAGAAATCTAATGGATTTAAATCTGGGGAACGGGCTGGCCAGGAGATAGTACCAGATCGTCCTATCCATCTGCCTGGGTATTCCTCATCGAGATATTCTCTTACTGAGCTGGCATAGTGAGCTGGGCAACCATCTTGTTGAAACCACATATCTCTTAGAATGTTAAGTGGCACATCTTCCAGTAGATCTGGTAAATCATTTTGTAAAAAATGTAAATAAACTTCACCAGTCAAGGCGTCTGGCAGCTCAAAAGGACCTATTATTTGTCCATTTAAAATTCCGGTCCACATATTCATTTTAAATCGATATTGTGATCTATCTTGCCTCATCAAATGAGGATTTTCGATATGCCACTCGTGTAAGTTGTGTAGGTTCATGTAACCATCTTTCTTAAATGTCGACTCATCTGACCACAAAATTTTTTCGAAGAATCGCGGATCTTCTCTGTGTTTTTGTAGCATTGTTTGACAAAAAGCAACACGGGGTCGATGGTCCCGGGGTAGTAGAGTTTGTACTCGCTGTACGTGGTACGGGTGTAGCTGATTTCTTTGCAAAATCCGATGGGCTGTACTTTTGGGTACTCCTGTGCTTCTCTCTGTTCCACGTACAGAAATACTCCGATCTTCTTCGACAATGTCTAGTACAACGTCCTCGTAAGGGGGACGAAATCTTCTTTCACTATGTACTTGGTTCGGCAGTCGGCCCTCTGAGAAGAGTAATCGGTGCACATTTGTAAAGACTCGATGATCCGGAAAACGAGCTGCATTTGGGTACCTCTCACGATAAAGTCTAGCTGCAGCGTTGGCATTGCATCTACATTCCCCATAAATTAAATGCATGTTGGCGTATTCTTGTGTCGTGTACGCAGACATGGTGGCACTACACAATTACACAATCAACGATAAGTAGTCCGGAGCAAAGCAAAGGTCGTCGGTAGAGAAACTAAACACTCCGAATCCAAATCACAAGTGGATGTGAGACTCGCCGTCTCTGTCACGTTAGCGTCACTATCTGTCTCGCTCATACTTCGAATCTCTCCGTCTCTGTCACGTTAGCGTCACTATCTGTCTCTCTCACACTTCGTAAAATGACTCTCCCGGTCTCACTCAAACTAGAATGTTAAAGTTACAGCCTTAAAGCAAACCATGGGTACATTAGAATAAATTTTAATTACGTAAGAAAAATTTGTTCAAAACTGCCTGTTTTTGGAAAAAAAATATTGTCTGCAATCGTTGAAATGATCTACCAAGTATCATACCATTTTGGAATCCTTATTGATTGCGCCAACTTTTGCAGTTACTTGCCAAACTCGCATAGTACATTTTTTTCAGTACAGCTTGTTAAAGCTATGCGAAAAATTAATTTTGAATATTTAATTTAGATAAAAATGGCATATTCTTCTAATTTGTAGCATCTGGCTTTAAATTTTAGATTAGAGTATACAGAAACATTATTCAGGATTACAAAACAAAAGAAAATGTTTAGAAAAGTCAAGATTTGTAGCAACAAGAGTAAAAAACCGTCACAGGGTGTAAATTATATCGATATTTTTAAATGTTAGATTTTTTTAAATAGGTTACTTAGATTTTTTTATATTTTTCTGATAACATATATGAGTTAGTCTACCGCCTGCTTTCGGCTTGACGTCGGCTTCTGGGACACCCTGTATAGTCTTGGTCAGAACTATTATAAAAGTAAATGTAAGATAGTGAATAGTCTTATTAAAATTGAAATAAGCGCTTTTACGTTTATCACGTTATCTTAACACGCTATCAGGTAAAATCATTTTTAAATATGGTGAATATCAGACAATTTAGATTTTTATAATTTTACTAAAACAATATTAGTGTAACTTTCGATTTTTAGGGGCGCTTTAAAAAAATAATATAGACAAAGCATAAATGTTAACATAACTTTCGTAGACACCTAAAGAACCTATTACTTCCCGATGATTTCACAGCCTATACTTTATACTGTCTTACATAATATGCTATCGTATAGTAAATATGATAAGTGAATCCTGTACTTATTTCAATTTAAATGCGGTGCGCATTCGCCATTGACTAGACGATGAGCGTGTGTGGGGATCTTCCTGCACAGTGCCTTGCCTACCCATTAAGCCTCCCGGTGTTGTCCCTGCCCTTATGGGTGCGCATGGTAGGATTCACAATGCCATACCACCACTCAAGCGCCCGGGTTAGATATTGCCAGGGGGGCGGGTCTGAAAAGACAATCCCCCAGACCAACTGTGCACGCAGGCCTCGACGGCAGGGTCACTAGACGAGCATTGTTTCGCCTTCGCCTGCCATCTCTGGTCAATGCCCTAGATGAAGAGTGCGAAGTGATGAATGTTGCGTAGGACCTGCCTTATTATTTTTTAGCTTTTAAGTACGTTATCTACATCATCACTATCTTTCTTTTCAATAAAACCGTTTAACTTAAATAATTCCTATGTTTTACTGTTCGAAAACATTCCAATACAATTTTCCGAGTTCAGAGTCTCGGTATATGGATGAACAAGAGATTACAATACGGACGAGCAACTGATTACAATACGGTGTAAATACAGCAGTGTTGAGCAGTTAACCGATTGCACCGAGCAACTTTTAATTAGTGTACATTAAATATTAGCTATCAACGATCAGCAAACAAATGTGCGAGCGCCCATTAACGGAGCCAGTGTTCCGTGCCGCATACACGGGATAGATTACAAATTTTAGATGAAACTCGGCGAACGTTGCGAATGTGTTGTGACATAAGGAAATGAGCAAAACCGTCTTAGGTAGCTTCCTGCCGCCGTATTCATAGCTTTAGCAGCATATGAATATTCTAAGCAAACTGCAATAACAGTAATCAGCTTATCGAAGCGGGAGATATGAATTTTCACATTAAAGCGACGTCTTCGGAATCTCTTTGACAGATATTGTCTTTAACAGACAGTGTCAAATAGGATTAGAATTGTACTGAGTTCTTAATGGTTTATGCAGAAGAACATTAATTGGCGTAGCTTTTTGACGTGCAAAAGTGATTATGTAATAATCCGATTTGAACAAACTATATTGATTTTGATGGCTGTTTTTAGCCCGATTGTGAAATGATATTTTCACCACAAAGTTATGATAATTCTAAAATTGAACACGTAAAAAGATAAAATAATAATTTACAATAAAATTGCATTAATATAATAACCGCACTATTGCCACTAAAATGAATCGTTAGTTCGGTGCTTCGTACCAACCGAACTACTGCCACTAAAAAGTTGCATTAGTTTGGTGAACCGGACTAACAACTGAACTTCTGGCACTAGAGGATTTATCCGAACATATATTTCGCGAAATATTTGACCTCTTTTGGGGGTCAGGTATTGACGACAAACAATGTCAATTTCATGGACCTACAAAGAATACGGACGTAGTATTGCATTAAACAAATGTGAAGCATGCAAGGTCCTACAATTTCATTTGTTTATACACGACCTACACTCACACAGGTGCACCTGCACGCGTAGCACAAGGACCCCTAGATAAATATGTCTATCATGAACTGTCCGATTCTTGTGTATATTTAGAGGGTAGTGGAATAATCCACTGACTCAGTGTTGCATCCAGTTAAGTTAGTTAGCCGTTCACCCTCGCCATCGGCACACCTGCGCAGACGTTCTGCTGCCCAAGCTCAAGAAATACCGTTCCGTGAACGTTTCAAGTTATTATTGTTGAACCCTAATTAGTTACCTCGTTCGACAAGTGATTGCTGTGCTGTGCTTACAATCAAGGATTGCGGTGCCTGACACAAACGAGGAGGTGGTTGCTGCTGGCTGATGTGGCATCAGGTTAGTGGTGATTTCTTACTGCCCTCCTTATAGCACAGGAATCGATCTACTTATTACAAACAGCATTGTTCATCTTTTTCTCTTTTATACAGTCCATTATATGCTTATACCTTTTCACTATCTGAGCCGAAGTATCGCACATTTTTTGGTCCTTCGAGCCGGATAATTGACACGTAAATATATATGTAAATACATATTTTATACATTTATGTATATAAATACATGTTTTTATATACAAATCCTTATTTAAGCCTGTGAGCCGTGCTCATTTCATCGCTATACATCGTTACCTTTCAGAACGTATTTCATAAATATTTCTATACATATACATGTTTTTGTTCATTAAGTACATATTATTTACCTTATTTGTACCCCATAGTGTACAATTTAAATTATTTTCGTACTAAAATCAAACAACGTGGTATAGTATAAATTTTACGTAACTGTTCATTCGATAAACAAAATGGCGCCACCGAAGGAACCCGAGCATGCTATTGATTCTAAGCTACAATTGTTAATAAAACGAAAAGAAAGAATGTTTGAACAAATACAGCAAATTCACGATTGCATGAGAAATTTATCGGATAATACTGATAATCAAGCATTATTTCTTTTACGTGCATCCGAAATCGATTCCCTGCGAGTTTCATTTGAAAAAATTTTTTTTCAAATTTTCGATTACGAAAATGTTAGTTTTCCTGAAACATCTGGTAAAAGTCATATTTCTCAAGAACTAAATAGTTTCGATGAATTATATTTTCGTATAAAATTGTGCGTATCGAAACTTGAACCTATCTTACATGTGAATAAGGATGAAAATTCCACAACAAATAATCATTCGAGACCACGTCTGCCTAAATTGGAACTATTCACATTTGACGGTAACATTGAAAACTTTACCACATTTTACGAGACGTTCTGTTCATTGGTACATAATCAACCGCACATTCCTAAAATTGATAAATTCCATTATTTATTATCGTGCACAAGGGATTCGGCATTAAATATTGTTAAAAGCATCCCGATTACAGCAAACAATTATGATGTCGTTTGGCAAAGTTTGCTAGATCGATACCAAGATAATCGAATGTTAGTAAATAAATACTTGGATAAAATGTTAAACTTCTCCCCATTAACCAAAGAATCACCCCATTCATTAAAATCTTTTATAGAAACATTTGATCACTCATACAAGGCAATTCATTCATTAAAATTAGACGATTTAAGTGGATATGTCTTATGTCACATAGCACTTCGCGCGTTAGATCCGCATACTCGTAAACTTTTCGAACAAAGTCTCAATCAAAATTCAATCCCGTCATTTAATGATTTGATTTCATTTATTCAAAATCATGTCAAAGTTCTCGAGCACTCTTCTTCATTTACATACCATAAAAGTAATATTCAAAATAAAGAACTTAATAAAATACAGCGAAATAAATATGACAATCATAATAAAAATATAATAAATAATTTTACAAATAAAAACTTCAGGCATACAGCATCCGTGATGCAACATGCAAGACAAATATGCCTACATTGTGGTGAAAATCATATGATTTTCCGTTGTCAAAAATTTCGCAAATTAAATACTGAAAACCGCATTAATCGTGCTGATGCATTGAAATTATGTCGTAACTGTTTGAAACAAAACCATTCCGTGAATGATTGTGAACAGCGAATTTTGCTGTATGGTTTGTCAATCACGACATCATACATTATTGCATATTAACGTGAACGATGTTAGTGAGAGTGGGAAGCCCGCGCACTCGTCCGCGCCCGCTCGTGGTAATGCCGCTTCCTTATCAAGTTTCGCGCAATTGCACGCGTCTGACTTATCACTCGAACGTAATAATTGTGCTGCATTTTCGCAGAACTATACAGTTATTTTAGGGACAGCTGTTGTTCATGTTAAGGACCCATGGCGCGAAAAATTGCAAAAAGGCTGTTGGCGTTTTTGATATTGTACTTTAACGTTCGAGTTAACTGACCGGGAAAAAATAAATTTAAGTTCTGAAATTATGTGTTTACACAATCACCGTCACCATTTTTCAAATTAACATACCATTTCTTTAAAAAATAGCATCAATTTTACTTAAAATTTGGGTTACACCCATATACCGTTCGTGATTTTTAGCTTCATTAACTAACCCTATTGTATTTTACTTTAACAAATATATAGAACAAGGGTAAGCAAAACACTGACACCGTGGTATTTTTTTAAATTATCGTATATTGATTTTTATATGAAATTTTTAACATACATTTATCGATTTTCTTACAAATACTTGACTCGGGCGCGTCGAAATTCAGTGTGCAATCGAGACTCGAAGTGAGAGCACGTCGCTTTGAGCTCGCTCCCGGCCACGTAATTATTTGTGTATGTATACGACGCGAAGTCCACAGGAGAAGTTGATAACTAACAATTTTTTTTGTGGCTGCCGTACATCTGCCGTACGAAAAATCTTCCTAAATCTTTTTACAAGTTTTTATTTAGCTTACTCGTATGTATGTTCGCGTCTAATCTTGCGAGTTTAATTTGACCCACTTCCCGGTTTCCGATAAAGCTGAAATTTTGCATGCATATGTATACTCGTATATTATGACGACATGGAGCTGATCTGATGCTGGAGCTGAAGGGTGGCCATAGGAACTGCGCAATAAAACGACACAGCCCCATCGAATTTGACCTCGTTTGATTCGCATTGACGAGTACTTTGGTCCTATGTGCTAACCAGGGTCTGATGCTGCAACTGGAAGGTAGCCAAAAGAACTCAGCAATAAAACGACAGAACCCCATCGAGTTTGGGCTCCTTTGATTCGTATTGACGAGTTCTTTGGTCCTATATGGGAACCATGGGAACCAGGGTCTGATGCTGCAGCTGGAAGGAGGCCATAGGAACTCCGCAATAAAACGACACAGCCCCATCGAGTTTGGGCTCGTTTGATTCGTATTGACGAGTACTTTGGTCCTATATGGTAACCAGGGTCTGATGCTGGAATTGAGAGGTGGCCATAGGAACTCCGCAATAAAACGACACAGCCCCAACAAGTTTGGGCTCGTTTGATTCGTATTGACGAGTTCTTTGGTCCTATATGGGAACCAGAGTCTGATGCTGCAGCTGGAAGGAGGCCATAGGAACTCCGCAATAAAACGACACAGCCCCATCGAGTTTGGGCTCGTTTGATTCGTATTGACGAGTACTTTGGTCCTATATGGTAACCAGGGTCTGATGCTGCAGCTGGAAGGAGGCCATAGGAACTGCGCAATAAAACGACACAGCCCCATCGAGTTTGGGCTCGTTTGATTCGTATTGACGAGTACTTTGATCCTTTATGGTAACCAGGGTCTGATGCTGGAATTGAGAGGTGTCCATAGGAACTCCGCAATAAAACGACACAGCCCCATCGAGTTTGGGCTCGTTTGATTCGTATTGACGAGTTCTTTTGTCCTATATTGTAACCAGGGTCTGATGCTGGAGCTGGAAGGTGGCCATAGGATCTCCGCAATAAAACGACACAACCCCATCGAGTTTGGGCTCGTTTGATTCGTATTGACGAGAAATTTGTTCCTATATGGTAACCAGGGTCTGATGCTAAAGCTGGAAGGTAGCCAAAGGAACTCCGCAATAAAACGACAGAACCCCATCGAGTTTGGGCTCGTTTGATTCGTATTGACGAGTTCTTTGGTCCTATATGGTAACCATGGTCTGCTGCTGCAGCTGGAAGGAGGCCATAGGAGCTCCGCGAATAAACGACATAACCCTATCGAGTTGGGGCTCGTTTGATTCGTATTGACGAGTACTTTGGTCCTTTATGGTAACCAGGATCTGATTCTGCATATGGAAGGAGGCCATAGGAACTCCGCAATGAAACAACACAACCCCATCGAGTTTGGGCTCGTTTGATTCGTATTGACGAGTTCTTTGGTCCTATATGGTAACCAGGGTCTGATGCTGGAGCTGGAAGGTGGCTATAGGAACTCCGCAATAAAACGACACAACCCCATCGAGTTTGGGCTCATTTGATTCGCATTGACGAGTACTTTGGTCCTATGTGCTAACCAGGGTCTGATGCTGCAACTGGAAGGTAGCCAAAGGAACTCAGCAATAAAACGACAGAACCCCATCGAGTTTGGGCTCCTTTGATTCGTATTGACGAGTTCTTTGGTCCTATATGGGAACCAGGGTCTGATGCTGCAGCTGGAAGGAGGCCATAGGAACTCCGCAATAAAACGACACTGCCCCATCGAGTTTGGGCTCGTTTGATTCGTATTGACGAGTACTTTGGTCCTATATGGTAACCAGGGTCTGATGCTGCAGCTGGAAGGAGGCCATAGGAACTGCGCAATAAAACGACACAGCCCCATCGAGTTTGGGCTCGTTTGATTCGTATTGACGAGTACTTTGATCCTTTATGGTAACCAGGGTCTGATGCTGGAATTGAGAGGTGGTCATAGGAACTCCGCAATAAAACGACACAGCCCCATCAAGTTTGGGCTCGTTTGATTCGTATTGACGAGTTCTTTTGTCCTATATGGTAACCAGGGTCTGATGCTGGAACTGGAAGGTGGCCATAGGATCTCCGCAATAAAACGACACAACCCCATCGAGTTTGGGCTCGTTTGATTCGCATTGACGAGTACTTTGGCCCTATATAGTAACCAGGGTCTGATGCTGGAGCTGAAAGGTGGCCATAGGAATTCCACAATAAAACGACACAACCCCATCAAGTTTGGGCTCGTTTGATGTATCTTGATGAGTACTTTGATCCTAGCCTAGATAATATCCGTATGCAACCCCATCAATTTCTTTTGTGCGACCTTCCCCAATTTGGGTGACAAATGAAAGAGCTTGAATTGTAGAATATATCCTACTAATATTATAAAGAGCGTCGGTGGCGCAGTGGACTCGGCACTTGCCTTCCAATCGGGGGGTCGGGGTTCGAGACCCGCCATGTACCAATGTGTTTTTCGTTTCGAATTTCATATGTACATTTGTCTGACGCTCCTACGGTGAAGGAAAACATCGTGAGGCAACCTGCATACATCTGCGAAGAAATTCAATGATGTATGTGAAGTGGACCAATCCGCACTGGGCCAGCGTGGTTGACTAAGGCCTAATCACCCTAATATAGGGTAGGCTCGAGCCCCTCGGTAGGGACGTGTATGGGCTGGGATGATGATGATGATGATGAATATTATAAATGTGAAACTGTGGATGTTTGGATGTTTAGATGTTTGAATGTTTGTTACTCAATCACGCAAAAACGGCTGAACGGATTTGGATGAAATTTGGCGTGCATGTAGCCTTTGACATGGAAAAGAACACAGGCTACCTTTTATCCCTATTCCTTAAGTAGTTCCTGAGGGAAAATTGAAAATTGTTTACGAGCTAAGCCGCGGGCAGACAGCTTTGATGTATGCATGTTACCTATGCTATGGAAAAGGACATGTACTTTATATTTCTTAATAGCCTCTCAAATAGTTCCCGTGGGAAGATTAAAAATTGTTAACGAGCGAAGCTTTAGACCCAACAATTCTGAAGTCCACGCAGACGAAGTCGCGGGCAGAAGCTAGTTATATTATAAAAAATAATGAAATCCAAGATGGCCGCCGTCACAAATTTACAGATAATTTTATGTACAATCCCCACAATATGGGTATCAAATGAAAGTGCATGACTTGTAAAATCTCGTACAGTACACCATGAAAAAAACTAAAACCCAAGTTGGCCGCTATCACAAAAGATTTTTAAAAACAAGCTTTTATTTTAATGCCCTAAAAAGAGGAAAATAAACATTAATTTATTTTTTCATTACAAACTAGCGAATGGCTTCAATGCACTAAAAAGTGCGTTGAATACAAGAAAATATTCATTTCAATAAATATTGGTAATTCTAAGAAAAAATATTTGTTTTTATAAAATAGGTAAATCTTGCGACAAGCTTTTATATTTTATAAAAAATGTATCATGTAATAAATTTAAGTTTATTTTCGTCTTATTATTAAATAAAAGATTGTTTTTAAAAATCGTTTTACTATTATTTTATATTTTATCATTTTGTAATGGTGGTCATCTTGGGTTTTAGTTTTTTCATGGTGTTCTGTATTTAAAAAGACTCATTTATTACCCATATTGTGGGTATTGTACAAAAAAATAATCTGTCATTTTGTGACGTCGGCCATCTAGGATTTAATTGTTTTTCATAATATATTGTATTCTACAACTTATTCTGCAATTCAAGCTCTTTCATTTGACATGCATATTGGGGAAGGTCGTACAAAAAATTGACGGGGTTGCATACGGATATTATTTAGGACCAAAGTACTCATTAGGATGAATCACACGATTCACACCTGGTTACCATATAGGTAGGGTCAAAGTACTCGTCAACACGAATCAAACGAGCCCAAACTCGATGGGGCTATGTCGTTTTATTGAGGAGTTCCTATGGCCATCTTCCAGCTCCAAAATCAGACCCTGGTTATCAAATAGGATCAAAGTACTCATCAATAGGAATCAAACGAGCCCAAACTCGATGGGATTGTGTCGTTTTACTGCAGAGTTCCTATGGCCATCTTCCAGCTCCAGCATCAGACCCTGGTTACCATATAGGACCAAAGTGCTCGTCAATACGAATCAAACGAGCCCAAACTCGATGGGGCTGTGTCGTTTTATTGCGGAGTTCCTATCGCCTCCTTCCAGCAGCAGCATCAGACCCTGGTTACCATATTGGACCAAAGAACTCGTCAATACGAATCAAACGAGCCCAAACTCGGTGGGGTTGCGTTGTTTTATTGCGGAGTTCCTATGGCCTCCTTTCAGCTGCAGCATCTGACTCTGGTTACCATATAGGACCAAAGTACTCGTCAATACCAATCAAACGAGCCCAAACTCGATGGAGCTGTGTCGTTTTATTGCGGAGTTCCTATGGCCACCTCCCAATTCCAGCATCAAACCCTGGTTACCATAAAGGACCAAAGTGCTCTTCAATACGAATCAAATGAGCCCAAACTCGATGGGGTTACTTTGTTTTATTGCGGAGTTCCTATGGCCTCCTTCCAGCTGCAGCATCAGACCCTGGTTACTATATAGGACCAAAGTACTCGTCAATACGATTCAAACGAGTCCAAACTCGATGGGGTTGTGTCGTTTTATTGCGGAGTTCCTATGACCACCGTCCAGTTCCTTCATCAGATCAGCTCCATGTTATCATAGTATTGCATTGTCACGCGATATACATATGCATGCAAAATTTCAGCCCAATCGGAAACCGGGAAGTGGTCATATCTACATATATGTATACATACAATGCAAGCTAAATAAAAGCTTGTAAAATTAAAAGTTGATCATACACATGCCTGTATTTACTATAGTATAACACATTAATAAACAACTATTAACATTTTCCAAAATTAACATCTATCTACGGTATTTTGCTAGGCGGCCGCACCGATTGCTCGATCGAGTGCGTTTGTGTGCGTGAGCGACGCACACAAACGGAGACTAGAGATATTTACCTAAACTCGCTCGCGCTCGCGCGGATGGTGGGCCCTTAAGGATACGTTGGGTCAGTGTCAACCGTGTCGAGTGCTCATTGACTCGGGAGCTCAAACTAATTTTATTACCACAGATTGTGCTCAAAGATTAGGATTTTCTCCTCGTAAATGTTCATATAATATTTATGGTTTAGCAGGAGAGATTGTAAGGAACTATGGCATGACATCCTTCGTCGTTAAGCCACGACACTGTGACACACCCAACTTTAATATTGACGCTATAATTTTACATAAAATAACATCCGATTTACCTACATGCACAATTCCCGATAATGTTATGATTAACTATCGCAATCTCTTATTAGCTGATCCAAACTTTCATCAACCGTCACGTATTGACATAATTTTAGCAGGTGATGTATTTCCTCACATTTATGACGGTAATAAAATTATGTTCAGTTCTTCTATACCCACTGCACTCAGCAGTGTGTTCGGGTATATAATAAGCGGCAAACTCGAATTGCCCTCTAATAAAATAATAAATGATTCGAACGTGGTAGCGTCTACAACCTCATTGGTGTCGTACACTATTGAGCCCGACGACTTAGATAACACATTAAAGTCGTTTTGGGAAGTCGAATCATTGCCTTCGGAGGAAAGGTTTGACCCGCTTGAAGAGCTTGCTGAAAAAATGTACACCTCAAAATATTATCGTGATGATACCGGTCGATATATTTCACCACTCCTTTTAAAATCTAATAGTGAAGTTCTTGGCGATTCCTATGACATCGCATTGAAACGGTTGCTGCAAGTAGAACGCCGACTTGCTCGCACGCCTATTTTACAGCAAACTTACGTAGATTTTATGAAAGAGTACGAAGATTTAGGTCATATGGAACCTTACACAGGTACTGTGCCTTCTAAATATCTCATACCACACCATTACATTCTACGTCCTTCCAGTACCACAACGCCCTTGCGAGTAGTATTTAACGGTTCAGAAAAAACTACCTCTGGTACATCTTTAAACGATGTTCTTTTGACCGGCAAAAAATTACATTCGGATATCGTCAAAATTTTAACAAATTTTCGGTTGTACGACGTGTGTCTTACAGCTGACATATCAAAGATGTATCGTGCCGTATTGATTGATCCCTCTGAGCGACAATACCACCACATTCTATGGCGTGATTCACCTGATAAGCCAGTCCAAATCTACGAATTAAAGACAAACACGTATGGCCTTCTTAGTGCGCCCTTTATTGCTGTGCGTACGTTACAACAGCTTGCGCACGACGAACATCACAAGTACCCAGCTGCGTGTAACATTCTTCTTCAAGGCTTCTACGTAGATGATCTGCTCTGGTCTTGTTCATCATTAGAAGAAGCGTGCCTATTACAAGACGAACTCATGTCTCTTCTCAAGTGTGGCGGTTTCGAACTTAGGAAGTGGGCCAGTAACTGCCCTGACCTTTTAACGAGAATGTCATCAGAACAGGTTTCCGCTATTAATTTTCATGATGATTCAACATCATCTTCTATAAAAGTTTTGGGTTTGAATTGGCTTCCCACATTAGATAGTTTCTCATTTGTGTACCATCTCACTGATAATAGTTTTACAAAACGATCAGTACTAAAACTTCTTGCTAGTATATTTGACCCTATTGGATTTCTTACGCCATGTACATTTGTTGCTAAATGTATCATGCAAGACTTATGGAAAATAAGCCTAGGCTGGGATGAACCACTGCCTTTCGAATTTAGTAATAAATGGCAAAAGTTTTTAAATGAACTACCATTATTAGCTAATTTGCAAATTGATAGACATATTTTAATTTCAAAATTTACTCTTGTCCAGTTGATAGCATTCTGTGATGCGTCAAATTTCACTAATTTTGTTATCAAAATTAGTGAAATTCGTTTTAAATTTTTTAACTTGCCCAATTAATTCTATTATTGCACTTAGTGACTCAAGCATTGTTCTATCGTGGCTTCAAACTGCGCCTTACAAATTAAAAACATTTGTTGCTAACCGCGTTAGTCAAATTATATATATATTGTCCCACCAAACTGTTGGCGTCACGTAAATAGTAAAGATAATGCTGCGGATATTTGCTCGCGCGGTCAGCTTCCTAAACATTTTGTAGAGGAAGCCAAAACTTGGTGCGAAGGTCCAAGTTGGTTACTGGATTCGCCTGACGTGTGGCCCACTAGTACATTTTTTGTTAAAAATGAAAATACGGTTCGAGAGCTAAAACCTAATGTCGATTCATTTGTATTTTATTCTGATAATACTAAATATATTAACGATCTCGAACAAAATTTTAATAAAATCTCTAGTTTCCGTAAGCTTCAAAATGTAATTGCTTGGTGCCACCGATTTATAGATAATTTAAAACAAAAAAAATGTGATCGTAAGTTTGGCCCACTCTCTGTAACTGAAGTACGGCAGAGTCACGATACAATCATGCGCGTCATACAAACTAATTATTTTTCCTCCGAAATCGAAACATTATCTAAGACAAATTACGTGTCTTCTCTGCGTAAATTGAGTCCCTTTTTAGACCCTTCCGGATTTCTCAGGGTGGGGGGTAGACTTTCTCAATCATCGCTCGCCTATAAAATTAAACATCCACTGTTATTGCCTAGAAAATGTCACACAACATATTTATTAATTGACTTTTATCATCGACTGTACTTGCATGTTGGTCCTCGGGCATTGCAAGGAATTTTATGTAAACAATATTGGATTGTTAATGCTAGGAACGCTATTCGTTCTATATTGTCCAAATGTCGTGACTGTTTTAGACTGCGACCCTCAAGTGTGCAGCCTCATATGGGTAATCTACCTTCAAGTAGATTAGAGTCTAAGAAGGCCTTCAACCACGTTGGTTGTGATGTAGGCGGACCATTTTTTATTAAGGAAAGTTTGCGTCGTAACGCAAAAATTCACAAAGCATATCTTTGCCTATTTGTATGTTTCTCTACAAAAGGCGTCCATCTCGAGGTACTTAGTGACCTGACTTCAGACTGTTTCCTCGCAGCATTTGATCGGTTCGTGGCTCGACGGGGTTTGTGCTCGTGTCTTTACACCGATTGTGGCACCAATTTCGTTGCAGCAGCAAAACATTTGTAGTTGGTTCACGATTTTTTAAATAATCGTCAATGTCAAGATGAAATTTTGAAAGGTTTAACGTTTCGTCAAATAGAGTGGCGATTTAATGCTCCAAGTGCTCCAGCTATGGGTGGCCTTTGGGAGGCAGGCATTAAATCGGTCAAGCACCACTTATATCGAACAGTGGGAGAGAAATCCCTAACGTTCGAGGAATTAACAACATTATTTTATAAAATAGAGGCGATAATGAATTCGCGGCCGATTTGTCCACTGTCGAATGACCCTAGTGAGTTTGAGGTGTTAACTGTAGGGCACCTTCTGATAGGCACTAATCTCCTCTCTGTCCCTGAATATGATATGGATGACGTACCTTTGAACAGATTGTCCCGTTGGCAAACTATTCAAAAGATTTCACAATCCTTTTGGAAACGTTGGTCGGATGATTATCTGCATACTCTCCAACAGCGAGAGAAGTGGTTTACATCTCCGCCCAATGTCAAGGTTGGGGATTTAGTTGTAATAAAATCTAATATGACTCGATCTTTACTATGGCCGCTCGGGAGAATAGAATATGTTCACCCAGGTGTTGATAACATTGTTCGCGTTGTTACGGTGCGCACAAAAAACGGTGTTTTTAAAAGACCCGTGAATAAAATCTGCCCTTTACCGTATGCTAATTAAATACCTTTTTTTGTTTTATGCTTGTTTATTTTAAGAATTCCAAATTATATTTAATTTACTTACTAATTAAGTTACGCGTAGTTTTACTTTAGTATGAAAAATATTCTTAGAGTAAAATTTCCTTTAGTTCATTGTATGAACAATATCCAAAAAAAAAATAGCAACACATTAATTTACTATACACTTTCCCTACACATTAAATACACATATACTGGAAATCATTAACATGATTTCGGTGGGGGGTATGTCCGATTCTTGTGTATATTTGGAGGGTAGTGGAATAATCCACTGACTCAGTGTTGCATCCAGTTAAGTTAGTTAGCCGTTCACCCTCGCCATCGGCACACCTGCGCAGACGTTCTGCTGCCCAAGCTCAAGAAATACCGTTCCGTGAACGTTTCAAGTTATTATTGTTGAACCCTAATTAGTTACCTCGTTCGACAAGTGATTACTGTGCTGTGCTTACAATCAAGGATTGCGGTGCCTGACACAAACGAGGAGGTGGTTGCTGCTGGCTGATGTAGCATCAGGTTAGTGGTGACTTCTTACTGCCCTCCTTATAGCACAGGAATCGATCTACTTATTACAAACAGCATTGTTCATCTTTTTCTCTTTTATACAGTCCATTATATGCTTATACCTTTTCACTATCTGAGCCGAAGTATCGCACATGAACTGTCACTTTCTCGTCACCAAACAATAGCTATCTCATTCGCTACTGTCAAAAGTGACATTTCGGTGTAGAGAAATAGTCCGAGAAAATACTCTCGCAATCCTTGTGCTACGCGTGCAGGTAAGACAAACAGCCGTCACTTCTCGACGAGCAGGCGACGCGCAGACATACAATGTGCTGTCATTTGCATGCTTCACTCTCAGAACAATAACTAAATTATTAGTTAGCATTAGTTGCTTTAGTTATTCTTCTGAGGCTTCACTCTTGATTCAACAACGTTCCGTCCGTCTTTTATCAATTTATACATTACTAGCGGCCCGCCCCGGCCTCATACGGGTATACTAAAATCCTTCTGAAAATACAAAAATTTATAAAACCGTAGACTTGGAATAACATGAATGTCAATCTGTCAAATACGACACATTATATATGGAAATTTTTAAATTTATAATTTTTGCTATTTAGTTTTATTTTCTTTTCTATCATTTTCTTTAATGCAAACCTAGTCCTGACAATAACGAACAGAACAAAATAAGAATTAACTTATTTGGTGTAGTCGTTTTAAAGTTATGCGCGTACATACATTTCGAAGACTCATTTTTATTTATATAGATATATTTATGCATAATACACAGAAAGAGATATACTTAGACACGAATCACTACTGAAAATAATTAAAATCTAAACTTTTCCGTCCACTTATTTTTGTCCATATCAACTATCAAAAATATTTATTTATTTATTTCGCACTTTATTGCACAATAAAGCAGTCCTTTTATATTACTTTCTTTATGTTACTTCTAAATTTGGCGGGGGGTCCAAAATAACGCTCTATTTAACAAACTGTACCCGCGAATAAAGTTTCGCTTTAACTAAGCTCAGCACTGTAGTTTCCTCATTCTTGGATGGAGTTTTCTCAGCTTCATATGGGAATTTTGAAAATACTTCCTTGGTCTAGCCTAGATAACCCAACGAACCATTGTACCAAATTTCATATTTCTACCTCTAGTAGTTTAAGTTTAGACAACTTCAATCCTAATTTAATCCCCAGCCATCTCTTAATTAGTTCAGTCCCTTGATGTAAGCTTCCGGCAAAAAGGATTCCTTGGAAACGCCAATATTAAATCTTTACTTTTTGGACCATTACATCAAGATTGCCGAATTTAAATGGTGAAAAGGAAATAGATTCTTTACGCGTCCATTAGCAGTATTTGAAAGGTAGATCTGGAGTCAGGATGGCTGTTAAACTTTGAGGCTCATCTAAAAGTTTCGTGAAGTTGGTAAAGGGTGAAATTTAAGGTAAGAACTTAGGGTCGGCGGCGCCTCAAATACGTCACGCTTGCTGTACCGTGACGGTTCCAAATCGTCTCAAAATTGAGTTTGAGTTTCGACGGGAAAACAAATATGGTCAGAAAATGGCTTCAACCAATGAGGCGTTTCGGTATAGTTCGTGTTTACGGCTAACTTCACATTACTGCTTTTGTAAAGTACCAAGTTAGGGAAAACGCCTTATGATTCCAATTTCGTGAGAAGATGGGATCTGATATTATTAGTCGCCTTTGTACTTAAAATAATATAATGAAAAATATTGATATTTACAATTTGATCGTAAGGATGAAGTTAGTAATGTAACTGTTAATGCATTTTAAGTTGAATTGAACCAAATTGTTATTATAGAATAAGAATTACAATGAAACGTGAACTAAATTTCAGAGATTTCACATGGCTATTTGGGGTATAAAACAAAAAAATATTGTAAGATACCTACACCTAAGTGACTAACTAAATTATATGAACTTTATATCTCTTAGTTGTCACAATTATTGTATAAGATTAATATAATATGCGAAATTAGCTGATAATACCAACCAAGTTAAACAAATATCGGAGAAATAGCCTTATATATAATATTATATATTTATGCCTGTTTCCATACACTTCATAACCTATTATACATTTGCTTTGTTATTTTCACTAGAATCGTTTCAAAAAGCGGTGAGTAATTGAGTATATTTACACTTAGTTTACTTTTGCCGCGTTACGCTTTTCTTTTAAAAAAATATCCCGTCAATTTTATTATATTAAAGCTCTTGAGAACACGCGCATTTCGTACCATGTTAATGATTTTTTTGTCATCATCCTAACCATTTCAGCCAATTACCGTCCACTGCTAAGCGCCAACCATTCCGGTCTTGGGCAGCCCGCATCCTCTCTGCCTCCAGCCTCTACCACATCAGACCCCTCTACCAGCTCCTCAAATGTGAATGTTTATTTTTTGGATTCCGTGCCTCAAAAGGAAAAACATAACTCTTATAGGATGACTTGGTTATTCGCCGGTCTGTAAGTCCGTCTGTCTGTCAAGACCCCTTTTCTCGGAAGCACGTGGAGGTATCAAACTGAAAATTATATCAAATACTCGGGTCTATGGTGGCCTACAGCTGTAAAAAAATTGTTAGTCAACACGATCAAAAGATAATGACCGTTTATGTCGCGTATTTTCGTGAAAAAAAAGGAATCATTTATTAATTAGATAAGGCTTACTAACTAAATACATATAGGCAAGTTACTTAAACAGTATTTTAAAATCTTATATGCATTTAAGTTATAGGTGTGCACAGCATTGTTATACACACAATATGCTATGTGTTACAAAAAAAAATATACCTACACATTTAAAAAAACAATTTAAAAAAAAATCGACATAACACTTCCAAATAGCCTTTTTAAAAGTAAGCCTTTTTTTACAAATAACATGTAATGCATTGTTACTTTGATACAATTAATTAAAGTTTCTCAACATTGTATAAACAGGGAGTGACTGACTACCATAATTATTCTTGCTAAAATCTATTGAAAATGGCCTCATACATCATGAAAGGACATGTCGAAAATCGCCCCATGACCAACAAAGATTTGATTTACGTCATAATTATTTATATGCATATTTTATAACAAACACTCATTACAAATTTATATGTATTCGACGGACAAATCAAAAATATTTGAAAGTACTTTCAGAAACATAACCAAATGAAGTAAAATAAACGAATGGTTATTGTTACCTTTCCTTGATTGAATGGAATTGAGTCGATTTTATGTAGATATTTTTTTATTTGTATAAATTATGTTTTTCATAACTTCGTTCAGAATTTACAACGTAATACACGTCAATTCGCGCGCTGCCGTTTGTTAGTTTGTTGTGTTTTTGACTTGCTTTATAGTTTAGATATTTCTTGTTCTTTACAACGTGGCTATAATAAGGTTCTTTAATTGATTGCAATAATTATTATTTTAATAATTGTATAGGTAGGGACTATGTGTGTTGCTCTAACTAAATAAAGTGTTATTTCAACTAACCTCAAAATTTGATTCATTTTGATATAATTCGATTTAGAAGCATGTACGTATAGTAATTAATGTGGACGTACAGTATTTACTAATGTCAAATTATACGAAAAGCATTTTTTTCACTGCTGTATATATTGGGGCGAACAATATATGGACGAAGAGCAATGTCCTTTGGCAAGAAGCAAGGTGTTATAGCACATATTAAGGAAAAATCTGAAAACCGTAAATATGTACTTAAAGACCCTATAGGTACTCATAATCTTCGACATCGGACACCTGAATCTCGAGTTACCTCTCCATAGCATAGCTCTTCATTTATATATCTTTATATTATATACAATACTTTTATTTTATAACTTTAATTTTGTTAGTAACTCTATCTTCATATTTTTACATGACTACGGAGAGCACCGCCACTAATTCTCTGTTAATCTTGACCGGTAGATAATGCCATATGGCATTAAGTCCGGCACTTATACGTACTTTTTTAAATAAATAAATAAAGGTACATAGTTAGGAACCTATAGAAGTATGCACGGATCTCTCGGTGAGCGTTTTAAACTCGCACTTACTCGTAGTTTTTTTATTGGTTCACGAGGCTCTCGACTTGACTAGGGTGGCTTACGTTGAAACTGTCACGAGTCATTAACATCGCCTATGATAGATAGGAAATAATGTCCCTGATTACGGGCTCCGATCGCTAGCTCGTTAAAGAGCTTCATAATTTATGAGCCATAACGGTGCAGATAGGGTGAAAATAACTGAAAATTCTACGTAAGTTCCATCATAAAATAGCTGCTTATATAAGCGAACTTCCGATTAAGTTATAGGAGATCCTGATTATATTGAAAATATAAAAGCAAAGTTAGGTTAGTTAGTTGTGTGTAATTCGAGACGAATTTCGGCGGATGTGCATATACAAATAACAAGCTTAAAGCTTGTTTTCTGGACTCCATGAAAATCCAATATTTACTAGAGTTGAGCAAATGCTTATGGGAACTTAACGGGAGAGACCTATTCAATATGCAAAGTAAAAGATCACACAATCCTGGAACTATTCGGAGATTTTAAGATTTTGGAATTGTAAGCTTAAATATAAAGGTGAGGCGAACGGAATCAGTGCAAACTTGTACATGCAGATATGATTATAATTTACCGGATAGGGACTCTGTACCAGGGTCATCCGCTTGGGTACCTCCGTCTTACCTATTTCTGCTGTAAAGCAGCAGTGCTTGCATTGCTGTGTTCCGGTTTGAAGGGTAAGATATTGCAGTGAAATTACTGGGTACTTAAGTCACAAGTTGGCAACGTACGCTGTAGTTCTTGTGGGGGTTGCAGTTTCTGCTGCGAATCTCACAGGAACCACATGTATTATAGGTGACTGTTACCACTTACCATCAGGTGGGCAGTTTGCTTGTTTGCCAACTTAATTGCAATAAAAAAGTCTCGCAATTTCCGAACAAGTATAGATACAACTTTTATTTTTCTTTTTCTTATATTTGCATACTTGTGTTTGACATCAATAAGTTTCTATAAAAGTCTATATTGAATAAAAAAAATTCTGAGTTTAAGATTAGACTCTCGTTGGTAATAAGTAAACTCAAATTAAACAGTGTTTTATTCAAAACTTGAGATTCTCGGCAATAGTTGTTTGTATAACGATCGATTGCCACTCATCCAAGAAGTGAAGTTTTAGATTGAATTGGAAATGTTTAATTAATTAAGATATAAACCCAGTACATTGAGCGTTCATAAATTAGATTAAAGTCAGAAATCATTAAGTGATGATCAGTGAATTTTATTTCGAATGAATTCGATTAAAAGTTAACGATGCAGTAAATTTTATTTCGAGTGATTAAATTATTGAAAATATGCACAGCTCCCCTATTTTTTTTATTTATTGTACAGTCGAGGTCAAAGACATATTTACAATTGAGAGTTCCAAAAATATCTTTACACACTATGACAAATGCTTGCTTACAATGCATGTGACAGTTTCATCTTTTCACAGAATGCTCATAGAATTTTCATAGAAAGAAAAGCTGTAAACTTAACTTTGGAGCATTCAGTGAAAAGATGAAACTGTCACATGCATTGTAAGCAAGTATTTGTCATAGTGTGTGTAAACTTATTTAAATGTAAAGATATTTTTGGAATTCTCGATTGAAAATATATCTTTGACCTCGACTGTACACAATAATACACAGATAACACAGCACAAACAACATACATATTTGCACAAAATGGTTTGGCTTATATCTTGCGAAATCTCTTCTCTTCTTCTCTCGCCAACCTTCAATAGGATGTGTGTACAAAATTAAATACGCGATGTGTACACAAAATTAAATATTCTAACACATAAAACTAAAAGTATACAAAAAATATATATGTATATACCGAGTGTAAGTAAGTGACCTATCTACACTATCAGCAGAGGAAAATTTAATATTATTTATTTTTTCCCAGCTAAAGTCACATATTGTGCCTGATATTTGTTGTTTTATCAATATTCAATCCCAGCTTATATGTATGTCTCTTCGGAGCTAAACGACGACAATGTTACCATCCAAAACAAAAAAAAATGATATCTGATTCCCCCGAGATTTGTTTTATAGCATTCTTTATTTGCATAGTTTGATCTTCAAACAATAGAAATACTTATGCTGCGAAAATATTCAGTCCGAATGCCGCGGACCTTCATAAATCGCAGAAGAACCTGCTAAACATTCTGAGGGCGGTCTGTTTATCAAAAGAATAACACACCCTTTGAGTTTATCGAATCAGTTGGGGCAAAGAGACCTTTAAGTTAATCTTGCCAAATCGCCTCTGAACAGACCACTGGGCACCTAAAATGACGCAATTCGTGACGGAAGGAATCATGCAGAAGTCACACGTATCTATATCCAAAAAAATTTAATGTTTGGCAAGATGACGATTATTTTTATTTGTATATAGTTGTAAAATACGAACTACCAATATTTTGACAGTTTTTTGTGTTCCATAGAGTATTTATAAGTTAATATACAAAACATATAGCAAAACTTCCGGCAAAGGTGTCAGTAATTGGAACTAACTATGCAGGCCAATATTGCACCCGGCCGCCACGTGATGTCCTGCGGTGTCCCACAGGGATCCGACGGACCCCTCTCCTTTGGAACGTGGGCACGGTAAATAGTATATACAGTAGAATGACTTCCATAAAAACGGTCGAAACACGCGCTATGCCTACGCGCCTCGATCTGGATCGCACTTGGATCGCATAGCTACAAGGGCTGTTACAAATGCAGTTCGCCGACGGTCGGTAAGCGAGCAGCCCTATCGCGGGCCACGCACCAAGCGATGCTGAGCGGCCGCAGGTATAAAATTTCAAAGAGGGGACGAGTTCACTTACTGTATATACTGTGACGTGGGATACAATAACGTTCTCCGTGGCGCCCTCCCCCACCGGGTGAAGTTGTTCTGTTATGCAGACGACACGCTCGTGACCATCCGGGGGAGGGAATTAGACGAGTTGTTGCGGCTGGTACCGTGTCCCACACGGCGGCCTGCCTTATTGCAGGGACTCCCCCATGGGAGCTCGCAGCTCACGTTCTCGCAGCGGCTTATCGGGATGGTGACCGGCGTTTGGCGCTGAGAGAGAGGGCCTCCGCCTTGGAGGAGGCCACAGTGGAAGCGTTTCGCTTGTGGTTTGAGGAGCTCGAGGAGCTAACGGGTTCGGCCTCGGTCTCACTCTGTCTAGGACCGTCGAGGCCATGCACCCGTTCCTCACCACATGGGCGAACCAGCGCCACGGGTCGCTCTCGTAACACTTGATGCAGATCCTCAGCGGCCATGGATGCTTTGGCCGCTATCTGCACCGCATCGGACGAGAAGCAACCCCCGAATGCCACCACTGTGGCGCCGAAGAGGACACCGCGCAGCACACCTTAGCGATGTGCCCCGCCTTCTCCTCGGAGCGCTGTGAGTTATTCGGCATCATTGACGATGACCTCTCCCTCCAGAATGTGGTCTCTGCCATGCTGGAGGGAGAGAGGAAGTATGACGCGGTAAACTCCTTCTGCGTGGTCCACGCAGAAGGACCATCCATCAGGACCATCACGTCCACGCAGCGTGGACGTGATGGCGCAGAAGGAGTCGGCGAAGAGGGCCAGGGAGGAGGATCCTACGGCCGATCCATGCCGCCGTAGAAGGACGGGGCGGAGGAGGCGGAATTGCGCCCGCCTTCTTCCTCCTGACGGCAACCAGCTGGGCCCTGGGCTGGAAAGCCCGGGCCCTGCATTGCATCAGTTGCCGCCAGTCACTGATGCCCTGGATGCCCCGGGGAACCACCGGCCTCCCCCTTTTGGGGGTGAGAGGGGCTCGCCCTAGGCGATCAGACGCCGACGACGTCGTGGATGTGTTCATCCGAGTTCCCATGACCTTGTCAGGCAGCGACGCGTCCCCTCTCGGCGTGTCCTCTTCTGTTGAGGAGAACACGGCGATGATGGACGTGCTCACGCCAAGGCGTGTTTGACTTCTGTACGTAGTACTATTATCTATTCTCTGCTGATGGCAAATCAATAAGCACGCGCAAGAAAGTTGCTATACACTGTAAGTATGCATTTAATCCCAAGAGCGCGGCAGCCCCGCTGCATTTGCGCTCTCAGAGTGGGCGGAACGGTAGGTACTTATCTTGTACCTAAATGCGAATTGACGGAGGCTCGCTCGCGCACCGAGAGTTCCGTACAAGTTTATCTAAGTTACTATGTACATATTAACGGTTTTCGGATAGCACATGTTTTTCCCAAACATGTGCTAAAAGACCTTGCTTCGTGCCAAATTTCATGATTCTATGACAACGTTAAGTACCCTATAGGTTTTGATTCCCTTGTGAAATCGCAACATTTACGAAAGTGTGCGACATAAATGGTCATTCTAAATCAAATCAAATCAATTTATTGCATACTAAGTGTTTTTTTTTTATAAATAGATGGTATACAAAACAAACAAGTAGGTACTTAAATACCGTTACCGTTAGGTGTTGCAAGAACTGTCAATAAGGTATTTTATAGAGTATACATTTGTCACCAATTAATTATACACAATCAAGTATTCTTTTGGTCTTGTTGACTTACAAGTGTTATTTTTCACAGCTTTCTTCTTTTTCAGTCTACAGTGATTTTTATTTAATAGAATTCTACGCGATTCCTTTAGTTAGATGGTGAACATCTCTTTAACAAATGTTACCGTAAAATGACATAAAAGGAAATCTAATCCGAGGCCTGGAATGAAGTAGATCGTAAACAATGTTTTATTTACCGCGAAATATAATGAAAAACATGAAATAATATACATTACACAGAATCCGTCCTCGATTTGATTGACAAACGGACTGCAGAAATTGAATTGCCTTGTCTTATAACGATCTCTATTCAAACGTATCTGTCCATAATTAAGGTATGCTTACAAAACAATACGGTTAATTTTATTTGTTTACTTAGCTAACCAATGAATAATCTTTGGATTACAAATTCATGTTATTTTGATTTTGGATATTCTCCAGAGGGCACTCAGTATCAGTAGGTACCAGTAGTCGTAGGTACGCGAGTAGACGACTCTGGTACTGAGTATATCTTACGTACGTATATCTCGTCGTTAATTTCTCCAAAAAAACTACAACTTAATGTTATTGTTTGATTGATGTGTTTACAATGATATGAATGTTCCTAATTATTTACAAATAAACAAAATTTTACCGGTACAATTTTGCCCATAGGTAAAATTAAAATTTTACACATGAGCAAAATTGTACCGGGGTTCTAGACCGCCATATACCAATGTGTTTTTCGATTTCATATGTACTACATTTTATCCGACGCTCCTACGGTGAAGGAAAACATCGTGGGGCTACCTGCATACATCTGCAAAGGAGTTCAAAGGTGTATGTGAAGTCGACCAATCCGCACTGGGCCAGCGGCGGCGTGGTTGACTAAGGCCCAAACACCCTACCTTAGGGTAGTCTCGAGCCCCTCGGTGGGGACGTATATGAGCTGTGATGATGATCTCTACGCGTTCCCGAAGAGAAGGCTCTTGACAGACAGAAAAGCAGACAAGGAAGTGATCCTATAAGAGTGTCGCTTTTTTTTGAGGTACGGAACTCTAAAACTACCTACTAAAGTGAAGCGATCAAAAGTTAAGAGGTGGGGGACTCCCTATGTCACAACGTGCTACAATAAGTAGGTATAAATTTTCGGGCGTCCTTTCAAATCAATGCATCTTCGTAAATTTTTTACTATGTGTCATATAATATGTTTTACTACATATTTTTTTTCGTGAATATTTCCGATATTTTAATAGTTATACTGCTATATCTGTGCCCGTGAATTACGTTTCGCCGTAATAAAGGTCAACGCTCAAAAATTTCTGGAGAGCGCCACCCTTATCACCTAGGGGTATAAAAATAGCCTACGACCTATACTCAGAATTACTAAAGATACACAAAAAATGTCAAGCCCTTTTGACGAAGTTTGATAAGAAACACTGTGACACAAGATTTTATAGTTATACTAGCTGTGCCCGCGAACTACGTTTCGCCATAATCAATTTTTAAAAAAACATTCTTGTCACTTAGAGGTATATCTAAAAAATAGTTTGCGACCTATTCTCAGACTTACCGAATATACTCAAAAATTTTCATAAAAATCGGTCAAGCCGTTTCGGAGGAATTTGGTTACAAACACAATAACCCGAGAATTTTATATATTGAGATGAGATTAGATCTAATAGACAAATTGAACAAATTAAAGATCAATAAAATTCAATCCAGCCGTTCTTAAGTAGTACATGGTGTAAGTAACCCGACTTTATTTATCTGTAGATTTATCAGTTTGTTTTATTTTAATTAATTTAAAACTTCTCGCCTCCCCAGAGTTGCGATGCGGATCATTCCCTTCAAACTCGTTTCGACGATACGCATCAATTATATTTAGCCTGATTAAGCCTTGGCCGGGGAAAATTAAACGTTTTGTTTGTTCTGCGTGAAATTTCTACAATTCTGGGTGAACTATAAATTCAACGGTTCCCGAGGGAATGACGTCGAGAAACATACTACAATTTCGTTCTACACTACTTTGCATTTAAGGTTAACACTGCTAACTTTCAAAATTATGTTGGACGAATTTCTTATTGCCTACTAATATCAAGCCACCGTCACTACGCGCTTAGGTACAAGATAAGTAAGTACCTACCGTTCCGCGCACACGTGGCTTGCTGACGATTCGGACAAGATATATTCGGACAAAGTGTCCGAATTGACACATTTTCATTTCAATATTTTTTTTACTGACGATTCGGACACCAAGAAAAAACCTGTTTTGTACAGTCAGACAAAAAACTTCCAACGAAACCTTAATTGTAGAAATCCTTCCTCCGCTCCGCGCTCTTGGGATTAATGCAAACTCACAGTAGGCGCGTTCCATTTGAGCGCAGATTCGCCGCATATTTAAAATTTTGAGCATCATCGCGTTTGTCGGGGATTTTAACCCATCAGGTATAATTGTAATTTGAAATTTAATGAAACTTCAATGTGCTTGCTTAGACACGTTAGCCTTTAATGAGATTACAACGACGACAAAACATACGTGGTCACAGTCGCGAGTTAATAATAAAAAATACTGGCAGTGCTGTACTAATAAAAATTATGCGCAGTCGCGTTGCTGTTATGACACACCACGAACTTGCCGTGCAATTAATGATTGCACGTTGATATGCTTCTTCGTCTCCAACAGCGTTCCATTAGCTTTTGACGCTAGCAGAGCTAGCGTCGTATGTTAACGCATTGCGTTCCACTTAAACAATATCTTGTTTTTTAGGTTAGGTTCCCTTCGTGAAAAATAGCGCGGTTAAAAATGTTAACATTTCTTAGAAGAAACGCAAAACATGGTTAACATTTGATGTTAGCGTGACAAAATGGTGACACTTAAATGGAAAACGGGGTATGTATAGCAATGTTTCGCCCACTTTCTTGGGCACGCTTGGTTATGTACTATCAGCAACCAACCCTATCGCTCAAACTCGTAGCGACGTGAGGCTTCAGAATTACTAATAACGAAGTGATTTAGGTTGTATACATAAAATTTTGTTATTTAAAATGCTGTTTCTGTTACGTTTTCACGCCTAACCTACTGAACCAATGTTGATGAAATTTGGCGTAGAAATAGCTTATGCCCTGAGGAGGACGACGGCTACGTTTTATCTCAATTTTAATGAGTTCCATTGGGAACAATCGATATAGCAGAAATCGCAATACAACTCAATTCCACGCACGAACTCACCAGCAAATATTCACGTGCCCTTATCTGTCACGGCTTAATGTCATAGACACTCTCTTTTTAAAGTCTAGTTAATATTATGGTCGAGTTATCACTCGTCAGATTCCCTAATTAGCAAGTTTCTCTAACTAGTCAATTTCACTAAATTCGTCAACATGCCGCAGTTGCCTTTCTTGTCTGTTTCTTTAACTTGTCCGTTTATGTAAATCATCAGTCCAGTAAAGACATGTTAATATTGTTATAATCGATACACAGATATAGAAACGGTTTGTTTTATTAAAAGCACAGCAGCAACTAAGAAAATGTAAATTAAAAATTAAAAAAAGGAAGATCGTCTATAAGTTATGAGTATGTCCGTTTTTATAATGGTCCACACTTTCTTCTTATTATGACTCGAATGGAGCTAAAAATCGGGGGTAATTGTCTAAGAAAAAGTCTATCACGATCGCCTTTAATGTGACAGCCATTGCGCGGTCAACACAAGACTCTACGATGACTTCCTTTTATAAAGCAGTAATGGATTCACTGCGGTTGTCAAATTATAAGCGATCGCGATAGATTTTGAGTTACACAATCAAGGAGGGGTTCCTTATGGAAGTACGGTAGGTAGATGGGCATTTTAGTACCATGTCACACCAACTATTACTTTTATTTAGTATGGTAACACCTTATTCTGCCGTGTCAGGCCAATATCATGCAACTCACGTGGTCGTTATTTGAGAAAGTGGAGCGTAAAGATTTTAAGCAATTTTTCATCATATGTCATAAAATTAACACGTATTTTGTTAACAAGTATTTCAAAAATATTAGTACGAATAAGTTTTAATTAACTGTGTTGATTTTTTGCATATCTTTATTAAGTAATATTATATTCAAGTTAAAGGATTTACGCGTAACCACTTTTCAAACAATTTTCTATACTAACGTGGTTACGCGACGTCTTGCAACTTAACTTGCATGGATTTTGTTAGCCACTCGTAACATTAAATAAATGTAACATCTCTTGTAACTATAGGATATGATTAGTTATGATTGAGTATGCGTATTTTAATTATGTTAGCGTAATTATTTGGAAATATTAAAATTTAACCGTGGATAGTAGAAAAGAAAAACAGTAGTAATTATTATTTTATAATTATGTATTTGTATTTCCATATCAAATAAAAGCAACACGATTTTTGCTTACCGAAATATAAAAAAAAATATTATCACATTTTTTTTAAATCAATCAATAAAATAAAACAAACTTAGTTATTGAATAAAATAAAGTATTTTTTTTATATTGAAACTAAAAAAAACTAATAATCCCTGTAGTTCAACAACAATAACATTTATACATAAGTACTACAACTGGGATAGGGAGGATGCAAGATGGCGCTGCAAAGAAAACATTGCGCTCGTGCATAAACAACATTTAAAAATATAAATAAGTGCAATTTCAATCAAAATTTGTCAAAAACTTGTAAAACACATAAATACTTATCAGTGATATTATTGTCATTACTGATCCGGCAGTTTTATTCGAAAGAATTAACAAGAAGAAAGTGATAGTGAAACTACGATAACAACAAGAACAGAGTGCAGTGTATCCGCTAAATACTATTTTCAATTAGTAGTGAACCAACAAATAACACTTAAGAATAATAATAAAGTGATAATTTTAAAGTGAAAAAGCCTAATTAGTGAATATTATTTTTTTTTTCTTTTAACTCGACGGTATAACATTAAAAACAGTGAAGAGCTCCTCAACATTATTAAATAAATGAAGTCGTTAATTCGGTACACTAATTTCACCACAAAAGCAATCGCAAGCGTGGCGTAATAGTTCTGCAGACGGAATTGAAACTGAATAGCATACTAGAGGGCAACGGAACGATCCTTGGTCGTGTACACTCTTTTTGTTCAGATTTTTTTTTTGTGGGAATTATTTTTGTCTTTTCTTATCAACTTATTTTTTTCTCACATAATTATACGTAGGCTATATACTTACGAAATAAATTAATAAAAAGAAAATGGATTCCGAGTATGTAACATTTCGTATGCCAAGAAGATCAACATCACTATGCGATCTTACCGATTCTAATTCTTCATTGTTTGATGCTACTATGACAAGCTTACCTAGAATTTCGCTAAATGAGACACAGAATATAGCAGAATTGAATGAAACAATAAAAAAACTTACTTGCGAACTCCAAAGTGCTCACCAAGAAATAGATAATCTAAACATTGAAACTAATCGTTTAAAAGGTGATTTAGATAAATGTTATAAAACAATAGAGACATACAAACGGGTGCAACTACACACACCTAAAATAAAAACTACTACTCCAGCTGCTAACCTTAAGAATAAAGCCAAAAGAAGAAGTATTATGACCCCCCTGACACAAAATACAATACAAATTGACTTTGAATGTGCGACAAACGCGACAAAAAATCCTAATGAATTGGAGACTGGAAGTGACACAACCATTGAACATTTATCGAATACTAAACCTAAACAAAAAACGCCACAAAAGTCTGCTCTGTCCGATAATCAGCTCTGTCGCGAAAGTGTTAGTCACAAGGATATAATCATATCGCAAAAAAATATAATAAAGAATGTTTACCACGCCAAAAAGAAGAAAATTGTTATTTTAGCAGACGAGCGAGGACGAAATATTAGAAACATACTACAAAATCTTGTAGGCTCCAATTATGTAGTATCCTGCTTCTGGAAACCAAATGCCAGACTTCTTGAAGTATTAAATTGGAATCAAGATATTTTTAAAGAGCTAACTAAGGACGACATTGTTGTCATCTTGGGTGGTATTAACGACCGCAACCCTTTCGAATTTAAAAACTGTGTAATTGATCTGTGTAAATCACTGAAACATACTAATGTCGTAATACCTGAAATTCCTTATAATAATTATTTAAGAGTGCGAAAATTAAACTATGAGCTGCGATTTGTATGTATTAAGTTCCAAAATACAACCTACATCGACATGGACTATTGTACGTATCTTCCAAGCCATACATATTTTACCTTGTGCTTGTGTCGTACACTGTTGCGAGAGGTCATAAGTATTGATTACAAAAATACTATTAATGTGTACAAATCATATACCAATATACAAAAGATAAATAAGAGCACACAAACAGATCATACACAAACAATCGTTGTTGATGATTCTTCAGTGTTACCTGTTTTGCACACACCTGAAACGACTGATACTTTTTTTCGAGTACAACAATATTAATATTATACACCAAAATATTAACGGACTGATTAATAAAATGGACCTGTTATTAGTAAACTTAGATTTATTGACTGACAAAAAATTATACGTTGACGTTCTCTGTATCACTGAGCATAATATGACTCACAATGACGTTTCAGTCTTAAAGATGCCAAATTTTTCTCTAGCCACATCATACACTAGGAAAACTAGACGCGGAGGATCTTGTATACTTGTCCGTGATAGCCATCAATACAGGGAAATTTCTGAGCTAGCCAGATTTAGTATTCCAAATATTTTTGAATGCTGCGCAATCGAACTTCTAGATTATAATTTAATAGTCGTTTGCATTTACAGGCCACCTAAAAACAATTGTGAAGATATCGAACTCTTTTTTGAAAACATAAACAAAGTACTAAAAGCAATATGTTTTAAAAAGAAAAAAAGTATTATTTGTGGTGATTTTAACATAGACATTTTGAAAAATAACAGAACCTCCATTGCATTTAAAAACTTAGTTTCTGAGTACAATTTGAGAATGGCTATTAAAAAGCCTACAAGAATAGTCAGCGGCACATGCATTGATAACATTATTCACAATGTTGTCGGAAGTAAGAGTGATATCATGGAATTTGCCATAACAGATCACACCGCTAAGCTTCTGAAATGTCCAGTTAAACAGAAATACACAATTAGTCATTGGTATAAAAGAGAAGAGATATATCAAATGAAAATCTTGTTAAGTTCCTAAGCTGTCTTAAATCTTTGACATTTAATGATGTTTTTGAATGTGATGACCCTAATAATGCATTTGATAAGTTTCATGACACTTTTACATTATTTTATAATTTTTGTTTTCCAACTCTGACCGTTAAATTATCAACACGAAAACGTCCAAAGTGGATAAGTAAAGGGATCCAAAAATGTTCTAAGCATAAAAGTTATTTACTATGGTATTACAGGAAAACGAGACATTTAAAAGATAGAATAAAACTAAAATTATATACAGATCGATTAAATCGTATAACTAAACTCACTCAACGATCACAAAATGAATATTACATAAAAACTGCAACTAACAAATCGAAGGCATGCTGGAACATTATTAATGACAACAAATACAATTGCCCAAAAAATGACATACAAAAATTAAATATTGACGGAAATATTGTAATAAATCCTATTGACATAGCTAATGAATTTAATAATTTTTTTATTGACCATGTTAAGTCTCAGACAAATCTCTCTGTTAATCCAAACTCTGATATATGTAGTACTTCTAATTCTATTTTTATGAAACCCACTATCCCAACTGACATTCAAAATTCAATAGTATCGCTAAAAAATACAAATAGTACTGGTTATGATGAAGTGTCCACAAAAGTATTAAAATATGTTAGTAAAGTTATTTCTCCGGTTTTGAGTCACATTTTCAATATGTGTGTTCCTTCTGGGATCTATCCAGATAAATTAAAAAAGACAATTATAAAACCTCTGTTTAAAAAACAAGATAAGGAAAATATGTCATGTTATAGACCAATCGTCTTAGTCCCAGTTATATCAAAGGTATTTGAGAAAATAATGCATAGCAGTTTGTATAACTTTTTTGAAAAACATAATATTTTAGTAAAGGAACAGGTGGGCTTTAGAAAAGATAAAAATATATACATGGCTATATACCAATTCTTAGAAAAAATTATAACGAATCTTGATCAGAAAAATCCTGTATGTGCCTTATATATGGACCTGACCAAAGCCTTTGACTACGTAAATCATGACATATTAGCATCAAAACTATACATGTATGGAATAAGGGGTAGCGTACTCGATCTCGTAAAATCATTCTTGAGCAACAGAGAGCAAGCAACTGTTATCACAAAAATTTGCCCTAAATCTAAAACAGAAAATAACAATCAATCAGACTACAGAACAGTTCAATATGGTGTACCGCAGGGTAGTGTGATGGCTCCATTGCTATTCCTAATATATATAAACGACTTTCCGGCAGCAGTAAAAACACCAATGATTTTATTTGCTGATGACAGTACAGCAATATTCACAAATAAAAACTATCAAACTCTTGAAAAGGAAATTAATGATACACTTTATTCTATTATATTTTGGCTTAAATCTAACAACTTGCAAATAAATTTAGATAAAACTTGTTTATTGACATTTCGGAATAGGTCGAAACCCCCTCAACTTAATGTTAATTATAATGGCAAGAAAATTGACGAAGTCGAATACACAAAATTTTTAGGTTTAAATATTGACTGTAACTTGAACTGGAAAATGCATATAGAGAGCGTGTGCAACAAATTAAGCCGGTTCTCGTATGCTCTTTATATGCTCTCAAAAATAGTAGGTACCTCTACGGTGGTGACCGCATATCATGCACACGTAGCATCTATTTTGAGATATGGTCTGATTTTCTGGGGAAACTCAAAGGAAAGTGTCGCTGTATTTAAAGCACAGAAAAAATGTATTAGGTCTATTTGTAAACTAAAGCAAACGGATAGTTGTAAAGAATACTTTCAACAGTTAAAGCTTTTAACTTTACCTTGTATGTATGTTTATGAAACAGCAATATTTATCAAAAAGAATTTACATTTATATAAGAATTTTAATAGTGCTAGACATAGATATAAAATACATCTACCCCCTAATCAAACATGGCTGATGAATAATAGTGTATTTTGTAAGGCACCACAAATATATAATAGGCTTCCTATCGACCTCTTGCAAATAGGAAATATTAATAAATTTAAAAGTAAGCTTAAGATGTTTCTGGTCAGTAAAGCATATTATAGTATCCAAGAATTCATGGAAGCTAGAAATTAATTAAAACTCGCTATGGATTTTATGAGCGTCGGTGGCGCAGTGGACTCGGCACTTGCCTTCCAATCGGGGGGTCGGGGTTCGAGACCCGCCATGTACCAATGTGTTTTTCGTTTCGAATTTCATATGTACATTTGTCTGACGCTCCTACGGTGAAGGAAAACATCGTGAGGCAACCTGCATACATCTGCGAAGAAATTCAATGGTGTATGTGAAGTCGACCAATCCGCACTGGGCCAGCGTGGTTGACTAAGGCCTAATCACCCTAATATAGGGTAGGCTCGAGCCCCTCGGTGGGGACGTATATGGGCTGTGATGATGATGATGATGATGATGGATTTTATCATTTTATTTAGTTTACCATAGTATTGAGTGTTATTATTATTTACTCTAGTTGACCATTGTATTGAGAGTTATTATTATATTATTATGCACAACATTGTTTCAATTCATAAATGTATATTAATTCTAATTAATTGATTTATTTGACATGATTTTTTTTGACATTAGATTCCAATAATTATATATCAGCATGATATAATTCCAAACTGACCTAAGTATTTGCACACCTGACGGTAAAATATGAAAATGTACTTCTTTTTAATGTAAACACCACAAATTGACCTGTATTTCGCAAATAAATGATTTGATTTGATTTGATAGAGAATAAAAAAGTTTATAATAACAAATAAAAAAACCAGTAGTCCCATATTTTGTTTGAAGATAATCTTTGTTATAAAAATCAACTAACTTACATTAAGTATATAAACTAAAACCAAAAAGCCTCCTGCACTTAGGATAATAATTTGATAACTATACTAACTTATACCTATTTTTATGTACACAACAGTTAATAATCTTTAATACTGTTAAGAGCGTCGGTGGCGCAGTGGACTCGGCACTTGCCTTCCAATCGGGGGGTCGGGGTTCGAGACCCGCCATGTACCAATGTGTTTTTCGTTTCGAATTTCATATGTACATTTGTCTGACGCTCCTACGGTGAAGGAAAACATCGTGAGGCAACCTGCATACATCTGCGAAGAAATTCAATGATGTATGTGAAGTCGACCAATCCGCACTGGGCCAGCGTGGTTGACTAAGGCCTAATCACCCTAATATAGGGTAGGCTCGAGCCCCTCGGTGGGGACGTATATGGGCTGTAATGATGAATGATGACTGTCAAGATCAAAAACTTCTGCATTGACTTGTAGGTTATTGAAAAAAACCCTACTTGGTTTTGGCATTGAGTGACATTTAAGTAGGTCTTGTTTATTTGAATTACTTAACCCCCTTGGGTTGCCTCGCGTGCTAATCTATACTGATATTATAATATTATAAAGCTGAAGAGTTTGTTTGTTTGTTTAGTTGAACGCGCTAATCTCAGGAACTTCAAATTGAAAAAAACCTTTTTGTGTTAGATAGTTCATTTATCGAGGAAGGCTTTAGACTATATAGCATTACGCTACGACTAGTAGGAGCTGAGCATTAATCAAAATGTTGCAAAAACGGGAAAAAATTATTATGGTGTGAAACGTAGTTCGCGGGCACTGCTATTAACTCTTTAAAATCTCCTTCAAAATCATTTTTGCGAAAATACTTACAGAACCTTTTCTAAATTTTACAACTTTTAAGGCCTGAATATTATATTTTTTTTGAAAACGTGAAGAACGTGAAAGTGATTTTAGAAAATGAAGTCACACATATCTGTGAAACGCGCAAGCGACAAACGCTGAAACTTTCCGACAAACTCAAACAATCTATTTTTCACAGTTTTTTTTGTGACCCAGCTCGGATTAGCCACACGCTACATCGAATGACCAAATGGCTATAAAACATGGTTACGTACATCTCCTGCAACACTAAGATACAGGAGTTTTTAATTGCTTTAAGCATGCCACGTTGATCGCGTTCATATCGCGTTCATCTACAACATGTTAAGTTGGAATAGTTTGGCATATTTGACGATGTATTTATGCAAGTTGCATGAATGTGGCAAGGCTTATTTTTTTAAAACGGCTTGTCGTAATGAAAAGTTCTTTTGAACATAGATAAATATGATAAAATAAATGTGAATGGCACTTGTTAGGCCTATCTCGTGCAAGTTAAGTTAAAGGACTTTCGCGTGACACGGCAGTATTGCAATGTTAATAATTGGCGTGACATGGTACCTACTAAAATGTTGATCAGCTTTTGAGGCCGATTGTACGTTTCCAGACTTCTCTACGCGCGCACTCAACACATACTTGCCTCTTTCTAAGTATATTTCAATTTATACAATTTTATTCGTCCATCAGAAAAAAACAACGAGCCGTAGCGCGATTTTAGCGCCAAAAAGAAATGGCCGCAGGCCCCTTATAAGTCGTATTTACATGTCCGTGTCTCCCCCAGGACTGCTTTGGCCAACACAGAACACCCCCGCCGCGTAAGACAATCGCCCAAAACGATTTATGACGTATTATAGTCAGAGCTGCTGAATACAATATAAAATTTTGCGGACAAGGGCCATATTCCGCTAGCGTTAATGCATTTATGGCGTGACAATAACGCTTCATTTAGATTGATTTTCAACAAATTCGGGATAAAAAGTTACCCATGCCCTACTCAGGGCTTAAGATATCTTTATACTAAATGTGATTAAAATTGGTTCAATAGTTTATAGGCAAGAAAGCGTTGCAGACAGCAAAACAGTATTACTTACTTTTTAATAACTTCATACAAAGTTTTTAAATTAAATAAAACACGTGTGTGCACAATAAAAAGAAATACAGGTGAATGTTTCAAGTATACCTGGATAAAAAAATACCGAAGGAGGTCTCGGGGCCAATTTTGATAAAAACTAAAACTGCATCGTTTCATTTTTGGATTTGAAAAAAAAACAACCTGTATTATTACACCAGCCAATAGAGTCGATTATAACACATTGAGCAGAGCCAACGATGTGTTCATCTCTCCATGCATTCAGGCGAAGTGAGCTTTTCAAAAGCTCACTTCGTATTACAACATGTATTGCAAGTAAGTCGTCGTAACTTTTTTATTGTTCTACGAAGGTCACACAACAGGTTCTAACAAGTTCGCCTGGGGCCAAATCGCACTATTAATGAACGAATTGTTACTTTTCTCATATTTTAACCAAAACCAAATTGGTACCGCCCCCATATGTTTTTCCATCTGAAACGGCAGCTTTTCTGATTGAGATAAAATGTCGTAAGTAGTGCGATTCACCGCGGTGCGGTCCACTCTCTGGGTGGTCCAGGGGTAATATTTCTCGGGAATGAAATGAATCACCAAAATTTGATGATCCATTTCTTTCTGTAGTCCTATCACAGAGTGAACTCTCACAGAACCTTGAAAACAAAACCTCGTAGATGTCAGTCTCAGAACAAATTAAGAATTTGTAACTTGCATTTTTTTCTTGCTGTATCGATTTTTCTATTCACTCTCAATACAGTCCGATTTCATCAACCTGTCAATGAAATTTTATATAAATTATTGTTGACGCGCAATGGCAAGGTGCATCTATATATACTGTCATCTTTATATTCTGTAAAAAAATCACACTAAACGTAAGTGCAGCTGTGTTGGCAACGCGTTCATATATTTTCAAGAATAGAAAGAAAGAAATGTGACTTATTGTTTTATAGCCACTTTGATTTATAAACTACGAAATAGTTAATGTGTGGGTGAATTAGTTATTCAAAGTGATTACTGAATATTTTACAGGAGTTTGTTATTTCATGTTTTATCTTTGGGGATAGGTACTTGTTGGGGTACCCTATGCACAAATCGACCGATTATGTATCAAGTCTATCCGCTTGACACATACGTACTTCGCCTTCCCAAATCTTGCTTGATGTTTCGCACGTGTGTTGGACTATCCGCATTAATTAGCAGTAATTAATTGTATTTTATTGCACAACGCTTCGGGATGCCTACAAAAATGATCCTTCGAGCCAGATCGGACGGACTGTGAACTATGTGTGGGCTCTTGTATGCGCAGTAGTCTGCGTTAAAGTATTATTATATTTGTTATAAGCGGTCCGTATGAGCAGTTACATAAGATCATAGCTTAAATTTCACTGGTGCTGCGCATTTTCAAGGTACAACTTGAAGTCATAAAAAGATTCTGGCCGAAATAATCAAAGCCATCGACCGTCGCGTTCGATGCCTATTGACTGCGACACAGGCCATTAAGCAGCCAGCGACGATGTTTCAAAGGGCATGACAACAGCGCCGGGAATAGGGTTCGCACCTTGGCGAAATAGGCAGCCTTAAAGGCTGTATCAGGAATTTATTTACAACTTAGTTGGCAAGCAAGTAGGTTGCTCACCTGACTCTTGTAGAATTTGCAAATCTGCAACCCCCACAAGAACCTCGATGTAGACCGTTATAACCGTCAAGTTGGAAAGGCCATGGGTGCATATGGGATATAATCCCTAATGGTTTGAATAATGTTTCTTTATCGCAAATGGAAACGCGGTTGATTGCATCCCCAGAAGATAGCACTAACAGGGTGGATCTCGCCTTATTGTAGAATACAACCCAAGTGTAGGTAATTGTTACTTGGATAATGGTGTCGATGTCGCCATGGTACTCGTAATACACTGTTCACAATCTGTTGAAATACTAGATACGGATCTCTTTAGACATGTGTTCTTATTGTGTTCTTTGTAATCAAATTTAATTCTTTATTTTGACATGTTTACCCTTCAGCCTTACTTCAATATAAATATATAAATATATATCTACACAAATAAGACGTGTTTTAGCTCTATAAAACTTACAACACAATCAACCCACCGAAGTAGGCAGCCCTAATATCGTTATAGCCAAGAATATTTTTTCTTAATCGCAGATTGTAATGCAGTTCACACCTCGCCGGAGGCAACCTTAAAACCCCAGCTCCTTGTAGTGCTTCACACGGGCGGAGTGTGACCCCTCCACACCTCATACATCTGTATTCCGGAGCTATTGCGTACTGTAAACTGTCTGCTTCAAAATTTGCCAATAATTTATTCTCCAATCCATACACTAATCAGCCATCACATTGCGAACCAGTTTTTTGTCCTTAAACTTATCAATCATCACATATAAAAATATTTTACAAAATATCAAAATCGACTTCAAAAATACTGAAAAGTTAAAAATAATATAAGAATAGGTACAAACAACATCACACTTCTATATTGAAGTCAGTGCCAAACGATGATCTCCTAGAAAGCCTTAAAATTTGTCTTCCTCGATTTTCATGGGATTCCATCATCAGATCCTGACTTTGGTGACCTTGGAACCACCCCAGGATTATACTCTATCGAATACAAAAAGAATTTTGAAAATCGATCCACAATTGGCGGAGTAATCGCGTAACATACACACAAAACACGTTGGACAAACCTTAAAATTTAGGGATTTTCCTCGATTTTCATGAAATTCCATCATCAGATTCTAACTTTGGTGACCATGGAACCACTCTTGGAGTATACTCTATCGAATACAAAAAGAATTTTGAAAATCGGTCCACAATTGGCGGCCTAATCGCGTAACATACACACAAAAAAAACATACGCATCGAATTGAGAACCTCCTCCTTTTTTGAAGTCGGATTAAAATAAGGCAGCACGGAGCAGCTGTTTATTATATTTTTTTAATGCCAAGCTAGATACTGAATAACCTGAAGCTAATAAATATAAACAAGGTACACATCCACGTTCTCTTTAGAATTCAACGTGGATTGGCAAACATTAAATATTAATAGGAGCATATAAGTTCTGAAGGGCAATTCTCTTCTCATCGATTATTGTAGTATGGTAGTCGTTATGCACAGCAATGCTATCGAAGAACGCGTTCCATGATAACTGTTTTTTATTAATATAACAATGATGATGATGGAGAGTTGTTACATTCTATACCAGTAGTTGCTGTAAGATTCATACATTTGCAACTTCTACAAGGCACAGTGTACGTTGCCAAAGTGGTCACACAAACAAGTTAATTCTGTAGTAAATACCACAATGTTTTGTTAGTCAGTTAACATCAGCTTTTCTTGCATTTTGCAATCCACTAAGGGATACTTGACCTTTTTTTGAGTCTGACAATCAATGTTTGAACTTCTAACAACAGTAAAATTTTATAACATGAAATGAGACAAAACAGATCATTTACAATTTTGGTTTTGTTACAAAGTCGTCAATTGGAAGCTGACCTCAAAGCTTTGAGCTTAACTTCCATTACGAGATTAGATGTTAGTTCACATTATATAAGATTCCTTCTTCTGTCGTTCATCCCACACTTGGAATTCTCTACCTGCGCACGTGTTTCCTCCATCCTACAACATGGGTTCCTTCAAAAGAGGTGTGAAAAAGCATCTTTTAGGCCGGCAAGGGGCGGGCAGGTAGGATAGTGGATGTCGTCCCTACTCTATCTGTCAACTCATTTGGGCCTCTTTCACCGCTTTACATCAGGCGGGAGGAGGTCATTTGCCGGGCCTTACATAAAAAAAAAAAAAAGATAGACTTTATTAACATATCAATCAAAAGAAAGTGGAGAGTTGACCTCATGCCCAAATAGTTTTATTATCCAAATAATAATTTATAATACCAATCTCTTTGAACCTATCTCTGAGAGAGGTGCGGTGAACTTAGCTTATAGATTGCTCTCACTGAATTTTTCTTTGAAACAAAACGCAGTACATTGTTAAATACTAGAATTGGGGTTCAAACTCAAGTTTTTTGTCTGTCATGATACGGAACGTGAATGATACTTTGGCTACTTCTTGTCGTGAAAACTCTCACAATTTCCGAACTGGTGTGTAGAGTTGACTTCTTTCTCTTCCACTTGTATTTTTAGACTTCTTGGGATGTATGCACATGTACAAGGCTAAATAACAATAATATACTTTCTTAAATTGTTTCATTTTTTTAATAAGTGCTTGTAAAAAAAGTAAAATGCTTTATTGAAAATAAATATAATAATGATGTCAATAATGAACTAAAAGGTAAAAATAACTCAGTAGGTCCTAGGTATAAGTCATGACACCAATCTTCTCATCAATCTAGTAAATGAATATATGTAAATAGCAATAAACAGCATAGTCTACCTACAGCATAGGCGTAGGTATAACTTTTCAATGGGGGGGTCCAGATTAAAACTTCAATTTGCCTATAATACACTGATACATGGAAGGAACGAACTTTTTCTATCTAGTGTATGTTGATTTTCAATGGGGGGTGTCCGGACCCCAAGCCCCCCCTTTACAAGTCAAGCCCTTTCATTTTATACTTATATTGGGAGAGGGTGGTGAAAAATATGTATTCCGCCATTTTGTAGTAGCGGCCATCTTGGATTTACAATGAGATACCGATTATTTTATTTTATTTTAAAAATAATAACAAGGGTCTTTTTGTCCGTTGTCACTGGCGCCGCAACGGTGTCATACCGTAAGCCGCGACGGTTTGTGTCCCATCGATCAGACCTTTGTCTGAGAAGGCTCCTATTGAAGTTTTGTCAGGTAACGTGACACTGTTCCAGACCTGTTACTGATCAAGAATATATCGCCCAAATTATATCGCCAAACATTGCGAATTTGTCATAACACTGATAATAATATGTCAATTTAAGAATTATATAAAATTTTAATAATAATTAATCCTTACATATTATAAAACAAAGTCCCCCGCCGCGTCTGTCTGTCTGTCTGTTCGCGATAAACTCAAAAACTACTGCACCGATTTTCATGCGCTTTTCACCACTCGATAGCGTGATTCTCGAATAAATAACCCATTGTACTTTCACGATCCATGTCAAGAAAGCAGAGTCTTACAAGGGCATTATTCATCTGAAAAACGAAATCTGAGCAAAAAACTCGATTCTGGCGAAATCCAAAAGGGAAACGCCACCAAGCAAAAAGAAGAAGAAGAAGAAGAAGAAGCGTGATTCTCGAGGAAGGTTTGAGTATATAATTTGTTAAGTTTTTGTATTTATTTCTGTGTACATTAACGATATTTGTTGAAGATGTCTTGAAAAAATAAATTAAGGCGAAACGTAGTTCGCGGGCACAGTTAGTTAATTAATAATAATTAATTAATTATCCGCGTCCAAAAATAATATTAGTAGTGAATATTAGCGCATATTAGCAGTGGATAGGGTTCAATGAAGATTTTGGATTTTCGTTTTTGAAGTAGGTACGCGTTCTTATATATTAGTATAGAATAGATAAGTTTCTTTGTGATTCATTCTATATAATTATTACATTATATTAAGACTAAGAGCGTCGGTGGCGCAGTGTACTCGGCACTTGCCTTCCAATCGGGGGGTCGGGGTTCGAGACCCGCACTGTACAAATGTGTTTTTCGTTTCGAATTTCATATGTACATTTGTCTGAGGCTCCTACGGTGAAGGAAAACATCGTGAGGCAACCTGCATACATCTGCGAAGAAATTCAATGATGTATGTGAAGTCGACCAATCCGCACTGGGCCAGCGTGGTTGACTAAGGCCTAATCACCCTAACATAGGGTAGGCTCGAGCCCCTCGGTGGGGACGTATATGGGCTGTGATGATGATGACGCGTTCTTAATCGAACGTCATGAGAATAGACCCCCAGGTGTGTACGCAATATCCGCGAGCCGCCACAACTGCCGATAGGATTATGCGACCTCGCTGCCAACTGTCCTATTTGCGTAATTTTACGTTTATTGTCTTGGTGAGCAGTTGCAGGTTTTGCTTGCTCACAGTTTTATTGTACTGATACACAATTATTTGCACACAACAGAGGAAACTCTTGGCCTTTATCTCACCTGATGGTTGGTGATGATGAGATCAAAGATAAAAGCGAGCTTCACCTGGACTCCTCAACAACTGTGGAACTAGCTATGATTAATTGTCAGAACACACAACCTTATATAATTATGGCGCCAAACTGACTTTTACCGGAGGGAGACTCTGTACCAGAATTGACTTCTAGAAATTATATTTGGTGTAAATGAACCCTAAAATAATATTTAAGAAGCATAAAGGATAGAAATACGATAGATGGATGGAATGGATGGATGGTTTTAGATCTGGAAACCCAATACTTTCCGAGTTAATCGACTTTAAACTGTGACTATGGTTGTCACTTTAAAAAGTGACAACCATATTCCAGCTGACTACGGAATTAACACAAAAGAAATGTAAACACAGAATAAAGAGACAAGGCATGCTGATGTAGGGCTGTCGACACTTAATAATTTATCTAGTTTGTATTGAAAAAAGTAGCTTGATTAGCCCCAACATTTTCCTACAGAATCCACTTCTGATGAATACACACCCTTAAATATTATTTAGATATTCCGCTACACCGTGTTTAGGATTTTAGTTATCTAAATCTAAAGGATGCGCAGGTTACTGTAAGGAATAAAATTCGAAAGATAACATGTATTAAAAAGCACGGACCACGACCCTGTGAAGAAAAACATCGATAAAAAATAAAAAGCGACTTCAAAACCACTGAAAAGTTTAAAATAATATAAAAAAAAGGTACAGACAACTCACATTTCTATATTGAAGTCGGTGCCAAATTTTAAGACTTTCTAGGGGATCATTGTTTTAGTGAATGAAATCTTTTGCAGCTGATATTAAAATTATGTAATAAAACGTAAATATTTATTTTAAAAAATTTACCTCTAACTCCTAAAGGTGAAGGACCCTTCCATCATCAGCTGGGTACATGACTACCAGACACAAATACCTGAACAGCTTCAGAAAAAAACATGAAACACATTGACATACTATAAAATGTTAAGGGTTTCCCTCGATTTTCATGAGATCCAATCGTCAGATACTGACTCTGGTAACAATGGGACCACCTCAGGAGTATACTCTATCAAATACAAGAAAATCATGAAAATCGGTCCACAATTAACGGCGTAATCGCGTGAAATACGCACAAAAAAACATACGCATCCAACAGAGAACCAACCTCCTTTTTTGAAGTCGGTTAAAAATAGACTTTATTTCAGTTAGAATTGTGTACCTTCATTCTCGAAGTCAATACCTGTAAGGGAATGAAGGTTTTGAAACTTTAATAAAAGCAGGCCAGCCGCGACGCTCTTACAAATAATCCAATCTTCAATACAAACTACTAGTGTCCGGCCTAAATGGTCGCGACGTAGGCGTTGAGATGTCTCATTAGCAAAACAAAAAGACCGCAGTGGAAGTGCGCAGTATTTCTTCTACCAAATTGCCTATAAATTTTTATTATGGCCTCTCCTGTTTGAGCTACAGTGGTTTTTCACATAAATAAGCTGCTTTATTATGGAATAGGTAGTCTGGCGGCTTGAAGGACACGGTCATAATTGATTGAATGTGTGGATCGACCTCTAGGTGCCAGTTTTAACACAGTCTGTTTCTGAATTAAGAGGAAATCGTACGAGCTGTCTTTCCATACAAACGTAGTCCCCTGTTTTTAACCGACTTCAAAAAAGGAGGAGGTTATCAATTCGGTTGTATTTTTTTTATGTTTGTTACTTCATAACTCCGTCATTTTTAAACCGATTTCCAAAATTCTTTTTGTATTTGATAGAGTATACTGCAAGGGTGGTCCCATGGTCACCAAAGTCAGGATCGGATGATGGGATCCCATAGAAAATTGAGGAAAACAATAAAAAGATATCATTAACTAAAAAGTTAAATATATTTTTTTTTTACAAAAAATAGAACCGACTTCATAAACACTGAAAACTTAAAAATAATCTTCTTCTATATTGAAGTCGGTGACAAATTTTAACACTTTCTAGGAGATCATCGTTTGGCGCCGACTTCAATATAGAAGAAGATTATTTTTAAGTTTTCAGTGTTTTTGAAGTCGGTTCTATTTTTTGTAAAAAAAAAATTCTTACTGGATAATGGCGATAGTTGCTCTATTTTTTGCAAAAAAATATATGGCAACTATTAGCATGTCCCTGATACTTTGTCGATTGCGTTGCCATTGTACAATTAGCAACTGGTTGCTTTTTTTAACCGACTTCAAAAAAGGAGGAGGTTCTCAATTCGATGCGTATGTTTTTTTTTGCGTGTATGTTACGCAATTACGCCGCCAATTGTAGACCGATTTTCAAAATTCTATTTGTATTTGATAGAGTATATACTCCAAGGGTGGTCCCAAGGTTACCAAAATGAGGATCTGATGATGGGATCCCATAAAAATCGAGGAAAACCCTTAAATTTGTTGGTGTGTCAAACGTGTTTTGTGTGTATGTTACGCGATTACTCCACCAATTCTAGACCGATTTTCAAAATTATTTTTGTGTTCGATAGAGTATAGTCTTGGAGTGGTCCCAAGGTCACCAAAGTCAGGATCTGATGATGGGATCCGATGAAAATCGAGTGAAACCTTCGGTGAGCTGGTATTAAATTAGGATTACTCAATGCACTAAAAAAATTTCATTCACTAAAAAGATAAATAAAAAAATATTTTACAAAATATAAAAACCGACTTTAAAAACACTGAAAAGTTGAAAATAATATAAGAATAGGTACAGACAACATCACACATCTATATTGAAGTCGGTGACAAATTTTAACACTTTCTAGGAGATCATCGTTTGGCACCGACTTCAATATAGATGTGTGATGTTGTCTGTACCTATTCTTATATTATTTTTAACTTTTCAGTGATTTTGAAGTCGGTTTTTTTTTTTAAATTCCGTAATAAGTATGCGGGGCGCTCTGCCTTCCCACTACGTCTAGTACAGACCTCGACGACGCGGCACATTGGTTGTTACAACCGCAATGAATAAAGGAATAATTATGCCAGCGAAGATCACATACATTCTTAATATTAACCAATAATAACGATGAAACTCCACGACAGACACAAGCCTCGCCATAATTGCTGCGCAGGAATCGGTCATTAACTTTACAAGACCGTAACATTTTTACAGCCACCCCTCAACACGGCACACGGTCTAATCCCGGTTGAAACGTCATAAACTCGCCAGTAAAAGGAAAGGTCAAGATGTCGGGACTAGACACAAATTACGCAGGCCTCAATCTTAATGTTGTAACAAGGGTTATATTAAAAAGGATGGGCAAGAGTAATAATTCGGACAACTATCCTGAGTGCGCATATCACCGCTGCTGACGCTAATAGGGAAGCGGATTTTTGATGTTACGTATACATACGTTTACCAGAGGGAGACTCTGTACCAGGGTCGTCTGCTTGGGTACCTCCGTCTTACCTATTTCTGCCGCAAAGAAGCAGTGCTTGCATTCCTGTATTCCGGGTTGAAGGGTAAGATATAGCAGTGAATTACTGGGTACCGTGACTTTACATCTGATGTCACAAGTTGGCAAGTGACTGTGGCTCTTGTAGGGGTTGCAGTTTTGCTGCGAATCTCACAGGAGACACATGTATTACAGGTGACTGCTACCACTTACCATCAGGTGAGCAGTTTGCTTGTTTGCCAACTTAGTAGCAATAAAAAAAACGTCAATGCGTGGTGCGCGTAAAATTTCTGGCATCAGTCAAAAGTTACTCAGGTTACGCTCCGCCCCACGATTTTATTATTATGTGTGTTTAATGCCTTAAATTGGTGAGAAGATTTGTGTGATGACTGGAGCCTAATTAGGCTTACCTTTTTTTTTTTTTTTGGGAGGGGGGAAAATGCATTGACGCATTCCTCGTGGTCGAGCCAAACCACGAGGATATGTGGGACTCCCCAGACCGTACACAGCCCGGGCCTACCCACTAAAAACCCCCCCAGCAGCTCTCCGTCCGTCACAAGACAGGGGGAAGGGGACAACAGCCAGGCCTTATTCCCGCTGACCCCCTGCCTGTGACACGTCCGTTGCCGGACTCCCCATCTGGCTCTGCTACTTTGTGGAGCGGCACAGAATTGCACCGCTCTACACCCCGAAATTGGTTTTTTATTGTGGTTGTCTTCCACGCGGCCCGACGCTCAGTGCGCCAGGCCCCCGGCCCGCTCAGTGCGGGTAACGGGTTGCCCGACGGTAGATCCCACTGGATCCACCGCCGCGCGGGTGAGCCGAAGCTCGCCCTCATCCTCCCTACCACCAGAGGTAGCCGCCGGAATCGGCTTCCAGCGAGAGCCACACCTCTTCTTAACATAAGAAGAGGGGACTTCGCCCTTCTCCGCATAAAGCGGGTGGCCACTCGAAGTGGCCCGCCGGGCTAAGCCCGGCCATCCCACGCCCCCCCTGCCATGGGGGTCCTCTCGTCAGACAATTAGCCCGCGGCAGAGAATCTGCCGGGTTGCCCAGGGTGCACCACGTGGAGGTGTCTGACATCGCACCCCTAATTAGGCTTACCTACCCCGGATCAGCCTGACTATGGACAAGATGGACATGGTATGTCCCGCACTCAGCAGGATTCCACACACGCCTGTTGAGTTGCGCAACATTTATTTATTTATTATTGCACACACATACAATATGGGAAAACACATTTGAAACAATGAGCAAAAGGTACTGCATATTTCTGTTAGAAATTTCTTCCTGCAGACCCGAGTTAAAACATCATTCCACCTCGTTAAAAAAACACCTCCCTAATTATAATTTTTAGCTTTTAATACGTAAATTATCTACATATTTATTATCTTTCTTTTCAAAAAGAGACCATTTAAGTAGAAAATATTACTTTTTTCTTTCACAGTTCTAACCAGAAATAGCATAAGTTTTAGCAGCATTTTGCGCTTCTCTGCACTGCAACAGTATGTTTTAATCAATATATAATAGTGATGCAAACTGAATATGGAAAACCGTAATCTAATGAGTCAGTGAAATAATAAAAAAATATATCAGATAAGTACATTTTTTTACTTATTTAAACAAGGTTACTTATAAAGCAGGAGTCAAATTTTCTGGACTTGTTCAGACAAGCAAACTGAACAAATATTACAATGGAACCAATCTTGAAGTCTTGAATTTGTAACAGCTGAATTTTTTGCGATATCATAATTGGTTCCATAGTAAAAACTGCTCAGTTTCCTTATATGAACAACGACACAAAATTTGGCTCCTACTTGAAAATTAATCCTGTATAGAAAAGGTCTTACAAATTTCCTATTTCAACATTGTGCCAAACTGCATTACAGTTCATAGGCAGTGTCCCTGTAGACGCGTTTACTGAGCCTTTAATATACTTATATTTACATAACCCCTAATACATAGTAATATCAAGCTTATTACACTAGCTAGCGGTTAGACACAGATATAAACACATACACCTACGCATGTACCACGCACTATTGTTTGTTTTGTCGAAATAACAAAAGTACTGAGACAAAGCCATTAGCGATAGAAGTTAAGGAGGGGGCTACCTACGTCACAGCGAGCTACAAAACGTACGCAAACTATTTTGGCGTACTCACGCGCAACTCAACGTTGTACAGATGCGATTTTTTGTAAGCTACGAACTCACGACACCAGTGTGCCATCATGCTAGATCCACACTCTCACACAAGGTGTAAACAACGAAGTCTGCATATGAGTACACCACCACCCCCACAGCTCATAACTATCCCCCCCACCGCAAGGCTTGAGCCTACCCTATTTTTTTGGAGGGGGACTCTCTTTACGATTCAACAAGGGACTGAAAAGCTGACAAAACCGTACCTTGGATATGCCATTGGACTTGGGAATAAAGCCCAAACCATCCTCCAACAACACTCTACCCCCCATAGAAGCACCATTCGGGATCGGCGCTAGCCATTCCCCGAGCGCAGGCTCGAGCCTACCCTAGATTAGGGTGTTTAAGCCTTATTCAACCATGCACGCTGGCCCAGTGCGGATTGGTCGACTTCGCATATACCTTCAAACTCCTTCGTAGATATCTACAGGCTGCTTCACGATATATCCTTCGCCGCAGGAGCGTCGAACTAATGAACATATGAAATTCGAAAATCGGAAAACACATTGATACATGGCAGAATCGAACCCCGGACCTTACGATTAAAAGGCCAGTGCCGAATCCACAGCGCCACTGACGTACGTACGACAACGTACGTACACCAATAGAAAAGTAATTTACGGCCAATGAGGAACAGAGAGCAAAGGCCTCTCACCTCAGCAGACGGACCGTGGACAAAACGGGACTAGAGTAAAATAACACGTTTCTTCCCGCATATAACAATGAAGCGAGACGCGACGCGGGTTAGTTACTCTCTGTTTCATAGACTAGGCCACAGAATAGATGATAGTACTACGCACAGAAGTTGCTCTCCTTTGATCTTGAAAAAAGCCGACATTATAAATACCTAAACTTTGAGCATTCAAGCTGAATCACACTTTAACGCCACGCGTTAGAGTATCCCGGTTTCCCATTTAAGCGTCACCATTTTTTCATGCTCACATCAAATGCTAACCATATTTTGCGTTTCTTTAAAGAAATGTTGACATTTTCAACCGCGCTTTTTTTCACAAGAGCAACCTAACCTAAAAATCAACATATTGTTTGAATGGACCGCATTACGTTAAGAGGATTGTGAAGTAATCGTGCGCGGCGCGAATAGGTATTTTCTAAAATGCTATCTGTTTCACACCGCTCTGCCTCCGGTCTGGCGTTTACACCACAAATACAACATGCGCAAATTTTCACGCACACTACGACACAGCAGCGCGCGACTCGGCCACGATACTCGGCGGCCGGCGCGAGAGCTCGAGATTATTATTCTATCGTGCGTAATGTTTTGCGTTGCTTATATTTCTGACTCCCTTTCCGCTCGCAACTTCGCCATCGTTACTTTCGTTTTTCGTGTGGGAATTTTATGTTTTCACATAGGAAAAATAATTTTATAGCCTATATTACTCAGTGTAGGATAGTATGTAGCATTCTATTAGCCAAAGAATTTTTAAAATCAGTCTGGTAATTTTTGAGTTTATTCATTACAAACAAAAATACAAACGTACTTAATCTTCTTTCTTCATAATATTTTAGTAGATAAGTTTCGGAATACAGAAATTATTTACATTTCGTAAATTATTTCTGTATTGAAATTTATTGTGAAGGCACTTACTTGGTATCCCTATACCTTATAGGATTGAAGGTGAGGACTATTTGTTATGAAAGTATGTATCCTACATTTACCTGTCTAAGGAAAATGCCATTTTTTAAGATGAGTGTTATACTGAATTAAAATGATTTGCATTTGAGATGTGAATCTTTTCAGAAAAAAAAACACTAAACATATAAAAATTCTTTCATACATACAAACTAAATAGGAACAGGGATACAAAAATAAAAAGTAATAATAAAAATATTTTTTTGATTGGGCTGGGCAGCTTTTGCAAAACTTGGCTTTGCTTTTAATATGAGTAGGTATTAGCATAAAACAGAAAACGCGGATCTTCAACCAGTGTGTCCTACCAGTGCTTACGTATGGAGCCGAGACATGAGTAACAACTAAGTCCAGGCCATCGTCCACAAACTAGAGGTGGCACAAAGAGCAATGGTAAGAAAATTGGTAGGAGTAACACTCCGGGACAGGAAAACGAATAGTTGGCTCCGAAAACGGAGTCAGGTCTCGGACATTACACACCGCGTAGCAAAGCTCAAGTGGCAATGGGCTGGACATAATAGCCAAAAAGCCGAACTCGTGGTGCAGAACTGTCTTATAGTGGAGGCCATGGAATCGTAAACGACCCAACGGGAGACCACAGATGCGGTAGAAGGACGACATCGTCAAGATGGTGGGCACGAACTGGATTAGAGTAGCCCAAAATAGAACGGAATGGAGAAAGTTGTAGGAGGCCTATACCGTCATGGTAGAAGAAAAGGCGTAGATGATGACAAATATTTTTTAATAATATGATTATTTTTGTTGGTGTTCCTCAATTTCTTTAATAATAAGCCAAACGAAACATCATCTGCAACTAGCTCCATCTCCATCCATCTTTAAATTAGTAAGCAGCAAAACAGAAGCTACGTTTGGCTTATTATTAAAGCAATTAAGGTGAACACCAACAAAAATAATCATATAATTATTAAAAAAATATTATTCATCATCTAAGCCTTTTCTTCTACCATGGCGGTATAGGCCGCCTTAAGGAAAAGGTGGTGAGATGACATTAAAAAAGTAGACTGGACTGACATATCCACAATTAAAAAACGCAGCATAGGATCTTACACGCCAGCGTAAGGGCAAGGGCGTTTTATTGAGTAAATAACTTTTTTCAGAAACATTGTACAAAGTTATTAACCAAAGAATTTGTAGTCAATCAGTCGATGAAAAGTCTATGCTGTCAGAAATACAGCAAATAATACTGTATGAAAGTACCCCATGTGTGGGGTAGATTCGTATACGAATTTCAATTGAGAGTTAAGTCATAATTATGTAACAAATATAAAATACCTCTCATTTTTATACACTAATCTCGGGTACCTAGTTATACTAATAGTTTTAGAATTTAAATTTTTACCACCTCCGTGGTCTAGTGGTTGAGGCCACCGGGTATTGATCGGGAGGTCCAGGGTTCGATTCCCCACAGGGACAAGAAGCTTTTCTGCTCGGTTTGGTTGGTGGTAGGGCTTTTCAGCCCACCTGGCTAGCTACCACCGTCTTACCTAAGTTTGTCGCCATAATAACATGTTAATAGCATTGCTGTGTTCCGATATAAGGCCAAGAGCTTCCCTATCGTATGAAAAAAAAATACCTATTAGTAGGATTATATGTAATCAGCTGCTTTAAATTATATTGCTAAAATGAAAAAAAAAACGTCAAAACCGTATGAAGGGTGCCTTCTCCACATATATGCCTACCCTGCCTACCCTACATATATTATTTACTTTGTCATTTGTATTTTTTATACATTCGTAGATTCCCTAACGCGAGTAAAAATAAAATAATATTGAAAATAACGCTACTTGCATATAGTTTGTTACACGTTTTTTAGCTGCTCCAACTTGGTTATACGAAAAATAGTTTGTGAGCAACTTAGAATACGATAACGACCATACAATGCATAACAAATACCTATCACAAGAAACAAAAAACGAATTTCTTATGAGTTTGTGTCTTTGTGGCACATATCTATTATAACAAACAACTACATACTTACAATTTATTTTCTTATTTTGATTTTGGAAATTTACACTTAGTTAACAGGCTACAGGCTGCTTACCCTTAAATAAGGTTTGTATTGAAAAAACACCCTTAAAATAAAACACTAAAATCAATAAACGTATTCGAAAAGACATTTACTTTTTCATAGTATTCGTTCGTAGAAGGTATTTGTGTAGATTAATAGTTCTGACCTTTCAGTATTAATCGATATATCGATATTACTTTCTCCTCCCTAGGCAACAATAACTACGATAACATTATGTCACATCACTACATTATGCCCCATTATACCCCTGCCCCCGACCCGTATCGTACGATAGAGAGAGTTGCAAGAACTGGTCGAAATTGCCTACAATTCCTGTTTGAAATATTGTTTCGGGCGATAACTGTTTTACCCCCTAAACCTTTGCGAAATAAGACACTTTTGGTCTCATTCGATTCAGTATACCTTAAACTATGTTTGTACGTTTTGCTTTTTTTGTAATTCAGTAAAATTTAGTCAAAAAAAGATAAAAATGGTGGAGGTAGTTTTTAAGTCTAAAATATAGATATTTAGATGCTAATAATGTATATTCTGAGCAATATTTCTTCAAGATCAAAACGTACAAACCTAGATCTTTATTATATCTACAACATTTCCAAAAATTATGAAAATTGGACTATGTTTAGTGGGAGAAAAGCGTTATCGCTTTTTGTATGAAAATTTACAGCTTCACAATCCTCTTAACATACGATGCTAACCCTGCTAGCGTCAAAAGCTAAAGAAACGCGATGATGCTAAAATGTTGAAAATGCTACAAATCTGCGCTTAAATGGAACGCGCCTAGTATGTTATTAGTAATGCGGGGGGGTAATTTTGTAACTCATCGGCAATCGGTCATCGTATGGATTTGATAATTCTGTTTGATTAAAACCGATTTTTTATATGTTTAACATTCTGTAACGTCATCGTCTGAATGATCTTGGTATATTTGTTGAGTAAATCAACCAATGTAGCTAATGAACATAATTCCGCTTTTTTCGATAAGTCATCCAGTTCGATAACGATTGCCGATCAATCGATGAGTTACAGAATCACCACCCTGAGGCCTCGCGTCGCTACAAGCTCGAGTGACAGGGCTGTTGCTGATGGTAAATAATCAAGCGCGCGCAAAAAAGCACGCGAAACGTCGCTATACACTATATGCATTAATCCCACAGACGTCTAAAGGGAAGCAGACTAAACGTATCGTTCAAAAAGCGTGGCAACTTTACCACATGTAAACATTACTCACACACAAACAATATTAATTTAATTTTATTGTAATTTCTGGAGTTTTATTATATGATGCGTTAGAACACTTCGGGGCACAGCACTTTACCATTGTTCTTGTCCGATTAGCAGTTATTTTTATTTATAATCACAAAACAAAACATTATAACACAATGTCACGACGCCATTTGTCTGTTATTTTGACAAAGCTAAACATGGCGTCCACGTGGCGTCTGCCACGGCTTTGGAAATGTTTATGTATCATGTCACTTTGGAGTGAAAGTAAAAACGATATTTTTTTATATATTTTTTTTATGTATGTCCCGGCAAATGACCTCCTCCCTGATTTAAGCGGTGAAAGAGGCCCAAATGAGTTGGCAGATAGAGTAGGGACGACATCCACTATCCTACCTGCCCGCCCCTTGCCGGCCCAAAAGATGCTTTTTCACGCCTCTTTTGAAGGAACCCATGTTGTAGGATGGAGGAAACACGTGCGCAGGTAGAGAATTCCAAGTGTGGGATGAACGACAGATGAAGGAATCTTGGAATTTCTTGGTACGGTGTGAGAAGGAGGACACAGTGTACGGATGACTCCGAAGGCCCTTACGCGTGTTTCTGTTAAGAAATGGAGAGGGAGGGATAAGGTTAAAGAGCTCCTCAGAGCATTCCCCATGGAACATTCGGTAAAAGGCGCTAAGAGAGGCGATGTCACGACGAAGTTGTAGAGGCTCGAGGGTGTTAGTTACCTCTACATCGCCAATAATGCGAATAGCGCGACGCTGCAATCTGTCCAGAGCATCAAGTAGGTACTGAGCGGAGCCGTCCCAAAGGTGCGAGCAATATTCCACGCAAGACCTAACCTGAGTTTTATACAACAAGCATAGTTGGTCCGGCGCAAAATACCTACGCACCTTGTTTAGGACACCGAGTTTCCGTGAGGCAGTAGTTATGATGGATTCGATGTAGTCTCTGGGGTTTAGATCGCAGCGAATGTTCATTCCGAGCAAGGTGATGTTGCTCACTTATATATCCATTACTTATGACAAATGTGTGAGGAAAATTATGTTAAGTCTGCTTCTCTTTATATGTCTGTGATTAATACCAAAAGCGCGGCAGCCCCGCTGCTTTTACACTCTCAGAGTGTGCGGAAGGGCAGGTACTTATCTTGTAACTAAGCGCGAAGTGACGGAGGCCTGGTCTAGGCCTGCTGAAAAGTGCGGATCCGTTAATCAAATACAAATTCAAAAATCTTTATTCAACATAGGCCTTTACAGGCACTTATTGACGTCAAAACAAAGCAACACAATCTAATTTAAAGAAATTATATTAACCTTGTATGTGCATACATCCTAAATATACTCAAGATGTCTGCAAATACAAGTATGAATGAAAAAAAAAGATGTTGACTCTACACCTGTTCAGAAATTGGGAGAGCCTTACAATACAGAAACAACGTCATGATACAGAACCATGTGCCAAGTTCCGTTAATTTCTTGTCGAGTCGAGTTTACCGACCGTGTACCATAATAGCATTTTATTTATGTTACGGTGGAGGGAATTTGTAATTATGACGACGGTGTACAGGGGCCGGCGACGGCGTTTTTCAGTGTTCCTTCCGTAATACCGAATTTGAAAGTGTTCCCACCAAACATGTTTCGCTGCGAAATGTTGTTTTTGTGCCTGGCTAGTGTTTTTACGAACACCTGCTTTCTCTCCTTATATTTGTGTTGATCCTTTATAATAAATTTAAGGCGAGCTCTCCGTTTTTTTTTTCTTGCTTGATATTACGATAATTTCTTAATGTGTAAAGTTTATTATAAAGGAATTATATTTTGAGAAATTAAAATCAAAGGACATTTTACTATGGGACATTTACCCATGGCGAACATAAATGAAATTTGATTAGATGTACGAGTAATTATGTAGGTAATTACATCTATATTATTGGTCCTTATATATGAAATTGGCGTTTTGCCGTACTGGCCACTTTAATCTCAAATATCTCCCCTATGGTTAGGAATTAGCTATTTACTATTTGTGTTTCGAAAATTATAATTCACTTGTTTTTTCTGCGTTAGCAAAGAAAAAAAACAATTGAGGAAAAGTCAGTATTTATAAAATGGAAAACTTGAAATATCGCGTTATTTACTAGTACGAGTTCCACCGTGACGACAGTGCTGCAGAAACAGCTCGAAGGATTAATGATGTGTATGGTGACGGTGCCGCCTAATATTAATGTCGATAAATTTCAAAGATATTAATTTATCGTTTTACATCGTGTTTCGGTGTTCATGCTACGAGGAGTGACAGTGCTACGATGAAAAGAACTGCGCACAGTCTTACGTACTCGTAGCTTCATCCGTAGCACACATACGATTATAGAATGCTACGTTCATGCTACGTAAGATGACAAGAGTGACGTAGTCCGTAGACATCAGACTACGAAGATTTTCATTCGTAAATTGAAATTTTTATTCTGTCTTTTCAACTTTGTATTAAGGCGTATAGTGGTCCCAATGACCTTGCGTCGATCGTCCCGCACTGATTACATAGGAGCGAGTGAGGGGAATATTTAAACAAACCTTTACGCGTAAGATGAATTATTTCAATTAAAAATTAATAAAGGCGAATAAGAAAAATCTAAAACGACCATCCGCTAGAATATTTATTATTGAAATCGAAAGTATATGATTTAACCTAATATTTACGATGCGATTAGGTTTAAAGTTTTAAAATCGAGGCATGTTTGGGTCACATTTTAACCAAGTTTTAATTAATTCATCAAAAAATTTAAAAGACCATCCTCTAAAGAATGCGTTGAATAATAACATATCTTTTTTAAAGATTTTTTTATTCAATATTTATGAAGAGAACCGGTTTTTTCTGCAGTGATTTTTTTATGATTGACCCTACTATGCGCCTTAAGCAATCCACTAGCTCGGTCAACTGAACTAGTGGGAATAAACGCCACTTTGCACATCGTTGAGTTGTTAGACCGACGCCAGCTTACTACGGCAGAATTTTGGATTGCTTTGCTTGGTGGTGGGGCTTCGGAACCCGCCTGGCTATCAATGTTAGTAACATAGTAGCAATAAGGTTGCTACTATGTTACTAGGGTTGGTACCTACAAAAAAATCGGTGAACGTATACTACACCCCGCGCGTGAGCGGCGCGGCGTGTCATGGAGCACGACAATCTCGGCCGGCGCGCGGCGTGACACTGCGTTGCTATGCCGTTCAGAGCATGCTTGGCGGCCGTGTAAACGACGTTTGTATGTGTGCGTGCGCCGATTCGTACCTTTATATGGAGTCAGAGTACTGTATCGTTCTCTATATTGTGGTTCAGACAAGTAAAGACAAAATGACCAATTTCACAGCTATTGAGGAGTCCAGTCAAAGCTGCCAAACCTTTCCATCTTTCGCCTTATCGACACTTACCATCAAGTGAGATTAAGGCCAAAATATTTTTTGAAATGTCCATATTTCTGAATTATTTTAATTTGTATTTAAACACAAAATGAACCAAATTCTTCTCAACATTACTCAAAGAACAAAAAGAGTCCGATCTGACATTTTTTAACCTTTCAGAGTACAAATAATGTAGGTTAGAAAACTTTCAACAGATATTTCCTGATGTATGTAATAAAAAACGTGGCATGCAGGAATAGCTTTCACTACGTACAGGCACTTTTGAAGGCTCTCAACCAATCATAGTACCCGCTTCACATCAGCTCAGCCAATTACTGTGAAAATAGCATTTTTGATTTGTCGACGAGTTGAACTGACTGGTATTTGCTCTGCGACTTAATAATAAACTTTAACTGGATTTTTGTTTTCATGTCAGGCACGGCATTTTACACTCGCAGGAATATTTTTTATATAAGCGTATTTTTATTTTATTATAAGAGAATACAACATTATCTAACGCGTGCGTGTTGGATCTCATCTTTGACTTGTTCTCATTTTTTCATTTTTACCTCATATAATTTCAAATATGCTGCACATTTAAATGCAGAAATACCTTTGTACAGACGTCGTGTATATTATTTCAAACAAGTTATCAAACAAGACTGCCAACCTAATGGTAAATAGCTCTCGGCGCCTACAGCACATGTGGTTCTTGTAAGCTTTACAAACATTTGTCCGACGCTCCCGCGGTGAAGGAAAACATCGTGAGGCAACCTGTATACATCTGCGAAGACATTTAAAGGTGTATGTGAAGTCGACCAATCCGCACTGGGCCCGCGTGCTTGATAAAGGCCTAAACAACCTAACTTAGTGTAGGCTCGAGCCCCTCGGAGGGGACGTATATGAGCTGTGATGACCCGCGCAAAGGACTTTGGTACTGAGTCTCTCTCTGTTATAAAATTGCCATGGAGATAAAAAAAAGCCCTGGAGGTTAGATTATCACAGCACTGTGACGATGCTTGTTTTAAAATCTCCAAGGCAGTGAGATGCAGAAATAAACTTTTATCTTTATAACTATATATTTCTTCGAATGAAGAGAATCATATAATTATGATAGCACTTCACTTTAGTTCGTTTAATCATTAATTATATATTATATCTAAGCGAGAGAAGTACATACAGTCCCCTAACCATGATCGCTCGAAACAATATTAAAAACGCGCTGAGAGTGGGATGGCGCTATACGCAGCAAGAGCGGTGTCTCTGTTTCAATATTGTTTTAACCTTGCTATAAGCGATTATGGTAGGGCCTCAGGTTAGCTTCGGTTCAATCTAAAACACATTGCTCTGTGTCCATACATTGTTCGGCCCAATACCAAAAGCAGTAAGAATACATTGTATTCGACATTAGTAAATACTGGACGTCCCAGATCAGAATAATTACTGCGGCCAAGAAATCGAATTAAAAATCGAAATTAATAAATTTTGAGGTTAGTTGAAGTAACACTTTCTTCTTCTTTTTTAATTTGTGGCAATTGGTCGTTAGAGAGGATAACAAAAGTAACACTGTTTTTCGTTAGAGCAATACACACATTACATTGTGCGCCGAAAGGATCTGTTTATGCAGAATGCTTATTATACATCTTAGATTTACTGTCGTCATTTTTGGTTAAATAACAAACTGCTTAACGTTAAGAATGATAAAATGTAAAAAAAAGATATCAGATTTCACTAATCAATTTTTTCCCTTTTCTGTCTTTGAAGGCTGATTTTAGCGGCTTATTAAGTGCTACTTTTTTTATGATTATGAAAGCCAACAGTCTGACAAAGTTCTTAGGGCTAATTAGGAACCAGGAAATCACCTGTTACGATTTTTAATTTAAAGCTGAAATTTTAAGTCATAATTTACCAAAAACCAATTTTTACTTTGTACTAACATTTATATAACTTTTATGAAAGGTACAAAGCTGATATTTTTAAGCATGAAAGTATAACTGACGGTGATTCAGTTGAAAAAATAATATCTCAAAAAAGTCTTGAACTTTTTTTTGAAATTTTTTAAGTTGTTCAGGTCGTAAATTCTCAAAAGTTCAGTAAAAAAATTATAACTCGAAATAATTTATATTCAGATTCAGATAGTCCAAAAGATGCTCTATCTCTGGACTTCCGCTTGACACTACTTTTTGGGACACCCGGTATAATCGTTAATCGTTAGCTAGTTTTAAAAATTATGAAGGAAGTTATGTTAAAACCCATTTTATACATATAAATAAATGTCCATTCCATCCTTACATGCAATGGAATCCGTACTATTCTATAAAGTACAGTACTTTAGTACTACTTCTATTACTTATTCTGTGGATTCTTTTAGTTGGTTTTAATAGCTTTGATTTGTCCATCGGATACAATTTGTTACAAGTGTTATAAAATATGCTCATAATTAGGACGTAAGTCAAATAATCGTTGGTCATGGTGCGATTCTTGACATTGTGTTAAGATTAAACTCCGTCTCGCTCCGTGCGCTTTCTTCGTCATATCACCACTTCGGCTGCCACCATCAGAATGTGAGACATACGGCCGGTTGCACCAAGTTTTACGTTTTACGATTTCGTAAAAGTAACAGTAAAAGTACGTAAGAATTGCACCATAATGTCTCACCTCTAGTTTAAATTTTAGTTTTATTTTATCTTTTACATGAAAAAGGTTAAATGTACGGCGCGAATCATATGTTTAATAGTAAAACGACCCATTTTTAAGTATTAAGTTTTTACTTTTTACGAAATCGATAGAGTAATATATACAGAGAATGTGTACCTACTTCCTACAATATTTTTCTATTACCTTCCTCAACGCCTCAACGTCACTTGTGTTGCCATTTCAATTATTTCCTATTTATGTACGAGTAACATTAATAGTACTTATTTATTTTATTGAAACACCTCAGATCAAAAATTATGTAATGAAATTGATCTATATTTAATTAAGCGCTAGTGATAAGTAGTCCCGACTTAATAAACAAATACTTATAATTTCAGAAAATCACGACAGTTGTCCTTTGTCGTAGAGACTTTCCAACACCCTTAACAAAAGGAAACGTTCACGGACGCGGTGTTATACAAAACGTAAGTTCGCTATTCCGTTTCCCATACATTTAAATGTTTTATGTCTGAACGTTCCATGCAGCGCTCCGTGCAACCAATCATGTCACTGGCTAGGGGGACCACTCGACAGAAAAATCTCAGGATATCGTCGGAACCATTATGAATATTTAACACGGGTTTAAATTTAAAAAAAGAAGTCGTATAACATCCATAGATAGAACAAGGGGGCCTAGACAAAGTGACAATTCAAAACTATAACGGAGTTCGATAAGAACAAAATTTATGGGACTGACATACGAGTATAACATCGCTAAATAACGTGGCGAATCTGGGCGAATCGATCAAAGTTATCGATATGTAGGTTGGTAGACAAATTAATTCGCTACGAATCGATAAAGTACTCAAAACAACTCATTTTTTATTACTATGAAATGAAAATAGTAATTTTAATTATTTATTTTACTATTTCTTTCCCATTTCTCAGTTTTGAGTACTTAGATAACCAATATGTTGTTTTTTTACAGATACATAAATCATTCGTGTAACGATGGGCCCAAAATAGGGGATCTCCTTTAAACACATACAAATATACAACGTGTTACAAATAACCCGTAAAAAATAATAAGCCAAAAATATTACCAACCGTAATATGCTGTCATGTCAAAGAATCTGAGCACCGTACCTGTCATTTTGCGTAGTTGACTCTTTAATTTTACTGAAATAGGGTTTGCACTTCGATGAAAAATGTAATGAATTTTTTTTTTGTTGTTTACCACCAAATGTATTTTTACATGTGAAAAATTTGTTAGTTAAATAGCTAAGAATGTATCTCTATTTATTTCTCCCAAAACAAAATATCCTAATAACACTTAAATAGCATTGTTAAAAGTTGTCCAACGCTTCTTATCAACATAAATATTTACCCACACAAATGTATTAAATTTTCTCAGTCGTAGACAAAATCTTGTATGCTACTATACGAAATTAGCACTTTAATTCCCAGCCATTCCCAGCAGCACGTCGTGAGACATGCTGAGAACGGCGCTCATTGCATTACCTTCATTCTGTGACACCAACGTTAATGCTACTTTACATTAGCTTAGGAACTTTCACATTTCTGACTAGTTAACTTATTTTAAAGACAAGACAAAATTTACGAGCACCTTTTTGCTTAATAAAAAGTACCTATAAAGCTTACCTACGGAGTACATTAATGATCAGCTGCAGAAACATTCATTAATTTCATGTTTAAGTCAGTAATTATATTCTATTAAACAATAGTAAAATCATAATCTTAAAATGAGGCTCAATTAAATGTTCGTGTCTGCACCTAACAGCTGTATTTGAACTATTTGCTAGATTAAATCCGTTAAAAGCGGTCTTAATCCTTCTATTCAAAATGATGTAATCAACAAACTAATATCTAAAGCCGTCTTTATTTAGCAAGCAGACATATTCAGTGCTGCGGACGTTATATTAATTTTAAAACAGTCAGGACTAGACGGGAATAAGACTAATCAAACAGAGAGATATTAATGTAGAGCGGGCGACGACAAAGGGCGACAAAGGTCTTAATATACAGAAAATATGCTTTGCTAGAATGAGAGTATAATTATGTTTAACTTTTAGTAGTTATTTTCGATTTTTTTTTGTTGCATAAAAATGAGAGATACAACGTTAAGCGTTAATTGATAGACTTGTCATTAATACGTTTTTGTTAACCCGTGTTAGTTGAGTATTGGCGAAGCATCAGTATTCAACGATAAAAATATAACAAACTTTGCATTCTCAGAAAATGTAGCATGGTACAGATGTTGAATAATATGTAACTATTCAATTTAATTTTGCGCGAAATAAACGCTGCCAATAATGCATTCCTAATAATATTCATCAAAATAGTTCAGAAATTGATATTTTATGCCTATGTTAATTTTTAAGCTAATTTTGTATTTTACGATAGTTTCGGAAACAAGCTGTTGCTCGATTTTTTTTATTTCATAAAATACACAGCATACATATATGTTATGAAAAATTTTAAGATTTATAAATTAGTCCTTAATGCGATACTATTTTAAAAAAAGCATTTTTAATACAACAAAGATGGCAAACAAGCAGGCCTGCAGGCTTAGCACGGACCGTGGACAAGACGGGACAGGAGGCAAACAACATGTTTTTCCGCACTCTCTCATATAATAATGAAGCGAGACGGGACGAGGGTGAGTCACTTTCTCTTCTACAGTCCACGCGCCCTGCTATGCTTGCTGGTGGTAATTGGCTAGAGTTGCCTATAGTACATGTGGTTCCTGTAAGATTTGCAAGTATACAACCCCTAATGAATGAATGAATTAACACTTTATTGTTATAAGCATTTTAAAAAATATACAAAAAGATAAATTTCATTAGAGAAACAAACGGCGGCCTTATTGCCAAAGCAGCAATCTCTACCAGGCAACCGACGAGTAAAGGAAAGTTACAATTTTAGAGAATGTTGACGGGCAAAGTATTATAGAAACCTATTTTACGTATATATTTAACTAAAATTCATATTTTGATTTTTGATAATAAAATACATAAACTACACACATATTACACATATCCAATAAATACACTACATAAAATACATAAACTATTATGGTGTTGGAGATATTTCCTTAAGTGTCCACCTGCAGGAAATGCTTTTTATTGCACGCTTGAATACATCGTGCGATGGTGCACGTCTGACGGCTTCGGGTAGGGAGTTCCACAGTTTGATGGACAGTCAAACTGGCGATATGGTAGTCTCTCCGACGGCGTATTTGTAGCCATTGGAGTTTAGAGCGATAAAATGAAATATGGTCATATTTACGTAACCCGTAAATAAACCTTATACACAGGTTCTGTAGTCGCTCTAGTTTATTGAGAAGAGAAACAGACAGGTCAGGATAACATGTATCAGAATAATCCAAAATAGGAAGAAGTAGACTTTGAGTTAATGAGATTTTCATTTTGGTCGGAAGTAGATTCTTGAGACGCTTAAGTGAATTAAATGCACCAAACACTACTACTAACTTCTGATACCTGCTTATGCCAAGAAAAACAGTTATCGAAATACACACCGAGGTTCCTAACCTCTTTGCTGAGAGTAATGACAGATCCATCGAACATTATGTTAGGCAAAGAATCGTAAACAATCCTGGAAATATACCAGGAGCTATCAATTATGATGGACTGGGTTTTTTTTGGATTTACTAATAGGTTGTGCTGATGACTCCAATCAGCAGGCCAATTATGGATCTTTCATTGTATGACATGGTTTAAATTTGAGAAAAAGAAGTCATGAAATGCTGCATTTTGTATTACCGATCTCCAATGATATCATCACTATGGCATAATTTCAATGATGTCATCATTAAATAATGAACAAATAATCAAAAATCTAACCGGAAATCGTATTTTTCGTTTTCCACTATGATATCATATGATATCATTTGCAAAACCAATAGATCGGTAATAGGCCCTCTGATATATGTTTCAGGTCCGCATTAGTAGTCCTAATTGCCTTATCAAGAACTCAAATGTACGTTGCCAACTTATGACATAAGAAGTCACTGTACCCAGTAATTTCACTGCCTGCCTTAGGCCCGTTTTCCACCAAAACGGAAACGAGCCAGTTTATTGCCACCAAAGCGGAGCAGAGCGGGGATGTGCGGAGCGTAGCTAAGATGTGAGCGGTACAGAGCTGACTAGCTTTGTGTGCAAGAGGACAGCGAAGTCGGTTACAAAGCAAACACATATGGCGCTAATAAATTTATATTTTTACTTGACGAAGATAAACGAAACGCTGAAGAAGTTGAACTTCATCATCAACAGCTCATATACGTCCTCACCGAGAGGCTCGAGCCTACCCTATACTAGGGCGATTAGGCCTTAGTCAACCACGCTGGCCAAGTGCGGGTTGGTCGACTTTACACACAGCCTGTAAATAATTTTTTTCTTGAAATTTGAAAATACATTGGTACGTGGTGGAGTTCGAACCGCTACCTCCCGGTTGGAAGGCGACGTCCTTACGCACTACGCCATCGACGCTTATCTCTCTTATTGAACTTATTTCTCTGTAATACCTACCTACATGCTCGACAAAAACATTGATTTTGGATTAGATATCACATAACATCGCGCCACCTCTCATATCTCCGCGCGAGCAGAGCTCTTCCCGACCCGCTTCGCTCCGTTCCACTAGTTCGACGTATTTCGTATGGTAACACCGCATATATCTTCTCCGCTCCGCTCAACCGTTTGCACTGAAGCTGAGCGGAGACAAGACCTATAAAAAATAACGTAATTCTATTTGTTGCTTCGTAACACGTCTCGTCTCGGCTTTGGTGGAAAACGGACCTTACACTTCAAACCGGAACAAACGACTCTGTACCTGAATCTGCCTCTGGTAAATATCACCTAAACAACGCGAAGCGTGGTCACCACAACTCGTACTCGCGCCATTGTCGAAGCGAAATAATGCGAATTTACAAGATCGAGCCCGATCCAGCCTCGCTATTTGCCCTTACGGCAGCTGATTGGCCAGCCCGATAATGCCGCCCGGTGGACACGGAGTAACGATTCCTGGCGATAATCGAAAATAGCCGATAGCCGTAATAGTCGATAGCCGAGGTAGCGCGCAGTTTTACTTGGACATGGCTGTCGACAGACAGACACGGACAGACGGCGACCATTATTTCCCGAGAAATGTTTGCACGACCGTTATAGAAGGTGTCTTCCGTGTTGTTATTTTGTATAAAAATTGAATGCCACTGATTTGCAGCATATCATTAAAATGCAAAAGGAATAGTGTAGGTTATAGCACATATATTATCCTTGGAAGGACACCAGCATTTATAGACAATGGGTCTTAAGCATTCACCATCAATTAAGACCTTCATGCAGCTATTTGCTAAAAAGTCCATCCACATTTTCTGGGGAAACCCATACGAAGGAAGTTTTGAGAGAAGTGCTTTGTGCCACACCCAATCGAGGGCCTTCGCGATGTCGAAACTTACTGCCAGTGCCTAATGATGTGTCAAGTAAATGAGAAGATCACCAGCAGAGCGACCCCTACGAAAGCCGTATTGTTGGTCACTGAGCAGCTGGTGATCCTCTAGGTACCGAAGGAGCTGGAAGTTGATAATTAATTCCATTATCTTTGAAGGAGGGGGTATAGCTATAGGCCTGTAGTTGGACGTATTCGAGCGGTCACCTTTCTTAGGGATCGGATGCATTAAAGCTGTCTTCAATAAGATCGGGACTACGCTAGATGAATAAGAGAGATCATGAGCTAACAAGGTGCAGTTATCCTTGTACAATGGTGGAAAGTATGCATGGGGAGTTCATGCGCTAGTGGGTAGAAACACTCGCCCACTCAGCTGCCGACCACTGGACAATCGAAGCAGTTCATCCAGTATATGAGTTAAGCGCCGGCAGGGCAGCATACCTTTCGGATAGTGCAGGATCTAATTGGACACGACTGTTTCGGTTACTATCTGCACCATGTCACAGTGCATCGGAAGAAAACGCCGCATTGTCATCACTGTGGTGCTCCCAACGATACTGCCGAGCACACTCTCGTGGAGTGCCCGACCTGGCGACCCCAGCACGATACTTCAATCCTCGCGCTGGCTGAAATCGTCAGAAAAATGGCGAAGAGTGCGATGGTATAGGAGACAGCGCCTCATTCTGCGATGACGTTATCTCGCAGAAGAAGGCTGCGAAGCGAGTACGGGAAGAGGACCGCCCCACCACACCTTTTGCCGCACCGCCCCACCGCAGGCGGCTGGGTGGAAGGAGACGTGACATATTAGGGCGCTCTCTAACTAAGCTGCTTGGGGAGCTGAGGCGGGGGCAGCCATGTCGGACCGACATCTAACTGGGAGATATCATAGCCCTGACCTAGTTACCTATCTAGGTGTAGTTACCTATCGGGGTGGCCTAGTTAGTGACCCACTAACGAGTTGAACCTAGTGGCCCCTCCCTAGGTGAAGTCCCAGCTTATTTATACTGTCGTCGGGCCTGTCTCAGGGGCATGTGTTCGGTGTATTAGCGTTAATATTGTTCATTTATCAATCAAGCAGCTCAAATTATTACGAAATTGTTTCCATTTTCTCAAAAACGAAAAACCTAATCTGTATCTTCCATAATGCTCCCATACGAGTACAGTATCTATGGGAGGTTCGAAATGTCCTACGTATCTTTAAGTTTTTTTAAGAAAATTAATATATTAATATAAATTAATATATAGATAATGGATTATTAGATGCACATGTTGGTATACTATGCAATAGCATATGTATTATTGCAGTGGTTCATTGACTTTTTTATTAGCGACTCTGTAAAGTAAACATGTTTGTATGCAAATCGTAATGTGATATACTTTCTTTTGATGGCCAATTTTGTTTGCAAATCACTATAACCTTTCAATATTAATTACTTCGAGGAGCTATCAAAAATCATATAAACTAACAAGCAGATATATAATTATTAGCGACTCTGTAAAATAAACATGTTTGTATGAAAATCGTACTTTGTCATATTTTCTTTGCATGGCTAGTGTAGTTGCAAACCTAATCTTTCAATGTTAATTACTTCGAGGAGCCATCAAAAACAAATAATAAAGTTACAAGCAGATATATAAATTGCGATGTAGAGAAAAGCTGACCTAACGTAGCATAAATCTAAGGAGAAATAAATCTTTTAACACTTTAGAACGAAAATTTCCTCCACAATCGTTGGGGAGCGCGTGAAAATAGACCCGTAGACTACCAAATGTGTCGGACGATGAGACGCATCTCCGCTGTGAATTATTTGTTATTGAGCCAGAAATGGTTATGTGTGAGACTGGCTCTAACGTGGTGGTTCCGTCCTTCATGTATCGTCTTAAGGAGTAATAAAAAAATAATAAATACAATTTTATTTTTCCATAATACAAGTATAAAAAAGTTACATTGTTGAGACTCCTTTTTAAACATAAGCCTGTATGCGCTCTTTCTTAAAGTACATTTTTTTCAGGAGTAAGGTTTTGAAATTGCTTCGTCTTCATTTATTCCGTGGATATCTTGTACTTTATTAAGAAAAAATTTGCAGAACAAAGATTAGGATATCTAGTATTAGTCAAAGTCAAAGTCAAATTATTTATTCGGTAGACAGTATTACATATCAAAACAGTAGATTTACGTTTCAAAGCTTAAAACTATGCCTTAGTATCTAATAATTTACTGACTACCGAAATGGTATCCACTCAGCACATGTTGCAGAATCTGCAACGCTGATCTTCCGTGGAACCGTAAAAAATAATAATAATAATACATACTTATATATGTATGTATTATTACTTACTATTATAATATTATTACTTAATACATACATAAATATACATAAATTACTTAGTTGGATTGGATAGATGTTTTAACATGAAGAAGTTTCAGATTTTTTATGTTTGCACTGAAAATGATAATAGTCGTAACTGTTATGGATAAAAAAATTATATATTGTTTCCTCTTATGAAATGTTGTGTCTGCTTAATGATTATGTTGCTGTTTAAGTAAATATATTTTGAATTGCTTTTTGAAAGAAGGAACCGACTGCAACTCTCTTAGTGGAGGCGGAATGTTGTTCCAACATTTCGTGGCAGCATAACGAAAACTGCCACGAAAAGCAGACGATTTATGTGTAGGGCAGATCAACCTTAGCGCAAATCTAATATCTCGTTTAGAGAAAACCAATTTGCGATATAGATAACCTGGTCTGCAGTTTTGAATAACACCAAAGAGCAAAGTGGCAAAATGCAGTGAACGGCGTGCCTCCATTTTGATGAGATTGGCTTTGTTTATGTATGGTGTGACATGCGAGCGTCTTGGAATTCCAAAACAAAATCTTGCACATGCATTCTGTACACGTTGGATTAGGGTTTTGGTCCTGGAGAGAAGGCAATCACCGATTACGGTATCTGCATAATTAAGTTTTGATAAGATTAAATTGTCACATAGTTTTATTCTTAGGTCTAAATTAATATATTGACGGATTTGGTAAAGGACTTTGAGTCTGTAGAAACAGTTTTTGACTACTGTTTGAACGTAGTCTTCGAAATGTAACTGACTGTCGAAAATTACTCCAAAATTTTTTGCTGTTGTTACTTTTTCTAAAAGTTTACCATCCAGTTTTATATGCGGATTATAACTTGACACTTTTTCTACTTGTATTTTCGATCCGAGTATCATAAATTTTGATTTGAAGGGATTAAGTGATAAACCATTTTGTTTTGACCATAGTATCAGGCGTTCTAGATCCTTATTTAACATTTCAACAGCCGTTATAGTGTTATGTGGTTTAAATGATATATACAATTGTAAATCATCCGCATAAAGATGATATTTACAGAACTGGATTGATTTGATTATATCAGCTGTGTATAGAATGAATAAAAGAGGTGCTAAGATAGAGCCCTGTGGCACACCGAAATTAAGAAAAGAGAATTTCGAATAAGACTCTGAGCCATAGTCATTAGTCAGATGGACCCTTTGTGAGCGTGAATCAAGATAGCTAGCAAACCACTTTATAGTGTTGGGTTCAAAACCGTAGTACGCAAGTTTAGATAATAAAAGAGTTGTGTTAATTGTATCAAAGGCACGTGAAAAGTCCAATAATACTAGAATAGTGCCATCACCAGCATCTTGAGCACTTAAGACATCATCCACAACGTCAAGTAAAGCTGTCGCAGTACTGTGGGACTTTCGGAAACCTGATTGCCTTTCCGGTAGAATATTATTGGTTTCCAGGTATTCAGTCAACTGTGTACTTACTACTTTCTCTAATATTTTGGACATAAAGGGCAAGATATTAATAGATCTTTGGTGGTGCCCCAAGTAGACTCCACCACGTCGGCGTTTCACCGAATAAGGAATTTTGGGTTGATTGCTGATTACTAACAGCTCATAGAAAGGATTGTGGCTTACCCCGAGTCCTATTGTCTCCGTCCGTCTCCTCCGTAGCCGGTGGACTTCCTGAGCTAGCTCGAAGGAAGTCGCGGCTCCTGAAGATCTGCAGTGGATCCACCGGTGGAGACCGGAGCACTACAAATGCCTAATAGGCCACCACGACTCACACACGCGATTTCGCACAACACAAAGCGGGCTTTCGCACCCCGATATTAGGTGCGCCGCGCAAATCACTATTTGCTTGAATATTGTATATTATATTTTATTCCGGCCTGCCATAACCTCTAAGCATGTCATGACATTTTGACTCGACTCAACTGACATATCACATGCGGCCGGCCGCCAAAAAAGCTGTCACTGCACAGACTAGAATGCAGTGCCGCCACTCGCTCTTCCTCGAGCGTGAACATCCCCCCGCTCCGGACAGTCCCGGACTGTCCGCCAAATCAGTCTAAGGGGAGGCGAGAAAGAGTAGCGACCGCGCGCTTCAAAACAGAATCCCCAACTAGGACCTCGGCAAACCTGGGCACACCATCAGACCCTAGAGTAAGTTGGACAATGCGTCCGTGACGCCAACGTAAGGGTGGCAGGTTTGGGTCCTTCACTAACACGAGGTCTCCAACCCTCGGTGGGTTTGTCTTATCTGACCACTTAACGCGCTGTTGCAAAATGTGTAAATATTCAAGGTGCCAGCGGCGCCAGAAACTCTGGGTAAGCTGCTGGAGCAACTCAAACCGCGAAAGGCGTCCGGGATTGATATCTCTATAAGGATACTCGGGCAGGGCGTTAAGTGGTCTGCCTATCAAGAAATGGCCCGGCGTGAGGGCCTGCAAATCGTTCGCGTCGGTAGACAACGGACATAACGGACGCGAGTTGAGAACCGCCTCAATCTTATGAAACACCGTCGCGAGTTCCTCGAACGTGAGAATAGTCTCCCCAATAACGCGGCGAAGGTGAGTCTTGGCGGCCTTTACAACAGACTCAAAAATCCCTCCCCAGTGAGGGCAAGACGGCGGGGAGTATCGCCATGTTACCCCCCTACGGGAGAGTGTGGATCCGATCTCAATATTATTTTTATCTAAAAATTCACAAACTTCTCTTATATGTCTATCAGTGCCCTTGAAGTTCGTCCCACAATCGGACCGAATTAGAGAAGGCAGTCCCCGGCGGGAGACAAATCTGCCTAACGCTGCTAAGAAAGCGTCCATGGTGAGTGCACTCACCACCTCCAAATGAACGGCTTTAGTGGCCAAACAAACAAACACACACAAATAAGCCTTTTCAGTCTTAGCATTACGGAGTCGCGACGTTTTTATAGTGAACGGTCCCGCGAAATCAGTTCCAACTCCTAAGAAGGTCATCGATTCATTCACACGATCAGCAGGCAAATCACCCATTTGGGGCTGCATCGTCTCGGGGCGTAAACGATAGCAGGGCAGACATCGAAAGATAACAGATCGGATTATTCTTCGCGCTGACAAAATCCAAAACTCCCGTTGGAGGAGCGCGGTCAATGCATTACATCCGGCATGAGCATTCTTCACATGGCGATCAATGATCAACAATCGCACCAATGGTCCGTCCTTGGGGAGCAACAGGGGATGACGTGATCTATAAGGCAAGTTAGCGTGCCTCAATCGGCCTCCTACACGCAACAATCCTTTATCATCCAGAAAGGGAGTCAAACGCACCAAGGGTCCCTTCAATTTGGACGTCCCGGTACGGAAAACCTTAAGTTCCGGTTCAAACGCTCTAGACTGGGTCATACGCACCCAATGCAGAAGAGCATCTTGGCGCTCCTGCGGTGAGAGGACCGGACACAAATCTTTGTCCTGAGGCCGGCGACAATTTCGTATAAATCTTCTTATCCAAGCGGTCACGCCGAGCAACTTGTCCAGAGAACTGTAGCGGTCTAATAAAAATTCCCGCTCTGGAGCCGCCATAGTCTCGACAGCGTGAACACGCAAGCCCGGATTTGGTACCTTCACCACAGCTGGTGTGGAAGGCCAAGACGGCTGTAACAACCATTCGGGACCCCACCACAGAGTGTGGTCAATAAGCTGAGGGGCTTCGCTGCCACGTGATGCACAGTCAGCAGGGTTTATTTCACCTGGCACGTGGCGCCAAATCAACGTGGCCTTCGAGGCCTGTATTTGGGATACCCGATTGGCCACAAATACTTCCAGGGAGTGGACGGAGTTCTTAATCCAACACAGGACAACCTGACTGTCGGACCAAGCAAAGAGCGACTCAAAGTCCACACTACGTCCCAGGGTGTCAACAACGTGGTTCATCAAACGAACCAGAAGAGTAGCTCCAGACAATTCTAACTTCGGAATCGTTAATCGAGTCCGAAGTGGAGCAACCTTACTCTTAGCAATTAGCAAGTGGAGCTTAACAGCTCCTCTATCATCGACCGTCCGGATATATACGACGGCTGCGTATCCACTCTCAGACGCGTCACAAAAGCCATGAAGGCTGGCCGTAAACCGTCCCTTAGGCAGTATATGTCTAGGGATACTAACACGGTTAATGTCGGGGAGAGACGACATGAAGGACTCCCAATCTCGCAGCAAACGGCCCGAGAGGGGCTCATCCCACGACACTTCAGCTGACCAAAGTTCCTGTAGGAAGCACTTCATCCAAAACACTACGGGACTAATCCAGCCATTTGGGTCAAAGGTACGAGCTACTGTAGACAAAACCAACCGTTTCGTCCAGACCTTGGGGCTTGGCAGCTCCAATCGATAGGTGAACGTGTCCTGGACAGGTCTGTATTGCACTCCCAAAACAGACAGTAAATCTGGAGTGTTGGCATTCTCAAAAATATGAGGCTCCTGCTGGTGGTCGTCTGGCAAGTCACACAAAAGCTGAGGTGAGTTGGACATCCACTTCCTCAGTTCATAACCACCAGCCCCGAGAAGAGCAATTAGTTCATCTCGCAAAATCAAGGCTTCCTCGACACTAGAGGAGCCCGTACAAATATCATCAACAAATGCATCCTCCTTGAGAACCAAGGATGCGCGAGGGTATCGTAATCGTTCACGTTCAGCGAGTTCCACAAGTGAGCGAATTGCCACAAAGGGGCTCGAACGCAAACCGTATGTATTGGTGTTCAGCTCGTAGACCAGCATGGGATCCCTGGGATCCTCCCTCCATAATATGAGCTGATATCGTCTATCGTCCGGGTGAATCACAGTCTGCCGAAACATCATCCGGATATCGGTCACAAAGACGACGGCATGGCGACGGAAGTTGGTCAATACATCGCCCACCTCGTGGTGCAACTTCGGTCCAGCATGCAGACATTGATTCAGCGAAACTCCGGTAGACGTAAGAGCTGACCCATCAAAAACAACGCGTATCTTCCCAGTGGAAGGTTTCAAAACCGCGTGGTGAGGAAGAAAATTATGTTCCTCGTTTCGCCAGTCCAGTCGCGAGACCGACATGTGCCCCAGTTGCTCATATTCTCGCATGAAGTCGACATACTTCTGTTTGAGGTCGGAGTTCCCACTCATACGACGCTCCATGGACAGCAGCCGCTTCTCGGCCAACGGCCGGGAGCTGCCAAGTGAGGGGCGAACTGACAAAAAGGGCAAACGAGTGATCAGCCGTCCCGAGTGAAGGCGACCTGTATTGTTCTGGTAGAACAACTCACACTCCTCGTCTAAGGGGTTCACTCGCTTCACGGTAGGTGGCTCTTCCACCTCCCAAAACCGTTGAAGGACATCCGATAAGGTGGAGCTAACAGTTATGTAACTGTCCACCGATGGAGATGGTGGGTTATGCCTAACTGGTCCCATCACTACAAACCCAAGCGATGTAGATAAGGCTACCAGCCCACCCTTCTGTAACTCTCTCCTCTTCCCACAATACACGCGGCCTAGAACATCGGCACCGAGCAATAAGTGAATCGGACTGGTTCGGTGGAAGGAAGGGTCAGCCAAGGTCAATCCTGATGTCGCATCAACGACAGCGCGCGAAACGTGCTGTTGCGGAAGCTGACCAACAACCTTCTCATAAACAATCGCGGTAGCGCCAATTTTGGGCGCTGAAGAGAAGTGGGGGGAGAAGGAGAACAAAACCTGACCGATCGGATCCGGGATCCGCAGGTCTCCGATTCCTCGTACCGATTCAAGGTATGGAGATGTGTTCAAACTCAACTGCCGGACCAGCCAGCTGGAGGCAATGCAACCCTGAGCTCCCGTATCCAAAAGGGCGCGAACTAAAACAAAGGTGCCCCTCGGGCCCCACACCTGTACGGAGGCTGTTGGTAACAGCACCTGCTCCTGTGGGGGGGTTGCAGCCGACAGTTGGTTTAGTGAAAATCCTCCCGCATTCCCCGCAACGGGGGGGAAGGGGGGTCCGAAGAAAAATGCGTGCGCGGCGGAGGAATAGGGCGCTCAAGGCGCTCGAGCGGGTCCCAATCCGGCACGTACACACCCCGACCAAAGCTGCATCGGGGGGCCGGGCGGTGCCCATGATGGGCGAAAGTTGGGGGAGCCCGTGACAACCGGGGTCTCTCCATCAGAGGGGGAGAGAAGCGTATTGTCTCCCGACGTGGCTCCCTAATAACCGCGGCCCAATCCCGCGGTGGCGCCTCATAAGCGGCGCGTGGATCCCCCCCGCCCGTAGGGGGGGTGGGGCGCCCAATCCTCTCACTGGAGGGGGGGCGCCTGTCCAATCTCCGCGGAGGGGTGGCACGCCCCTCCGATCTCCTCGGAGAGGTGGGTGACCTAGGAGGGCCCCCGCCCGTGTGCGAGTCCCTCTCTCTCACCACCTCACGAGTGTCTCTATTGTTGAAGCACAAAAGGGGGTGATGGGCCCCTCCACAACAGTGGCAATCTCGTGGGTGGGGGCAAGCCGATGCCATATGGGCCCCCAGGCAGCGGTAGCACCAATTCCGCTGCTTGGCCATATTCCTACGCCCCTCGGTGCGTAGGCCAACAAATTTGGGACAGGCCGGCAAACGATGGCCATCCCGCTTGCAACACTTGCAAGGCCTCGGCCTCTCCCCGTGTGGAGAGTTCTGCCGCACTGCAGTATACTGCTTGTGCGGGCGGCGCTCTCTCCGTGGCGCTGCCCGGGTCGCCTCAAAGCGGCCTGTACTCGGTCCCGGTATAGGAACCAGATCCAAGTGGTCGGTCATCCGACACTCATCCTCCAAAAATCTGAGGAGATCCGAGAAGGGGGGGAGGTACGAGGCACTATTGCCCCCATACCTTTGTTCAAAGCGCCCCTTCATCTCCATGGGAAGCTTATCGAGGATGAGGTGGAGCAAAATAAAGGACCACTGGTCCACCGGTAGATCAAGGCGTTTGAGCGCGTTAATAGCGCTTAGCAGCGGGTTCAAAATCTCCTTCCTCAATGAGGAGACCCGCGATACTCGTGGCAGCCCTAAAATGGCAGCCACATGTGTGTCCGCTAGCAAGCGAACATTCTGATACCGGGCGGTCAACAACGCCCTTGCAATATCATAACTGTCATCATTGACAGGTAGATGCTGGACAAGTACACCAGCCTCTCCCCGTAAGGCAGAGAGCAAATAGGCCAATTTCTGGCTAGGGAACAGGTCGTCCCTCGAGTGAACCAGGCTATCAAAGAGGTTAATGAACCCCATCCAAGAAGCCAAGTTCCCATCAAAGGTTGGGATGTCTAAAGTGGGCAGTCTGCCCAGCAAGCCGGCCGGGGTAGGCTTGACCTCCCCGGGCGTGCACGACTCACCCCTCCGGACGGATAGGATTGCCTGAGCCTTGTTTATAATCACATCCGCCTGTTCAAAACACTGATCATAATCGGCATTAAATTGGTCGACTGCCCGCAACTCAGCGGCACCCTCGGCTGGGTGGTCGGGCAGATATTGTTGATGAGCAACGAAAAGCTGCTCCAATTCCTTCAAGCGAGCCGGTACTCCCTCATGCCGAATTAACAAGGCCTGTTCTCGGTCTGGTCGGTCTACCAAAGCGACGGCACTAGCAAACCATCTCAAAATCTTTTGTGCACCCGCGCGGGCACCACTAAGCGGGCTGACTGGCGGGACCATTTTGCACCAAAATTAAGATACTCTATAATAATACACAGACAAACAGACCGACAACCGCAGACAATAAAACAGATCGGGAGGAACTTCAAAGGCAGAACAAAATATATAAACAAACCAAAATCAAGTGTAAATGCTAGAACTTAACTAGAACAACAAAGGCACTTAACAACAGAATTTTTCAAACAAATTAAATTCAAGCATTAAGTCAATAACTTAACAAACACAATATTCAAAGGCAAACAAAACAAAATCAAATGTAAATGCTAAAACTTAACACAGCAATATAGTGTATTACAACAACAGCAAAGTCATTTAGCAGCAAAATTTTTTCAACAAATCAAATTCAAGTATAAGTTTACAACTTAACAAACAAAATATTCAAGGGCAAAACAAAGATATGAAAAAACAAACCAAAATTTAAATATAGGTAAATGCTTGAACTTAACTAGAACAACAAAGACATTTAACCTCAATTTTTCATATACAATGACAATTAGTTAAGGAGATCGGTCCACAAATGAGCTGGTAGTCGGTTTAAAATCAGCAATCAAAACCAATTAATATGTATTGCCCGTTTGGACAACCAACAAGATTACAATATTAATTGTACAATACTAATCAAATGCTCAAATCTAAGAACCACGCTCTGCTACCAAGAGATGGTGGTGCCCCAAGTAGACTCCACCACGTCGGCGTTTCACCGAATAAGGAATTTTGGGTTGATTGCTGATTACTAACAGCTCATAGAAAGGATTGTGGCTTACCCCGAGTCCTATTGTCTCCGTCCGTCTCCTCCGTAGCCGGTGGACTTCCTGAGCTAGCTCGAAGGAAGTCGCGGCTCCTGAAGATCTGCAGTGGATCCACCGGTGGAGACCGGAGCACTACAAATGCCTAATAGGCCACCACGACTCACACACGCGATTTCGCACAACACAAAGCGGGCTTTCGCACCCCGATATTAGGTGCGCCGCGCAAATCACTATTTGCTTGAATATTGTATATTATATTTTATTCCGGCCTGCCATAACCTCTAAGCATGTCATGACATTTTGACTCGACTCAACTGACATATCACATGCGGCCGGCCGCCAAAAAAGCTGTCACTGCACAGACTAGAATGCAGTGCCGCCACTCGCTCTTCCTCGAGCGTGAACAATCTTAAATCGTTAACGTCAACCGGATTGGGCTTTTTGGGAACAGGTTTTACATTAGCGGACTTCCATAAGTCTGGAAAAGTATTAGTGGCTATGGATGAATTGATAATTGCGGTGATTATTTCCAAAGTGTGAGGCAATGTTAGCTGAAGCATATCTTTCGAAATGCAGTCTACACCTTGAGCATTACTTGATATTGAACGGATGAAATTTAAAACCTTAGTATCAGTAACCGGTTTAAGAGAAAATGTAGATGTACCAAATCTATGAAATTCGAAAAAAGAGAGGAATGATATGCCTATGTCATATTTTTCTCCGTGATCAAGAAAATTGTTATTAATTTTATCGGGATCATTAAGATGTGAAGGTAAAGTGTGGCCTTTTTTATTAAAATCTACTAAATTTCGTTTAATATTAGTCCATAATTTGCGCGAGTTATGTAAATTGTTATTAATATACTTATCATAATATGCCGATTTTTTTCTATACAGTGCCGTACTCACAAGTGTCTTTAAATCTTTATAGTATATTTTAAGACTTTGTGATTTAGTATGTTGATATCTAGATTGCGCTTTGTCGCGGAGTTTCATCATTTCTTTAATAGTAGGTGTTATCCAAGGCAAGCTGTTCCTTTTAATATGTTTGGTTTTATAAGGAGCATAGATGTCATAAATATGTAAAATGCAATTACTGAAAGCCTTAACAGTATCATTGACATTGTCGCAAATTAAATATTTCCAGGAAATATTTTCAAGGTCAGCATAAAATTTTTGTAAATCAATATCAATTAATGGCCGGTAAACAAGGCATTTCGGGAGAAGTTTTGGTTTTTTTACATTGATTTCACATGTAATCATTGCATGACGGCTTAGGTCGGCTATATAATGAACATCTACTACATTTATGGTGTTATCAGAAATAATTAAATCAATTAATGATTCGGAATGAGTGGTAATATGTGTAGGTTTATTAACATATTGTTCTAAACCAAATGTTTTCATAAAAAATATAAGTCTTTGAGTATTAGCGTGATTTATATCTAGATAGTTAATATTAAAATCTCCCAACAGTATGACACGATCATAATTTGGCAAGGAGCATAGTGTTTCAGACAGACCATCTAGAAACAAATCCACGTCAAACCAGGGTGGGCGGTAGGCAGTGCCTATCACAATTTTCAATCCGTTCAATTTTATGCCTAACCACATTTGTTCGACTGGCGAAGATGAGGAAAGTTTCAATACTGAGGCAGAAATACCACGACGAATGTAGAAACCCACACCGCCTCCACGAGAGCGCAACCCAGCGGGACGAGGCACGTGACGGAGTCGGTATTGAGGCAAACTAGGCGCTCGTGCCTCCTCACCCGCCCGCAGCCACGTCTCGTTTATAGCTATAATGTCAACTGGATAGCACTCCATTGCAGCTATGAATTGTTTTCATGCCGTGTACTAAGAGATCCCGGGTTAAGAAGTCCTAACGCAAATTTTTTTTGAACAATGTGTATAATAGTATAAGAAGAAACAATATGTATGTATTTAGAATTAGTTAAATAATATGTTAATATCATAGCATGTCGAGAGTCAGTGACTGTGGTGAATGAGTTTGAATGAGTAAAGTAGTAATTATATAATATATATATATTTTAAATATGTACTCGTATATGTTGTTATTTGCACGTAGTTCTAACAATTTTAACAATTTCAGAACAAATAAAATCTTTGTAAATACTAACAGATATTGAACTATTGTTATTATGATATTTTTTATAAGTTTATAGTCTAGGGAGCAAAATTTTTTAAAAAATATTGATAAGGAGGAAAGTAACGTAAGATTAGTATACATTCTAACAATGAACAGAAATTTATATTTTGACATTGTACGTAAATGAAATAAAAATAATTTACTAAATTTAAGAATCGCTAACTTTTTTTTCATAAAAAACCCGTTTTAGATCACGTATATTTCTGATCTTAAAAGCTGTTTTGTTTGTGTCTTGACGGACAAAAATAACTCCATTTCGGGTCCACGCAAATCGCCAGTGTAAACGACGCGCTTCTATGCGCACCTTGTAGAAGAGTTCACGGTTGTAAAAAGTAAGACGTTCATTAACATATAGACGCTGCGGCCCGAACGTTTTAGCAGCACAGAGGTCAAGTCCCGTAGTATCGAGTTCACGGCGTACACGAGCGGCGTGTAGCAGCTGGTCCCGTAGGGCGCGCCTCACTAGCCGCACGGCGAGAGGCCGCAGCCGTGGCGCATCACCTGCATCAGTACCAATTCCACTTACACGAGGTGCGCCTACGCGCATTCCACTCACCACATCACTTTCTTCTACAGCTATAGCACTGTTTATTCGTAGAGATTAAGTAATTATGCATTCTAACAAATATACAGATTTCATAAATATAAATACTAGGAACCGTCAATAATCCGAAAGACCTGAGTAAACTGAATGACCTTCAGAGTCTTCCCGAGTTTATGAAAATATTAAAAACTAGTGACACACTTATATATTGTATATAGTTTGATGTTCATGTTTTGTTTATTGTCATGTGGACGTGATCGTTCTATTTTTATTATTTCATAATGTAAATGTTTAAAATATTGCATGCTAAGGTTCGATTGTAAGTTCTGTCAATTAGAAGCTAATGTTTTACATTGTGTTGGTTAACAGTGTTCACTGTTGCTTGTGTTGGTGGTCCTATAAATCCATATCCATACTAATATTATAAATGCGAAAGTGTGTCTGTCTGTCTGTTACCTCTTTACGCTTAAACCACTGAACCGATTTCGATGAAATTTGGTATAGGGATAGTTTTAAGTCCCGGGAAAGATATAGGATAGTTTTTATCCCGAATTTTAATGATTACCCCAGGGAACACAGACGAAGACGCGGGCAGCAGCTAGTAAATAAATAAAATATAAGAGAAACCCTAAAGCATAGATATGAGGAGATGGGTTTGCAATCGCTATAGGAGTTTGCCAGAATCTTTCATAAAAATATTTGAAAGCAAAATAACGTTGAAATATTTCTGATGATAATAAAGTAATAGATTGCTTTTATTATAGTTATAGTCTTCATTTCAATTATTTTTTACTTTAATTAGAGACTTATAATTTGAGACTTTATCGCACACATCATGTACACATCAAAATTTAGAAAATTAAAATACATTGACATGTAGAAACTATTATTGAGGCGAAAGCATAAGTAACATGTGAAATTAAACCCATAGAGAAGTACCGCAAACGAACAGAATCTTTCAAAACGTCTCTCATCTTAACCGCAGGGCATTCAGAACTTCGACAAATTACCTATAAAATTAATATTCTACCTGTGCCTTGCGCATGTCTCAAATGGAAAAGTTTTTACGAGTGCGGAATCAATTTAAAGTTAGAATAATCTCGGATTCCTTTATTAATTCGCCTCCGTGTTTGACATTAGTTATTTAAGCTGTCTCCGCGGTAGCCAGCCATCTTAATTATTATCTGAATAAAGGGGACTTGCTAATGAGTGTATTGATGAAGGCGCAACTTAATATGCAAATTTGATACGCCTGTCATATACTTTAATATCTATGAACTCAGGACTATCGATGAGTTCGATGTCGCATTAGCACGCTTGGTTCAAATTGCTACAGTTAAGTTGGTTGATTATGATGATGCGTGTCCAAAAATGTGAATCATCTAGAGAATTCTAGAGCTTCTCCGTGCTTCCGAAGGCATGTTGTTAAACGGGTCCTGCGCCTAATCTCGTCCCGATTGTGGCAATATTCAATGCGTTTATTCAAAATGGATTATTACAAAATCACATTAGTTGCACGTCAAAGATGTGGCGGGAGACCTTATACTGGAAAGAACCAGCAAGAAAACCAGCAATGGCTATTTTAATTCTCTCCCTGTATTGGTTACAGCAAATAGTCAAAGCAAATAGTTTGCAGGTTTGTTTTTTGTTTGTTTGGACATGTATGAATGAAGCGACGGATCTGTGCGTGTTACGTTATTAATTTATTTATATTATTCCCCCTCTAAAAAGCTTATTTTATTTACTGAAAACAGTGTTTAAAAAGCACTTTTAATCACTATTTTGGTGTTTGAATTTAGAACACACCGATATATTCGACCTCCATCTCAGTGCTGTACAACCTACTTGCACAAAAAAATACTCTATATTAAATGTCTATTTTCGCTTAAGGTCCAATTTCACCAAAATTTAAACAGGTGATTAGTTAACTAGCAAACAAGTTTTTGACATTTCACTCATACGATAAGTGTCAAAAACGGTTGTTGGTTAACTCTAACCGTCTGTTTAAATGTCGGTGAAATTCGACTTTAATCTTTCTTTTTATCGTAGTCATGCTATAAAGTATAGTAGGTATGCAACTCTTGAATAAAACGGATTTATATAGAGGGCCATGAATGGCTCGCGTCGTGATTCAGTCGTTAGAATCCTTCGCTTGATCGTGATTCATCTATGGCCCTCGCTTTAAATCGGTCCTTTATTCGCTAGTTGCATAATATACTATTATTTATTCTTAAATGAATTTGCGTTCAAGACGGACTTAATGCCAAAGAGCTCTGCCAGCCGAACTTAGGGTTATTCTAAGAAACGCCAGTTAGATGTAAAAAAGGAAGTGTGACAAATTATTTAATGAACAGTTTTAGTTATAAAAAAATATGAAATAGTTAAACAACTTATAATAATATCGTATCCCATTATAATTAATTAATTAACCTTTTTTGATACCATCACCCATAAACATGACCGGATTTACATATTTTACGCATATGGGCCCAAAATGACGCTTTTGGCCCGGACTCACATGGCTGCTATAGTAAATCCGGCCTTGTCTATAAATCTATTGACATCCAACTGCTAGCCACCATTTAGAGGTGGAAGAATTGGCTACAGTCACTATATCTACGGATTGAAATAGGGCTTCACCTCCCAACACTTTTCTGATATATTCACCGGGTGATTCCCACACACCTCTACCTATTACTCCGATAGGCACAGACGGTGCGTAAAAGCATTCACCACCCTCTAAATACTCGTATAAGGTGCTCAAAGGGTCGATCGCGAGTGTTTTTTGGTTCGATCTCGAGAAAAAATGCCTATATAGATCTATTCATTATTTTTGTTTTAGTTAATTCTCGATTAGGCCAGAATAGCCCCCTCATCACTTTCTTCTATCGTAGCTACCCCCTGCAAGCTGGCCTTGACTATGATTTACCATGTCAATTTTGGGTTGAATGACATTACGTATAAACAGCTAGAAATGGGACATTTTAATAATGAGTTTTCGATAAAAAACTGATTATGTATTGGTTATTTTGAAACACCATGTATTATACCTTATACCATTATACCTGCGTCACAATAGACCCTGCCCAGACGACAATCCCGCATCAATCATACTTGCACCCTCTCAGACCCGAACAATCGGAGCCGGAGTCAGAAACGGAGGAATATTGAGATAGATCGCCAGCAGTTCAAATTTGAGCAACCCTAGTTACTCTAAAACAGGGCTTCTTAAACTTTTTGCAGTCACGGACCACTTTCACAATTTAAACAATTCCACGGACCCTGTCTAAAAATCTTTATTTATGGTAAAAAATACTTTTATTGGTTCTTTTATTACACTTACTACTAAGTTAATGAGTAGGGTGCTGCTGCTTGGCCTCAATGAGAACGTTAAATTGTGGGATTGCCTTCGACAAGGCAAGGCGCATATCATGTTTACGTCGAGCTTACTACACACTTTACTAGTAAATATATTTACAGACTGACCTACTGCGAACCCCTTATACACATGCTACGGACCCCTAAGGGGTCCGTGGACCCCACTTTAAGAAACCCTGCTCTAAAAGGTCCTTTCAAACTTCGTCTCGTCGTCCGTCCTAACCTAAGTTTGTCGCCATAATAACAATGTTAATAACGTAGTGCTCCGACAATTAGAGGTAAGATAGCCAGTTGCTCAGTCGTTGAGGTATCCCGGTGAAGCTCGCTTCTATCTTCGGCTTAATCATCACATACTATCAGATGAGGTGAAGGCCAAGAGCTTCCCACTCAAATGTTAAAAAATATTAGCGCATACGAATTTACGGACTTTGTGCGATACACGAATTGCGGATAAACGATAGATTAAAACGACGATGAATATGATAGTCTTTTATTCGTTCATGTTTCCAGTGATGACGTTCGGAATTGAGACGTGGCCACTTACACAAATCATAAGAAGACCTCTCAAAGGGCAATGGAGAGGGTTTCCCATGTTGCTTAAAAATATTATATACCGAGTGTAACTGAACACCCCAATAACATTTAAGGGGCATATACGTTAGATACTAAATGGACCTTCGGTGCTTGTCTGAGACCTGGAACCCCAATACTTTCAGAGTTATTTGATTTTGAAATGAAATCAAAAACTTTCAAGTGACAACCATAATCAGCTCTTAACACAAAAGAAATTTAAACACAAAATGACACGTGACAGACATGAGCGTAGTATTCCTCGTACGCTTACGTAGGGCTGTCGGCACTTAATACCATTAAATAATGTATTTAGTTTGTATGACGTGAGCGTAGTATTCCTCGTACGCTTACGTAGGGCTGTCGGCACTTAATACCAAAAAATAATTTATTTAGTTTGTATGGGAAAAAAGTAGATTCGTTAGCCCTAATATTTTTCCTGCAGAATCTCTACTTCTGACGGATACATTCCCTTAAATGTTATTGGGGTGTTCAGTTACACCCTGTATATTAATATAGACCCTTTCCGAAATTTATAGATTCAAAAGCATTCATCAACGACTCATCTTAAAACCACCAACCCGTTAGCCTTAATCTCAACCAAGATTCAAAGTATCGAGAGCATTCAGAAACTCATCTTAAGCCCACGTAGCTCATAAGCCTCAGCCAACACAGCCTACAAGGAAAAAGTGAAACAAAAACAGGCCGAGAAGTCGGTCGACACAAAAAATAAACAGTAAATTGCAACATAAATTACCTAAAAGAATCTGTAATTCACGCGGCGCAGTTTTGCCGCGGGAAAAAGCACATCGTTAATCACAATTAGCTGCGCGCAAGTCGGCGGGGAAAAACCGAAACTTCGCGAGCTGTTCAGTTGAGGCCATTGTTTCGGTGCTAAAGTTAATGCCGCCGGATTCTCAACACTCCCAGTTTCACAGTCTCGCCGGAGAATGAGCCAAAAAAAAGGATTGTGCGTGTTCGTTGTCGCGCTATTTCTAAGTTTCTAACCTTCAGCGCAACACTCTTGTAATCTATGAATTCAAAACTGCATTCTAAAAGTGACAGAAATTCAAATGCCAACTTAATTACTTAACCCGTTTTCAAGACTTAGAGCTGCGAATATTATACATACTTTTTCGAAACCAGTTACTACAACTCATATACACTATTGTTATAAAGAGGAAAAATTTGTATGTAACCAATAAACTCAAAAACTACTGGGCCGATTTTTAGTAATGTTTAATAACTAGATACTAAAAATTACTAAATTCTTCTCGAAGCTCGCTATCTCACACTAGTTATGAACGTAGAAAAATATTATCCTTTAATAACTAGACACGTAACAATGAATGAAATTCTTTGTAAATAACCAGTAATCAAATAAAACGTTACAAATATGGCTGAAAAGATTATTTTTGCTTTTTAGTGCATTTTTATAAAAGGTAATTTTCTGATTTTTTTATAAAGCGTGATTATTGAATTATTTTATTCAAACAATATTATTTCCCTACTTTTTGTCACTGAATTATGCATTGTCACTAAGCTATGAGCTCTCCTGAAAATTTCCGCTCACTTGAAACTAGGGATGCATCGATACGCCTTTTTGCCGATACGATACCGATACCGATACTCTTATAAAATTATCGTCGATACCGATACCGATACAAACGGTTAGTGAATTAAAATTAAATTAACGTAAATTATATAAAACCCTTTATGCGCGATGCGTCAACTTCGCAAAACGTCCACAAAATTTTGGTTAAATATTTTTAATTTCTTTTAAAATATACACGGTTATTTTTTTATCACCCTGGAAAATTTAAGGGACGCTTCACGACATAGTATTAGAATGATTTAAATATGAAAAAAAGCTCGCTTACTTAATTTTATATTAATTTTCAAAAAAATACAAAAAATGCTGCACTAGTTGAGAGCAGCATTTTTAGAGATTTTTTTTTTTTTGTTTTTTTATTTCATTTTTTTTTATATAATAATGGATGTGTCATGTCATGTGAATTATCAAGTGTGGAAATTTCAAAATGATTCCATAAAGCACTTTTGTGTTTTGAAGTCGACATGATCTTGCTGTTTATTTAATTCAACCAACGAGTTATAAAATAAACGATATACACACACAAATTCATTAGTTACTACGATATGTAATTCTGTATTTTATTCTGTCTATCGAAAAAATATTACGCGCGATAGCAGTTAAAAGCCAATAAAAGTGTCTAGCGAATTGGGATACGCGGGGGCAAAGCGGGTGAGAGAGACAACACACTGAATAAAACGCGGGGATTCTCCGATCATAGATAGTCCGTGCCTCGTTTGCAACAAACTAGATCAAACAAGATGCGCGTTTACATTACTTTTTTAATGCGCGAAATTTGAAGTGTCGTTGTATCGGCAATAAAAATATCGCCGATGCCGATATATCGGCAAAGCCAAAATATCGCCGATATATCGGCATCGGTATCGGATGCAGCCCTACTTGAAACCTACTCGCAAAGTGTTTGCAAAATGGATTAGTACCTACATGATGTCCCAGACAAACAAACAGAGATGTAAAACGTAGGGTTAAAACACAGGAAGAATTTCTGCTCCTCGAGTTTAATGGAACCGAACCTACCATGATCGCTTATAGCAAGGTTAAACAATATTGAAACAGACAGACAACGCTCTTGCCGCATATAGCACCATCCCGCTCTCAGAGCGATTTCAATATTATGAGAGACTACAGCTACAGCTAGACCAAATTTTAAAACAATCATAATCTCAGTCACAAGCACCATCACATTCATAATCTTAGCCACAGACACAATCACAATCACACCCTCATTCACAGTCGCAATCACTTTCACAATCTCCTTGACAGTCACAACCACATTCAAAATCTCATTCAGAGTCACAATCTCATTTACAATCTTGACTTTCAAAAGAGATTGTAAAATCCAAGTTGAATAAAATATTTTGATTTTGATTTTGATTTTGAATCACATCCACAATCTCAGTTACAATCATAATCACAATCACATTAACATTCACAATCTCACTCACAGTTACAATTTCATTCACATCAGTCATTATCACCATCTCATTCACAGTCATAATCATATTCACAATCTCAGTCACAGTATCTTTGACTACCGGAGGGAGACTCTGTACCAGGGTCGTGTGCTTGGGTACCTCCGTGTTACCTATTTCTGCCGCAAAGCAGCAGTGCTTGCATTTCAGTGTTCCGGTTTGAAGGGTAAGATATGGCAGTGAAATTACTGGGTACTGTGACTTTACATCTGGTGCCACAAGTTGGCAACGTACCTACACTGTGGTTCTTGTGAGGGCTGCAGTTTTGCTGCGAATCTCACGGGAGCCACATGTGTTATAGGAGACTGTTACCACTTACCATCAGGTGGGCAGTTTGCTTGTTTGCAAACTTAGTTGCAAATGTTGCAATCATAATCATCGCATCGTCACAGTCACAATATAACCCTAACGTTCACAATCTTCTGTTGCAGTCACAGTCTCAGTCAGAGTTCCAATAAGATTCCAATTCACAATCACAATTGGGATGATGACAATTAGAAATTAGATTACAAGAAATTAGATTACAAGAAATTAGAATTAAAATCGGCTCAGTAATACATTAGATACAAGCATTTTAAGTTGTTAATTTGAAGGCGATTAGACAGAGAGATCCGACATCAACCGTGACGTCATTGTTGAGTACGGCCATATTAACTCCTTGTAAATTGCCGTTTTGCTAGAAAGAGATGGCGACAAATCTTTAATACCTTATATCTTGGTTGTTTTTATAGTTATTCAAAAACCGATTTTTTTCTTTCTGTTCATTATATGAAAAAGCTTCTATTAAAGCAAAAAAATTTTTTTAGTCATCTAGCCAATTATACATTTTATACATTATATTACAAAAATATTTTACAAAAAATAAAAACCGACTTCAAAAACACTGAAAAGATAAAAATAATATAAGAATAGATACAGACAACATCACACTTCTATAGTGAAGTCGGTGGCAAATTTTAACACTTTCTAGGAGATCATCGTTTGGCACCGACTTCAATATAGAAGTGTGATGTTGTATGTTCCTATTCTTATATTATTTTAAACTTTCAGTGTTTTTGAAGTCGGTTTTTATATTTTTTGTAAAATATTCCCTTGATTTTTATGGGATCCCATCATCAGATCCTAACTTTGGTGACCATGTGACCACCCTTGAAGTATACTCTACCGAATACAAAAAGAATTTTGAAAATCGGTCTACAGTTGGCAGCGTAATCGCGTAACATACACACAAAAAAAACCATACGCATCGAATTGTGAACCTCCTCCTTTTTTGAAGTCTGTTAAAAATGCTAGTAAAAATATAGTTATCGACACTACAGCAGTACTCGTTAATAATCCCGATTTCCCAATTGTACCAAGCGCCGCTCCTTGCTCGTATTTTCGAAGTGTTCAGAAGCAAAGTCAATAATATGCAAAATACCGGTGTAAAACTTCAATTGGAAAACCACTCGGGAGAAGAAGACTTCAAAACCGAAATTCTGCTCCAATTATTCCCGAGCGGACCTGAGCCGAAGGTAGTGTGACCATACTTTCTGATTCTTTGAAGTGGATAGATTCTCAGGTTATAACAATTAATTAAATAATTTTGCTTAATGACTTAAATACTATTAGTATGCGTCATATATTTTATAAATAAATATTTAGTGGTGTTTTTTCCTAATTTTCGTATAGGTTCTGCATTCAATCGCTTAGCGCATCTCTTTCGCTCCCCCGTCCTCTTTTGTCTTTCACAGCTTTAAACAGTAATGCCAAAGAAAATAGTAACTGAACTCATTAATAATTTCATCGTTTTCCATAAGTAAATTTGGAAATTATTCACACAATGAAAAAGCCGCATTCGTGGTTTTGTGATTGAGACCACCGGTTATATGGAGGTTCGGGATTCGATTCGCAGTGGTAGCAGGTTTTCACGCGTATCGGTGATGCCAGACGAATGATAAAAACGGGGGCCTCCGAACGTCGTACTAGCCGAGATTGGTTTCGTGAGATGGTCACCCTAAGTGCAGCATGGTAATTAATAAAACGCGGCGACGACGCTGCAGGCGGGTAATCCGGCGCCGGGACTATTTATCGGGCACAGCTCGTAGCCGGCTCGATACGTACGAGTAGGTACACGTGCATCCCGGATTTAGGCATTAGGTATTCTTTAGCAGTAAATAGGAATAGGTGTTACGGGCAGGTCGGGCATCTATAGAGAATATGTACAATTTGCTTGTACTTTTAATTAATTTGTGTCATCATCATCATCACAACTCACCAACTCATATACGTCCCCACCGAGGGGCTCAAGCATACCTTAAGTTAGGGCGTTTAGGCCTTAGTCAACCACGCTAACTCAGTGCGGATTGGTCGACTTCACATCACATACAACCTTCCATCCATACCAACTTCTTCGCAGATGTATGCAGGTTGCCTCACGATGTTTTCCTTCACCGTAAGAGCGTCGAATAAATGTACATATGAAATTCGAAAAACACATTGGCACACGGCATTTTCGAGCCGCGAACCTCCCGATTAAAAGCTTTGCTTGTATTTGTTATTAATTTGTCACGTTCTAATCTATTAAATTTCATCGAAAACGAAACGATAATTTTAAAAAATCAAGCGCAGACAACTATCTCGGCAGCAGACGAATAATGGAAAGAAATTCGTACAGGCCATTTTTCCACACAAACGTAATCGCCTGTTTCCTTCTTGGATAATGGCAATAGTTGATCTATTTATTCCAAAAAATCTCTAGCCACTATTAACATGTTCCTGTATTTTCATTTTTTTATTAAGTTAATTATTAAAAGAGTTCCTTTAAAAACATAAAAAATTGCCTAAATTTTCTGCCGTATTCAAACATCCAGCAAACGAGATGAATTCCGGTTTGGAATTCGGAACATAATCTGGGAGTTTGTTGTAAAAGAAAAAATCTATTGCGATCGCTTAATTTGACGCTCACTGCGGTGTCAAGACTGTTAAGACGCGACTCTATTCCGTCAATCTTTCTATAAAATAATAATGGATTCACTTGAACCGTCCGATGAAAATGAACCGTGAACGAATTGAAGGCGATTGCGAAAGAGTTAAGAGGATTGTGTAGCTGTAAATTTTCATACAAAAAGCGATAACGCATTTCTCCCTCTTTACATAGTCCAATTTTCATAATTTTTGGAAATGTTGAAGATATAATGAAGATCTAGGTTTGTACCTTTTGATTGTGAAGTAATATTACTCAGAATATAAATTATTATAGCATCTAAATATCTATATTTTAGACTTAAAAATTAAAAGTAAAAACACTTTTTTAAAAAAACAAGCTTTTATTCAAATGCCCTAAAAAGAACAAAATAATTTTTTCGTTTAAAACTTTTACTATCAACTTATAATGTTATTACACAATATATCTGATAAGAAAGCTTGTCGCGAGATTTAAGGACCTACTCGTATTTAGTTTATTTGTTTATCTAGGTGCTCAGGTAAAACTCGCGACAAACTTTTTTATCAAATATATTGTGCAATAACATTATAAGTTGATAGTAAAAGCTTTAAAAGAAAAATTTATTTATCATAATACTGCATCGCCATTAGCACTGTAGCCACGTGTAAAATTTCAAGTCCATACTGTTAACTATTGAGGAGTTCTTTCGTTGGGAGCCGATTCTGGGTACACCATCAAGTCATGCCGAACATTATAATGTATTGTCACGTGAATCAAACGCATATACAAAATTTCAAGTCAATCGACTATCAGGAAGTTGTTTAAAATTGGTTAGCAAGATTTGAAAAAATGAGTAAATAAAAGCTTGTAAAAACTACCTCGAACATTTTTATCTTTTTTTGAATTTAAAAAAAGCAAAACGTACAAACATAGATTAAGGTATACTGAATCTAATGAAACCAAAAGTGTCTAATTTAGTAAAACCGTTATCGCCCGAAACAATATTTCAATCACAAATATAGGCACTTGCCTCGGACTTTCAACTCTAAGCGGTGTGCAACAAACTGCATTTTTGAAAGTGCATACTCGAGCCATGAATTGGCACTTCACAGTCCTCTTAAAGACGAAGATACACAATCACGAGACCGATCATCCTAAACGACGTCATTCTAGTTGCAAGCTACCTCGAGTTGTAGGTACACTACGGCGAATAAAACACAAAGTTAGCCTGATCCGCCCTGGGAGTTGCGGCACCTTAAGTTCAGAGCTCGCAACTCCCTAATGAAACTTGTTTGTTTTCTGCGCTATTGTGCCCGAATTCGGGAAAGTATCGTCCGCCTAGGGAACGGAAATTATGACAACGGTGTTCTAACAACCCAACATTGCCGACGGAAACACCACCTTGTGTGCGTGTGGAAGCCATAACAAAAGGCTATGTTTTTCATTTTAAAAATTGTTGCCGAATCTACCCTGCGGGCATGGAACTCTCTATAAACAAAATTTGACAGCTAAGATCGACCGACAAAAATCGATAAATTTGACAGATATTCCTAAGGAGTGAAAAGGACAGATGCTTTTGTCGATCGATATATATGTCGATCGGCAAGTCCATGCTCGTAGGGCTGACGTAGCAATATACCTACCGGGTGTAACGAAATACCGAAATAATATTTAAGGTTGTTGATTAACAAAAAAAAATGTTTTATGACGATTCCTTGTATTTTTATTATATGCCTACTTTCGATTTAATACGCTTAACTGTTCCTTAAATATTATTTCGGTATTCCGCATTGATTTACTACCAAACGTTTAGTAGTAAATCAATAATCTATAAACTATGCACGATAATCGTGTCACAATGCTTAAAATCATTACTATACTGATTATGAAAATTTCTACTTGATAGATTGCTGTTCAGGAATTTAATGTTGTATTTTTGTGCACAGATTAATTTCACAGTATCAGAATTTTTAATAATAATAAACACTTTGACGTCATTGTTGATTATAATAGTCTATCGAGATAATTAGCTAGGTTCACCTGAGTTAAAGTGATCCTTTTTATGCGACTTCAAAAAAGTCGGAGGTTCTCAATTCGTCGCGTATGTTTTTTTGTGTGTTTGTTTCGTGATAACTCCGCCAATTGTAGACCGATTTTCAAAATTCTTCTTGTATTCTATAGAGTATTATCCTAAGGAGAGGATCTATAGTATAATCCACTGTCATCAAAGTCGAGGGAAACCATTAAATTTTATAGGCATGTCCAACTTGTTTCATATTTTTTCCGAAGCTATTTACGTATTTGCGGCTGGTAATCATCAACCGAGCTGATGATGGAAGGATCCTTATCTTTTCGGACTAAAAGGCTAGTTTTTTAAATACACTAGGCACGTATTGACCCCTTATTGTACTCTTTTAAATTTCTTCGGTGAACTAGTATTAAATTCCCCTTCAGCCATATTGATAACTGGTTACTTAAAAAGAATTTTTTTCACTATTTCGTAACTAGATTCACTAAAAAGATAAAAATAAAAACCGACTTCAAAAACACTTAAAAGTAAAAAAATTATACGAGAATAAACACAGCATCACATTTTTATATTCAAGTCGGTGCCAAGCGATGAAGAGGCTGAGTAACGCCAACGACTTTGAGACATGAGTATGAGTTTGTACTGGATTACGGGCGCGCTGCGTCATTGAAATTGAGCGAAAAAATCAAAATATATATTTTTAAAGCAACTAGTGGCTTATTTGAAGATATGAAACATCAATATTATCAAATTAAGTGTAATGAGTTAATTTCCTGAAAATCATTAAATAGCCTTTGTTAAATAACTCGGATTTTCTTCTAGAAACTGTTTTTGATGGGTGTTTTTGGCATTTTTTAACGAGATATTTTGATAAAAATTTATTTTCGGGACATGGATATTCTCAGAAATATTTTCAAAAGTAACTTATATTTTTTTACTGCGGTATATTGAACAGGTTTTGCTAAAAAAAGTTTTAAGTGGGGCTCGATAAGCTCAGCTCAGAGTTGTTAGCCTCTTATAATATTTTAAACACTTATTTCTAACGGAAATCGTCAAAAGTGGGAAGACTTTGTCGACTCCCTATAAACCAATGAAGGCAGTAACCGCCATGAGCTATCATGTAGTACGATATTAATAAAATCATAAACTAGTCAGCACACGTTATCTCCAAGCCCTCGTGGGGAAATGTGTCCCAGCACGCACGACTTACGGCCCACACTCGCGTGAGAACAATCAAACCTTGAGCCCTTGCCTTCGAAGCCATTGACTCGAGTAATTGGTAGCCGATAGGGTTTTAATACAACCCAGAAGTTTTGGGCCCGAAGTTGTTATCTTAAGACACGTGTTTGTAACATCCGAATAGTTCCCCACTCGCCTAACGTGAAAGTTACCAAGTGTTAACATTTACATACTAATGCGATCATAAGAGGGTAATTTGGCGCGCATGTAACGCGGCCTATGTAAATTGACTGGTAGAAATTGTTATTTTAGCGCTAAGGCCGCAACAATGTGCTTCGCTTGGCTTGTTTTATCAATCACTAGTGGCCCACGCAACCTTGGGATGAGAATAATTAAAATAATTTATACAGACTGAGTGTTTGGTACACTACATACCCTATCAAGCCGAAACCTACGCATGTATCGTATATAAAAGATACACAAGGTTATTTTTTGATTACCAAAAAAAAATTGTGTGCTTGTTCAGACAAGCAAACTGAACAACTTTCACTATGGGACCAACTTTGAAATCGCACAAAAAAATATCAGCTGTTCCATACATCTAGGTTCAGTGAATGTTGAACATTTGTATGGAACAGCTGATTTTTTTTGCGATTTCAAAGTTGGTTCCATAGTGAAAGTTGTTCAGTTTGCTTGTCTGAACAAGCAGACAAAATTTTTTTGGTAATTAAAAAATAAGCTTGTATATGGCGTCATTGAAAATTCGAAATTGTAATATTAATTTTAAAATCCCCCATACAAACAGTTGAGTCTGTTAAAAATATATGGGAAAATTAATTTTACAATTTCGAATTTTCAGTGACACCATATCTTTCATATGACTATGTTAACATTGGTATCTACGATTCGGCTAGATAGGGTGTTGACCAAGCACCTTGTATAAAGGAGAGTGTGTATGTGTGCACCAGGCCCATTCATTGGTGCAGTAGAAGATAGCCTTTGGTCTAATTCAAATTCAACATATTTTATTCAAGTTGGAATTTACAATCTCTTTTGCTCGTCAATGAAGCTACGCCAATGGTTCACAAGTCTACGGCGGGAGACCTTGTACTGAAACTGGAAAGAACCAGCGAGAAAACTGGACCAGCAAGGGCTATTTTTTTCTCTCCGTATTATTACAGACCCGTCAATTGGAAGCTGACCTCAAAGCAAAAGTTTGAGTTCAACTTCCATTACTACATTTGTTAGTTCTCTTCTTACTATGTCGTTACCAATACAACAATATTACTTAATAAATGGTTATACACAACAACAACAAGACTATTTACATAATAATAATAATATCTTTATTGTCTCATTGTGGTTTACAAATCGTAGTTGGTAACAGATATAAAGAAGTGTCTCACAATTTACCTAAATAGGCATACAATAGTTACAATGATTTATGGATACAATGTCATATAAACTTTGGCGAAACGATTTGGTAGTTACACTTAACATTCTATACTTAAAATAAAGAGTATTTTGCAGATACATACATGTCTACAAACTTTAATCATTTAAAATTTTCTTGCGAAGTACTCCTTGAGGTCTTAAAAACAACCATCAAGTAACAATTTCTTTACATGGGATTCGAATTTACCCTGTGGGAGGTTTTAATGAATCATTTCTTCAATCTAACACCAGGCATTGGCATCATTTAATTAATCATTGACTTTATAATATCCTTTACTCGTCAGTCTTTTTTACATGCGCTTTAAACTTATCAAAAGGCAAGTCAGTTACACTTTGTGGAACTTTGTTGTAAAAAGTTATACATTTCCCCATACATGAGCCTCTAGTTTTTTGGAGCCTGTACGTTGGAACGGCAAGTTTTTTTTCTTGTGTTTAAATGGTGAATTTGGAAATTGGTTTCAAATGTATTAAAATTTTTATAGACATAAATCTTTATCATAAATGTACTGTCCTGCGTGTCCTGCTAAATTAAATATGTTAATTTCTCTAAATAAATCTCGAAGTGACTGCACTTGCAAGTAGATGTGGGTGGTAAAGATGTGTGATAAAAGCTCTAATTACGGACTTGGAGAGTAAACACTGCTTATTCTATGTCACACTGCACGCGTAGCACAAGGACCCCGAGATAAATATGTCTAACATTAACTGTTACTTTCTCGACACCAAAGCACCAAACAATAACTTTCTTATTCGCTACTGTCAAAAGTGACATTTCGGTCTAGACAAACAGGCCGAGAAAATACTCTCGCGATCCTTGTGCTACGCGTGCAGGTGTGACAAAATGGTATGACAGAGAGTAAGTACCCAAGAAATCATTCTCTTTACGTCATTGGTTGCAATATAAGATTTTATTTGACATTGAAAATTCAAATTCAATATCCTTTATTCAATTGGGATTTTACAATCACTTTTGAACGTCAGAGAGGGTACGCCATTGGTTCACAAGTCTACGGCGGGAGACCTTGTACTGGAAAGAACCAGCAAGAAAACCAGCAAGGGCTATTATTATTATATTTTCTCCCTGTATTGTTACAGAGTCGTCAATTGGAAGCAGAACTCAAAGTAAAAGATGGAGCTCAACTTCAATTACAAGATTAGATATGTCAGTGTACATTATACATTTAAATCTATCGGGTTATTTTTCCATCAGGAGCCAAATTTTGTATGCTTGTTTAGACAAGCAAAATAAACAACTTTTACTATGGCACCAAACTCGAAATCGCGAAAAAATAATCAGCTGTTCTATACAAATGTTCAACATGCACTGAACCTAAATGTATGGAACGGCTGATTTTTCCGCGGTTTCGAGTTTGGTCCCATAGTAAAAGTTGTTCATTTTGCTTGTCTAAACAAACATACAAAATTTGGCTCTTGATGGAAAAATAACTCGGTATAAATTAAGTCTACCATTAAGACCAAGCATTGACATCATTCAGATAATCTTTGACATTATAATATCCTTTACTCATTAGAGTCTTTTTTACATGCGCCTTAAACTTATTAAAAGGTAAGTCAGTAACACTCTGTGGAACTTTGTTGTAAAAAGATATACATTTCCCATAAATGACCCTCTAGTTTTTTGGAGCCTGTACGTTGGAACGGCAAGTTTATTTTTATTTCTTGTATTTATGTTATGAAATTTAAAATTGGTATCAAATGTGTTATAATTTTTATAAACATAAATCAAATTTTCATAAATATACTGTCCTGCTAAAGTCAATATATATTTTTTTTAATTAATCACGTAGAGAATCCCTTGTTCGTAAATTATAAATAGCCCGCACGGCTCTTTTTTGAAGTACAAAAATACTTTCTATACTAGCAGCCGATCCCCACAGTAGTAGCCCATATGACATGACACTGTGAAATTAACTGAAGTAAATCAGTCTTGCCGTTTCAGCATCAGTAAGTTGTCTCATTTTTTTACTGCATATGCCGCAGTACTAAGTCTGTTTGCCAAGGACGCAATATGTGGATCCCACTTCAAATTCTAATCTAGTATTATTACCCAAAAATTTTGTAAAATCGAAGAAGTTAGCAGTATGATTTATTCATTTCCACAATATTATCCACTTTCCTAACATTTGGCAATGAAAACTTGATACATTTAGTTTTACTCGAGTTTAATGATACATTTTTCACAGTGAACCAATGCAATACTTTAGAGAGAGTACTATTTACAATGTCAGTATTTCCATTTCCTCTGTCAACCTTAAATATTAAAGAAGTGTCAACACAATTAAAACGAAGAATCTGAAATGCGATGACAAAACAAACAATTTCTGGCGAAAAAAAAACAAATTTCGCTCCGTTCGCAAACCGCACCAAATAAGCATTCAAATAATTAGCCCATACCCCATATCCGGGATTAAACATGACAGGAGTAACGGGGAAATCTGGGATTAACACGACAGGCAGGAACAGCGGAATTCTCACCCATTATCGCCGATGCGGGATTTAAGAGATTCCCGGTTCCGCGCTCCGGGCTCCGGCAGCAAATCCCGCAGGCAGCGGTAAATTTCTTGAGAGGCGTAGGCATTTTTGAAATCGCGTTTAGGATATAGATAATTTGCATATGATCACCAACGTCTACCAGAGTCGGTGGTGAATGAGTCAGGCATGAATAATGTTTTTAGTACCTATCGCGTTTGTCTGCTGGCTGCTGCAACCGCTTATTATATTGCTTCCGGGGCAATGGCATTGCAGAGTTGATGTGGGTAGTATTGGTTTTGTAAGGATCTATATATGGATATTTTATCCTGTCCTCATATAAACTACAAAGTTTTTCCTATCACAGATAACAGCAGTCACTCTTGCTTAAAAAAATAAAAGCTTGCTTAAGTAAGTATACACATGTAAGCCATCTTTTGTTGTCCAATATAGTTTAATGTTTAAAAAATATATATATATCCTTATTATTTCGATGCTACATATTGTTATGGTGTCATATTTTGACGATTCGATAAAAGATTCGATTTGATTCACTGCCTATGTGAATATAACGGCTTAGTGAGATATTTTTACTAAAGTGACAAACATAAACTATTAAATAAACGTTTGACTAATTGAGAATTGAATGTAGGTAATTTTTAGAACTTCTAATATAAAATATTTAAAAAAAAAACTATTATTAGGTACTAGTTTCTATTATTAGTAAACATTGTCTCTGGGCTGCAGTTAACATCATGTCTGAACTCAGGGTGAATTCAATGACAAGAGTCACTAATAAAATGCAAAATGATTACCTGTTTTGATTCTGATTATACCATGATCATACTGCTTTGCTATATGAACCACCAGCAGTCAAATCAATCTAATCATTGTAATAAAATCAGGGATAAACAGTATAGTTTAGTCTGGCCAATGGGATCACCCATTGGCCAGACTAAACTGAACTGTTCAAACGACAAAGCTTTTTGAAATTATTCTGATAATTTTCGAAAATCATAATTATACCAGTATATTTTACAAGTTACACATACCTATTACACACATGGTAGCAATAGTAACGCTAGTCGAAACTCCTCAGCCAACCATAAAAAGCACATTAATGAAAAAAAAACATATAAAATCAAGCAGAAGATTTGTTTAATGTCTTTCGAGCGGATTTTCGTAAACGATTTAAAAATTACGATTTCTCAACTTTCTTTCTATTTACAAGGAATGTTGAATGAGATTCATGGGGGACCTTTGATTCCACGCTCGTTCCCTGCATTATTCATGGCTGCCTGGAATATATTATTTGCGAAATTGTCATAATACACTTGCTTTTCTTTATAATGTAGATGAGATGTCGTCCCTAATACGAATGGAGGTTTAAATGGTTAAGCGGTGGAAATTAATTGTGTAAAGCTTTGATTTGTGTTATTTTCTGAGGTTAACAATATTTAGTTCTGATTATTTTGGAACAGATTTTATCGCAGTGTGATAAATCATATATGAAATCTGCCCACATGTTGACTGCAATAGCCTGCAATAGTACATGTGGATATTGGAAAAGTTGGCTACAGTAGCCTATAGCACATGTGGGTATTAAAAGACTTGCAAATCTACAAACCCTACAAGGCCCGCACCGTGTACGTTGCCAACTTGTGACATAAGATGTTAAGTCACAGTACCTACCCAGTAATTCCAGTGCCTATATTACCCTTCAAACCGGAACACAAACATAGATCAGATTGAGGTATCCACGCAGATGTCTCTTTCTTGTAAAAATCTTACGTTCTATCTTTGTAGTTTTGCCGGAGGTTTACACTATACCAGGGATGCCTGTTTGGGTACCTCCGTCTCACCTATTTCTGCCGCAAAGCAGCAATGCTTGCCTTGTTGTGTTCCGGTTTGAAGGGTAAGATATGGCAGTGAAATTACTGGGTACCGTGACTTTACATCTTATACCACAAGTTGGCAACGTACACTGTGGTTCCTGTGGGGGTTCCAGATTTGCTGAGAGTCTCTCAGGAACCGCATGTACTATGGGTCACTGTTACCACTTACCATCAGGTGGGCAGTATATTTGTTTTCATACCACCTGCTCGACAATGTTCAATTAGATCCCCCTTAACTTCAACGTAAAGCAAGACATTATATCCCAAGGGATATAATTTTGTATGAAACTCCCAAGGGATTAAAGTGTTTTAAATATGGAACATAAAATTTGTATGAAAATTTAGCATAGATGCTAGCTTAGGAAGGCAAAGGTTCTACGCCCATACAGCAGTAGCGTGCATCCACCAGAGACAAAGACATTCTACCTGTGTAAATAATGTTTTTATAAAATCTAAATACATAATTTCTTTACCAAAATTATAAAATATTTATCTACATAACACTGCAAGCTAAAATAAACAATTACATTTCACTTTATTTTTATTGATAAAATACGTTTTATGCAAAAAGCGCCATCTTTTGACGGCCACCATTTTTTTTTTTTTTTTTTTTTTTTCATTTATTTGGGATAACAAACAGTATACACAAACTAATTATACAAAGCCTAAAATAAACAATAATTAATAACTGTGCTACCAGCAACGCTATCCACATCTAAATTAATTATACATATAACTAACAAACTGTAGTTGAAAGACGGTGGTGTACATATTCCACAACTTCCTAAGGTCTATTTTATTATTCACATATTTTATACTTTTATATTTCAGTTATTCCTATATTATACATTTATATTGTTTATTATAATTTATGTTTTATATTATTTCGTGGTGTGTGCAATATTTCATTAGTCAAATATTGTTTAATAAATATTGCCTGTAGAATTTTGCATACATTCAAGTTTACTAACTATTGCATTTTTATATGTACTGATTCGTGTGTTCATCACATCGATCAAATTAAAACAACTATTATAAGAGTCTAGCATTCGATGCAACGGAGCTCGCTTGCCCGCATTAGTACGGCATGGAGCAGTGGAAAAGAGCTGTACGTGATTGCGACAGTGTGTCCTATATGGGACCCTATAGCATAATTTGTTATGTAGATCAATACAGTCATATTTGCAGTTACATAGATCGTAGAGGAACATTGCCTCAAGCAGCAAGCGCCTATGTCTTAATGTTAGTAGGTTATATTTACAAAGTAATTGATCATATGACAGATACCTGTGAAAACATCTATAATGCATAGCTCTTAGAAATAACCTCTGTACAGTCTCAAGTGCATCAGCGTATTTATTGTAGAAAGGATTCCATACAGGTACAGCATATTCAATCTGTGAGCGAATCAACGACTTAAATAGGCAAAGATAAGTTGACGGTTCTTTAAACATTGTGCTAGAACGCATCGTAAAACCATACATCCTATAGGCCTTGTTAATAATATTGTCCACATGCATGTCAAGATGAAGCCGCCTGTCTAGTATAACCCCGAGGTCTCTAATATGATCTACTACTTCCAGTGTTACGCCACAAAGCTTATAAGTATAGTGATAGGTGTTCCTTTTTTTCGTAAAAGTGATTATTTTGCATTTATTTAAGCTAAGACTTAGCTTATTGTGTAAACAATAGCTCGTAAAAGCATCTAAATCATGTTGAAGATTTTCTTGATCTGCGCAGCTATTAATCGTGTGATAGATTTTGAGGTCATCTGCATATAACAAGTAATTACTGTATTTAAAACATGTATTTATGTCATTTATAAAAATTATAAATAACAAGGGTCCTAGAATCGAGCCTTGCGGGACTCCTGAGGTTACGGTGACAATACTTGATTCAAATCCATTTATCACTACCTTTTGTGTGCGATTAGTTATATAGGATTTGAACCAACGCCAGAGGTTTCCCCTTATACCGTTATAAGCTAGTTTCTCCAATAGTATTCTGTGGTCTACTCTATCAAAGGCCTTCTTGAAGTCCGTGTATACACTATCAGTCTGTTTATTTGCGTCCATTGATTCAAAGAGGTACGAAGTGTATACAAGAAGATTAGTGGTGGTAGATCGCCTTTGCACAAAACCATGTTGCTGCTCAATGATGACATTATGCAACGCAGGATAAATGATTTTACGTACTAATCTCTCAAAAAGTTTCGACAGAACTGGTAGTATAGATATGGGGCGATAATTTTCTACCTCATTTTTCGGCCCTCCTTTATGCACAGGTACAATTCGAGCTCTTTTCCAAATAATTGGGACCACACCTTCCAGTAGGCAGATATTGAATATATGGTATAGAGGATACCACAAAGAGCTAAAAACGAATAAAAGCAGAGTAAAGCAAGAACACTAACGCTGCCAGCGGATAAACAGCATTTGGAAGAATTACGCGGCATATTTAAAAATAAAGAATGTTTCTACAATTTGATCCATAATTTGCACCAACAGTAATCCGTTGTATTGTTTTCATAGCTAAAACTTTGCCGCCAACGCCATTACGTATTTCACAATTGTAATATCTCGTTGCTTACGTTAATAAAGTGCTTAGTGGAATGTGTTTTGTGACAATCAATAATACAGTCTTTTTAGAAGTTTATTCAGTGTTTTATTGATAAAGTTAAAAAACGTAAGTAAATGTCCAGTTGCTTCAACTTTTTTTTTTGGGGTCAATAGGTTGTCGACTATTTGAGATTTGTTTCGACAGTTGTGTGTAGTAATTAATTGCTGTTTCAAAAGTAAATATACAAAAAAGTTGAAATATAAAAGAATTTTATTTGATACCATTTTATTGTTAACAAATTAATATTCGTCCTGCGTGCTACTAAAGGTCATTGACAGGGTCCAGGCAGCTGATCGTATCGTATTGTAAATTGATATGTAGACTAAGTTCATACTTATTATATCATTATTAAATATGTTTTAAGTTTTTGTAATGTTTTAAGCTTTACTTAAGATATCATTATTGCGTGACGTGTTCGTGCTTGGAAAAATATTTTTTTTTGTATTTTATGGTTTTCATGATAATATCATAATTTTAACCATAGTTATAGTGATAGTGATAATGATGTGAATGATGATAACAGTGTTTATGATGAAAATTACCACCTAAGTAATTGGTTGAGCCCTGAGTTTTTATTGTCTCGCAGATGGTATGAAAAGTAGAGTATTCACCTCTGGTATAAAGCAGTGTCTTCGTCTTAGGCGACTTGAACCCCTCGCTTCACTTAGGACTCTACATAACTCCCTCGCTTCGCTCAGGAGTTAAATTTTAACACCCTCGCTACGCTCGGGAGTTAACTCTAGAGTCCCTCGTTACGCTCGGGGTTCAAATTGGCGCCCGTGACGTTAGACACTGCTTTAATCCCTTGGTGCATAATCTACTATTATCAACTTAGTAGTATAAAAAAGGCGTAAGTGAGACACTCACGAAATCCGTCAAATCAACCTTGACATCCGTCTTGTCTCAAGGTCGGGAATTTATGGGAAATTAATTCTCCTAATTTTCCGAACCACCCGTGGAACGCGCAGACAGTTACGAGCCTTTATGCCATAGGGAGAACATCCTGGATCTATGTATAATCCCCATACGGGAAGCCTCATGCGCATCAAGAGCCACCATAGCAACCACACCTAGGGCGGTCTTCCAGGAAAGTGGCGTTAGGATCATTCTGCCGCTCTCTCTCTGCTGCCTTCTGTAATGCTAGTGCTTCTGTAAACCTAGTCTTTCCTAGTTTAAACATTCCTTCAACTCATTAAGAACCCAAGTTCAATGACTTTTTTGCTGATACTAAAATGTCTTTACACGGAATTCTGTATTGTTTTAATCCCTAGACAGGATGATCCGCTATATGAATGATTTATAATGGAACCAACAAAAAAACAGCCGCCCCGTACATTTCGGTCGAGTTGGTATTGAAATTTGTATTAAACAGCTGAGTATGAGAACGCTTAAAACACTGGTGAGTATTGCTTGCGCGTTGCCGACCCTTTAATCATTTGATACCCTTCCTGAAGAACCCCACGCTGTAAACTCATAAGAAAACCTTGACAAGCAGTTCATGTTCAGTTCCAAAGCATACAATGCGGGACTGTTCTGGTTCTAGAGTATGGCGAACTGTGCGATGGTAAAAAGTCGTCAACATCACGTCTTACAGTTAACATAACCCATTACATTAGCGGAAGAACACATACAGAGAGGCGAAATCTCCTGAGAAGTAGGGGTCGCTAACGAATCTCCTTTTGTATCGCCTCAAATGATGCAATTTGGTATAAAAGTGCACTAATTTTATTTATATTAATATAGATTTGTATCAGTCAAAACCCTTATTTTATCGCCAGGTGAAGGAGGTCAGAGCTGGTAAGGAATGTCTTTAATATGATAATGCTTTGAATATACAATGCAAATGCAGCGGCGGGCTCTCAGCAATGGACTCTGCATATTACGCGCCCATTATATTTAGCCGGATTAGCTGAAATGCTCACGAGGTAAGTTGGCAGTGGCTACAAAAGAACTTATATATTATATTCGTAATTAGTCCAAGGTATAACTATTGTAGTAACGCCTTCTTCCGCTACTAAATACGCGAATTTTAAAGACACCATTAAAAATATAAAAGAAAAATACACCTGGCAACTCCACCGTCACCATAGCTCATTCGTTTTTTTTCGCGCTCTACGCAGCTGACACATATTTTACATGTTGATGTTTTTTATAGTGATTTAATTATCTAAATAAAACTAAAATCCAGATACGCAGTGATAAAAATGGAGAAAAGATGTCAAAAGTTGTTCGAAAGTAAAATGGTTATCTTAACACAAAGAAAATAACCCAAGATGTCGAAACAGTAAGTACCTATCTGTTTTGAAGATGCGTCGTAATTTTGATTTAGCTTGGCAAGAGGACCTAGATACAATTAATTTAGATAAAATTTTATAATAAGAAATATATTTTTAAAACTGCCTGCTTTCCGTGGGAAAGCGTTACCTATCAAGGCAAATGAACTAGATGATGTATCTAGGTATCTACTCGATTATGAACTCTATTCATTGGATATAGGCTAAAGCACAAATACCTTTATAGGAAATTATGGTATATACGAGTAGTTTATATTTATGACCAAGTTTACAAAGAATTGCATTGAAAAATATTTTAATTGAGGTTGCCTATGTAGATAAAGTTTCTTGAAAACTGCAAACTGTTAGATGGTCCATAACATAACATGGAAATTCCTAATATCCTTCTAAAACTTGAGATAAATTACTCGAAAAATAAAGTCAAAGGATATGAGTTTTGCAATAGTTGTAATATCACAAGTATTGACTTCAATTTCCAAACAATCTTCTTAAAATATTTGAGTGATGTCTTTAGATTACAATGCAATAAGTTTACAATTTCAGTACACCAGGATCAGAAGGAAACATGACTATGCTTTTATAAAAGACCTAATAGAAGCTATTAAAAGCAATAAGAGGGATGAATATTTGTACTCCAATAAAAGTGTAAAATTATTTAGTCATAAAAAGAATGATAAACATACTAAAATACAAGCAATGTATAAAAAACTCAAAAATTTGCTTCTAGTTTGAAAACCTACCAGCAGCCTGTGTGTTGCAATAAGCAGCCTGTGCGCTGCAATAATTTCTAAACAATATCCTCCTCGGAGAGGCTCAGAGAGAGGGCCAACCTCAACTATCATTCAGGTCACGAATGAACAAGCTCTGTTTCAGCAGCCAGTCTCGAACCAATTATCCATAGACCCCATATTTTTACCCATCGTGGGAATAAATAACCGAGGTCAATTAATTTTAAAAAAGGATAAGAGACTATGTAATACATTTTGTTACTATTTTGAATCAACTTTATTATCCACTGGACAATAATAAATATTGTGAAATGGATAATTATACAAACAAATTAACAACTGCATAGGTAGCAGAAATGCTTGGCCCCATGCAAAGATTTCTAGAGTTTTACCATTTTACTATTCCTAAAAGGATGGTTCCATAGATTTATTTCAAAATAAAATAATGATTTCTTAAAATAAGTTGATAATAAGTTTATTGAAAATCTACACTTTCAAATGAAGATTTCATGTTATAGATTTGATTAAATTAATGCATGCACTATTTACATCCAAATTATTCATAACGAAGAAAATTGTTAATTTTTATGTTTGAATAATTGTACAATTGCTTTTACCATGCGGGTTAAATACAGTACATACATACCTTAACCATTTGTCTCAATTCAATTTCAGGTATTTTTATAAAAAAAAAATGTGTATTTTTATATTGTAAAATATATATATATTTAAGAAAAAAGCTGAATAAAGAACATAATAATAATTAAAATTAATAAATGTTTGACGACTTGATTAAAATATTGATAAATCAATAAGAAATGTTAGTTATTGTAATTTTAAACTATAACTTATAACGGTTTACAATAGTTAGGCTTTATTTTTTAAATAAAAATAAAATTTTACTAATTTTATTCAATGTAAAATAATTTGTAGGTTTTAAAATATATTCCTTGGATATGACTTTAAAGATTAAGTGCAATAGAAAGGAAATGTATCACACTATTAGTCATCATCACTTATAAATAAATTTGGTATGTAATTTTGCTCAATGTTTCATTAGGAATGGCAGTTTAATTGTTTACACTTTGAGCTCAGATAGATATAAGTTTATGACTTTGAACGTTTGGGGGGCAATTACAACATGCTTATGTATATGAAAAGTATTGTAAAATGATTCTGCGATATGGAGTACTTCCTAAACATTTCTTTAGATATTTTCACAGGTGTATTATCAACTGACAGTAATTAAATGGTAAAAGCAAGACAGTATCAATTTCTTAGAACTGTTAGATACATAATTATGCATTAAGATGTTTTGCTGACCTCTCAAGTAGATGTGATATTTTATTAAAAATAGATAACACCACACTTTCAATACATTAACAGAAAAAGCTCAGTTTGATATCAATCCAAATGATCTTGCTAAACATTTGGCGGTGGTGTGAAACTAGCAGCATCTGATTTTTTGCTTAATATATAAAATTTCAAAATATTATTAAGCTGATTTTAAATCTTGTAGTCTCAATGCAGATGTAAGTTGGAAACTATCGCAGGACTTCTAAGATTTGTGATGCATTGATTCATTTGTAACACATTTCAATAAAATAAAAAAAAATGATTAAATGATAAATAAATTATATTTTATTATATACATGTAATCATGGCATCGTCTTATATTTCAAATGTTGATACTTTTACCATAGGATTAATATTTTTATAAATGAAGAAGAAACTCCTTTTCTTTGATTTTGAAATTTTTGCAGAGTTATAACTGACAGAGCTTAAGGAATCTAAGTATTTCCTTTTTAGACCATTACCACTCAGGCTTACTGCAAAGAAATAATGTTTCATTCAGATCTATCCAATGTTTTAATACCAAAAAGTTTCTTTTTTCAAATCTTATGTTTATTTTTAAAGCAGAAGCATCACATCAATCATTGCATTTTCACTGTTCAGCTCTTACTCCAATTATCTAACTATAGGCAATAGAATAAGGTCAGATGATAAAATTAAAAAATGGATAAATCGAGTTAAAAGACTATGTCTGGCAAAGCCAATGTATGTCAGCATAATGGAATATGGCATATGCAATCCTGCCATAGTTTTATATTTCCTTAAGCATGGGTCATCTAGAAACCTGACATTGAAATAACCTAGACTCAAGAAAACTGACATTAAAAACTGCTATTATTAGCAAAACCACTGCCCAAAAAGTCACAAATCCTATACATAATTAGGTATGTATTAATTATAGTTTTCTCAAATTAAGATGGCTATTTTAAGGGATATTAAAAGTTCTATGACAGCGACACTTAAGCAAGTTGTCTCTTCTCTATTTAAAGATTATTCCAGATATTTTACTTGTGAGAACTTTGTTATTGCTTTAGAAGTAACAAATAATAAAGGACCATAGAAATAAATTTATTTTAGACTTAAAATACTACTACTCAATCCATTAGTAGATGACTAAAGCAAACAATGGAGGAAAGTTAATCTAATTGTTCATCTTTCATATTAATATTCTATTTATTCATCAGCCTCCAAACAATATGCTTCAAATTATCATGCATACAGGGCAGGATTAACTGTTTATAATATTCTAAAGGCGAATAAACATTTTCAGTAAATCACTATTTTACATTTTCGCGTGGCGATTATGTACTCTGTCCGTGGGACAGGCTGAAGGACATATATCTTTCAAAGCACATAAAATTTTTTTTTAGGGAATCGTTAATTCTACATTTTCGCGTGGCGAGGATGTAGGTACTCTGTCCGTGGGACAAGTTAAAGGACAAGTATATGTCCAGGCATATGAATGATTTTAAGGAATTGTTAATTCTACATTATCGCGTGGCGATTATGTACTCTGTCCGTGGGACAGTCCTAAGGAATTGTTAATTCTACATTTTCGCGTGGCAATTATGTACTCTGTCCATGGGACATTCCAAAGTACAAATAGGTACCTATAATGGTAAATGATTGATTTCAGGATTTTATTACTATTACATTTTCGCGTGGCGATTATGTAGTTTGTTGTGGAACAGACTAAGGCTAAATTATTTTTAATGTATTTGATATTCATTATTAACTTCTGTACTTACAAATATTTCACTAAGGCAAAATTAACTGAGTCTCTGTACTGTACAGTGAAATCCCATTAGGTTTCAATCTGGAAAGGGAACCGAAACTTACAAAGAGTTAGATAACACATTGGGTGGCATATCCCCACTATTGGATGATCTAATAAATTATCGATATTTGCTAAATATTATAATATACCACGCCAGTTAGATTGGCAAAGCTTTTTGCCACGGCTGGTAGTTCTTGAAATTTATAGTTATTATATGGTTAACATGAAACTGTTAACACTAGTAAACGTTATCTACATTATGGAAATAAATATTGAATGTTATTGAATACCTATTGATAGTTAGTAAATAGGTACTAATGTTAACCTATTTATCAAAAACTCTAAACATCTACAATAGTTATACCTTGGACTAATTACGAATATAATGATAGGATTAAACGAACTTACCTAAAGTGAAGTTCAATCCATATTATATGAAGTAATTAGTCCAAGGTATGGAGCATCCCACCCTTCCCTTTTGAAGTAATAAATTACTAACCCAATTATATATACCTAATACTCTAAACTAATGAGCTATGGTGACGGTGGAGTTGCCAGGTGTATTTTTCTTTTATATTTTTAATGGTGTCTTTAAAATTCGCGTATTTAGTAGCGGAAGAAGGCGTTACTACAATAGTTATACCTTGGACTAATTACTTCATATAATATGGATTGAACTTCACTTTAGGTAAGTTCGTTTAATCCTATCATTCTAGGTAGAATAAAAACTAAACATACTTAACGCTATTTTTACCAAAGATAATAAAACTACTTTGTTTAAATTTGAACTTCAACCGACTCCATGGTCTAGTGGTTGAGACCACCGGGCATTGACCATGGGGGCAGGAGATTTTGACCTCGTTTTGGTCGATGGTAGAACTTTTGAGTCCACCTGGCTAACTACCACCGTCTTACCTAAGTTTGTTGCCAAAATAACTAAAAAACTAAAACGGATAAATTAAAACGGCGATGAAGAAAGTCTTCTTTCGTCCGTATTGCTAGTGATGGATGACTTACGGAACAAACATGGCCGCTTAGAAGAAACCATATGATAGGTAGTTTAAGATAGATTGCTCAGGTAGGGTCCTTGTTGACTACACTTGTATGTTTTTTTTTTCATTTTTTTATATTACAGATAATCTAATATGTCAAATTTAAATTTGTACAAAAGTGGGGGAAAAACTCATGGTGTCACTACTTTGTGCATGTCAATAAAATTCTTTCTTTCTTTCATAAGATATGTCTCATAAGAAGGCCACTCAAATTATAGTGGAGAAGGCTATACTCAGGATTTCTCTACGTGATTGGATCAGAATTTATAGAACCGGCGTAGAACTAAAGTCACTGACATAGCTCAAAGATCTGCTACGCTTATGTGGTAGTTCTTCACACACATGGACACATCGGGCGGTCCTCGAGTGGCGGCCGCGTACCTGAAGACGCAGCGTCGGTAGGTCCCCCACAAGGTATCCCGACGATCTGGTGAAGGTAGTGGGAAGCCGCTGAATGCGAAAAGCAGGACCGGTCGCTTTGGAGACCCTTAGGGGAGGTTTTTATCCAACAGTAAGCGTCTTTTGGCTAAAATGATAATGATCAACCTAAGAATGATCATAGTTTAAATACTTTCCACAGAAAGCTATTAGGGGCCCCGATGGACTGTGCAGCTACGCAGTTACACGTACGATGTATTGAACCTCTTAATGCGATTTTAATGCGACACGATGCGGTGTAGTCGTCGAACGTAGTACCCATTAGGTACCCAGCATAAATTTTTTAAGATATATACGTCTCAATGTAGTGTTTACTTACGGATGAAGTAGAAAAATTAATTAGAAACATATCCGGATGGCAGTACATGTGCTAAAGTCATTCCTTTTCCATGACGAAAACTAAGAATCGATTGAAAATATTAACTTAGCTTTAACAACAAAATATTTTGAACAACCAAGTTGGTAACAACTCCAACAGATAGTAAATGTCTATTTCCATTTGATGTTTACCAGCTGTGCGCGCAAACTACGTTTCGCCATAATAATTGTAAAAAATTTCTTATCACCTAGGGGTGTGAAAAATATTTACGACCTATTCTCAGACCTACCGAATATACACAAAAAATTTCATAATAATCGGTCAAGCCATTTCGGAGGAGCTCGAGCTCGATAACAAATACTGCGACACGAAATTTTGATATATTAGATTTCATCAACAGCTCATATACGTCCCCACCGAGGGATTTGAGAATTTGAGCCTACCCTAAACTAGGGCGATTAGGCCTTAGTCGACCACGCTGGCCAAGTGTGGGTTGGTCGACTTCACACACGGCCTGTAAAGAAATTATTTCTTCACAGGTGTATGCAGGTTTCCTTACGATGTTTTCCTTCACCGTAAAAGCGTCGAATAAACTATATTAAATTAAGAACAGCTTAACATTAAAACCACACCTCGTAGCAACATGGAAGCATGTTACAAAGCCTAGTCCTAGGCGTCCAATTAGCAAGCTAATTTATCCAGATGGCTAAAACATATATTCGTATACACGGTGTAAAAAAAACCAATCACAAACCCCGCGTCTACGCATTCAGACCATTAAAATTAACTTATATAAAAAAAAAATTATTTTTAATTAAAAAACGAAGTTAATTATTTTTAACCGACTTCAAAAAAGGAGGAGGTTCTCAATTCGATGCGTATTTTTTTTTTGTGTGTATGTTACGCGATTACGCCGCCAGTTGTGGACCGATTTTCAAATTTCTTTTTGTGTTCGATAGAGTATACTCCAGTGATGTGTCGGATGCCATTGATGACGGTGATGAGATACATGCCATATATACCGACTTTAGCAAGGCATCGATTTGATTTGATTGATCATGATTTGTTATTAAAGAAGATCCTTGCGATGGGTATACACGGATCTTTATACCGGTGGTGTGAGTCATACCTTCGGAACCGTACACAGCTTGTGAGAACTTATGGCTATACTTCTCAAACCAAATCGATACCATCAGGTGTTCCTCAGGGGTCTCATTTGGGTCCATTATTTTTTGTTATCTTTATAAATGATCTGGCCCTAAGCTTGAAGTGTAAGTTTAAAATGTACGCGGATGATTTAAAAATATATTGGCGGGTTCATAATAACTCAGATATAACATTTTTACAGAATGAACTTCAGAAAATTGACAGTTGGTGTACTGATAATAAAATGATATTAAATATAAATAAATGCTATCATGTGAAATTCACTAGAAAAAGAAAACCACTACCTGCCTCATATCTTCTCAAAAATGTTCCCCTTACGGAAGTAGATAAAATAAGAGACTTAGGCGTTATTCTGGATAGAACTCTGAGCTTCAGAGATCATGTAGATAGTGTAGCAAGAAGGTCCTCGCAGTTAACTGGTTTTATATGTAGACAAATAAAATCCTTTAGGGATCCAAGTGTTATAATTCCAATTTATAATTGCATAGTAAGAAGTGTTCTTGAGTACAATAGTTGTGTATGGTCTCCGAGTTACAAATTACATATTGGCAGAATAGAGAGAATCCAAAAAAAAATCTTATACTATCTATCATATGCAAATAACCAATGTAAAAGTTTACAGTCGTATGAGAATAGGCTAAGCTTTTATAAAATGAGATCCTTGATGGTTAGGCGTCGGGCTTCCGATATAATATTTTTGTTTAAGCTTATTCATGGTCTCATTGATTGTACGGAGGTCTTGTCTCGGGTTAAATTAGAAATTCCTCGTCCAAGTAGCCGGATACTAAACCGTAAAAGTTTCCATCTTCCACACTGCAGGACAAATATTGGTCACCACTGCCCTTTATATAGATCGTTCTCGTGTTACAATAAAATACAAACAAAGGTTGACATTTTCTCTGGTTCTCTGGCTTCAGTAAGGACTGCTATATTTAAATCCCTTGATGATTTGTGACTTGTGAGTGTAAAGTGCCCCTATGAGTTTTGTTGTTTGTTGAATTGTAATATGATCTTTCACTGTGATGCATGCCGTGTTCACTAATATTAGAAGCTACACCGTGCGTGCTTTTTTGTTATAATTTTTAACACTGTAGTATTCCTGTGTATGCTTCAAGTTGTGAACCAAATAAAAAAAAAAAAAAAAGGGTGGTCCCAAGGTCACCTCAACCTCAACAGGGGCAACCTGAGCGTGATGATTAGGGCTCTGACTGGACACTGCAAGCTGAACAGGCATCTGTTCAATATGAGACTAAAAGATACTGATGCTTGCAGATTCTGTGAACAGGAGCGTGAAACACCAATGCACCTCCTGTGCTTTTGTGAACCCCTTATTCACAAGAGAAATCGACAACTGGGGAGACACATTCTCGACCCAGACGATATAAAAACAATCCAAGCTGGGAATATCTTATCATTCCTGGACAGTGCCCAGCTAAAGGAGCACATGTAAGGCCTAATAAGTCTTAATTGGGGCTAGTCACAATAGATCTTTGCAGGTCGCAGTGACGCAAATAGCCCCGAATTAATGGAATAATAATAAATAATAATAAGGTCACCAAAGTCAGGATCTGATGATGGGATCCCATGAAAATCGAGGAAAACCCTTAAATTTTAAAGTGTTTCCAACGTGTTTTGTGTGTATGTTGCGTGATTACTCCGCCAATTGTGGACCGATTTTCAAAAATTTTTTGTATTCGATAGAGTATACTCCTAGGGTGGTCCCAAGACGGATTGCCCTGGTGTTCTCGGGCAATCCCCCCTTGGCGATAGCCCGACCGGTGGGTCGGGCTTGCCCGGGCGCGTGGGTAGTAGAGTCGCAGTGTGGACCTTACCTAGCGCGCCCATAAGGGCAGGGAGAACACCGGGGGGTTTTAGTTTATTCGCTTATTCAGTTAAGAACAGATTCAGGTTTGGTCAAATTCTTGATACGGCAGATTCTTTTTTTGACAGATTGCGCCTATATGCCTTAGTTTAAACCTGAACCACGGTAATCCTGAACACAGCACTGCAAGCCGTTGATTTGCAGTAGAATGGTTGACAGAGATATTGTAAGTAATTCTTTGCCACAAACCATCCATTTTGTCACGGAAAAGGATTGTTAGTTACGTTTGTTATATCTTGACAATCTAAAAAAATATGTTTTAATTTCAACGTTTTAATAATATTTTTATGTAATCCTTGAATATACTTGTGCTATCGCATTGGAATCAGTTTTATTTCGCAACATTAGTGGCGACCGTGACATAAATAAATAGAAAAAATTCGAAATAAATCTAAACAATGGATTCCCTAAAGCGAAAACGCACGCAGCAGAGACGCGAATTCACCTTTGCAGCCAACGCATTCGAAACGGCGATTAATTCCAATGATGTGAATGAAATAGATAACGCCTTCCGGATGCTCTCTGAAACAGCTGATAATCTGTTCCCAACTGAAGCGGCCGTAAGGGATATGTGGTGTGATAGTGACAATTTCGAAGAAGCTTCATTTGAGACTGACTAAGATAAATATTTCGAGTACCGGCAGCGATGGCTAAACCTACAAAACAGGTACAGGAAACTGGCAAAACCATCGATAAGCGAGGTCGACTCGGCAATCAAGTCAGTACATGAGGATCATAGCTGGGCATTAACTCGTTAATCCGTTAATCGTTAATTAACGAAGTTAACATTTCTATTAACGGATTAACTTTTAAGTTAACTTCAAAAAATGTTAACGGACTCGTTAACTTCCGTTAAATTATCCTAAGTCCGTTAATCGTTAATCCAGTAAGTACCTACTATTTACAAAAAAGATACCGCACAGGCACCGCGCCGTGTCGCGAAAAACGTGTTCTGACAAGTACGTTCGTCTTTTTATCACCGGCAAGAGCCTCACTCTCAGACGAGAACTTCAACATACTAATGTTCATGAAGGGGAATATCCACATTATGCCAGATAATTAAATTACACACTTTTATTTTTTATATAGGACAAGTGGGGCGCATTAGAACACGGGGTACAATAAAACAAAGACGATAATTATTGAAATTTACAACAAATTCACGCAGTTTTGCTTCGATCAATAAGAGCGTCTCATGCGGCACATGATAGCGCAGTGCAATATGACCAGTCTTCGACAACAAAGCTTTAATGTGAAAAAAATTGTTTTGAGGGCTCCAACGCTGTAATTTCGTTACGAAGAATTTTCGATTTCACAAGAAAAGTATCAATAAGAGGTATGCTATATTTTCTTGCATGATTTTTAATCAATTTACGAATTAAATGCAGTAACATGTGCAGTGAAAAACATAACCCAACATTTTAAAGATATTTTTAAAAGATTCAGATACTGTATGTGGCGCAATGGAACGGGGTACTATGAGACAGAGTTCATTGTTGCCCCGTTATTCCCAAGTAACAATTTAAGTTATAGATATGTCACAAATAGGTTATATAACCTTTTTATGGATTTCCTCAAAGAAATACGATAGGTCCTAATATGTTCATAATAAACTCCGCATAAACTCTTAATAACCAAAAAGGCCCTCCATAACAACCTAGTGCAGACCTTATTTTTACTCTTTACTGACTAGACAAATTACCTAAAGGCATGCTTGATAACCTAGTCGTAACCGTAAATCAACCATTTCATAACCTGGTTAAATTCAGTATTACCTAATTATAACCTTTATGAAGTCTCAGCTTAGTCATGGACTAGTCATAATCAGTTTTTATCGCAGCAGTCATTTTCCAGAATTAGGTTATTGACAAGTACCAGCAAAAGCTTATTAGTAAGTTTTCAAAATATTTTATAAGAGACTGGTTATATATTAGTTAAAACTTATTTCATATCAGACAAATGGCTTCCATTTGTAATACTATTTTTTTATTATGACTTGGGTATTCATATACGAAGCAAAATGTCTGTAAAATTCACACGTGCTTATAAATTCTATTGCGAATACCAGTTTCCTGTTAAATTATGGGATAATATGCTTATAAAATACACGCGCCCTAATTATCAGGCATACTTAAAATATTTAATAGTCATACGTAGTGTAAAAAAATACATTAAATACATTTTTAACCTCCAATCTGGCACATAATTATTTATAAACGTAAAAATGTCTTTTAAATTTATTATCACTAACAAATAAAATAAATAAATTGATATTTTCGAAAATTCTTGCCACAATAAACCTTTTAAAATGGCTGCCTTCAATGAAAGACTTACTAGCTTTACAAATAACTCTTAAATAGCCTGAATTACTATTAACGCACGAAATTTACTGAAAAATAACCTCTAGGTAATTTAAATAACCTTATCACAAACTGTTAGTTATTTTTGCAACCCTTTACGCATTAAATTTTCTCGTAAGATTTGATAGTACTTCTGTATCACCGCGGACGGACTAAATAGTAATTTCAGATGCCAAGAGAGCTTAGATTACATTTTATTAAAAAACAACATTTCGCGTGGTGTACCTACAGAGTGTTTACAAAACCAAAGGATATGTTTATTATTATTCTTCTATTATTTTTCAGATTCTATTTGCACCTACTGCTAATTAAATAGGCACCTACCTACTTAAGTTTTATATTCAATTTGCAATGCAATTAATATATCTCTTTATTTAATTATTTACACTATAGATATTAATTGCGGTCCCCCGACTTGACGATGCTAAAATTAAAATATTACTAGATCATCAGCATCATCATCATCTCAGCCGCACGACGACCACTGCTGGGCATAGGCCTCCCCCATGGATCTCCACAACGATCGGCCCTGTGCTGCCAGCATCCAGCGGCTTCCCGCGACCTTCGCCAGATCGTCGGTCCACCTGGTCGGGGGCCTACCCACTGAGCGTCGCCCGGATCGTGGTCACCACTCAAGAACCGTTCGGCCCCAGTGACCAGCGGTTCTTCTAGCTATGTGTCTCGCCCACTGCCACTTCAGCTGAGCAATCCTTCGGGCAGTGTGCTGCGGATCTCCTCATTTCGGATCCGATCACGCACGGAGAACCCAAGCATTGCTCTCCCCATTGCCCGCTGAGCGACCTTGAGCCTTCGGACGAAACCCATAGTGAATGACTACGTTTCGCTTCCGTAAGTCATCACTGGTAACACACAGTGGTCAAAGACTTTGGTCTTGATCGAGACACAGGTAATTTGGACGCGAAGATTTTTCGTACCTTCCCGAAAGCTGCCCATCCGAGCTGGATTCGACGAGAGATCTCTTTCTCGAAGTTGGACTTACCTAGTTAGACTATCTGTCCCAGGTATACATAGCTGTCTACAACTTCAAGTGTAGTGTTCCCAATATTAACTGGAGTGGGTACAACATGGGCATTTGACATGATTTTTGTCTTATCCATGTTCATTTTAAGACCCACTCTTTGGGAAGCACTACTGAGATCTCCGAGCATGGTGTTCAGGTCTTCCAAGGTCATTAGAACCACATCATCGGCAAAACGGAGGTGTGTTAGGTACTCGCCATTAATGTTAATGCCTATCGTATCATTTCCAATCCAGAAGCTTGAAAATATCCTCCAATGCAGCGGTAAAGAGTTTTGGAGAGATAACGTCTCCCTGTCTTACACCTCGCTGCAATTGGATGAGATTAGAGCTCTGGTTCTGGAGTCGAACCGACATAGTGGCATTTCCGTATAGGTACCTTAGCACCTCTATGTACCTGTAGTCCACTTGGCACCTTTGGAGAGACTGCAGCACCTCCCATGTCACCTGTAGTCCACTTGGCACCTTCGGAGAGACTGCAGCATCGCCAATGTCTTGATCGAATCGAAGGCTTTCACAAACGCCAAGCAAAGTGGCAGATTATACTACTCGGTCTTCTGTATAACCTGCCGCCGCGTATGGATGTGGTCTATGGTACGTTCTCAGAAGCTCTGTAGTGATTCCGTCATCACCCGCCGCCTTATTGTTTTTTAGTTGTTTGAGAGCCATACTAATCTCGTACAGGCTGACGTCCGGGATATCTTCAGTATAGTGTCGGGTAAGCGTGGCTCTGGGGTTTCAAAGAACGAACCCTACCGTACGGACAGTATCCACCACCATATTGTTTAGATCGTCCACATTTAAGCTGTTCTCAAGGGCTTCGAAGCGGTTCTGGAGCTCGAGTTGAAACCTTTCGGGGTTTTGGATTTGCGCAGATATTGGTCGGAGCGTAGACTTTATCAGTCGAGATCTTTCCAGCTTAATATTGATATTCAATGTGCCTCGTACCAGTCTGTGATCACTCCTCGTTTTGACGGCATTGATCACGGAGATATCATTGAATATGTGCCTTTTCGTCAACATGATAAAATCTATCTCGTTTTTGACATTACCGTCTGGACTCATCCAGGTCCATTTTCGGCTTTCGGACTTCCTGAAGAAGGAGTTCATCATATAGAGCTTCTCCTTCTCCATGAATTCCGCTAGCATCTGGCCTCTGGTGTTCCGGTGCCCAAATCCAAATTTCCCCATTCTCAACTCATCACCGCAACGTTTCCCCAACCTAGCGTTAAAGTCCCCCATCACAACCGTGTAGTGGGTATTGTGGCTACGTATGGCTTCAGAGATCTCCTCATATATAGCCTCCACTTAGTCATCTGGGTGTGTCGAGGTCGGAGCGTAAACCTGTATGACATTCAACGAATATCGTTTCGATATTCTGAGTATCAAATATGCTACCCTGGTGGACACACTCCCGATGGTTATTACGTTGTTGACGAGGGACTTGTGGACGATGAACCCGACACCACCTTGGGACTGTTGATCGCCCTCCAGGTAGTACAGCAAGTTGCCGGAATTGAGGATTATCGAGTCCTCCCCCTCTCTTCGGACTGCAGATAAACCAACGATATCCCAGCGTAGCTTACTGATAGCTTCTTCCAACTCCGTTAACTTTGCGTCCGTCCTCAGTGTACGCGTGTTGTAGGTTGCCAGGTCGATTCGTCGTAGATGGTAACCGGATCTTACCCGGGGATTCTTCGCACCCCCTGACCTACTAGATATATCTAAGTTAATGGGCCAACCAACGCATTTTATTTTTTACTTTTTGGAGGTTTTTTTTGTCGGAAGTTATTTAAATTTTATGTTTAATTTTTATTTCAAACTTTTTAAACCCTAAGCCTGAACACCCTAACTTAAAAATGTAATTCACCATTTTGTGGTGGCGGCCATCTTGGATTTGAGATTGTCATCATAGTGTATAGTATTCTACTAGTCGAGCCCTTTCATTTGATACCCATATTGAGGGAGTTGTAAAAAAATATGTAGTTTGCCATTCTGTTGTGCCCTTTCATTTGACACCCATATTTATTTATTTATTTAAACTTTCGCAGAGCCTAAATAAAGTGTACAGGGGCGGACTTAATGCCAGGCATTCTCTACCAGTCAACCCGTAAAATGTGAGAATATCTTTGTTGACGGTGTTCGAATTGGAAAAAAATTAGAACTAAACAAACCTTCACACAACTAAGTAACAACATACTAAATAAAGATAAATACACAAATATATAAATATTATATACATAAATATAGATATATAAATATATATTGAGGGAGTTGTGTACAAATATGTATTCTGCCATTTTGTGGCGGCGGCCATCTTGGACCGATGGTCATTTAACATAGCTAAGAACACTTCCGACTAATTTACCTTTCAAACAAAAAAAAATCAAAATCGGTTCATCGGTTCGGGAGTTATGATGCGACAGACAGACACACACAACACCACCATAAATAAATCATTTGGAAAATATTGAAAAAAATACAGGACGTAACGTTGACACTCAAACAAATTAATATTAGGTAGATCGCTCAAATATTATGAAGTTTCTCATTTTGTATTTGATCTAACTCGAATGAATGTTTATAATATAAGTTACTGTTCTGTTGATTTATCGTCACTCGCTTAATACAATAACCCAAATTAATCATTTATGTCTCTCAAAATTTTAATTTACAGTCACTCGTTTAAATACTCCCCTTTAGTTATCGACACAATCTCTCAGCCTTATGAATCGGTATGAGAACAGACTTTTTCAGTACATCAGGAAATTTTGCAAGTCTTAAGCAACTGCTAAATAGATTTGTTAAGGTCGGAGTAATTAAAGTACCTACTCAAATACTTTAAAACCTGGGCAGGGATACCATCATAGCCCGTGGATGGGCTTGCCTTGAGGCTTCTGATTGTACTTTCTATTTCTTCGTTATTTGTATCGGCTAAAAAGAATGAACTATTTTGTGATACAACTGGTAAAAACTTATAAGGAAAGGATGGAACATAAATAACAGGACTAAGATATATTCGTATACGTACTTAACCAACGTAAAACTACCTTTTTTGTGATGATTCGCTGTACTGTTTTTCGAATTTCTTTTATAATGTTCACTTTTCGCAATTTTTTGTTAAGACATCCTGTATATTTGTAAGTGGGCATTCCATATAACTTTGAAGTTACGGTGATGATTGAGTAGTTTCTTTATGTCTTAAAGGTTATAATAATTAATAAAAGCTTATAAATTATGCTATAAAGCTATCTTTTACGCCTGAAAGTGATTTTCCTAACTATATGTAGCCACAAAATGCTATTAAGTTATTAAACAGTTTTTGAGATAGCTAATAAGGTATTAGTAAAGTAGGTTATGAAAGAGTCACATTTGAGATATAACAATGCGTTTCACGTCATATTTAGGCATTTGATTATCCTAAAAACAACCCGATTATAACCTTTTCGGAACTTAGAAGACTTAGGACTTATAGCTCTGGAAAACAATCTATGATTGCGTTATATTAACCTCTTGAAAAAGGCTTTTAGGTTAAAGCAAAAACTATATAGTTATAAGACCAAGGAGCTCTGAAATTAACTGACATAGAACTTACAAGATATACAAATTCCTTATTATAACTTTTTTATGACAAAAAGGTATTTTAAATAACTATCTTAAAGGATAAATGCTACTTGGGTTATATGCCCGGGATAGATTATTGGATTTTTGTTACATATTTTGAAGTAATAATGGTGAAAAGTCGTAAGAAAACGACAGATAAGCTTGCATAGTAAAACGATGTGCGAGCAGCGCTGTTGAACTTGTAGGATATGGTACGAGTTAACGAACTGCTGCTGACCTAAAAATGCCAAGTCCAGTAAAATTGCATCGATATGTTAAAAAAAAACCAAAGCAGCAGGAGATGGAGACGCAGAAATTAATATAGAATTTTCATTTATTTTTACTTTATTAGCCTTGTTCCAATGTACCCCAGATACCGTTTCATTGTACCCCAGACATGGGGCTCATTGAAACAGAAGAGGCGTTGAGCAAAAACGCAATTTTTTATAGGTTAAGGTTATTTTTTTAACTTATTTTTGTTCTTAATAGGTATATAGATTATGAACCGTTGTTGATCGTTCTTAACAAATATAATCAAAATATAAAGCACAGTTTTTCTAAAAAATAAAAATGCTTTTTTCGTTTCATTGTACCCCACCTGTCCCTATATTTATACACTGTCTTTTTTTGAACCTAACCTATTAACTTCCAGAACCCAAAACAACAGTTTTTGTAAGCAGATCACTAACGCAACGATATAAAAAATGCAATTTTAATCACGTGTTAACGGATTAACGTTAACTTTCGTTAAATCTTCCGAAATGTAACGTTTTAACGTTTAACGAAGTTAATTTTTTTAGTAACGGATTAACGATTATCGAAGTTAACTATTTGATTAACGGTGCCCAGCTATGATGAGGATTATCAAGGTATGGTTAAAAAACGAATTAATATGCCAAAATTGGACCTAGTCAAATTTGACGGCAACGTAAAAAATTGGCTGCTCTTCTGGAGTCAGTTTAAAAGGATCCACGAGGACACTGACTTGGATGATATCGACAAGTTCCAATTTTTGCTACAATCTACGGTAGTTAATTCTAGTGCTCGGCAATTAATTGAGACATATCCACCTTCGGGTGAAAACTACCACAAGGCTATAGAAGCACTAAAGGCACGCTTTGCTCGTGATGACGTTTTAATTGAAACCTATGTACGAGGCCTACTCAATCTGGTACTCATGAGACAAAGGGGCCAAAATAGTGACTTGCCGTCGCTCTATGATAGTTTCCAAACGCACTTGCAAGCTTTGGAGACGCTTGGAGTCGCCAAAGATAAGTATGCGTCGGTCTTGTTCCCCATGATCGAATCCGCTTTGCCGGAAGACATTCTGCGAACTTGAAATCGCATAAGAGCAAGAAACGAAACAAAAGGTGACGATCTTAGTAAATTAATTCAGTTTCTGAGGCAAGAAGTTGAGTCTGAGGAAAGAGTCCAGATGGCACGTGATGGTTTCATCCACTATGATACTCCATCGGGTTCGAACCAACCGACCGCTTGTTTTATTTCAAATTCAAAAACTGAAAATGAAAATTCAAAGAGCTCAAAGCCCATATCTTGCATCTGGTGTAATAAAGAAAACCACGCTAGCTCCGAGTGTCATAAAGCGATAAAATTTACTTTATTGGAGAGACAAGAGTTCCTGAAAAATAAAAAGGCTTGTACCATATGTCTGAAACCTAACCATAAAAGCGAAAAGTGTAAGAGTTTCCCTAAATGTTATACTGCAAGAAACGCCATGTCACTTTAATGTGTACGGAACTTTATGACAAAGGCAGTGACAGTCCGAGAAGTGACCACGTCAATAATACTGAAAAATCTAACAGTATGATATGTCAACTCAAGTTTATCACAGTTCTTCAAACTCTGGCTGTCAAAATAGTATACAAAAAAAAGGAGATGTGTGTTAGAGCATTAATAGATAGCGGTTCTCAAAGATGCTATGTACGCAAAGACGCAATACAGAAATTATCTATAAAACCAGCAGGAAAAGAAATGATTACTCACTGTCTATTTGGTGGTGTTGAAACTAAGATGGAAGAATGCTTTTTGTATAACTTGTATCTTAAGAGTACTGTAAATAATTTTAATTGTGTAATTTCTGTTTTAGAACAACCTGAACTTTGCGGCATTCTACCTAAGGTCAATGCAAACGTAATTGAGCAACTGCGGCAAAAATCTATAACTCTGACTGACGTGAGAGACTGCCCTGACGAGATAAGTTTACTGATTGGTGCAGATTTCTCTGGACCTCTTCTCACTGGTGAAATTTTACATTTAGATTGCAATCTTACTGCTGTAAATACACAATTCGGTTGGACGGTTCAAGGGCCAGTAACAGGAATTTTTAGTTCCATGGTAAGTATGACGACAACTTTACATTGTTTAACTAAAATAGACATTTCGGATTTGTGGAACTTGGAATCGTTAGGAATTAGGGACCCAGCTGAACAGTTGTCTAAAGCAGATCACGAAAAAGAAATTTTTGACAATTTTAATAAAACCATTTCGATTAATGACAAAAGTAGGTATGAGGTCTGTTTACCCTGGCATGACAATATACCACGCCCGCAATCAAACTATTGTATAGCCAAAAAACTTCTATTATCCACTACGGCTCGTCTTGAAACTTTAGGTAAGTTGTCCGATTACGATGCAACATTTCAAGAGTGGTTGAAACTAAACATCATTGAATTAGCGCCAGATCAAGTTGATGAAAACGGTGGTATGTTTTTACCACATCACGCTGTTATTAAGGAATCAAACCAAACTACCAAAATTCGACCTGTCTTTGACGCTTCGGCAAAAGACATCAACGTCAGATCATTAAACTCATGTCTGCAAAAGGGCGTAAACCTGATAGAATTAATACCAGAGTTACTAATTGACTTCAGAAAGGAAGCAATTGGAGTAACTGCTGATATTGCAAAAGCTTTCTTACAAATTTCGCTTAATTCGGACGATAGAAACTATCTCAAATTTTTATGGTGGGCGGATATAAATCAACAAAAGAAAGCAATTGTTACTTACCGTCACCGAAGAGTGGTTTTTGGAGTTAAGTCGAGCCCGTTTCACCTAGCCGCTACCATAAATCATCATTTGGACCACTGCCCCCCACATTTGAAAAACACTATAATTAAATTGAAAAAATCATTCTATGTTGACAACTGTGTCACCAGTGTTGATACTGTCGACTCTATGCAGAAGTTCATTACAGAAGCAAAAGAAGTAATGATGCTGGGCAATTTTGATTTACGGTGTTGGGTGACAGCTCCTGAAAAGGTAGACCTGCAGGTGAGAACAATATCCGTTTTAGGTATAGTTTGGAACATAGATTCGGATACTCTAAATTGCAATGTCGTTTCAGTAAACAACCCCGAAAGTGCAAAGATCACTAAACGTAGCTTGTTATCAGTTACCCATAAAATCTTCGATCCAATTGGAGTTTGTAGCCCGGCTACAATAATTTCTAAAATGATATTGCAACAAGCTTGGTCGCAAGATACAAAGTGGGACGAAGAACTGCCAGCAGAACTAAAGAAACGATACCAAGATTGGATGCAGGACATTCATCTAATATCTGAAATTCAAATACCTAGACGATTAACTACAAATAATATAGCAAGTTGTAAAAATTGTCTTCATGTTTTCTCAGATGCTAGTCTCCATGCATATTCTGTGTGCATATTTTTGCGTTCGAAATATGAAGGGAAAGTCAGCGTTAAGCTCGTCGTAGCGAAGTCTAGAGTTACACCACTTAAAAATATCACAATTCCTAGGTTGGAACTCATTGCGGCGACGTTAGCTACAAGAATGGCTGCGAGTGTTATTAAATCACTCAACTTACCTGAATGTGAAGTTCAATATTGGACAGATTCAAGCGTGGTTCTCTCTTGGATACAAGGTGATGGCGAATGGAGTGCGTTTGTTGCCAATAGGGTGCGCGAAATAAAACAGACTACAAACATAAATTCCTGGAAACACGTACCTGGTAACATGAACCCGACTGACTTACCTTCAAGAGGCATAAGCATTAAAGGCTTATTAGAGAGTCGCTGGTGGCTTGGGCCATCTTGGTTACTTACCCCATCCAAAAAGTGGTCAACTCCCACAGAGGTGAACGTAGACAGCTCATTGGTAGATGCAGAGCGCAAACGAAGTCCTGTAAATATAATGTTAGTAGAAGAAAACACATTTTTAGATACATGTACATATTTCTCTAGCTATACTAAAATATTAAGAATGATAAGCTGGATATTAAGATGTAAATATAGATTAAATAGAAAAAGTATTGAACTTGCGTGTAATGAAATTGAATATGCTGAGAAGGTTCTGTTTCGAATAATCCAAGCTAAAAATATTGACAAGATAGGTAAACTGCAAACTTATAAAGATAAAGATGGCTTAATGCGGTTGGAGACAAAATTAAATTTAATTAATGAGAGCTTTGACTTCAAGTCACCAATCGTACTACCTGGCAGTAACATAATAATTCAGCGAATGGTACAAGAGCGCCATAGAATATTGCAGCACGCTGGAACTCAAACGTTAATGGCCAACATTAGAGAGACCTTTTGGATTGTTGGTATAAGGAAACTTGTGAAAAGGCTTGTAAGAGACCGTGTTGTTTGCAAAAGGTATAAAACTAAGGCGCTTCAGACTCACAGAGCAAGTTTACCTCAAGGAAGAGTCGAGGCAAGTTCAGCTTTCGAAGTAAGCGGGGTAGATCTAGCTGGACCACTCATCTTGAGAAATAGTAGTAAATGTTGGATCGTTTTATTTACGTGCGCAACATACCGTGCCGTTCATTTCGAAATAACAGAATCATTAACGACGTACGATTTTACATTAGCTCTACGACGTTTTATTGCCCGTAGAGGAAGGGTTAAGCAGATATATAGCGATAACGGGACAAATTTTACTGGTTTTAATAATTGCTTAAAATCAGTTGATTGGAATCAAATACTTTGCTTCTCATCTGTAGCTCGCATTAAGTGGGTTTTTATACCTCCCGGTGCTCCCTGGTGGGGAGGATTCTACGAGCGTATGGTCGGTGTCATGAAGGAGACTTTAAGGAAAGTTCTCGGTAGAGCATCGCTAACATTGGTAGAGTTACAAACAGTTTTATGCGACTCTGAAGCTATTATCAACAATAGGCCTCTTATCAACAATATATAACAAACAGTCAAGATGATTTAAAACCGCTTACACCTGCAATGTTCATTCAACCCTTAGTAGAGCACGAAGTTCCTGACTTAGATGTCATTGATACTAAGGCGTTAAATATTAGGAGTGCTTATTGCCAGAAGATTCGCGAAGATCTTCGAAGGCGTTTTAGAAGCGAATATGTGAGCAACCTCATTCACAAAGGCAAACAGCAGCGAACCTATGAGGTTAAGGTAGGCGATGTAGTTCTGCTAGAAATAGAAAACGAGAAACGGCTTCGGTGGCCTCTAGCTATGGTAACGGAGGTTTATGAAGGTAGTGACGGTTACGTTAGGGCTGCTAAGGTTCGAACGGCATCTGGTGAAAGAGTTCGACCTTTGCAACGACTATACCCCTTGGAGATCCATTATGAGCGACATGACTTTACTGAAAGACCTAGTACGACTGTAACAAGGTCCGGTAGGACTGTGAATCTACCAAGGCGTTTTGCCGATTGTTTTTAGTTATTTAACCTTCCGGTTCTTCCTCCCCCGGAGGATGTCACGGAAAAGGATATAGCGGTTGCTTAGTTACGTTTGTTATATCTTGACAATCTAAAATAATATGTTTTAATTTCAACGTTTTAATAATATTTTTATGTAATCCTTAAATATACTTGTGCTATCGCATTGGAATCAGTTTTATTTCGCAACACATTTGGTGAAAAAAATATCCAGAAGCTTTACAATCCACACCCCGCAGAATTGATACAATAATACATAATATGTATAATATAGCAAGAACAATTGGTGAGGCCAAAACGGGATCATAACAAGAAATAATCGCCCTCCCCAGGCGCGCCAAGTTATTGTTTTGTTGATGCCAATAATAGAGGCATTGTGGCCGCTCAATGGCCCCGCCGCTAAGTGCTTTAGATTCCTGAACTTTCCCCCCACTTTGTATGAAAAATCCAGCGTCATAGCCGCTTTCATTCGGAAAGTTTCGCCGGCGAGTAGGTACTTTTTGTCGCGCGCCTCAATGGCGGATTGGAAAATAGCCGCTTTCAATTGACATATTGAGAGCCCATCGGATTTTAAAGTGTGTTTGTTTCTGCGCGGTTTTTGTGCTTACAATACTTAGGGGAACGCAGAGCCAGGAAACTTATTAGTGACTGAACGGTGCAGTGCTGCCCGTCTGTCTGTCTTCTAGACTTCTTCGGGGAGTGTGCTTTAATCTGGACCCCATCGAAAAGTTATGCCTACGCCTATGGTTGCATGAGCTGATCCCGCCTTCATCTTTATACTATCGGTAATCTAGACGCACGGCTGGATACCATCCTCATCTGGTTGATGTTCCCGCTGGTCGCACACCTCATCTTTTATAGTGCGCACAACTTTTCTGCTGGCGTATATATTCTCGAGCCATTTTCCGTGTCATTCTATAGCGGAAATAAATACAATGAATTTTTAAAATATTCTCTTTTTGAAATTTTTGTTTTAGCTTTTCCGTACTTAAACTAAATTGATGGTTATTTGCTTGTTTACTGCGCACAACGCCCAGTGCAAGGTCACTGCATTTATTAGTGTCAATACATCGATGATGTTAGGTATTCGCACGTACGCTGAAGATTCTTCGCCAGTTCTGTAGGTTTACTCTCGAACCAATTCCGATCGATTGACATTGGGATTGTGATTTTTCGTACGCTTAAGTAGCAACACTAGAGAAAAGAGTCAAAGAATTTTACGAAGACCTATATGCTACACAATATACGAAAACCAATATACAGACTGATCTTAGAGCACCGGCTGCAGACACCCGTAACATTGAGGAACTACCACATATACTACTGCGTGAAGTAAGTAAAGCCCTTTCGCAAATCGAGACCGAGAAATCTCCTGGACAGGAAGGTATAACCGTTGAAATGCTGAAATGAAATGGTTGCCCACCTGCACTGCACGAAGTACTCGTCAAACTGTTAGACGAGGCACTAATGTCATCTCGAACACCGAAATCTTGGAAAAAGCTGTTGTGACTATGCTACATGAAAAAGGTAAAAATACATGCCTAAATAATGATAGGATTAAACGAACTTACCTAAAGTGAAGTTCAATCCATATTATATGAAGTAATTAGTCCAAGGTATAACTATTGTAGTAACGCCTTCTTCCGCTACTAAATACGCGAATTTTAAAGACACCATTAAAAATATAAAAGAAAAATACACCTGGCAACTCCACCGTCACCATAGTTCATTAGTTTAGAGTATCTATAATTAGGTATATATAATTGGGTTAGTAATTTATTACTTCAAAAGGGAAGGGTGGGATGCTCCATACCTTGGACTAATTACTTCATATAATATGGATTGAACTTCACTTTAGGTAAGTTCGTTTAATCCTATCATTATATTCGTAATTAGTCCAAGGTATAACTATTGTAGATGTTTAGAGTTTTTGATAAATAGGTTAACATTAGTACCTATTTACTAACTATCAATAGGTATTCAATAACATTCAATATTTATTTCCATAATGTAGATAACGTTTACTAGTGTTAACAGTTTCATGTTAACCATATAATAACTATAAATTTCAAGAACTACCAGCCGTGGCAAAAAGCTTTGCCAATCTAACTGGCGTGGTATATTATAATATTTAGCAAATATCGATAATTTATTAGATCATCCAATAGTGGGGATATGCCACCCAATGTGTTATCTAACTCTTTGTAAGTTTCGGTTCCCTTTCCAGATTGAAACCTAATGGGATTTCACTGTACAGTACAGAGACTCAGTTAATTTTGCCTTAGTGAAATATTTGTAAGTACAGAAGTTAATAATGAATATCAAATACATTAAAAATAATTTAGCCTTAGTCTGTTCCACAAACAAACTACATAATCGCCACGCGAAAATGTAATAGTAATAAAATCCTGAAATCAATCATTTACCATTATAGGTACCTATTTGTACTTTGGAATGTCCCATGGACAGAGTACATAATCGCCACGCGAAAATGTAGAATTAACAATTCCTTAGGACTGTCCCACGGACAGAGTACATAATCGCCACGCGATAATGTAGAATTAACAATTCCTTAAAATCATTCATATGCCTGGACATATATTTGTCCTTTAACTTGTCCCACGGACAGAGTACCTACATCCTCGCCACGCGAAACCGAGAATTAACGATTCCCTAAAAAAATTTTTTATGTGCTTTGAAAGATATATGTCCTTCAGCCTGTCCCACGGACAGAGTATATAATCGCCACGCGAAAATGTAAAATAGTGATTTACTGAAAATGTTTATTCGCCTTTAGAATATTATAAACAGTTAATCCTGCCCTATATGCATGATAATTTGAAGCATATTGTTTGGAGGCTGATGAATAAATAGAATATTAATATGAAAGATGAACAATTAGATTAACTTTCCTCCATTGTTTGCTTTAGTCATCTACTAATGGATTGAGTAGTAGTATTTTAAGTCTAAAATAAATTTATTTCTATGGTCCTTTATTATTTGTTACTTCTAAAGCAATAACAAAGTTCTCACAAGTAAAATATCTGGAATAATCTTTAAATAGAGAAGAGACAACTTGCTTAAGTGTCGCTGTCATAGAACTTTTAATATCCCTTAAAATAGCCATCTTAATTTGAGAAAACTATAATTAATACATACCTAATTATGTATAGGATTTGTGACTTTTTGGGCAGTGGTTTTGCTAATAATAGCAGTTTTTAATGTCAGTTTTCTTGAGTCTAGGTTATTTCAATGTCAGGTTTCTAGATGACCCATGCTTAAGGTAATATAAAACTATGGCAGGATTGCATATGCCATATTCCATTATGCTGACATACATTGGCTTTGCCAGACATAGTCTTTTAACTCGATTTATCCATTTTTTAATTTTATCATCTGACCTTATTTTATTGCCTATAGTTAGATAATTGGAGTAAGAGCTGAACAGTGAAAATGCAATGATTGATGTGATGCTTCTGCTTTAAAAATAAACATAAGATTTGAAAAAAGAAACTTTTTGGTATTAAAACATTGGATAGATCTGAATGAAACATTATTTCTTTGCAGTAAGCCTGAGTGGTAATGGTCTAAAAAGGAAATACTTAGATTCCTTAAGCTCTGTCAGTTATAACTCTGCAAAAATTTCAAAATCAAAGAAAAGGAGTTTCTTCTTCATTTATAAAAATATTAATCCTATGGTAAAAGTATCAACATTTGAAACATAAGACGATGCCATGATTACATGTATATAATAAAATATAATTTATTTATCATATAATCATTTTTTTTTTTAATAGAAATGTGTTACATATGAATCAATGCATCACAAATCTTAGAAGTCCTGCGATAGTTTCCAACTTACATCTGCATTGAGACTACAAGATTTAAAATCAGCTTAATAATATTTTGAAATTTTATATATTAAGCAAAAAATCAGATGCTGCTAGTTTCACACCACAGCCAAATGTTTAGCAAGATCATTTGGATTGATATCAAACTGAGCTTTTTCTGTTAATGTATTGAAAGTGTGGTGTTATCTATTTTTAATAAAATATCACATCTACTTGAGAGGTCAGCAAAACATCTTAATGCATAATTATGTATCTAACAGTTCTAAGAAATTGATACTGCCTTGCTTTTACCATTTAATTACTGTCAGTTGATAATACACCTGAGAAAATATCTAAAGAAAATGTTTAGGAAGTACTCCATATCGCAGAATCATTTTACAATACTTTTCATATACATAAGCATGTTGTAATTGCCCCCCAAACGTTCAAAGTCATAAACTTATATCTATCTGAGCTCAAAGTGTAAACAATTAAACTGCCATTCCTAATGAAACATTGAGCAAAATTACATACCAAATTTATTTATAAGTGATGATGACTAATAGTGTGATACATTTCCTTTCTATTGCACTTAATCTTTAAAGTCATATCCAAGGAATATATTTTAAAACCTACAAATTATTTTACATTGAATAAAATTAGTAAAATTTTATTTTTATTTAAAAAATAAAGCCTAACTATTGTAAACCGTTATAAGTTATAGTTTAAAATTACAATAACTAACATTTCTTATTGATTTATCAATATTTTAATCAAGTCGTCAAACATTTATTAATTTTAATTATTATTATGTTCTTTATTCAGCTTTTTTCTTAAATATATATATATTTTTTACAATATAAAAATACTCATTTTTTTTTAAATAAAATACCTGAAATTGAATTGAGACAAATGGTTAAGGTATGTATGTACTGTATTTAACCCGCATGGTAAAAGCAATTGTATTCATACAATTATTCAAACATAAAAATTAACAATTTTCTTCGTTATGAATAATTTGGATGTAAATAGTGCATGCATTAATTTAATCAAATCTATAACATGAAATCTTCATTTGAAAGTGTAGATTTTCAATAAACTTATTATCAACTTATTTTAAGAAATCATTATTTTATTTTGAAATAAATCTATGGAACCATCCTTTTAGGAATAGTAAAATGGTAAAACTCTAGAAATCTTTGCATGGGGCCAAGCATTTCTGCTACCTATGCAGTTGTTAATTTGTTTGTATAATTATCCATTTCACAATATTTATTATTGTCCAGTGGATAATAAAGTTGATTCAAAATAGTAACAAAATGTATTACATAGTCTCTTATCCACTTTTAAAATTAATTGACCTCGGTTATTTATTCCCACAATTGGTAAAAATATGGGGTCTATGGATAATTGGTTCGAGACTGGCTGCTGAAAACAGAGCATGTTAATTCGTGACCTGAATGATAGTTGAGGTTGGCCCTCTCTCTGAGCCTCTCCGAGGAGGATATTGTTAGAAATTATTGCAGCGCACAGGCTGCTTATTGCAACACACAGGCTGCTGGTAGGTTTTCAAACTAGAAGCAAATTTTTGAGGTTTTTATACATGGCTTATATTTTAGAATGTTTATCATTCTTTTTATGACTGTAAATAATTTTACACTTTTACTGGAGTACAAATATTCATCCCTCTTATTGCTTTTAATAGCTTCTATTAGGTCTTTTATAAAAGCATAGTCATGTTTCCTTCTGATCCTGCTGTACTGACATTGTAAACTTATTGCATTGTAATCTAAAGACATCACTCAGATATTTTAAGAAGATTGTTTGGAAATTGAAGTCAATACTTGTGATATTACAGCTATTGCAAAGCTCATTTCCTTTGACTTTTTTTTTTCGAGTAATTTATCTCAAGTTTTAGAAGGATATTAGGAATTTCCATGTTATGTTATGGACCATCTAACAGTTTGCAGTTTTCAAGAAACTTTATCTACATAGGCAACCTCAATTAAAATATTTTTCAATGCAATTCTTTGTAAACTTGGTCATAAATATAAACTACTCATATATACCATAATTTCCTATAAAGGTATTTGTGCTTTAGCCTATATCCAATGAATAGAGTTCATAATCGAGTAGGTACCTAGATACATCATCTAATTCATTTGCCTTGATAGGTAACGCTTTCCCACGGAAAGCAGGCAGTTTTAAAAAATATATTTCTTATTATAAAATTTTATCTAAATTAATTGTATCTAGGTCCTCTTGCCAAGCTAAATCAAAATTACGACGCATCTTCAAAACAGGTAGGTACTTACTGTTTCGACATCTTGGGTTATTTTCTTTATGTTAAGATAACCATTTTACTTTCGAACAACTTTTGACATCTTTTCTCCATTTTTATCACTGCGTATCTGGATTTTAGTTTTATTTAGATAATTAAATCACTTTAAAAAACATCAACATGTAAAATATGTGTCAGCTGCGTAGAGCGCGAAAAAAACGAATGAACTATGGTGACGGTGGAGTTGCCAGGTGTATTTTTCTTTTATATTTTTAATGGTGTCTTTAAAATTCGCGTATTTAGTAGCGGAAGAAGGCGTTACTACAATAGTTATACCTTGGACTAATTACGAATATAATTATCGACCTATCAGCCTTCTGTCACAAGTATGTAAATTATTTGCCAAAGTTCTCTGCAATAAACTAATACGTCAGCTGGATGAACATCAGCCTGTCGAACAAGCCGGCTTCAGGAGCGAGTTCTCCATAATTGACCACATCCACACGGTGAAGCAGCTGATGGAGAAAAGACAAGAATTTAACCAGCCGCTGTACATGGCTTTTGTCGATTACGAGAAGGCCTTTAACAGCGTTGAGCACTGGGCTGTAATCGACTTCTTTCGTCGCTGTTCTATCGACGCTCGGTACGTGGAAGTGCTTCAGGAGCTATATGCTTCGGCTGAGATACAGGTGAAATTGCACGACCTGATTGACCCGATTTCAATCAAACGGAGAGTGCGACAAGAAGATACCATATCACCTAAGCTATTTACAGCGGTCCTTGATTGGGCCTTTAGAGGAATCAAACAAAATAAATGGCGTCTATTTGTCGCATTTAAGATTTTCAGATGATCTGATACTCTTTGCCGATAACCTGAATGATCTCCAGTGCCTTTCAAATGTTTCTTCGAAGGTAGGCTTAAGGATGAATATGGCTAAGACCAAGGTGATGTCAGGAGCGTCGAGAGACTCAAATCCTATTAAGATAGGAAATGAGAGTCTGGAGACGGTTGACAGCTACGTATGACTCGGCCATACTTTATCCTTGGGTAAAGAGCATCAAAAAAAGAAAGAGATATCCAGGCGCATACAGCTTGGATGAGCGGCATTTCCAAAGCTTGACAACATTCTTAAATCACGCCAGACTTCACAATGTCTTAAGACTCGCCTGTTTAATCAATGCGTCCTGCCCACTATGACGTACGGTGCCGAAACGTGGACGCTCACACATGAGGCTGTGCATAAAATAAGGGTAGCACAGAGTGCCACGGAGAGGACCATGCTAGGCATCAAACTCCAAGATCGAGTACGAAATACTGAGATACGACGAAGGACTAACGTCCGGGATGTCGGAATCGCAGTAATGAAACTAAAATGGAACAGGGCAGGACATGTTGCCAGGCTAAAAAATGATAGATGGAAAAGGTTCTGACGGAGTGGTGGCCTTCGCAAGGCAAGCGAAGAGTCGGTCGACCGAATGCAATATGGGTCGATGATATTAAAGAAATCACTGGTCTGACTTGGACAAGATTGGCACAGGACCAAGGAAGATGGCAGACAAAGAGAGAGGTACACACCCAGCAGTGGGATAAAGAAGGCCGTGGATGAAAAATAGGTAATTTAAGTAATTCGATACACCCAAGAAAAAAATATATATAATGTCTGGTATTTCCCATCTGGCATTAAACATGCAATCATATAACGCAGCTAATACAAAACTACAGTACCCGTACTTCGTTGTATTATTTCAATATCGTAAATTAAAATTACAAAGACATACCAAAACATGTGCCTACATACATTTTCACATCACAAAAAAACACATTAGAAGAAACTTCATAATTACATGCAACGTGACTCGAAGTACCGGATACATTACCGAACCGCGGTACAACAGCTCCCGTACCAATAATAAAAAAGGGGAATAAATCTCCCGGCTCCTACCTACCCCGTTTCGGCGGTGGGCGTACAAATATAAATCAGGGCCTGGATGAATGCCGGCACCGAACCCGGGACCGTGCTAATGACGTTTTTGTGCGCGGCCGTCACGAAACAAAAAGGCGCCACGCCTCCGAAGGTACGCTTTAAATTGTAGATCATCGTATTTGCCTTTGAATGGAGGTTCAAAAAACACGACAACCGGCCTGGTTTTTAGGAGCACACGCTACGTATGTACATTGATAACATTTAAATATTAACTAGATGTGCCCGCGAACTACGTTTCGCCATAATAATCGTCCAAAAAACCCTTATCACCTAGGTTAGGGTTATAAGAAGTAGCCAAAAATTTCATAAAAATCGGTCAAACCGCTTCGGAGAAGTTCGACAACAAACACTGTGACACGAGATTTTTATATATAAGATTATCTTCTTCTTCTTCTCTTAATAAAAATATATATAAGATTATCTTCTTCTTCTTCTCTTAATTAAATTGGTGTCCTTGTAGAGGCTGTAGATTTGCAAGTCGTACAGGAAACACTTGAACAATACGCGACTAGTCAGGTGGGCAAACTGTTGTTTGCCAGCTTGGTTGTATTAAAAAAATGACTTGAAATGTAGGTAGTAATTTCAGCGATATATTTTTTTCTACTTGGTGACATAAAATTGTACATTTTCAAATAAACATGTGGCAATGACGACACGTTTAGCACAGAGGTCGAGTGATCGCCTACTGCGCAACGGGTCGCTGGTTCGGTTCCCGTACGGGAAAAATATTTTGTATGGCCTACAGAAATTTGTTCCGGTCTGGGCGTGTATGCATGTAATAATCTAGGTATGTAACTGCACCCACGACGGAGAAAAATCTAGGGTGGGGCGACATTTAAAAAAAAACCTTCTCAATATGACGTTATTCAACCGCGTTCAATCAAGAGGCCAGTAAACATGTTTGCCACTCATTTCGTTTGAAAAGGATTTTTAATGTCGTAAAATATTAACACATCAATTAAAAAGAGCCATTAAAATTCGCATCAATATAACAAGAAAGCAATTAAAATGTGAAAAGCAGCTGACAGATTCGCGACCCCCGCCATAATGAAGGTTACATCACACCCGACCGATGGCTGCTGTCATGTTATTCACAGTGTTTAAGGCCTTCATCTACAGGCGAGCCATAAGCTTGCGGTAAAAATGACGGCGGCTTTAATCGCGGTTGGTGGTGCCTAATACACGGGCAAGCAACGGTTGTTTGGCAGAACTTAAAATATTCAAATCAGTTTTTAAAAATAGAAAAGGAAGCATTCTAGTATTTGGGCGAAAACGAGTTAGAAGACCGAAAAAACTCATCATCATGAGAGCTCCTATACATCCCCACCGAGGGGCTCGAGCCTACCCTAAGTTAGGTTGTTTCGGCCTTAGTCAACCAAGGTGGCCCAGTGCGGGTAGCTCGACTTCACATACGTCTTTGAAGTTCTTCGCAGATGTATATAGTTTGCCTCACGTAGTTTTCCTTCACCGTAGGAGCGTCAGACAAAATGTGCACATGAAATTCGCCCCTTAGGGACAATATATGAGCTGTGGTGATCGTGACAGGCCGCGAACTGGGATCTATATCATTCACCTGCGAGCTTTACCAGCGAGCCAACAAAACTGCAAGTCCTCGCCCGTGGATCACAGCCTTTCTCCAACTCCAACATTATTTTAAAGACTTTAAAGATGGACCTTAGTAAGTGAGAAACGCATGACAGATATTATATCGGATAACCTGATGGTAGGAAGTGTAGAATATTTTTATTGGGGCTTCGTCTGGACCTCGGTGAGCACTGCTGGTCAGTCTAATCCATCACTGCAGCACGGAGTTCTTCAGGTGCTATAACAATTTTAAATAAAAAAAACATATGTCCGTTCAAATTCAAATTCAATATCGTTTATTCGAATTGGATTATTACATAATCACTTTTGCACGTCAATGGTGCACAAGTCTACTGCGGGAGACCTTGTACTGGAATGAACCAGCAAGAAAACCAGCAAGGGCTATTTTTTTCTCCCTGTATTATTACAGAGTCGTCAATTGGAAGCTGACCTCAAAGCAAAATTTAAGCTGAACTTCCATTACAAGTAGATGTGTCAGTCCACATTTAAGCAACATCAGACTTTATTGACATATAAATCAAAAGAAATTATCATGTGTAGAGCTGACCTCATGTCCAAACAGTTTTATCGTCCAAATAATTTTTAACTATAACTGTAGGTCTAATATATTTTTTGTTATTATATTGTATACCTTGCCCCTTAAAGGATTTGAGAACTTTTCTGGAGTTTCGTTGGACGTCATTGTTGGACATAGGCCTCTCCAACTGCACCCCACTGAGCACAGTCCACGTCCACTGTTATCCAGCTCTTATCAGCCACCCTACGAGGATTTTTCCACTTTTTTAGGGTTCCTTACCTCAAAAAGAAAATCGTAATCCTTACAAGATCACTTCGTTGTTCATTTATCCGTCTATTGGCCTGTCCGTCTACCCGTCTATCTATCTGCACAGAGCCTTTTTCTCGGGAACGCGTAGCGATAACAAACTGAATTTTATATGAAATGCCCGAGTAAAAATCAAACTTGTAAGTTAATACGGTCAAAGGAAATGACCGTTTATGTCAGATATTTTGTGATTTCACAAGGGAATCAAAGCCTAAGGTACTTGCCATTGACTTGTGATCAATTTTACCAACCTTATCATAGCTTAGGTAACTGCTAGGACGTATACTGTCTCTTTTTGTCTTTAATGAAAAAAAACCTTAGAGTCACCTAAGCTAAGACAAAGTTGGTGAAATTGGCCATTAGAATCGTGAAATTTTTACAAGAAGCAATGTCTTACAGCGCATTTTAAGGAAAACATATGAAAACTGTATATGTATATTTAGTTGTTAGACGGAACCCTCGGTGCGCGAGTACAACTCACATTGGGCCCAGTCCTGGATTTGTTAAAGGCCGTATAGGCCGCGGCCTAGGGGCGGCAGCGTCCTAGGGGCGGCAGATTCCAAAAAACTATTATTTTAGAAAAGCATATGGAGCGTCAGTGGCGCTGTGGACTCGGCACTTGCCTTCCAAGCGGGAGGTCGGGGTTCGAGACCCGCCATGTACCAATGTGTTTTTCGTTTCGAATTTCATATGTATATTTGTCTGACGCTCCTACGGTGAAGGAGAACATCGTGAGGCAACCTGCATACATCTGCGAAGAAATTCAATGGTGTATGTGAAGTCGACCAATCCGTACTGGGCCAGCGTGGTTGACTAAGGCCTAATCACCCTAACATAGGGTAGGCTCGAACCCCTCGGTGGGAACGTATATGAGCTGTGATGATGATGATGATGGGGCAGCAAAAATAAAGTGACCTACACTCATAAAAAAACATAAATCCGGCACTGATTGGACCGGTAATTAGATATATGTTCCTTCGGGAGTTGTCCAGTTTCACGCGTAGAATCTGTCCCCTTTTACAAGCTTTTATTTACTTTCCCCTGTCACGTGTCTGTAATGAAATCTTGCAAGATAAATTTGACCCACTTCCCGGTTTCCGATTGGGCTGAACTTTTGCATGGATATGTATATCGCGTGACAATGCAATAATAAAAGCTGGTTTAAAAAAAAATCTTACTATTATTCTTCATAAGCGATCGCCTCACACTCTGTGTAACACACGGAATCCAGTTAGTTGAATCCATGCACGTAGCTTCACTACCGCCGCCCGTGGTTTCACTCCGCCGGCGGACGAAATAAGGGGGCTTACAAACTGAATGTGCGCCGCGTTGACCAGACAATTTGGTTTATACAAACCATATAGAAACTCATTCTTATTTGGCCATTAACTTAATTATTTTAAACCGTAAGTAGCGTGTCCCGAAATACGATACAGCAGTAAGGCCACAGCCACACCGCAGGCACGCTTAGCGGCAAGAGGTTATACAGGTTAATTTTGAGGTACTTCGCAGGATTAGATAGCTAGCATCATTAACTACAAAGTTTGTCCTACGACTTTTGATAATTCGTTTAATTGTTCTTTCATACAAAAAATAAATATTCATTTATTATACCTCTACAATGTTTGTAACTCTACGCGCACAGCGCGCGAGCGTAGCGTCGTCTTCCGTCGTCGTAGTTTATAAATGAAACATAGACCTATCAATGTCACGATAGTGCAGTTAAAACTTGAAAATAGATTTTTGTTCAATGTATTGAGTTATCTTAAAACTCGTAAAACAAACGTTGTAGTTAATGATATAAATTATAATGGTTAATCGCTTAGATGACTCATCCCAATGAACCAACACACTAAAAGCGGTCGATATCGCAGACAATTTAAGAGCGAATAATAAATTGTATCGGAGTTTAAGGCGAGGTTTCCCAGGAAATCTTCTAGTGCGCGGCGACTGTTTTATAGCAAGCATAGGCGTAGGTATAACTTTTCGATGGGGGGGGGGGTCCAGATTAAAACTTCAATTTGCCTAGTGTATACTGATACTTGAAAGGAAAAGTTTTTATTGTCTAGAAAATTGCAAAAATCCGTTTTTTATTTTTTGTACTCCACTTTTCCAAACGGCCATTTTTTTGACGGCGGAGAATTAAACATATGAAACAAAACATGAAACAAAAGAGAAACTAGCGGTATAAGCTATGTAGTCATTTTGCGACCTAGACCATTGAACGGATGTAGTCAATTAAAAGAACTAGGCGAAATGACACCTTGTAATTTTTATGATATACTCATTAGTGCAGTGTAGTCTTAATGCTATCTAGACAACTTGAGACCAACCCTGGATTCTACGTTGCAACGCACACAAACTACAAAAAACGGCTAAAAACGTCAATGGATCCCGGCCGACCCGATTATCTGTGAGAAATGGAACGTTCGTAAATGTATAAGTACGTTAAGGCGCTATATCGAAAATATTGGTTATTTTTAATTAAGGCTCGTATTAATAGTATCTCAAGTCGATCGAGGTCGATCTTGAGTTGTTGTTTTTGACAGATGTGCCATACATTAAACGTCAAAACTGCTACTTAAGATCGAGTTCTGACTTGAGCTGCGACTATTATTACGAGCCTTAATGTCATAGGTCACTGCGAGATCTTACAGATCTGAAAGTCAAATATGTGTTTCTTTATATCTTTAGCTAGACACGAAGAAGAACCGAAAACGCGATTTAAAGATTTTGCCTCGATACATTTTATTTTTTAAATTACCTCTTAAAAATAAGAATATTCAGGATTACTAGTAAACGGTATTAGGTATTCATTAAACAGTTCCTTAAATAAGTAGACATCATCCGTAATCAGAATCGTACAGAAGCGTTCTTTTTCTAATCATTTTAGTTATTTTTTAATAAAATTATTTGTATTTCGTCGCTTACGTCGATAATTTCTAAGCTACCTGATTGCGTGCGGGCGCAGCGCATTCACTACTTTGATGACATAGATATAAAGACTAGCTACTTGAGCACGGGTGGGCGCCCCGCGTTTACGTAAAGACCACGCCTCCCATTGTTTGATTCATTTTCGATGTAGCGCCTTAATGCACAAAAAATCGCCCACCGATTGTAGCTCGTGTGCGTTCGCACTTATGCGGGCCGCGCAGGAGGCCGCAATATTCGGCCCGCTTTCACCGACCCTGATTTACGGGCCGCTGCCGGCAGCTATAATGGAAGCGATTATATTATCCCTTGCTTATTTCATTTCACCTCTCAGGTATCTGCAATATTCCGGTACGTAATACAATGAAATTTGACCGTTGCCTTGTCATATTGCAGTGATATACATTTTTTACAGCGAATTTTGTGTTTTTGTTGTAACAGTGTTTTACTAATTACTAGTGGTTAGAGAGAAAAAAGGAAGACATAAGCGCGCTTAACTATACTATCTATACTAATATTATAAAGAGAAAAGATTTGTTTTTTTTTGTTTGCATTGAATAGGCTCCGAAACTACTGGCCCACTTTGAAAAATTCTTTCACATTTGGAATCCTACATTATCCCTGATGAACTTAGGCGATAGAATTTTTTGCTACGGAAAATGTAGAACTCCCACGGGAAAAACGAAAACACGCGGGCGGAAAGCTAGTCTATAATAAGCATTGAGAGTCCACGGATCTGAAAAAGGTCCGTGTGAGAACCTACGAAATCACAATTTAATCTCGATCGCAACAGTTTGTGTGTTAGATTTTCTCTAGTACGTATGATTGCATTTGTCTGTTTATATATATCCTACCTAACTTCTAGCTTTTTAATTCCATTTAAGTGATTAAGATATGATACTAACCCTTAATTGAGTGCGTGGGGTGTCATACACCCCAACGCAAGTTTTCAAGCTTATAACTTTTTAAAATAAGTGTTCATGGCGCTGCTTCTCCAAGTAGCTTTATAAACAAGTGTTACGTTTAGAATTTAGTCGCGATAATCGTTCAGTTGTGAACGGTTTGGGCACCAAGGGCAGAAAAACCAAGACTGAATGCTCTAAGTGCCGCGATAATGTACGCAGTGATCATATGATTGCAGGCTGTCAAAGTTATAGCGTATGATTTAGTATTTACATTTATTTCAGTTTTAGTTTAAAATTCATTAATTATTTAAAAAACGACTTTTGAAAAGTTGATTAATATTCATGTTCCAGTGTGGTCGCCAATAAAATTGAAAAATGAATTTATTTTGTATTTTATTTTAATATACTGACTGTGGGGTACACACCCCACGCGACCTACGCAACTTTTTAGGCGCGCCCAATTAAGGGCTAAATGCCGTACTCGTAGATGTCAGTGTCACTTAATTTTAATTGTTCATTAAAGCTATAGTCTATCTGTAACTATTCCATAATTTAATAATAGTATGAGACGACAAGTCACCTGCACATGCACCAATGATGCATTTAAATTAATTGATATCTTTGAGTCCGGTATTAGGAGACAATACTTATAAATTATAATTACTTTAAAAAGTACTACTTAAGTACAGTATTATCAAATCGATTTATACCTATTAATGTTTTTAAGTGTTTTAGTGGGTATGCCTCGCACATTACGGGGGAATTCTGTCTGCTAACCATGGCTACGGTACGGTACGATGCGAATTTCCCTATCGATAATAATAACTTTGCTATATCTCTTACATTTGTGAGGTAAATCGCAGAATTATTTATTTTATCCTCAACCAACTATTTCGAATTCACATTTTAGTTCATAGCCTTATCGCTATTATATTAAAAATGTCAATAAAACTCAAGAGCAAGGGAGAAATGAAAAAAAAAACATGTCCCCATATCCATATGCATAGGTCCAATGACAAAAGGCACCAATACAAATACACAGACGTAATATAGTACACTATAAAAACAATATCCTGATATTACTTAACATGGAATTTAGCCAAAAAATTGTGTCTAAGTATATTCTGGAGCGAAATAAACAAAATGTCTTATGTGCGCAGCGATGTGGTATTATATTAACCCACTGAGTTTCAGAGGCACGCCAAATATTCTGCTTTATTTTTGTTATGGAGCAATATCTCGGCTTGCAGAAGGAATTCACTAAAAAGCTCGGAACTTTTCCAAGGAGGAGCTTGCCTGCGCAGTACGCAGTACCTACGCCAAAAATTCACCGAACAATCTGACCTAGAAATAATTAAACCTCTTTGCTTTTTGGCGCGAACTACTTAAAATATGTTCTATTTTCAAACAGTTTTCACATTCGCGTATGTGGATGGATGGTTAAGTGATCGGTTACTCCGCCAATTGTGGACCGATTTTCAAAATTCTTTGTGTTTTCGATAGATATACTCTTGCGGTAGTCGCTTTGTCACCAATGTCAGTATCTGATGATTTAATAGGTAACTTAAATTTTATAGGTAACTTAAATATTATGTACGTCCAACGTGTTTCATGTTTTTTTCCTAAGCTATTCAGGTATTTGCGTCTGGTAGTCATGAAACGAGCTGATGATGGAAGGATCTTTAACTTTCGGGAATTAGAGGCTTTTTAAATACAATAGGCCCATATTGACCCTTTGGCGCATTCTTTCAAGTGACTTCGGTGAGCTGGTATTAAATTCACTAAAAAAATAAAAAATATATAATAAAAATCGACTTAAAACCACTAACAATTTTAAAAATTTATAATAATACAGACAACATTACATTTCTATATTTTATACTTATATTTATCAATTTATTTAACATTTTCAAAGAAAACGAAAAGTCACAAATATAAAATAATTTAATGATGTTGCACTCTGCTTAATGGTATTTTTACCTTAACAAATTAAACTTAAAACTAAATCGAACATATACTTGTCACTTTTATGTTTTGTTTATTTTATAGAAGTAAAAGGGACATTTTCTTCTTCACTTGGTGTCAAATTAGTTATTAATATTATTGTTCTTCCTATTAGACACGTAGTACGTTATGATTATGACCAAGGACAAACTAATAAATCTCAAAGGAGATCAACCAAAATGGTACCGCATTGTACACTCATGGATCTTACATATTATATTGTGCGTTTTATTGTGAACATTTTGTGAGAAAATGAACATTGTAGCTAGTGGGATAAGTCTAAATATACTTATTTAAAAAACTTGTAAAGGAACGCCAACACTATAGAAACCGACTCGAGCAATCGATTTTTATTTTTGAATTAATGAATGTACCTATTCAAAATGAATGTAGAACTATGTTTAAATTGACCAAACAGAGTTCATCATCATCATCGTCATTAACATTATAATCGATTTTTTTCTTTCTTTTTAATCTGTGGTATTTATTAGTCTGCGATTGCAAGGCTTTTTACTATTATTTGTGTTTGTTTGTTTTGTTGAGTAAGAGGAACGGTGCGTGTTTTTTGAGATGATTTTTGACTTATTTTGCATAAGGTCATCCCACAATAAAAAAACCCTTACTAAGGAATGGAATCAAGGGCTGAAAATTGAAGGATTTAAAAAAAAATTCTCGATATTTAGACCACAATATCTCAATAACGCCACTAGCTAGCAAGTTCAAGTAAACACTCTTATTTACCTAAAATATTAAGGTAAACAATGACATATAATTTTATGATGTACAAACAATGAACTTAATTTTGGTACCAAAGCTTTAGTACAAAGTGGTTGATATCCTTTCTGAGGTGGGATGGACTGAGGAGGAATACGCTTTTCAAGTCCCTCTTCATCAGTCGGACTTTAATTCAGTTAAATTCTGGTATGTTGAGTAAATTCATTTTTTTTACTTTTCGGGTAAAATGTCTTATAAAATATTATTGATAGTATGTTAGTAATGCCTCGATCATTCAGTGACATTTAGAACCATTATCAGCTGTGGGTGGTTCAGAATTCATATCCTAATGTTTATTGAATTTGTTGTAAATTAAGGAGTGAGTGCTTTGAGCGGGAAGCCCCGATTTGGAGGGGTATATGAACACGTCCCGATTTAACCGTGATCGGGGCGCAAAAGTCATGATTTTTGACCATATCACAAGATTTTGAAAATTTTCTGAAATAAATTGGACTAAATTATAGAGAGTTGCGGTTTTGCTGCGAATCTCACAGGAACCACATGTATATGTGACTGTTACCACTTACCATCAGTTGAGCAGTTTGCTTGTTTGCCAATTTAATTGCAATAAAAAAAGGTATAATAAAGAATTAAAATAAAGATAAAAATATATTAAAGAATTAAGTGGGACTAGTGAAATTAGTGTTTTAATAACAAGATAAAAAAAGACATGTTTATGCCTAAAATATTTGAAATAAATACATATATGTATGGACTCCGTTCCCTTTGCCTTTGCCTGCGAAGAAGAAAACAGAAAGATACACCGTTTTGATCAATTCGTGAATCAAAATCTAAGGGTACTTTCTTAAGATATACCTACCTAATCTAGTTCTAACGCTAATGGACTGTAACGCATAATTATCTGAGAGTATACGTCATAATACGTACAATAAGTACTTACATTAACAAATGTATATTATTGTTAATTTTATATCATATTTAACTAAAACAGACTAAAGCTGATCCCAAATTACAGTATGGAAATTGATCCCTCTGCCTCTGAGCGAAACATTATAGTGGCCATCACACGCCTACCTGCCGACACCGCGCCATTTCAGATTTCATACAATCCCCTAATGAACTGAAATCACGTACGAATGGAGCCGCTCATTAGTCTTCTGGGACCGGAATTCGCTCATAAACCTAAATAATTGTTACTCATTGTACATTAAAGCGAAGTTTTAGCGGCGTTGCAAAATTTTAGTGGACAAAGGAATTTATCGTGATGCTACATAATTGTTCTAATTCGTCCTTTACAAGTATGTAATACCAACTCAAAAACGGTATACGGAAACTAGAAGTACGGTCTGCGAACAAAATTATGTAGCAGTTTTCATAAAAGTTATTTATTTTATCTGTGAATTTGCATTTTGATAAAAATCTTCTATCTATAATAATAATATAGGTCACTTAAAAAGTAATAGAATTGTCAGTAGTGCTGTGGACTCGGCACTGGCCTTCTGATCGGGAGGTCCGGGGTTCGATCCTGCCGTGTGCCAATGTATTTTCAACCGACTTCAAAAAAGGAGGAGGTTATCAATTCGATGCATATGTTGTTTTTTTTTTGTGTGTATGTTACGCGATTACGCCGCCAATTGTGGACCAATTTTCAAAATTCTTTTTGTATTCGATAGAGGATTTTTTGTAACATATTTTTTCGTTTTTAGAATTTCATTTGTATATTTTTCCGACGCACTTACGGTGAAGGAAAACATCGTGAGGCAACCTGCATACATCTGTGAAGAAATTCAAAGGTGTATGTGAAGTCGACTAATCCGCCGGGCCGGCATCGCAACCTTAAACACCCTAATTAGGGTAGGCTCGAGTCCCTCGGTGGGGACATATGGCCTGATGATGACGATAAAAGATTAAATAGGAGTGATGGGCGACATAAATCGTATAGGTTTTTCGAAACTATATAAATTAATAAAAATAAATTAAATTCCCGCGAATTATTCACGAATATATGTCCATTTTCTCAAACACGGTATAATATATGACTAATATGACCATATCAAAAAAAAGTTTCCTTGGGATAAATCGTACTTGCAGTACCGGGCCAGATAACGACCAGATGAGCACCTGAGTCAATATCAAAAATATTGTACATCACACAAAAGAAACACAATGGAATTATCAAATTTCTGAACACAAAAGAATATTTGTCACACAAAAGAACATAAAGGTGCATATACAGGCTTACTTTTTTATCACCCCGGAAAAAAGGGACGCTTCAGGACACGATAGTAGAATGATTTAAATATTAAAAAGATAACCTATTTTCTAAAAAATCAAAAATACTATAATATAATAATATGTCCTAAGGCGTCCCTTAAATTTTTCGGGATGATAAAAAAGCAACTCTGTATACTTACATACACATAAATGCACTTTTGATGCATAACAAAATAAAAATGTACTTCAAAATAGTTAAAAGTAAAAAATAATATGAGAATACACACAATATCACATTTTTATTTTGAAAAGTCGGTGCTTAATTTTAAGTCATTAATCCAGACAAAAATTACCTTTCATTTGATACCCATATTAAGGGGGTTGTAAAAAATATGTAATCCGCCATTTTGTAGCGGCAGCCATCTTGGATTTTGGATGATTCTTGGATTTACAGTACTGATTATATTAAATTGAATGGAATCAGAACTAAAGGACAATCTGACAACAGGAAGGGGGAAAATTTCAACTTCTTCTAAATTTGACCCAAGCAAATAAACAAAATTAAATAAAACCGTTTAAAAATGACCAATGTGTATGTACCCTGCTTTTATGTGTGACGTCACAAAATGTCACACAATGGAAGGAAAATATAATCTTTAAAGACACGAAACCGCGGATAACAAAAAAGATAAACAATAAATTACTATTCTTGTCTATTGCAAGTGTTACTTATTACAAATAATATCTTATGATAATAATTGTGTAATAAAATAATTAAACTCATCTGAAATTAAGCGTTACACAAGTTTAACATTTTTCGAGCTACAAAACGTTTTTCATAGTTCTTGACATTATTACATCAAAAGTAAAGGGCCAATGTTTTGTTTTGTAAGGTTGGTACTACAATGGAATGTTACCAGATGTAATAAAAATACGAATACGTTCAGAATGTGTTTGAAACGACAGGTAATTTCGTCACACATCCATCGTCACACAAACAAACAAAATATGGAGACATCATTTTAACTTCGGATTTCTCATTTATTATAACATTTCTAATAAAATAAAAAGTTTGCCCATGTATAATGATCGTTTCCCAAGTACACTTACAAAAAAAAATATGTGTGAGTTTTCTGGTTAAAAAAGGAATGAATTTTTCATCTAGCATTGGCACGTGGAGACACTCTTTTTTAGTATGACAAAAAAAACTTGATATCAATAGATTTGTTTTTCATTGTATTTCTTTAGTTTAATTCACTTGGTTTGGTATCTATCATCCCAACGCATGGTTATTTTAGCGCCTTATTAAAAAATTTGCTTTATTTATTCACTATAGATTTTTTTACACTCGTATAAGTTGTGGGTCATCGAGATTTTATCAAATGTACAATAATTTTGATATTGACTCACCTGGAAATATAATAACAATTATTGTAGTAGGTATCTAGTTGAGACCCATGCGTCTCATCAGAAGGCTGTGTCAATTTGAGTGAATGTCACTCAAAGGGCAATGGAGAGGACTATCTACGTGATCGCATCAGAAATGAAGAGATCCGTAGAAGAACTAGAGTCACCGACATAGCCCAAAGAATTGCAAACCTTAAGTGGCAGTGGGCAGGACACATAGCACGCAGGACTGAAAGGTCCTCGAGTGGCGACCGCTTACCGGGAGACGCAGCGTTGGTAGGCCCACAAGGTGGACCGAGGATCTGGTGAAGGTCGCGGGACGCCGCTGAATGCGGGAGGCGCAGGACCGATCAGTTTGGAGATCCCTGGGGGAACCCTATGCCCAACAGTGGGCGTTTCTTGGCTGAAATGATGTACCTAGTTAAAATTTGGCACTAACTTCAATATAAAAATGTGAAGTTCTCTGTATTCTTATATTATTTATTACTTTTTGTTGTTTTTAGAATCGTTTTTAACTTTCATAAATAAAATAATCTTTTTAGCAAATTTTATAAATGCGTATTAGAATTTGAGCCGAGGCAAGCACCAGAATAACTGAGAATAAAACATCCTTCACTCTAAACACTATTAAAAGAATTATTCCTGAACTCCTAACAACCTAATTGCTTAGGAGTTATAATTTCCACTATCAGATCATCTGAATTACTTAAAACAATTTAAAAGATTTAAAGAAGAATGAACTATCCTCTAACTCCTAACCTACCAGAAACCTTCCATCATCAGCTCAGTATCATACAATAATGACTACCAGATGCAAATACCTGAATATCTTCAGACAAAAACATGAAGCACGTTGGACGTGCATTAAATTTATGGGTTTCCCTCGCTTTACATGGGATCAAATCATCGGATCATGACATGGCGGTAATGGGACCACCTCGGGAGTATACTCTTTCGATTTGAAAATCGGCCCACAATTCGAAGAAATTTGAAAATCGGCCCACAAATGGCGGAGTAATCGGTGAACATACAGTCGAACAAAGAACCTGCTCCTTTCTTGAAGTCGGTTAAATACGAGTATAGCAAAAATTTGTGCGATGCATTGAGAATTTCTGACACCGACTGCACTCTACTTTGCATAAGCCCTTGTAATCTAAGCACTATCGTCACATTTGCAGTAAAAGAACCGCTCACCGACGAGTAACTCGACTGGAATATTGGAAATACTCGAGTGGTCTAGCAAAGAGACTATTCGACTAATGCTAGTCCGATTCCCTCATTTGAACTGTCGTCGGGTTCTAATGTAAATAAAATCCATTGTACTTGTAGGTGTAGGTACTATACCTAACTGCTACGTTTTTATGTTTTTGCTTATTGTTTTTACAACAGAGCATTTTCCTACTGTGGCAATCAGTTTTAGTTGTCACGCCAGGGGGCTGATTCCCGAAGATTCGAAAAAAAGGTCGAATTTGACTTTTTCCTCGAGCGGTAGTCATAGCTCAGTCAATTAGTATGAAAATTACAGCGAGAGCGAGATAGCTATATATGTTACAATAGCGGTGTCCCTGTTTCAATGTTTTTATACAATAAACTCCCTGCTACTTTGCCAATAGCAGGAGCCTTATTCTGCTAGTGTTAATTTTTTTTTTTTGTTTTTTACAAAAAACGTCGCCCCACACTAGGATTTTCTCCTGTGTCGTGGGTGCAGTTATAAACATAGAATATCACATGCACATACGCCCAGACCGGAACAAATTTCTGTAGGTCATACAAAACATTTGTCCCGTACGGGAATCGAACCCGCGACCCGTTGCGCAGTAGGTGATCACTCGACCTCTGCGCTAAACGTGTCGTCATGCATCCATGGCGTCTCAATAACGCTTCAATGGCATGTAAATTGCCGCTTCAATGGCATGCCTTAACGTGTGCTATAAGACCTTGCTTCATGCCAAATTTCATGGTTCTGGGTCAACGGGGAGAGTACTTGAGGTTTTGATTCCTTTATGAAATCGCAAAATTTGCGAAAATATGCGACAAAAACGGCCACAGCTTTTGATCGTGTTGTCTTTCAAATATGATTTTTTCACAACTGCAAGAGACCGTAGACCAAAGTATTCGAGATACATTTCAAAGGGTCTTGACAAACAGACGGACAAGGACAACGAATGATCCAATAAGGGGTTCCATCTTTGACGATCATCAGGCCGCTCCCATCCGCCGCAGACGGATAGGCAGACGAAGGCGGGCATTCGCACAAGCGATGCCCGTCGTGACCCTGCCGTGGAGGCCTGTGTGCACGGTTGGCCCCGTGTACGCCGATGTAAGGCCCTCCGTCTGGGTTGTCCTGGTGTTCTCGGGTAATCCCCCCTTGGCTATCGGTCAAGTCGAGCTAGCCCGGGTCACAGTGTGGACCCTACCACACGCGCCCATAAGGGCAGGAAGACCGGGGGGTTTAGTGGATAGGCCCGGTACTCCGCCGGGAGAGCCCTACACATGCTCGTCGTCTAGCCAACGGCAAGTACGGTGCGGTCACGCATTCCCCTCGAAAAAAAGGGGGGAAATCCGACCCTGGTCTTTTCCTTTTGAAGTACCGAACCCTAAAATTGCAAACATAATACACAATAAACTCGAAACTAACAAGGACAAAGGTTCACGGCCGGTTCTGTAGCAACCTGGTAGTGGTAACCTTTTTTCATTATGTGCGCCATAGTCTCATTAATTTGATGGTAGTGATACAAGTTCGATAAAGCCAAATATGCTAAATGGTGTCATGGCCACTGAATGGATTTCCGCTGCGGACGGGCGCCAAAACAAAGTAACTCGAATTATTTTTATAAATATTTGTGACTGCATTTTCTTTTAAAGTGCAAAATAAATTGATAAATCAAATTTAATACAGTTAAAGGCGAGAAATAAGTCTACACTACAACATACCGTGTTGATGCCTAGACCTCTCTCGACCACCGATCTCTTACCACAGAATAGATAATAGTACTATTCGCAGCGCGGCAAAACGCAGAGGGGGCCTTATTCTGCTAGCGTAAACGCATCTGTGGCGTGTCAATAAAACTTCAATAGTATCGCTTTTTGAGATAGTTATTGTTGGTTAACCGAATACTAACTAAAACATTTGTCACTATTGACTTATCAAAAATTTGTAATACAAATAAATGTCAGCAGAAAATGCGCATAAAAGCGACAAAAGCAGTTTTATTAAAACACTATCACGACGCGACAACGACGTAAAGATTAGCGGAATTAGGCCCCAGGTCGTGATGAGTGAAGGAGCGCGTACCCGCGCCCCGCCCAGCGGGGCCTCAAATATGGTTAAAAATGGAATTTAGTACATCTCTTGCTTTATTATTCTAAGAGCGAGGTTACACCATCAGTATTTCATCAGTCTGATCCATCAATCTGGTATGATTGACGCCAGACTGGTAACCAGAGGCTATGATACAAATTTTCCTCCCGTTATAACACGTTAAAACTGGATTTTCATATAACTTTTCCTCCCGCTTATTTTGGTCGTAGAAAAGACTAACTTTCTCTTTAATTTTTGAGGAAATAATTACTGCTGTTCCGATCAGGTGTTATAAAAATATTTTGTACTTATGTAAAAGAAATATCATAAATAAATAAATAAATAATAAAATAAATAAAATAAATATCATAAATATTATGTAAAATCAAAGTTATAACGAAATTAAAGTACACCCGCCGAATTGACCTCAATATGATGGCTATTCTTTCATTTTTATATTTCTTTTGACAATATTGATGTCCCATACGCACAAGTACGAGTATTTTACTGTTTTGTTTATGTATGTAATCAAACATAGAACTAGAACTTTCTCCCATTATGGTTAATTTACATAGGTATTATTACGAAGATGGTATTCATCGCAATCGAAATCATAAAATTTTTACGCGGTAAAACAAAAGAAATCAGATTTTCCAAAATAGAACACTTTTTCTTTTTTAACATATAATGCTTAGTAATGAGTTAAAGTCGCGGAGGTTGTGCTCCTCGACACTAACTTATAACTGATGACCTACTGACGTATGTGGGTACGTCAAGTAACGAGTCAAGTAAAAGAGGGTACCTAACCTACATAATAGTACATTACATCAGGAGAGTTTGCTGACATCACATACGATTCAGCCATGTATATTATAAGACATATATTATATAATAATAATAGCTGTGAACTGAATTAGCATTTACCTAAAGTGAGAAGAGAAGAGATAGCATTTTTCTCAATTATTAAACGGCAACACTGCTCGTTACATAGTAACGAATACGTGGTTTGCCACAGCAATACTGATCGCGATAACAGGCAAGATAAAACATCAAACTGCAATTAATTACACCTGATGAGCCACATTCATCAATATAATTACCGTAATATCGCCAGCTGAAACTATCTGGAGGAACTTTCAGTTATAAGAAAACGTATTAAATGGGACACCGCCCGAAGTCTAGCCATTCCGCCCAAAGTTTACGCCGTATTCATTTTGTGTGAAAACTAATTTCATAATGTCGCCAGATATTGCTCGTGTATCATTGCGTGCTCCCCAATGAATAGTTAGGAGGTTAGACTTATTAGTGTTACTTTGAGACTAAGTCAAGTGTAATACCTAGGTTTCATTTCATTGAGATTCTAACGGCAGTATGTATGTATGGCAATGGTTAGATTTTATTCTAAAATAATATTATGAAACTGTCTCGAGTAAATATTGTGCATGGAATATGGTGTTATTCTGTTGCAAACTTTTGCAACAGAATAACACCAAACACTGCTTTTGAAATAATTATCGAGAAAGAATACGATTCATGCAAGACGATGTTGGTATGGTCTTGGAACCCTTTGCTTTCCTCTGACCAAGGACTGAAAAAAAATGCTCAATTCAATTCATTTATTTATTTAATTTTGTGATGAACAGGTAGAGTGAGCTCTATACATAAATAGGTAACATGCTGTGATCAGCCTTGTAGGCATGCAAATTAAATATTAAAGATTCATTAACAATATCAACTTAACGTATTCAATTGTTAACATTTAATATATTATATTAATAATAATCTATGAAATTAAATGTCAACATAAAACTGTTTGTGTGCAAGTACAGTCGAAAACAAAAATTATATACACGCTTGCGATATTGTGATGAGTTGTCATTAGGTAAGTCATTATGAGATGTTCGCGCACGCCCAATTTGTAACCACTGTGACGTATATTGGTGTGTAATGGGGTCTGGCGATGTGATTCGTCATCACGTCCTCAAACGAGCTCGTCAGTAATTAATCATATGCTATTGTTTTAAAGCCTAAGCTTAGCGAGATTATGCAGTAATTAGGTGTCGCAAATTTGTCAAGGTAGCAGGAAATTCTTATACGCAATAACTTCTAATTCAACTTTGATGGCACTGTTGGTGGTAAGGCTTCTGAGCCCACCTGCCCTAGTAGCATTAATACCAAAAAACGATATATGATAAAACGATAATCGATAATTATGAACTATTAAATTATGTTGGATATGAATACCTTGAAATTTTATCGACATTAATATATTGATAACTAGCTTTTGCCCGCGACTTCGTCCGCGTGGAAATCCTTTTTTATTGATTCCCTTAACAAATCCCCATTGTTTGGAAAATATAAACAAAATGATATTTCTTTTAACTGAGCTTGGTTTAGAGCTAGTGGTATCGAAAATTCGGTAATTAGTGCACATCAGCACTCGCCATGGCGACCTCCGCCGCTCAGGAGGCAGGGGTTAGTGTTGATTTGAGGCGACGGACGTCGCGTAGAAAGACGGCGCGGCGTCAGGCCTATGCCCAAGCACTGGTGCCCTAAGGGGCGAGTGGTAGCGACTTCCGGGCGATAGAAGAGGACAACAATCGCCCGGAACAACAGTCGTTGGAGTGGCAGCGCGGTGATATACACGTTTTCCGGTATGTCGCCGCATCGCGGAGTAGAGCGGGAAACCGCGGGTTGGTGGGCCCGGTGATGGGCGTAGCGATGGCTTGTGGGCTTCTCGGAGACAAGGTCTGACTGTAACTCCGAACCCATGACCTATCGCTGAGGACGGAAAATAGGGGGATTGTAGTGGGTATTCCCAACCGGCGAGTCCTACACACCCCCGCACCGAATGTCCTCCCGTGCGGGACAGTGCGTAAATGCATTTCTACCCCTTCAAAAAAAAAGGGGTTAGTGTTGATACCATTACAAAAATTTCTGGCTGGACACAAAATACTTCAGTGTTTGCCATCTTCTACAAAATACCGATTATGGAGAAAGATCTCAATTTTGTTAATGCTTTAATTGATTAACTATTTATATTAAATTCGTTATTGTTAAGAAAACATTTTTGAAAAGTAATAAGTAGACAGACTTTAATAAAGTAATAAGTAGAGTACTTTGTCACTTTATTGTTAACTAGCTGTGCCCGCGAACTACGTTTCGCCATCAAAATACTTAACACAGTGTTTAGTTTTTCCTCCATTTTATTTCATAATGATTCAACTTTATTCTGCCTTTCTTCAGCATCGGCCATTTCGAAATTAGGACAATTTTCGTAGGTTCGTAATGCTCTTTTTCTAACAGTTCACAAAATTAAATACATTACATATTACTATAAACACTAAGTATAATTATTGTTTTAGAGACATTTTTGATATTAATAAATTCTTCTTCAGTAGAAAGAACTACACAGTTGCAAGAATAATCTTTATCGTATTCTTGTTTCGAATTGAAATAAACAATTGTTAATAAATTAGAACTGTATACGAATAAAGTTTAGATTTTTATAATGGGTGTTGGTAACACCAACAAAATATATTTTTTGGATATGACAACTTGGCCAATTTTGTCTGGTCGTACAGTAAGCTCCTTGTCAAACTATACTGTTTGACCTTTGAACCGTTCTTATGTCGCTCGTAATACTGGCGGTTTTCGTAGAGTTAATGTATAGCATGAATAGGGGGGGTTACTGTACAAATACGTTTTCCGTATTCGATATCCGATCACGGAATACAGACACGGAGTTTCGTGAACGTAGCGCAGACGTTCGTTTCTTCTCATTCGGGATTTCTATCATTCTACCTAAACGTACGTACAGAACGTGTTCCGTTCGTAATAAAAACGAACGTGTGCGGCAGTCAATGAGTATTTTGTATAGATTTGATGCATTCAGATGCCCGCATTCAGAAAACGAATGCGAGAACACGTATTTATGCGGTTAGCCTTAAAATGTATTGAGACTTCCGTTTTTGTAACGTGTACTGTGCGATATAGTGTTGCTGGCATAGTTCGGTTAGCAAACTCGCCGTGATGACTAACACCCAACACACAAACTTGGAGTTATCGTTAGTTAGTTCACGATCGTTGCATTATCACGGTCTCGAAGGACACTAAACACAGATAACATCGAACATCCAATAGGCCCCGAAGCGATTCTCAAACTTTTTTGGTGACGGAACGCTTTTGGAAAGCGAAATACTTGACGGAACCCTAAAATAAAACAATAGTTTTTAAAAGTGTATTCTTTATTAATAAGCATAATAAAAGTACGACCAGAGAGGGTGTTTTGATTTTTCCAAATTATTGCGGAACCCTTATAGGGGTATTATGGAGCCCTAGAGTTCCGCGGAACACACTTAGAGCATGGCTGCTCTAGGTACCCTTCAGGTCGTACTTTCATTTAATACCCCTATTGCTGGGTTTGAAAAGCAACTGTTATCCGTCTTTTTTTAGCGGCGGCCATGTTGAATTTACGTCAATGTTGCTACGTTCATAGTGCTCTACTGATCAAGGCCTTTCATTTGATACCCATATTGAGACTTATTCGAGCGTTAGGTATCGCTGAGTACGCGCGCGCGCTTCGTTAGGAGCTACAATTCATATCGCTTTTTGCTTAAGTCAGTGATCGTCAACATGTTTACAACTCAGTGCGTTACCTGTAAAGACACGGTAGGTCATGGTCCGCAGTGCTCGGTATGTAAAAATAACTATCACTTAATTGCGGAGGAATTTCTGAACGAGGGTTCGACAGATTAGGAAGCGGAAGGAACTCGTGGGTTTGTTCCGCTTGCCGGGACGCAAGCGCCTCACATGTACGTGATGTCTGTCCATCTCCGACTGCAAGTAGCACTCCAGTGGCTCCAAGGCTGTCATCGGGGCTGCCATTGGAGCAAGCAAGTTCTCCAAGGCCACTAAGTCCAAATCAACAGTCTCAGGAGACTTTATTGCAAGACATCTTGACTAAAATTACCTTGATGCAGAAACAGTTCGCAACGTTTCAAACTATAGAATCCGATCTCAAACAGGTGAGAGATGACATTGCCGATCTCAAATCAAATATAAACTCAAGAATTGACGGCATAACTCAGCGTGTGTCCGAAATTGAAAATCGTCTAGCACCACTTGAAGGAGTAAAGAACGACGTTGATGAACTTAGAGATGTGGTAAATGACCAGATAGCGGACTACAGTAGAAATGAACAATGGGTACGACGCTCGAACATACAATTAAATGGAGTCCCTTACAAACACGGAGAGAATCTAATTACGACAGTGAAGCAGCTTGCGCAGCTCTGTAACTTCCCATTAAACGTGGACACTGATATCGACTTTGTCACCCGAGTCGCAGTGAAGAACGACGTCGACGCCAAAAAGACAAAACCAATTATTTTAAAAATGCAGTCGCGATATAAGAAGGATGACTTTTTGGCAGCTCTGAGAAAAATAAAGAACCTAAAGGCATGTGATGTGGGATTTACGGGTTCGCAAAATATTATCTATGCAAACGATCACCTGTCTACAAAGAACAAATATTTACTGACGCAAGCAAAAATTAAAGCTAAGGAAAAGGATTACGCCTATTGCTGGGTGCGAAACTGCACAATCATGGTTCGTCGAAGCGATAAATCTCCGGTTATACATATTACGTCAGAGGAAGCTTTAAAAAAAATTACATAAGTGCTATTTGTAATGTTTGTTCTGTTTGTGTCTTGGCAGGAATTGTGTTTTTGGACCTCAGAGGTATTTTTCTCTCTTATTATGCATGTGACAATGTTTATTATTATGTTGCTTACAAACGGTTGACAACACCTTACACTTTAACCGCGCTATTGTATAGCTTCCTGTATTGTGCTCGCCTACACTCCGACACGGTATCGTGTCTAAAAATATCCATTGCGTCTTTTATGTGCGTCAGTAGCACGCGCGACAATTTTCAGCACGTAATTGATATCGAACATTTTCGTAAGTTTGTATATTTGTGTCGAATGCACTGTGCAAAGTTTCTCGTCTTTTGTGTTTGTATTGTGTTTTGTGCTAATGAGTTTACTTGCTACCGACATAAAAATAAGTTATGCTACGCGCAAAATTTACCGATCACTGCGTATAAAATACTGATTGAATATTTGTTGAATCAATGCTTAGGAACTAATTATAATTGGCGTTTTATATTTTATCTATATAACATTTTAGAAAACGACCCTGCAATTATAATAGGCAATAATCCGTTTCATAATAATGTGTTATTACATCTTTACGTGCAACTCATAATCAATAAATTAAAGTTGTCGTTACAGTGTTGACTTTGAAGTTGTACTACCAGAACGTCCGAGGTTTAAGGAGCAAAACGGGGTCGTTTCTGAATAATATATTGCTATCAGATTACGATATTATCTGTTTGACTGAAACTTGGCTCCTGCCAGGTATTTTCGATTCAGAGCTGTTTGATTCACGATATGAAGTTTACAGAACGGATAGGGACTATGCGCAGCACGGCACGACGCGAGGCGGCGGTACCCTGATCGCGGTGCGCCGCGGGCTCCCGGTTGACGGGCACTCGCGGCGCGCGCAGCGCCCGCTGCCTACGCTCGCGGATACCGAGGTTACTGTTGTTAACATAGCACTGGATCGTAGCCGACGCTCTAAATATGTATGTTTGTTTTGTTGTTACTTTCTGCAAAGCACTAATCAGGAGAAGTCTCAACAGACTTTCTTCGAATATATCTCTGATTTAAGTGTAGATTCCGCCAATGAATATATCATAGTTGGTGATTTTAATATTCGAGATGCCTCCTGGAGTCAATCTTCTGAGACGGGAATACGATTGGTTAACCCTCACGAGAACAAACTTGTAATGCAACTTCATACATTCTTGGCTTTTACCGGATGGTCTCAGTATAACAATATATATATAATCATAACAGCAGATGTCTTGATCTTGTTATCTCTAGTATTGAGTGCATCGTTAGTCGCGTGGAACCGCTGTCCCGGAGGACATGCACCACCCGTCCCTGGGGATGGAATGCGTCATCGACGACGCGCAACCATGCCTACGGCCTGCGCCTAGAACCGTTCGCCGTTTTTATGCGGCTGATTATGAAGCCATTAGACGCGCTTTAGGAAATGTTGAGTGGGATCAACATCTAAATGTCGACTCAATAGACTTGGCAGTTGAAAATTTTTATAAAATTCTTTATTTCACAATTGACCATCATGTTCCCATAAAAATTTCAGCAAATTCGAATTATCCTGTTTGGTATTCAAGGCCACTAATAAAATTAATTAAAAAGAAAATTAAAATACATAAAAAATGGAAAACTTATAACAGGTATTGTGATTATGTAACATTCTCTGAACTACGTAGTGAAATCAAAGCTTTACAGAAATCATGTTATGTTGATTTTATTGCTAAATCAGAGAGTAACATTAACAATAACGTGAAACACTTTTGGACATTTATCAAGTCCAAAAAAGGCAATAACACAATCCCTGATTCCTTGTATTATGACGATTCTACTGGGTTTGATGGTTTAACGATTGCGAATATGTTTAACGCTTTTTTTCAATCCGTCTTTGAAACGGATTTAAGCGTTTCCATCCCCCAAACATCTCGTGAATCAAGTAGTTGCTTAATTCAATCAGTCGAAATATCTGCGGGGATCGTTGAAAAATATTTATCGCGTGTGAATGCTAGTAAGGGCTCGGGTCCTGACGGTATCCATCCTTACTTTCTGAAAATGTGTAGCAAGGAACTAGCGAGTCCGATCTCTTTTCTTTTTCGCTTCTCACTGTCGCGTGGAGTGATGCCTACCGTGTGGAAACAGTCATTGGTTGTTCCAATCTTTAAGAGCGGGGACAAACATAATATTCGTAACTACAGAGGTATATCCAAGCTCTCAGTAATACCGAAGCTTTTTGAAAAAATTATATTTGATACGTTGTTTCCTGCTATAAGACCTTACTTGATAAACCCATGCTGGGTTTATCAACAAACGTTCCACAGAAACAAATTTATGTGAATTTTTGGACCAAGTGCTTAGCGGTATGGATAATGGTTTTCAGGTGGACGCCATGTATACTGATTACTCAAAATGTTTCGATAAAATTTCACATCAAATTCTGATCAGTAAGCTGGAGTATATTGGTATACACGGTGACCTTCTGAGGTGGCTACAGTCCTATCTCCTTAACAGGAGTCAGGCAGTTACTCTTAAAGGCTACATGTCCAGTTATATACCAGTGCCATCCGGAGTGCCCCAAGGATCACATTTGGGGCCCCTACTCTTCAATATATTTATAAACGATGTCATTAATTGTTTTCAAAATTCAAAATTTCTTCTTTTTGCCGACGATACTAAAATTTTTACACTAGTGAAATCTCTAGAGGATTGTATTGGTTGTGGTTTACAGGGGGACTTAAATCGATTATGTAATTATTGTAGTGAGAATAGACTATTTCTTAACCTGGATAAGTGCTGCATAATTTCTTATAGCAGGAAAAAACGACCACTTGAATTTAATTATACAATTCATGGCCAAACTCTTACGCGGTCGTCTGAGGTTAAAGACTTGGGAGTTATGCTGGATAAAGACTTGTTGTTTTCGTCTCATATAAATAGAATTACCACCAAGACCTACAAGATGTTAGGATTTGTGTTTAGGCAGAGTGTTGAGTTTTCGAATGTCAAAACATTGATGCTACTATATAATAGCCTTGTTAGACCACAACTCGAATACGCTTCCACTGCCTGGAACCCTCAGCATTCAGTGTATATAGATGCTATTGAAAGGATTCAGAAAAAAATCATTAAAAGATTAAATTACAAATTTAAGAAATCTAACACAAATAAAATCGTTTCTCTTGCTCAGCGCAGAGAACAATGCGACCAATTATTATTATTTCAAATTATTAATAATTATATTGATTCGCCTTATTTGTTGAGTAAAATTTTATTACGTTGTCGGAGAGCCAATATCAGATCATGTGATACATTTTCAATTTCAACTTGCCGTACCAACTACGCAGCCAACCGTTATATTCTTAGAAGTATGAAAACATACAATAAGAAATATTGTCACATGGATATATTCATGCACAAAATAAATAAATATAAGTTTTTGTTAAGACATAGATAGAAAAAAATTATTTTTGGTAAAAATATAAGAAATATTTATATTCAAATTCAAATTCAATATCTTTTATTCAAATTGGATTGTTACAATCTCTTTTGAACGTCAAAGCAGCTACGCCATTGGTTCACAAGTCTACGGCGGGAGACCTTGTACTGGAAAGAACCAGCAAGAAAACCAGCAAGGGCTATTTTTTCTCCCTGTATTGGTAAAAGTAGCGGAAATTATAAATAGTACATTGTTATATCGCATATTAGATTATAATCTGGCATAGGATATTTTCTACCCATTGACTTGTTTAAATGTTTAAGCATGCTTGTAAGGCTTATAAAAATCTGTTTACTCAGTTAACTTTTTGTTGTTAAGATACTGATTATGTTACTATTATCTGTGAAAACTCTTTTGGCAAATGTATAACATAATTGATATTGTACATGTGTGTTATAAAACTGCTGTTTGTTTTCCTAAATAAATAAAATAAAATAAAATAAAAAAAATATTGCTGGGCTTAGAAACGAACTTTTATCAGTTTTTTTTTGAGCAGCGGCCATATTGAATTTTGTGCTATTTTCGTAGGTTCATAGTGCTCCACTCTTCAAGGCCTTTCATTTGATACCTATATTGCTAGGTTTGGAAACGAACTTTTATCCACCTTTTTTGAGCGGTGGCCATGTCGATATTACGTCAATATTCCTAGGTTCATAGTGCTCTACTCTTGAAGACCTTTCATTTGATACCTATATTGCTAGATTCGAAAACGAACTTTTATCCACCTTTATTGAGCGGCGGCCTATTGAATTTATTTATGTGTTGCTAGGTTCATAGTGCTCTACTCATCAAGGCCTTTCAGTTGATACCCATATTGCTAGGTTTGGAAACGAACTATTATTCTTCTTTTTAGAGCGGCGGCTATGTTGAATTTATGTCAATGTTGCTAGGTTTATACCGCTCTACTCATCAGGGCCTTTCATTTGATACCCATATTGCTGGGTTTGAAAACGAACTTATACCCTTTTTTTTGAGCGGCGGCCATGTTGAATTTAGGTCGATTTTCGTAGGTACCTAATGCTCTATTCTTCAAGGCCTTTCATTTGATACCCATATTGCTAGGCTTGGAAACTAACTTTTATCCACCTTTTTTGAGCGGCGGCCATGTTAAATTTATGTTAATGTTGCTAGGTTCATAGTGCTCTACTCTTCAAGGCCTTTCATTTGATACCCATATTGCTAGGTTTGGAAACTAACTTTATTCCACCTTTTTTGAGCGGCGGCCATGTTGAATTTATGTCAATGTTGCTAGGTTCATAGTGCTCTACTCATCAATGCCTTTCATTTGATACCCATATTGCTAGGTTTGGAAACTAACTTTTATCCACCTTTTTTGAGCGGTGGCCACGTTGAATTTATGTCAATGTTGCTAGGTTCATAGTGCTCTACTCATCAATGCCTTTCATTTGATACCCATATTGCTGGGTTTGGAAACGAACTTTTATCCGTTTTATTTGAGCGGCGGCCATGTTGAATTTAGGGCGATTTTCCTATGTTCATAGTGCTCTACTCATCAAGGCCTTTCATTTGATATGCATATCGCTGGGTTTGGAAACGAACTTTATAGGCGTGGCTAGGTTTAATGTGTTCTACTCTTTAGGTTCTTCGTTCGATATCCATGTTCCTTGGGTGGATCCAAAAAAATGTGATCTGTCATTTTAGACATTAGGATCAAGAGTCCCGTCCCGTCCCTCTACGCGTAACCCAGAACATTGCAGTCAGATATTTTGTTTAATTATCAATATTATTCTATTACTTTTAATAGTTTTAAATGGATGAAAGAGTTTGATTCCTTAGTCCTAATGTAAAAACATATAACACCTTTCAAAATACCTTGAAAAGAGTATCTTCATTTTTCAACATTTCAAATATTTCAAAAATTGTACCGATTTTGTGAAAATTAGTCAAGAATTAAACCAATCTACAAATTTTATGGTCACTCGATAAGTATTATCATAAAAAATGCTTTAAAATTAAACATTGGTTGTATGGCTTGATCTTTTTGCCTTACCACCACGGTACGATATAAAAAAAAGACAATTTGGTTGGCGAAATCCAGTTGGGCACAGCCATTAACAGAAAATATTAAATTTTATTTGTACTATGTGAAACACTTCATTCCTGCCTTTCAATTTTCGAAATCCAATTACTTAGGATCAGGCTGTATGGCGTAGTTCCATTGCCTTTCCTTCGTGGAAGACAATACCTTCTCTCTGTACTATGTGACAGACAGACTTGTCAAAATAATTTCACGTGCGCCATGTTGTTTTTCTACCTAAAGCCAATTCGAAAATTTTATATGGTATTTTTTCACTAAAAATAAAAAGTGAATTTATTTTATTTATTTACAAACGAAATTATGCCTAAATGTTCTTCCGGAAAATTCTAAGCATTGTGGTGTAAGCCATATCAAATTCTGTCCAGTAGTTTCGGAGATCTTTCCGGACAAACAGACAAACAAACCAACAAACAAACAATTTTTTTTAAAACTATTCTATCGTGTTCTGCTAATGATTTTAAGGCGACTTGTGTAGTTTTTTTCTTAATATTTCGCAATTACAGATTTTTGTACCCCTACGATTGTATTATATATAGAGATAGAGATTAATAGGTACTGTTTGTTTGGTTCAAACTCATAAATTATATTTCTCATCGAACTGATAATATTTATTTTATTAATGTTATTATCATTTAAATCATTCAGCATTAACATTTTGAGACTAATTATTTGTTCTAGCAATTTCTTTCTCTAAATATGTACTTACATGGTAAAATAAATAAATCTCGAAGAACGACGACGGAATGATTAAGTAAATGATCAAACGAACTTACCTGAAGTGAAGTTCGATCTTGATTATTCCATCTTCTTCGAAGAGATTTAAGATCCCTCCCTCCCTACTCTAATACTCTTAAAAATGTCAATCCTGATTGTTTTAAATACTCGTCTTACTCTAAACTGAATGAGTGGTCATCGAGAGCGCCGGTATAAGCAGACATGCGTCTTTCCTCTTTTTATGGTCCTAAACTATATGCGAGTAAGTTGAAGCGTAACGGGGGCTACTACATGGTAATATAAATAAATCTCTTCGAAGAAGACGGAATAATCAAGATCGAACTTCACTTCAGGTGAGTTCGTTTGATCATTTAAAAACGAGATATTCCATTTGCCATTTCAATTTTATAGTAGGATAATAAAATAATATGTTTTATTGAAGTAATCTATTGATTTTGTCATCAGCCTCCTCTGAAACAATAAAAATCGCATTGTATCAGCAATGACCCTGGTTGAGAGCACAATAAACAATGTAAAAACTTTCCCAACAAATACGAGTACAATGAGCGTTAAGACAAAAATTATATTAGAGGGAAATTCTCCGAATCGCTGCCTAACGCTCTTAAAATAAATTATGCCTATTAAGCTCTAAGTAATTGCTGCCGCTTAGACAGAATTATCTTCAATATTGTACAAATTTCCGTTTAAAAATCGCTTACGATAGATAAAAGTTAAAAAAGAGCTTTTAAATGTAGAGTTTTATCCATTTTTTATATTTGTTTCAGGATGGTAGGAGCATTAAGGTCGTCGTCGACGGCTGCTGCTCCGAAACCATGCCCATAAACGCTGGTGTTCCACAAGGTTCGGTGCTCTCCCCAACCCTGTTCATTCTGCATATCAATGACATGTTGTCAATTGAGAACATACATTGCTATGCGGATGACAGTACGGGTGATGCGCGGTATACCGACCACCAGAATGTCCCTCGGAGTTCGTTGCTAGAAAGGCGGTTACAACTTGTGTCTGAAGTCGAAGACTCTCTAGGGCGAGTCTCCGAATGGGGTGCAAAGAACTTGGTTAAGTTCAACCCCACGAAGACACAAGTGTGCGCATTCACTGCGAAGAAGGACCCATTTATCGTAGTGCCTCAGTTCCAGGGAGTTACTCTTCGTATGTCCGATGGTATTGGAATCCTCGGTGTGGAAATTTCTGCTAAAGTGCAGTTTGGGAGTCATTTGGAGGACAAAGCCAAATTGGCGAGCAAAAAGCTGGGCGTCCTGAACAGAGCCAAGCGGTACTTCACTCCAAGCCAGCGGCTAATGCTCTATAAAGCACAAATTCGGCCGCATATGGAGTACTGTTCGCACCTCTGGGCGGGAGCTCCCAAATATCAGCTCGACCCTCTTGACTCCCTGCAAAGGCGTGCATTCCGCATCGTCAGTGATCCCAATATCACGGCCTCAATGGAGACGCTGGAGCAAAGGAGAGACTTTGGTTCTCTCTGCGTGCTCTATCGTCTCTTTAACAGAGAGTGCTCTGAGGAACTGTTTGCAATGGTGCCCTCTTCACCTTTTTACCATCGCACCACCCGCCATCGCAGTAGAGTTCATCCATATTACCTGGAACCAATCTCGTCTAGTACAGTTCGGTTTCAGCGTTCATTCCTTCCACGTACGTGTAGGCTCTGGAACGAACTCCCAGCTGCGGTGTTTCCTGAGCGCTACGATATGTCCTTCTTCAAACGAGGCTTAAGAAGAGCATTTCTCTCCAGGTAGGCAGTGACAGAACTGTGCCCCTGGCATTGCAGATGTCCATGAGCGGTGGTTACCACTTAACATCAGGTGGGCCACTGGCTCGTCTGCCACCGTTAGCAATAAAAAAAAAAAAAATATATAACAATCTTGTTCTACGCTCTTATCTACTTTGCTAAAGAGTGGTGTGGCTATGACTGGCTGTGGTACAGGTGGCTGGTCAGACTTTCAAAGAAACATAGTTTTAATAAAAACATATTTCTGGTACTGTCATATTTTCTTCAACTTTTCTTCACAAAAGCATGGAAATAAAGAAAAAACCGTGACTGTCATAGAAATCTGTTATTTCCCATCATAAAGAACCCCTGAAAGCTGAGTGCATCGAGCTTCGCTTACAGAAGTTCACAATTTTCTCCATCCTGTACGTATGGTTGCTTCTAAAGTGAGTAGCACAATTGGGAGTCCGCTACAAATGAATTCCTTTCTCGCAGCACGTGACCGACATCAGGAGCGAGCGGTTCCATTGTTGGGCGCTGCTATTGAGCCTGATTTCGTGCTATTATGCGTTTACAACGTAGACTTAAGAACGTATAGAGCGGTATTTTTTTTTCTTTATTATTAGGTTTGTCAACAGTTGTTACAACAGGTAAATATATTAAATAGAATTTAAAGTTTAATTATAGAGGCTAATTGTACAACCACATACAGACAAACACAACATTCAAAGAAAATTCTCCTTTTAATTTTAATTCATTACTGGAGAATAAATCGATTTCGCGCAACGTAGACTTAAGAACGTATAGAGCGAATTTTTTCTATGCTCTTGTTTTATAGTGTATCTTACTGAGAAGCAGCGTTTGTTTGTTCCACGCCATTATCATTAACCCATAATAATATACGCCGTACTGATGGGCACAAGTTTCCTCAACAATCAGTGTAGAGTTTGTTTCAATTGCCTATACTCTCTTAGTCGGCTTTTACGTTCATACACAGGAAGAAAAGAGAGACTTTCTTTTTCCTTTATCATCAACATGTAGTAGTCCACTGCTGGTAGTGATTCTCCCACAATCTTATGAAAGTTCAAAGTCGAGATTTTTTCTCGAGCGGTAATAACAGTTCCGCCAATCAGATGTCAGGCTCCTCCATTTTTATGGAACGTCGCTTGTATTGTCTCGTGCGCTCGGGAGTTCAAATTGCGGTTTCAAACGAATAAGACCAATATAGGGCCCCCTTAACATCTAATGGGGCTATATACTTGTCGGTAACTCAAGTTGCATATAAAAAACGCACTTTTTTATGTTTTTTAATTTGGTTATAAAATACATGCGAGAACACAACAAAGGTTCTCATTTAAATTCAGTAAATGTAAAGTTGAATGCTTGTCCGGTTTTTTTACCATTTAAAACATTATTTTATCATTTGAATTTCGAAAATGTTAGTTGAATCTTGTTTGTTTTTGCCATCTTATTTCAAGACGCTTCTCACACTCTATAGTCTATGGTCCGCACCAGATGCAACACACGCAGGGTCTATAAATGTTTACGGTTATTTCTCTAGAGATTGACAAAAATGGATAACGCCCGATCCCTTATATTTGGCTGGATCGTATCGTATAGATAGCATCTGTATTAAAGAAACTGATTTCTTAAATATATACGAGGCCTGTTAAAAAAAATAAACGAACTTTTGTTTTTAAATCGTTATTAATTTTGCAAGTTCGTTCGTGTCCCTTTCAAAATACTCCCTTCCTGTATTCACACACTTCCTAGCGATGTTTCCACTTCGTAAAACAGTCCTGCAAGCGTAGCATGGAGCGTGGATAAAACGGGACAAGAGACAAATAACATGTTTCTTCTCGCTCTCTCATATAACAACAAACAGCGTGGACGCAATAAAACTGTTCATACTTCAAAAAAAATGCCTACGAATTCTAATGAACATAAAACAAATGACAAGCTGTAGACCGTACTTCGTTCAAGAAAAAATACTAACTCTCACATGCATTTACATTTTAGAAATTGCTACATTTGTTAAAAATAATGCAAACATGTTTCCTATATATACCCGCCCTCAGAAATTACGCCCACAAACGAAACTAGCCGCACCCGAAACTAAATTACATATCGTTAAAGCCGGCCCTCCTGCAATGTGTGTTAAAATTTATAATAAAATTCCAATTGATATAGCTAACGAAACAAACGTAAATATGTTTAGAAAAAATCTTAAAAATTATCTAATTAAAAAATGTTACTATTCTCTGAATGAGTACCTCAACGAAAAGAATTAAAGAAAAATTGCTGATTAACCAATCCAGTTTTATTGCTTAAAACATTAATCTCTAAACATATCATATAAAATTAATAAACATATCTTATATTCATATTTTTTTTTTCTTTTTATAATGCTACGGAATGCCAATACAATGATAAATCTAATTAAATTTAGTTTAACTTAATAATTAAATTCTAATATACCTACTTGTAAACTCTAGTCATATTCAAATAGAATTATTTTAATTAAATTAATATTTTTATTTTAAATTGTTTTAATGTGATTCCAATGCATAGATTAAGTTAGGTATATAAAATTTATTTATTAAAATTAATATATCAAATTTAATCTAATATTATTAATTCAAATATAATTGTAATCAAATTTTTTTTTTATATATTTATATAATATTTAAAGTACAGTCTTGATTGAAATTTCATTAAAATAAATATATTTAGTTACATAAATATGAATTTTATCTAATAATAGAATCCTAATATACTTAATATGATCAAGGTTAAATCTGGTTGTAAAATACTGACATTCTGACTGCTGTGGTGAAATTTTTACCATTGTTTTTTCCTTTTATTATGCTTTTTATTAGGTATGTACTTTTATATTATGTGCTTTGTTTTGTTATACATTGTAGGTATGTACTTATGATTGTGTGGACTTAGGAATATCTTGTGTATTACAGTTGTCTGTGAGCTACACGGTGCCCTCGCAGGGTGCATGTACTGAATCTATGTAATTGAAAATATCTACTGTAACGTGCATGTATGCTAGCAAAATAAATAAATAAATAAATAAATAAGGAACAATGACGCGAGACGGGACGAGGGTTAGTCCTTTAAAATAAAATGTTCATGGAGACGATTTTTTTTAATGACATCAACAGTCTCAAAGCGGCGTCCTTTCATCACCGATTTTAATTTCGGATCACAAGGAGCTGGGTCTGGCGAGTTGCGAGGTTGAGAGATGGCAGTAATTTGATTTCTGTCACAAGCTGTATGGGGCACATTCTCGCGGTGGAGCTTAGAGGCACCTTGAGGCGTCTCGCCATAAATCTGGTTGGCTTTTGTGAAATTTTTCACGTAGTTAATCGTTGTAAAATATTTTACAAAAAATAAGAACCGACATAAAAAACACAGAAGAGTTAAAAATAATATAAGAATAGGTACAGACAACATCACACTTCTTTATTGAAGTCGGTGCTAAATTTTAAGACTTTCTAGGAAATCATCGTTTGGCACCGACTTCGATATAGAAGTGTGATGTTGTTTGCCCCTATTCTTATATTATTTTTAACTTTTCAGTGTTTGTGAAGTCGGTTTTTTTTGGTAACTAAAATATTTATTATTTTTATCTTTTTAGTGATTTTCATGGAATCCCATCATCAGATCCTGTTTTTGGTGACCTTGGGAACACCCCAGGAGTATACTCTACCGGATCGGAAAGAATTTTGAAAATCGGTCCACAATTGGCGGAGTAATCGCGTAACACACACACAAAACACGTTGGACATACCTTAAAAATTTAAGGGTTTCTCTCGATTTTCATGGGATCCCATCATCCCATCCCATTATTTGCAAGTTTGCTAAAACAATGAATAACATTTTTTTGTGAGTGACATCTATTACTAAAGAGCTAGCAAAAAGCTTTTTTTCAATTTCAATTTATTTAATTTAATTTAGTATAAGTTTAACAGTACAAATAGACCAATGACTTATACATAAAAGGACAATAAAATTTTAAATAAAATAAAATAACAGCACAATAAAATGTCAAATTAAAAAAGTCGAATAAAAAAGAATGTCAAATAAATAAAATGTCAAATAAATTAATGTCAAATAATATGTCAAAAAGTAAACAAGATAGAACATAATTAAATTAATTAATTAATTTTGAGAAATACAAAAATGTCAAAAAATAAAAAAACATTTTGAGAAATACAGCAATGTCACAAATGTCGAAATAAAACAATTTTATATTTAAATGAAAACATTATGAATTATTGTAGGTATGTCAAAAATATCCTAGCTGTGTTACATAAATGGGCAAAGCAATCCGCGAATATGTCGGAATCCTCGTGCTGAGTGAGCAAGTGCAGTAGGGTCATAGCGCGCGGAGTGGGCGCGTGCATGGCATAGCGCGCTCGAGCGGACGGCCGCTGCAACAGGCGCGGTCGGCGACGCGGCGCCACCATCGCCCCCGCCGCATCCCGCGGCAGCCGCGTCGGCACCAACAGCCCGATGCCCGCCAACACCGCCGGACTGTCCACTCGGTGGTGAATAATGGCCAGGTAATGGACCAATAAGAGCCACTGTCTTCTCAATCTCAGTGTGTCCAACCCGACCATCCCAGAAACAAACAAGGAGGGGTAAAGGTATGGATAGTATCTATAAGCTTTCTTATATAGCCAGCGAGCGAATTTGCGTTGAATTTTTTCGACCATGAGGGAATATTTAGTCTCATAAGGATCCCAGACGATTGCTCCAAACTCCAGTTTACTGCGAACGTAGGCATTGTAGAGCACCCTGGCTACCCCGATATGGAACTGTTTGCATATTCTTATAATAAAACCTAAAGTTTTACTAGCCTGTTTACAAATGGCGGTCACATGCTTATGGTGGTCAAACTTACTATCTAAAACTAAGCCTAAGTCTCGTATCTCTACAACTCTCTCCATAGAAGTGTCATTTAATTGATATGCGGTCTGAAGTGGTGAACGCTTTCGTGAAAAAGATATCACCTTGCACTTTGTTGCATTAAACGGCAATCTATTCACATTACTCCACTCAGCCGCAACATCAATGCCCTCCTGCAACGCTGTACTATCCGCCAAAGCGCTCACACCACGGAAGAGCTTCAGATCGTCAGCGAAAAGCAGGCACTCAGCAGTACGAATTTTGTCAGGTAGGTCATTTATCATCAACAGAAATAATGTTGGTCCCAAGGTGCTACCCTGACTCACGCCTGACTGCGTGTAGTAATCCATCGACTCAAATCCCCCCACTCTAACAAACTGCCGCCTGTCACACAAATAGCTAGCAAAGAGGCATAAGAGATTTGGCGTAAAGCCCGCTTTCGCTAGTTTCTCAAGTAGAATGTCATTATCGACTAAGTCGAAAGCCTTTTTGAAATCGAAATATGCGGCGTCTACTTGGCGTCCCGCATCCATCTCCTTACAAACGTAGTCCGACAGGGCAACGAGATTTGTGGTGGTAGAACGAGCTTTTCGGAAGCCATGCTGACTGGTGTGCAAACGATCAAGTGCCTGCAAGCTGATGTGGCGGTTAAGGATCATCTCGAAAACTTTACCAAATGCTGGGAGGACTGCAATCGGCCTAAAATAAGTCACATCTGATTCGAAACCTCCCTTAGGAACAGGTGTCACTCTTGATGTTTTCCAGCGCCTTGGATAAACTGCTTGGCTCAGCGAGAGGTTGAAAATATGCAACAAAGGAGTCCGTAACACAGACGCGCAATCCCTAGCCAAAAAAACTGGGATACCGTCTGGCCCAGCTGACGAACGTGGTTTAAGACGACGAATAACCTCTCTAAGATCGGCTTCACTGACGTAAGAGATGGAGACGGACCTGGAGTCCACCGAAGAGTACGCCGCACGAGCAGCCGCCGCCACGTCAAGACGCGGCTTTTCTTGTTGGAACACTGAGCCAAAGTACCTGGCAAAGGCATCCGCTGCATCTTGCCCAGTCACCTCCTTACCCTCAAAATGGAAACTCACGTCATGACGCCTTTCCCTCTTTTTATCTCTGACATAATCCCAAAAATTTATCGGACATTTAATAATGTTTTTCTCCAATTGGTAGATATGCAGCTTATATGCTTTATTAATCAGAGACTTTACATGTGTTCTATAATATTTAAACAATTCCCTATTAAACTCTTTACCCTCTTGCCGAAATTTCTTAAGATGGAAGTATTTGTTTTTAATATTACGTATTATCTCAGCTGTGTACCATTTTGGGTAGATAAACTTAGAATTTTGCCGAGACCGATTTTTAAGAGGGACAAACTGGTTGATACACGAGTAAAGTTTAGAGTATAGGATTTCAGTAGCACAATCAACGTCACAATCAACGTGGCCACTAAAAGTTCTGTCCAATCTATCTCGATCAAGGCCGGGTAGAGCGCCTCGTAGTCAGCCTTATGCCAGTTCCAATCGGGGCAGGAGCCGGCACGCAAGCACGGTGCGGGTGGCGGCGGCGGCGGCAGCGGGCCGCGTGGTAATGACACCGACACCTCGAGTGTAGGGTGGTACTCGTCCATAGGCACCAGCAAATCAGAACTACTGGACACAGTTAGTCCGCTCCTATCCAGGTCACTCAACACGAGGTCCAACATACCCCCATGGCTATTTACAATATTATTGTATTGATTTAATTTACAAAAATTACAAAAGATGTCAAAGTTACATTTCACATTAGCACTACAAGAATTAAGATTAAAGTCACCGAGCAATATCAACCTTAGGTCAGGATATGCACACACCGCATTCTCTATACAGGACAAGACCCTTAAATACTGCCCATCATTATAGCTCGGGGGAAGGTAAACAACACAACATAGAAATTTTACATTCTTATATGTAACAATCGCAAACAGTAATTCCATGTCAGGCGTGAGCCCATCAATGTCTGGAATGACGCGCATCGAGTAGCACTCGCGTGTGGCCAGCAGTACTCCGCCCCAGCCGGCGTCGGCTGCGCGGTCGCGCCGCGCCACCTGCCACCCACTGGGGAACAGCTCACCGTCACACACGGAGCTTGTCAAAAAAGTTTCAGTCAGGGCAATAACATCAAAATTACATTGAGCAACATTCATATGAAATACATCAGTCTTTGACCGCAATCCACGTACGTTTTGGTAATAAAACGAATAGTTTTTAAGCCGAGGAAGACCCGCTGACGCGTCTCTTCCCCTGGGCCGCACGAAAGTTGTGTTGCCAGATCTTTACACATATGCCCTCAGCCCACTTGTCGGGAGACAATATTAGGTCGCGCTGTGTGCCCAAACAACTAAACTGGGAGCGATAGGGACAACTGCAGCTCGGACCGAAAATACCTATGAAAAGTACACAAAATATACGTTTCGTAGTCCCCCGTTTTCTCCACAAAAAATTTACCGATTTAATTACTTTTTGCGTTAAAAATTAAAGCAAGACTTTTTTTGTGTCTATGTTTTGCTTTTTTTCATAAAATCTTTTTCACTTTCTTTGCTGGACGTTTGAATACAGCAGAAAATTATGTCGATTTTTTAGGTTTTTGAAGGTTTAAAATCTCTTTTAATAATTATCTTAATAAAAAAAGGAAAACATAGGAACATGCTTGTTGTGGCCATTGAATTTATTCGAAAAATTTGTGTAACTAGTGCCATTATCCAGGAAGGAAACAGGGGACTAGGTTTGTATGAAAAGCGGACTATTCGATGTCCTCACCCGTCGGGACCCAGGCGTACTCATGTACGCGGAACATCTGCCCAAGGCCCACGACATCATATGATGACAGAATTCTCTCGGCCGACTTTTTACGTTATTGTGTCACAAGTAAGGCTTTATTTGGCCTGCTGTTTTTTTTTTTGGCATATAGACTACTAAATGCTCTTTGAAATGGTACCAAATACTCGTTAACCATAACTTAAACTTTTTGAAAAGAAAAAGTTTAGAAAGGTCAAAGCGTTCACTAATTTTGTGTCACTGGGTTACAACGTTAGTGAACGTCAGTTAGGAATAAATTGGTTGAAATCGCTGTTTTTTATCGTAAAAGGTATGTAAAGTGATATTATTTCTTTTGTTTACAGTATTTCCAGTAATAATTAGCATAAACAATTGTATTTCATTGTATATTTAGTTTATAAATATTTAGTTACAACGTTAGTGAACGTCAGTTAGGAATAAATTGGTTGAAATCGCTGTTTTTTATCGTAAAAGGTATGTAAAGTGATATTATTTCTTTTGTTTACAGTATTTCCAGTAATAATTAGCATAAACAATTGTATTTCATTGTATATTTAGTTTATAAATCCGCGGTAGAACAAGACGCCAATTTATTTTCAACATATAATTTAAGTAAAACAACACAATAAAACTATAAATAACCATACATATTATTATAACCCTATGTTTAAAGATTTTTTTGATATACAATAGTTTTGGAAATATTTTTAATGAAAAAAAAAATGACGTAATAAATTGCGTAACCCTTCAAAGCGCGCGCACTTAGAATTAAAAAATTGCATAATAGTACATTATGATACAAGTGTGTAATGTTGGTGATTACCGCTGAGGCGCATTGAGGCCCGAGCCGTCAGGCGAGGGTCTTAAGAAGCCGAGGACGGTAACCATCAATACACACGTGTATCATACAACGTTTTTCAACACACTTCTGAATAAAACAATACTTAAATAAAAAACCATTTTACATAGTAGATAAAAAGTTTACTTAGAGAAACAATTAGTAAATGTGCAGTTAGTAAAATTATAATTAACTATTTTTGATGACATAGCGGTCTCATCAGATAGATTATTTATTGAAATACTTTCATGTTCTATTGTTATTTGTGATGGTTCATTATTCGTGTAGGTAGGTGAAATCCAATCATTGGACGTACTTGGTATTTCGCCAGTAGGATGCGTCTCAGAATCAAGTTTAATTCTTTTTGTGATTTTTGCACAAATTTCCTTCTTGTTTTGTATGGAATCTTCTACGTATGATTCTGCTACATTGCTAGATCGCCACCCGCCATGTCGCTTCAAAGTCATTATATCAGCTCCTGAATTTGCCAGCAATGTAGCTGAAGTTCTTCTGAAACTATGTCCAGTGTAGCTCTCAGCATCTACTAAACCCAAAACCAAATTTGTTTATACCTATAGGCTGACAGGTACATTTACCATTCTGGTAATTTAGAAAGAAACGGTCATTTTTTGTTTTTAGCGAACGCAAACTTTCATACTTCTTAACAATATCATAGAATGGACCGTGTATGGTGAATGACCTAGGTATTTTATTTTTCGTGATAGGTATCTTCACTAAAAGCATCTGGCCATGGTTCTCTATATCTTTTACAGTTATATTTGTTAATTCTTGTATCCTACAGGCACCAGTTACACCAAATATTAAAGCAACCTGAAACAAAAGAAACAATAATTAAGGTCAACACACAACACAAGCTGCTATTAAATATTTAATTAAAATTAATTTAACCTTTGTAGCCAAATATTGGTTATCTGGAGCATCTTTAATAAATTTTTCAATATCATCAGATGATAAAACCTTTGATTTTTTGCTTCTAAATCCATCAGATAGTCTCTTTAGATAAGCTGACAAATTCGAGTATGTTTTTAAGTCCACTCCATTCTTTGTTCGGACTGTACTTTTTAACACTGAGTAAATACACCACAAAGAGCTAGGTTTGTACTTAGAAGATAATTCTTTAAAGTACGCCATGAACACATTTTCTGAAAAAGACTGCGTATTCTTGTTGTTCTGCCATTGTATGAAATTTTGGTACGCTAATAGATATTTTTCCTTTGAGTTTTCTGGTAGTAAACTTTCCATAACGTTCTGGGCTTCACATCTTATATCGGGCGGTGTACAACATAAATCATTTTCTTCATAAATTGTATTTGCAGACATCTTAATTAATAACTAACTAAATAACTTCAAAAGAGAAAACGAGACGAGTTGTGAAAAATGTTTCGTAATGGCGGGAAAAATTAATCAGTTTTCCTATGCGCGCACATCGGCCATAGACTAATAAATTTCGTAATGGCGGGAAAAATTAATCAGTTTTCCTATGCGCGCGCATCGGCCATAGACTAAAAAATGAGGTTTCTTTTTTTTGGGCTTTTCGCGGATAGCATTTTAGCGCAAGTGTAAGCGTAACTCAACCAATAATATTAAAAAAAAACTATTACTCACTCGTGAATAATAGTAATGAAAAAGTCACAGTTTGATTATAGGTGTCATTATGTGCCTAATTGCCATGGGATTAGAGCCACTTTATGAGGAAGTGTGTTGAAAAATAAATTATAGTGTCTACAATAAAATAAAAAATACGTATGGATAGCTAATTTAATAAGGAATGAACTTATAATAGTTAATTAGATAAGGATTCATAATTAAATGAATAAAGGGCGAAAATGTTCGGTAGGTTGCGCAAGACCCAAAGAAAAAATTTTTTTTTTTTCAAAAAAAATTTTTAAACATACAACACTATAAAACAATAAATAACCATATATATTGTTATAGTTGTAATCTTCAAGATTATTTTGATATACAATAGTTTTGGGAAATATTATTAATGAAAAAATAAAAAAATTAAAAATTCCTTCTGTGACGTAATGCATTACGCAATCCGGGCGCGCGCGCAACCTCACAATTAAAAAATTGCAAAAAAATAAATTATTGTGCCTACAATAAAATAAAAACTACGTATGGATAGCTTATTTAATAAGGAATAAACATATAACAGTTAATTAGATAAGGATTCATAATTAAATGAATTACGAGCATTTTATTATTTCTATTTTTTGAACGTAACAATGGCCGCTTTGATCTCCGATAACTAATAAAATAAGTATCGGAATGCTTTCAAACATAGATAAGTTTTTAGTTTGTTTCAATCTCAGAACAATTTAGTTATTCTTCTGAGGTTTCAATAGCTTCTCAGAAATGTAGCTGTGATACCCTTAATCCTAAAAATTTGATTTCAAAAACAAAAACAAAAGCCGTAGGTGCCGAGCGCGGCAAAACCTAACGGCGCGGCTGCGAGTCGCGGGCGTCCGTGGAGACCGCCTGATTAGGGGCCCGGGTCCCTACGGGTAAGCCACTAGATCACGGAGGCAGTTTTAATTGTGACTGTATAATTTGCACAAAGCAGCTTTTTCAAAAATCACCAAAATGACTTACGGCCGGTTGCACCAAGTTTTACGTTATATGATTTCGTGAAAAGTAGCAATTTAATAGCTAAAAATGGGTCGTTTCACTATTAAATATATGATTCGCGCCGTACATTTAACCTTTTTAAACATAAAGGATAAAAAAACTACAATTGAAACTAGATTATGGTGTAATTGATACGTTTTTATATTGTTAGTTTTACGAAGTCGTAAAACGTAAATTTGGTGCAACCGGTCGTTAGTATTTGCTCTCCACCGTCGATGACCCCATAGCTATTGTACCTACAAATATAAATAAATTGAACGTTCGTCCAGTTGGCGTCCAAGTTCAGTGTCCGGGATTTTTCTCGCGGGATTAGTTCCCGGCCGCGGATTGCTCCCATCAAGTAGTCGTAATGCGCCATCCGTCCCGGAGTGCCGGGATACGTGCCGCCATCTGTCCCCGGTTAGTCGGGATTAATTGGGACAGCCGTGTTCAATATGCAAGGACTTTTACGAGTCAAATGCTGATTGGATTGGCAAGCTTCGGAATCATACGAGTATAGTAGGCAGGATAATCAGTACCTAGGTACTGAAATTTTCTGCGCATCCTACCTATTAATTAGTGCCACCAAGGACACACAAAACGGCTAGAAACACATTTTTGAAACGATAGAAGATTCGAATACGAATATTCAAATTCACTATTCTAATATTCATTGCCTACGTGAATTCTGCAACGCACGGTACTACCCACTCGTTGATTTTTCGTACATTTGAGTAACCCTGGGCTGCTGCTGGACTACAGAGATCTCCCATTATGACTGCTGGGTAGTGCTAGCCAAAGGATTCCGATTATCTTCTATTCACGAGGACGTTATGTACGGTTTAAAGAAATAACCTCCAAAAGATATGCGTCTATAACTGTTTGTCCAGACTTCGTAGAATATTAATTCCACTATCATTTTACTAAGGAATTAAAGCCCTGTAGTTTGCCATTGTTCTTTAGCGACAGGTATTTGTTGTCAAAGTGTACAAACGAACCCATTACGGAACTCAAACGGAAGTAGCTACCAAGTTGGAAACTGGAACCAAACAAACTAATGAACGTTAGTTATGTCCCAATAATAATATACTGGCGAGCCGAAGAAACAGTCACTCACAAAAATGGTAATTACAGTATCCATTTTTTAAAGTCTATTAAGCAGCTCATACCCAAAAGCCGCTATTATACCTTCTTCTTACCCAGTAATAAATATTTTATATCTACCGCAATGCATGGTAGGGGAACTCGCCTGCGGTTTTGTGGGACTCACCGCGTTCATGGAGGGTCTCACGAATCTACTAAAATACTGGAGGTTGCAGAAAATCGGGTTCTCAACAAACACAAAGGGAAAATTTTGCATCGCTTGTGTCAAAACCACCCATCACACCCCAAATTTAAGTCACAACAAACTGTCCTGACCTATATTTCCTTTTTTTATAACCTTGTCTGTCTCGCTTGATGAAAAAATTGGTGTTTGCAACTCCTAGTTGATAATAAAATTATCATAAATAACAGTGCTTTTAAAATCAATTAATGACCACCTATTTTGGCTCGCTACTGTATGCGATATTCGTGTAAGCACTCGCACAACCTTTATAATTATCAAATCATGAGACTTCAAATAGGTCACATCATTAATTGCATTCTAATTATAGGATTACAACCCTTCCCAAGGGTTGAAAGATTATTTTGAAACTGTGCAAACAAGTTGAAATCGTTTTACTAATATTGTTTCACAAACGATGTTTTGGTCCACTTCCGAGTTTTAGTTTAATTTTCATTAATTTCCTAAAACAATAATAAAAATTAAAGTATCAAAATTGACAGGTACCTATTTTCCTACCCATAAAATATGCTTTTGACGTTAATTGAAATCTAATGCGATCATGTATCTTAAGCGGTGTATTTTGTCCAGAGATGACTAGCATACTTATTACTGAATGATCATGCATTCCAATATACCTTTTTTTACGTTGGGAAATGCGTTACGCATAGCTCGCGCTTGGGAAAACGCGAGGCCACTGGGGGCAAAGTGCCAGCCAGAGACCACGGCCTACCGACTAAAGCCCACGATGCCCCCTCAAATACGCCTTGGCACGAGCACGCCCATCCTCCCCGTCATCAGACGAAGAGGATACGCCGGAGAGGGACGGCTCGTGGCCGAACAAGGCCTTTCGAACACATCCATGCAGTTGTTGGATTACTTTGAAAATTCACTCTGACAGGTGACACATTAAACGTATCGATTGAGGAGCCACTGTAGAAGTTTTGTATCTTATCGAGTTTCAGCACTACTGAAACCAGATTTTTGTTGTGTGCCAGACACGATTACTATAGAGCTGTACCAGTATCTAATGGTGATGACAAATGTAGAGCTGAAGTGTCTTTGATAAAAATTATTAGAGCAATTATATTTAAAATAAATGTTGAACCTCTATTGTTAATCTATAAATTATTAGTGACCTAAATTAGTTATATATTATTAAGGAAAATAATTTTGTTTTTCATCGTCATCATCATCACAGCTCAATACGTCCCCACCGAGGGGCACGAGCCTACCCTGACCAGTTATGGTAGGGCGATTAGGCCTTAGTCAAACCACGTGTGGATTAGTTGACTTCACATACACCTTTGAATTACTTCGCAGGTGTATGCAGGTTTCCTCACGTTGTTTTCCTTCACCGTAGGAGCGTCAGATAAATGTACATATGAAATTCGTGAAACGAAAAACACATTAGTACATGGCAGGATCGATCGCGGGCCTCCCGATTCTACTGGAGCACAGTCCAGTGCTGAGGCCACAGCGCCACCGACGCTCTTTGTTTTTATTGCAGTAAATTCAGCTCTATACATATATGTATTTAACATCAGATTCTGGTACACCTATACCTACAAAATAATAGTTTTCAAAGATGTACCTACATAGAAAATTTTGCAAGTCCTAGTAGCCACATAATTGATGTAACTTTTGATGTGTTGTACTGTTATACAATTTCCAGAATTACGACTACAATCAGCTAATATGCTACTAAATCGGGGCGTGAACTTCAGCTGATTTCGTGAAGTGACTCCTTAATCTATACATCCACATAGTCTAGCAGAATGGTTTCAAAATATATATTCTGCGTGTAAAATAAGTATAATCATAATTGCACTAAAGTGTGTTTAGCAAAAATAAATCAATGAACAAACAAATGCGATTATGCTGTAACTTTTTTGTCTGCTAAAGAACGAACCTGATTTCAGAGAGAACGCGCTATAGCAAACAAATCCCGAATTAACTAACAAAACAACGCCCACACTAACAAAACAAATCAGAGATGAAGTGAGTTTATAACTGATTCAAATCGCTGGTCCAAAAATTATACGCTGGCACATAAAAGTCCCCAAAAATTCAATAAAATGTGTAGTCCAATCAGTTGTAAAGGAAAACTTGACTGAATTAATGATCAAAGCGACCCGGCCACCGTACCTCCCCGATGTGTTGTGGAAAATATTTTTCCAATGTTTTTACGCGATAAAGCTCCGACGTCTACTAAATATGATGCGCAATAAATCCTAATTTATCCGACCTTTTCGGGGTTCCGTATTCAAATTTAATACCCACTAGTTGTTTTTGTGGATTCTCGTTATAAATCAGTGAACTTTATTTGCGATCAAACGCATGCGCTACCTCATAGGTATAATTTGTTGCAAATTGCTAATGGCGATGTCCCTGGTCCTTAATGTTCTTGTAGAAATATGTCCACTATTTGCCAACAATCAATTGTGAAAAAATACTTTGTATAATTTGTGCAATAAAGTGTGTGAATAATTAAACAAAATATTACTGACATTATTGCCAATTAATAATGTTAAATGTATTTTAATGTATATAAATTATAGAGTTGGATTATGCGCCTACGAAGTACGCTTCGCTTTAATAAAGCTCAACACTGGATATAATATAATATAATTTTCTTATTTTTAGATGGGGATTTCTCCGCTTCTTGTGGGAATTTTGAAGCAAATCCTTAAGGACCCTGGACACGATCAAACATGTTTGTCAAATTTACGTGTTTGACAAGCTTGTCTGTTCGTGTAGGGCTGTGTTTGACGCATTTGACAAACGAACTACGTGTTAGATGTGTTTGAAAATTATCTGCATTGACGTCGTGTTTGATGAAAACGTAAAGTTTGTCAAGCAAATTTGACAAACACGTTTGATCGTTTACAGAGCTCTTTACAGACAGAATTATTCTTGCATTAATAATATTAGTCCTTAGTAATATTAACGTGAAAACAATTAACAATGCGAATCTGTCCTTAACCGAATAAGCGAACTCTGAAACTATCGTCTTCTATGGTTGTATTGCTGCGGAACCCTACGCCTCTCTGGAATCGCACTTGACCCGTTTTATATTAATTGAATAAGCGCTTATTCGATATGGAGTGCCATCACGGTTAATCAATTATCTCCAGAACATAATGTTCGTTAACTGGGGGGTTTTGTTTGGAATACGCAATGGATTATGTCGGATTACGTAGCTAGATTTTATAATGACGATTGGTTTTGACATTTACTTATTGGTTTGGTGTGTTTGGAATACCGCTTGGTGAGCGTACCGAAGTGAGCGTCGGTGGCGCTTGGCACTGTCCTTTTAATCGGGAGGTCCCGGGTTCGATCCTGCCGTGTACCAATGTGTTTTTCGTTTAATTTCATACGTAAATTTGTCCGAAGCTCCTACGGTGAAGGAAAACATCGTGAAGAAATTAAAAGGTGTGTGTGTGAAGTCGACCAATCTGCACTGGTCCAACGCGGTTGACTAAGGCCTAAACCTAACTGAGGGTAGGCTCGAGCCTCTTTGTGGGGACGCATATGATATGAGAAGGGAGATTACCATCATCATACCAGCCGGTATGCCCAGTAGTGGGCATAGATCTTCCCTAAAAGGGGGTTCTGGGCCGTCTCCCAGCACACTGACCCAGTGCGTGTATATGGGGGCGACATCAGTACGTCATCCATTCACCGATATGGTGCAGTGGATGCAGTTGAGGTTATCTTAAATCCCGCATTTTGACCCTTTAGCCGCAAACTGTCGATTATCACTCACCTTAAAACACCTTCCGTGTATGTATTTAATTTTTTTTTTACAAAAAATAAAACCGACTTCAAAAACACTGAAAACTTAAAAATAATATAAAAATAGGTACAGACAACATCACGCTTCTATATTGAAGTCGGCGCCAAACGATGATCTCCTAGAAAGTGTTAAAATTTGTCACCGACTTCAATATAGAAGTGTGATGTTGTCTGTACCTATTCTTATATTATTTTTAAGTTTTCAGTGTTTTTGAAGTCGGTTTTATTTTTTGTAATTTTTTTTTTATTTTTAACTTTTTAGTGAATGAAATCTTTTTAGCGAAAAAAGCCCTAATTTAATACCAGCTCACCTAGTGTTTTTCTTGATTTTCTATGGGATCCCATCATCAGATCCTGATTTTGGTGACCATAGGACCACCCTTGCAGTATACTAAACAACTATCGAATACATAAAGAATTTTGGAAATCGGTTTAAAAATGACGGAGTTATGAGGTAACAAACATTTAAAAAAATACAACCTCCTCCTTTTTTGAAGTCGGTTAAAAATGGCTATTCACATCCTCTATTGAAGTTACAGGTTATACTCTATGATGCCTTATATTGATGATAAGTTAATATGTAAACTGTAAGTTTCACTTCATAAATTAATAAAAAAATAGAACTAACAACACTGTGGAGTGTGTAGGCCTGCGGCACGGTTGGCCCCGTGCACGCCGCCGTAAGGCCCCATCTGGGGATTGCCCTGGTGTTCTAGGGCAATCCGCCCTTGGCGATAGCTTAGCTTAGTTTGTTACCAAAACTCCTCCGAAACAACGGTAAATAATTGTACATTTTGCATAAATTCCCTGTGAAAAATTGTACCGACATAATTATATACATATTATACTCATGTAAATTTTACTTTAACCACTCACCATTAAATGGGCAGGCTGCTTTTGCCAACTTTGTTGTATAAAAAACTAGTCTTAACAAACGCAATATCTAACTGCTCCAGACCATGATTAAGATGTTTATTTTCGTAACAAAACAATCCCAACCTTGCCCTTGGGCCAATAGACGTTAATAATGTATGAAATCCTTAATTGATTTGGCCTACACTATCTCGTTCCATAGATCCATTGCTTGTGTCTCTATTTGTAGCACTCTGATATACTAGCTAACTGAAATAAGCACTCACAATAGTGATTTTTAATCTAATAAGAATGTTAGTTAATAATAAAAGAAAATTTTAGAATAATACAAGAAGTTTCGAAGCATAAAAATAAAAATATTAAAATTTGACGTACAGTACACTTTAACATTTGATTTGGATTTAAATATCTGCTCCCATTACTCCCGCGGTCATTTCTCAAGTTTTATATATTTGAAACATATTGTAATATTGGTATATTGAATGTCATAACGCTATTGTAACGTTGGCGATATAAAAAGAGAGACGAAAGTTAGACCTTCCGAGTTTCTTGCCTGTTCTTCTCGAGAAGGCTCTCCCCAATTAGAGTCGACGGCTTTTTTCAATTACCTTGTATTTGCATACATCTTAATTATGGTTAAGGTGTTTGCGCATACAAGGGTTAAATCATTTTTTTAGAATATTTAGTAAATTAGATTTTTAATGAATTTCATGGTTGATTTATATTCATGTTTTGTTTGACGCCAAATATTTTTTTTCATTTGAGTTCGACGTCTCTTTTTTGGCGGGGAATCTCTAAGCGATTTGAAAAAGGGCCAAATAAAGACATGCATGTACCTATGTCATTGTTGGGTCGTTAGTGCACGTGGCTTGTTCTGAGGAACATTCTTCTGTGAGAATTAATAGTTACGGCAGGCGCTTGCTGCCGGCGCCGCCTCCTAGCAAAGAGTCCTGCTTGCCCCCCTTTTTACAAAAGGACAGGTTTTTTTATTGTTCTAACACAATATTAGGTTTAATTTTATAATAAATGATCAAATGTCCACAAAAATTTCTTAAAATGTACCAAATAGTCATGTGCAAAGATTAAAGCTATGCAATAAGCAATCCCCATTAACGTTTCGTGTAGGTACTATGCGCGCTTGGCCTAGAGGCCCATTTACACAGAGTAACTAAATCCATAAATATTTTTTTTTTCTTCAAGAGTGAAGGTTTCATCTTAATTGATTTTATGTGATTGAGACGAAAGACGCCATAGAATATCATATTTAAACTCTAATTTGGAGCAAATATTGTATTGCATTCAGAGTTTTTTTAAAGTAGCATAGGTAGTTCTTTTATGGACAATTTGGTTGAATAACCAATACGGGGCGAAGCTTTCAAAGTTGAACGAAAAATGCAAATTTCACCTCGCAATTTACGTAGCTCATATTTACCTTGTAATTTGGAGCGCAATATAAATTCAATGGCGAAGCTTGAGCAGTTATTTCGTGGAGGCAATATTGTAATCAAACAATTAGAGGCACTCTTTAAGAATAAATAATTAATTCACAAAATAATTGCTGCCCGCCATCCACCGAAGGAAATTCGATTTTGCACAAAACACAAGTATATTTTAATACGCAATCTTTTGATTTCACATTGTTTATTAAAATTTCGATTTATAATTACGTCGTTTAACTTATTAAATAACAAACGCTACTGCTAATTAACGTAAATGAATAATCGTAAACAATAAATAAAAGCATTTTAGCTTAAGGTGAGCTCCAAAAATGTACACAATATGTCATACTTTAGTAAATTAGGTTATACTACAAGGTTATACTTACCATTAAGAAATATAAGTTTAATACTTAACATTATACTGAAAAGACGATACTTTACAGACAGAACCTGCGGAACATGTCATAACTCTATCTCTAGGCATGGAATATTTCATAAAAATCATGTGAAAAATCATATGACTTTCATTTATCACATATCTGCTATCATTCCTTTTACATGGACTGCTATAATATATCTTCTTTAAATTCTTTTAACGAAATGGCTAATGATCTCTGATTTCACGGAGTTTGATAATGCACTTGCATTTTATTTAAGAATTTAAATAATATTATGTTCTAAAGATGTCACGAAATTTCACACAGTTAACCCTAAGCCTGTTCAAATATGAAGAAAGTACACAACACATGGCACACGTAGGTAGCAAGCAAATTATCATTAGGTAGTAAATCATTCAATGATTCATATATCATACTTAAAGCACAAAGTAATACTGTAAGACTGTGCTAATAGAAAACAGATCGCAAGTGTGATATTACCTAGTCAATTAATTGAGAAAAAATCATTGCTTATGAAATTTCACATGGAAATCATATGACAAAAATCATCATTTTATCAAATAAAAATAAATTAAAAGGAGTAATCCTTTCCATGCCTATTTCTAACCGGATATGGGAACAAATTCAAGCAATTCATTCTGACGTTCCCTTAACACAATTTTAAAAAGCTATATAATCACAGATCAACTTAAATATAGAAACATCCTTAACATTCTGTAACATTGCTCAATGTCATCCTGTTAAGCGCCTTGTCGGAAGTGAATAAGATATTATTCTCATTGTCAAAGGTCATTGCTCCTATATTATCCAGTTCCGCGACCCTGACTACCCTGGATTCGGTCAAATTTCTCTTGATATCCACTAGGTAGATCCCATCGACCCACCAAGCATATACTATACCATCCAGGTCTATAGTAAGGCCTCTAAAATATGCGTTCTTCGACAACCAAACCGTCTCCTCCTTTTTATTCAAAAACAAACCGTAAGTACTTAGAAAAACAATCACATTTTCCCTGTTCACCAAGAAGTTCTTTATCGGCGTGTATTCCAACACGCTCTCGAAGGCGTTGCCTTTCTTCACTATGATAGTGGAGTCGTTCGCCTTGACGAGGTAGAGGTTCGACTTGAAGAACACCACGAGGATGTCGTCACCCAAGGAGCTGAACCAGTGGAGCCTCTTCGATTCCCCGTAAGTAAAAACGCCGCCTTTGCCCCCCAAGTATAGTATCGACTTCTGTTGGTCGATATCGAACGTGCCGAAGTTGCTCCCCGAAACGTTTTTGTCGGCAATCACTCCGCTCTTGCTGGGGTCGTCGAGGTTCACGTAGCCGACTTTGTAGTACTCCGGATCGGCTATTTCCGGTTCGTAGCCGAAGAACAAGGTGTTGTCGGAGTGGAGCACGGCCAGTTTGTTGATGACTACCCTGTTCCGGAAGTTGGCTTCCAGCTCGAGCACCTGGGAGACGTTGTAGCAGGCGGCGTTGACCTTGACGCAGCTCAGACAGTCCTCGCTGGCGACGGCTGACGCGAGCAAAAGAAGCAACACCGCCTGAAGCGCCATTATCTGAAAAAAACAAATATTTGACATCACTTATAAAGTATTTAAGAAATCAACATTATGTATGTGTGTGTGTGTGTATATTATATATACACGGTTATTTTTTTATCACTCTGGAAAATTTAAGGGACGCTTCACGACATGGTATTAGAATGATTTAAATATGAATAAAAAAAATAAGTCACTTTATTTTATATTAATTTTCTAAAATATCCAAAAAATGCTGCACTAGTTGAGAGCAGCATTTTAGAGATTTTTTATTCTTTTTATTTTTATTTCATTTTTTTATATACCTAATAATGGATGTAGACCTCATTGTAGACCTCACCAAAGAGGACTCAGTACATGAAAAGTCAAGAATAGCATTTTGCAGTAGGAATAAACTAAAAAAATATATTAAAATAAATAAGTTCATAAAAAAATCAAAAAGAGCTATGAAATATTTTAAATCCTTAACTAAAAATATTAAAACAAAAAAGGAAAATTTTGAATTAAGAGAGCAACTTCAATCATGTACTTTTAAATTAGAAAATAACTTGAAAAAATATGAAACTGACACACAATACTTAGAGTCAAAAATACAAAGTATACAAAATGACTTAAAAAATCTTACAAAGAAATATGAATTGTCTCAAAAGGCAATTAAGGAGTATTCTATGGCAGTGGATGAAATTTTAAAGTTATCCAAAGATAATTCTAAGCGCTTTGACTCACTGGTTAAAAATCAGTGTTGTATTTGTAACAACGGCAATCTTCCACAGTCACCAGATAGACAAGGCACTCCGGTAACCTCAGAGTCCCAGGTCTCTCCTTTACTTCCATCATCATTGTGTGGCAGTATACATAACGTCAGTTCCTCTCAAAATATAATTATGTTCAGCGATAATATTGGTAAGGACATGGGCTCAAATTTGCGCTTAAAGATAAATTCACCGGAGCAGTCGATTATAAATAATTGTTTTCCTTGTGCTAATTTACATGAAATTATGCACAAAATATTTAACTACACATTTAGTAAGGATGATGAATTAATTATATTTATTGGAAATAGGGGTAATGTCAACAAAAAAAGTTAACCTATTACTTTGAAAAATTAAAACAATTAGAGATTAAAAAAATTGTAATGTTTACATTCCCCTACATAAAAAATTTGCCAGATGCGGAAAATAATTATAGATTTAATTTAAATATGACTCTGAATTTATTCAGTCAGTATAATAATAAATTCCTTGTAATTGACTCTAACAGTATTGTTAGTAAAAATGTATGTACTTTGATTAAAGGTAGATATTACCTGCCTCAATATTATAAAGGACAGATAGCAAATTCACTATCATATTTTTTATTAACTTCAGCCAAGAACTTGGCTAAACAAACTGACTCTATTGAGCAGTATAATTTAAATAATAGTATGACAGTGGAATCTGTTCCAAGCTATTTAAATTAGATATAGAGACAAAAGAGATATCCTCTTGCAAATATAAATACATAAATAATGATTTTAATATGACATTATCATTAGAGTCAAATAAAAAAAAATGTGTTCAAAAATGCCCTCAAAATAAATGTATTAATTTAAATAAAATAAAAAATATTAACCTGGTGCATCAAAATAGTAATGGACTATCAAAGGGCAAACAATTAGAGATGGAATTATTCATGAATTCAAAACAAATTGACATTTTGTGTATTACAGAACATTGGCTTAAGGGATGTGAACTCATGTTTAGTTTCAATAATCACCAGGTTGGTAGTTCATTCTGCAGAGTCAACACAGTACATGGGGGGTCACTGATTCTGTTAAACAAAAGCTTAAAATTTAAAGAACGGAAAGATATTGTGTCTCTCTCTGTAGAATGCATAATAGAACTATCATGTATAGAACTTGAGCAACTCATTGTGGTATGTGTATACAAACCTGGTTCCTCAGCTTATGATAGGTTTCAGGAAATCATGGATGAAGCCTTGAACAAATTGGGTAGATCTAAAAAATACTTGATTGTGTGTGGAGATTTTAATATTGATCTTCTTAAAAAGAACACTGAAACCTATAAAATCTTAAATTTATTTAAATCACACAATCTTTCCAACTTATTTATGGAGCCTACTAGATTCTGTAACACAACATCAACCTGTTTAGACAATATATATAGTAATCTAGTACCTGTAAGTAAGAAAGTTATTACAAACTTAGATTCAGACCATTGCGGGCAATTAGCTTGCTTCAAAATTGATACAGAACAAGTCAATAAACGTAAAATTATATGTCGACCAGTAACTGCTGACAGATTGAAACGTATTGGAATTGAATTATGTTGTAAACTTCCTTTTTTATCACCGGATATGTCACCAAATGATATGTATAATTTATTTTTTGAGACATTTTGTAACCAATTTAACAAAATTTTCAAAACCAAAGAGATCACTGTTACTGTTAATCCAGTGTTTAGCGAATGGGCCACTGTAGGAATACACAAAAGTAGGCAAAAATTGTATGAGCTGTACTCAGAAAGACAGTTTAATAGAACTGAATCTTTTCAAAATTATGTTAAGTCATACTCAAAAATTTTTAAGCAGGTTTGTCAAACTGCGAAAATTAAATATATTAGTGCTCAAATTTATAACAGTAGAAACAAAGTCAAATCTACTTGGAAAATTATCAATGCAGAGACTGGCCAAACAAAAGCTTCAGCAAATAATTATAAACTTAAAATTGATGGTAAATTTATTAGTTCAGACTCGGATGTTGCTAATGAATTTGAGAAGTTTTTTACTCGAATTCCTGTAGATTTGACAAGCACTTTAGGCTCTTCCACCCCCATTGCAGAATCCTTGTTGAAAGAAAATGTTCCTTATTGTAATACTGTATTTAAATTTAACCATGTTAGTAAACGTGACATCATAGACACTTTCAAATCGTTGAACATTAAAAAAACTGCCGATCTCTGGGGAATATCTGTATATATGGTAAAGAATGTTGTTGAAATAGTTGCTACACATTTAGCTTTAATTTTTAACAACTGTATTGATAGTGGTGTGTTTCCTGATTTGATGAAACTTAGCAAAATAACTCCATTGTTTAAATCTGGTAGTACTTCAGATCCCTCTAACTTTCGTCCAATATCCGTACTATCAACATTCAGTAAAATTTTTGAAAAAACCGCGCTTAAGCAATTACAGAAACATTTTAGTAATAATAACTTACTGCATATTAAACAATTTGGTTTTACCCGCGGACGGTCCACGACTGATGCTGGAATAAAATTGTTAGAGTGCATTTATGAGGCCTGGGAGGAGTCGCAGGATGCCTATGGTGTTTTTTGTGACTTATCGAAGGCTTTTGACTGTGTCCAACATCAGACGTTAATCAGGAAATTACACTATTACGGTATCCGTGGTACCGCTTTGGATTTTCTCACTTCTTACCTAAGTGACAGGATTCAAAAGGTGGTCATCAATGGAGAGCAGTCACCTGGATCATTTGTAAAAATGGGGGTGCCGCAGGGCTCAATATTAGGTCCATTTCTATTTCTGGTATATATTAATGACCTCCCTCACCTTGTAAGACGCGACCATGAGATAGTCTTGTTTGCAGATGACACGTCTTTAGTATTTAAAGTTAAACGTGGACAAATTAATATTGACGAAGTAAACATTGCACTCTCCAAGGTCGTTCACTGGTTCGGCGCCAATAATTTGTTGTTAAATGAAAGTAAAACAAAATGCATTAGATTCACTATGCCAAATGTTCGATTAGTTAAAGCCAAAGTCAAGGTTAGGGATGAGGAAATAGAGCTGGCCAATCAAACTGTATTTCTGGGTATAACTTTAGATTCTAAGTTACAATGGGGTCCTCATATTGAATGCCTATCGAACAGACTAAGTTCTGCAGCATACGCCGTAAAAATGATTCGTCAAATAACAGATGTGAAAACTGCGCGGTTAGTCTATTTTAGCTACTTCCACAGTATTATGTCATACGGGATACTACTGTGGGGAAATGCCGCCGATATTGGCTGCATTTTTATACTGCAGAAGAGGGCTGTTCGGGCGATCTATGGGATGGGCTCCCGAGAGTCTTTAAGAGAAAAATAAAATTGATATTATGACTGTACATTCGCAATATATTTATGAAAACTTACTGTATGCACACAAGAATAAAGATATCAAATTCAGTAAAAACAGTGACTATCATAATTTAAATTTAAGAAATAAAGACAAGCTAGCAATGCCCACATACAGGCTCCATAAAATAAGCAACTCTTTTGCAGGTCACTGTATACGAATGTACAACACGCTGCCATGTAACATGCATGACTTGTCAGTAAATAAATTTAAAATTTTAATTAAAGCTCAGTTAAGCAAAAAGGCTTATTACAGTGTTAAAGATTTTTTGAATGATAAGGCAGCGTGGCGGTAAAAGAAATGAATTGCTCGTTCTCTGAATAGTTTTGTAATATTCAAAATTTGTAAGACATTTGGCGATTTTAAAAGAGTTTTGGCACATGAGTTTCTTGCCCGATTCTTCTCATGTTAGCCCCTACATTCGGAATCGGGTCGCTCTTGGCGATTACATGCGCGGCATCAACTCCGCGGATGTACTTGCCACTAGCGCACGGGTTAGCTTGATTTTAGTCGAATATTTTTTGTTTTAATAATTTTGTAAAATGTGTAAAATTGACGATTTTAAGTGCCCGCAAGGGCCTATGAAATAAAGTACTTTTGATTTGATTTGATTTGATTTGATGTGTCCTGAAGCGTCCCTAAAATTTTCCAGGGTGATAAAAAAATAACCGTCTAAACAAGGTTACTTCGTAAGAAGGTGCCAAATTTTGTGTTTAAGCTTAGATAAAGATAAGCCAACTGAACGACTTTCACTATGGGACCGATGTTGAATTCGCAAAAAAATCAACGGTACTAATCAACTGAATCTATTGAACAGATATTTTTTTCTCGCGATTTCAAGACTGTTCTATATAAGTGCTTGTATTTTTTGTCCATTCGAAGTCTTTTTACAGAACTTTTATTGTGAAGCTAGCGAATGGCATCCTTACAATGATAAATATGTACTATTAATGTGCTATGTTTCTAAATAAAATTAAAGTAAGTAAGTAGAAGTTTTGAAATATCATGAGCGTAAAATTTTATATGAAAACTAGCTGTGCCCGCGAACTACGTTTCGCCAGCAAAATGGGGGTTGGTGGTAGAAGGGTGAAAATTAAGGGTTATAAGTATTTTTTGATGCCAAATCGAAAAAACAATAAAAAAAATTACCAAAAAAAATTCTGAAGAAGGTCACCCTAATCTCCTAGCGGTATAAAAATAGCCTGAGATCTATTCTCAGGCCTACCAAATACACACAAAAAATTTCATAAAAATCGGTGGAGCCGTTTCGGAAGAGATCGATAACAAACACTGTGCAGTAACTGCGTTCCGCTGTGATAAAACTCAACACTGCAGTATCCATACATTTTAGATGGCGCTTTCTTCCTGTGGGAGTTTCGAAAAATCCTTCCATAGCGGGTGCCTACATAAGCCAATGTACCCCAGCAGGCGTAGCACGGGCTGCCAAGACGGGACTTGAGTCACGCGTTAACTCACAATTTCAGTGACATAATCTCTATGTCTTAAAGTGTACGAGTAGCACGGCGGTGCGTATTTATGCTGCGGTCAGATAACAGCACTCACAGTGCTAACGATTATAATCACCTGGTTCAAATTAAAAAGAACACTAAAAATTAGCGCCGTAAGTTCACGATGGCGTATGACGTTAAGAGGATTGTGAAGCTGTAAATTTTCATACAAAAAGCGATAACGCTTTTCTCCCTCTAAACATAGTCCAATTTTCATAATTTTTGGAAATCTTGTAGATATAATGAAAAACTAGGTTTGTACGTTTTGATTTTGAAGAAATATTGCTCAGAATATAAGTTATTAGCATCTAAATATCTATATTTTCGACTTAAAAACTACCTTGAGCATTTTTGTCTTTTTTTGACTAAATTATACTGAATTATAAAAAAAGCAAAACGTACAAACATAGATTAAGGTATACTGAATCTAATGACACCAAAAGCGTCTAATTTCATAAAGGTTTAGGGGGGTAAAACAGTTATCGCCCGAAACAATATTTCAAACAGGAATTGTAGGCAATTTCGACCATTTCTTGCAACTCTCTCTATCGCACGATACGGGTCGGGGGCAGGGGTACAATGTAGTGATAGTGATGTGACATAATGTTATCGTAGTTATTGTCGTCTAGGGAGGAGAAAGTAATATCGATATATCGATCAATAGTAAAAGTTATTACTCAAGTCGGAACTATTAATCTTCACAAATACCTTATACATGAAAAAGTAAATATCTTTTTGAATACGTTTATTGATTTTAGTGTTTTATTTTAAAGAATCTAATTCAATACAAATTTCCTTATTTAAGGGTTAGCAGCCTGTAGCCTGTTAACTTTACTGTAAATTCCCAAAACCAAAAAAGGAAAAAATGTAAGTATGTAAGTAGTTGTTTGTTATAATAAATATGTGCCATAAAGAAACCAACTCAAAATAAATTCGTATTTTGTTTCTTGTGATAGGTATTTGTTATGCAATGTATGAAGTTGGAGCAGCTAAAAACGTGTAATAGACTATGCTAGTAGCGTTATTTTTAATATTATTTTATTTGAATTTTATTCCTCTAAAGCTGGGCTCTAAGGTTTTACTCGCGTTATGGAATCTACGATTGTATAAAAAATACAAACGACAAAGTATCTAAATAATATACGAGTATGTAGGGTAGGCAGGGTAGGCATATATGGGAAGAAGGCACCCTTCGTACGGTTTTGAAGTTTTTTTTTTCATTTTAACTATAAAATTTAAAGCAGCTGATTACATATACTAATAGGTATTTTTTAACCGACTTCAAAAAAGGAGTTTCTCAATTCGATGCGTATGTTTTTTTTGTGTATGTTACACGATTACGCCGCCAATTGCAGACCGATTTTCAAAATTCTTTTTGTATTCTCAAGATTATACTCCAATGGTGGTCACCAAAGTTAGGATCTGATGATGGGATCCCATAAAAATGGAGGGAAATCCTTAAATTTTTAGGTGCGTCCGTGTTTTTTTTTTATAAAAACGTCGCCCCACACTAGGATTTTCTCCTGTGTCGTGGGTGCAGTTACAAACATAGAATATCACATGCACATACGCCCAGACCGGAACTTTGTGTAGGCCATACAAAACATCTGTCCCGTGCGGGAATCGAACCCGCGACCTGTTGCGCAGTAGGCGATCGCTCGACCTCTGCGCTAACCGTGTCAACCGTTTTGTGTGTATGTTACGCGATTACTCCACCAATTGTGGACCGATTTTCAAAATTCATTTTGTATTCGGTAGAGTATACTCCTAGGGTGGTCCCTAGGTCACCAAAGTCAGGTTCTGATGATGGGATCCTATGAAAATCGAGGGATACCCTAATTTAATTAGGGTTTCTTTCATTAAAAAGTTAAACAAAAAAAATATTTTACAAAAAATAAAAACTGACTTCAAAAACACTGAAAAGTTAAAAATAGTGTAAGAATAGGTACAGCCAACATTACATTTCTATATTGAAGTCGGTGCCAAACGATGATCTCCTAGAAAGTCTTAAAATTTGGCACCGTCTTCAATAATGTAATAATTCTATTCTTATATTATTTCTAACTTTTCAGTGTTTTTTGTAGTCCGGACGAACCCGACGAATCGAACCCCGCCGGACGGACCTCCCGATCAACATCCGGTGGCCTCAATCACTAGACCACGGAGGTGGTAAAAATTAGAATTCTAAGACTATTAGTATAACTACCCAAGATTAGTGTATAAAAATGAGAGGTATTTTTTAATTGATGCATAATTATTACTTTATATTTTTTAAATCCCTGCTCCTATTTAGTTTGTATGTAAAAGTATTAATTTATCTATCTAAAATAATAGATTTTTTGTTATTTATTTTTAAGTTAACAAGAGGTCTGTTCTTGTTTAAACAATTGTGTCATTTTATGTTTAGTGTTTATTTTTTTCATAAAAGGATCCATTATTGATTCACATCTCAAATGAAAATCATTTTAATTCAGTATAACACTCATCTTACAAAAAGTAATTTTCTTTAGAGAGGTAAATGTACGATAGATAGGTACTTTCATAACAAATAACAGCTCAGTCCTATAAAGTAGGACTTGGTAGGGATACCAAGTAAGTGCCTACACTATAAATTTCAAAGGAACACTAAAATACTTTACGAAACTTATCTACTAAAATATTATAAAGAAAGAAGATTTGTATTTTTGTTTGTAATGAATAAACTCAAAAACTAGCTCACTGGGAAGTCTCGGCGTAATTATTGTTATACCGGCTCCAGACTCACGCGAGAAGTCTCGGCGAGAAGTCTCGCCGAGAACTTGCGCGAGAACCGAGAAGCTATCCACACTCAGCGATCTTCTCATTTACATTCTCGGTCGTGATCCGGAATGGACGACAGTGCTACTGCCTTGGTATTGTGTGCGTTAGCACATTATAATCTCGTTAACACGAAAATTAAAAATAATATTAAGAAAAAATGGCTCAAACGATTGTGGTTATTGACAAAGTACTTTTTTATAGAAAACGTTTTGCTTCCCACAAAATGGGCTCTGTGTGAAAATATTATTTAAACTTTAACTCTGTTTCATTTTTCCACATTTTTTACTCGTATGTCTAAAATTACTGAACTATAAAGACTAACGAAATATCTCAAAACAATTAAAATCTTCGTGAATTTAAATTATTTTCTTAATATTTATCACACATTATTTTGTTAAGCACTGATAGCACAGATGAGAGACTATGTTAATGAAAGAGTATACAATAACTGTGAAGTTATCTAAATGATACTGATATGCATCAGACACCACAAAGTATTTTTTTTATAGAATAATTGGCACGAGATAACATACGATCTACGCCACGGTCGCAGTCGCACTGAGAACAAACGAGCGAGAGTGTGATAGTGTTCTCTTTTCTCGCCCGAGAGACCCTTTGAAGCGGGCAAAAAAACCGACACCGATCGGAGAACAGGCGAGCCCGAGAACGAGAAGCCGAGAAACCCATCACATTCACGCTTCTCGGGTGTTCTCGGGGGTTCTCGGCGTGAGTCTGGAGGCACCTTTAAAATGATTTTTAGAAATAAAGCTATTTTTATTTATTATATTTTTTATTTTTAAATACTACTAGGCTGATTTAAAAAAATTTTTGACTAGTAGAATGCTACATTATCACTGAATAATATAAGGTTATAAAATAATGTTTCATACGGGAAAAACAAAATTCCCTCACGAAAAACGAAAATAACGAAGGCAAAGTTGCGAGCGGAAAGGCAGTCAGGAATACCTAAGCAACGCAAAACATTACAAACGGTAAAATAATGATCTCGAATTCTCGCGCCGAGGAGTCGCGCGCTGCTGTCGTTGTGTGCGTGAGAATTTGCGCGCAGTGTTGCCAGATGGGGGGGATTCCCTGCAAATTCGGGGGTTTTTTTCAACGTCGGAGGGAATTTTGGGGGGTTAAATCCGTTGGGGGGATTTTCGGAGGTAAATATTAATGTTAAAGGAATTTCGGAGACTTTTTTCCAAGCCAAAATATCACTATTACCTTTCCTCAACCACCCTCAACTACATGATCATGCATTTATTTTTAGTTTTGTTTAATGATTTGGCTGTACAAGCCTGATCACTCTGTCTGACGCAAAGACATTGTACTAGTACCAGTATAATAGTACTAGTTTAATGTTTTTGGTCTGACAACAATACCATAAAAAAATCGATTTCTTCAATAGGTTTTCACAAAGTATTTTTTTTTGTGGCTCCGCACAATTTCTGCATTATGGCCATGACAAAGTTTGGGAAACGTTTGGAATAATAAGGTACGCGGAATGGGAATAGAATCTAGGATCATGATAAAGATCACGTTAGGGAGCTGAATAAATAAAATATATACAAGCTTACAATTTAATATTATTTACACATAAAAAGGATAAAATAATTTTATAAATATCATTACTATTTTCGGCTATAAGGGCTGGAATAGAATTGACGTCGGGAAGGGAACATGAAGGGATTTCAAAGGAGTAAAAAGCAACAAAGTGTGGTTCCTAACTGTTTCGTCTCAAGACAGTACATATTATTTTCTTTCTCTCTGCTTACTCATTACTTGCTCACTGGTTTACCTACTCATTCTGTTTGAATGATTTATTGTATTCACAGGTAGTCTAAATTTGGCCGCCAGCTATAATATAAGTACCCGTTTACCGTGCAATTTAATATCAACTACATCAAAATCCAGTAAATCAAAATATGTGAGAACATACCGAAATGAATGAGAACACACTTACACACACTCGAATGCTAAATAGGTTTTCCTGGGAAAAAATGTATGTATCTGATTCTTAAACCAACACAGACAAGAATGTATATGATTTAATATTGGAAGCTATGGCGGAAATATAATAAACAAAATTTCGTAAATAAATTTACATTTGATTTTTATATTCCAATTGTATTTCTTTTAGTAAGTAGTACTTGGAGGTTTTTTTGTCAAAAATGGTAATTTTCGGGGGGTTTTGAGTGAGATCGGGGGGGAAATTTAAACGGCCACCTGGCAACACTGTTTGCGCGTGTTGTATTTGTGGTGTAAACGCCAGACGGGAGGCCGAGCGGTGTGAAACAGATAGCATTTTAGAAAATACCTACTCGCGCCGCGCACGATTACTTCACAATCCTCTTAACGATGGCGTCATGTGGCTCTTCATGCCGGCTAACATAAGCGCGCACAACATTTCGGGACGCGTTTGAGCGCGCTAATAGTGACTCTTATTGATTTTCGGAACGCCTTAGTGACTGACGTGATAAAAATTTCTTGACGCTCCTCAAGGGATACGTGTCATTGAGTCTAATCACAAATTTCTTGGCAGCCCGTGCTACGCCTGCTGCTGTACCAAATTTCATGCTTCTAGCTCCAGTAGTCGATGCCTCAGTGAGTCACTCACGGAAGCCTTTTATGAATACAGAAGATATCCAGTGTTTTCAAACAGAGTAGAGTACGACCACTTTTATAACTAGCATCGGCAAATTTCGACTGTGTAGAGGAAAGAAGCCTAAAGCCGATTGAATACGCGTACCGACACCGTTAATAATATTATGATACGAGCGCGCTATGTCGGTCAAGAAAGCAGAGTACGGAATGACAAATGCGCGCGTGTATCATACGACGTTTTTCAACACACTTGTGAGGAAAATAAAAGATTTTTGACCAACATATCCGAGCGTCTTTTGAGAAACGCTATAGAGTACTTTTTAGGTCAACATCATTTTTTGTCTTTACTGTGTTTTTCAGCATAGAGTAAATACACCAAAGTGAACTCGGTTTGTATTTTATGCTAGTTTATTGAAATAGGCTAGAAACACCTTTTCTGAAAGTGACTGCGCTTTTTTATCAATTTTCCACTGCATGAAAGTATCGTATGCCGCCAAGTATTTATCCTTTGATTTTGGCGGCAACAAACTATTACTCGCGCTTTGCGCCTCCATAATTATTTCCGGCAGAGTTAATAATATGGATTCTTCTTCACTTGGACTCGACATATTTGTAGATAATCAATTACAACAAAAAGGCAAAAAATTTCAATAGCGGGAAAATGCCGCGCGCCTTTTTTTTTCGCGCGCTGCCCGGGCATAACTAAACTCTTCATACAGCCAACATTTAAAAAAGGGCCAAACAGCCAAAATTCAAAAGTAATTAGACCGAATATTTTAGTTTTTAAAAAACAAGTTTGTGTGAATTTTTAATAATTTATTTTAGTTATAGTTATTAATTATTGTTTTTTTTTTAATGTTGTTGTTAATTTAATATTTAAGTAACCAGTAGTAGGCTGTTCATTTGTTTCCAATTGGCATAAAGTCGTGTAAAAAAAAAGTATATTAAGCGACAAATTTAAAAATACGTACGGGACATACATTTACTTTGCAGTCTTGAACAAATTAGAATTTGTCATGTTAAGATTACCGCACTTGTGCGATTATGTAAAGTGAAAAGTACTCGTGTTTAATATACTGAATAACGGGTCTAAATGCAAGATAATAAGAACCACTTTACAAGCAAGTATGTTGAAAAATAGACTTTATTGGGTACGTTAAGATTTCAAGTCACCAAAATCAGAATTAAAATTTGAGCGAGATAGAATAAATTATATCTCGCTCAAAATCAAAATAATGAGAGTTCTGTGCAGATACATCGGTGTAACGTATAAACATGGTACTGGAAAGAAAGAAAGAAATATTTATTTGGTCACACAAAAAGAAAAGAAAAGAATAATTTACAAAAAAATTGCAGGTAAGCCAAAAACTACTGTAGTTATTATTAGATTACAATAACGACAGGAACGTCCAAACATTCGAAATAAAACTTGCTTGACTCCTATAAACAAATAAACAGCCAGACATTCACGCATTACAAAAAACTCACATGGGTAATCATCCAAAACACCAACAATTATAACAGATGATTTAAGTAGCAAATCTATCGAATATTCCGAAAGCCAAACGCACTCCAGGGTAACGAAAGCAGCGACTGGCGGCGATGCCGTGACTACCTTCGATCGATAGCAATACAAACCATTAATATTTAATCATACGATGTCGACATAACTGCATTCAATTATGCAATGAAGATCCCCCGTAATAGCTGCCATAAAAAGGAATTTTAACCACATACCCCAACCCCGGAGCACTTAGCAAGCTGAATCCGTCTTGTAAGCCTTCTTAATGAGCAAACAAGCACTATTGCGTTTTGTAGAGTTCTCGCTAAATGCTTCATTAGTAAAGAACACTTGTTACCCGCGCTTGAAAGATTCAAGTCTCAACTCTTCTCTAATTATAATTTAAGATCAAGAGAGTCTCTCAAAGATCTATTTAGGGATATCAATATTTTGTTTGACATTAGCAGGTCACATTTATGAAAATCTCATTTATGATCATCTATATAAATTATCAAGTTCATCAATAAAACACAAGGAATAAAAATAAAAACCGACTTCAAAAACACTGAAAAGCTTAAAATAATATAAAAATAGGTACAGACATCATCACACTTCTATATTGAAGTCGGTGCCAAGCGATGATTCCCTAGAAAGTCTTAAAATTTGTCACCGACTTCAATATAGAAGTGTGATGCTGTCTGTACCTATTATTATATTATTTTAAACTTTTCAGTGTTTTTGAAGTCGGTTTTTATTTTTTGTAAAATATTTTTTATTTGTAACTTTTTAGTGTAAGGAACCATAGGGTTTCCATCGATTTTCATGAGAGCCCATCATCAGATCCTGACTTTAGTGATCTTAGGACCACCCCAGGAGTATACTCTATCGAATACAAAAGAAATTTTGAAAATTGGTCCGCAATTGGCGAAATAATCGCGTAACATACACACAAAACACGTTGGACACACCGAAAGCTTTAACGGCCTTACAAATAAAAACTTATACCGATGATAATCCTCGGAATAATTTATTCTGTGTTTTGTCTTTTTTTAGCACATGGCAGATGTAATATGTCAAAATAAGACATAACACTGAATAACTATTCCGAGGCTATTCCTAGGAATAAGTTTTTTATTTGTAAGGCCGTAAGGGTTTCCCTCGATTTTTATGGGATCCAATCATCAGAATCAACTTTGGTAAACCACCCTTGGAGTATCCTCTATCAAATACAAAAAGAATCATCAAAATCGGTTCATAAACAACAAAGTTATCCGCGAACATAAAAAAGCATATATATGGTCAAATTGAGAAACCTCCTCCTTTTTAACCGACTTCGAAGAAAATTCGACCGTATATATGTGTACGGGCATATTGTGTACGGGCCGTTAGCTGTTTTTCATACAAACGTAGTCCTTTATATCCATCCTGGGCTATGCATCATTTTTCTAAAACAAATCTATGGCTTTATTAGCGTGTTTAGCAAAAAAATTGGCCTGATTTTCTGCTGTATTCAAACATCCAGCAAACTTTAACGAGAGTAGATGAAAAAAGCAAAACATAAAAATAAAAATCTTAATACCATTTTTTTACAAAAAATAAAACCGACTTCAAAAAACCACCAAAATGTCAAATATAATATAAGAATACATGCAACATCACAGTTTTATATTGAAGTTTTGGTATTTTTGAAGTCTCTGCATTTATTAAATTTAAAACAGGCTGCGGCGACAGCAATACATTTTACGAATACCGATTTTTAAGGGTGTTATTTAAATGGTTAGCATAGTATTCGTATTTTTGTGAGCAGAAAAATATAATCTGTGAGCAGAAATAGCTAATTGATCAGCAACTCATGGCCAGCAAACATTCCAAAATCAATCAGCAATTTATGTCATTCTGGATGGCTGTAATTATTTTTGTACAGCATATTAATTATATAAGCTGCAATGAGCTGCTTCTGTTTAATAAAATTTTGGTTAGCACTCAGATAGTAAGCAAAAAAATTCATTTTGAGCTGCATATAAAAGTAGCAAAAATACTTGTCATGCGCAAAATGGGCGCATTCCTTATGAAGATTAAGTATCGGAACTTATTTACTCTCTGCTTGGGTATGTATTATTTATAGAAGTGTAAATTAATAAAAAAAAAATTATTGTTATAAAATATAATTAGTTATTTTGTGCAATCCAATTAGTTATTTTGCTCGCCATGTTTTAACTAAACAAACCAATCAAATACACTATTGAATAGTAGCGACTTATATTGAAATAAAAAGATATATTTAACCGAATTATCTGTTTATTATTTAGAACACACTCGGAAGCAATATCAATCGAAAGATATAAAACAAGACGAATGACAAATCAAATCTGTCAGCGGAGCATAGTCATTAAACATAGACAGTAATTCCTTTTTACTGGTTCCATCATTATAACTATGAAGATTGTTTTGTATTAAAACCTTTCTATAATTCAACACGCTCCCCTCAAAATAATCTTCTAACCTAAAGTCAAATATACAACACATTTGTACCAAAGCCTAGTATTCAACAAATATTCCTTCCGAGTGCTTGCCTGGGGAATACAATATGATCCAACATTTGTTGCAAGGATTAGGGAAACCAGGAAAACCTAATCAGATCATTTCATCTTAAATATTCAACAAAAATAACATTCTAACACTATATCACACTAACACAATAGCGTAACACATATCTACATATTCTAAGCCCATTTTCTCATTTGTTGAAAGGTAGAGGACGGTAACGGCTTAGGCAACACGTCAGCCAGCTATTGACCTGTCGAAATATATTTCAATTTAATAACATTTTTCTCAACTTGCTCTCTCGAGAAGTGATACTTGATGTCAATATGTTTAGAGCGCTTATGATTAGTGGGGTTATTATTAGCAATGCCTATTTAGTCGTTATTGCCCTCATATAAAATGATGGGTTGTTCAATTTTCATTTGATACTTTGTGCTAACCATAATGCTTCTTTGACAGCCTCATACAAAGTCATGTATTCGGCTTGTGTAGATGAAACTGCCACTGTAGTTTGTCTTTTTGTGCACCAAGTTATTGTGCAACTGTCATATAATTGAAACAAGTTGTAGCCAGTTGTACTTTTCCTGTCACTAGTATCCTGACTACACAGAGTCTACGTAGCCACTCAGGATGTTTTCATACTAACTTCTTTTGTAAGTTAATTTCAAAGAGATGGTACCTTTAAGATATCTTAATACCCTTTTAAGGCATTGCCACAACTCTTGATTATTATTATTAGTATAGCGGCTTAAGGTGTTAACAGAAGTACTTAAAACTGGGCGTGTGCAAAGCATTACATATATTAAACATTCTATGAGGTTTCGACAGGGAGCACCATGGTTTCTGAGTTTAGAGCCTCATAATTCAATTTGGCTTTAGTGGGAGTACAGACAGGATTACACTCACTCATATTAAAATTTAAAATTATTTGAATAAATCTAATGTAATTGTATCTGAATATCTTGTTACTTTTATACCAAGGAAGAATTTTACCTCTTTTAGGTCAGTCATTTCAAATTTAGTCATCAAATATACTTTAAAACTGAACATTGCTTGAATATTTGCACAAGCTATAACGAGATTATCAACATATAAAACTATTTATATATTTTTATTTATTTCCTTTTTGTGCAAACTAGAAATACAACTATCTACTGCAGAATTTGTAAAACCCTTTTCAAGTAAGGATTTTTCAAATACTTCAAACCAGCATATTGCAGCCTGTTTCAACCCATACAAGGCTTTATTTAACTTACATACTGTATTATTTTCAGTTACGATACCTTGAGCATTCATATATAATTCCTCTTTTAACTAAGATGCCATTTAAAAATGCAGTCTTAATATCCATGCGATAAATATGTAAATAATTTGATTCGCAAAACATATGATAAAACGGAAACTAAATATTCTAGCTATTGGCGTGAAAGTTTCATTGTAATATTTTTATTTTCTGGTCTCGGCACTAGAGTCCACGTGTTATTACTTTTGAGGGAGTTTAGTTCATCATTTACCCCTTTTTCCACTGAGCTCTATTATCTAGACACTTTATCTCATCAAAAGACCTTTGAAGTACCTTTGAAGAAACCGACTGAGCACTATACAAGTACTCTTCGTTCACAGCTTTATACGATACGGATGGTCGACCTTTTATCCTTTCACTCCTCTTGGTTAAATGATTGATCAATTTAAGAAACTTGATCATTATCAGATAATGGATCTGAAATTCTATCAGAAGTCAGTGGCATTTTATTACCTAATTTACGAATGTTAGAAACACTGCCTTGTTCATCAATATCCGATATTATTGATTTAGGTATGCTAGAACATTGAGACTTTAAAGGTACTGATTTCAGCCTTATCAGTTTCACCATGAGAACATTCACCACTACTCCCATCAGGCTTCAATGATGGCCTGGTGTCAACAAAATTAGTCTCATCAATAATAACGTCCCTGACAGTTTCAAATCTTTTACAATCTGTGTTCCATACTTTATAGCCATTTGGGTGATAACCTACCAGAATACCCTTCCATGACGTTTCGTCAAATTTACCTTGACTTCTTTTGCTATGTACATACACAGTTGAACCAAACACCCAAAGTGTTTTTATATTAGGTTTTCCATCATGCCACATTTCATATAGTGTTTTGGTTAGTTCTAAATCCCTTGTTGGAGTAATATTTATCAAATGTACTGCAGTTAATACTGCCTCGCCCCAAAATATTTTTCCAACTTTCTACTGCTTAACATTGAACGAGCTTTTTCAGTAATAGTTCTAACCATATACGTTCCGGAGCTTTTTCAGTAATAGTTCTAACCATATGTTCCACTACACCATTTAACTGTGGAGTTCGCGGTACTGTTAAGTGATATGTGATACCTTTTTGTTTATAGTAATCTTTTATATCACTAGACAAATATTCACCACCATTATCACTGTATAATTAGTATACTAATTTCGAATTGAACTTTGCCTCACCTTTCGCGACAAAGTCTTTAAACGCCGAGAATACATCTGATTTATAATGTAACAAATGTCTCTGTCGCAGCGTATGGATGTGGTCGATGGTACTATAGCCTTTTATTATTTATAGTACTTTCCTTGTTCTATACCTACTTCGATATTGTTTAGTTGTATTTGTATATCGAACCATAGTTTAACTGGTACCACTGATGGTACTAACAATACAACAATATCCATGTAGGGATACACCAATATTAATGATGGTACAGTAAGCTCCCATTCAAGCTTTACATTTACACTGCAGTCTCAAATTTATCTTACAAGATCTCATTACAGACACCGGGACAGGTCATAGTAAATAAATGTTTGTTAACAAGATAAATTATTAAATAATAAATTAATAAAATTATACACCACACAATAATGTGTAAATCGATCAACAAATAACACAAAATAATTTGCGTTGTCAATTGTTGAAGGAGTGACAGGGCCTGCTACATCAGAGTACAATAATACATACACTGCTTATAGACATATTTTCTCTGCTGATCAATTATGAAATCTTGGTGCTCAAGTAGTTATTTTGCGGACCAAGTAGTTATTTTGCGGACTTAATGTTTATTATGCAAACTAATGTTATTGTAAGCTGCCTATTTATGATTACATTTTTGACCATTATCAAAATTATTTGCGGAACAAGGATTGCTGCCTGATTTTTTTAATTGCAAACAAAATCTTTGTATGCCGTCCTAATTATTTAAATGCTGTTTTTTGTGGCTCACCAGATTTTATCATTGCTAAACATTTAATTACTTCTCATTTTTTAATTCTCTCGACCTTAGACAGTATTGTAAATGTTGAGACTTCTGATAAATTTGATAAGCTTTTTTATTGCGTAATATAATTTTTAGTATGGGTATGTTTTTAAAAATGTAATGTTGTATTGTGATTAGGGTAAGTTTGTATAAGTCTAGAAATTATATTGTCTACGCTCTCGCATTAGGAATAGCCTGTAAAGTTAGTGTAAATGTTGTAAAATAAATAAATAAAGTTTCTTGCAAGTCTTACGACTATATTTCTATCAGCTAAAGCCTAAAACACGTCCTGAATGAGTGGTAGGTAAAAAAAGTTAAGTCGATTTAAGAGCTTTTATCAAAGTCACTAGCTGCGCCCGCAGACTAATTTTCGCGTTAACAAAGCTTATCACTGTAGTTTCCTTATTTTAGGATGGGGATGCCTCAGCTTCCTGTGGTAATTTTGAAAAATACTTCCTCGGTGAGCGTTCATATAACAAAGAACCCCTGTACCGAATTTCACGCTTCTAGCTCCAGTAGTTTGGACTACGTTGATACCCCAGTCGGTCATTCACCAAATCATTTTACAGACGTAGAACTTTATACTGACTTTTACAAGCCCAAGGTCACTCCAAGGGCAATGAAGAGGGTTATGTTTGGGGTTTCTCTACGTCAGCGAATCAGATGACGTGATCCGTAGAAGAAATGGTCACCGACATAACTCATTAAGAGTTGCGAACCATAATTGGCATATAGCATAATTAAGGAACTGCTGTACCTTGTTGTACAGGGAAACATCATACTAATGAAAAATACAAAATTTATTTAAAGCTCTGAAGTGATTGCTGAAAAAACGGAATGAATTTGCAAGATACGTTTTATTCAATGATAATGCCACTTTGTGACTACTTGTTTCTGCTCCTCGGTCTGATCAGATAGTAATTATAGTCTTATATAAGTACTAGCTGTGCCCGCGACTTCGTCCGCGTGAAATAGTAACTTTTGTTGAAGTTGATAAAAAGCCTATGTTATACCTTATATAATTAGCTATCTATTAGTGAGAGTCCTGTCAAAATCGGTCCAGCCGTTCCGGAGATTGGCGTGAACAAACAGACAGACAGACAGACAAACATTTTTAAATTGTGTTTTTGTTATTGGAACCCGATATACATTCATACCCACTTAGTAAAAACTTGTTATTTTGACATTACAAACAGACACTTCAATTTTATTTATTTGTATGTATGTATATGTATGTATTATAGATTTAAGTTCCTTTATTTATTTTTACGGTTTTCGGATTTCTTTTTAACATATGCTATAAGATCTAGCTTCCAGCCAAATATGATGATCTTAGGTCAAAGGGAAGTGACCTATGACCTAAAATCCCCTTGTGATTCCCTTGTGAAATTGTAAAATTTGCGAAAATATCCGACATAAACGATCATATCCTTTGATCGCGTTGACATACAAGTTAGATCTTTTTCACAGCTGAAACAGACCGTAAACCCGATTATCCTTACTCATATTATAAACGCGAAAGTTTGTGAGTATGTATGGATGTATACTTATTATCGCGGAAAAGTAAGTAGTTCCCGCGGGGAAGTAGATTTACAGTTTTTCTTTGAACTTTAGTTCGCGGGTACAGCTAGTCTTATATAGAAAAATAAAAATCAATCGCTGAAATGTATGTGAAGCATAACTTCAGAACAACAGCACCAAGTTAGACAATTCTTTTTTGTTGTGTTAGATATTGTCAGGGCAAGGTTGGTATAAAGATGTTTGGAAAATTATAAGAATAGGTGAAAAAAATTAATAAAATATTATTAGAAACTGGTTTAAAAGTCACAAATAAATATTTAAAAAAATTGCATCCAGTAAAATAGATTGTCCCGAGCTTCTCTCATTGTTACAATTTAGAATCCCCTCAAGGCATCTTTGTAGTTTTAAACCATTTTATGAACCTACCTCGAATACTCACTACAGAAGAAATTCATTTCTTCTACGTGCTGGTAGCAACTACAATAAGTTATGTGAAAAGGTTGATATTGATGTATTCGATCCATGCTTTAATTCTTCACGCGGTAGACTGCTCAAACTGTTTGAATAAGTATTAACAATAACAGCTTTACATAATATTAGTGTATTTTTCTTTGTTTGTTTGATGTAAATCTTATGTTCTCTTTAGCTTAATATGATAATAATATGATTAGTGTCTGTTTAACTAAGCGTCAAACTATTACTCTGTCTTTACTTGTGTAGATCTATAATTAGTTTATTGTTGTATAATTTTGTTACTATATTAGTCATAATAACTGTTGATCTACCATTAAAACAAAAAAAAATTTACATATACATATTAGTGCCAAGGGCACTTAAAATTGTGTGTTAAAAAAAGACGGGAAAGCCAATGTCATCGAACACATATCATTGTCGTGTAACAGTGTTTGTAACCGAACTCCTCCGAAACGGCTTGACCGATTTTTATGAAATTTTCTGTGTATATTCGGTAGGTCTGAGAATAGGTCGTAAACTATTGTTTAAACCCCTAAGTGATAAAGGTGTTTTTGTTGAAAATTATAATGGCGAAACGCAGTTCGCGGTCACAGCTAGTATTTTATAATATTAGCCGTTTTTTACTTTCCTCATATTCGAAATGTAATATAGATCGTTTAATTCGAATGTGGCGCTTTAACGAAGTAAAAGCGCCAAAAGTTCGACACTGAACCGGGTGCTTTCAGCCCTTGTAAAATTTCGTTAAGATAACTTCAAACGAAAAGAGCAACCGTCTACTAAAAATGTTAAGATTAACTTCTTCGAATTAACAAGATATCGACAATGCCATAAACACTTTAAAAAAATATAAACAATCTGTAATAATGAATGAATTTCGAATCAAAGGAAAGTTAAACACGTACCTGTCTCCGGTCACGACGCTCCCACCACCATGGCTCCAACCAGACTGCCGACCACGCCGGGTCCCGCCACCGCACCACGCGCCACCACCACGCACCCATTACGTATTAATGGGTGACACGCAACCTGTTCATTGATTTTAAACACAGCGAGCGCTGTCCGGCCATACCATTCAACCATTGTACTACGGCTACAGATAGACGCGCTTAAGGAAATATGAGTAATCTTCCCACTATTTACCTAATGAGTAGATATTTATATTTTGTTATACAGGGTAATTTTTGGACCCCCCTTCTAAATTGAATATTTACTGGAAGGAGACTCTGTACCAGGGTTGCGGTAAGAGTTCGCCGGAAACTTTCTCAGGGCTCGTCGTGCGCTCTGCGTATGGGAGCATCGTTTAGGGATGTGATAGAGGTGGGTTCACCGGAACCGATGACGGAATCGGGAGTTTTGACATTTGATTTATAGGAATCGTAAACGGGGTCGAAGTCTGAGGTGGAGCATGAGGCGGAAGAGACATTTGTTTGAATGTTTATTTAACTTCCGGTAACAATGATATGATATACCAATCTAATCAAATCTTAAATTGCTCCTAAAAAGAAACTAGTTTACTAGAACTTTATAAACATTTCGACTCTCTAAAAGAAACAAAGGGTACTTATTTGTTTAATAAACCAAAATCTTCGCAGCTTCGTCTCCGTTCAGTCTACTTCGCAACGGGTCATAGATTAGGCTAGCACCACTAAACAGTTGCTATTGAGCTTGTGGGCATGAGAACTACCTATCGAGCGAACGAGCTCAGTGTATTTAGTACCTATTCATTTTCCACCCACAATAACGGATCATGACAGATTTGCATGATCGGGGTTGCAGTTTTGCTGCGCGAATCGACTGCCGATAGGCGACTGTTGTTACCACTTACCATCAGGCAGTTTACTTGTTTGCCAACTTAGTTGCAATAAAAAAAATGATAAAGAGAGTTATATAAAAGGTCTGGGTTTAAAAAATTTTGCTTAAATCCACACATTACGACCACTTTTTAAATTCTAAATTTCTATTCGCGTGTGCTTGCTCATCATCGAACTGGGCGTCTCAAAACTGGCGAAAAATCTCTAGCGTGTACGAATACCTAACATAGAAATGCAGCGACCTTACGCCGGGCGTTGTGTGCAATAAACAAACAAATGGACATCATTATAGTTTACGTACGGAAAATTTAAAAGAGACAAAGAAAATAATTTCAGAACAAGTGGAAGAGACGTTAAAAAATAATATCATTCGTGAGTCTCGGAGTCCATACGCGTCACCGGTAGTGTTGGTCAAAGAACCTGATAATACTGGGAGATTTTGCGTTGATTTCCGAAAATGTAATAAGAAAGTCATTACAGATTCATATCCTTTACCGACTTATTTACCGATCATAGACGATCACCAAGAGTAAAACTTGACACATTGTAATGAGAGTTGCGTAATATAACAAATTGATATTATACCTATATGGTTTAAGAAAAAGTTTTTTTCTTACATAAATTAATTGTATTACCGCTATCGAATGACACGAAAACATTTGGTGGGGAGTCCAAAAATAACATTGTAATATAATCTAATTTAATTACTATTCACTATATTTTAACCGACTTCACAAAAGGAGGAGTTCTCAATTCAACTGTATATGTGTTGTTTTAGTCTTATGTTTTTTAATGTTTATTAACTCAGAACGTATACCTACTTTTAACTTTGATTATATACTAATCAAAGACTTTTCGTTGAATCGATTCACACTAGCGTAGTGAGTGGGTAATCGTGTTTCAGCCTAGGGGGTAGACGGGTCGGAAGGGATGTTTTTGTTTGAGAGGGTAATACTCTCCGGTTGGTCGCATAGTCACCAAGTCAGGATCTGATAATGAGATCCCAGCAAAATCGAGGGAATCCCTTAAATTCCATAGGCACGATCAACGTGTTTCATGTTTTTAACCGACTTACCAAAAACGAGGAGGTTTTCAATTCGACATATTTTTTTTGTTTGTTACCTAATAACTCTGTCATTTATTACTTTTTAGTTAAGTGTATACTTACTTTCCAATTTGTCCCGTTGTCGCCAAAGCACAGAATAGATAATAGTACTACGTACAGAACGGCCACTCACCTCCCCGCACTCATTTCAAATACCTCGTCCTACCCGGCACTTCGCTGTAGACATCACTGACACTGACACATAAACAAGGGCGCGCGCGATCGCTCGGACGAGTAGACGCGAGCGCCGGGCGATAACAGAGACAGCGCTATGCGGGTGAAAGAGAAGGCAGTCGCTGCACATCCCGCGTCATTTCAATTGATAACCGCGCACTCAGCCCTACTAGATTCCACGCACACATTTGCGCGTGTACGAACGTCATTTGTTTAAGTAGTAGTAATAGGTAATTGATTTGCGAACGTTGTATGGAGTGTCCGGGGTGTGGCCAAAGTAAAGATCAGGAGGGTTAAATGAATCATTTCCGGTGGATCGGCATTGGGATTGTGATTTTTCATACGCTTGAGTACCAACACTAGCGCCAAATTGGATCCATAGTTTGCGAACATTTAATAATACTGAGTTTGGTTCACCCAAAATCCGCATAATACGGGCTCGATTTGAAGCCAGTGCGCAAAAATAAGCGTAAGAAAAATAACAATCTCAATGCCGATCGATCGGATTCGGTTCAAGAGTAACCCTACTGGTGATGGGATCCCAAATCGAAGTACGCCCTTAAGTTTTATACACACGACCAACGTCAAGAAAAAGAAGGAAAAAATGTCAGGAGTTTAAACAGTGTGAGGGGAAACGCAAGGCCGGTCCCTCACTGACCGTAGCGTGGCGGGCGGAGGCTGCACGAATGCTGACATTTCACACCACTGCACAGGCACTGAGGCCCAATTCTACTAATAAGTTACAGCCGAATCGAAGATGAACCGTTGCGGTCGACCAATCGGAGCGCTTATACTGCCATTCCACTGTTCGATGACGTGATAATGTGGCGTTCTGATTGGTCGATCGCAACGGTACAGTTTCGATTCGGCTAAAACTTATTAGTAGAATTGGGCCACTGTTCGGTTAAAATGAATGTAAATCAGAGTACTAACCCAGTTTTCAATGCAACTAGCCACCCACAGTTCCTGCGTGAAATGATGCAGTGATAGAACCGTCGAAACTGAGGAAATGGTCACAGTTGCTGGGTTCAGATAAAGGTAACAGCGTCACGGAAACAACAAATGGAATGTGATGTGGACAAATGGTTTCTCTCCGTGTCATCTTCAACAAAAATAAAGTTTTGTGTGTCATGATTGTTTAATTTGGATATATATTTTATTTTTTCTCGTAATTGTTTTTTAATGGTTTAATGGTATGTCAGATGTCAGTACTTTTGCACCTATCATTTTTATATCAATCGGTTCAATCTTCTTGGGTTATCTGGTAGAGATCGCCTACGGTGATAAGACCGCCCTTTTTGTATATTTTTTTTCGCTTGTTTTTAAAGAAATTACTTATGTTTATACAAAATAAAGAGTTATTGATTGATTGATTGATGTCAATGTGTGTGTATGTGTTTTGACGTGACTCTTAATAGCTGTTGCCATTCATTGACACATTGAGTTTTAACTGACGACGCTGCACGAAATTTCCGGGGCTACCATATATCCAACCCGGCGCGTCGCGCCAAACTGAACGTGAGTGTGTGATCGTCATGCCAATCGCGTCAGTTCGTGCGCAGCGCCCGCGCCGCACGGTGATTTAGCGTGCTGTGCTGCTGTGTATGGTATTTTGTTGATACAATGACGGCGTCGCTGTCCTCTAGACGTGTCATAATGACAGAATTTATTGAAAAATATAAAAATTCTGAATGTTTGTGAAAAGTATCGGACAAAAATTATAAAACAAAACAGCATCGACAAAAAGCTCTAGATGAATTGCTTCCTATTTTAATTGACGTGAGTTAATTGATTTCTTTTTTTAAGTCATTCCTTCATCCATTGCTTTCTTTTTTGCTTTTAGGTAAGTATTTGGCAACAAAGAGTAACCGCAGTAAGAATTTATGTTTCTTCAGAATCAGAATCCACTTTTTTCTCGACACAAATAGGTAGTACACGTTCTTTAAACAGCCCGGCCGGTCGAAAACTGAAGAGCCGGAGTGACGCCCGTGAATGGGCAAATCTAGTTGGCATAAAACCATTGGAGTGACACCACAGTTTTACATCTAGACTGACGCGAAAAACTGATCGTCAATGTCCAGCTTTACGAGAAAATATGACAACATCTACAGGGTGTAACTGAATACCCCAATAACATTTAAGGGTATGTATCCATCAGAAGTAAAGATTCTATAGGAAAAATATTAGGGCTAACAAACCTACTTTTTTTTCCCATACAAGCTAAATAAATTATTTTTTGGTATTAAGTGCCGACAACCCTACATAAGCTTCCGAGGAATACTACGCTCACGTCATACAACTAAACAAATTATTTTTTGGTATTAAGTGCCGACAGCTCTACGTAAGCGTAGGAGGAATACTACGCTCACGTCTGTCACTCACGTGTCATTTTGTGTTTTAATTTCTTTTGTGTTAAGAGCTGCTTATGGTTGTCACTTGAAAGTTTTTGCTTTCAATTTAAAATCAAATAACTCTGAAAGCATTGGGGTTCCAGGTCTCGGACAAGCACCGAAGGTCCATTTAGTGTCTAACTTATATGCCCCTTAAATGTTATTGGGGTGTTCAGTTACACCCGGTATACTCTATTATACAAATAAATAAAATTGAAGTGTCTGTTTGTAATGTCAAAATAACAAGTTTTTACTAAATGGGTATGAATGTATATCGGGAACCAATAACAAAAACACAATTGAATTTTTTTTGTCTGTCTGTCTGTCTGTTTGTTCCCGCTAATCTCCGGAACGGCTGGACCGATTTTGACGGAACTTTCACTAATAGATAGCTAATTATATAAGGTATAACATAGGCTACTTTTTATCAACCTCAACAAAAGTTACTATTTCACTCGGACGAAGTCGCGGGCACAGCTAGTCGCTAAATAAGTATGTTATGTTTTACAAAATGAACACAAAATCAACAACGACACAACGAATTAAATAAAATGAAAATATTGTTTGTAGATATCAATCATATTCTTGAAACCATCAAAATTGATTTTTAAGACAGTTGCTCAAAAAGTAGTATATTGCAGGGCTGTTTGGGGTGCGGGATGACCACCATTACGCACTAGTGCTTTTTCTTTACCAAATGTCCAATGTCTAGAATCTGACACACATTTTGCCTTTTTCCTGCTTTTTTCTAGTATGCTATGTTAAGATTGCGCTAAATAATCTGACTGGTCTACCAGATTTTGTATTGTAAAAGCATGCCTAAAAGCAAAGCATAACAAAAAGCACGGCCGGACCTTGCTTTTAAAAACACGGCAAGAAAAGCATAGCATGCATTTGCTTTGTCACTGCTGTGTACGTACGACGACATCTTTGGCGCCATTTTTCTAAAATTTTCTCTGCGTGATTATTGATTGTTGTTATTTGCTTAAAAGTTGAATAATTCTAGAAAATGAGTGACTCTGATAACATATTAATTGATTTAACACCACCGGAATTATGTTTAATTGCTGAAAATGCGAGTGTGAGTATTTTACCTGTAAAGTCCAAAAGCAGGTACATTGCTACATATGGTTGCTACGTATTTATTGTTTCATTTTTTCGCAACTGTATTAAAAATAGTTGTTCAATACACGTGCGGGACTGTCGTTTCCACTCGTTCCGACTGTCAACCCCCGCCTTCGACTCGGGACGACATTTGTCGGAACTCGTTGCAATGACAGGCTTCCCGCACTTGTAGTGAAAATAACTATTTTAAAATTGGAATTGTACCACTGACTCCGAATGCTGAGCTCCCCGAGAAGAGCAAACCAGAAACTCGTTCTTTTCAGATAAGTTACAATGATACATATTTCAAGTCAGCCTGTCATAGTAAGAAGCAGATTACATCCCTGATCTTTAAGATAATCTGTTACTTTGTAGTAAGCTTAGATCATTAAATGCTCTAAGGTTTCTTTCTCACAAGTTTTGTTTCTTTCTCAGCTTGTTTAAAAGCATTGACATATAGGTTACGTATACCTACGTCAATCTTTAAAAGTAACTTTAAATTATCGATAGCAATTCTATTTCTGTTGCAAAAACGCATACCCAATACCTTGAACGAGTTATCAACTCTGTAGCATCGTAGAATGAGATGCTATATTAGTGTTTTTGTCTCGTAACTTTAAATAGTACCTAATGATCGCTCAAGATGTTTCTTATCATTTTTCATGAATATATCGTTATGCCAATGTAAGGATGCACATTTACAACTTTACACACACCGCTCCTTTTGCAATGGAGATCAAAATCCCGGAAGAACGTACCCTTAAAGAAACCAACTTGTCGAAACTAAAAGAGCTATTTGCTACCGCCTGCTGAAGAAACTCAAAAAGTCACATCTCGAGTCCGCACAAAAAGTGAGGTTGTAAAATTTTGAACACAATTTGTTCTGTCTGTCATCATTATCTGGATGATCTCAATATCTGAGGAAACCAGACCGTACGAATGCAAAGCTGCCATGTGCGGCCACGAACGTGGATTAATTTCATTTTTTTTCATTGTTCTAAGAAGTATGCGCAAACGTTGGATAAATGCCATTTAGTACTTTCCACCCATTTTCCACCAGTCAATCCTCAGGTTTACCGATAAGTAGGTAGTGACCGTTTCATGGAACCTATGGGCTGTACAGCCGACTTCAAAAGCAGATAAACATTTTAGTACAATATCACACCAACTATTAACAATGCAATATAACTAAGTGTAACCATACTAAACAAAAGGAATAGTTGGTGAGACATGTTACTAAATCTGCTAAAAATGCTTATCTACTTTTGAAGCCTTATCTACTTTTGATTGCTTTAAATTGCTTCAAAATTCAAACATAAAATAAGCAATACGAAATTTTACAATCCACTCTTTTTTAGTCTCACGAACATTTTACAGTTCACATATAAATAGATAAAAAGTCACTTTAACCTTTATAAAGATCGCGGCACATAAATTGGAACTAAAATGGCGCTAAAAATTGTAAGCGCGTGTCGCACTTCAATTTTAAGCCCAAAAATCGTAGCAACGGGACAGATTCAGCAATAGCAATTTAAAGGACATGTCTTTGGGCTAATTATATAATTATTTATTAACCAACATGTTTCAGGTATTATTGTAAAGAGTACTCAAAAATCTAGGGTTTAGAATAAAATTTAGGTTTTTTTAGGCCTGCAAATTCAAAAAAAAAACAGCAATTTTATGATTGACTTTCATAGTATGTAAAACAAAGCGATTTTTTTATGGAAACCAATGACAAGTTACTGAAACGTGTCACAAACGAATAAATAAGTAACAAAAGCGCACAAACGATGTGATAGTGAGTGACGTTCTGACTAAAATTCACATAAATTACATTTTTAATGTTTTATCAAGATTTACGAAAAACATGGCTGTATGAACTTAGCTCCCTTTGCCTTCTCTTGCAGAAGTGACAGCGTCAAAAAAAGCCTCGTTTAATTTTGTGATTATAATGATCGTGATCGCTTATAATCTAAGCAATCACAATACTTTTTATTAAGAAGTGCACAATCTTGTGTTGTTGCCGCAATGACTGTCAAATTAAAGGCAGCGCAGACGTTATAGATTATTCCTTCGACAATAAACCCCCAGGTGACCACATATTGAATTGGATTGCAAATTAGCAGCATTGCAGGTCACTGCTGGTAACAAACAAGCATCTCTGACTCTGACCAAAAAAATTATACATAAGATACATACAATATCCATGCTACCTTACCTATCCATCCATGCTTAAATATAATGGTACCATTCGACATTCCAAATTATAGCACTCTGGTACAAAAAAAATGAGAAGTTGTATCAGGAGTGCGACTGTAACCTGGAAGTATAACATTTTGTAGTTCAATTCTTGGGTCTGGTTACTTCGTACGTTCAAATTACGAGAAAACTTAGTCCAGTTAGCAAACCAATATTTAAATCACATGTAAAATCAAGAACCTGAGCATAGCTGTAGAAAATAAAAGATACTATTTTGTGAAAGGAAGGAAGGTTACACACATACACACAAACAATAAACAAAAGTCAAAACGACAGCTACAGTGGCATTGACAATGACATCCTTTTAATTGCCAGTAAAAAAAACTAAATGTGGCCCTGCTAAAGAAACAATAAAAAAAACATTTTTAATTTTTTTCTCCTAAATGCAGGCCTTAATATTTTTAATATTCATGGATAAACATCCTTCTCATAAAGTTCTATTTCCGTCATAAATTTTTAAACTGATTAAAAAAGGTTCAGAATAAAATTCCACGTTCCATACAAAAAGTGGACATGTCCTTTCGTAGACATTATTCACGTAACATTTATTGTGGCTCGGGTTGTGAAAAGCTGGCTTCCAGCACTGTTTCGAACCATGCAAGATTCGCATGAAGCATTATAGGGATAGAGGAAGGGTGTATATTGAAAAAAATGATAATAAGTAAAGACGTTCATGGCAAGACGTTAGGCTGGATAACCGACGGCTGGAGATCCGGCGCTCCGGCCACAAGGTAGACTGGTTATCGGTATCCGGCTAAACAGGTATCCGTTTCATCTCTACTCCGCACACTGCGGGGTCAGTCCCACATACGCCTTTAGACTAGCCAGCAACAGGTACGGTGCGCAAAAGCATTCCACCTCGTTTAAAAAAGGAATAACAGAAATAACGCGAACAAGCCGCTGGTTTCGTGGCCGCATCATAAAGCGACGGCGTCACCCTCCTCGACGAGCCATTTAAACCCGCTTTGAAGGCGACCCACTTCCAAGATTTTTGAATTTTTCACTCCGCCTCTGTTTGCGTTATAAGCATTATGACAGATCGCGTTAAGCTCAACTACTCGCGACTCCTTTGCCATTTGCCCTGTCACTTTTAGTTTCCGTAGATCGTTATTAACATTCGCTGTTTTAACACCATCACAGCCATAATATTATACTTCGCCCATAATGCACAATGCTCGAAGACCTCTGTAGAGTTTCCCAACAAGTGGGTCTTAAAATGAACATAGACAAGACCAAAATTATGGTGAATTCCCATGTAGTACCCACTCCTGTGAAGGTTGGCGGCTCTACACTGGAAGTTGTTGACGAATATGTTTACCTGGGACAAATAGTCCAGCTCGGTAAGTCCAACTTCCAGAAAGAGGTAAATCGACGAATCCAACTCGGCTGGGCAGCGTTCGGGAAGCTACGCAGCATATTCTCGGCCAATCTACCGCAGTGTCTTAAGACGAAAATCTTCAATTCGTGCGTGTTGCCAGTGATGACGTACGGAACTGAGACGTGGCCGTTTACAATGGGTCTCATCAGAAGGCTCAATGTCACTCAAAGGGCAATGGAGAGGGCTATGCTCGGGGTTTCTCTACGCGATCGCATCAGAAATGAAGAGATCCGTAGAAGAACTAGAGTCGCCGACATAGCCCAAAGAATTGCTAACCTTAAGTGGCAGTGGGCAGGGCACATAGCTCGCAGGACTGACGGCCGTTGGGGCGGAAAGGTCCTTGAGTGGCGGCCGCGTACCGGGAGACGCAACGTTGGTAGACCCCCCACAAGGTGGACCGACGATCTGGTGAAGGTCGCGGGAGGCCGCTGGATGCGGGAGGCGCAGGACCGATCGGTTTGGAGATCCCTGGGGGAGGCCTATGTCCAGCAGTGGGCGTCTCTTGGCTGAAATGATGATGATGATGATAATATTATATTTATTATTTTTTACATAAGACAGGGTAGCTGTTGGCTTCCATCTCACCTGATGGTAACTGATGATAAGGCCGAAGGTGGAAGCGAGCTGCACCTGGACTCCTCGACAACTGAGGAACTGGCTATCTTACCCCTTATTGTCGGAACACAACAACGCTATCAACATTGTTATTATAGCGACAAACTTTGATAAGACGGTGGTGGCTAGCCAGGCGGGCTCCGTAGCCCTACCACCAACCAAACCAAGCAAAAAACTTTTGGGGAATCGAACCCCGGACCTCCCGATCAACACCCAGTGGTCTTAAGCAGAAGACAACGGGAGCGTTTTATTTTATGTGTTAGGTCCGCGGACCACTGGTGATCCCTGGAAGCAGTCGAAGTGGTCCGCGAAGCCATTAGAAAAATAATATTATAGATATAACAAACAACTGTTTAATGTAATAATATTAATGCAATTTAAAGCAATCTGACGACACGCTTAGCACAGAGGTCGAGTGATCGCCTACTACGCAACGGGTCGCGGGTTCGATTCCCGCTCGTAACAGATATTTTGTATGGCCTACAGAAATTTGTTCCGGTCTGGGCGTATGTGCATGTGATAGTCTATGTTTGTAACTGCATCCACGACACAGGAAAAAATCCTAGGTGGGGCGACGTATTTAAAAAAAAATTAATAATAATGTCCTCCTCACCGATATTCGGTCACGGCGGCGGCCAATCTCAACAGAGACTAGCCATCTACGCAGAGATACACAGAGAAGTGCAGAGATGCACAAGCGACTGCGCAAACGCAAGTGCACTCTCTGTTCCTTCATTCGCCTAGTCCGACGAGGAGCTCGAGATGTTTCGTATTTGTTCACCCATCATTAGACTGACCACAGCCAGCGTTGCTTAACCTTAGCAATCGTTGACTGAGTGCACCATTTATTCATATACTCTATATTGGTCTAGAGTATCGGCCAATTTTACCAACCTTGTCTTAGCTTAGGACAATCTTAAGTATGTACCATGCTGTCACTTTAATCAAAAGAATGACAGCATGCCACCAAGACTGTCCTAAGCTAAGACAAGGTTAGTGAAATTGGCCAAAAGAACCACTGTGTTAGACAGACCAACAGCTGATTGATTCACCCAGCCCCCCTAGCACGACTATCAAAACACGATATGATAAAGCGATTTATCGCGGTAAATTGTCAAAATAAGATGAAAACCTATTGTATTTTGACAGTTCACCGCGATAAACCGCTTTATCATATCGTGTTTTGATGGTCGTGCTAGGGGGGCTGGTCCTCACTTGTAGAAACAATACTATACTACTAAAATAAAAAACGCACTCATATAATACCAAAATCATACACTTACTCGTAAAAAGATAGATAGATAGACATTTATTTCAATTCTCCATCACACACAAGCATTACAATCACAACTTAAAATAAAAATATTACAATAAATAGAGTTACGGTGGCAGTATGTGTGTGCTGCAGAACTAAGTGCAAAAAGTCATGGCTCAGTAATCGTACACTGTCACACATCAAAAATGTGTACAAAGCACTAATATTCTGCCACAACCTAAGGGTGTTAGGCAGTCAAAAAGCATAAATTACTGGGTCTGGAGTAAACAAATTAATTAATGATTCTGACTATAAAAAGAATAATTATTACCTAGAGGTGCTGTTTGGAATTTTGACTATGTTTGTGTGTGTGTGTACATTCATGTACACTCCAGCCATGTATCCACCAGACCGCGAGCGAAACAATCACCACAATCACCATTCTAGATTACAAAGTCCGTCACCAAGTAACACCAAGATGGTACAGTAAGCTCCTTGTCAAGCTATACTGTTTGACCTTTGGACCGTTCTTGTCGCTTGTAATACTGCCGATTTTCGAAGTGCAAATTGTATAGATTTAATGGGAAGTTACTGTACAAGTGATTCAATGCCACTGGAGTATTGCAGTATTGATGGATAATGAAATCGGGAAATTGAGAGTTGGAATCGCGCACAGAGGCCTCTGTACAAACTTATCTAAGTAAGTATATAAGTTCCTGTCAACATATTTATGGTTTTAAGGATTACGGAGGAAAAACAGAGATAGCGAATTACAGTTCTAAGTTGGCAACTTGGTAACTTCGAAATTTACCATGATTATTCCGTGGAAACCACGTACAGTAAACTCCTTATCAAGCCATACTGTTTCGACCGTTCTTATCTCGCTCGTAATGGCACAGAATAGATAAAAGTACAATGGTGACGGTTTTCGTAGTGTAAATGTATAGCTTGAATGGGAGCTAACTGTACCTACTAACTTATCAAAGCGAAGATCCCACCCGTGCCCTGGAGACCTAGATGGCGAAGGTCGCTGAGACACTGACCCAAACGCATTACGCCCACACCAGCCACTGGCCGGAGTGACGCAGCCCTGGAATGCCACACTACAAGTGGATAATAACGCGCGTATCGTAGTTACCTATGATCTCTGTTTTATTTTAACCACTTAACTGAGGATGTAGGAATTGTCTATGAGTGTGACCGATTGTCACCTAGGGACTATAGTGGTATGACCTCATCTCGTAGAAGCCGTGAAGTCAATGTATGATCAGTCCCCTTACCATAATCTGTATCTCTGTTTCTTACTATAGATTGGTATATTAGAATTCTAAAAATCATGTTTTGTTAGGGTGAATATGAGTAGGCGATAAATTAATTAAAAATAATCAAAAATGTTTAAAATAATTCCCAGTGTCACGTGACTGCAAACGCCAATCAGAGCGCGTTACGTCACGATGTGAGAAAAACCCCGAGACAAGCTGTCAAACTGTCATGTTTGATCGGCGCCTTGACTGACAGTTTGACAGTTTTTTTTTACATACGACAAGAAAGCTCTTAGCCTTCCATCCGAACACAGACGTACGTCCGTGAGACCGAAGGTGTAAGCGAGCTTCACCTGGACTCCTCAACAACTGAAGAACTGGCTATCTTACTTCTAATTGTAGGAACAAAACAATGCTATTAACATTGTTATTATGGCGACAAACTTAGGTAAGGGGGTGGTAGCTAGCCAGTATTTAAGCTAGCTTGCAATTATATTAGCTGGCATTAAAAATTTTATTCAATTTTAATGAAAACTATAGAACGTTGTCAGAGATATTCTAAGTTTTTATTGAATCACCCAATAATTTATGTCCTCTGGCATCTTGCTCAAAGGAAATATTCATATTAATAGGATAACAATAATCGCGTAATATTGTTCAAAGTGTGGGGAAACTCATTATTTGACTGCGGGCCCCGCTATTACATTCCAGACAAATTTATAGCAACAGTTGTGCTAATTTCATTGTTTTCCCAAAGTGCTAAGACCAACTTTGGCCATTACCTGCCGCCGCCGAGATTCGAACTAGCAGTATTTCACACATCGGCGCGAGTAATTCCATCAGAAAGGCTCGGATCATTTCCCTCGGGGACTATTCTTCAATTGCACGCTTAAGCTTCCATCTTGCACCTATCGGCTATTGGTTTGGTCCGTTCGACCAAATTTACTCGGATAGGGTTGTCACTTCAAGAAAGTTTGTATTTAAAACGTCACGGCGTTTAACTTGATCATCATCATCAATTAAACCAGCCCAGCAAAGAGAAGTGCTTCCCTTAACTGAGCAGGGTCTCTTTAGAACAGAGGGCCTATTACCGATCTCATGGTTTTGCAAATTTGCACTATGATATCATATGATATCATAGTGCAAAACAAAAAGTACGATTTCCTGTCAGATTTTTGATGATTTGTTCATTATTTAATGATGACATTATTAAAATTATGCAATAGTGATGAATTTCATGACTTCGTTTTTCTCAAATTTATACAATGTCATACCTACGATGAAAGATCCATAATTGGCCTGCAGAAGGCATTGACCTACACTACGATGTGTTTCTTTTGTAAAAGTTACTTTATATATCTAATCTAATATTTCTAATATATAAAAATCTTGTAGGTCGTAGGCTATTTTTATACCCCTTTTTTTTTCGAGGGGAATGCGTGACCGCACCATACTCGCCGTTGGCTAGACGACGAGCGTGTGTGGGGCTCTCCCGGCAGAGTGCCAGGCCTACCCACTAAACCCCCCGGTGTTCTTCCTGCCCTTATGGACGCGCGTGGTAGGGTCCACACTGCGACTACCACTACCAACTATTTTTATACCCCTAGGGGACAAGGGTGGCCCTCTCCAGATTTTTTGTCAATTATTATTGCGAAACGTAGTTAATGAGCACAGCTAGTAAATCTATAAAAATGCTTATCACATAATCACAGTGTATCGAAATAATGAAATGCATTCCATTGGAGGCAGCCCTATGGCGTCGATGTCTACACCAATTACGTTGGCGCAGTCAAATTGCATTTCGCGCGTGGCTCCATGTCGCGTGCGGAACCGACGGACGGGATCACGGACAGTTTTGCTGTCGCTGATTGGCTTATACGCGTTTATGCATTCCGTGCTTATATCTACACTCATTGAGCAGACTACGATTTTCGAAGTCATACATCTGGGGTTGTCTAGATCCCAGACGTTCCCACAGTGACATTACAGAAATCAGATTGATTAATCGATAATGGTGGTTTTCAATGGGGTCACGGGGTCATGAATGACCGTGGTGCAATGTGGTGAGGTTATATTGGGTTATATCACAGAACAAAAATATGTTCTGCGGGTTATATTCATTGTGATAGTACCTATATAAGGATTCATAGTTCGCAATCATATTCCGTGTCATAATGTCATTTATACAAACAAGTATAATAAGTACATTTTTTTTCTTTTCGCCCCGTAATTTAAAGCGATAATGAATAAATAAATGCTGAATAAAAATATTAATTTAAGTAAGCCCCCGTTTTTATTCGACCTAAAAAGAGTTGAGATGCTTAAAGGGCCCATTAAACGTTCACATTTAAAGGTCAACTCTAAAAATGTAATATAGTAACAGTTGTAAAAAGATGCACCTGTATGTTATATGTATGTAGGTACCTCGGATCATGCCACAACCCTTAAAGATTAAAACAGAGCGATTAAGAACATAGGTCTTTTAAATTAATCTTTGTATCTATTAATCGTTTTAACTTTTATGGTCGGTTTATTTACCACCTTTGAAATAATTTCAATGTTGACCTCATAGCAGAAACAGTATTTTATCATTAAAATAGGAAATCCAGGCTCCAGGAAATCGAAGACTTGGCTCCTCCATTTCGACGCGCACCATGTATCCATCGGCTGCTACTTCGCCGAATTTCCAGCAGTTCCAGTACACAGCACAATACCACTAATTGCCGTCGGCACGCGATCATACGCATCAATATTTGTTTTATTGTGCCACAATGCCATACTAATAATCTGTAGCGTGCGAACATTATTTGTCGGGTTAGTCAACAGCGTATAAAAACAGATTAAGATTAATCGTCCAGTTTTTTTTTAAGGCGCTGTCATAAGCGTATGTTTAGGTAATTGAGGGGGTGAAGCAGAGGTGAAGCGCATTTAGCTCCGCCTACTGCGGGGCGCCTCTCCGCATTCTCGTCACGCGCGGCCGTATTCTGGCGACATCCGTATTCTAGTAAAAGTGTATGAACATAATGAATTGATATAATTCGAGAAAATCTAAATTCACATTTTATATGATATTCATGATTTCTGAATTCATCATCACAGCTTATATACATCCCCACCGAGGGGCTCGAGCCTACCCTATGTTAAGGTGATAAGACCTTAGTCAACCATACTCGCCCAGTGCGGATTGGTGGACTTCACATACACCATTCAATTTCTTCGCAGATCTATGCTGGTTTCCTCACGATGTTTTCCTGCACCGTAGGAGCGTCAGACAAATGTACATATGAAAATTCGAAAACGAAAAACACATTGGTACATGGGTCTCGAACCCGAACCTCCCGATTGGAAGGCAAGTGCCGAGTCCACAGTGCCACCGACGCTCTATTGAATCTCAACTCAATTTGTTTGCACATTTTTGTAACCGGTAAATTTTAGTTATAAAATTGGCATAGAGAGAAAACACTTTCTTTTGTTTTCAATGAGCATGAAAAATCATTTATTTATTTAGGTCACCACGTGCCGCGTTCAAATTTATAATTGTTTTGACGTTCGTAAGCGTCACATAAACGTAAAACACACGGCGAAATAAAAAGTCAAAGTCAAAGTCAAAGTATTTATTGCAATCATGTGGTTTACAAGATGTTAAAAACATATTTTCAGTACCAAACATGCACCCTGGTAGGGCATAGCAAACAATAAAATGTATGTAGTAATAGTGAATCAAATTATTTGAATAAATTTAATACTAAGATAGATCAAGTCAAATTAAAGGTACAAATGGTCAAAATTAAAATAATGTCATATAATAATAAATTTAAATAATCATTGAATAAAATTATAAATTCATTAAAACTAACAATAAAATAAAATAAAAATTAAATTGGATTACCTAAATGTCATTACATATTTCATTACTTAATAGTCTTAAAAATAGGTATAATTAATTAATACGACGACGACGATTTGTTGTACCGAAGAAACTAATTCATTCTATAACGCAACTAAAATTTATCATTCATGAATTTATTTAAGCTATAGTAATGATATAGAAAGCTCTATGTTTTGGTTTCGAATTAAAACCATATTACAATTAGTAATATCAAAATCAAGAAGTCTGCTTGAGGATGTTGATACAAACGTAGTGGAATGTTTTAATAGCGTAGAGGCAAAGATTGTAGGCGGTAAACGAATAAATTTTTCTCTTCGACGTGGTTACCGTGCTCGATGTTTTGCTGCAGTTTTAGCTTTTAATAACCCGCATCCACGCTATACATTACACAAGAAGATTTTAGGAAAAAGCCCTAAAAGCATTTTGAAAAATTTTGAGCAAAGACGACTGAAAAAACGTAAAATAAATAAAATTAAACCAAATAAAAAGAACAGAAATACAAAACTAAACAAAAGTATACAAAATGATTACGGTTCTCATAGTACAACTCCTGACTTGCCACAAAACGAATTAAATAACGCTAAACAAATATTTTTGACAAATTTGAAACAATTGACTTTCGATAAGGACAAATTTACAGCTCTCTACAATAAATCAGAGGGATAGCAGTGATTGGTTAGAATTACGAAAGAATATGTTAACAGCTTCGAATTTTGGATTAGTAGTGAAAAGAAGAGATAATAGCAGTAAAGCCAAATTGGTTCAAAATATATTATACAAGTCAAATATCTGCAATGTAGCAGCAATTGCACATGGTGTGGAAAATGAACAACTGGCCTTGCAACAACTAGCGAAGCAAGAAAATGTAACAATTGAGCCTTGCGGATTATTCGTAGACCATGAATATCCGTTTATTGGTGCCACGCCAGATGGATTAATAGGCCAAAACGAGATTGTAGAAATTAAATGTCCTATAGTTGCTTATAAAAATGGCCTGGAAAATTGTATTAGAGCTAATAAAATACAAATATGGAAACATGACAAGAAAAGTGATCTGACCAGTATAAACAAAAATTGTAATTGGTATTACCAAATTCAGGGGCAACTCCACGTGATACGCAAACAAAAATAAGAAAGATAATATCTCTGAAAATAATTAGTGTATAGTTACTATATATTTACGTATATATTTTATGCATTAATATTCTTCAAAGACAAGATAACGTATAAACAAGTTAAATAATAGTACATTACTGCCGCGGTCTATAATGACTACTTTGCTGGTCGCGCTGATGATGGCTGACAGCGCAGCTCCAGGCCGACACAGCGCGGTCAGCGTGCAGCACTTCATGGACGAGCTGAGATAAAGTTAACCTTTACAGTGAGGACAGCTAGGGCTGCAATGATGGCCAAGCTGGAAGGCCCAGAGCGTAGCTAGGCTAGCTCGAGGCAATCATAGCGTGACCAGCGAAGCAGTCATTGTGGGCCGAGGCTTGTATAGTGCTTTACTCAAAAATGCAAGTACCTAATCTAAATAAAACCAGCAAGTAATTTAAATAAAAAATATATTAATTAACTATAAATTTAAATAAAATGACAATTATGAAAAGTTAACGGCAAGGTCGACTTTGCTCAAACAAGGTTGTCAAAATAATGATCACATTATAATAATATGCATTTTTGAGTAAAATTTAAAATCAGCCGTCTGCTGACTTTATATTACCAAATAGTCTACGACCTATTCTCAGACCTACTGAATATACACAAAAAATTTCATAAAGATCGATCGAGCTGTTTCGGAGGAGTTTGGTAACAAACACTGTGACACGAGAATTTTATATATTAGATTATTATACTTACTCATAACCTGGTTCTTGGTTTGTTCTTGAATAGATTGTAGGATTTACTGTGGTCAAATGTGTGTAAGAGGTTGCAGAACTATTGCCTTTGGCTTGGCTGTAATTAAAATAAAAAGAAATTAATTTTATTAAAATGAAACCTATGAATTATTTTACTAATTATAGAAATAAAAATATTAGGTATACTGAGACAATAGTTTGTGAATATTCAAAGTAATTCGATGTACTAGGTAGATGTTTACAAGTCAATAATACAACAATCATTATCGCTCGTGTGCGTCATATTAGTGCTGCGCGCTGTTGTTCGCCGTGGCAGCATCTTAGCGCTCCAGCCGTAGCCGCTAAGAGCGAATGAATTTACGATAATCTAAAATGATTCGAGTTCATGCAATTACTATTTCAAATATTGAAAATTGTGGCAACATGTATTGTGATGATAATTGAATTTATATATAGGTATACATGATCGATCCTATTTCATAAACCAATAATACAATCATTCAAAGTTACATATTAGGTACTTACGAAGATATAATAATATAATACTCACTTGACTACAGACGAATTTGTGTTTTTATTACGTCGTTTTCTTGTACAAATTCTTCGTAGTACTTTGTTTCTCTTATTCCCCATGTTTGTATCCTAATTATTATTTATATTATAAGAACAGAAACACTTGTGATAAAAAATAAACACAACATAAATATTTAATTCGTAATATTATGCGTCTATAGGCAGACAAAAACTCTATTTGAAATATAAAACTAATGAAAAGTTTCGAAAATTGCGTATTATAATAATAAACAAGTTCACGTAAATTGCGTGCGGCGAAGCGTAATCAGTGCGGCATGACCTATCTCTCTCAGGGCTCCTCGCCGACAGTGTTGCCAGTACCCGCATCGACATTCGGACGATTCACTACCTGAAATGGGACGATTTTTGGACAAAAAGGACGGCTGAATAAATATTAATTTGTTACGATTGAATGAGAAAAAAGTATACCTAAAAGGGCGTGAGTACTGTTATATTTTTAGGGCAAATAAATAAAAAGTGAAAGTATTAAAGATGTTCAATATTTTAATTTTATTTCTTGCATGTCTTTGGTCGGCTCAAATTTAACGACATCCTCGATTCCTGAACTCGTTGCCATCAAAGATACTAAGGTATTGGTGTTGAGGCGGGTTCTGCTTTCCGTCTTGATTCTTTTCAGTTTACTGAAAACTCTTTCCACACTTGCATTTGCAAATGGTAAAACCAACAGCATTCCAATAAACTTTCTGATGTTTAGGTATTTTACATTCCCAGCAATATCCTTTATTTGGAAAACTTTTTTCCAGTATTGTTCCGCCGGTAGATCCTTACTCATTTGCACATCCGTCTCCATTAAGCAATACTCCCGCCATTCTTTAACTAATGTTTTGTAATCTAATTCATCTTTTAGGAATGGAAATCTTTCGATTGCTGGTGTCAATTCTGGAAAATTGAAACTTGTACTAGTGGCGGGGTCAACAATTGGTAGAATATTATACAACAAACTGTCAGAGAAATCAAACCTAGTTATTATTTGATTGATTGCTTCAATGTAAAACTGCATACAGTCAAGGCGTAATCGGTCTATGTCTGATTGTACGGGAGGATTTGGTTGGCGTTGCATCTCATTCAATGTTTCCTGTGCTGATATTCCAATGTATATTTTATCTATTGGCACGTAGAGCCTTGGATTATTATATTGGATTTTAAATGCATTGGTTCCTTTAACGTGGGAGAGTTCCATATAATTGGCAGCTAGAGTTTTTATTAATTTCTCTGTTTCTGGCTTTAGTTTATGTAACAGTGGGGTCTCTGATTGAAACATAATATTAAAATCGTTCAATAGCTCCAGAACGTACGACATAAATTCGAGATAAACTTTAGTGAAATTATTTTTAAATGATGCGTAAATAGTGTCGTTAGTTTTGGATGGGTCTTCAAAGCATTCGAGTCTAAAGTAAGATTGCAAAGCTGGGTATTGTTCCAGGACCCTATCTACACAAGCTTTTAATGACAGCCATCTTGTTGTAGCGGGTGATAAAATTTTATGAATTTCAGTTTGGAAGAAAGTTTGCATTTCCGCTAATTTCTTTTGCCTCGAATGACTCCGACTGAAATGGGAACCTACGTTGCGCAATAAATCCTCAATTGAGCTAGGCAATTTCAGACAAGCTTTTGATGCTGCAAGGTGGATCATGTGGCAGCTGCATTTTATACACACAATATGAGGGAGAACTTCTCTTAATTTCGAAAACACCGAGTTATGTTGCCCTACCATGACATTTGTCGTATCTGCTGAAAACCCAACCACATTTGAAATAGGTATGTCCTTTTGCTTTAAGTTTTTTAAAAACCCCTGAAAAAGATCATCCGCTGTTCCAGATGGCATCTCGACCATATCGAAGAAGACACTTTTAATTGTATGTTCATTATCCATATATATTACTGTTATGGCACATTGCCTAATAGAACCTTGGTCTGTTGTTTCATCCATTATAACAGAAAAGAAATTTCCGGGCGCTTTTAGGTATTCCGCTGTATTTTTCATGAAATGGGATCCTAGGATTTGATTGACAATAGCAGTGGCCTTTGTTCTACCCATCGACATTTTTTGAGTAATCTTTGAGTCTGGACAGATATTTGCTATGAGAGGGACAAGCGTGTCACATAATAGAAATGGTAAGTTATTTGTTGCCAAAAGAGATGCTAATTTTATTTCAGCCCTTTTTGCCATTCTATCTTCTTCAGAAAATTGCAATGCTTCTCTAATCGGCACTGTCTGCCGAATAGCAGCCATGATGTTTTTATGTTTTTCAGTCTCAGCATGTCTGTACAAGTGAGGTTTGTGATTATGTAAAATGACCTGGCAGTATTTGCATTTAGCCACCTCAATGCCCTTTTTGTAGTCGGTTGTCAGCCAGTGTTTAAATTCCGTAATGGTTAACCATTTGTCGCTAAATGAATATATTTTAGGTTTAGATGGTTCTCTTGTGCTACTAGAACAAGACGCAGCACGTTCGTGGTTGCTAGCAAGGTAAGTTTCAGGATTGTTATCTGACGATTCATTTTCGTTCTTTTTTTTTGAAGATTTTGAAGCTTGATTAGATTTTGCTACTTCAGTTTCAGATGAATCGCAAGATATATGGAAGATTTCGTCATCTTCTTTTCCTTCAAGGTGAACTCTACCTGGTAAGATAAATTTGTCCATTTCCTGGGTACAAAAGCAAACATGCAATTCAACAAAAACCATCTCGGTTAGTAACCATGACACCATAAATAAAAGACTGGACCACACTAAATCATATTTTTATATAGGCACATAAGTTTGGTAATTCTTCTTTAATCTTATTGAAACCTCTCTTTCTGACATGACATAATGTCTGAGACACAGTGTATGTATTGAAAGAGCGAGCACAATAGTTTTAAATTTTGATTGCTGATTGGTCATAAGTCTTTTATTTTTAAACTTACCTATATATTAAAACCATCAAACAGCTAAACAAGAAGTCTTATACAAACCTTCGAAGATTTCTTTTCTTTGTTTTTTAAAGAAGTTGAAGCTAGAGCAGATTTTTCTACTATACCGGAAGGTATATTCTTTTTTATTTTCTTTGAAGCTACTTTAGTTTTAGACAAATCACAAGACGTAACAGCTTCGTCATCTTCTTTATTTTCGAGGTCAGTTCTACGTTTTTTATAAATAAATTTGTCCATTTCCTGTCCACAAAAGCAAACATGCAATGTAACAAAAACCATCCCGGTTAACTATACATAACACTATGACACCGCAAATGAAAGACAAGACCACACTAAATCATATTTTGATATACCTTTTGGTAATTTTTCTTTAACCTGGCAACTGGATTATTCGTTAGCCATAGATCCCGGTTTTCCATTTAAGCATCACCATTTTTTACGCTAACATCAAATGTTACATGTTTTGCGTTTCTTTTAAGAAATGTTAACATTTTTAGCCGCGCTATTTTTCACAAAGGGAACCTCACCTACAAATCAAGATATTGTTTAAATGGAACGCATTACGTTAACATACAATGCTAGCCTTGCTAGCGTCAAAAGCTAATGAAGCGCGATGATGCTAAAAATGTTGGAAATGCTGCAAATCCGAGCTTAAGTGAAACGCGTCTGAAGTCTATGGTCTAGCTGTCATTTACGCGTGTCATAATGCCAATGGTGTCAGTGTCATACATGCGGGTAGGTAGGTATTGCACATATACCTCCCTACCGATGATGTTACGATTAATTATTTGCAAGTGAAATAACTTCAATCGTAATAACCAAAAGAGAACGATTTTTTAAACTTGCATCTCTCGGAGCCATCTACGAGTATAATTTTTTTGGAACGTAGCTCTCATAGTTCCTCTGTTCTGAAGCAAGCAACCCGCCCCCTTTTTTTTAAATACATGCTCTTTCTCAATGAAGTTGAAGTTATTTTAGGGCTTAAATAGATTAGGGAAATACCCGCGGCGCCATTGAAATAAGTAAGTAGGTACTTTTACCGACCGCGGCGCAAAGTCGCCAAACCCAGCTGGCCAAACCATGCCAAACATTAATCTAGGTATCAAATTTTAATAAAGCTATGAAATCAAGTATGTCAAACAATTTACAATGTCTAAACCACAGACGTTTAAACATCTATTGATACAACATTTAATTTCAAACAAAGGTTTGTTTGTAAAAAAACTTGACCCACCAACCCACCACCAACCCATCCATCTGTATTCCGTGCATTCATATGTTTATTTTAATTCAGCACAAAGCGCACGCACTTCAGTTTTAGACATGAATCAAAATAATCAAAAATCAAAACAAAAAGTGTAAACAAACTTTTGATCAAGAAGTAAAATAGATCGATACGTACATACAGCAAGCTAGTCGCTTCGTGTCTTCCTCAGTGTATGTCCACTAAAACCACTGCGTAAACAGTATTAATATAAAATGTTTATAATGAAAGAAACTCTCAAAACGAAAACTTAATTTCAAATTAAACACCGCCAAGCTCAGATGAAGAACTTTATCTGAGCCGCCAACACAGAACACAAATACCCTAAAGGGGCCGCCAAGCATCATACGTAATGAATTCACAGCTGAATAACCGAATGATTGTCGTTGTTAATGTGCTAGTATCTCCTACTTAGTCTGTGGTGTGCGTGGAGGAACGTATGTACACAAGGCAGGCAAGTGATAAGGGATCATTGCGCGTGGAAAAAGGAAAAATTTGCGCATTTTTGTAATTTTTAAAACTACGTTTTGTTATTTGCATTTAAATGATTTTTTGTAATAAGAAAAGTAAATTACTGTAGTTGGCTATATGAAAAGGGACGGAAAAGGGACTGAATGTATGAACGGACATCGAAGGGACGTAAAGATGTCTAAACGGACAAAAATCGTCCCTTTTGGGACGTTCTGGCAACTCTGCTCGCCGACTGTAGGCGGGGTGCTAACTATCAAAATAGCAACCGACATTCAGTGCACTGTGAAAGCCAGTAAGGTCTAAATTGCCGATACGTTTAAATTTAATGTGATCTAGCGAGCGCCAAATTCAGAGGCGTTTTGCAGATTTTATTTAATTTAAGCAAATGTACATGTTTTAATAGGAAAATAAATAGGTAATTCTTTAGTTCAGTAAGTTGCCTTTAATATCAATAAATAAAATATGATAGTTTACGATCAAAATATTGCAAACAGTGAGACGAAAAATTATTTTCTGGCTCATTTTTGTGATTTTTTTACTCTGATTCTATTTTACATACATGAAATATTTTTTGAAAAGTCTTTTCTTTAGACACTTAACTTTAAGCCCTATTTTTTTCTAGTTTGTGCTATGTACCAATACGGCTAGTTGTGCGACGAAAAATTGTGCGTTTCACGGTATCTCCGCTATGGCAGCGCCTTAATATAGAATTATACCTTCTTTGGTAATTAACCTACTAATTAGTTTATCTTGTATCATCCATGAGATCCAAGGCTACGTAGGGGACCTTGATCAATTAAGTCATCAACGTCATTTCAACCAAGAGACGCCCACTGTTAGACATGTCTCCCCCATCTTGGGCTCTTCGCATCCAGCGGCTTCCAACGACCTTCACCCCTTCGCCGACCTTCGCCCGTCCACCTTGCGAGGGGCCTACAAACGCTGCATGTCCCAGAAGGTCGCCACTCAATAACCTTTCCACCCCAACAGCCATCAGTCATGTCCTTTTCACTGCCACTTAAGGTTCGCAATAATTCGCGGCGTCGTTAAGGTATGCGGCATACGGTGCCGGACCCAAAATCGTATGAAAAACGTCTAGAATGGTCTCTTGTTAAGTCGCAGTATGGGTCTGCGGCGAAGGACAAGCTCGGTGAAGTGGGGAGCGGGTAGGTACTCCGCACTACGCGAGACGCGCACAGAGTACTTTTTATATTAAGGCGAGGAATTTCCACGCGCAAGCCCATATGTTCCGCACTTCACACCGTTCATTTGTACATGACGTTAGCGCGGACGCGGCCACTGAACAGGCGCCAACATCGTGTGCCGCACAGTAAAAATATAACAGTACAACAAGGACGTTTTATATCGTATGCAATATACTTTTTGCTAGGTTACAAATAAGTATTGATTTATAAACTGAGGTATGTACCTACAGTAATACAACCAATAAAGATACAGCTTTATGACTTCATTGCTATTTTTTATTGTACCTTTACTTGTATGTAAATATGGACACTTTTTAATTGTTACATTACATAGTATTTTTATTTGACAAACAACCACGTGATTTTTTTAATAACTTAAAAAATAACAAAGTTTAAAAAGCTTTTATTTGCTAGTGACGTCATTGTACTCGTCCACCATTATAATACCGATACAAACATATATTTTATAAGAAAGAGACGTAAAGCAATTATCAATAATTAGAATTTTCAAGATTCATCATAATTAGACCGTTTCTTTACAATTTCAAAGGTTTTAAATGTTTCTATGATGTGTTATTAATAAAATGTAAATTCAAATTTTATGCATATTTCTTTTGTGCAGTATAGAATGCATCACTAGAATACAAGAAATGCTCGATTAGCTAGAACTGGCTAGAAGTAATATTTAAAACAAAAGCTAAGAATATGACTGACGCGGCGGCATCTACTTATAAAGCACTGTTAAATTTTTTTGTTTGACTTCGACGGCTATTCGGTTTGATTAAGAAATAGTAGATTGTTACACCGAGCGCTAAGTGACTTATTAATGCCCGCGGATGTTTGGTGCACGAGCACTTGCTCGAGGGCACTAATAACCCGAGGGCATTAATAGCTCACTTACGAGGTGTGTAATCTGCTTTTCCTTCAACTTATTAAAAAATAATAAAAAACTGAAGTTGACTGTAGAAAATCTTATTTATTTATGACAAAAAAATGCAAATTGTTCTTATTAAGAAACCAAACCTTATCTTGACGGTGGTGACGGAAGTGGAAAATCCACAAAAAAAAACTCACTGTCATGTACACCACAAAACCCTTATTTCTTGCCGTCAACATGAATGTGCACCAAAAAACACCACTTTCACTGCACAATATTCACTCGAATACAATTTTTAATTTATTAAAATAAAAGCTAATCTTCGCCATTAAAGCCAATTGCCTCTCTTTTTTAAATAAAATTGGCTTTGTAGGGTCCTATCTAACTTGTTTTGCGCATGTGTATTTTTTGTGACATGTTATACAACCACTCAAATCTCTTTGGAAAAATGCCTACATTTTGTATGAATTGTATGAATATGAATTGTAATTTCTTTTTAAATTAGAAAAACAAACAACAGGGCAATTATGTTGAACGGGTCATTAATGAAATTTCATACAATACTACTGCCGTTTTCCAGGGTAGTAATGTATTACTTAGTGTTGCCTTTTCCGATGATTAGAGTAAAATTAGTGAGTAGTTTGAAGAAAAATATTTTAATAGATATATGTAGGTATTTTAATACATTACTGAATGAATAAGTACTATAACTTATTTCGATTTGATTTGTTAACCGACTTCACTGACTACACGAAGTTATGAGGTAACACATACCTCATAGCTTCGTCATTTATTAACTGATTTTCAAAATTCTTTTTTGTATTCAGAAAAGTATACCCCCGAAGTGGTTCCATGCCATCAAGTCAGGATCTAGTATTAGAATCCCAAGAAAATCGAGAGAATAGGCACGTCCAACGTCTTTCCTGTTTTTTTTTTCTGAAGCTATTCAGGTATTTGCGTCTGAAAGACATCATCTCAAGGATTCTTCCACTATGGTGAGCTTACGATGGATCCTTAACTTTAAGGAGTTAGGGAGTTAGTCTTTAGATATAAAAGGTACGTATTGACTCTCAGTTAGGTATATTCTTTCAAGTTGACTTAGAGAGCTATTATTAATTTCACGAAAAAAATAAAAATATTTTTTTACAAAAATACCGACACCACTTCAAAACAAAAACTACTTCAAAATAAAAATGTAATGTTGTGTGTTTTATTTTATTGCTACTAAGTTGGCAAACAAGCAAACTGCCCACCTGATGGTAAGTGGTAACAGTCACCTATAATACATGTGGTTCCTGTGCGATTCGCAGTAAAACTGCAAGCCCCACAAGAACCACAGTGTACGTTGCCAACTTGTGACATCAGATGTAAAGTCACGGTACCCAGTAATTTCAGTGCCATATCTTACCCTTCACACTGGAACACAGCAATGCAAGCACTGCTGATTTGCGGCAGAAATAGGTAAGACGGAGGTATTTTTATCCTTGCCTTAGCAAGCATCAAAAACGATAGTATTTTTGTTTTTAATTATATCCCAATTTTTGTGACAGGTATCTCTGGCAGGTATGTCATCCATCATATTATTATTAGATGAATTCGAAACAAGCTCAAACCTGTTTTTGATGTGCTACCATCATCAACGCTGGCCAAGTGCGGGTTGGTCAACCTAAGAATTTCTTTACACGTGTGTGCAGCGGTCGGCGCGCCGGCGCGCTACTTAGTGGTAGGTATTTATAACGCTGCATTGCGTGAGTGACAGGGGCGTGCATGTACTAAACAAGATTATCAAGAAAGCCACAAATCGCTATGAATATCAGGCAACCGTATTTGTCTCTAAGCAAACTGGTTTTAAAATATTTATTAATATTCTACCACCTTAGGCCTGTAAGAAAACTCGGGAAGTACTACACAGCTAGCGTTCTTTACCATGATGACTTTACATTTGACGACACGGTTAGCGCACAGAGTTCGAGTGATCGCCTACTACGCAACTGGTCGCGGGTTCGATTCCCAAATATTTTTAACCGACTTCAAAAAAGGAGGAGGTTATCAATTCGGTTGTATTTTTTATGTTTGTTACCTCATAACTCCGTCATTTTTAAACCGATGTCCAAAATTATTTTTGTATTCGATAGAGTATAGAGCAAGGGTGGTCTCATGGTCACCAAAGTCAGGATCTGATGATGGGATCCCATAGAAAATCGAGGAAAGCACTAAAAACACACTTCTTTCACTAAAAAGATTTCATTCACTGAAAAGTTAAAAATATAAAATATTTTACAAAAAATAAAAAACGACTTCAAAACACTGAAAGCTTAAAAATAATATAAGAATAGGTACAGACAACATCACACTTCTATATTAAAGTCGGTGACAAATTTTAACACTTTCTAGGAGATTATCGTTTGGCGCCGACTTCAATACAGAAGTGTGATGTTGTCTGTACCTATTCTTATATTATTTTTAAGTTTTCAGTGTTTTTGAAGTCGGTTTTTATTTTTTGTAAAATATTTTTTTGTAGTTACTTGACAAATATTATGTATGGAATACAGAAATATGTTCCGGTCTGGGCGTATGTGCATGTGATATGTAATATATTCTATGTTTGTAACTTTGATGACACAGTTAGCGCAGAGGTCGAATGATCGCCTACTGCGCAACGGGTCGCGGGTTCGATTCCCGTACGGGATAAATATTTTGTATGGCCTACAGAATTTTTTTCCGGTCTGGACGTATGTACATGTGATATTCTATGTTCGTAACTGCACCCACAACACAGGAGAAAATCTTAGTGTGGGGCGACGTTTTCAAAAAGAAAAAAACTGCACCTACGACACAGTTGAAAATCCTAGTGTGGGCCGACGTATTTATATAAAAACACTTTCATTACTGAGTGACTGACAGATTACGCACAGCCGTAATTAAAAGGCACAAAAAGCGGAAATTTGACATGTATGTTGGAAATTCGCCATCTAAGGGGGTAAAACTAAAAAATAATAGTTTGTATGGAACCTCTATGACATTTATGCGGGCGAAGCAGCGGGCAAAAGCAAATATTTTATAAAGTTTCACGAAATTCCGCTGATCAGATATTTTCTTTTAATACAATGAAGTGATCTTTACATAAATCGAACGGAAATTTATGTTACTTATTTTTTACTTTTTTATAATCAACTCACGCTTGACCATAAATGTTACGAAATTTAAAAGATTCCTAAAATACTATTTTACTGTTCATAATCATATATTTAATACATAGGCTCGAATAAAACTATTATTTAGCTACATGTATAATGTGCTGTTAATTCTACCTTCTAAAGCTTTGATGCAAGGCGTTGTGAATAAAGGGGGTAACATTAAGTATTTAAAGGAATTCAGCAATAAAGTTTTATAGGAAACATTATTTTGAACCTATAAATCGTTGCATATTTACTTGAAGAAATTATCATACTGGTTTATTAACACTGCACTGTGCTATATGGCCGCGGCAATAAAATATAAACATTTGGGAAATAAATATTTACCACTTTTCTTTCAGCATTTTTTGTATGCATTTGATTTAACATTTCCTCTTTGACTTCTTTTATTAGCGATTTTTACACATAAAATAACTTATAGAAAAAAAGAACGAAAAATATATTTTTTCACACATAAAATAATTTAGGAAGAAGGATTAAAATAGTTTTCTCCTTTATAATACCTAATCCATTATTTACACTATTCACCATATTACTACACTAATCTATAATAATAATGAAAGTTAACAAAATAAACGCAAACTGCAAAATTAAAATTCGATCGTAAAGAAACACGTAATATATTTTTTTGCGCCCGCGACACGAAGCGACATGACCATACCCTGAGACGACTTGGCGAGTACTGTCTTATATGGAGCGCGATTGCAACCAAGCGAAATTATAGAATTTTCGTCATTTTCCTAAATATTTTATATGACATCAAAAAATCTGTCTTCACAGTTCACTAGATAATAACGAACTACATGTTTTGGTATAACTTTTATACTGTTTTATGTATATTTCGATTTCAAATCGTGGTTTTAGTTTTTGATTTAGACCTATGTTTGGATTTTTTTTCTATCGAGTGAAATGGAGTAAATCGTGTTTCTGCTTTCACAGTTCACTAGATTATATCTTCAAGTTTAAGGTGTGTGAATTTCAGAATTGTGGGTTCTAATATTATCCAGATCTAGACGTTCTAAGATCGGCAAATTTGGGAAATCCTCGCCTTAACCTTTATAAAAATTGCGGTGTGCGTTACGCATTGACAATCGATTTGTTTGAAGATAATTTAATAGAACTAGTCCGCAAATATGTTTTTTTATATAAAAACTAGCTGTGCCGGCGAACTAGGCTTCGCCATAATAAAAAATAGTTTACGACCTATTTTGTTTGGTAACAAACGCTGTGACACGAGATTTTTATATATTAGATAAAGACAAAAACATAAAAGTTTAATAGTCAAAGAAAATTGCTGGAGGGAGATACTTCGGTAGCTGCGGCAAAATCAAATGACCACTCCTCCGCAGAGACGGTAAACGCTGCGTCGGCGTCGTGGCGCTGCGTTTGAGCCGCATGCCGCAGCGTTGTGCGTTACGATCAAGAAACCTTTTTAAACCTTTAACAAGCTACTCCGGGAGGAGACTGTACCAAGCTCGCCTTCTTGGGCACCTTCATCTTACCTATTTCTGCCGCAAAGCAGCAGTGCTTGCATTGCTGTGTTCGAAGGGTAAGATATGGCAGTGAAATTACTGGGTACCGCAACTTTACATCTGATCTCACAAGTTGGCGACGTACACTGTGGTTCTTGTGGGGGTTGCAGTTTCGCTGCTAATCTCACAGGAACTACATGTACTATAGATGACTGTTACCACTTACCATCAGGTGGGCAGTATGCTTGTTGGCCAACTTATTAGTATCTAATTTTACTATAGGACATAATAATGGAGAAATAAAAACACCCATAAAATATTTAGCAAGAGTTTAATAAAAAAATGCAAAAAAAATATCTCCAAATATTGAGCCTTACACTATGTATGTCCTACATCCAAAAATACATAAATTACACGCACTCACACAATCGGGAAGGTAATGTTACTTAGTCAGAGACGATAAAGGAATAATTTTTAATATTAATTTACAAAGAAGTCCGACCAAAGTTTGTGATTGTCGCTACTTGAATTAATCAATGATTAATGCACACCCTGTGATTCGTTAACAACCTTCATGCTATCACTTTGGGACTGTCACAGAGATGCAGCAAAAATTAACTTAACAGAAATAACTCACTTTCGAAAACTGACTACGTTTTCATCGATGAATCTTATATTGACAATGAGAAAATTCGTTGGCTTGATTATAAAAATTACAGTTTTTGTTAATTGTTTCATTCGCATCTCTGTGGTGTATTTTTGTAAATATCCATCAAAACATAATTTGTCTTGTCATAACAAAATATCGAAAAAAGTCTCAAAAGAGAGTTGCAAGACTCCTTTGGTCAGACTTATGCATATCTTATACATTGACTATGCCAATAGTGTAAAATATTAATTACAAAAAACTTATTGGCACTATTTACTAAAATTGATACATGAAATTTTAATATATAGTAGTGCTGAAGAAGAGTACATGGAAGAAGTTCTATTTATTTGTAACTTATTGTCATTTCACAACTTTTGTGTGGAAACGCCTCAGTGGGAGAAAAAAGAAAGAATTTGTGCTTAACACACATGCTTTTGTGAGATCACGTTATTTTCGTATTTGTAACGCCGAAAACATAACAATTTTTAATCCCTTTAGGTAAACAAATTATTTGGTCTTGCAAAGTACTAATCATTAACAAATTACTCATTAAAACACACAAAATAAGCACGAAAAGTTAACACCAAAAGCTACCAAATGAAATGCTTATATGTTGATGATACTTAATATGTTGAAAATGTTGCAAGTTCGTGCTTACCTGGAATGCGCGTACCGCACGTTTGACGACTGTCACGAACAAAAATTTCAAAGTTTTTTTATAGGCCTTAGGCAAACACAATTAACAGTATTATGCCCAACTCTACTTTTGTGAAATAGCCAAGTTTCAAAAAATCATTTGTTTAGGTAAAACACAAAAAATTGGGAAAATAAAAAATACGTGTCTATTAATTTTTAAATTCTTCAGTGAAAGCTAAAAAATGTAGGGGTCAAAAATTTGAAATGTAGTCAATTGTAAGAAAAAGTATTTTTTTTTACAACAACAACAACAAATCAATAGCGTTGCATGTAATGGATAATACTTCCACAGGATTAAAACGTCCAAGAAGTGATCGATTGTTAAATAAATATATCTATATTTAAATGTAACAAACTGAAAATACAATTTAACAGTAATTTATCTTTTTAATTGTTCATGGAACATAAAATAATACACTGTTACATTTTATTGTAATTTTTTTTATTTTTATCCAATCTCCTATATTTCCACACTTAGGCGCAAGCCAGACAGAGGCGGCGCGGCGCGCATCAGTCGCACCCGGTGGCGCACTCGCAGCGCGCTGCAGGCGCGCCCGTGGGCGCGAACAGCGCTTGTATGCTACGGTGCGCCAGCGAGTGAGTACGTTGGTGCCATTAAAGAGTTTGATTTTGATCGAACAACATGTCTTCCTCTGACGACGAAGACATGTTAGCCCTGGTGCAACTCGCCAATTTGCAAAGGAGAAGGAGAAGGAGAAGAAACTTCCGGTCCCGCGCAAAACTCACTATAGACTGAGGTACGCGGCTGCGCGCCAGCAGTGCGACGGCCGGCGCGCCCGTCGTTGCAACCGTAGCGCGCCATCTGGAAGCTTGTCGAATGATCTTTCATACTAATTGTATGAAAACGGACGGGCACAAAACAGATAGAAGCGGTGCGCCGATGGCGCGCCACAGGTGCGCCTCGCCCGCGCCTTTTCTATCTGGCCCACGCCTAATATGTAGGCCATGTTTTATTACGAAGAAAAAACCGCCCAATAACGTGATCTCATCTACAAACAATAAAGTGCGCTGCATTCCATCTTATTCCTATGCAGTTAAAGTCGCAATTGCTATACCAGTAGTAATTCGTGACTAAGATAAACCTTAAAGGGTCACGCTCCCACGAACAACTACCACCGAAACATACGAGTATGCCTTACAATATTTCAATCATAAAAATAAAAACTGGTAAACTGTGCCTTAAAATTTATCTCAATACAAGTGACAATAGCTTTCAGCTGATATATATTGAATAATATATTGATATGACTATTGTGTGCATTGCATTAAGATGCCCCTTCCCTTGCAGCAAAGCAAAGCGAGAATTCATATAACTAAATCAATGAAATAATCATATTCCTTAAAGAAACATAAGTAATTTTACTTAATAATTTACACGGAAAAAATGTTATCGCAGCGTAGATAAAACAATACAATATTCTTAACTACAAAAAAAATGTTCGTCACATTTAATACGAGTATACAATAATATAGAATAGAAATATCAAGACTTGTTAAAGGAAAACTTTTTGACTAGCGAATTAAATTACATCTATTAGTAATATTATAAGTAAGTAATACAAAAAAAGATAATCACCGTTGACTTCTATCTCACGCCGTTGTCAGTGAGACTCGTTAACAATAATACTGTAGTGGGTGTAAAAAGACTCAAGGTGCCCGATTATTTTTAAATTATGACAGGGAATCCCTCAATCCTCATCTCACCTGATGGTAACTGATGATAAGCGAAGATGAAAGCGAACTTCACCTGTCCACGTCAACAGCCGAGGAACATTATTATTATGATTATGACGACAAGGTTAGGTAAGACACCGCGATAGCTAACCGAGCAGAGAAACTTCTGCCCCCATGGGGAATCGAATCCCGAACCTCAGGGGCAATATCGGGTGGACTCAACCACTAGATCACGAACGCGTTTAAATACAGATAAATACTTGCAATAATTAAGCCGCAAGTTATTGCACATTGCAAGTTCAAAAGAAAACTCTGACGGTAGACAGGTTGGAAGTCTATTTTTTTATACAGCAAAGTTGGCAAACACGCAGGGGTCTCATTCTGCTAATAGTGTTTACGCATTTAGCGCGCGTCAATAACGCTTCAATAGCATTGCTTATTGAGACAGTTACTGTTGGTTAACCGATAACTAACTAAAACATTTGTCGCTATTGACTTATCGTGAAATGGAAGTACGAATAAATTAAAATTTTAATGTCAACATGTTCTTTGAACACTGAATACTTCTTGATTATTGCTTTCTCAGTATTTTCATGCTTTTTTTGTTCGTGTTTAACAACAGTCTTTTTACACCCCTTAATATATATAATGTATATAGATGTCCATAGATTTGATTTGCCAATTGAGATTCCGTTTGTTAGTTATATATAAAACAAACTACATACCTTCTTTTTTATTCGATAATAATAACCAGCCAAAATGCAAATTAATCAATTTCAACTTCAATAAATAAATTCGAACGTTTCATAATTTATTCACAAACCCCAAAATTGCGTGATAAACCTTTAAATGACTGATGACGATAAAAGGATGTTCGTCGTGTTGATTTCTAAAAAAAAATATAGGACACGTATTTTTTTTTTTACTTAATCAAAAACTTGCGACCAGACATTAATTTGAAACGTCGCGTGACCTTCGTCGCGGACGGGAATCGAACCAGCGAGCGTCTTTAACATACCGTGTTGATTATTTATTAATTTATTCATTTATCAATTTATTTTGAATAAATGTTAAAGAAAATGCAAAGTTATATGTAAAAAATGTCGCATGATGTCCGTATTCATATTTTTGTATCACGTTGTGACGCAAAGTTCCCCCCTTCTCAACTTTGTATCAGCTTATATAGTTTTTTTTTTTATTATTTCGGTAAGCAAAATAACGCGTCTGATATTTCCATTACCTAACTGACAAACGAATAGAGTTTCTTTTTTCACGACATCATCCGTTTTCGCAATTTCATTGTTTTATCGGCAGCGATGTAAACAAACAATATTATATATGTAGTCGTCTCAAACTCTTATCCACATTCAATTTTACATCCTCTATTTAGAGAGCAGTATACACATGTTTAGTAATCTGATAGTGCTAGTCAGTGATAGAAACAACAAGAAATGAGTTAGGGCGGGTGCACATTGGGCGTTTGAAGCGCGCGCACACGCGTTTTAAAAACCGTCAGAACCTGTAGTCAAAATATCATTCGCGTTCGTTTCGTTTACGCCAAACGTTCCGTATTGATCGGCAATGTATGAGGGTGATACGTGATGTGAAATCATTCCCATACATTTTGCTTATTTCCGACTTCGCTATCGTTTTTGAATTGTTTCTGTGTCTAGGCCCCCAGGTCCGATACATCGGTCTTGAAGCGCGTGTCGGAAGCGCATCGTCGGAGCTTTAGTTAGAACGCGCGTTGCACGGGCGTCAACCGCGCGTTGCGCCTCTTGATACTTGAGTCGCCATATTCTGTTTTGTAGAGTGGACGCACGTTGATTGATAACTGGGATCAATCGTTTTTAAAGGAATTCTTATCGAGGAAATCCAAATGTGGCATGCTTTTTCAGACATGCAAAGTCTCGAATATAAAAGAAAATATTATAAATAACACGTAATTCCTCTCAATTAAATACAGAAGACGTTAGAAATTTTTCGTAAATTTCAAGACGGATGGAGAAAAAATTTTGAGTGTAAAGAAAAAGTAATTTCCGAACTCAGACCAGAGTGTAGTCACCCTGCTCCCAACGCGCGCTTAACGCAACTCCAAGCGCCCAATGTGTACTAGCTCTTATTTAGGTAGGCGCACAGGCGAATTTACATTAAGGTCGGTGAAACTAACTTGCACTGTTCACCGATTGACTGATTCTATGTTAGAAATCGCTTCCCGGTGTGAATTAGCCTCACAAAACCGTAATCATTCTCAGAATGTTTAATAAATAAACCGCGAGATTTTCTCAGGTTGTGCTGAGTTCAGCCGAATCCGCGCCAAGTTATACCTACGTTGACATCTAATCGACTACGTTGACAAGAAATCCAACTCTTTGGCGATTTGAGCAAAACGTGATGTTTCTTATGGCATCCACTAGCGATACTAACGCGCACTGTTCAATCGAACAGTAACATATACATGAATACATTATAAATTATGTTTATAAAAATGATTACACCATTTAAAATACGTAAATCTGATCAACCCATATTACATTGCACTAAAGCCCTCGACTGCACTCGTCGTAGCTAAAAATTCCTATTATACTTTTTGCTTGACCAATCTTAAAGATGTTTCAAATAATTTTTCTTAAAATAACCGAATTATACAGCTAATGCTACAAAAACATGTTCCAATGAATTCCACTTCGAATAGCACAATACATACATACATACACTTCACGACATTACCTAAATACTAATTAAATAACCTACGTCTTATAATACAAGCTTTACATACAACGTACAAATTCAATATAGATATAAATAAATGCATGTCACATGGCGAATTAGAGGAATGTTCGGTGAGCTGAGGTTATCTTAAAGTGCGTCCACAGCTGCGCGCGTGCATTTTATGTGTGTGCGTCGCTCCTGCGCCGTTCGCCACGGGCTAGCGCCCCGCGAAATACTACAGGTTACCCCCGCCCGCGCCTCAAGCCCTGTTTCTGACTATCGGAGGCAAAATACGTATTTTCATGGAGTGGACAGATGAAATTTTTCCATTGTGTGGAATAGATTGGTGCGCGTGAGCAACGCGCGCGCAGTTCACGAGCTCTGTACAAGCATTGCATGAGTTGCGCTAAAGAGGCGCACTAAACAGTTACAGTAACTGCACGCGTGCAGCGCGCGCGCAGCTCGCGAACGACTCGCGAGCTGCGCATTCGCCAGATGTGGACGCACCCTTATATGTGTACAAATTTATTAACAGATCTGTTATGTAATCAGTGTTATTGTTTTGAGAAGCGAAAGTGTTAAAGGCGCTATACCACTAAACCACCAATTACGGAGAAGGGAATAATGACAAAAACTTTAAAGGACACAAAATTTAAAAAACGATTTTTATAACTTTCATTCTGACATGAATAATAAATAAAGAAAATATTAGATCTTATGTCCCTATTTACCATTTCGTAGCCGCATGAATAAATATGGATTTAAGTTTTTATTTAATTTTTCTATAGAATAAAAATATGAAAAAGAGGACACGCCAAAAGTTGCCCTTCATTCCACTCTCCTTCCAATATTGGTGATACAAATAAAACCAATACAAATAAAAGGTAATTTTTACGATATTCATACTAATTTATTTGTTCATGATAATTTTATATACCATTTAAGAGATCACACGCATCTTTCTATAGAAATAATTATGACTAAATCTTTAAATTATCACTTTTCATGAGATAAAAATAATGTTGTTGACTGAGCAATATTATGAGCAGTACAATTTTTAATTTCATTACCAAAAAATCAATGATTCAATATAACCACAAAATAACAAACAGATTAAATGTCACTTGAAGTATGACATATGCATACTGTAAATTTATTTCATGGAATACTACATTTGTAAATTACAGTATTAAAATATTTTGACATTTCGAACATTTCAAGGCTTTCATCTTTAAGTATTCTTCCAACTTTATCTTCCCTTTTCTATCTCATATAGGAAAGGAAACTATTAGCATACATCGACAATTATGTAGGTTGTTTTATAAGAGAATTTTAAACATTTTCGCGCCAACAGAATAAATTATTCAATTCAGATATTTTGTATCTGTAGTCAAATTATTTATCCAACCTGAACCTTTTCTTAAAGTTGAAAATCAAAACGATCAACGCAAGTCAATCTAATTACTCATAGTAACATAACTTCATTTGATACTTGAATAATTTCATTTAGTTCTATGACACGCTTACGTATGAATTATCGCGTACAGTTTACGTCAGTGTTTCTCAAAAATGTACGTTAAATGTACATTTTATAATATATTTCATAGATAGAGGATAATAAAATCTGTTTCCTATAAAAAGGAAAACTCCTATAAAAAAATTGAGTAAAATCCTTTAAAATATCAGTTTTCGTATGCTTTATTGATTGAGTGCCGATACAATAAACTTAATACTATATAATGTAACTGTGATAATTACATACTGTGCAACAAACCTTATATTGCAGTAACAGTAAATGAATCTATTTAGATTAATTTACCTCTCTATAATGGGAAAGAGCGGTTATTGTTGCTATCGGATGGTTCAAATTCTATAAGTATAATTATTTTTATACATTCTAACTATATACATACATGGGATATCAAAACATTATAAATATGTAAAAGTCTTGCATATCGGATATATGCATGAAAATGCAATGTTTTTGATTTTTTAAATGTGTGTGAGTCTGTGTGTATGTCAGCACCGTAAATATCAATCTGTAAAATACATGTAACTATTTTCGAATAAAAACATTATTACTCGCACATGAAAGTTAGATTATTAGTATGTTAAATAATGTATTCAGTTATAGTAAACATAAAGCCCCTTTTACACAATAAGATCGACGAATATCAATTATGACGCCACACTACGTATTGGTCATTATTACTAAAAATATTGACCAATATTTATAATAGAAACGGAATAATATGATTTTAATAAATAATTAATAATATAGAAACATAATATTAATCGTAGTAATTGCCAAACCTTTTTTAAATTTCGTTTTTTTACAGTGAAATAACCACTTGTAGTCGTGAAATACAGTATCGTCGTGTTGTTCAGTGAAATAACTACTTGATAACTATACTACAAGTCCCGGCAAACATCTTGAACATTTTCACAGATAAAAAATGCATGCGCAGTTGCAATATTTAGTACAAAAGCTTGTACTGCGCATGTATTTTTTATCTGTGAAAATGTTCAAGATGATTGCCGGGACCTGTACATTGAGTGAATAAAAGTTCATACGAATACTATGATGAAGCATCTTGTGCAATATGTGCAGATGATTATATTTTAATGAGTAGAATACATTTTTTAAGTTACATAATTACTATTATATGACGTCGTGTAGTCTTGTCGGTCGTGTTAATGAAGCTTGAACATTCCTTGACTTAGTGAGCCTCATACAAACAGCTCTCATACAAATAGTGGTATTATTAGAGTATTCTCACTTAAATACAATTTGGAGAATAATTTGCATTTATCGTTACATTGATAAATAAATATATAGCCAATGTCTTCTCTTTATGACCCTGTGTAAAAATTTAAAACGTTTTTGTTCAATGTAATATAATTCATAAGTCATGGAAACCATAATTTAATTTTATATTATATTTACTTTATAGTTTATTTCACTTTGAGCCAACATATTGAAGCGATTTAAAAAATCGTGTTTACCAGTTTACTGAGAATGTCAGTCCTTTGATAACATGCATTCTCAATATGCTGTAAGAAATATTACGCCACGGTATTACTTTGCAAACAACATAATTATATTGTTAAAATAACAAAACAACTGTGTGTGAGTGAACATCACAAAATACGCCCGCCGAGCAAGTGCATAGACACGTAAATTTTATAGCTTTAGACAGGTGACCTTCAGCCAAAAAAAAATTCCTGGTCTTATCCTACCGTTAATTTTAACGTCTGTAAATGCAAAAATAGTATCAACGCCAATATAAATTGTCTATAGCATTATTTTGACGGGTTTTCAAATACTATCACTTCATATTGAACTGAAAACATTTCGACAAGAGACCAAAGAGTTGAGACATTGGCTGCGTGTAAACTAGTGTGTAAATTGCACTTGAAGACTCACTGGTCCCACTCCGCCTCGTCGACGCCCTCCATACTGTCTTGCTCCAATTTCAAATCCACTTGCATTTTGGCACTAATGGATTTCATTATCTGTAGCAAAAAGAATAACTGATTCTTACTCAAAGTATGACAAAATTAATTATCCTGCTCAAGGAACATCTTCCATATCCACCCCTGACGCGGATATATATTGTTTGTTTGTTCAAATAAAGAATAAAAAAATATTTAAAATGTGTGCTACTTTTCGTGTCATAAATGTTTAAATTTACAAAAAAAAGACCCGACTTCAAAACACTGAAAACTTTAAAATAATATAAGAATAGGTACAGACAACATCAGACTTCTGTATTGAAGTCGGCGCCAAACGATGATCTCCTAGAAAGTGTTTTGTCACCGACTTCAATATAGAAGTGTGATGTTGTCTGTACCTATTCTTATATTATTTTTAAGTTTTCAGTGTTTTTGAAGTCGGTTCTATTTTTAACTTTTTAGTGAATGAAATCTTTTTACTGAATGAAATCTTTTTAGTGAAAGAAATTAGTGTTATCCTCGATTCTCTATGGGATCCCATCACCAGATCCTGACTTTGGTGACCATGGGACCACCCTTGCAGTATACTCTATCAAATACAAAAAGAATTTTGGAATAGTAGACACAGTGTTTTGGTTTTTTTTTCGTTCAATAATCATTCAGACATGTCAGAAAGAGGCTGAATTATTCAGATGTTATTCATATTCAAATGATATTGAAACAACAGAAACATCCCATTGCTAAGCAAATTTTTCACGTACAAAAATGTACTAAGCGATCATAGACACAATTTGTCTACAGAACATTTAGAACATTACCTACTTGGTTGTATAAATTTTAAAGGTAAATTTTAATGTAAAATATATTTAGTAATGGATATTTTGGTAAATTCGACTGTTGTCATTGAGTAATAATACCTTTTTAAAATAAGAAAAAAAATACCACTTTTTTATTAATTTAAATATTTTTCTTGCATATTTCCATGCATATTTTGGGCTTTTTATGTTGCAAACAATCTTTATTTATGAGTAGGGCCAAGTCCAACTACTCACATTTTCCTGTTTCTCCTTAGCGTCGAACGGTACGTGCGACCTGATGAGATCTGGCTTAGGCTTTTGCTGCGGCTTCTCGCGCGCTTCGCGGGTCACGGGCGATGGTGTCGAATGCGCAGATACTGTGCACGAAAATATGCTCAGAATCTTAATAAAAGCTATACACGGTTATTTTTTTATCACCCTGGAAAATTTTAGGGACGCTTCAGCAGGACACATCCATTATTATAAAAAAAAATGAAATAAAAATTAAAGAAAAAATTAAAAAATCTCAAAAAGTACTGCTCTCAACTAGTGCAGCATTTTTGGATTTTTTAGAAAATTAATATAAAATTAAGTGAGTGATTTTTTTTATTCATATTTAAAACATTCTGATACCATGTCGTGAAGCCCACCTGAAATTTTCCAGGGTGATAAAAAAATAACCGTGTATATCGTGCGGAAAGTGTTTGTTCCCGCTAATCTCCGGAACGGCTGGACCGATTTTGACGGGACTTTCACTAATAGATAGCTAATTATATAAGGTATAACATAGGCTATCTATCAAGGCTTTTTATCAAGATCTTTAAAAAAAATTGCCTACAAAATCAAAATGCTGCCAAAAGTTACTATTCCATGCGGACGAAGTTGCGGGCACAGCTAGTCGTGCAATAAGAATATCACCTGACTTTTAAAAATTTTATATAGTCATACCACAGATAGCATATCACTAATAAATCCATCTAAAGAGTTTCTATGCTCAGCGACATTTTTACTTTTTGATTTCATCACTAATCATTGAAATTATAATTTACTTAAAATCGCCCGTTTTATTCCTAACTCCAATTTATTTGATAATTATCAGGGTATAATAGAGAACATGCAATATTTTTATTTTTGCGTTTATTGTAAAGAATCCCACGTAGAATAGATCACAGGTATGTTAAAAATTATTAAAATAACAAAATTTATTGCAATAAAATGCAGTCTGAAACAAACAATTTCAAATTTCGCGCTAAAATGGCCCTTCTTTTCTGATGACGTCACTCCTGTCTGTCACTCATTCGTCGCTAACATTCAAATCAAATATCACAAAAAGTTTCCATTAGTTTCGAACTAGTTATTTTAAATGGACTCTCTATCAACATCTTATAGTCAGATCAATGTTATTATTGCTCTGAAAAAAAGGCGTGTGGATTCATGTTTTGTACCAATTTCACCATCAACTTCAAAGAAGTGCCCAAATAAATTGTTTTAAACTGGACCTTCTGATCCAAAGTTAGAAAAATGGCTGTAACACGATAACCATCTTTTCGTACTTTATGCTCTCAAATACTCTAAATGCAACACGAAAGCTTAATTGTGATTTAATACTTAAAATACCGTAGTAATTTAGTTCCTTTCATTTCCACATTCGAAAACTTAGCACACTCAACAAAAAAGTTACTAACATGTCGACACTAACTCTTGGTAGGTTTCTGGAATCTATTTTTATAAAACCAACTACCATTTTTTTACAGAGAAATGTAAATAATTTTTGTAAAGATAATGTTTACCTTTACATCTTTACATTGCTCACTGGTACACAGAAAAACTCGAAGGAGTTTATGTTGTACCTTTATAAACAAAATTGTATTGTACTTTAGTAAAGAATAAATAAAAAAAATAAAAAAATCTGACGGGACATTAAACACGAGTGACGTCACTAGTTGTCGATTGGTAGATTAAGATGCGTTCCGTTTCGCGTATTTTAATTTCACAATTATTTATGTAAAATAGTATTAATGAAAACGTTGCCATCGTTCTTGTTTTACGTTTTTAAAACATTTTAATCACAAATAGTTCATAAATACTAAATTTGCATCTTCCCTATTATATATGTCAATTATCAATTACATTGATAATTACCGCTTAGAAACCAGATACTAATACCAACATACTAAAACCTATGCCTTGACAAACTAGAGATTAAGAAATACGTCCGATACGTCACTCACGCCAATCAAAGCCCCGAAAAGAGATAATCTTTATAACCAGCCAGATCAACTACGGAGATATTCTGTACCTTAGTCCTCTACCTTACCTGTTTCTGCCGTAAAGCAGCAGGGCTTGCATCACCGTGTTCCGATTTAAAGGGTAAGGGTAAGATAGGCATTGAAATTACTGGTTACCGTGAAATTTATGTCGTATGGACTACTACTGTGGGGATCGGCTGCTAGTATAGAAAGTATTTTAGTACTTCAAAAAAGAGCAGTTCGCGCTATTTATAATTTACGAACAAGGGATTCTCTAAGAGATTTATTTAGAGAAATTAATATATTGACCTTAGCAGGACAATACATTTATGAAAATTTGATTTATGTCTATAAGAATTATAATACATTTGAAACCAATTTCCACGTTCACCAGTTAAACACAAGAAATAAAAATAAACTTGCCGTTCCAACGTACAGACTCCAAAAAACTAGAGGCTCATTTATGGGGAAATGTATAACGTTTTACAACAAAGTTCCACATAGTGTAACTGACTTGCCTTTTCATAAGTTTAAAGCGCATGTAAAAAAGACTCTAATGAGTAAAGGATATTATAAAGTCAACGATTATTTAAATGATGCCAATGCCTGGTGTTAATATGAAGTTATTATTCGTTACTAGCTGTGCCCGCGAACTACGTTTCGCCATCAAAATACTTAACACAGTGTTTAGTTTTTTCCTCCATGTTATTCCATAATGATTCAACTTTATTCTGCCTTTCTTGAGCATCGACCATTTCGAAATTAGGACAATTTTCGTAGGTTCGTAATGCTCTTTTTCTAACAGTCAACAAAATTAAATACATTACATATTACTATAAACACTAAGTATTATTATTGTTTTAAAGACATTATTGATATTAATAGATTCTTCTTCAGTAGAAAGAACTACACAGTTGCAAGAATAATCTTTATCGTATTCATGTTTCGAATTAAAATAAACAATTGTTAATAAATTAGAACTGTATACGACTAAAGTTTAGATTTCATAATGGGTGTTGGTAACACCAACAAAATATATTTTTTGGATATGACAACTTGGCCAATTTTGACTGGTCGTACAGTAAGCTCCTTGTCAAGCTATACTGTTTGACCTTTGAACCGTTCTTATGTCGCTCGTAATACTGGCGGTGTTCGTAGAGTTAATGTATAGCATGAATGGGGGGGTTACTGTACAAATACGTTTTCCGTATTCGATGTCCGATCTCGGAATACAGACACGGAGTTTCGTGAACGTAGCGCAGACGTTCGTTTCTTCTCATTCGGGATTTCTACCATTCTACCTAAACGTACGTACAGAACGTGGTCCGTTCGTAAAATAAAAACGAACGTGTGCGGCAGTCAATGAGTATTTTGTATAGATTTGATGCATTCGGATGCCCGCATTCAGAAAACGAATGCGAAAAAACGTATTTATGCGGTTAGCCTTAAAATGTATTGAGACTTCCGTTTTTGTAACGTGTACTGTGCGATATAGTGTTCCTGGCATAGTTCGGTTAGCAAACTCGCCGTGACTAACATCCAACACACAAACTTGGAGTTATCGTTAGTTAGTTCACGATCGTTGCATTATCACGGTCTCGAAGGACACTAAACACAGGTAACATCTAACATCGAACATCCAATAGGCCCCGAAGCGGTTCTCAAACTTTTTTGGTGACGTAACCCTTTTGGAAAGCGAAATACTTGACGGAACCCTAAAATAAAACAATAGTTTTTAAAAGTGTATTCTTTATTAATAAGCATAATGAAAGTACGACCAGAGAGGGTGTTTTGATTTTTCTAAATTATTGCGGAACCCCTTATAGGGGTAGTGTGGAGCCCTAGGGTTCCGCGGAACACACTTAGAGCATGGCTGCTCTAGGTACCCTTCAGTGCCTACTTTCATTTAATACCCCTATTGCTGGGTTTGAAAAGCAACTGTTATCCGTCTTTTTTGATCGGCGGCCATGTTGAATTTACGTCAAAATTGCTACGTTCATAGTGCTCTACTGATCAAGGCCTTTCATATGATATCCATATTGCTGGGCTTAGAAGCGAACTTTTATCAGTTTTTTTTTGAGCAGCGGCCGTATTGAATCTTGTGCTATTTTCCTAGGTTCATAGTGCTCTACTCTTCAAGGCCTTTCATTTGATTCCTATATTGCTAGGTTTGGAAACGAACTTTTATCCACCTTTATTGAGCGGCGGCCATGTTGAATTTATTTGTGTTGCTAGGTTCATAGTGCTCTACTCATCTAGGCCTTTCATTTGGTACCCACATTGCTCGGTTTGAAAACGAACATTTATCCTTTTTTTGAGCGGCGGCCATGTTGAATTTAGGTAGATTTTCGTAGGTACCTAATGCTCTACTCTTCAAGGCCTTTCATTTGATACCCATATTGTTAGATTTGGAAACTAACTTTTATCCACCTTTTTTGAGTGGCGGCCATGTTGAATTTATGTAAATGTTGCTAGGTTCATAGTGCTCTACTCATCAAGGCCTTTCATTTGAGACCCATATTGCTGGGTTTGGAAACGAACTATTGTCCATTTTTTGAGCGGCGGCCATGTTGAATTTATAGCAATTTTCCTAAGTTCATAATGCTTTACTCTTTTTGGCTTTTCATTTGATACCCATATTGCTAGGTTTGGAAACGAACTTTTATCCTTTTTTTTGAGCGGCGGCCATGTTGAATTTAGTTCGATTTTGCTAGGTTGCTAATGCTCTACTCTTCAATGCCTTTCATTTGATACCCATATTGCTAGGTTTGGAAACGAACTTTTATCTATCTTTTTTGAGCGGCGGCCATGTTGAATTTATGTCAATGTTGCTAGGTTCATAGTGCTCTACTTATCAAAGCCTTTTATTTGATACCCATATTGCTGGATTTGAAAATGAACTTTTATCCATTTTTTGAGCGGCGGCCATGTTTAATTTAGGACAATTTTCCTTAGTTCATAATGCTCTACTCTTTTAGGCCTTTCAGTTGATACCCATATTGCTAGGTTTGGAAACGAACTATTATTCTTTTTTTAGAGCGGCGGCCATGTTGAATTTATGTCAATGTTGCTAGGTTAATAGTGCTCTACTCATCAGGACCTTTCATTTGATACCCATATTGCTGGGTTTGAAAACAAACTTTTATCTTTTTTTTTTGAGCGGCGGCCATGTTAAATTTATGTCAATGTTGCTAGGTTCATAGTGCTCTACTCTTCAAGGCCTTTCATTTGATACCCATATTGCTAGGTTTGGAAACTAACTTTTATCCACCTTTTTTGAGCGGCGGCCATGTTGAATTTATGTCAATGTTGCTAGTTTCATGGTGCACTACTCATCAATGCCTTTCATTTGATACCCATATTGCTAGGTTTGGAAACTAACTTTTATCCACCTTTTTTGAGCGGCGGCCATGTTGAATTTATGTCAATGTTGCTAGGTTCATAGTGCTCTACTCATCAATGCCTTTCATTTGATACCCATATTGCTGGGTTTGGAAACGAACTGTTATCCGTTTTATTTGAGCGGCGGCCATGTTGAATTTAGGGCGATTTTCCTATGTTCATAGTGCTCTACTCATCAAGGCCTTTCATTTGATATGCATATCGCTGGGTTTGGAAACGAACTTTATCGGCAGTCATGTCAAATTAAGTCAACGTGGCTAGGTTCAATGTGTTCTACTCTTTAGGTTCTTCGTTCGATATCCATGTTCCTTGGGTGGATCCAAAAAAATGTGATCCGTCATTTTAGATATTAGGATCAAGAGTCCCGTCCCGTCCCTCTACGCGTAACCCAGAACATTGCAGTCAGATATTTTTTTTAATTATCAATATTAATCTATTACTTTTAATAATTTTAAATGGATGAAAGAGTTTGATTCCTTAGCCCTAATGTAAAAACATATAACACCTTTCAAAATACCTTGAAAAGAGTATCTTCATTTTTCAACATTTCAAATATTTCAAAAATTGTACCCATTTTGTGAAAATTAGTCAAGAATTAAACAAATCTACAAATTTTATGGTCACTCGATAAGTATTATCATAAAAAATGCTTTATACATTGGTTGTATGGCTTGATCTTTTTGCCTTACCACCACGGTACGACATAAGAAAAAGACAATTTGGTTGGCGAAATCCAGTTGGGCACAGCCATTAACAGAAAATATTAAATTTTATTTGTACTATGTGAAACACTTCATTCCTGCCTTAATTTTCGAAATCCAATTACTTAAGATCAGGCTGTATGGCGTAGTTCCATTGCCTTTCCTTCGTGGAAGAAAATACCTTCTCTCTGTACTATGTGACAGACTTGTCAAAATAATTTCACGTGCGCCATGTTGTTTTTCTACCTAAAGCCAATTCGAAAATTTTATATGGTATTTTTTCACTAAAAATAAAAAGTGAATTTAAACAAACGAAATTATGCCTAAATGTTCTTCCGGAAAATTCTAAGCATTGTGGTGTAAGCCATATCAAATTCTGTCCAGTAGTTTCGGAGATCTTTCCGGACAAACAGACAAACAAACAAACAAACAAACAAACCAACAAACAAACAAACAAACAATTTTTTTTTAAACTATTCTATCGTGTTCTGCTAATAATTTTAAGGCGACCTGTGTAATTTTTTTCTTAATATTTCGCAATTACAGATTTTTGTACCCCTACGATTTTATTATATACACGGTTATTTTTTTATCACCCTGGAAAATTTTAGGGACGCTTCAGGACACATCCAATATTATATAAAAAATAAAAAAAATTAAATAAAAAATATAAAAAAATATTTAAAAAAAATAAAAAAATCTCAAAAAATGCTGCTCACAACTAGTGCAGCATTTTTTGTATTTTTAAAAAAATTTATATAAAATTAAGGAGAGGGGTTATTTTTTTTATTTATATTTAAATCATTCTAATACCATGTCGTGAAGCGTCCCTTAAATTTTCCAGGGTGATAAAAAAATAACCGTGTATAGAGATAATGTCAATAATCGTGTTGTTGTGTATAGCTATTGATGTTAACAAATGTTGTTTGCAGAAAAGAACTGACACTGATTTTGAATTAGACTAAGTTATCAAATGTTTGGTAACAACATTATTTATTGTATTATGATTAATGTATACGTCTATAACTTATTTTTTGACATTTTAAGTGTATGTAAGCATACCGATTGTATTTTTTTTTTAAAGTTTCAATGAATATGTAACAAAACCAAAATTGTAAATGGCGATTTAAAAGAGGAGATAAAAAATTTGACCTTTCGAGTTTCTTGCCTGTTCTTCTCGAGAAGGCTCTCCCAATTTCCGAACAGGTGTAGATTCAACTTTTTTTTTTTTCATTACTACTTGTATTTGCAGACATCTTGAGTAGGTATATTCAGGATGTATGCACATACAAGGTTAAATTTATGTTTCCTTTAAATTAGAATGTTTTGCTTTGTTTTGACGTCAATAAGTGCCTGTAAAGGCCTAAGTTGAATAAAGATTTTTGAATTTGAATTTGAATTTGAATGTTGCAAATTCGTGAATCTAACAGGAGCCACACTCACCATCATAAGCGTCTGTAACCATTATTACCATCGGGTGTGATGTGACAATAATGTTTGCCAAATTTTTTGTATAAAAAAATCACTCTCTCCGTCCCTACATCACTTGGACATGCTCTAATAAGTAAGTATAAAAAATACTTTTAAAAACAGGCCTTTATTGAAATGCTCTAAAAAAGAAGAAAATAAACTGTAAATTGAATGAAACCCTGTAAATAAACTGTAAATTGAATGTAAATTTATAACATCACACAAATAATACGATAAAAGTTTGTCACGAGATTTAGCTACTTCTATCTTCTTCTTATATTTCGTCCGACACTTTAAATTAAGTGTAAAGTCATTTCATTATCGAATTCTTCTCAGAAAACACTTTCTACCATCTTGGGCGGTCCGCCATATTGAATTTAGAGTGACGTTATTTAACTAAGCATGCATTGTCATTCAAAATAAACGTATATGCAAAATTTTATCTCAGTCGGTTGAGAATAACCGCTTTAAAATTCGGTTAGAAGATTTGACCCGAACATACATACATACAATGCAAGTTAAATAAAGACTTGTAATAATAAAAACAATGCCAAACTTACGCGGTTCCATTCCCGGCGGTTGAAGGCTGACAGTCTTGGGGGAGGGGGTGCGACCGCTGAGCCAGTCGCGCCCGCTGAGCCAGGGCTGCCAGGTCACCAGGGTCGGGGGGAACAGGTCGTCTTGGAACAACTCGCTCTGCCAACATCGATGAAGTTTTTACACTCGAATGTCAACTCAACCGCCTCCGTGGTCAAGTGGTTCACACCGCTAGGAATTGATCTGGAGTTCGACACACCACGCAGGCAGTTACTGCTTGGTTTATTTGGCGGTAGGGCTTTTGAACGCCCTGACTAAGTACCACCGTCATACCTTTTGTAGCACTAACGACCCATGTAAAAGTTTTAGCAGCTACTTTACGATACATCAACATTTACCTCCACTACCCTGGCTCCCTCTGCCTAACCATATTTCGTACGATCCCGCTAGTGCCGTTTTTGTTACGAGCTATAAAAGTGAACATACGGAAGTTCTCGATAAGCCTTATCTATTTGCGACAGAATTTACCGGAAATCCTCTCGCGCTTACTTCTACCATATAAAATGAACAAAATAGCAATTTTTTGTTAGCTCCTTGACAAGATCATATTATCTATTTATCTCAAGTGTCTGATCTTTGGGAATGATTATTTTCGCATGGTATGGTTTTTCCAGATAAAATTCGTGTATAAAGTAGCACGATTTTTGGAAGTCCATGGCCTGTGATAGATAAATAGATGGAAAATAAAGAAATAAGAATATAATATTTTGAACATAAGTCCAAAATACAGGAGAATACAGAGATACGTTCAGGGGAATGGAAATTCCGGGCAAAAAACATTTAAAAAAACAAAATGAATTAAGCCACATTCAATCTTTGTATTGAGCTTAGGTCCTATGAACTATACTATAATAAAACAATTATAACGGCGAAATTAATACAAAAATCACTCATCTAATCTGTAGCTATTGTCGTAGATCTGAAGATGAAGAATGAATGTGATAGCAGATTTTGTGCATATTTTGATGACATACTAAATCGTATCACTTGATGTCAATGATCATGACCGTGAAGTAATCTCTTTAACTACTTAAATGACTTTAATCACAGAATTGGGTCGTCCTAATGTACGCATGTCTTCTAAAAGCCTTTGAGATCGATTATTTTTGTTTCGGCACGACTAACCACAAACCATTATCGGCAATAATAATTTGCTATTAAAGGTTTATCTAACTGCAATAATGATTTCGTTGTTAGAAAAAATCAAGTCAAACACCACACAAGTTAACCCCAACCTTTTTTATTTCAAACGCTTTACAGCTTTCTTGGTTGCGAGACGGCTGAAGTTGGTGCGAGTCATAGTGATTCTAGGAGTATTCCCTTGAATATGCGAATTATTGCTTCAAATAATATCATCAACTCACCTTTATTCTTGGCACTGTGAATGATAATGGTTCTATGTTGCCGTTCGTCAGTCGCAACGCTCGGGCAAACTCGACCTAAAACAGATACGATAGGGACGTAAGCAACATGTTATATTATTATAGTTAAGTAACAATGAACTAAAAATACACTGGCGTACAGACCAACTGACAGTGCGAGCGAGAATGTATACTCTTAGGAAGTTTTAGAGAGTTTGAAAGAGACAGTGCATTTAGCTACTTTGTAAGTAATTTTGAATGACAGATCAGATAGATAGATAGATTCTTTATTGTATATTACAAAATTAGGGTTAACAAAAAGCCACATTGGATATTGGAATTCGGCCACATAGTATTAGAATTGACAAATCAAAGTTGGCAGCATTTTAATGAGCTGTCAGTGCGTCTATAAGTACGCCAGTTTATTATAAGTCTATGTTATGTACAGATTTTACTAAACATACTGCAAAATACTCTTGTAATAAAAGAAAGTTTTAGGATATAATTTAGTGGATCCCTCACTGGTCCGTACCGAAGGAACCAAGGCAGTGGCTACCTTGTTGCAGCATGTGCAAATCGTGGGATGGTCCCCCACCGGTCCCTACTTCAGGCACAGATTAGATAATAGTTACTACGTAACAGATACATCACTCCCATAGAAACGCTCGAATCGTTGTAATAATAATAGCCAAAACCGACAGACAAAAGTCGCTGCAAGAAGAAAAGGTCTCTATGAACGCGCGCCGAGAGTTGAGATTCCCGCGTACACCACGTGATTGCGTCATCGAGCGAAAACTTAAGGGTTGTACAAAGAACATAAACAAAATAGTTAAAGTAAAACTTTAATGTTATTATTTTATTAATATACGTAGGATTATAATGAAATAAAGTTATTGCGAGGAAAGCTCCCGACTCAAATGTGCTTTAATTTTATAAAATGATAATAATAATAGTACTTACTTTATTTGCAAGAATATGGTAAAATACATGATTGGTGTTAATCATTACATTATTCTTCATAATCTACTTCTAAATTGGCAGTGCGCATATATTTAAAAATTTAAAATAGTATTTGTTAAAAAATAAGAGAATAGAATATTATTTTATCGTCATTAATACCTCCCGCCCAAGGCGAAATTTTTTCTTCATTGATTTTATTCATTTGTCAAATTACAAGCGATTAAAAAAATTACGAATTATTATGAAAAATACATGATCGATGTTTTTTTTTTCATGTTTGAACTCACGGTTATTCAATTTTACTATCGAAAATATCCTGAATCGCATGAATAATTGTGATAAATAGGCAATCTTTTAAAAACAAGAGTAAGGTGGAATATTTTTTTTGTAAGGAATCAAATAACCGGTTCATCGAGACTTTATTATTTTTTTATAAAACTAAGTAGGCAATCAAGCAGACAATCAAGCAGGCTGCCATTTTTTTTACAAACAACAGGGAAGCTGTTGGCTTTCATCTTAGCCGATGATAAGTGACGAAAACGTCTAAGATGAAAGTGAGCTGAACCTGAACTCCTCAGCAAGTGAGGAACTAGGCTGAGGACTGAAGATTGTTACAATGGCGACGAATTACTATCTAATTAGTTCGAATTACTTCGAATTTCGACTATGAAAAAAAAAATCAAATTATTTATTTGTCTTTTAACAACGACATCCAATAACGGTAGTAATGAACCATAGTAATGAATCATAGTAATGAACCACCGTATTGTTAATCAAGTTTAAAAAAATAAAATTATTGTGTGGTTTTGTAAAACCACAATGCAAGTGGAACTTTTTTCGTATCAACATTTAACTGAAAATTTTCGGAAAATCATTCAATTTAGGTATAAAAATCCCATGTTTAGTTCTGAAAAGAAAATTATAAATAAAAAAAATAATTGAAAAAAACTAAAAGAAATCAAAAACTAAATTAATATAATAATAAAAAAGCAATAAAATATACGAAAAGAAACAATATAATAAAAAAAATATGAAAAAAAAAAACAAGATTCGATAATAATAAAAGTCTCGCGTGCGGCGCGGCGGGTGGCGTGGCGGCGGCCCTCTGCCGGTCGGAGCGCCGGCGCGCTACTTAGCGGTAGGTATTTATAACGCTGCATTGCGAGAGTGACGGGGGCCTGCTTCAGGGACCAAGGCAGCGGTTACCTTGTCGACGGCCACCATGTTCTTGTGCAGGAAGGCGATTCCCTGGTGCAGCGAGGGGGCAGTACATCGTGGGATGGTCCCCCACCGGTCCCTACTTCAGGGACCAAGGCAGCCCTTACCTTGTCGACAGCCACCATGTTCTTGTGCAGGAAGGCGATCCCCTGGTGCAGCGAGGCGGCGCGGTGGTGAGATAACGCGCACAGGAACGGCGCCTCACACGTCACCTCGTAGCAGTAAATCGTGGAGTCGCCCTACAAGGACGATTTAATTTGAATTTGATAAGAGCTTTCTACCAAGTCCTATTTGAATAATAAAGTCTATGTTGCACGTAACAACTCACCCGCCCGGTGAGGAACAGCGTGCTGGAGTCATGGTCGATGTGTATCTGCAGTATGGCGGGCGAGACGTCCAGTCCCACCGTGCAGACGGGCGCCGAGAGATCCGACGCTTTGTATAGAAGGATCTGACGCTCCGACACCCTGGCCAGGTGATTTTGTTTTAATTGGAAAAAAGACTTACTGACACAGAGGCATTTTAATTTTAAATTTCTGACAAGTACGAGTATGTTGTTGAAAAATATTGAACATGTACTTTTCTTTTTTTACAGAATCAAAAACATCAAGGCAATATCGAAAACACAACCACAAAACTGGGACGTAGCCGCTTACAACGGGTCTCATAGAAAGGACGGTACCTACTGCGATATATTGTGTGTGCTTTTGTGTTGCTTTTGACTTGATTATTGCAAAAGACTTGATTATGCATTTCATTATTTTATATAAAACAAATTTTCTTCAAAAACGAAATTATCTTTAAAATTAAAACATTAAGATTTTATTTTTACAAAATGCTTCATAACATTTTTTTTTACATTCCCGTTCAATACAAGCTATCTAGGCAGTTTGTGACGGAACTAATTATATAGTGTGTCTATGGTAGCTCACGGTTAAACGTACTTATCGAAGCCAGTAATGACCAGATGAGTGCCTTGCAACGCCCAAACCACTCGCGCTCCCCTGCTCCCCGCGGGACCCGGCCCGCTGCGGATCGGTTCCGTCGACGATCGCGGCTTGTATATCTGTCAAAATCAACATATATTTTCAATCAAAATATATCCGTTCTAATTGAAAAGTTGCACCAGCAGAGGTAGGGTTGCCAGACGGCAGGATCTGTCCTGACATGTTAGGGCTTTTTTGGTCTCCGCCAAGATACCGACCGGATTTGGAAAATGTCAGGATTTTGGGACTGTTGTTGATCGCAGTAAACAATAATTCGTGGCAAACATAACAATTAAAACCGGTTTTGAATTCGTCGAAGCCCATGAGAAAGTATTAGTGCAATGCGTTACCATTGCCGCATTTGTCTATCACACTTATCTCATTTTCAGCAATATGTAACTGTACAATTGAAATCACATCATAAAATTTTTGATGTGCTAGTCATTGGTAGCGACAGCGACAAAATATTCTCCTTTATATAATTCATCTGTAAACAACGTACTTTTGAACCGCATTGCCTACAAGTTTGCACGAGTTACATCTGTGGCAGTGGTAAGGAGTTTCTCATTTTTGAAATGGATTCTTTCAGATAGAAGACGGCTGCGTCATCTATCCGAAAAAATCAATTTTCACAGAAAAAAATGTAGAACAACTATAAATTTGCTATGATACAATAAAACAACAATAATGCAACCTTAACGAAGGAAGAATGATGAATATTATTTATTTTAGTAGTATCGAAGATGTTATGTTATGTGGAAATATTGAAAACCCCACTCGAAAATTTAAATTACCGTTATTAAAAAAATACTTATACACATAGTAGTCTATCGTGACGTCAGTGCAACGAGATAACGAGGTCTACTTTATGATGAATTGCACTACATTCATATTATTTATTTATTTATTCTTTATGTACAAAAGAAGTACAAAGGCGGTCTTAATGCCTTAGGCATTCTCTACCAGTCTACCTTAGGGTGGTTGAGAGACTATCGAGGTAGATGCACACGTAACAGACATTTCTGAACGACAAATTATAGAATAGGTATGAAAAAATATTTATTAGTGAACCTAACTTATGAAGCTTATTACATACATATAATATACTATATATATAAACAAATATATACATATATATAAATTAATATATACCAATGAATCAGTAAGTAGGACACATTTACACAAATCTGCAATTTAACGTGGAATAAGTTCTTTTGGTAACCATTTGCGTAACCGTTTCTTGAAGGCGTACGGACTAGTGGACATTCTAATGTCAAGAGGGAGTGTATTCCAAGAGAGAATCGATTGAACGAAGAAAGAGAAATGAAGAACATCCGTATGATGGGATGGACACTTGAGCAGTCGATTTAACGAAGAGCGGAGAGTTTTATCATGCGATGAACATAAGTATTCGAAACGGGATTTGAGATAAGTAGGTGAATTTGGGGAATGGAGTAAGGAGTATAGAGTGGTTAAAGCCCTCATCCTACGGCGTTGACGGATGGGCATCCAACGTAAAATTTGACGGTGGGCAGAAACGTGATCATACTTCCGTAGATGAAACACGAACCGAATGCAGTTATTCAACAGACGGTCTAGTTTATTCAACAGATCCGCATTTAAGTCAAGGTAACACACATCACCATAGTCGATTAAAGGAAATATTAAACTTACAACTAACATCGCCTTGGTTTTTGACGGCAGTAGATTCTTGAGCCGATAAAGGGATCATATCGTGATTCTACCGATGCGGCCTTTTTAGATCCGCAGGTGAATCGTCGACGTCGTGGCTTATCGTCAGTTACCATCGGGTGCGATGCAACAAGGAAGGTATTGTTGTGTAAAACAAGGCAAACTCCGCTCATGTAGTCACTGTTTTAAGACGTTATTTTTAACACGTACTATGATCATTTACCCACAAACAAATAGACACCGCGTCCGCGCTCCAAAAGCGGCCCAGAAAATCAGGTCCAAAATTCAAGTCCAAAATTCAAATTCAGTATGATTCAGATCCAATCGCTCATCATGTGGTGAAGAACTGGTGTAAGCGAAATCGAATACCTTTGTAGGTCAATAACTAGGAAGCAGACGTTAGCACTAACATCAAGGCACATGGAGCCGTAACATTAAGGCCTGCGCGAACAAGGAACTTTTGTCCGATGAGGACAAAAAACTTCGAGTCGTGGTCCGCCATGAACTTTTATATAGTCCGGTCTATCGATGTCCTCGGTTGTTTGGAAGACTTTTTGTTTGCGGTACTTTTAAATCCGTTGTATGCTTTATTCAATACAGGTTATAAGGGATGTTTTTCGATGGACAAAAAGTACTCCGAGGACTATCTCTCGTCTGCGCAGGCCAACAGTTTGCAAATTATAACTCCTTTGTAATAAGAGACCAGTACATACATGAATGTATCTAAACAAAATCAATCCCTCGATCTGAGTGAAAACCAAGCCTGTAATTTTTTCTCTATACGGAATGTGACGTCAAAAGAACGCTTAAAACGTAAAAACACCATTATTAGAGTATTATTTCGATTTTGAGTTTTAATACAGAGACATTAAAACACTAATATATCTAATGAATGCTGTCAGGAGCTACTTTTCGGAAGTCCACTATTAATTGTTTATGAGTAGGTATATAGCAAAACTTCCGACAAAGATGTTTCTGTTCTTCTCTCTTCTTAACTCTTCTTCTCGGAACTGTCATCCTTGTCTGAAGTTTCGCTATATACCTACTCATGAACAATTACTCATACATCTCGCAAGCTTACCCTAACCAGGCCGTCCCTGCAAACCGTGGCCAGGTACTCGCCGCACGTCGACCAGTCCATCGAGAAGATCTGGTCCGTGTGGCCGGTCAGGGTGATCCCAGCCACCGGTACTTCGGCGCTGAGGTCCCACACCTTCACCGTGTGGTCGTGGGCGGCGGTGGTGAGGAGGTCCGACGCGGTCGGATGGAACCGGATTATGTAGATCTTGTCCGGGTGAGCGGAGAACGTTCTGTTCGGTTCGTTGGTCGACTCCTGGAGTCCTGTTGGACGATGGTTTTTGTCAGTGTTACAATGTAACTTTATCACCGTTTTAACTAGTACACTGAAAAAAATGGTAGCTTATCAAGTTAAAATTTTGCTTGTTTGAGTAAAATTTTGCTTGTTTGAGTAAATTAATCATCAACATTTTTAAAACTACAAACCACAAATGATTATGACAATCAATTTGAAATTATTGAACGCTTAATAAGAAAAACATATTCAAAACAATAAACTTTCTTATTTAATTTTGGTGACGTCACCTTTGTAAACATTTATAATTGTTAATTCTAATAAGATAAAATGATTAATCATATCAAGCTTTGCGACTTGCCAAAAAAGTGATCAAGTTCTTAATAAAATCCACAAACATCATAGTGATATTAAAAAGTAATCTTATTACGGCCAACCAACTATACTTTATTACTGTAATCATGCACCTTTGTGCGCTCGTATATAAATAAGTTGCATGAATGAAGGTAACACATTCTTGATACATATTATCAATTTTTTTTTTTAGTGTACTAAGTTAAAACGATGATAAAGTTACATTGTTTGATATAATATAAGATAACATAAAGTTGAATTTTGTTTATAATATATATAAACTAATAATTTACTTTGATAAATTACATATAGTTTACGGTTAAGAGCAGAAACACATGCGATAAGAATAAGTAAGCAAAGTCATTTTTATTGCGAGTCAGATCACGAAGTAGTGACCTGCGGAACGACTGCGAAAAAATAATAGTGTGGCATTTGTCTAAGGGGGCTGGTCTCTAATAAAATAAGTTATTCGTTTATAGGTATTTATATTACAAACAAGATTGACTTTATGTTAAATTATAATGATTCTAGAACAAACTATTGAGTACCTACACCTTTATTCCAACATCTTCGAACATTTAATGACACGAGACGACGCGATTTATTTGCAGAAATATTGCGTCGCGTGCCACATGAAACTTAAGTTTTGAAATTTCGTAATCACACTCGTATTATTAAGTTATTATAATTTAGGTAAATTATCAATCTCACAAATATACTTCCTACGTAACAAGTCATATGACTTATTGTAACTTCCTACGTAATAATAACTCACACCTGTTGTTGTACAGAAAAGAGAGGGCTCTTTTCTAATACACGTTGTTTTTTTTCCAAACTCAAAAGAAGAGGCCGACGACACATTCTAAAAACTACACTAACACCCAGTTTCTGAAAGGCTGTTCAGCGATAAAATTAACTAACAAGCTGTCAATCTAACGCTAACTATTAATTGAGTCGCTGAAAGCTAAATCAACCAATCACTGTGTTAGCTGACACAGCTGTCAAATTTATTGCAAAATTAAAGGAAAGACCCATTTTGGGTTTCCAAAATACATATGAATAAAATAAGATATATGATTTCAGCAATGTGACCGTGTCTAAAAATATTTCTCACGAGAAATCAAATTTTTTGAGATAAGTAAATTTTCTCTCACCAACGTTACGGAAACTCAAATTGATTTGACACTGCTGCTAATATGACACGGACGTCAGTCGAACAATATTTCGATCGGCCTTTCAGAAACCGGGGGTGAGTGTAGTACATACATAAATAAAGTTATTTCTGATTTATTTTTTAACTTTCTGCGACGCCGCCCGCAACAACTCACCGCGCTCCGGTATGATCCACTCGCGCACCTGGCCGTCGTCGCAGGCGACCAGCAGCCGGTCGTCGCGCGCCGGGTCCCACGCCCAGTCCTGCAGCGGCGCCGGGTGGAGCAGCGCGGCCGGCTGAGTCCCGCCCGGGGAGCCCTGCGTCGCCCCCGCCGCCGGGGTGGCGCCCGCGGGCAGCTCCACCACCCCCACCCTCCCCCCGCCGCCGCTCAGCGGCACCGCGCAACGCACGCCGTTCGCTGCCGGCGACGACGCGACAAACATAATATATAGTACACTATACACGGTTATTTTTTTTTTATCACCGCTAGTTTAATTCATTTCGGGGACGCTCCGGGACACGTCCATTATTATACAGGGTGTCCCAAAAAATAGTGTCAAGCGTAAGTCCAGAGTTAGAGCACCTCTTGGAGTACCCGAATCACCCCCATGTAGGTATGTTCCGCGATTATTCGTAGTTTTCGAGTAATCATTTTTTTTCTGACTTTTTGAAAATTTTGATCCAAAGAACTTAAAAATTTTAAATAAAAAAAAGTAGAACATATTTTAATGTTTTTCTTTTTGCCACTGAATCATCTTTAGTGCTTCTTTTATGTCTAAAATAATCAGCTTCGTAACTTTAGTGGAAATTTAGAAAACAGTAGTGTAAAGTCAAAATTTGAATGTTAGTGAATAATTACTTAAAAATTCATCTTTAAATTAAAAATCTAAACAGGCGAATTCATGGTTTCTAAGTATGTGTAAAAACTTCTCTAGACTCTCCGCTTTCATAATCATTTAAAAAAAGAAGTACTTAATAGGGCTACTTTGGCTTAAATCGGCCATCAAAGACAGCGAGGTGAACATTTCATAAAATTTACCAAATTCCTATCAGATGATAAAAAAAAATATCTGGTCTTTTTATAATTTCTAAGGTTCAGATTAATTACAATTTAACAAAAATTAACTACTTACATGAAACCCATATTTAAATATTTTTCTCGCGGATCACATCGGTTGTAGTGTTGGATGTAACGCAGTACTTACCTGCTAAAAAATTGCCCGAGTGAGAGGATATGAAAGAGACCGCATTATTGCTATCTCTCTCACTCTCATTGGCGAAATGGATAACTGTAACTGAGGAATGCTATTTTTTGTGACAAGGGGATGAGGCGGGGGGTGTAGTCCGAGCGCCTATTGTGTTCTGGCGCCAGTCGTTTGCCTGCTTTTGTTTGCGCCTTACGTACGATACGCTCATTTGTGATTATTTGACGAACTTTGCTTTCTTTACGGACCTTGAGTGCGATTACGATTTGGTTTTGTGTGAATACGGGATTTTGACAAATTTGGCATTCTTAACGGACTTTTCAAGCTCTTCATTTTGTGATGTCTTTTTCATCGCAAGAATATGCTCTTATGCATTACTTTTATGGATATGCAAGAGGAAATGCTTCTGAAGGAGCCAGGTTGTTCCGGCAGCAAGTACAAAATGGAGGTGGAACTTGGCCTGATCATCGCATGATTTTAAGAGTACATAACTCTTACATGGAAGGACGCCTACCAGGTAGAAGATCGGGGCGCCCATCTGAAATGAGTAACCCAGATACTGTCCAATCAGTGGTCGAAGAAGTGGTGAGAAATCCATCAGTTAGTGTAAGAACAATAGAACGTCGAATCGGAATTCCGAAATCACAAGCACATCGAATACTTCATCAAGAGCGTTTTCACCCATATCACATCCAGAAAGTTCAGCAGCTCAAGCCCGCAGACTACCCGAGAAGGGTGGCATTTTGTCAGGAAATGTTACGGAGACAAGCTGAAAACGAAAATTTCTTTAAAAATATTCTATGGACTGATGAATCACATTTTAAGCGATGTGGGGTGTTTAATGCGCATAACTACCATTCGTGGAGTATTGAAAATCCACACCTCACAAGGGAATCTAATTTCCAAGAACAATTTAGTATCAATTTGTGGTCAGGCATCCTAAACGGACAGCTGATTGGTCCGTTCGAACTACCGGACCGACTGAACAGCGAGGCCTACTTGCAATTTCTACGACGTGATCTCGGCGTCTTATTAGAAGATGTAGACCTATTAACGCGGAGAAATATGATTTTTCAAAACGACGGCGCTCCATGCCATTTTGCTAGAAATCTTAGACAGCATTTGTCTGAAACATTTCCAGGCAGATGGATCGGTCGTGGAGGGCCCATTGCGTGGCCGCCACGCAATGGGCTTGAACCCCATAGATTTTTTCGTCTGGGGATACTACAAGGAATTAGTATACGCCAAGGACATTACAAACGTCACAGTGTTAAGAACAAAATTAAGACAAGCGGAAGAAACAATAAAAAACAACAGAATTGCATTTATAAATTTAAAAGAAAACTTTTTTAGACGATGTAGAATATGTATTGAGCACGAAGGTCGTCATTTTGAAAACTTTCTTTAAGCGATCGAATAATAAATAGTTTGAAAATAATGTTTTGTTTCATTTATTAAGTTATAATAAACCTTCAAAGGTTATTAAAGATGGCAGCAGGAACAGTTATTTTTGACCTTCAAATAATAAATTTTTAGCTTTTCTACAATCATTTTTGGTTTATTAATAAATAATTGGAATTTTAAAAAAAAATTATTCAGAAGTCGAGTTTTATGAAATTTTCACCTTGCTGTCTTTGATGGCCGATTTAAGCCAAAATAGCCCTATTAAGTACTTTTTTTTTAATTATTATGAAAGCAGAGAGTCTAGAGAAGTTTTTACACATACTTAGAAACCATGAATTTGCCTGTTTAGATTTTTAATTTAAAGATGAATTTTTAAGTAATTATTCACTAACATTCAAATTTTGACTTTACACTACAATTTCCACTAAAGTTACGAAGCTGATTATTTTAGACATAAAAGAAGCACTAAAGATAATTCAGTGGCATAAAGAAAAACATTAAAATATGTTCAACTTTTTTTTATTAAAAATTTTTAAGTTTTTTAGATCGAAATTTTCAAAAAGTCAGTAAAAAAATTATTACTCTAAAACTACGAATAATCGCGGAACATACATGGGGGTGATTCGGGTACTCCAAGAGGTGCTCTAACTCTGGACTTTCGCTATTTTTTGGGACACTCTGTATATAAAAAAAAACAAGTTGGCCCGGCAGACATTGTCCTGGCCGATTACAGCGCCACCTACCGGGTCCAACTTGACGTTTAAACCTTCCTTGGATCTATTCAAATACACACAAAAAATTTCGTAAGAATCTGTCGAGCCGTTTCAGATTTTTTGCGAGACTAACACAGCGTTTCATTTTTATATATAAGAAGATGAAATAAAATAAATCTCTAAAAATGCTGCTCTCAAGTAATGCAGCATTTTTTGGATATTTTAGAAAATTAATATAAAATTAAGTAAGTAAATAATTTTTTTATTCATATTTTAATTATTCTAATACCATGTCGTGATCGTGAAGCATCCCTTAAATTTGCTAAGATGATAAAAAAATAACCGTGTATAATCTATTCAAGATAAGAAGGTTTCGTTTCGGTGACAGGTAGAAGCTTTCCGTTTCATGCATACTCGTACTAGCTAGTTTCCATGATTAAAAATATTATGTTTTAAAAATAAGTATAACATCTCCTTCGGTTATTTTTTTATCAACAATGCAACAACTAATTCCACATTAAATAGAAACATTAATATCAGTCCAGTTAAATATAATTATTTATGATTGTGAAAAAATTTTATGTTTAATTAATTTGTATAATTAAGGAAAGTAAGTAAAAAATTATGTATTATCACACCCCGGACACTTCATACAACGCTCGCAAATCAATTACCTATTACAACTACATAGACAAATGACGTTTTCAACACACTTCCTCATAAAGTGGCTCTAATCCCATGGCAATTAGGCACATAATGACACCTATAATCAAACTGTGACTTTTTCATTACTATTATTCACGAGTGAGTAATAGTTTTTTTTTAATATTATTGGTTGAGTTACGCTTACACTTGCGCTAAAATGCTATCCGCGAAAAGCCCAAAAAAAAGAAACCTCAATTTTTAGTCTATGGCCGATGCGCGCGCATAGGAAAACTGATTAATTTTTCCCGCCATTACGAAATTTATTAGTCTATGGCCGATGCGCGCGCATAGGAAAACTGATTAATTTTTCCCGCCATTACGAAACATTTTTCACAACTCGTCTCGTTTTCTCTTTTGAAGTTATTTAGTTAGTTATTAATTAAGATGTCTGCAAATACAATTTATGAAGAAAATGATTTATGTTGTACACCGCCCGATATAAGATGTGAAGCCCAGAACGCTATGGAAAGTTTACTACCAGAAAACTCAAAGGAAAAATATCTATTAGCGTACCAAAATTTCATACAATGGCAGAACAACAAGAATACGCAGTCTTTTTCAGAAAATGTGTTCATGGCGTACTTTAAAGAATTATCTTCTAAGTACAAACCTAGCTCTTTGTGGTGTATTTACTCAATGTTAAAAAGTACAGTCCGAACAAAGAATGGAGTGAACTTAAAAACATACTCGAATTTGTCAGCTTATCTAAAGAAACTATCTGATGGATTTAGAAGCAAAAAATCAAAGGTTTTATCATCTGATGATATTGAAAAATTTATTAAAGATGCTCCAGATAACCAATATTTGGCTACAAAGGTTAGTTAAATTAATTTTAATTAAATATTTAATAGCAGCTTGTGTTGTGTGTTGACCTTAATTATTGTTTCTTTTGTTTCAGGTTGCTTTAATATTTGGTGTAACTGGTGCCTGTAGGATACAAGAATTAACAAATATAACTGTAAAAGATATAGAGAACCATGGCCAGATGCTTTTAGTGAAGATACCTATCACGAAAAATAAAATACCTAGGTCATTCACCATACACGGTCCATTCTATGATATTGTTAAGAAGTATGAAAGTTTGCGTTCGCCAAAAACAAAAAATGACCGTTTCTTTCTAAATTACCAGAATGGTAAATGTACCTGTCAGCCTATAGGTATAAACAAATTTGGTTCTATGCCTGAAGAAATCGCTAAGTTTTTGGGTTTAGTAGATGCTGAGAGCTACACTGGACATAGTTTCAGAAGAACTTCAGCTACATTGCTGGCAAATTCAGGAGCTGATATAATGACTTTGAAGCGACATGGCGGGTGGCGATCTAGCAATGTAGCAGAATCATACGTAGAAGATTCCATACAAAACAAGAAGGAAATTTGTGCAAAAATCACAAAAAGAATTAAACTTGATTCTGAGACGCATCCTACTGGCGAAATACCAAGTACGTCCAATGATTGGATTTCACCTACCTACACGAATAATGAACCATCACAAATAACAATAGAACATGAAAGTATTTCAATAAATAATCTATCTGATGAGACTGCTATGTCATCAAAAATAGTTAATTATAATTTTACTAACTGCACATTTACTAATTGTTTCTCTAAGTAAACTTTTTATCTACTATGTAAAATTGTTTTTTATTTAAGTATTGTTTTATTCAGAAGTGTGTTGAAAAACATTGTATGATACACGTGTGTATTGATGGTTACCGTCCTCGGCTTCTTAAGACCCTCGCCTGACGGCTCGGGCCTCAATGCGCCTCAGCGGTAATCACCAACATTACACACTTGTACCATAATGTACTATTGTACACGCGCAAATGTGTGCGTGGAATCTAGTAGGGCTGAGAGTGTGATTATCAATCGAAGTGATGCGAGGAGTGCAGCGACTGCCTTTTCTTCTACCCGCATAGCGCTATCTCTGTTATCGGCCGGCGCTCGCGTCTACTCGGTGAACGTGAAGTGTCGCCGCGCCCGAGCGAACGCGCGCGCCTCGCGAAGTGCCGGGTAGGACGAGGTATTTGAAATAAGTGCGGGGAGGTGAGTGGCCGTTCTGTACGTAGTACTATTATATGTTCTGTGTACGTAGTACTATTATATTTTATTAATATTAACAATGCAATAATTAATTCCGCATTAAATAAAAAAAGAATATCAGTCTAGTGAAATAAGATTACAATTCTGAAAAAAAATATATATGTGTAAGTACTTAATAATACTAAGTACTTACACATATATTTTTTTTTCAGAATTGTAATCTTATTTCACTGGACTGATATTCTTGTTTTTATTTAATGCGGAATTAATTATTGCATTGTTAATAAAATAACCGAAAGAGATGTTATATTTTTATAACAAAATATTTAAATCATGGAAACTAATATGCATGAAATGGAAAAATAAGACCTGTCACCGAAACCTACTTATCTTAAATAGACTATAGCTTTACTTTACGCAGCTTCGCACGCGTTGTTTTTTTCCCGTGGGAGTTATATATATTCCAGTAAGAAAAATAATTTTGTAGCCTACGTTAATCAGGGATGATGTAGCATCCCAATGGTGAAAGAATTTTTGAAATCGATCCATTAGTTTTTGAGCTTATTCATTACATACATACCATACAAATCTTTCCTCTTTGTAATAATAGTGTAGATCAGAGATTTAAATCGTTAGATGCGCCTTTCCCGCTCTAAAATGTGTCAACGTTCGAAAGAGTGATTCCGTCGTAGTCTGTGGCAGAAAGCACCGAGTGTTGGACATAAAATGCATTTTTTCTTTTCCCTAATTCCAAGTGTAAAATAATAAAATATGCCTTTCTGTGCCTTTAGAAACTGTTTTAATAACTGAAGTAATACCAACAAATCTAAGGGAATTACATTTCATGCGTGAGTACCTATTTATTAATTATTTTGATCATTTCCCAAATCAATAACTTACTTAATTTGGCGTCCGGCACGTGTTCGTATGAGAGAGACCGAACAATAACAATTTCAATGTGCAAGAGCGAGATCGATATACGTGTCAATGTTTTGTCGTTTAAACCAAATTAGTTTGACCCCTTGCATAATACATCGTTAGCGATTTTAGGAGTCAAAGTTTTATGGCGCGTCGGGTTGTTGTATAAATTTGTCATATAACGCACACAGACATAATATGTAGTCACTTTTTGGAAGCGCAGGGCGCATCTAACGATTAAAATCTCTGGTGTAGATTACTGCTGCGGCCGGCAAGAGCAGCATTACCGGGCGATCGTGACTCCGGCAATGCTCAGTTGTGGCCAACGCTTGTATAGTGTTTTTATCTATGCGGCTAATTAAAATATAGGTACAATGATTTTCGATTATATCCCAAAAAATTCTGGAGCTAATACTGAATGAACCTTTAAACATTTGACAAATCACTGAGAACTGTTAAACCTCAAATTGAGTATGAAAATACTAGATTATTGTTTAGTCCATCCCGCTTAGGTTGATACACCTCCTATATATAAATATATAAAAATACGTATTAAAAGTATAGTAATTATATGGCTTGGAGTGTGTATCCCACAAAGTGATTTAGTGATTCAAAAATGTAAATAGTTCAACTGAATTATTATATGGGAGTTGAATAAAAGTTAAAATCTTTTCTTCAAACTTTCTTCGGCTAAAATCTAGTTTTTTTTTTACTGTCCCGACTTGAAAGTGATAATCCCAATATTTACAAGCTTCTGTCCCGAAATTACACTTTTTAGACCTGGCAACCCCAGTAGCAGGTAACCTTTGCGACAGTCGCGTCGCGTCGCAATCGCGGCAAAACGTAACAAATCACGATTTTGAAATCGTCGCGATATTTTTCGCTGGCTCCAAGTGGCTCTAGTCGCCAGTACATACAACCCCCACAAATACCCCACAGTGTACGTTGCCAACTTGTCACATAAGATGTCAAGTCACAGTACCCAGCGATTTCACTGCCTGTCTTAGCCCCTTCAAACCGGAACCACAGAAGATATAATAGTACTCCGTACAGAACGGCCACTCACCTCCCCGCACTCATTTCAAATACCTCACCCCACCCCGCACTTCGTAGTAGTCATCACTGACACATAAACAAGGGCGCGCGAGCGCCGGCCGATAACAGAGATAGCGCTATGCGGGAAAAAGAGAAGGCAGTCGCTGCACTTCTCGCGTCATTTCGATTGATAACCGCGCACTCAGACCTACTAGATTCCACGCGCACATTTGCGCGTGTACAAACGTCATTTGCATAAGTAGTAGTAATAGGTAATTGATTTGCGAACGTTGTATGGTGTCTGGGGTTTGCCGGAACACAGCCACGAAAGCGCCGCTGCTTCGCGGCAGAAATGGGTGAGATACGTTATTTGGTAAATGTGAATAGTCACCGTAGAATCCGTTGCACTCGCCGGATATCTGCCTGCTTATGTTCTTGATGTTCTCGACGTGCGTGGACTTGTGCGCCGGCGTGCCTTTCAGGTGACGGAACTTCGATACTTTGCCTGACGAAGAGGTTAATCGTTAGAAAAAAAACAACTGTGACTGTGAGACGATGAGGGAAAATATTATAGCAATGAATGCTGTATAACAACAATCATGAAGGGAATCTAACATGGCGGCGCAACATTCATTTTTTGACAGTTGACAGCAATTGTCCGCGTTGCGCCGCCATTTTGGATTGATTTAGTCATTAGTCATATATTTATCAATGTAGGCTTTCAAAGCACTTATTGACGTCATAAAAACAGAAACGGACATGAGTTTGAAACTTGATTTCAATAAAATTAAAAAAGTACTGCATTACCATGTAGCATTCATTGCCAAGGATGTTTATTGATTCCTTTATTGACTCTGCCTCTCCAATAACAAACATTTAAAGAATCTAATTTATTTTATTTATTTATTCAAAGAATCTAGACTAGATATAAAAATTTGCCTTTGTCTATGATCAAGTACTCATATGAAACAGATGGTCTTGGCCATCAGTTTATAAAGACGTCTAATTATGACGTTAATTTTGTATTTAAAAAAAACGTTAAACATCTGCTTTCTGTCAACAATTGATAACGTTGCAAAAATATGGTATAAAAATTACAAAACAATTTAGGGGCTTCGTCATCCTGAATACTATATATTTTTGTGAATTTATTACTAACAAAAATAAAAAAATACTGCATAAAATCCAAAAAATGTAATGCAGTATGCATGCATTGTCTATGTCATCCATTATAATATATGTCATTATAGTTTATACACATTTCATTTTTTAATATCTGCAAAAGGCAATGGAATTAAGTAAGAAAATCCTAATGCTTAGTGCATTAAGATTTACGAGGGGCATTCAATTATTACTTAGCCTCGCCGCCCGATGGCGCTGTTGTTACAAAAGAGTTTTACTATCGTGCAGTAAATACTTTTTGAAGTCCACTAAGAAGTTTTCAATCTTTTCCCTTCATTTGTTTTGTTTTGACAGCCTTTGGAAGCGAGCGTGTCGGTCGGTTTTACAAAAATGGAAAAAGAACAATATCATTCAGTGATTAGATTCTTGTTTTTGGAAGGGAAAACGCGCAGCGAAATCAAAGAGCGCTTGGATGCTGTGTACGGTGACTCTTCTCCTTCGATGGCGACCGTCTAAAATTGGTAAAACAAGTGTAGAGACACTATGGTACAATAATTATGTAATCTATGGTACAGTACGTAGAGTTGACGTGTGCATCGAATCGACTGACATACGCAGTCGTCCTCCGTATATTGTAGCGAACGTTAGGTTAGGTTCTTGGCATTATATAATATATATATTTTATTTATCAGTATTAATGACTTTCATTTCAGTCTAACCTTCTGATAGTCAGATATAGGGACTTAAACCCTAAATTGGTGACCCCGTGTTGAACTACAAATTGGACCTTTAAAATTATTAGAGGACGGCTCGTTTATAACCTACATTCGCTACACATAACGTTACCGTGCACGTGCCGTGAACCTAACTAAATAAATAAATAATAATATACAAAAAGACAGTACAGTAGTGCCTAGTGTGTGAAGTGACGCAAAATGGAACCATCTCCAATACCAACTGCAGCAGTAAAAGTGGAAGATGCTGGTTTAGCTGCCATTTCATTAGCTTCACGAGTTCCAGAGTTTTGGACCGATCAACCAAGAGCTTGGTTCATCCAGTTTGAAGCCACCCTTGCACCACAAAAGCTCGGAGATCACGCTAAATATGATCTGGTAGTGTCTAAAGTCAGCAAGGAAGTGATCTTGCAAATCACGGACATCCTCATCAACCCGCCTGTAGATGGAAAATATGTGACCTTGAAAAACAGATTACTATCGATATTTGAGGAATCGGAAAATCGACAAATTCAGAAATTAATCGGAGAGATGGAACTCGGTGACCAACGCCCATCCCAACTCTTAAGACGTATGCGTGACCTCGCCAGGGGTAAGATCAGTGACGACACCTTGACAGTTTTGTGGCAAAATCTGTTACCAACGGCAGTGAGAAGTGTACTTGCTGTCATAGAAACTAAGGACCTAGACAAACTAGCTACAGTGGCAGACAAGGTCCTAGAAAACTCTAGAAGCGGACAAATAATGCAAGTTTCTTCAAGTCCTTCAACATCATCCTGCAACCTCGAAGCGGAGATAATTAAATTGACACAACGCATAGCTAATTTGGAGAGAGGTCGCTCTTCTTTTCATCGCCGAAGACCATTTCGTAGCACATCACGCTCTCGTTCTAGAGGTCAACATCGAAACTCCAAACATCTTTGTTACTATCATTACCAGTTCAAAGAAAAAGCAAACAAGTGCGTACAGCCGTGCGCTTGGAAAAATCGACCAGATCCAGTACAAACACAGGAGGAAAACTAAAACAGTTGCAGTCTTATTCGGCGGAAAACTGCAACCCCAGCTTCAATCGCCGCTTATGCATTACAGACATTAAAAGTGGACTACGTTTTTTAATAGACACAGGTGCTAACGTATCGGTACTCCCGTATAAATGTAAATTAATTGGTAAGAGTAATTATAAGACTAGTGATTATACCTTATTTGCTGCTAATAGCACATCTATAAAAACATATGGTTTTAAAACTTTAACGCTTAACCTTAATTTAAGAAGAGACTTCACTTGGACATTTATAGTGGCAGACGTGTCACAGCCTATTTTGGGTGCAGATTTTTTGTATAATTTTAAACTATTAGTCGACTTACATTCTAAAAAAATAATTGATCAGTGTACAAACCTCTCAGTTCCTACTTGTATAACAAATAGTAAACAATTAACTGTAAAAACTATTGATGAATCACACCCTTATTTTGAAATTTTATGTCAATATCCAGATCTAACCAAACCAATTTCATTTAAGGAACCTCCCAATCACTCTGTATATCACTACATAGAGACAACTGGACCTCCAGTTCACGCCAGGCCGAGACCTCTACCTCCTGACCGTTACAAACAGGTACGTGACGAATTTAAATTAATGCAGGAAGTAGGAATTTGTCGCCCATCTAATAGTGCTTGGTCAAGCCCATTACATGTGGTACCCAAAAAAGATGGTAAAATCCGTCCTTGTGGTGATTATCGCGCTTTAAACGCTATCACTAAGCCGGATAGGTATCCCATACCACATTTACGTAATTTTACTTATATATTAGCTAATAAATGTATATTTTCTCGTATAGATATAAACAGAGCTTACCACTACATTAGGGTTGCTCCCCAGGATGTAGAGAAAACCGCAATTACTACACCATTTGGGTTGTATGAATTTCCATGTATGTCGTTCGGGTTGAGAAATGCAGCCCAAACATTTCAACGTTTCATGGATAATACCGTTTTAAAAGATTTTGTACTCCGATCAGATAACAACCAGAACCCGGAAGTATCTGACGGTTCAAATTTCATATTCGCATATTTAGATGATATTTTAGTGGCTAGTACCAAAAGTACACATAAAATGCACTTGCATGCTCTTTTTGAAAGACTAAATAAATTTGGCATAACTATTAATATATCTAAAAGTGTTTTCGGTCAAGAAAAATTAGAATTTTTAGGCCACGAAATTTCAACCGAAGGTTTAAAACCCTTGCCAGATAAAATTCAAAGTATGTTGGATTTTCCCCAACCAACTACAATTGCACAGCTACGTAGATTTGTCGGAATGATAAATTTTTACCGTCCACATTTACCTAATGCCGCTAACATTCAATCAGAATTAACTTGTTTACTTCATAATTCAAAAAGGAACGATAAGACTGTTATTCAGTGGACCGAAAGTGCAATTCGTGCATTCGAGAAATGTAAGCTGAGCCTTAGCAACGCCGCCACGCTTGCATATCCGTTACCTAACATTCCATTAGCGATAATGTGTGACGCTTCAAACAATTGCATCGGAGCTGTATTACAACAGTACGTGAATAATAAATTTATACCTTTAGGCTATTTTTCTAAACGAATGTCAGAGTCACAACAAAAATATAGCACTTATGATAAGGAATTATTAGCGATATACCTTTCTGTACAATATTTTCGTAATATGTTTGAAGGTAGAGAGTTGATCATTTTTACCGATCACAAACCGTTAACTTTTGCTTTCTCAAAACTTAGTACCGATAAAGAGACACCTAGACGTACAAGACAACTATTATATATAAGTGAATTCACTACAGACATTCGTCATCTAACCGGCCAGAATAACATAGTTGCGGATGCGTTATCACGTGTTGAAACCATACACTGCCCAGGTGCACTCGATTTCGAAGAAATCGCACGAGCACAGGATGAAGACTCAGAGTTAAAACAACTGATATCTTGTAGCAATAACAAACTTATATTCAAGCAAATTACACACTTAAGTAACGGTAATAAGCCAGTTTATTGCGAAACATCGACTAGTCAGGCTAGAGTTTACTTACCAAAAGCATTTCGATTTTTAGCTTTCAAAACATTACATAATTTGAGTCACCCAGGTATTCGTACCACACGTAAAATGATCAGTCAAAAATTCTTTTGGCCAAGTATGAATAAGGATGTAGGTATATGGTCGAAAACGTGCATTCAATGCCAAAAATCAAAAATACACAGACACACAACGTCTGAATTAGAACATTACACACCAACCGAACGGTTCGAACATATAAATATAGATATTATTGGCCCTTTACCTATCTCACAAGATGGCTACAAATATTGTCTAACCTTAATAGATAGAAAAACCGGTTGGGTTGAAGCTTTTCCTATGAAAGATATTTGCTCATTGACAGTAGCTAAATTAATTTATGAAAATTGGATTACGCGTTATGGTTGCCCTCTTAAGCTCACTAGCGACCAGGGTAGACAATTTGAGAGTAATCTTTTTATAAATCTTATGAAATTTTTAGGTGTAAACAAAAATCGCACCACTTCTTACCATCCTCAGTGCAATGGTTTAATTGAAAGATGGCACAGAACCTTGAAAGCTGCTTTGATGGCACGTTTATCTAATAGTTCTTGGGTTGACGAATTACCAACTGTATTGTTAGGATTGCGAGCCGCGCCACGAGCTGACACAGGCGTCGCCGCGGCAGAGCTGACATTTGGCACAAACTTACGGTTGCCCGGAGAATTTTTTGAAAACTCTAACCAAAAATTTTATGAAGGCGAAGAATATGTCAAAAATTTGCGTAATATTATTAATAAACTCAAAACTAAATCGTGTGAACACAGAGATTCTCGAAATTTATTCGTTCCTCGCGACTTACACACAAGTAGTAAAGTTTTCGTCAGAGTAGATGCTTTACGAAAATCATTACAACCGCCCTACGAAGGCCCGTACGACGTCGTAGAACGTCATAGCAAATATTTTATAATACAATATCCTAATAGAAAAACCTCAATTTCAATTGATAGACTAAAACCTGCGTATATAATAGGTTGGGGAAAAAGTTTCTTCGCATTTTTTAAGAAAATTCAAAACATTTTTTAATATAGTTTATTTACATTTAACTAAAGTATGTAGGTACCATTTTGTTCGATAACTTTTTGCCATCTTGTAGGTAGGGACATGATCCCATTGCTATAGAAATTTTGGGACTTCTGGTCAAAATACCGCGACAAGTGGTTTTGGCAGTCCTCTCGTGATGTTAACCTGACACTGCCTAAAGAATTCTGAAGAGACCGAAACAGGTGGAAATCTGAAGGTGCAAGGTCAGGACTATACGGCGGATGCATTAACACCTCTCAGCCAAACTCTCTTAATTTTTGCTGAGTGGCTAAAGATGTGTGAGGTCTAGCGTTATCATGATGAAAAACCACACCCCTTCTGTTGATTAATTCCGGCCGCTTTCTCTCAACTTCTTGCTTTAATCTCATCAGTTGTTCGCAGTAGAGTTCAGAATCGATGGTCCTGCCTGGTGGTAACAGCTCATAATGAATAATGCCCTTCCAATCCCACCACACACACAGCATCACCTTGTTGCGAGTTAACCCGGGTTTCGCCACAGTCTGTGAAGCCTGACCGGCCTTTGACCACGACCTTTTTCGCACGTTCTTGTCGTACGTGATCCACTTTTCATCACCAGTTATCAGCTTCTTCAAAAATGGTTCGGTTTCATTACGTTATAATAAAGAATCACAAATGAGTACACGGTTCATTAGGTTTCTTTCAGTGAGCTCGTGAGGTACCCAAATGTCGAGCTTTTTTGTGTACCCAGTTTTTTTCAAATGCACCAAAACTGTTTTGTGGTCAATTCCCAGTTCTTCAGCTACGTCGTAACTACTGACATGCCGATCTTGCTCCACTTTTTCAAAAATGGCATCCATTTTATCTGTAATAGGGCGACCAGAGCGACGTGCATCTTTGACATCAAAATTTCCGGATTGAAAACGCTTAAACCAAATTTGTGCTACTCTCACAGACACTGCACTAGGTCCATAAACATCGCAAATTTTTTTCGCGGCTTGCGTTGCATTTTTACCTTTTTTGTAGTAAAATTTTAAAATGTATCGAATTTCTTCATTAGATTCACTCATCTTGGTGGTACGAAAAACAAATGAAAATCACACATTTTCCTAATTTGAATTTGGAATTATGTTCTTTAAAATTTAAACTTTCAATGATACCAAAACCAGCCAGATACAAATAGTATAGCCAAAGAGATTTTATTACAAGTTTATACATACTATAATGCGAAAAGACTTTTTCCCCAACCTAATATTAAGTGAAAATGTTGTATCTGAAGATACGTCAACTCGTTTCTCCACACCTAATGTAGAAATAAATAAAAATGTTAGTCTAAATAACCCTAATATTAAGCCTATTTTAAAAAATAAATCTTATGTAAATAACGAGCCTTACAAAACTTCTTCAGGTCGTGTAGTAAGGAAACCCGTTCGTTTTATGTAGTTAAAATTTTACGCTAACGCGACATTATTCCTAACTAGGTCAATAACTTTAGTATATAAACATGTTATTTTCTAAACAATTACATTACTTTGTTGTCAGTTTTCGAACAAACAAATTATTTTTGTTATTATTTGATTACAACAATGGGCAAAACTCAAAGTAAAGAGGTAGTTATCGCCCAAACAGCAACCACTGGAAGCCAAGGATGGCTAGAGACCAACATTCAACAGTTGCAAATAGTTACCTTCATTATGGTAGCTTTAATGATTTTTATCGTATCCTACATGCTGTGGAAGAGATGTAACGCTCGAGCAAAGAATTGGGCCGATAAACGGATCATAGTACGTTATCCTGTTTCAAGTGTACCCGTAACAAGTGTATCATCGAATGTGCCTATGCAACCCGCACAAGCACCCACGCAAGTTGTATTTGCTAACCCTTAACCTAAAACATTTTATTGTATAAATTATAAAACATGTATAAAAAATATGTTTAATTTAATAAAACAAATATGTATAATTGTGATATGTATAATTCAATTGGACTTAAAATAATTATTATTGTTAATTTTTTTTGTGAATTTAATAACATTGATATTATTATGTAATTTGCAATTCTTCAATGTAACATTTATTTATGTAACGTAAAATTGTTTTTACGAAAATCACTTATTTTGTAATTCTGTACTAAATCAAACTAACTTCATTTTTTTTTCTTTTCAAAAGGGGGAACCTGTGTAGAGACACTATGGTACAATAATTATGTAATCTATGGTACAGTACGTAGAGTTGACGTGTGCATCGAATCGACTGACATACGCAGTCGTCCTCCGTATATTGTAGCGAACGTTAGGTTAGGTTCTTGGCATTATATAATATATATATTTTATTTATCAGTATTAATGACTTTCATTTCAGTCTAACCTTCTGATAGTCAGATATAGGGACTTAAACCCTAAACAAGTTTTCTCGTGGCCGCACGTCGGTTTTTGATGAGCCACGCCCAGGCGCACCGAAAACGGCTACTACGGAGGAAAACGTAAAAAAATCCACGATCTCGTGTTGGCAGACCGGCGATTGAAGACTCGCGAGATAGCTGAGACTGTAGGCATCGCAGAAGGAACAGTGCATCATATTCTGCACGAAGAACTGGATATGAAAAAGTTATCGGCGCGATGGGTGCCGCGTTTGCTCACACCAGACAAAAAACGTAACCGTGAGACCACATCGGCGACATGTTTGGCGCTGTTTCAACGCAATCCGGCGGAGTTCTTGCGTCGTTTTGTGATCGTCGACGAAACATGGGTTCACTGGTACACACCAGAGACCAAGGAACAGTCGAAACAGTGGACTTTACCCGGCGAACGTGCTCCAAAGAAGGCGAAGACTGTTCAATCGGCCGAAAAGGTGATGGCCAGTGTTTTTTGGGACTCACAAGGTGTGGTCTACATCGATTACCTCGAGAAGGGTAAAACAATCACCGCTCTACTATTCCGACTTATTGGGCCGATTCGACGCCGAATTGGAAAAAAAAACGGGCCCCATTTGGCAAAGAAAAAAGTGCTGTTCCACCACGACAACGCGCCGACTCACACCTCCGCTGTCGTCATGGCCAAATTGGTCGAATTGCGCTACGAATTGCTGCCCCATTCACCGTATTCTCCAGATTTGGCTCCCTGTGACTTCTTGTTCCCAAATCTGAAAAAGTCACTCGCCGGCAAAAGATTTGGGTCGAATGATGAGGTCATCGCCGCCACAGAGACCTATTTTGAAGACCTCGGGAAATCGTATTTTTTGGACGGGTTAAAAAAGTTGGAGCATCGCTGGGCCAAGTGTATTGAATTGAAAGGAGACTAAGAGAGATGTTGAAAAATAAATCTCTACTTTCTTAAAATTTTCGTTCTTCTTTTGTAGGCTAAATATTTGTTGAATCGCCCTCGTAGGATTGAGTCGTTTTTGAGTCAGCATATTAATAAATTTTAATTAAAATACTAAGAATAAAACTATGAATAAGTACAACGCATTACGTCATTTTTGGCCTATTTTCCATACATATAATAAAAGATCTTTATATCATGTTATGTGATCTAATAATAAGCAATAGTAAGTATATCGACTCCAAACTAAAACCAGCTGCAGTTTTAAAACATTGCTTCAAGGACAATAACTATAAATATTAAAGATAACAAGATAAAATTTTCAATTCACCTCTGCCTTTCGGTAAACATGTATGTGGACTATGAATTATTATTATATTCAACTAATAATAGTACAAATATTTCTCACCAAACACTGTGGACGTCCTCTTGGTAGTGACGTTGGGAACCGAAGCGCGCTTGTCCTCGCGGTCCGGGCTTTTGCGGGATTTCAGCGAATCTCGCCGCCTACAAGACACGATCACAACCCTCACTAGACATCGCATTGTGCAAAAATCAGCTTAATACAATCACATTTGGCGCGTTCCAGATAAGCATTTTTGGCATCTCTGCGTTTCATTCGCCGTTGGTGTTAACCTTTCGTGCTGGTTTCGTATGTTCAATTAAAACATTTTTACCACGAAAAGCTAGCATCAAATACCCATGCTAATAGATGGGTCCTCCGATACCACTTTAGACAGCTTTCAAATTTGACATTTGGAATCTTTTTTTCATGAATCAAAAAGGAATTTCAGCAGATTTAAAAGTTCATTGAAAGATATTTATAGTATTAGCCTATTCTGATTTATATTATTAGAAATTTTAAGTGTCTGGACTAAATAGGTGAGGTGTCAAAATTCAGCACGAAAAATCAGTACCTTCCGTTTCATTTGTTAAAAATGTCAACATTTCTTATAAGAAACACAAAACGAGGCTAACATCAGATGTCAGCACCAGCAAAGTAGCAGTGCTTATCTGGAACGCAGGGATTAGGTGTGTAGGGTAATCATCCCATAACCTTTATACAGTAAAAACGATAGATGGCGTTACATTTACCATCGATCGATATTATCGATGGACGATCGATCGATATACAACGCGTTAATGTTATTGCGCAAAACCTGAAGTTAGTTTGTACAGATCGAGAGAAGAATAGATTCAGCAAATAAAAAATATGGGTCAAATTTTATCCAAAACATTTTTTTAACCACGCCGCTTTTTAAATTTACTTATCTCTATCGTCTTGGCGGCGCACACGCGGCGCGACCGCTACGTGGTAACATCGTACTCGCATAGTTTTAAATTTACAAGATATGCGATAAAACAAAGAAAAAAGAAATAAAGAAATAGTCAGTAAATAGTCCGCGAAAATGAATTTTCGTAATTTATATATAATTTTTTTAATAAGTTGGGCTGGCCGAGTATTTGCGCGATTTTATTTAACGTTGTATAAGTTTAAAAATAATGCCCTTAAAATTGCATTGTTTACTTTATATTTACCTGAGAGGAGCCGGGGAAGGGGGCGTATCGGACTCCACAGCAACGCTCACTGAGCGCATCTCGTAAGCGCGGCGACGATCCGCTATGGACTGCTGGTTGCCACTAGAACGCAACGGATAAATAAAAAACATAAAACTTCATCTATTGCTGAGTAATTCTCATCGTCACCTTCGTGGACATTTTTTTTCTTATTGAAACTATTTTAATAAATTATATTTATATAATAATAATTATTTTATTATTAAATTATATACATTATTAAAATAGTTTCAATAAGCCAAAATAAAAACTGTCCACGAAGGTGACGATGAGAATTGTGTCGATGAGAATTAACCTGCTACTCTGAAGCTATACTATAACGTTTGTTTGGCAAAAAATTTCACTTCGGGCAGGATTCGAACTCGCGTCTTCAACATACCGTCTTGATGTCATAACCAAGGCTACCAGGGAATTATCCAACTCGACCGAAATTCCAACTGTATTGAAGTTTTTTTTCTTCATCACATAGATTGACATATATCGATTGACAAAAGCATCTGTCCTTTTCACTTTTAGGAATATCTGTCAAATTTATAGATTTTTGTCGAGTATGTCAATCTTAGCTGTCAAATTTTGTTTATCGAGAGTTCCATGCTCGCAGGGCTGGTACGAGTAGTTTGTTGATAGTACCATCAGTGGGATACTTTGCAAGGTACTTTGTCCACAACTACGTTATAAAAAAAATACTTACTCCGTGTTTTCGAACATTTTCCTGCGCTCAGCTGTACTCGGCGTCTTTGGCCTGTATCCGGAGTCCGACGAAACCTCTTCCTCGAGACTTGTATCTGATTTGCCATTGGTGTAATCATCTAGAGAAAAAAAGCACATTTTAATGTAAACCAAACAAGAACTTAATGGTATGTAAATGACGAATGATCAACAAAATTTGAGTTTTAAATCAGACTTCACATAACAGGAAAAATTGACATCTGACAATTTTTTTTTCAAGTTTTTGCTTTCCTTTCATGTAGTTTCCGAACATTCACCTATCATCATCAAAGTTGAAGCAATTTTAATTTTCTGTTAGGCTTTTTGTCTAACGTGGTAAGCAAAGCAACAAATATTTTTAAGATCAAATATGATTGTAGTGGTGCTAGCAAAGATGGTTTGTTCCGAGTCATGGAACCGTCAACTCTGAAAAATACGAAGCTTTGGAAACAGATTTCCTATAGGATAAGGATAAGATAAGGAATAAATAAATCAGCAGTTTATTTTTTTCTTTATAAGTGCTTCTTGCACCGCCTCAAATTTGTCAGCCCTACCTTCACGGTTGACTGATAGAGAATACCCAAAAGCATTAAGTCCGCCAATTGTACTATTTTTGTTGTGCAATAAAGTGTTAAGAGGAAACACCAAGGTCGAGAGAATTCAAAAATAGGTATTTGTCAAATGTATTGCTGTCGCGCTGTGTGTCCGAACAACTAAACTGAGCGCTATAGGAACAACTGCAGCTGGGACCGAAAATACCTATGAAAAGTACACAAAATATACGTTTCGTAGTCCCCTGTTTTCTCCGCGAAAAATTGACTGATTTAATTACTTTTTGCGTTAAAAATTAAAGAAAGGCTTTTTCTGTTTCTATGTTTTGCTTTTTTTTTCATATAATCTTCTTCAATTTGTTTGCTGGACGTTTGAATACACCAGAAAATTAGGTCGATTTTTTAGGTTTTTGAAGGTTTAAAATCTCTTTTAATAATTAACTTAATAAAAAAAAAAGAAAAACATAGGAACAATCTTCTAGTGACCATTGATTTTATTGGAAAAAATAGAGCAACTAGTGCCATTATCCAGGAAGGAAACAGGGGACTACGTTAGTCTACGTTTGTATGGGAAAAACGGACTGTACGATTTCCTCTTAAATAAATAAAATGAATGAATAAGGCTCACCCTTAGCCGCCACTTCCACGTCACTGGTAGGCGAAAGGGATTTGTCCTTCACTTCTTCTTTAGCGATCGGCGTAGACGCAGCCGGCGTATTGCCCACAGGCGTGGACAGCGGAGATGTGGCTACGAAGAAAAAAAAATGATCTAACACTACACAGCGTATACAAAGATTCTTACATTTAAAATAAAATAGTAATACTGTTAATAATAATGCCTGAACGAGGTTGAAACTGTTGAAATGCTTACATGTCAAAAACATACATTATGTTAGCCCATTTGCTACCACTATAACTTGTGTATGTTTACAGTTGTTTTAATCTGTGAAACTTTATGTTATCTATTGCAGGACAATTGATAATTTTTGTAATTTTCTTGTGAAGGGTCAGTTTTGTATTTGAATATTACAGCAGTTGGCTGCGGCCAACCGCTACCCTTGACACAGTCACATATTCTATACTAATCTTTTACAGAAAAGTTTAATTTGTATTTAACTTTGAAATTTCCTTTCACTAAGCCTTAAGGGAAGCTATATGCAGAATCTAGTTATTTGACTGCATTTTGAAAAGTTGAGGTTGAATAAATTTAAGCGTTCTTACAAGACTCGCTACCATTTTGTGACTTTAGGGGATTACCCAGGACGTAGAGGTAGTCCCCAGATGGAGGAATTGCACGCATCAGGAGCCAACATAGCGCGCATGCCACACCTAGGCCGGTCATGGAAGGCAGACTGCTTTGCCCGCCTTCTACAGCTCAAGTCCTTTCGTAGTCTAAACAATTATTCACACAACGACAGATACGTTCAATATACAAGTAGGAGCCTATCGCGGCGGGCACTGTACATACACACAATACAACAATTTGGCTTCTTCCGAAGTTGTCTGGCGAAAATACTCTGCAACACGCCTACATTACAATAGCATTAACTTGAAATCTATTAAACGACTCTCGTCTTGCATCCTAGTACCGGACAATCCACCAACAAGTGTTAGAAGTCTTCCGCGTAGCTTTGATATCTATAAACTTTTCGCGTGCAGTCCTAAGTAGGTACTGTGTCTAATTTACGTGAATAAAAATTAAGATGACAATAACTCACCGGAGTCAGATTTGGTCAGGCCCGGAACGGCGGGCACTGAGAACACTTTGTCGAAGGAGAACTCCTCGCTGCCAGCCGACGCGGAGAACGGTTTGGGGCCGAGTCGGGGCTGCAACACAGCGAGATTATTACAAAATCCAGCCGTATAACGGCGCAGCCACATTATCGCGCGGAGATTCGTGTTAAACTGATAAACTTTATGATGAGAAACGTCGCTATTGTATCCTATTGCAACGGCTACATCTACTAGTTCGACGTGACGATTGGCCACAAATGTTTGTGCTATAGCTTTAATAATAATTATCGAACGCACGCATGTAAAAATACACGCTCGTGCACGCACGCTCGTATACACACAACCCGTGCATACGCAAAAGCGAAACGGAGAATTTCTTTTTTAATGTCCGTCTGGCAGATTACTTATGCACACGTATATTTTCTTTTGTTGCATAATAGACAACTTGCGACGACACATTCATAAGAAATGTTACATGGCGTCATTCCCAATACTTTAATACGCTTTATCTCACTAGTTATTTTCGTTGTCTAGAAAGAATCCAGAAAAGATTTATGAGCCACCTAGCATATTTAAAGGATTCAGAAAAAAAAATTATAGCTACAAGGACAGATTGAAATTCTACAAAATGATTTCTCTAGACAGAAGGAGGGAGGGGCATTTACTCTCCTTAAGTACTCACAGGCAAAATAAATGTCCTTCTTTATAGTCGCTATTTAAATTTAGGGTCCCTTGTAGGATACCACGAAAGCCAGTAACACTTCTTTGTGCTCCATTACGGTACACAGTGTCAGGTATCAACTCTTCCATCAGTGACTTGTCTAGAATATTGAACCAACATAACAATCTCACAGACATTTTTCACCACACCTTATATAGAATACGTTATACATGTTTTAAATAACACAAATTAATCCCAAGTTTCTGAATTGTACCCTATGACACGCCTTTATCTTACCTACTTACTTATTGCAGAAAACGTTACCTTAATCTGAATATAAATTTTATATAATAATTTTCATTAACACACATTTATGCTAGCTGTGTTCACTTGTAATTAGGTTAAGTGTACTATTATTTATTTAGCAACAACTTGAAAATTGATCTTGCGATCGACAATCTAAATAAAGTTTAAACAAATTATAAACAACAACAACAAACATTCTCTACAAAAAAGCAGAGTGCACAAACAAGACAATGCAAAAAATATAAAATAAGAACAAAAAAACACAAATAAATAAACACTTCATAACTATAACTGCTAGATATTTAAAAATAACACAAGCGCATTTTAAATATAATAAGTTGACAAAAAATCTAAATTGACTATCTACACACATCATCTAACCTTATAACCAGATACCGGCACTGTCGTCGTCCTAGGCTTCGGTTTAGGCGCTTCCGAGTGCTCATCACCAGTTCCTGCCTCAGATATCGAAGATCTGGGCAAAGGCGTAGGCGCCTGCGCAGGCACACCGTTGATCAAACTGTTACTCCTCGACAGTCCGCATTTGGACTCACAGCTGTCCGCTTTCTCAATTCCCTCCACTCTATCAATCTTCTCACTTTCATCTCCCTTCTCTACGTCCAAATCATCCGGTTTCTTTTCAAACACGTCGTGTCCGTTATCAATTATCTTCTTGTGGAAGCCGTTCGTCTCTTTCACGTCAACTGGTTTAGGTTCTTTGGTCTTTTGTCGCTCCATACCCTTGATTAAGTCTTTCACGTTCACAAAGTCTATTCGGTCCTCGTCCTTAGTTTCCGCTACAGGTTGAGGCTTGGGCGTGTCATTCACCGACTCCTCTTGCGTGGGAGTGGATGCTTTCTTAGCGGCAACAGTTTTTAATGGGGGCATAGCGAGTATCGCCTTGACCAACTCTTCTAAGTTTCCTCTGTGCACCTACAAAGTAATGGCGGAATTAAATAACGGTAACAAGCAAATTTACTTCAAGCAATATTCCAAATAAAAAATAACAAAAGCTACTTACAAACACAACACCTAAGAGCCATTCACCCGACAAACTACGAACCACACTACACAGAACAAATTACTATTAACCAATAAAATCAAGTCGGTCACACCATTTGTTACAGTATTATGTGACTCTAATATGGCTTTGCTTTGCCACGCGAGAGCCTATTTTTGTTGTACCAATTTCAACCGCATGCTGAACTAGCTAAAATCGACTTTCATTTGATAATGCTTTATTACTTTCGCGAGCATTCCTTCAGTCTATGCCGACTCCAAATAGTTGCTTTCACCGGACAAAACGAACTATCGTCACACGCATGTTATGACAGTACCTTTAAATACCAATAAAATAATGTATGGTACGCCACACATCAGTAGACTAGTCTTTTCACACAATGTTGCCAAAATAAAAAATCAGGCTTAACATGAACAAAAAAGACTAAAATCTACACAATCGTATCAAAGCCACATGCGAATTCTAACAATCCAGCCAACAATACTTACCTTTATTGCTACTGTTAAACAATATCAAAAAAAAAGAAGAGCTCAGGATTTGTATGTTAAATTTGAACTATATGAAATTAGATTTTGTTAGTAATTAGTTAATTAAAAAATCTACTAACAAAATTGGAAACGTAAACATTGAGTAATATTCATGTAACTCCCCTTTCAACCCCTTATTAGTGTTATTACAATTTTTAGTAACCCTCAAACATACCCTATACACCGAGTTGTAGCCAATTTTAAACGGTATAGAGAGCTCAAAAATAAAAAAGACTAAAACTATTATCCCACCTCGGTACAATTGTTGGCATCTGGATGTAGGGATATATTCGGAACAGGGTAATCTTGGTTCTCCAGCCACATCGGGGCACTGAGGTAAGTCACCGAACCGCTGGTGTCAGGATATAGATCTGCATGGTAGTCGCGGTAACTCTGCAATATAATACATACTTGCGTTGTAATAAAAATCAATTTTGCCTGAACTTTTTTTCCACATAGGAAACACATACGGAAGCACGTTTTCGTTGGTAGGAGGATGTGTTTTCTATGTAACAAAAAGCGATTAGACAATTTTGGAGGAAAAGTAATGTATACTATAAAAAAAAATATGTATACTATCCATTTCAAATGAGAATAGGAAATCCAATACCAAATGCCACTTAAAAAGTATTGTTTGCATAGAAATTGAATTTACTTTTTTTACTTTACTTGGTTATTATAGTATTATAAAATGTGCTAATGTCATAATTATCATAAAATATCAAATATTGATTATTTGATTTTTCAAAAATAATTCTGATAGGTAATACAAAGATTTTTCCCTATCTATATATACTAGTAACAATTCATCAGAATGCAAAAAGTACGCAATCATGTCGTTGTCAGCATACTCCGTGCTGCGACCAAGTGATGCAGATAAGAATTCAAATTTTTGACTCAAAAGAGAACTATTTCGTCTCCAATTAGTATATCGAAATAACCTCTTCGCTCACACTACCTAACCGGCTCAATTCGACGGTTATTACGTCACAATATTGTTGAAATTATATTCCCATTCAAATGTGGAAGGAGTAGTACCTGAATGTAAAAAAAAGTTTAAGGGAGCTTGCAGTATCTATCCATATCAGCTATGAACACACCTTCCTAGGCACTTGATACATGATGGGAACCACGGACGAGCCGGTCAGTTGGAGCACCCTGTTCACCTCGCCTTCCATCACGCGCAGCGCACGCTTCGGCACCAGGCAAGCGCCCTTGGTTTGCTCGCCTGTCGAACACGGAACTATTATACACGGTTATTTTTATATCACCCTGGAAAAATTTTGGGGCACTTCAGGACACATCAATTATCATAAAAAAAATTAAAAAAGTTTTTACACAAATTAAAAATAAATAAAAAAATCTCTAAAAATGCTGCTCGCAAATATTGCAGCATTTTTTGTATTTTTTTGAAAATTAATATAAAATTAAGTGAGTTATTTTTTTAATTCATATTTAAATCATTCTAATACCATGTCGTGAAGCGTCCCTTAAATTTTCCAGCATGATAAAAAAATAACCGTGTATAGAGAAAGATACTTTTCCTAAGATAAAGAGGAACATTTTATGTATTTTTTTTTCTTTTTTATTCAAATATGACTTGACAGAAAGCTCATGTGATTCAATACATTTTTATACCTACCACCCAATCAGGACATCTTATAGCTGATGAGAGGAATGGGCGCAAGAAACTTATCAGCTTTATCAAAAGAAAATTATGTTGTTACCATACACAACAATATTTCTTCTCAACATTTTGACGAGTGATATTTACAAATTAACACCAAGCAATTGGCACACAATCAAATAATTGTCGACTGTATACATTACCTTTACTCATTAGTCTTTTTCCGTGCGCATTAAACTTATGAAACGGCAAGTTAGTAACGCTTTGTGGAACTTGTTGTAAACAGTTATACATTTCCCCATAAATGGGCTCTAGTTTTATGGAATTGCAAGTTTTTTTTTTATTTCTTGTCTTTAATTGTATACAAACTAATTGTATATTTGAGATTTCCATCTCTTCGCAAATTAACACCTTTAGTCGGCTCTTATTACATCCATGCGTAAAAAATTATTGGCAACGCAACATGTATTTTAAAACTGCCATCACGGGGTAATCCTTATCCACGCTGTATTATATTTAAGGAATACTCACCAGAATGCCTCAAGCCCTCAATGAGGTAGGGTTCCCTGTCAGTTAGTTCCATGTACAAAATGGTGGTGTCCCCTTTGCCCGCCAGAAACAGCATGTTGGTGTCAGCATCGAACAGAGGCATTAGTATGCCAGTGGAGCAGTCCAATTCCAATGTCTTCTGAGTCTGCGACAAATTGCGTACATCGCGAATCATTATCTGTCTGAGACGCGCGGAGTCGAAGCCTGCAAGAAATAACAGGAATTCAGTCACATAATGTCCGATGCGGAGAAATAGATTTTTTTTTTAAATGGAGGGTCCGGCAAAAGACCTCCTCCCGCCCGATGTTAAGCGGTGAAAGAGGCCCAAATGAGTTGACAGATAGAGGAGGGACGACATCCACTATCCTACCTGCCCGCCCCTTGCCGGCCTAAAAGATGCTTTTTCACCCCTCTTTTGAAGGAACCCATGTTGTAGGATGGAGGAAACACGTGCGCAGGTAGAGAATTCCAAGTGTGGGATGAACGACAGAAGAAGGAATCTTGGAATTTCTTGGTACGGTGTGAAAAGGAAGATACAGTGTAAGGATGACTCCGTAGTTTGGCTTGACAGTTCAACAATCTAGTGCAGATTAGTCGTGTAGTACTAATAGTAGGGGAGCCCAAGAGGGGATTTTTGCAGTTACTCGAGCGAGTCAGATTAAGATATGAGGGATACCTTGCACACTGTAGAAGTAACTCCACTACATGTGAGCCTTTTGTGGTGGGGGGAGGGGGGGTTCATAATATTTTATACTTCGGCTAACTGAAATCGTCAGATTATTGTCTCCCCTTATTCCCGTTATTATTTTCTTTAAAATAAAAATTAATTTGACTGCTATCATTTAATTAATTTGATTTTTTTCTAATTTTTGGTTAATAACTTTTTGACTCTCATATTCCCTTGTGACAGATTCGAATCGTCAGATTTTAACAGCACATACTTTTTAGTGTGTAATTAACCTAACTTGCATTAATCTGACACGTTAAACCATTTTTATGTGTCCACTATTTTTACTTGAAATCTTTGAAACCCCCTGGCCGCCTTCCCCACCAGTTGCACGAAAAATATTATATAACATTTTTCGGTCCCTACAACCTTATCTTCAAAGTACAATGAGTCCCAAACACGCTCGAGTGACTACAAATTTAGCATTCTGGCCTCCTCTACTATAACAAATGTAAGAAAAATAAATAGTAGTTGGTGGATGTTTACTAAAATAGAAACGAGACACGCAGACCTGTGGTTAGGATCCTATCCTGGTCGCCGAGCCACACAACTCTGCTGTCCTTGATGCTCTGATGGCTGTTGGCCACGTCCAACACGGGGCTGGCGGCTCGGGGGTCGATAACACGCAGCTTCTTGTCCTTGCAAGATGTCGCCAACAATTTTCCATCCTTTTTCCAAGACGTGGATTGGATCACCTCGCTATGATCTCTGTTTACTAAGAACATATTATACATTCTTAATGAACTGCTATTATAAAGTCGTTCGACTTCAATAGATTTCTAATCACGTTTTAGTTTTATTCATAAGTGGTTTACGCCATTTTTCAAATCAACATGTCTTATAATTAGGCTCTGAAACTTAATTTTCCATAATCGCCTGTCTGAGCCGGGAATCGTACCTAATTAAATTCGATCACAGGAAACAAATCTCTCTAATAAACAAAACCCCTTAAACTTGAGGATCTCAAAAAAATTACCAGTACTTAATACATATAGCATCGCAACCAGATAAGGCAAAAGTACTAACAAATATTTTTATTTATTTACTTTAAAAAAACGCCTGCCTGAACAGAAAACAATCCCGCCAATTCTAAAAAACTTACATCTTCCATTTTTATGATACCGCTCGAATAGCCTTATTATAGCCTCTTAAATGTGTTGAAACCTCAAAAATTACGTAACAACAATGAAAAAAATCTAAATGTCTCTAATAAACTTAATAAAGAAATTACATTAGAGGCAATCGACACACATTCATAGAACAAACATCTGAACACAATTTTTCTTTGCGAAACTAAAACGAATTACCCTTTACTTATACTACATCTTGTTCTATTATGCATTAAGAACTGATAGATCTTATAGATATTTCTTCACTTCTATTAATTGGTATTTAAAAAACTCTGGATATTCATTTTCTACATTTGGCAGATTCGCTTCTCGATTCAGATGGTTATTTTACAATCTTTGAATGCACTTGGTTTGAAATCAAAATGATGTCTTCTTTCGGTAAAATTTTATATCTACAATATTTATATTTAAGTCACTTTCCCTCCATCTGGCATCGCGTGGGACACCCGGTATAAATAGTCAAAATTTTTAGGAGAAAACCATTTGGATTGGAAGACCATGCTGAATACGGAATGACGGAATAATGTTCCCAATGCATGCCAGATAATGTAACTGTGGGCTATTATATAGGGTTATTGTAGTAATAATTTCTTATATAAAGAACTTATGGATATTATATATTTCCAATGTAGGTTCGTTTCTGCAGTACATTACTGCAGAGGCTGGGTAGTTAGGGATTGCAGGACGAGTGGAGTTTTACGAGATAATTTCGAGTCCGGCAATCCCATTCCCGCCGAGGTATGTATAGTGCTTTGCTCAATAATTGTGAGGAAATAATGAAACGTAATACTGGAAACAAATGAGTATAATATGAATAAAAGAACGAATAAAGCAATTAATTAATGTTAAACGTAATGTTTAATATATTTTACGCAAATACATATTGTATGAAATATATTTTACACAAAAAATGTAATACTGTAGATTATGGCCTTTTTCTCTCGCTACGAAAAATAAGCATATTTTCGTGTGATTTCATATCAACATTTTAATGAAATTGTTGTTATATTCATATAATATATGCTCGAAGAGTGCATTTTTTATAATGTGGTAGCAATTGGCTGTATGACAAGTTACATAATTCAAGTTATAGATGAATTAAAAAACATTTGAGCAGCGGCCAGAAATAAATTTTCATACTTACTTTCCTGGCCTAGGCCGGTAAAGTAATCCATGAGCCAAGAATTACAAACTTCATGTCTATTTTTTACTATGATAATGCCTACATTTCCGAGCATGTTTGAGAAAACATATCTACCTGACAGTTGAATCTTACTTGCCAGTAAGAGCACCTGGTTAGCAAAACTATAATGGGGGCTACTATAGTTTTGCTAACCAGGTGCCACTGGCAAGTAAGATCCAACTGTCAGGTAGATATGTTTTCTCAAACATGCTCGGAAATGTAGGCATAATTATAGTAAGAGTTACACCGGAACTAGGAAAAAAGCCCAATATTACTTTTTATTAGACAGTGTATAGGCTGGTAAAAATGTTAGGATAACTATGGAAAACTAGGTAAAAACAGTTACTCAAATAAAATTCACAAGAATTGAAAAAATGATGAATAAATCAATTTGAATGGGATTGAAACGGGATTTGTACCGGAGTCTCCAACATACCGTGTTGACGCCTTAACCAAATATTGGTCAAGACGTCAACGGGCCAAGACGCGCGCTCAAATCCAGCCAGAGTTGAAATTGTTTTTCATATTTTTTCAGTTTATTTAGCATTTTTAAAGAAAATACAAAGTCACATATAAAGAGTTCACAAGAATTGTCTTGAAAGGAATACAAAATTGTATGAATTGTATGGATGAACTACCCTAAGGTCGACTGGCAGAAAATTCCTAATGGCATTAAGTCCGCCGTTGTACACTCTATGTACATAAAGCATTAAATAAATAAATTTAAAAAAATCATACCAAATGCTTCTTTCTGCTTAGTAAGGTCCCACAGTGCAAGTTCGTGGCCAGATGCTACATGAATCAAGCCATCAGCAACTGGATGAAAGCCAACATTTTCCACTCTCCGTTGCTTCTGCGACAATGTGCATTCTGGGCTAGACAGAGACTCCTTCAGCCCCTCTGGAGGAATGTGCCAAACTTTTACCTGAAAGCCAGTAATTTGCAATAAACTAGATTTGTGCAGTTACTAGATCCCTACTTATATTATAAACGCGAGAGTTACTCAGTCTGTCTGTTATGCTTTCATGACTAAGCAGCTGAACCAATTTTAATAAAATTTGGCATATAGATAGCTTAAACTAGGACATCCAGTCTTGGAAAGTTGCCAGTTCCAGAACTAGTTTTTACTCTCTCCCTGAGAGTATTAAGAGAGCTCGTACGCTGGAGTCCTTTAAGAACCAAGTGCGAAATCACTTTCTATCCTTAAATCCTTAGCTAATTCAGTCCTTCATTGTCCATATTTAGCTACTACTGCACCCATCCCCGATTTAAATTTCCTATATGTATTTCCCTGGTCCAAGGTTGCCTGGAAGAGATTGCTTATTAGCAATAAGGCTGCCTGTGTTGTACGTCTGTGTTGTTTTTGAAAATTTTATGTTTCAATATCTTTGTGTGCAATAAAGTATTTATTATTATTCTTTTTTTTTTTCTCCGTATAGTACCGGGAGTAAAAACGAGAATCACGGGCCTAAGCCAAGTGCTTATCGCTATGATTTTACAGATCAAAAGTTGGAGCGTTATTGTAGGACTGTAAAAATTTTCTAACTATTCGGCATGTATTTAATATTGCAGCTTTCTGAAGATAACGAAACGTGTATTTAGGAAGGTTGAGTGTTCAGGGAAAGAAAGAGTTGTTTAGGGATAATACCAGTGCTTGAGATTACTATAGGAACTATTGTTACTTTATTTAAATTCCACTTTTCAATGTACTTGGTTTGTTTTTCAGCAATAGTGGCCTGTAAATTGTGTGTGTTAGGGATAGCTATATCAATTAGCTGAGCAGTCTTATTAACTTTGTCAATGAGGGTTATATCGGGTCTATTATAATGGGTAGTTTTGTCTGTGAGAATGGCTCTATCAAAATATATTTTGTGGGTACTATTTTCCAAAATGTTTTGCGGTGTGTATTTGTAGTATGCAGTTTCAGTTGATATGAGATTATAAAGTAAAGCTAGTTTTTGATGTATTATATTTGAAACTTGATCATGTCTATGTTTATATTCAGTCTGGACTATTGCTTTGCAGGCTCCTGTTATATGTTGGATGGTTTCGGAGGCGCTATTACATCGACGGCAGGTGTCTGTATCCTGTAGTGTTTTCAGTATGTGTTTTCCATAATTACGTGTTTCTATAACTTGATCTTGAATTGCGATCATGAACCCTTCAGTCTCTGGGAATAGTTCACCCTGGATTAACCATTCGTTCGACGCTTCTTTGTCGACATTGAGGTTATTATTAGTTTTTGAGTCTGGATACCTAACTTATTCATTTTGTAAAAAAAAAATTGTACATTTTTTTCTACATTTAGAAAAATAAGAAAATAGGAGACATGTGAATCACCATATTTATTAATAATTAAATATATTAGTTATGACCGGAATTACAAGATTAAATACCAGTTCCGGAACTTCACTTCAGTCTTGGTAAAAATAGTCCAGATTCCGAAATCTCAGAATGAAAGTCCTACTTAAGCCCTGAGGAAGCACATTTATATTTATTATATATTATAAGCCTTTTATTCAAACATTTTACATTTACGTTTTCATTGCATTATTTAAATTCTAATTCATTTACTTTATATTTAATAAAAGTTATAAAATAAATCATTTAAAGTTAAATAGTTGTTATTTTTATTTCTCATGTTATTCACAATCTGGCATTTTTGCTTCTATTCAGTATATCTGTTTGCTTGCTAATTTTCTATTCTTTCCTAGCACTAGCACAGGGAGCGAGGAAGCACATGATATACCAAAACTCGCGAGATAACAGAATACAATGCAAACAAAGTCACATGGCTTGTGCACTGTAAGTTAAACAGAATTTAAATAGAACATTGCTATAGATAGATTTTTTTTAAATTGAATCTGCTATCTTCAAATATATATGAAATTTCCACCTTTGGCCTAAATATTTGCGCTCATTGACTATTTTGGTGGTTTGAATACCATTCTAGCTGGGATATAGCCAAAAAGTTAGAAATCTCTTTCTAGTATTCCCACTCCCGATTACAGTCCCTTTTTCTTTGATCAACTCATGATGTTAAGAAGAGCATGTTAGCCATTACGTCTAATGCGGTAGGTGTGGATTGCATAAGCCGGAAAATGATATTACCTATCCTCGACGAGCTCCTTCCAATCCTTACACATATCCTGAACTACTCCATCTCCAACGGCGTCTTTCCTTATGCTTGGAAAGATGCCCAAATAATCCCATTACCTAAAAAAAGTAAACCTACCTCTTTCTCCGATTACCGTCCAATCTCCATACTTCCTTATCTCTCCAAAGTCCTCGAGCGCCTTATTCATAAACAATTGCATAAATATTTGACCTCAAATAATATTCTTAACCCATTGCAATCAGGATTCCGCCCAGGTCACAGCACTACCACTGCTCTAGTACATATTTCAGATGAAATTCGATGGGGTATGGAGAATAACAAGGTAACCATTCTCACCTTACTTGACTTTAGCAATGCCTTCAATACAGTAGATTCTGACGTATTGCTTGCTATATTACGCTCTGTTAACATATCTCCAACGGTGGTTGACAGGTTTCGTAGTTACCTGTGTGGACGGCGGCAGCGTATACGCATCGATGACGTCTACTCGTCTTGGTGTTGTGTGGCTGCTGGCGTTCCACAGGGCGGCGTTTTATCTCCTCTACTCTTCTCAATTTTTATTAATTCAATTTCTTATAACCTCTCGTCTCTCTACCATCTGTACGCAGATGATTTGCAAATTTATTGCCAGGCTGCAGTCGAAGATCTAGCGCAGACGTTAAATACCGTCAATGAAGACCTGAATAAAATTTGTGATTGGAGTAAGGCGCATGGATTACAAGTTAACCCAAAAAAGACCCAGCTCATCATTGTAGGCAGCCCAAAAACTGTGTCCAAAATTGATCTGCAACAACTTCCGGATGTTTTATTTAACGGTGTTAAAATACCAACTAGCAACTGTGTCAGAAATTTGGGACTTTTCATGGATCATAGCCTTACATGGGGACCACAGATACAAGCTACGAATCGCAAGCTCTTTGCCTCTGCCGGATCCTTGAGACGATTGAGAAACTTTCTCCCAACTGCTACTAAAGTTGCTCTTGCACAGTCTCTCTTGCTCCCCGTCCTTGACTATGGTGATGTCAGCTATCTTGATCTTACTCAGGAACAACTTAATAAAATGGAGCGTCTCCAAAATTTCTGTATCAGATTTATATTTGGTTTACGCAAATATGATCATGTCTCCGATTTTCGTGCTCAATTAAAATGGTTACCAATTCGACTTCGCCGGAATACGCATATTTTGTGTTTATTATATAATATTTTGTTTAATCCTCAGTATCCTCATTATCTCAAAAAACGAGTGTGCTTATGACCACACGACTGAAGTGAAACTTCTATGAGAGGAAGAGAGAAAGAAAATGCGCGCACTGCTGTCTCTTGCTTATATCCCCCACTTAACTTCCGTTCGCCTTGCCCGATCACACTTTTCGTAACGCGTTCGCCAGCTTACTCCCCAAGTCAAGCGCGCCTAAAGAAGTTTCACTTCAAAAACGTTTCTGTTTCTTGAATGAGTCGACTGGAAGAACATTGCGGTCAGCACAAAACTTAATACTTAGGATCCCAGAACATCATACAAAATTTTACGACGGTTCATTTTCAGTGCAAGCTGCACGACTGTGGAATTCGCTACCAGTGTATATTAGACAAGCCAAGACATTGAATAAATTCAAAACGCTTGTTAAGGAGTACTATCTGTCGCAATCATGCAATTAGTATTTCCACCATTATTTATATTTGTAGCTTATATATTTTTCTATAATTTTATATATTTATTATATTATGTATATTCATAGTTTTATGTATCTAATAGTTATTTTTATATTCATTGATGCTGTGCACATAATCTACTCTTATTTCATTGTCATCCATGTCCACCCTAAGGTTGTCTGGAAGAGATCGCTCTTAGCGATAAGACCGCCTTTTGTACTCATGTTGTTTTTTTGTCTGTAATGTTTGATTTGTAATGTCCATGTGTGCAATAAAGATTATATCTATCTATCTATCTATCTATCAAAGTTTTAGAATTTTTTTCATTAGCTCTAGTCAAATGTTAGGAAAATAGTCCGACAAGTTCTATGCTCCTATAATCAAAAGTCTAATTACTTACTCCAATATTATTTGAGTTCCATATAAACTTTCCCCCCCTAATCGATCCCTTTCCCAAAATTACATTTTAAGGTCATCTACTCATAATCTACCTCCATGCCAAATTTCATCTTAATAGATCAAGCGTATCGGCTATTTGGTATTTTAAATAATAATAATAATAAAGCCCATTTATTTCCAACAACCTTAAGTAAAAAAAATAAAAAATCTCTTATAACTAAATAGCTATCACTACTCTATTATTGGAACCCCACCTGGGTAAAGGCCTCCTCTAGCTTACTCCACAATTTTCTATTTTTTGCTTTTCCTCTCCAATTTTTTCCTGCTACTAGAATTATTTCGTCGATCCACCTGTTCCTTGGATGACCTCTTTTTCTTTTTCCCGCAGGTACTTTCCATGTTGTGGTTTCTAATGTCCATCTATTGTCTGTGTATCTCGCTATATGCCCAGCCCATCGCCATTTTTGTGCGCGAGCATAATGAAGTACGTCTATTAAGTTGGTTTTTGCTCTTATGTCTTTGCTTCTTATCTTTTGAATTTTTCTTATTTTTAATTATACTTCTTTCCATCGCTTTCTGACAGTTTGTTAGTTTTGTTTTTATTTTTGTGTTATACGTCCATGTTTGGCAGCCATAGGTGAGAGTCAGTAGAATACATGTATCCATTACAGTCTTTTTCAGGTGAAGGGGGAAAGTGCCTTTTAGAATTTCCTTTAGACTCCAGTATCTTTTCCACCCAATGTTCACTCGCCGTTCTATTTCTTCTTCCTCATTATTGTTACTAAATGATTCTTGTTTGCCGAGGTATATATAGTTGTTTACGTATTCTAGTGGCTTGCCATACAGGTCGATGTTGGTAGTTTTGCTGTTTGTCATTAGCTTGGTTTTATCTTGGTTCATTATGAGCTCAACTTTTTCGCTTTCTTCTCTCAGTGTGCTTATTATTTCATGTAGTTTGTCCCTGGTTTCGACGAAAATGATGATGTCGTCAGCGAATCTTAAGTGAGTTAGCCTCCTCCCATTTACTCTGATTCCGTGTGTTGGCCAGTGCAAATTCTCAAAGATAAGCTGCAGTACTGCTATAAAAAGTGTTGGTGAAAGAGGATCTCCTTGTCTTACTCCCCGACAGATTGATATATTTGTTCTTCTTTTTTCCAGTTTTACCCTGCTGGTACTTCCTTTGTAGATGTTCTTTAATACCTTTATGTATTTTTCTTGGATTTTGCAGTAATCTAGGGCTTCCCATATAGACTTATGAAAGATCGTATCGAAAGCTTTAGCGTAGTCGATGAAAGCTATAAATAGTGGTTTGTTGAAGTCTTTGTGTTTTTCTATAACTTGTTGAATAAAGTGTATGTGGTCTGTTGTGGAAAAGCCTGAACGGAAGCCAGCTTGCTCTAAGGGTTGGTGTTCATCAATTTTTGGAGACAATCTGCTGTGCAGAATTGACATAAATAATTTGTACACGCTTGAAAGAAGACTTATAGGTCTGTAATTACCTACGTCTTTCGGGTCTCCTTTTTTGTACAATAAGATTATATCGGATCTCTTCCATTGATCTGGCACCTGACCAGTGTCTAGAACTTTATTAAATAGGTAAGTGAGAGGATGTGCTAAGAGCAGAGATCCAGTTTTTAGAACCTCGTTATGTATCGCATCTGGTCCTGGGCTTTTATCAATTTTCATCTTTTTGATATGTTTAATAGTTTCCAAATCGTCTATTAGTGCTATATCAATATCTTGATTGGTTACTTCACTATGTAGAGTATTGTTACTTCTATAAGATGTAATCAATGTGCCAGTTTTCTCTGCATACAGTGTTTTGTAAAATTCCGTTGCACTATTTATCACGTTGTCTCTGGTTTTTGTCTCATTCTTTCTAGTATTTAAGTTTTGAATCCATTTTTTATGTGTTGTCATGTCATGGTATTTTAAATAATCAATTAAAAATTGTGTGTGAAGTCAACCAACCCGCACTTGGCCAGCGTGGTTGACTAAGGCCCAATCGCCCTAGTTTAGGGTAGGCTCGAGCCCCTCGGTGGGGACGTATATGAGCTGTTGATGATGATGAATTACAAATTGTCTACTAGTTATAGTAGACAATTATACACATCATTTTTCAGAGTTCATTTAAGAAAGATAATATTGGAATGTTTGCATGAGTTTTGTCATCAATTCCAAACTATATTACCCATTCTAATCAAACACCAAATAGATTCTGAATTATTCTTTTTTTATACAACTAAGTTGGCAAGCAAGCATACTGCCCACCTGATGGTAAGTGGTAAGTCACCTATATGTGGTTCTTGTAAGATCTGCAACTTCCACAAGAACCACAGAGTACATTGCCTACTTGTGACATGAAATGTAAAGTCACAGTACCTAGTAATTTCACTGCCATATTTTACCCTTCAAACCAGAACACAGCAATGCAAGCACTGCTGCTTGGCGGCAGAGATATGTAAGACGGAGGTACCCATGCTGGCGACCCTGGTACAGAGTCTCCCTCCGGTATTATGTAATATTAAGTTTTATATACAGAGTTATTTGTAAAACACCTGCAACCTCCAGGATAAGATAGCTAACATCATAAACAACAACATTTGTTATACGACTTTTGATAATTTGTTGGATTTTACTTTCATACAAAATAAATATTAATTTAATACACCTCTACAAGGTGTTTTACAATTAATCCTGTGTATTAAAAAGAGTTGAGAGAAGATAAATAGGTACTTCAAATTATTCACACATAGGGGACTGTGTGCATGTGTCTATAAGAAAGTAAACAACTAATAACACAACTTTGTACACTCACCAATGAATCCTGAGATCCAGTTAATAATAAGCCATCATGAAAAGGTGAGAACTGCATGTCTGTTATTGTGTCAGAATGGGCATGAAGTAATGGCATTATTTTACTTTTTCGTCCACAATCATCTAGAGGCAGCACTGCCATGCTGGAGCCAACATGCTCCCAGTTGAATGCCATAAAGGAAGCCGACGCACAAATATTGTTTCCATAAGTCTGGTATGAGCCAACACAAACATCTCTAATGCAAGCTTCAGGCTTCGGGACTATTGGTGCTGCATTTTTATATTTTGAGGCTTTAAAACGCCAAGCCATCTTTAGCCACTTTTAAAATCAGTCTTCTGTCAATGGAATGTTTAGGTGGAATGCGATAATTTTATCTGGAACAAAAGCACATTACACAGGAAATAGCTGTCAGTTTGTTAGGAAAATGCTTAATTAATACACGAGATTTCAGTTTGTATCAAACATGGTATAAAATAGATAGCTAATCGAACATTATCCGACACTATTTTAAGGTAATATTAACATTTAAAGAAAACACATATTTTTAGATACATTTCAAAATACCTGAAGAAATATGTCAGGTATCAGAATTGTAACATTTTATTTTAAAATTACTAATTCAAATTGAAACACTGCCAAAATTTTAAGATTGTGAAATAAACATGATCTCGCATTACAAGAGAAAATACGGGATAATTCTCATTTTTTTGTATACTATAATAATTTTTGTTTTGGACATTTGCTTGGCCGGTCTTACGACCGGAAACAATGAAAATGTGCGATATACAGGCACCACAAAAAAATTGGAGATTTTTCAAAGAATCTCCCTTGCAAGTGGCTTCAAAATGTGGTCAAACATTACTCACATTATCGCGTAAAATAGTTTCAATATCACAATTTTTCAAGACACTCCCCCTAAACGTCGGCCATTTCAAAGCGACAAATGTCATCGATCGATAAACAATGCAAAATGTCACTTTTTTTTTTGGGTGCGGTCCTTAATTAGATAACACAGTGCTTATGTTTGCATGCATGCAAGTCACTCAGTTTAAATCGTTTGTACTGCTCGCTCACTGACGTAGGTAAGTCGGGGGGTTATTGTCTAAGAAAAAATCTATCGCGATCGCTACAATTTGACAGTCGCCGTCCATCCATCACTCCTTTTTACAAGGATGTCGGCGCAGAGTCTTGTGTTCACGGCGCAATGGTTGTCAAATTAAAGGCGCGATCGTGATACATTTTTTCTTTGACAATAACCCACCGGATTAATTTTGGATCAAGCTTTCGTTCTGCGAGTCTGTCAAGTTGACAATCGATGTTATTCAAAAAGAAAAATTGGAAGAAGACACGTATTGTGCCGTCAGTGTCTTCACGGAGCACTTCTGTATTTATTGTAGATAGTCTAATGAAAAAATAAATTCGAACAAACTAAAATATAAGTAAAGCTCCGTGGGAAGCTGATGTTGACTTTGACATTGACTGTTCTGGAGACTTCACTTCACTACTTGGTTAAGTGGCAATCGGTCATTTCATTATCTTACATTGCACAGCAAGTGCACTACCTTTTTGTTAGCACTCTCAGACTTGACAAGTTGATACGCTTGATACGAATGATACGCAAATAAATTCATTTTCAGCCGAAAACACAAGTATCGAACGTCAGACTGACAGTTCGCTTACAGTGATTTCACTTCGGAGCATTTGCGCCGTAAGTCTGATATAACGTAAACGATGACGTCATGCAGCTCTCCATGCCGGCTAACGTTAGCACGCTCACAGCATTTCGGGACGCGTTTGAGCATGCAATAGAGTCTGACACACGAAACATGAGCTTGGAAAAAGCGGCAAATTCAAAAATTCTAGCTCTGGTAATACTGTCTACAGAAGGTAAAATACATTTTGATACTTGAAATATTCTATTATTTTTTTTATTTATGTAGTAATTTAGAATGTTAAATTTGTGAAAGGATTGTCTTTTTTTTCTTGAATATAGTAGGAAAAAAAGGAGTTTACTTATACTTTTTTAAAATTAAATATTAGGTAATGTTTAGTTTCAATGAACTTCCAACAATGAACCTTTTATAAGAAATCGCTGTATTTGGATTTCATGAATGTTAAAATTACTTAATATCTGTAATATTTCGACAGAAATTAAGAAAAAAATATTATGAAATTGTTTATTACAAAGTATCAAAATCACCATGTTGAACTAAACTACACGGGGACATTGTATCAGTGTTGCTACTTGAAAAAATGTCAGGTTCATGTTTCGTGTTTCAGACTCTAGCGCTGTTATTGATTTTCGGACCGCAGCCAAAATATGCGCAATTGATGTAACCGATAGGTTTGAAAATTACAATAAAACACACATTAAATAAGAGTAAGCAGTATTTCCAAAGTTATTAACGCCGAAAGTTACGGTCGTTATTTAAATTTTCATGTACGCGCGCTCTGGTAGGTGACGTCACACATCCACAGCCGGCAGCCGCTCGCTCGCTAGTCGCAGTGACTCTGAGTTTTAGAGATGGGCGAATGTGAATGATTCATTCGAATGATTATTCGAATAACTAGCTATTCGAATTATTCGATTGTGAAATTGGACTATTCGAAAATATCGTATGAATAAAACCATTCGAATGAATAATATCATTCGAATTAAATTAAGCTTTCGGAGAAAAAATAAAGTTTTAACTAACAAATTTAGGTAGGTATGCTTTGAAACCACACGTATTAATTATTAATGAAATATATTTATTCAAATGAAAAAAAAACAGATACATTTTAACATTTCACTTTTCTATTTATTTTAATAAACGAAGCGTACCATACGTAAGTATAGAACAAATCAAAACAATAAACTTTTTCCACATTTTATTTCTATTAGTACTTATACACATAACAAAAGTAATTTAAAAAAAAACAAACTAAATGAATTACGCATAGTGTGTCACCATAGAGATTCGATGACCTCCAACTAACTCAGGGTATTCGGAGAGTAGAAATTATAACGCAGTTTTTAATTTTTCTAACTTATAATTTCGTAACAGTAAAATACATTTCTGGGTAAATCTCAAAAGTCGTCTTGACAAATTCTTTTTTCGTCTCTATGACACTATAGAATTATCTGTTTTGAAGGAGGCGAAAACAACTAGTCAGTCGGGGCAAGTGCGCCAACGGGGTAAGCGCGCCACCCATAAAAATATCGAAAAATACAGATATTACACAACTAACGACATCTTATATCCATGCAACAAACTAAAACACAGTTCCACTTCACACTCACAGATGGCTCTGTTCACCTTAACTTGAAATATCCGCCATTTAAGTTTTAGTGTCATTTAGACCTGTTACCAGAGATGACTTAATATTACTAATCCACATTATTCTTTAATTATTTAATGAATTGCGGCAAACCAAAGAGGTGAGTACAAAGGTTAGATGTTTTTCTTCAAATCTGTATTAGTATTTTACTCCTAATTAGTGAAATTAATGTTTTTTTATACAGTTTAAAATCTTGACCTCAAAATAATCGAGTGGGGTAAGTGCGCCCAAATTGTTGGTAGTATGGCGCACTTGCCCCGAGTCAGAAGTCGCCAACTTTTATGATGCAGATGATGTTTTTTGAAAATTTACTAACTAAAGTGCTTAGGGTCACATGATGGAGACGGTGAATGAGTGCCATTGGGTAGTGATAAATACCTCTTATTTAGGTCCGTCCATCCGTCCATCCGCAGCTTAACTAAGAGATTCAAGTTTTAGATAACTGTTATTTGGTATGGATACACATATTAATTACACCGACAAAGTGGTCAAGTAAAATCATATTTTTTTAGGGTACGTAATGTGATGATGATTTTTTTACTTGCTTAGGTCATTATGTGAGGTGTAGTTAGATAGGTTTTAACTCTGAAACAAGGTTGGCCACTGACCACTCGATAAGAAGCTGGATAACTGTCGTAAGGTCCACACACAGATGACTACTTACCATAATTAGCCCTAAAATGATCATATTACCTATGTCCATTTTTCAGATGGCTCGTAATTACTAAAGAAAAACTCATAATAACCCTTCTTGGTCTAGCTAGAGAGACTTCATGTCAGGCAGTGGACGCTGTCCGATCAGGCTTATTTGGACATGAAGCATCAAAATTATTACCTACCTATTTTTGTATTTTTTTTTATAAATGAAAGTAACAAAAAAATGCTAATTTGGTTTATTATTAAAAATACTATTATTCCAGCGAAACTGTCCGCAAACATTTTTATTTATATAGAGCAGTTTGAATTAATATAATAATAAAAATAACTTTAAAATGTTTAGCGCCCCTAATGACAAATCTATGGCGCACTTGCCCCAAATTTATTAAGCAAGCTGTTGTTGCTTATGGGACTAGATTATTAAAAAAGAAACAAGATTAATGCGTTTAGTTGGCAATGATCAATAGAGTACACCAATTGTTTTTCTTGTAACGTAATTCTTTAGCACTTTTATTCATACAGGCGCACTTGCCCCATTTCCAGGGGCAAGTGCGCCTATACCCATGTTTTCCAATTTTCCATAAAATATTGTAAAATTATTGATAGATTTGATTGAATCGACATTTGTTGCAATTTCAAAATACCAAATTTTGTCAACATGCTAAATTTTCACTCATAAGTCATCATTTAAATATTTTATTGTGGATCAAACTCATCTATGAAAAAATTATGGCGCACTTGCCCCGACTGACCTTATAGCCAGTTTTCTTGTTACACAATCCGCCGTCCCCCGGAAAAAAAAATACAGAAAAAAAGGGCGGGAACTCTCGAAAGTAAGGCGCTAAATTAATTTTATTTAAAAATTTTATTTTCATTTTCATTATTTACTTACTTGAAAGTAATACAGAATCCACAATAAGGACGTAAACGAACGACATGAGAAATGGGGAGGCATAAATCGGGAAAAAAACGAAAGAAAAATGAAAGTACTGAAAAAGAAGATTTGGACAGTCAGTTACTTATTTATTTATTTATTGCAAAAGATTCACCAACAACATAACATTACACATTAGTATTACACATTATAAGACTTAAACTAAATGTTATGTCTTTACAGGTAAATACAGCTTTTTCTTACCTGAATCTACCTCTTCAGAATCTGAAGAGGAAGAGGAGGAGAGCTCTTATGTCCCATACTATGTCACCGATTACACCCGGCTTTATCAAGAGGACTCTATTAGTTCAGAATTTGTAGTTTTTGTCGAGTCGGCAGACTCACAGAAACCAATTGGCACTAGAGATTTATTGTCACTATCGACTTGTCTACGTCGATACAATAAAGGAGTAAAATATTTGCGTTCACTCAATAAATACAAAATTGGTGTATATTTTGAAAAATCAGCACTAGCAAATGCTTTCCTAAACAATAAAACTTTCCTGCTAGACAACAATTTTAAAGCTAATATTCCAGCCTCATCCACTGAGGTCACTGGGATTATACGAAATGTTCCTATCAAATACAGTAACAAAAAAATTTATACAATGATTGCAAGCTTCAAAAAAATCATAAGTATAAGAAGATTTTTTAGAAAAGTCATTAATGATACTGGTTTTTCTCGACAGTCGACACAGACCATCGCAATCACATTCGCTGCCACACAACTTCCAGACTACATTGACTTGGATGGATGGAGACATAGCATTGTACCGTATGTACCACCAGTAAAGCAGTGTTACCGTTGCTTGAGGTATGGACATATTTCTAAATATTGTAAAAATACAGAGAAGTGCTCGATTTGCAATAATAATCACAATTATAAGGAATGTACTACTCCTAAGGATAAAGCTGTGTGTGCCCACTGTAATGGGAATCATATTAGTATTTCTGCACAATGCCCGGTTAAGCAACAAAAAATTTTAGAGAACAAAAATAAACATAAGCCTTCTTCTTATGCTAGCTTATTTCATAAGAAAAACTTTCCAGAATTAAAATCTTCTTTTTCTCCAATAAATAAAACTGAACCTGAAAGCTTTATGTCTATTCTAAGTTCTGACTCAAATTGTATGGAAGTACTTATTGAATCTATTATTAAACTAATCACTTTAAATAAAACTAAAAATACTGTGATTACTTCAAAAAATATATTAGAAATTGTTAATGAAACTCTTAGTAATAAGAATAGAAACCTTCAAAATTCAATTATCAATTAAAGCTTATGCAATGGAATGCTCAAAGCATATCATGCAGTCGACATTTTCTTATCAAATTTTTATATGACAATGATATAGATATAGCCGTTATATCTGAAACATGGTTGAGACCTGAAATTAAATTTAGAATTAAGGGTTATAATGTTGAACGCAATGATTGTGGTAATAATCACAATGGAGTAGCAGTTATTTTAAAAAATAAATTTAATTATGAAAGAATAATAACGAACTATGATGACTCTTTGCAAAATTTAGCTATCCAAGTAAAAATAAAAAACAAAACATTGACTATTGTCTCTATTTATTGTCCAAGCAATGCTTTACCACGATTCCACATTAACAAGTTCATCAATCTTATAAATAATTTACCTAAACCAATTTATGTTGCTGGTGACTTCAATGCGCACCACACAATTTGGGGCTGCAATAATATCGATGCTCGAGGCAGAGATTTATTAGATTCTTTTGATGATTGTGATTTAGTTTTGCTTAATGATGGTCAAGTCACCACAGTAGGAACAAACATATGGAGGCCAAATGGTTTAGATCTGTCACTGGTTAGTTCTAGCATTGCTTTGAATTGTGATTGGAATGTTCATGATGATCCGCTTGGTAGTTACCATTTACCTACGTTAACAAACATACAGCTTGTTATCAATTTGTCTTCAAGTTATTGTTCACAATATATTACTGGTCTAACACATCATTTTAACTTCCGTTTAGTTAATTGGGATTGTTACAAAAAGTTGGTAAATGATATGTTGAAAGATTTTTCTGTTGGAACTGATCCTCTTATTTCCTATCATGATTTCTGTGAAATTATCCAATCAGCCGCTAAAAAATCACTCCCAACCTTCTCCCAACCAAATCACAAAATAAGCAAAACAATAGTTATGGGCGTTACAAACCGTAAACAGTTATTGAAACTATTTATTAGCAGCAATACCGAAAACTATGTATTGACAGGCCCCCGTCACTCGCGCAATGCAGCGTTATAAATACCTACCGCTAAGTAGCGCGCCGGCGCGCCAACCGGCAGAGGGCCGCCGCCACCAGCCGCGCCGCACGCGAGACTTTATCATCGAATTTTGTATTTTTTTTTATTATTTTGTTTTAATTGTTTTTTTTTCCTTTATTTTATTGCTTTTTGATTATTATATTAATTTGGTTTTTAATTTATTTTAGTTTTTTATCAATTTTTTTTTATTTATAATTTTCTTTTCAGAACTAAAAACGGGATTTGTATACCTAAATCGAATAATTTTCCAAAATTCAATCTAAATGTTGATGCGAAAAAAGGACACAATAATTACTGGGATTGGTAATTTTTTAATAATTTGTATTTTTTATAATTTTTAAATGTATTAATGATGATAAAGTAATATTATATTCTCTTATTTTTTAACATATACTATTTTAAATTTTTAAATATATGCGCACTGCCAATTAAGAAGTAGATTATGAGGAATAATCTTGCAAATTAAGTAAGTACTATTATTATTATCATTTTATAAAATTAAAGCACATCTGAGTCAGGGGCTTTCCTCGCAATCACTTTATTTCATTATAATCCTACGTATATCAATGAAATAATAACATTAAAGTTTTACTTTGACTATTTTGTTTATGTTCTTTGTACAACCCTTAAGTTCTCGCTCGATGACGCAATCGCGCGGTGTACGCGGGAATCTCGACTCTCGGCGTGTGTTCATAGAGACCTTTTCTTCTTGCAGCGACTTTTGTCTGTCGGTTTTGGCTATTATTATTACAACGATTCGAGCGTTTCTATGGGAGTGATGTATCTGTTACGTAGTAACTATTATCTAATCTGTGGTTTCGGTATTGCAAAAACGCGTACCGACCCACCACTACAAAACAATGCACAGATTAACGAAGGTAATGATGACTTGCGTTCTGTTCATGCATCGATACAAACTCAGTTGCACAACAAAGCATTCAAACATCCTTCAGTACCTTGGTGGAACGCAGAGTGTGCTAGAGCTGTACAAATCAGTAAAGATGCTTATATTAAGTTTAAAAGTAATCCATCCCTTGAAAACTATATTAGGTTCAAAAAATTGCAAGCTCAGAAGAAAATTATAATAAAAAAAGAAAGATCAAATAGCTGGAAAAAGTTTTGTTCAAACATTAACAGAAATTCGCCTATTTCATTTATGTGGAAAACTTTACGAAAGTTTAATAAAACTTTTGTTCCACGGTGCGATCAGTTTGACGACAATTTCACATGGGTTAATGACTTTCTTAGAAAATACACACCTGATTTTGTAGAGCCACCACGATCGTTTTTATTTTCTGATCGCAACGCTAATACGAGTAGTAATAGCACACATTCATACTTAGTCAATCCTTTTAGTTTAACCGAATTAAATTCAGCGATTAAATCGAGAAAAGATACATCATGTGGTCTTGACTTTATATCATACAAAACGTTAAAAATGTTAAATACTGATAATTCTAAGAAATTTTTAGTCCTCATTAATGAGCTTTGGTCAAATAATTTAATACCAGTTAGTTGGAAAATAGACTGCTTAATACCAATTTTGAAACCTAATAAAAGAAAAGATTGTCCTGAATCATATCGTCCCATAGCATTGACTTCCTGTGTCGGCAAAATATTTGAACAGTTACTAAAACAACGTTTAGAATTTTATATTGAAAGTAATAAATTGCTTCCTAATAACCAATTTGGCTTCAGGCGTGGGCGTTCGGCTCGTGAAAGTGCCGCGTGTCTTTATACAGACATAAATAAAGCACTAGATAATAATAATATCTTAGTGGGTATATTTTTTGATATAGTAGGGGCTTTCAATAATATTAATTTGTCAATTCTTGCTTCAACTTTACATTCTTTAGGGTTTCCTGATAAAGTAGTTGCTTGGATATATTAATTTCTTAACGGACGTAAAATATATATAAAACATAATAATAAATTGTATGGTCCGAGGCTTTCTTATAGAGGCGTGAGTCAAGGTGGAATTTTAAGTCCATTATTGTACATTTTGTATATACATAGACTTAACGAAATTTTAGGCCCTGACCTTTCTATTAACAATCTTCAGTTTGCAGATGATCTAGTCATTTACTCGAATGGATCCTCTATTTCTGACTTGGAAGATAAATTGAATCTCGCTTTGTGTAAATTACAGCGTTATTTTCAGTACTTAAATTTAGAAATAAGTCCCTGTAAAAGCAAAGGCAGACTAGAATTAAAATTTTGTATAATAATCAAATCCTTCCTGTAGAACATTCAGCAAAATTTTTAGGTGTTACCTTTCAACAAAATTTAAGTTGGAAAGAATATGTCGATTGTCTGACAGATCGAGCTTTGAAGGCAACAAATATTTTAAAATCTCTAGTTGGTCTTAATTGGGGGTCAGACCCTAAGCTTTTACTTATACGGCCTTACAAATAAAAACTTATACCGAGGATAATCCTCGGAATAATTTATTCTGTGTTTTGTCTTGTTTTAGCACATGTCAGATGTAATATGTCAAAATAAGACAAAACGCGGAATAGCTATTCCGAGGTTATTCCTAGGAATAAGTTTTTTATTTGTAAGGCCGTTAATGTATAAGGCCGTAGTAAGAATTAGTACTATTACTTACTACGGCCGTAGTACTATTTTGAAAAATCTGCAAACATATTCAGATTTATATAATTTTATAGAAAATACAGTTCAAGACATTTGAAGTTACGAAATGAAAACTCCCAGTCAAGGCTGTATGGTGTCTCAAGATACCTTTGCCTTTCCCATATGGGAAGAATTGTACAAAAAAAAAAATAAACAAAATAATACAGGCACTGGAATTTTTTTTACAAAACGACAATATAATAATAAAAAAAGAAATAACAATCAATACTTTAAAAATACATGACAGCTATGGTATATACAATGCTTATTTACCAGGATCGAATCTCCACAGATTTTCTTCAACATGCATACATCCCTTCAGAGCAACTCTCATTCAATCAGTCTAAATGAATTGAATATTCCATTTCAGACCCACATAAATAGAGTATTCACCGTATATGGTAATACTCACAAGATACAATCCTTTACAATGTTAGAGGCTTTTTTTAATTGCAGTCATTACCCGCTGCTTATAGATGATAGTGAAAAATACACAATAAAAAGATACGAAAAGAAATAAACTTCTGTTGTTTTGTCAACTTTGACATTAGTAGATAAACTGAAAAGCAAACTTCTCATAATGCTTAAAGCAAAATCTTTATAGTAAAATAACTACAACATTTATTTGGACTAAGCAGTATTGTGCTCAGTAAACAAGAAATTAAAATAATTATTCTAAAAAGTTAACTAATTTGAGATAATTATCATAATGAAAATATATCGCTATAAATATATTAATGATCGGTCTTGGTTTAATATCTTTGACATGCCATCGACCTATTGAGCGGCCTGTCAAATCTGCCAGTTCGTAGACAAGTGGAGATACCTTTTGCTGAACCTGGCATTTCACAAACTTAGGGGCCAGTTTAGCGAAAAAATAGCGACCAGCAGCACTTTGAGTATAATTCTTTTTCCATACTATATCGCCTTCATTAAGGCGACTAGAGACCTGAAATGGTGGTTTTTGGAGGCGAACTACTCTTAAACTAGCCGGTAAAAAATTCTACAAAAAATATATTTTACGCTTTGATATGTGCCCTATAAACTGTACATTTGAAAAGTTTGAAGTATATTAAATAGTACGCAAAAAAAATTTTTGAAATGAGTCTGTTTTCAAATTTAATTTCCGAACTGCTCCTAAACTACAAATGATATGTTTATGGTTGTTGATAGACCTAAATGTAAATTAATTACTCTTGAAACTGTACATTTTTTATTTTAAAATAATTATTAGTTTTTACAAAAATATTTTTTTATCACTTGCACAGCAAACCGTCGTGAACGGGCGACGAGATTCAGTGTAGCGCTGACATTCAAGGAGGAAGGCTGCGCGCTGCGCTGCCGCCATCCACTTGTTACGCGAAATCGTAAAATCGATTGCTAGGGTGCTTACACTTCTCACATGCGATAGTGAATACGATACGCGCATCTTTAGTGCAAGACGTGTAATTTACTTCTTGTGTGCGAAATGACGCTTTTTGTGATTATAAGAACAATTTAGTCTAAGGCAGTCTAGAAGTATGCGAATTAGAGTTCCTGAATATAATAGAATAAGCTATAAAAAAACGAGTGTGCTTATGACCACACGACTGAAGTGAAACTTCTATGAGAGGAAGAGAGAAAGAAAATGTGCGCGCGCACTGCTGTCTCTTGCTTATATCCCCCACTTAACTTCCGTTCGCCTTGCTCGATCACACTTTTCGTAACGCGTTCGCCAGCTTACTCCCCAAGTCAAGCGCGCCTAAAGAAGTTTCACTTCAAAAAACAATAGTGACTTTACATCTGATTTCACAAATTGGCAACGTACACTGTGGTTCTTGTGGGGGTTGCAGTTTTGCTGCGAATCTCACAGGAGCCACATGTATTATAAGGTGACTGTTGCCACTTACCAACAGGTGGGCAGTTTGCTTGTTTGCTAACTTCGCAATAAAAAAAAGTTGCGTTGAAGAGAAGGCATAATCAAGACGAAAATACACCTATTGAAAAAAATCAGGAAATGAGCAATAAAGCCACTGAAGAATAAACAAAAAACCGGTCAAGTGCGAGTCGGACTCGCCCATGAAGGGTTCCGTAGCAGCAAGTAACATAATATAAAAGTTCTTGTAGTTCGTTGTAACTTTGATCGATGTTTTAATAATAGTGTATTTTTTAAAATTAAGTTATTGATAAGTAAACATTATAATTAGGTACCTAAATGATGGGATTTTTATTATGAGAAAATAATGGTTCACGCATAAGGTTTATGTTTATGAAATTAAATGCTTTTTTCATTTTTTTATTTGAGTTGATTGAATAAAAGGTAAATTGCAGTTTACGATTTTTGACGTATTAAAAAAAAACTACTTACTAGATCTCGTTCAAACCAAACGAAAGAAAAAAATCATGTTAGAAACCTCAATATTATTTTTGAAGACCTATCCCCACACGTATGGGTTTAATAAAAAAAATTTTTGAGTTTCAGTTCTAAGTATGGGGAACCCTTAAAATTTATTGTTTTTTTTTTATTTTTGTGTGAAAATCTTAATGCGGTTCACAGAATACATCTACTTACCAAGTTTCAGCAGTATAGTTCTTATAGTTTTGGAAAAAAGTGACTGTGACATACGGACGGGCAGACAGACAGACAGACAGACATGACGAATCCATAAGGGTTCCGTTATTTTTCCATTTGGCTACGGAACCCTAAAAAGCGAAGGGTAGAAAACGAAGAGACAAAAAGTCACAATACCGAATTTGTTAGTCCTTTACGTGAAAGGTTTTTCGGAATATTAATATTTGTGGATAATTAAATGAAAAAAGTATTTTTTTTAGTTCTTGAATTTTTCTTTCATGGATATACAAAAAGACAGACATTTTCATTACTTTAATGAGAAAATCGTGAGTTGAGCCGAAACCTACCCGTGTTAACAAGGTCATAAAAAAATTATGGCGGCATTGAAAAATCGAAATTGTAAAATTAATTTTGAAATCCCACATACAAATAGGTCTACCTATACAATTTCGAATTTTCAATGATACGAACGATATCTTTACATGACTACGTTAACATAGATAGGTTTCGGGTTGATAGGGTATTGACCAAACACGGTGTAATATAGTTCAAGCTCACGATTTTGTCATAAAACTAATGATGTTTGTCTGTCTGTCTCTTTGTATGTTAATGAACACCTTGCTAAATATACATTTGACTGCCCCCTTGGCTAAGCTGGGTTCGATTCATCAGCATGACCATTTTATTATTCAAACTGACTGACTGAACAACTTGAATGAAGTTACTTTTTTCATAACTATACCTGTAACACATCAATAATGTGCTATTTTTACTCAGGATTGTATACATATAAATAAAAAAAACAAGATAACCTTGTATCTACATAGGTCACACTAAGTTTCCGAAATTGGTCACTTCCATAAACAATACTAGCTGTGCCCGCGGACTACGTTTCGCCATATATTCTTTTCCCGTTTTTACAAAATTTTTCATTGATGCTCGGCTCCTATTAGTCATAGCGCGATGTTGTTGATGCCTTCCTCGATGAAAGGGCTATCCAACACAAAAATATTTTTTCAATTTGAATGAGTAGTTCTTGAGATTAGCGCGTTCAACTAAACAAACAAACTCTTCAGTTTTATAATATTAGTAAGTATAGATTTAAAAAGTTATTACTACATTTGAAAATTGAACGCTTTAGCTGAAGAATACAATTTGCTTCATTTGACTGTCAATTATTTTTACATTGTGGCGTCATTTTAAAAATTGCGTGATTAAAATAAAATGGATTATCTCGGAAAATTGGCATGATTTTTTACGATTTTATGTGTAATTTGACAGCTCAGCAGAGCCTCGCTCGGCTTCAATCTGCTTTAGGTAAAGAAGCAACATGCAAGACGACTTTTAATAGCTGTTTGCAGAATTCAAACGCGTTCGGACTGGACTGGACTTCAAACTGGACACATGACTACTGTTGCTTTAGAAAATTGTCGTATTGTGACTGGTACACGACCATTTGTTTACCGGAAATTATTTATAAGCTCCGTGAAAATAACGCTCAACGCCGTATCATCTTGCACCACGACAATGCAAGTTCCCACACGGCCAGACAGACAAATGAGTTTTGAAGGCGAAAAACGTACAACTTATGATGAGTCATCCTGCATACGGTCCTGGGGGCTAATCGCGCTACAGTTCTAACGGACCGCTGAGGTTCAACTCCAATCCAGTTCTTATTACAATTCAACTTTGGACAAAATTAGTAACTCGCTAATTTCTACATGAGAGTTGAACCGCAAGCGAAGCTGGATCTTATTTGGAGCTCTAGAGATAACAAAGAGAAAGAGAACAGAAAAACACTCAACATTGATAAAAGCCAAACTTCAATCCAAAAAAAGGAGCGCCGCATGAACTTTGTATTTTGACAGCAGTTTCGTACCAATATCAATCGGGTTGCGTTTCAATCTCCTGTCAAAACATTACCGCGATACGAACGATCATAAAAGTTGTAGTTTAGTCGTAGTTAAATTCCAATTCAACTGCATTTATTTATCGCTATTAGTCTCCTCACCTGGCACCATGTGACTTTTTTCTGTTCCCAAAAATCAAGAACCAATTACGCGATCAACGATTTTCATCACCAGAAGAGGCTGTATTAAAAAAAAACATGTTTGACCATTAGTAGTATTTTTTATTACTGATTCAGGAAACTTTTAGTGCACCCCACGTATTATTGCATTGCATAGTCCCAAAAAATGTAACACCGACGTACACCCTACTATTGATATTTAGATGCGAGGTAACGGCGGGTGGCGCGGCGCGAACACTAGGCCACGCCCGTACGCTCAAGGCCATTGGTGGCTATAGGGGCCTTAAATTCAATGTTTTGACGACTTTTGTTATATTTTAAAGCATTGTTTTGGTGAGCTAAATAAAGTCTATTTTGGACCTTCGAAAATATTGGACTTATAAGTCCTATGTTATCCGCAAAAACATCACGTGGCGCGAATATTATTTCATCCGATGTATCAGTATTATTATAAATAGATCCGCATGTAACTAGTTCACGACCAAAAACTAAAAACGCCGGTGTAAAGAACAATGGCAGAAAAATGTCTGGATTTTTTTCTAGCGTCCCTAAATTTCCTATATAGCAAGGAAATTAAAATAATTTTCTAAGGTTTTTGAAATATACACTTATTTTTGTACAAGCCGGAGTTCCTTTTGTTTTTATAAAAGTATATCAAATGTTAACTACTATTTTAAATGGCGCACAAGGTATGGCGTATTGTAGACGTTCAATATTTATCAAATTCCATTTCAATTTTATTGATGCATCTCAGCAGGCCTATTCGCTAACTACGGTTGGTAACTAGAACTGTCATTTTTTAAAAAGGAACTTTATATCCATTACTGGTTTTAATGATCTTCTAGTGAGCAACCGAAGTTAGCGAATAGGCCGGCAGATGAACCTACACGTTCAATACGGGTCGCGTCAGTATCACGGAGTACATAATCACTGTCAGTATCTCTCTAATCTGTGGATGTGTAGATACGGAAAATATACGTAAGGCGTGTTCCACTTAAGCGCAGATTTGCAGCATTTTCAACATTTTTAGCATCATCGCGTTTCATTACATTTTGACGCTAGCAGGGCTAGCATCGTATGTTAACGTAATGCATTCCATTTTGAGGATAGGCTTTGTGAAAAATAGCGCGTCTAAAAATGTTCACATTTCTTAGAAGAAAAACCAAAACATGGTTAACATTTGATATTAACGTAAAAAAAAGGGCGACGATTAAATGGAAAACACGGGATCGCGATAAATATTGATGACAGGGCTACACAATCAATAAATATCGCGATAAATATTAAGGAGTTGGATTTCAAAATATCTAGAAATTCTGTGATCCGTATTTATTTTGTGATCAATATTTTTCACGATATTTGGATCACGATCCAAGATCGCGACATTTACTGATCGTGTAGTATATAATATTGATGGATCGCCAACTTCATATAAACGATTTCGCTGTCAATATTTATCACGATAAATATCGTGATAAATATTGAACGTGTAGAATATGCCTATAAGTTATTTTTGATAACGCTTCTATCGGGTGGGTTATTGTCTAAGAAAAAAATCTATCACGATCGCTTTTAATTTGACAGAGATTGCGCCGTGAACATAAGACTCTGTACCGACTTCCTTTTATAAAGGAGTAATGGATGGGATGCGACTGTCAAATTGTAAGCGATCGCGATAGATTTTTTCTTAGACAATAACCCCCCCGGTCCGAATAGCAATCGACTTCTTTAGGGATCCCGGTCCGAATAGCCATTCCGTTTTTTTTAATTTGTTTATCCCGTAATTAATTAGAAAATATAAATGTATATAAATAAAATACCATAGCCATAGATAAAATAACAAAACACTGTACCTACCTACGTTATAAAAGAGCTCACAGATGAATAATGCGGTGCATAACCTAAAAAAAATTAAATACCAATATCTCTTTTTTCCGGCTTTATTGAATAAAAATTATTTTACATATAGATTCTGAAGTTAACGCCGAATCTTTTAATATATTTTTCATTACGGGACGCTACAATTTGACCATAGACATTTTCTTCTTTTACTTCATTTACTGATGAGTTTATGGCGAATTGGATTTTGTTTATATTGAGGTCCCATGTGCGATGGTCTTCGTCGACAAAACAGGCTATTGCAGTAATGATGGTTTTGTTGTAGCGTTCAACGGTATTCACTTGGGGAGTATGATAAGCGGTATGATGAATTTTAGGAATATTGTATTTATGGAACATCTCTAATAATTCGTTACAAATAAATTGCGGCCCATTATCCATCAATATAGTTTCTGGGACGCCATAGCACATGAAGACCAAGTTTTTTAAAATGTGTTGTATTATATTTGAAGTAGCTTTTTTAATAGGAAATAATAAACAATATTTACCAAAACAGCAAGTTACTACGAAAATGAAACGATTTAACTTTCTTGACATCGGTAAGGGTCCGATCAAATCAATAGATATTGCTTGAAATGGTCTAGCACATACTTTAGGTTTGCCCATAAGTCCTATTGTAGTTTGAGTTCGGTGTTTATAAGCAATAATACAAGTTTCGCATGTAGATATAAAATTGACAATATCTTTATACATACCTTTCCAAAAGTATTTTTGTTTAATTTTTAAATATGTTTTAAGAGTGCCAAAATGTGCGGAAGTTGGAAGTATGTAATTTTCTGAAATAATATTTTTAGTATATTCGGACGGAATTACTTCCTTCCAATCATATTCAGAAGAGATAGGAGTATTGGTGCGACAATATCTATAAAGTTTGTTATTTTTTATTAAATATTCAGGGCAAGAATTTGGGTTTTGTAAACATCTATTGCGAACTGAATTATACCATTCATCATTAGAAGTAATAGGGTTATAATTGATTAGAGAAATCGGAACAGCTCGTGATAATGTATCAGGAATAATATGATCTTTCTCTTTTCTATGCCTAAGATCAAAATTAAACATTGACAAGCGAATACTCCAGCGAGCCAAGCGACCGCTAGGGTTATCAAGGTTGAGAAACCATTGCAATGCGGAATGATCAGTATATATTACAAATTTTTTACCATTGTCTAAGTAACAGCGCCAATATTCTATGGCAGTTATAACACTTAGTAATTTTCGTTCTGTGACGGAATAATTTCTTTGGGCACCATTGAGAGATTTGCTCATATAAGCGATAGGTTTCTCCTCATTGTCGATTAATTGTGTAAGCATAGCCCCAATCCCATAATTAGAAGCGTCGCAATGAACCGCGAATGGCTTTGAAAAATCGGGACGAGCAAGTACAGGTGTTGATGTTAAAGCTATCTTTAACTTGTTAAAAGCCTCATCAGCTGATTCCGACCAACTGAATGCAGGAGCTTTTTTATGTGTTGAGGTTAGCCTATTAAGTGGAGCAGCGATTGAGCTGAAGTTGGGTATAAAACGTCGGTACCAACCAGCAGCATTTCGTATTATTCGTTCGTAATACTACAATAAGACACTAATTTTCCAACACAAATAGCTGAGTTTTATCTACACTATCCATTGATTTACTACCAAACGTAGATAACGCATGAATGATCGAAAAGTGGGCCGGTGAAGAACTGCTCAATCGCGACTCATGCAGTTCCTTTCCATAGTGAGTGATTAGCTGTCGGCACGTAAACATGCCTAAGTGCGCATTTAAAAGTTGTGGTAACAATAGTCAGAAACGACAGAAAATTACGGGATTTCATATTTTGCGTAAGTAAACTCATTACACATCTTATTATGTATTCAAATATTCGATTTATAAGTACGTAAAAACCAATCAAAAACAATTATTTTAATCATAAACATGTCGTTTCGCGTCAGTGTCAGTTCAGTACATCACAATCGTCTCGTTCGCACGAGCGTCAATGACACTATCTACACTAATATTATAAAGAGGAAAACTTTGTTTGTTTGTTTGTTTGGTTATAATGAATAGGCTCAAAAACTACTGGACCGTTTTTAAAAATTCTTTCACCATTCGAAAGCTACATTATCCACGAGTGACATAGGCTAAATTTTATTTTGGAAAAAATAGGGTTCCTTAAGATATTTGGGTTTTTCGGACACAAGGTGTAAAAAATCAACCAGAAAAGTAACTTAATTTGCGTTCGCTGCCTAAACTATAAAAGATAAAACCATAAAATGTTCTAATTAATTGTAGATCTTATAAATATCTACAAAAAGTCCGCGCCACACTATACCTATATATGTCGAGTGAGGCACAACAACCATTTTTTTATTTAAAAATCTTGATTTTTTTTTTGATTACATTTAAACGCATTTATTTTTCTCATGCTATTAATCCTTATCAAAATAAATTATTTCATCACTAAGTAAACTTTATGTAGATAATATTTGGTCTGTGAATGATTAAAATTGGACGTTTGGTTTTGAAGTTATGGCCAAATTAAAATATTACGATTTCTGCTGCACGGCCCGTTGCGAAGTGAGCGTCACCAAGGCGGGGGTGCGCACAGAACACAGAAAGAGGTTAGAAAGGCAATCATGCACCGTTTGTACGGGAACCGCTGTCGCCAGTTTTGCTCCCACTTCTTTTCCTTGCACCGCCCATGCAAAGTCGCGCGAAATCGGGCTGAACCAATCACAACGCTCACTGGGCTCCTCATTCACAGAAATTCACTGTCGTCAAGAGCCGCGTGTACAAATAACATTATTTTAGTTATTGACATCAATGAATAGTTATCGATATTAAATATTGCCAGCTATTTAACCATTTGAAATATTTAGAAAACCAAAAAATAATTATTACAAGTAATATTTTGTTTCTGTGAAACAAAATTATAGCTTTTTAGCTCAAAAATGTTGTAGGTTAGACGTAAAATAAAAGAAAAAGTATAATACTATAATGCACCGGTCCGAAAGCATAAACTAGAATGGATAATCTGACAAACGGACGTGCGGTAGTTTAGTTGTTAGGATATTTTGGTTGGATGGAGAAGTAAATATTTGTAAAGTAAATATAAAGTACTCAAATCTTCATGTCTTAATGCAAACTTTTTCTATAAATCGTTAATAATATCTTCCATTTTGTATACTTTTTTTTTCAAACGTCGATTTTGTGCTTGTATTTTTTTAATTATTTTTTTTGTCGTTTTATAACAGTCTCTTTAGAAACAAGTATTTTTTTTTTCCTGGGTGTTGATGCATTTGAGCTATTACTTGACAGTACATTGAACTGAAAATAATTACGGATTTATTAATTGACTATTACATTTTAAAATAATTTTTATGTTGTCGTTATTTTTACCTGTAAGATTTTTTTGGGACTGTCTTTTATTATCAAAGAGGTTCATGTTATTGAATCCAAAATGTCCTAGAATAAATCAAGTACCTTATATGTAATGTATTTTCTTAAAACTTTACGCTACATATTTTACATAATATTCATAAACATAGCTTTACCTGTCTCATCCGTTTTGTTAAATCATTATCGTTTATGTTATTTCTCGCTTCTGTAAGACTACGTTTTTGTGATTTACCATTGTTTAATTTCTCTTTGATTAACGACGAAGTAGAACTTCTCGCATCATTTATCTTAAACATAAAAGAGTTGGCTTACTGATATTGCAATCATTATTTGATATCATAAAAAAATTATAATACATACTGCAGAATACAAATACACGACTTTTTCATGTGGTATTACACTGCTTTTTAAATACTTGTTCCCAGATTTTTTATATCAAAATAATTTTCACTAAAATGTTTTGTGAAAATTATAATAATCGCAAATGGTGCTTGACTTAGTAGGAATCCATTCTTCTCTACCTGTTCCGTCAATCCACTTTTCCGGATCTTTAGGAAAACTAAAATAATATGTCCAAAAATAGTTATTAAAAGGGTATAATTGATAGTCAAATATATTTCAAATAAATAAATCAATACAAAAACCACCAACAGCCTCGTGAACAAATGTTCGTGCTTATCACACAAACTAACTAACACAAACATTTGTTCCCGCCAGGATTTGAACCTGGACTGCTTGATGTAAAGCTCCGTTACTGACCACTTTACCACAGCGGCGCGGCGTCCTAACGGCGTGTCTAGTATTTATGATATAACAAGCTGGCGACCTACCTATGCTAAAATAGTCATATAAATATTATGGTGATATTAAAAATTCTAAGATGTATAATTAGTTTAGAATTTGCCCATATTTTTTTTACTAATCGAACTAATTGTATCGTGAAAATTGAAATTAATTTTACAATTTTAATATTTGATTACATCGCCGTACTTATATGAATAGGATGTTAGAAAGGGTAGGTGTTAGCTTCGCCAAACATTCTGTATTCGAAAAGTAATAATTATTATTATGCCATTTTAAGTCACAAATAATATGTTATTTTCACTTAATACAAATATTTTAAAATATACATTTATCGAAAATGTAATGCGTGCGTTTTTTGATTAGCACGGCACTATTGCGTACTTTTTACTGCGACTACTGCGTTAATGCTCATTAAGCCAAATGCGTCACTACCGAAAGCAGTGTACTACATTACGCGCTCTAAGTAATATGGCAAAAATCGCGTGCGTACATTGCCGGTAATGTATATTTTTTAGAAAAATATTATGTAACTTATCGTTATGATCAGTTTTGGTGGATTTTGACATTATGATCTATGGAATATGGTCGTTATGATCAATTTACTACTTACCGATGAAAAGAAATTCCTTCTTTAGCTACACTTGATACCTGACTTCTTGTTTTACAAGTAATTATAGCACAAGAAGGCATTTTTTATATTTATAGCGCCGCGCTTCACGATACACTCACTGTTGTTGTCCGTCAGTGATTAAACAACGCGTTCGCATTGCGGGGCCACAACTATGAGCATTTGCTCATAGTTGTGGCTACGCGTGCCCCGCCCACATAGCCCTTCTAACCTCTTTCTGTGTTCTGTGGGGGTGCGCGTGCGGGAGGTTATGGAATAAAATGGAGGAAAAAATTAAACACTGTGTTAAGCATTTCAATGGCGAAACGTAGTTCGCGGGCACAGCTAGTAATATAATAAAACAAAACAGAAATTATTCAAGTGCTGATAGAAAACAAACTTGCCAAATTAAAAAGAAAGTACACTATATTACATAGGTTAAGTAGACTTGTTTTCTTTCGAATGATTCATTCGAATGAATTATACCACGACGTTGCATCCTCGAGATTTATATATTAACCAGGTAGTCCACTTTCCAATGTACCGGGCACCAAGCACAATTTTAGAGCGAAGACATAAAAATAAAAAGATAGGTAGGTAGTTTTAGTATTATTCACCCGCTTGCGCGATGTTACGTCGTTTGACTCATTCGCTTTCTTTGTGCGGGCATCACAGCATCGGAATATTAAAGATCAAAGTTTTATTATTTTATAACTTTATTTTTAGTGTGTTGTGTAGTTGTTATAGATATCAATATGTGTAAATGAAAACGTAAGTATTCTAAGCAATATATTAAGGAAAAGATTCGTAAACTAGAGAAACGTTTGCGTCACCGCCGCCGCCGCTGCGAGCATTTTGATGGTGCTGGAAGTACCTATGTAAGTTTAAATTATAAGTGTTTATTGTTTATTATATTGTACTATTTTTTCGACACGTTCTCATCTTTGCATTTCGTTCGTTTAAAGCAAAACTTTATTTCGTGTTTGTTCGAATCAGTAGATTATATTTAGCTCACTAATTAATTTCATTTTGAAATTTATTGAGCAACAAAAAGAGCCTTGCTATTTGCGCATTGCCTAACGTTACTGTTTAATTAGAAAATATTCTGTATACAGTGTTAAATAAAATGGTATCCGCAGAATACCAGCGTCAAAGCACTCTGTGCCTCTGCATGCGGGGCCTATTTGGCCTAAAATCTATCTGAATATATATTTATATTTTTTTGTTACATTGTGTGTTGTATTTTTTGTACCAAATAAACGTCTATTCAAGCAATAATTCATAATTACTAAAGAACCGTGAATCGGCACTTTGAAACACGCCTTGTACACGTGTTTAAGTGTTATTATTTCTTTATATTTATAGAACAGTGTGCCTTGGAACTATGATGCGATTATAGTCACGCACAGTACTACGATGCGATTGTAGTCATGTTTTTTGGTCAGATTTATTGGTACCGTGACGCGATCACGGTCTCGATCACAACACTTCGTGTCATGATGCGATAATGACCTAGCTTATTTTTTCAACAGAATGTTATTATTTCTTTATATTTTATAGAACTGTGTGCCTTGGAACTATGATGCGATTATAGACACACACAGTACTACAATGCGATTGTAGTCATGGTTTTTGGTCATATTTATTAGTATCGTGACGCGATTACGGTCTCGACCACAGCACTTCCTGTCATGGTGTGAGCATGACCTAGCTTATTTATTCAACGGAATGTTATTATTTCTTTATTTTTTAATAGAACAGTGTGCCTTTGTACTATGATGCGATCATAGTCGCGCACAGTACTACCACAATATAGAGAATGGTACTACGATGCGATTGTAGTCATGTTTTTTGGTCATATATATTAGTACACAGGCTGAGGATAGCCTCGCAGAATATGACTCGCCTCGCAGAATATTACTAATGTTACTCGCCGACAAACTACTTCGTAGTTTTGTGTTTATGTTTATAATTGTACATTTTGTTAAATAAAATAAAATAAAAATCTATGGAGAGGATGAATTGGCTTCAGTGTGTTATCATACATCCCATATGTTCAGTCAGTGGTTCATGTGACTGAAACTTGTAATGAGTGACAACCTAGTAATGTACAGGTGATGATATCAGAAGCATCAGCCAAGTGTCCCATACCACCCACTAGCTCTCAGGTACGTGTAAATGATGTTAACCCTCCAGTAACCAATTTATTTGAGAATATTTTAGAGGTCTTAGGGACCTCAAAAGGGAAACACGAGCTTTTCGGAACAAAAATCCAGGATGAAATCTCTGAACGTTGGGGTCATATATTGTGCGGAGGCTTAAATAAGGATTAAAAGAAAGAGTTAGAGGGCAACATCTTCATACCTGAAAACTTTCAATTAGTTAAAACACCCAAATCGAATCCTGAAATCACTGCTGTGTTACTCAAAGAAATCAGCTTATATTGGACCTTCATTATAAAACCTTCATTAAAAAAAAACACGCTTAATCGAAGGAAATTAATAATGTATTCATTAGATTATAAGTTTAAAAGATATTGCACGTGTACGAAGTGATTCATTTCTCTTTGGCGGGAATCTCACTAATAAAATTAAAGCATCGAATTTGGCAGAAATATCGACTCCAAATCAAGAAAGTTCCAGCGGCGAGTACTTCTTCTTCTAATAGGCCTTCAGTCAGCCAGCAGGGAAACTGCAAAGCTCCACCGCGTCAAATGCCACGCACGCAGAGACGTGGTTAGGCGAGGAGTCACTCGTACCATTAGTCTACGAGGAAAGCACCTGTAGTAGATCGATATCAGACAACGAAGTCTCGACCAAAGGCGCCGATCAAAACATAATAAAAAAAAAAAAAATATATATATATTTTGGTACTTAAATGAAAATATTTTATTCACACCTGAAAAAAAAATATATAATCGATCCAGTTCTCTTATGAGTTGTAACGGGTAAAACGGATTACAAATTTCTTTTTAAGAAACCGAATCTCAAAGATGTTTACCTATAAGTTCACGTTTTTCACAGTCAAATATTGTGACATTACGTTATGAAATTAAGAAGTTATACTAAATGAGAGCAGTAAGATGATGCAATGATGAATTAGATCAATTTATATATAAACTAACTAACATAATATTTCCCACCTGTAATGCTCTTTTCTTGCTAATTGTCAAAATTTGGGAAAAGAAAACAAATTTAATCCTTGACTTATTGAAATAATAAGCTTTATATGTTTACATACAGTTTCCTTATGCATAAGCATAAGAGAACAATACAATCATAAGCCAGCCATCATAATAATAGCCAGATACAATCATATCCTTAGAGTTGTAGGTTAAATTAAAGAGAATCAGAGGTGCGATTTTGTAACTCATCGGCAATCGGCAATCGCATTAATTTGAGAGTTTTGTTCGATTGAAACCGATTATCGAATACGTTTCGTATTTTGTAACGTAGCCCGAGCGGTCTCGGCATATTCGTCGAGTGAATCGGCGAACATAGCCGATGAGTGAATGATTCCCCATACAAAATGACATTTGACGGAATTTTGTAGATACAGAAATCTATACAATCAAAGGGCAGAATGGTTCGGGATTTTTTATCAATCTCGGTATCAAACTAATATAGCTAAAAATTGGGTACCAATCTGGGTAATGGAATACACCAAATGAAAATGTTTTGTTTCTTTTTTTAAGATTAGCCTTCCCCGTAACGGTGGTTAGTGGATCGTACCTTCGACTTTAAGTTCTTTCGATCACGGGTCAATGATCCTGTACTCCAATTCCTTAGATTTTATATGTTTTAGATATGTAATTCCACAGAATTCTTCCTTGTTATACTAGTTGTTTCTTAGTTCCTCCACTGAAAAACCAGACAGGGAACTGCCCTGGAGATTCATAGTACAGTGTTGGGTTAAATATATGTAACATGTCTATGATCATATGGCCCGGGGCTCTCACACTGGTATTTACAAACATATTTTTTAATAAATTGTTATATTTTGTTATTTGTTGGATTATAAAAATAACATATGGAGGAGAGAGCACCTATTTTGTGTACAACTACTACCATTAATTCAAAGAAAATAGCCTTTGTGAGTTATTTGCCAAGGAGTGATCTGAAACTTTCTATGGTGAAAATCTAGAATATTTATAACATGAAATCTGTAAATATTGTTCATTAATCCAACAAGATGCCGCTTACTATCAGGTTTTTTTTATGAAATAGGGGATGTAAAAGACGGATTTTGGGAATATAATGTGTTTGAAAAAAAAAAAATCCTACCTACCAAAAAACTTAATAAAATCTGTTCCAAATCAAAAAGAAAATTCAAGTAATTGATAGATATACCTAAGGTACCTTGGTAATTAGCGTAAGTACTTAAATTATTATAACAAATTGATGAATCATTCGGAGAATCTTGAGTATTGCGTGTCCTGAGCCTTGATCTCGAGCTGGAAACGGAACCTCGAAGGTCGCGTGCACTTGATATGTTCCAACGAAACTATTTCGTAATTTTTCTTGAATAAAATGAAAAGCAGGAGAAACGATACACTTCGATTATAACTAGAGATTGATTTTTCTAAGGTCAAGGTATTGGTAAAGGAATCACACCCATAATACCCCAACCAGTTACACCACCTATGAAACTCTTGTTATGAACTATCAATTTAGATGTCTATTTTTTAGCCACTATGCATTAATCGTCGAAACATTATCTTAGATTTAAATTTGAGCAAATAACTTAAGAATTTCAATGTCTTCCCTTTGCACTTGCTTCAGCTTCATACATTTTCACTAAGCTTTTGAAACCCATATTATCTTATCTTAGAAGTCTAGTTTACTATTATAAATTATTTAGGTGATTTTCTGTGCCTTGGAAATTCTTATCAAGATTCTATCAAGTGTCTATCATGCGTAATAAAACTCTTATTCACTGATTTAGATTTTGTTATAAATTATAAAAAAAAAAAAAGTCAACATATACCGAATTAACGACAAGCTTCCTTTTTTCTCTCTCTTCTAATCAAAAATTTCTCAAAATACTCTAAACATCCTACCATAAATCTCGAGGATGCAACGTCGTGGTATAATTAATGGTTAAACAAACTTACCTTTGTGATGTTTGACCATAATTATGCGAGACGTTGCATCCGAAGAGATTTATACTCCCTCCCTACCCATTATTTGCTGTGTTGCAAATAAATACCCAATGTTTTTGAGAAATTTTGCTCTAAAGGAATGAGTCAAACGACGTAACATCGCGCAAGCGGGTGAATAATACTAAAACTACCTACCTATCTTTTTATTTTTATGTCTTCGCTCTAAAATTGTGCTTGGTGCCCGGTACATTGGAAAGTGGACTACCTGGTTAATATATAAATCTCTTCGGATGCAACGTCTCGCATAATTATGGTCAAACATCACAAAGGTAAGTTTGCTTAACCATTAATTGTCTCATCGTTCGGATAGTGAATGCAATTCGTGAGAAAAATTCATTCGAATACCGAAAATTCATTCGAATGAAAATTTTCATTCGAATGATGAATGATTATTCGATTGCTGATTAGGTAATAAATCGATTTTTGGTTTTTGAAACAATCGCCCATCCCTACAATCTGGTGGCTCCCCTTGGCATACATAACCTGGCGGCTAGTCCGCCAGGATCGTCCCCGGTCTGATGGCTCGGAGAAGTGGCCTTCCCGATCCCGAGTTATTTTACCATATGGGGCGTAAAGATTCCGGCGGAGGTTTTGAATTAACCACCGGCGAACCGGAGACCGGCATACGGGTACACGGGGCTCGTCACTCTTTGTGCCAGTATCGATAATTGCATTATTCCGCCTCAAAAAAAAAGGCAATACCACAGAAAATACACTTGATTGTAGGTATGTACACTTAACTGTTTGACTTCATGAGTCGTAGAACATACATTTAAAGGAGCTACAAAAAAAATATGCATGTAACTATTATTTCAGATTGAAAATGACATGGAAAATTAGGTCAAATATAAATTGTTTGGAGGAAGACTAGTACTAAAAAAAAGATGCTTGCCCTCTTTAGTTTTCTTGTCAGCAAAAGACAGTTAAAAAAATTAACGATCTGTAGTGCAAAAACGTAGGCAAAAAGAACTGATTCACAAGATACCTACTCCATGAAGATATACCGAATCCGATCACTTCCGAACATATTGAGGAAATATTTTGTTTCAGTTTGAGTCCTCGCATTTCCGCTGTTATATAATCACTATTTTCGGAAAAATATTGAGTCACCATAAAACTGTCTACTTTTGGTGAATTATCTGATTGACCATGTGGAAATCCTTTCTCCATTATTGTAATTAAAAGGCTAATAAACAATAAAAGTCAAGTTACACGGAGCGCAGTGTAGGTACTGGTATCGATTCTGGCATGATTCTCTAAACCTAAAACTAAATTTGACAACAGTCTCTCCTTGTCATTTTGTATAGAGTATGACAAGGATAGACTGTTGTCAAATTTAGTTTTAGGTTTAGAGAATCATGCCAGAATCGACACCATTATGTACGACACAAAACTCACAGTAATATAGGTAATTTGTGTGTACACGGTACACCTACGTCTCGTCTCGCGGAGAGATGAGAGTAACGACTGTTTCCAAATAACGGATAACAGGGCTGTGTTATTTCCATATAGCTGTTATTGTAAACTGCTGTTCGTTATCCTGTTATACTGCTGTTTTGCACAATGAACAACAGTGTATTCACACTGTTACCAACATCGAAATAGTTCCAAATAGGAGCGATCGGGGCTTTTATTCTCGGCATTTTTAATATTTAAAAATACTTAACACTAACTATAAAACAATTATTATTTACACTTACGCTAACTTTTAATTACGCACTTACACACTCAAATAATTAAATCGTAACAAAAAATAATCACAATTTCTCTAATTGGATCTGTTGCTGAACTGAACAGAACAGAATTGAACGAACAATAAAATTTTAAACAGCAATCTCATTCAAAACAGCAGTATAACGAATAATTATTATTCACCTGTTATTTCAAATCGTCGCGATCATCAAACATTTTAAAGTGAACTTTACGTCAATGTGAGAAAGCACAAAAATTAGTGGTTTGCGATTATCGTGTCGCGACTCGTGCAGTTTATATTGCTATCTCCCGTGCATATATATTGCGCTCTCGCTCTTTGCTTCACTCTCGCGTTACGTTATCGGCAACAGCGCGGTGGGTGGAACGTCAGTCATTGCGCTACAACGCTACAACATCAACAGCAGTTTATAATGATAGCAGGATAATCCGTTGCTCAATAATGTGTTATTCGTTACGTTCATATAATGCATTATATTATCTGCTATCGTAATAACGACCATCTCTCGCCGTTCGTTTGTATTTTTGATGTGGAACACTAGTAGGTATATGCGAGCGAGACGATGGAAAACGAATCTACTAGATGTAAGTAGATTCGTTTCCCATCGTCTCGCTCGCAAAAAAGATAGGAATGCGGGACGCATTTGACGATTTGCGGAACTAAAAATATTTTTGTAATAAAAACCCTTACTTACATTAACTTAATTTATAGGTGGTCCAAAGTAGTTATGGGCGTTACAAACCGTAAACAGTTATTGAAACTATTTATTAGCAGCAATACCGAAAACTATGTATTGACTTCTTCAGAAACTATTTATCGGGAGTAACTATTTATTGTGTGGAACGACGGTTCGGTTCACTTGCTGTCGCTCGCAACGAGGTACCCGAGCGAGAGCCGATACTAGGCGCCAACGCCAGGCGGCGGACGGAACCGACGGCAAACGAAAATTCCCGAACGGGCACTCAGCTTGCTCCTCTAGATGCGATGATTGATTCGCGCCAAATTGCGTTTAAAGTTAAATTAGTCTAATTATTATACGAATGATACAATTGACATCCTTGACGGCAAATATAAGTCTGTGACCTTGACCGTGAAATAGGGGTTTATAGTAAAGTCACATGATATGTACAGAATAACAATGTACATAAAATCATATGAACTTTTAACTACGCCTGCCACTTGGCAGCCAATCCTAAGCCTAGTTAAAGTATGAAGGAAAGTTCATTTTCATTTATCAAAATAATACTGGTTACTATACACCCAATACTCCGTCACGTCAATAGATAGTTGCCGAATAAAATCATTTATTCAATAAAACATGATTTTCCTTCAAACCGAAACCGAGCTCTCAGTCGACACTTGCGATACCCGATACCCATTCAATAACTAGTTATTAAAATAAATAGTTTCAAAAACCGTTATTACAAACTAAACCAATACATAGTTTCGGTATTGCAAAAACGCGTACCGACCCACCACTAGTCCAAAGCTATTCAGGTATTTGCGTCTGGTAGGTAGTTATAAACTGGGGGGCGATGTCAGAACACCTCGTGGTGTTTTTTGCCGATTTTTTGCCGCGGGCTATGAGTCTGACAGCTGCCCCGTGGAGGGGGTGTGGTGTGGCCGGGTTTAACCCGGCGGGCCACTTCACGTGGCCATGTGGGGCGTCACCTCCTCCTCTTCTTTTTGAAGATGGGGTTGTGTGTCGCCTGGGGACCCGCTCGCGGGTCATGGCGCGTTGCGCCTTGTGCCGTTGCCTCTTTGGTCGGGTTAGTGCGGGTCCTTGTTGAGCTTCGCCATGTCGTTGTTCCGTTCCGAGACTGGGAGACTTGTAGAGCTCCGGCGTGTCGTTGTTCCAAGGACTGAGGCTGACCCGATCAACGTGTGGCTTCGTCAAACTTGTGCGGCCCCCGTGAGGGATGGCCGAGTGCTACCTACTCGGCGGGCCACCTCGTGTGGCCACCGTGGCCGCTTTTTGCCACTTCTACCCCACCGACCAACTAGCATGCACAACTAGTTGTGCGGTTGAGAATGCTAATCTGACATCCTTCCCCACGGCATAACCAGTTGTGCAGTTTTACATTTTAGCTAAAAAAATGTTAACTTAGTACTCCTTCGACCAACTACTCAATGAAATGTACCACGTTACTATTTCATTTATTTATTTTTCGGCTGTAACATTTTTCCCTTCGTCCACAGTCATAACTAAGTTTTCATAACTGGTTATGAATGTGAATGAAGGGACATTTTTATTCTCTAATTTTGTAACACTTACCTTATTTTATCTTAATTTTTCAATTGCCTGGCCTAGGATAATGTTGTAATCATTATGTAAATATTGCATTTGAACACGCCTTATCAAGTCACCTTTTATTATGTACCTTTTCTTTCGTTTTTGTTTTTCATCCTTCATCGATACAATATCACGGTATTTGTCAATTAAGTTCATTAAAAAGGTTTATTTTCTTGTATCTAGTCCTAGTCGGATATAACAGAAAAATAAATAAATGGAAAAAGTATACGTGGTACATTTCATTGAGTAGTTGGTCGAAGGAGTACTAAGTAAAACATTTTTTTAGTTAATATGTAAAACTGCACAACTGGTTATGCCGTGGGGAAGGATGTCAGATTAGCATTCTCGACCGCACAACTAGTTGTGCATGCTAGTTGGTCGGTTGGGTAGAAGTGCTTTTTGCGGTGGGTTGGCGCTTTGGCGCCGCTGAGCTTCGGCTCGTGTGCGCGGCGGTGGATCCAGTGGGGTCTGCCGTCGGTCATGTGTGGTCTCCCGTTGGGTCTTTTACGGTTCCATGGCCTCCACTCTAAGACAGTTCTGCACCACGAGTCCGGCTTTCTGGCTATATGTCCAGCCCATTGCCACTTGAGCTTTGCTACGCGGTGTGTAATGTCCGAGACCTGACGCCGTTTTCGGAGACAACTATTCGTTTTCGTGTCCCGGAGTGTTACTCCTACCAATTTTCTTACCATTGCTCTTTGTGCCACCTCTAGTTTGTGGACGATGGCCTTAGTTGCTACCTATGTCTCGGCTCCATAAGTAAGCACTGGTAGGACACACTGGCTGAAGATCCGCGCTTTCTGTTTTATGCTAATGCTCATATTAAAAGCAAAGCCAAATTTTGCAAAAGCTGCCCAGCCCAATCAAAAAAATATTATTATTATTTACTATTACTTTTTATTTTTGTATCCCTGTTCCTATTTAGTTCGTATGTAAAAGTATTATTATATGTTTAGTGTTTTTTTTTTTCAGAAAAGATTCACATCTCAAATGCAAATTATTTTAATTTAGTATAACACTCATCTTAAAAATGACATTTTTCTTAGACTGGTAAATGTAGGATACATACTTTCATAACAAAAAGTCCTCATCCTCAATCCTATAAGGTATAGGGATACCAAGTAAGTGCCTTCACAATAAATAATTTACGAAATGTAAATAATTTCTGTATTCCGAAACTCATCTACTAAAATATTATGAAGAAAGAAGATTAAGTAGGTACGTTTGTATTTTTGTTTGTAATTAATAAACTCAAATTATGACCCTCTCGGGCTGTTGAGCTGTTACACTGCTACGGCGAAGATCGCGCAGCAGAAATTATGGCGGCTGAAGACGAACTGGGACAAGTCAGTCCCTCCCGAGATTGCGTCGATGTTAAAAGACTGGCTTACGAGCCTGGAAGCTGTCGGCAGACTGCGCTTGCCCCGGTCTTACAACGGGGGGAGAAGAGTAACGCGTCGCGAACTGCACGTTTTCTGCGACGCGAGCGAAGACGCATACGCTGCGGCGGCATATTGGGTGCACCAAAATGAAGATGGCACCTCAGGAACGATCTTGGTGTCGGCCAAGGTGAAGGCCGCGCCGCCACAAAGGATTCCACGGCTGGAGATGCAGGCTGCGCTCATCGGAGCTAGACTCGCTCAAAGCGTCAAGACGGATCACTGCATTCCCGTGGACGAAGCCGTGAACTGGAGCGACTCACAAACCGCGCTCCACTGTACGAAGAACGGGAGCAAGCGCGGGAAGTCGCCACACGTGGAGGTCGGCAAAAATGCTGACCGATCACTACTGGCGTCGATGGGTGCGGGAGTACCTCCCGAACCTTGTACCTCGCCCCAAAGCTGCGACGCCAGCAGAGCTCGACGACAGAGGTGTGACCCTGGTCGCAGACCCCATGCTTCCCCGGAATGTCTGACCGCTGGGACGCATAGACAAGTTTTCCCGGGACCGGACGGCGTAAGAAGAATCGACCGCACTCTCCCCGGACTAGAGGGAGGGGACGCGCTGCACATCGGCCTGTCATACCGCACACTCCCCGGACCAGAGGGAGGGGACGCGCTGCACATCGGCCTGACATACCGCACACTCCCCGGACTAGAGGGAGGGGACGCGCTGCACATCGGCCTGACATACCGCACACTCCCCGGACTAGAGGGAGGGGACGCGCTCCACTGTCTTACGGCGAAGGCGAGTACGAGTTCTCGCCGGGGGGAGGATGTTGACGACAGTTCGCAAGTGCCGGGGACCCAGAACTAAGCAGCGGACGTAGTCTAAGCTTATGCGGGCCAAGTCCCCATGAATGAACCATATCGTAAATAAATTCGGCCCCTTTTGATTGGTCCGCGGGCGGGATGTCCCCCCGCGGACCAACAGATAGTGTATAAATATAGGGCCGAATACTGATAAATTGTAGTCAGTTGTAGTCGGTCAGTGGAAGTCGTCTTGCAAGAAGTAAATAAAGCTCCAAATATTATCACAAAGAAATCAGCGTTTAACTCAAGTACCTAAATACAGTCCACTCTCAACAGTTAGGCTTTTTGACCTCTTGTCCGGCCAAAGACTGCGTCCGGGAGTCCGGCTTGTTTGACGGGTAAGTCCGGCTTTTAATTTTTGGAGATGGCAACGCTAATTGTAGAACATCTAAATAGCTGATAAGTTATTTTCATGAACAAGAAAAGCCAAGTGCGAGCGAGTCTACTTGCTTATTAAAACTAGTCCCTCCGCTTAAATAGGCAAACCAATATTAACTGCAACCATCACTGTATTTGAATTCTCTGCTCTTTACCAATATTATTTTAAATAATACATACGAAACACCGAGACGTATTATTTCAAATGGCACTAAGTTCTCTGATTGCCTAGTATTCACCAGGCAATCAGCAGATTTTGATGAGAATTTCAAAGAATAAACAGTAGCAGATTGTTTATTTTTAAACAAAGCAGTGCGATTCGATGTTACTACATGTTACACATTCTATTATTGAAGTGAAACTTCTTTAGGCACGCTTGACTTGGGGAGTAAGCTGGCGAACGCGTGACGTAAGCGTTACGAAAAGTGTGATCGGGCAAGGCGAACGGAAGTTAAGTGGGGGATATAAGCAAGAGACAGCAGTGCGCGCGCACATTTTCTTTCTCTCTTCCTCTCATAGAAGTTTCACTTCAGTCGTGTGGTCATAAGCACACTCGTTTTTTTTTTTTTAAACGTCGCTCCACACTAGGATTTTCTCCTGTGTCGAGGGTGCAATTACAAACATAGAATATCACATGCAGATTAGGGATGTTACGAATGTCATATTTTCTACATTCGCGAATGCGAATGTGAATGTTTGAAGTGCGAATGTTGTGAATGCGAATGTTTACTTTAGATAACAAATCAGGTAATTTAAAAAAAAACAAATAAATGAATTATGAATCATTTTTATTAGGTAATTAGAAAAAAACTGACGGATATACAATTTTAGGTAGTTTTAATTAGCTTTAAGTGATAGTGACAGGCACAAATTCAACGCGACCGCGCGATCGACGACACGTCACGCACGACTTCCGTATACATTCGCATTCGCAAAACATTCGCATCATTTGATGCGAATGCGAATGTTGAAGTGAATGTTTAAAATGATGCGAATCATTCGCTTATGCGAATCATTCGCTTATGCGAATCATTCGCTTATGCGAATCATTCGCTTATGCGAATGCGAATATTCGTAACAACCCTAATGCAGATACGCCCAGCCCCCGTAGCACGTCCGGAACAAATTTCTGTAGACCATACAAAATATTTGTCCCGTACGGGAATCGAAAATCGAATCGAATCGACCCGCTGGCAGTAAGCAGTAAGCGATCACTCCACCCAAAGAGTAGTTTAATTGACTCCACCTCTGCGCATGTCGTCCATTGATTTAGGTGTTTTTTGATGAGCTAACCAGATATTAATACCCATTTATTGATATAAAATGAAAAAGTAATTAATAAAATGATAAATTATTGTTATAAAAATAAAAAATAATTAGTATTTTAGTAAAGAATTTTTATTTGTCATCGTATTAAAAACTTTAACATTTTACTATTACTTTTTTCGACTAAAAAGCATTTTATATCTCTGGTAAAGAAGCGCAGGTACAAATGTTTTGCAATTTCGACCTATCTGAAAAATTACCCTTCGTCCACATTCGTAACCAAAGTTTCATAACCAGTTTCGAAACTGGAATTTTTTTCACGGTTTCGTAACCAGTTTTGAAACAACACGTTATTTGTCCATTTTCATAACTTAGATTTTTTTCAGTTATGAAAGTACACATTATTTTCTGTTTTAGTAACTTTTCGTAACCACCTTATTTTCTTCTACTTCATAATATTACTAAAAAGTATAGTGGCAAGTTTTTTCAACAAACTACTTTATTACAAGTGTTTTTCGGACATGCAATTAAATGCAAAAATTCTTTTAATAGCCATAAGGCTTTCACTAGCATGAACAGCATCAATAGTCGATCGAAAAAACACTAGGTCATCATCATCATTATCATTTCAACCAAAAGACGCCCACTGTTGGACATAGGCCTCTCCCAGGAATGTGGAAACCGATCAATCCTGCACTTCCCGCATCCAGCGGCTTCCCACAACCTTCACCAGATCGTCGGCCGCCACTTGAGCACCTTTCCGCCCCAATTATGGTCAGTCCTGCGAGTAATGTGTCCTGCCCACTGTCACTTTGGGCTATGACGGCGACTCTAGTTCTACGGATCTCATTATTTCTGATGCGATCGCGTAGAAAACCCCCGAGCATAAACCCCTTTGAGTGACCTAAGCCTTCTTATGAGACCCATTGTAAGCAGCCACTTCTCAGTTCCGTACGTCATCACTGGTAACACGCACACTAATATTGGTTACGAAAAAAGAAAAAAAGTTACTATAATGGAAAAAAAGTTTAGTTTCATAACTGAAAAGAAATAAAGTTATGAAAATGGAAAAAAAACGTGTTGTTTGGTAGCTGGTTACGAAACAGTGAAAACAATTCCATTTTCGAAACTGGTTATGAATATTTGGTTACGAATGTGGCCGAAGGGAAAAATTATAGTCTATAATTTACATGAAAATTTTGGGTTGAATGACATTACGTGTAAACATCTAGAGATGGATCGATAAGGAATTGATTATTTATTGGTTATTATGAAACACCGTGTATAAATAAGTTACACATTGTGAATTCACGACGCCTGAAGCAAAGGCAGAGTTTAATATCGTGGCAAAAAAATCTAAGCAGAATACTTGAAGCTGGAGGAATCCTTAAGGACAGTGCCACTGAGCAAAGAATAGTACATTATTTGTGGGTTTCTAATTAGATCCAACATTCACTGATTCTTAGGTCTATGTTTAAATCATTTATTCATTCATAGCCATTGGCCTTTTCAACATTTACTTGTAAACTACATGATGTTAAGCTTGATTTTCAAATTGTTTCAATACATAAAATAGGGTTTTAAAAAACGTCATAGAAGAATAATATTATTTATTAGTTTGTCCAAATATTAAATACATAAAAACATTCATTACACAGTTAAGAATTAAATACAACAATGGCAATGAAGTGTAACTAGCAAACAAATAAAGATAACATATCAGTGCAATCTAAATAAAGGGAATGTTCTGACGAGTCACATTTTAATTTGTTCTTAACTGATAGTCTCCATTCTGGGTAATGTATCGGACCCAAGGTAATGCTTGGTACCCACTCTTTTCAATGATTTTAAGATATCTGACTTGAATACCAGAAGTTGTGAAATATGGGATTTCAAACTTTACTTGAATAGGAGGTTTCCCATCTACTTCCTCACATTCTACTGATGGTAATCCAAAGTGTGCACGCATCAAATACTCCTTGCCTCCTGGGAATGACTTGATCGACCATGTTATGGCATTTTGTTCAGGTGTGTATTTAACACTACCAATTGTCGTTTTAAACTTAGGTGAGTCAGCATCAGCTGGGACAGGTATAATTATCTCAACATTATTAGCTGTAGAACGACGTTTGAACTGTGACTTTGCTTTAATCATATATTCAACTCTAGAGTGCGCATGGCGTTCTATGACAGACTCAATCCAAATCAAAGGCTTTACATGTGTGTTCAATCTGTATGACATAAGTTCAAATTCCCCATCTGGTGGAATAAATGAGATTGTCCTATCATTTTCAAACCTAGACAATCGAACACATTGATGGAACTTAACATCTTCTAGTTCTACAGATTTAGACTTTCCTCTTCCAGTGCTTTCAAAAAGAACTTTGTCATTTAAGCCGAGTCGTAGTTCCGGCATGCCCGACAAATAAACCCTCATTTTTATAGCACCAACAATTTCACTTCTGAGAACATTTCCATTAGAATTGGCTAGCAAATTCACTGATTCAATAACATCCAGAAATACTTCATTTTTTCTATATTTGATGCCTTCTGATCTCCAAGACACAGCATTTGTAACTGCCAGTGGTATTCTTGCTTGCATTTCAAGCTTGTGTCCTTCTTGAGTTATATATTCTTGCAGAATTTTACTGTCTGTAGTTTGAGGGTATCCAAAATCAATCAGTTCATCTAATAGCTCATAAATTACAACAAAGTTATCACGGATACTCTCCTCTTCCAATTCTTTGAAATACTCAGTCATGACTTCGACTATTTTGTAAAGAAACACGAAAACAAGTGCAATATTGGCATTTTTCTTAGTTGTAGATACAATATATAGATTATTGGTTTTAATATAGGCAAATGTACACTCACTGGTCTGCAGCAAGGGTGTCAACATACCTTCTTCTTCTTTTTCCATAAGGAGAGGCATAAATTTATCTATTACACCCAAGTCTACATCTCCGCGATAATTTCTTGAGATGAGAACTTTTCCTTTCACATCTAGTATGTATATTGCTGAAGAGGACATTATGTAGCTGGAAAGTAACGATTTACACTTGTCCGTAATATTATTTCAATCTAGTTACTAATAATTCATATTTTTCTAATACTTTTTTTGGACTCGTAATATTTTGATTTTCAACTAATATGTATCATTTTAGGGTAAATTAATTTATTTTTATTTTAACTTGAACTATAAACGCTATCAAAATTCAAAAGACAGTAGACGGTGACGTCATTCGATTTGCAACTGGTCTGACAGACAAGTCTGACGTGAGTCTGACACATGAGTGACAAACGCAAGACACAACCCAAGTTCCGTTTCGCGATTATAGTGACCATCAGCACTGTGAGCGCGCTAACAGGCGGCCCGTTTCGCGACAACATCGTTCACGTTAGATGTGATGACGTTATTGATTGCGTCACAAACAACGTTTACAGAGGCGCGTTCAGCGCCTCTGGGTGTAGTTGTCCGGTTGTTTTTTAACTCGCTGAAAGGCGTTGAACGGATTGCAGCAACAAAATCTTTTATCTCCCTCTATCACATGATTTTTTATTTCTCTCTCTATCTAGTAAATGACATTATAGAATATGGCCGCCAATATCATCCAATCACGTAAGAATATTTCAGTCATAAACGTCAGTGCGTTTTACAACCATCAAATTCGATGGTTGTTCGGTTGTAACTCGCGCCGACACTCTAAGGTCTTGAACAGGCTGGTTGTTTCACCCGGTTGTCACGCTCGAAGGCATTGAACGGGGTTAGAGCGAAAAGTTGTACTTCGCGCGAAGGCTCTGAACGCGCCTCAGTGGTCCGGCCGAATTAGTCAGCACCGTGAGTCAAATGTCATTGTCAAGTTGACATTTTGTTTTGGTTCGCTAGTTCGATAGTTGAAAATTACTCTGTATTTGAATTGAAGGCAAAAATAAGCCAAATATCCTTTTTTTTTTAAATCTAGTATCTTAAGAGGCTTTAGTTACTCATAGTAACCATGTCAGCCTCATAGGGGCTCTCCGGATCGTTACTCAGCCCAATGATTGAGAAGTTGGTCATGATTCACAATTTCGTTCCTTGAATGATTGTTTTATAAACTTATATATCTGCCCCCCTAGACAAGATGTCTTTCAATAATCGCTAACGCAACCGCTAAATGGACAATGTATGAGATTTGACAATTGCGCTCGAAAGCTAAGCGAGGGCTTATGTCAAATCCCATATATTTTCCTTCTAGCGATTGCGTTAGCGATTATCGAAATGTATCTTGTCTAGGGGGGCTGGTCCGCTGTACCATCTACACATTCCCGCAATGAGCAGTCTGAGTACTGTGAGAGTGTAGTCTCGAAACGGAACGAGGCCAAAAACTGGTAATTCTAATGTCGTCATTTTTTCCTTATATTTAATTCATTTTTTAGGATATTTCGCTTATTTTTGCCTTCAATTCAAATACAGAGTAATTTTCAACTATTGAACGAGCAAAAATGTCAACTTGACAATGACATTTGACTCACGGTGCTGACGAATTCGGCCTGACCACTTTAAACGTTGTTTGTGACGCAATCAATGACGTCATCACATCCAACGTGAACGCCGTTGTCGCGAAACGGGCCGCCTGTTAGCGCGCTCACAGTGCTGATGGTCACTATAATCGCGAAACGGAACGCGGCCAAAGTAGATTACCTCAAACCATAGATATAGAATGAAATAGATGGGCTATAAAAGCCGTCAAACTTGAGGAAAAGAGATAAACTTATACACATTGCCAAAGGAAAGAAGAAGATGGTATCATTTTTTTTGTCCTTGTTACCGTATATAGGTGAAACTGGTAGTGGGGATTGTTTATCACCAGCGTCTGGTGCTAAACAAATACGTGGAAGAAATTTGTTGTGTGAATTATAGCTTACTGTGTAATTATTTAACAGTTTAATTAGTGTAATTGTGAACTATTTGAACATTTAAATCATGGTGCACTGCTCCGTTTTAGGTTGTAATAGTGATAGTGCTAGAAAACAGGAAAATATAACCTTTCACAGGTAAGACCTAAATTGTGTCAATAAAAAGCGCCAAAACTATTTTTAAATTATAAATACAAGTTATATTGCAATATTTTATCCTTCTACTATAGTTCTCAATCATATTATGGGATTAAACATGAAATTTCAAACTAAGTAGTAAGGTTACTGTTAACCTAACAAGCTAGGAATGTCGCCATACAATATGGCCACGTATACAGCCAACGCGTATAACATTTTGCCGGGTTATAATGATACCAGTTACGCTGCTACGACTATTTTTCCTTGATTCGTAGGTAATTTTTTACGTGAAAGGGAACTCACATATTAGTTTCTGTGTTACATTAATATTGACATATTTAAGTATAAAATTTTGAGCATTTTAGATAACAAAGGTAATTCTTTTGAAGTGAGACTTTCCATTTGCTTGTTTGTCTGTATTTAACAGATTTCCTTCGGAGATAACTACTCGAAAACAGTTGGGTTAAAGCTACTGGTCGATAGAATTGGCAGCCAACCAAGCATACCCGAATGTGTTGTAAGCATTTTGAACAACAGTGGATTCAGAAAAACAAAAAAGGCACTTTTCTTAGGAGTGGTGCTATTCCTAAACTTTTTTTACAGGTCAGTAACTTATACATATTATAACTACAAGGTACATACCCTATCAAGCCAAAACCTAAATTTATTTTTCACAAACCCAACTATTTTTATGGGGGATTTCGAAATTTATTTTACAGTTTTGGATTAACATGGGTAGGGTAGATACCAAATCCTTTTCTACTATTTTGATATGGCCAAACATATTATTAATGGTTTGATTTTGGTCATTTTCTATTAATATAACAAGTCTGACCATTAGTAGAGATACAGTTTAAAAATTTATTAATTAATATTTTTAATGTTGTAAAATTAGAACCTGCTTTTATTTTTAACCTGTATACATATTGTTTCAGGTCGCATCGGTGTTGGATTTCGGTTCAAATTTGAATACGCCCCGAAAGAGAAAAATGCGGCTTCAAATGCTGGGTTTGAAACAATCAGCGAGGTCATCAAATAAAAAACTACGGCCAGTGCGTCAATCGCTTAGACGATTGGGAAAAAAAGTAGTGAAAATGTGTAAAGTGATTTGAAGTGTAAGTTAATGATGCAAAATTAGTAGTTGGACATTTTAGATACTGTAGGAGGAACCAATAGAGATTTTCTGAATAGATTTTTAGGAGTTGACAAAAGAAAGTATTTTGAACCTTTAAGGAAATTCGCCACCCATTCACCCAGCCCAAGTGAATTTTTACCTGTATTGTAGTGAACTTTATCTCTGTAAGCCGAAGTCCTTTATTCGATGACAAAAACGGTGCTATTGAAATCTAATTTTAGAAAATGTTTATTTAAAATTTAATATTATACATTTTCTAAATCTTCACAAATATTTAGTAAATGTGTAAATATTGGATTTTAAATAAACTGCAGAGATAAAGAAAAAACAATGATTATTGCCCGCTGTATTCTTAATCGAGCGACGATCTTCGCAAGGTACTTAGCTGGCAAAAGCTGGAAGCGAGTGGTCGCGGATCGTGCTTAGTGGCGAGCACTTGGAGAGGCCTATGTCCAGCAGTGGACGCGTGTGGATGATGATGATGATTCCTAATATTTTTTCTTATATTTGTAAAGATGTTTACATAATAGCTTAAATAAATAATTAAGTAAAATGTTTTAAAAGAAATATACTCGAGTAAATCCGAAAAGTGTAGTTTTATTAAAAAGTGTAAATAACTTTAGACTGCGGCGAAGGTTGAATGAAGAATTCAATAAAAAAAAATCGCAACTTCCTCCCACTTTTATTTTTTGAGACATATTATTGAGCTCATTAAAATGTCTCAAAAAAAATACGTAGATCAATCAAGCCTACTTTATGTTTGTAGTGGTAAAAGCCACTATAAACATAAAGTAGGATAAAACTTAAAGCAACACTGGTATACCCACCTACTTTAGGCAGGTATGACGTCATCTATGTCTGTCCCTTACGGGTATACGGTCACGTCCTATCTATTCATTCTTTATCTAAGCCTCAAACTGTCTCCTGAAGACGCTAAAAGAGCAAAAAATGGTAAAAGGCAAAGAAAAACAGCTTACACAGAATACGATTGAAATTACGAGTTAAATTCTTTTTGAGATTATGTTTGTTGTGATACTCAGTTGTGATATTATTGACATAAGCGCGTTCACGATCGTTCCGAAACGATAGCATGCCATTGACATCAATTATCGCATCTATTGATTCGTTCCGGACGTGAGCAGTCTGAGTTCTGTGAGTAGTGTTATCTCGAAACGGCGGCCGTACCGACTAACTCATAGCGATCACTCGCTATCGCTTACGTAACATTAGAACAATAGTTTTAATATCACAGGTGATATTTGCGCTATTGTTATAATGTTACGATAACGATAGCGAGTGAGCGCTTTGAGTTAGGTGGTACGGCCGCGGATCTTTTCACTCTAACCCTTACCCCGTTCAATGCCTTCGACTGGACGCCCGGGTGAAACAACCAGCCCGTTCAAGACCTAATGCTTGGCTCCATATGCCCCTATCGTCCCGAATCAATACGTACCGAAGCTTCGGACGTTTTGTACACCTAAACAGTTATCGCGTATAGACTGTGGTCCCATTAGCGGCTTCGTCATTTTGCACGAACTATCGTCCAATAATCCAAGATGGCCGAAATTTCTAGACGCTTAATTAAAGACTATGAATTTCTTTACTTCTACATGTATGCTAATACGTATATGATGCATTTATCAATCCTCCATTTTATCTTATTTACTAGAGTCATGCGCACACGTCTTTAACAAATAAAAGCAACCGCCGAAATGAACAACGCTAGTGTTGCCACGCAACGCGAATAGTTAGCGCGCTAAAACCCTTTGATAGACCGCCGCACGCCCGATAACGCATACGAAATCTGAATATTCGCGACGATAGCCGAATATGACTGGTCCCATCTACGTGTATCGCGTCATAGCACGAAGCTTCGGGACGATAGGCGCATGTGGAGCCACGACATTAGAGTGTCAGGGCGAGTTACAACCGAACAACCGTCGAATTTGATGGTTGAAAACGCTCTGACGTTTATTACTGAAATAGGTACTCTTACGTGATTGGATCATATTGGGGAGGAGCTCACGACAACCTCACGCCATTTTTTCCGCAGCTAATGTCATGTCCATACATTTTTTTGAGGAACGACTGCGGAAAAGATAGCGTGTGGCATTTGTCTAGGGGGGCTGTGCAATCATCACAAAATTAATTTATTTAGTATTCACATTATTTTCTATGACATACGAATGGTATATTGTTTTTGAATTATCGAAATCTGACCATTAGTAACCGATATATTGAGTTTTGAACCTAGACTCGTGCAGGCGGTTAAAGCCGTATGCCGAGAATACGCGTGACGTCACTTGCTCAATGTCGTGCTCGTTTTTAACCGACTTCAAAAAGGGAGGAGAGGAGCCATTACTCCGCCATTTGTGGTCCGATTTTCAAAATTCTTTTTGTAATCGAAAGAATATACTCCCGAGTTGGTCCCATTGCCACCATGTCATGATCTGATAATGGGATCCCAAGAAAATCGAGGGAAACCCTTGAATTTCATAGGCACGTCCAACGTGTTTCATGTTTTTGCTGAAGATATTCAGGTATTTGCATCTGGAATTCATCATATCATTCTACTGATGATTTCTGGTAGGTTAGGAGTTCGGGAATAATTCTTTCAACACTGTTTAGAGCGAAAGACGTTTTATTTTAAATTATTTTGGTGTTGGCCTTGGCTCAAATTCTAGAAAGCATGTATTATAAACTAGAAATTTTGAAGAATTTTATTACAAAAAATAAAACTGACTACAAAAACACCAAAAAGTCATAAATAATATAAAAATACGTACAACATCACATTTTTATATTTTATAAGTAAAGTAGGTATAAATAAAATATAGATTTATTTTAAACGGTTTCAATTTTTTTATATAAAAGATAAAATAAGAAATCAAAATCATAAGAACACATTTTGGTACAACCAGCTGTTGGTATCTTGAGTTTTGCGTGCGCCATAAATACTATTTGAAATTCACGGCCCTCTGTATATATTTACTTTGTGTACTTAATAAAGAGGACAGGCTGTCTACATCGGGCGGAAACAGGCTTACTCGTACATAGCCGTGGATCGATTTGCCTCTCTATTGTGCATATGCAGTTGATGGATTGATCTGTCGTTTATACATCCATTTTACATCCAAAGCTGCTGCTCATATAATCAATGTCGCCAAAATACGTAGAATAATATACCTACCTACCAAAGAACACATAAGAAAAGCCTTGTTGTTAAACTTTTAACTACAACTACCAACGTAGTTATTTGGTGTTATTTAAAAAAACAAAATTCAAAAAATATCTTAAATTTAAGTTTTTACAATTCATACATGTAAAAACACAAATATTATAAAAATCATAAATCTAGGGTTCCACTGGCAGCGGAGCACGGCCCAAGATACCGGTGCTTATTATTTTATATTAATACTAGCTGTGCCGTCGAACTACGTTTCGCCATAATAACGGTGAACTTACGTTTCGCCATAATAAAAAATAGTTTACGATCTATTCTCAGACCTAATGAATATACACAAAAAATTTCATGAAGATCGGTCAAGCCGTTTCGGAGGAGTTTGGTAACAAACACTGTGACACGAGAAGTGTATATATTAGATTATTATTATATTAATACTTTTCGCAAAAATAGTAATAATATTTTAATAGAACTGTTAAAGTTATTCAAAACGATAAAAATATATCTGCGGAATATTTAGTGTTAAAGAGCTGAATGAAAAACTCGTGTATTTTTAATCATCATGTGGATTGTATGTTACACATATAATTTTTTTCCGGACGTTTACATTTACATGTTGTATATACCTTTTTTCTATACCTTTTTAGCCTTTTCTGTGTTCTGGATAGTTAAGATCTAGTTTAGTACGTACGTAGACACATGACAACCCACTAGATTTTACAAGTTGCTTAACATTTCTCTTCTCTTTGTCACGGAACATCACTTTTTACAAAGTTTCTCTGGCTTTTTCATGGACGTATTGCTATATTTAGGTACTATGCAATATTAAGACATAGTTGTCATAATAACAAACATCAATCGGACGCCTAATAAGTCAAAAACAACAATTACCAAGCGTAGGCACGGGCGCACAGTATCGCGACAACGGCCCGCTGGCGGTCATGGGGTTTATGACGTCACGCTCTCTTGCCGCGACTTTTAACCGAGCGCATTCATTTAATCGCTACTCACTCATTTTTGGTCGTATAAAAAAACTAATTATACCAATGTTCAGGATTTTTTACGGGTTAGAAGCTTAATGACGACATCTTGATAAGACTAGGTATTGAATGGACTAGGTCTCGATTGGACTAAGTCGTAGTTGGCCTAAATCTTGATTCAACTAAATAGCAAAGTGACTATATCGATATTTGACTAAGTCTCGGTTGGTCTACAAAGCGATATGTCGTACAGTTATGTTGAAAATTACAATAAAGGACTACCCTTATAAGTAGGTAGATTGAGTAGGTCATTGATTTACTACCAAACGTAGATAGAGCGCTTCATACAAAAACGCGCTTGAAATCTGTCACCTAATCGACTATACATTTGTACTCGCTGATATGTAGTTGAATATGCACGCCCGAATTAAAATTACTATAAAGAAAGTACCGTATTTATCGAATTCAACCTGATAAGATGTGTAATGAGTTTACGTACGCAAAATATGCAATCCCGTCTTTTTTCTGCCGTTTCTGGCTATTGTTACCACAACTTTTGAATGCGCACTTCGGCATGTTTACGTGCCGACAGCTAATCACTCACTACGGAAAGGAACTGCACGAGTCGCGATTGAGCAGTTCTTCACTGGCCCACTTTTAGATCGTTCATGCGTTATCTACGTTTGGTAGTAAATCAATGGAGTAGGTACTTACGTGTGTACAAAATACGTCACCTCTTTACTATTATCTAAGAAGATAATACTGGCCGAAGAGTACGGACATAGATAAAACTTTTTCTATAGCTTTGATATTGTCACTTCGACATTTGCCTTCATATTATTGTGAATTTCATTGCTAAAATTTCTAAAATGAAAAATAATCCTGAACTCAAATTTATAAAAAAAAAATAATGAAGCTCTTGTACAAGATGGATATAGGTACAATTTCATTTCTAACAATTCGAGCGGAACATCTTTTTGGCGATGCTATAAGAGACTTGAATGCAGTGCTTCTGTAACTTTTAATATTGAGAAAACTAATATAATCAGACAGAGTTTGCATAAGTGTGATCAGGATCATTATAAAAATAATGAAGACCTTCTATTGGATGCAGCAAAGTAGAATGTGTGCAAAGATATGTCATCAGTTAAAAAAATATATGAACAAACCCTACTAGATATGCCATCGACTTCTGCCGCAAGTAATACTGACGTTCTATATAGAGAACGCAAGAGATTTCTGCAAGTAGAAAAAACAGAGTTTTTTATAAGTTGTGAAGTAACCGTTCCAGGTATTATTAAGTATAATTTTTTGGTGGCCGAATTTGAACTGACAGAAAATAAAATACTTGTGTTCTCATCACCTTTTTCAAGAAGACATATGCAAAAGTATGCTACACTGGGAAAGGTTTTCTTCGGCGATGGCACATTCAAACGAGTGCCTAAGCCGTTTTATCAGTTGTTCTCCTTACACGTTGACGTAGATAGTACGGCAGATACTTCCAATGTATTTCCAGTATTGTATGCTTTGTTGCCAAATAAGCATGAAACAACTTACTTCGCACTATTCACTATAATACGAGACGTCCTGAAAGTTCAGATTACAAATTTTAAATGCGATTATGAATTGGCTATCGTTAATTCATTTCGGGTGGTTTTTAAAAACGGAGCAGTAACTGGATGCTATTATCATTTCAATAAAGCTGTTTGAAAAAAAGCATCCGATCTTGGTTTGACTAAAAATGAAGAAGGAAAAGACATCGCCAGAATGACCGCCAATTTGCCTTTTCTACCTTCCGCCTGCATACAAGAGGTATGGTCAGCTATCGTTGATGAATCTCCAAAGTCACCTGAGTTGGACGCTTTTAATAGCTATTTTTGTAGGCAATAGTTGAAGGATCCCGTTTTAATTTCATGTGCAAAAGAAAAACACAGAACTAATAATAAATTAGAGGCATGGCATCGTCGCCTTAATGTTCGGATGGAGCATAAACTAACTTTGCTGTTATTTTTATTTATTTTAAAAAAAGAGGCTGCGATTCATGACACTAAAATTCGTAACGTTTTATTTGAAGTTCAAAGAAAAAAGAAATGACTAGTATTCAATCGCAAATATACACGAGAATTGAATAAACTTGTGGTGAATGAAGTAACGGCCATCGAGTGTTTAAGAAATGTTTGTGACTTAAAACGTGGATCTATGTAAATTAATTAAACTTAAACAACGTATTTTCATTTCTGTAACTGTACTTCAAATGACAAATGACTATTCAGACGTCAACGCTATCTAGTCCTATCACGATCTAGTCAAATATCAATACAGTCCGACCGCGATGTTGTTCTATTCAGCTTTAGTCTTACAGCGATCTAATCTTTTTGACAACCTAGTCATATCGAGATGTCGTCATAAAGCTTCTAACCCTTTTTTACGGACTATTATTATACATTCAAAACTAAAAACCGCGTTGATCCTCATTACCATAAAGAAAGGACCGTATTTATCGAATTCAACCTTATTCTACATTATTACGGCAACTATTTTAAGTACAACCGTGTGAAGTTACATCATTTCATACCTAGCCACAGATCAATTGACGTTTTAGTAATTGCTACAAGAAAATATCAACTTTACAGTCTCAAACATAATGCTCAAAATTGCTTATCGCGTTGTCGCTCCAACGCATGAATGAGACAACACATCGTGATACGACGCCCGTACGAGCGAGACGATTATGATGCACCGACACTGATGCGAAGCGACATGTTTATGATTAAAATAATTGTTTTGATTGGTTTTTACGTATAAATCGATTATTTGAATACATGATAAGATGTGTAATGAGTTTACTCACGCAAAATATGAATTTCCTTTTTTTCTGGCTATTGTTACCACAACTTTTGAATGAGCACTTCGGCATGTTGACCTACCGACAGCTAATCACTTACTATGGAAAAGAACTGCACGAGTCGCGATTAGGCAGTTCTTCACCGGCCCACTTCTCGAACGGTCATGCGTTATCTACGTTTGGTAGTAAATCAATGGTTTAAAACAACAAAAACCAAGCGTAGGAACGGGCGCATAGTATCGTCGTCACTTGGTGCCTTGGTGCGACTTCTAACCGGGTGGCGCATTCATTTAATCGCTACTCACTTGTTTTTGGTCCTAACAAACTAATATATCAATGCTCAGGATTTTTTACGGACTATAATTCAAAACTAAAAACCGCGTTGATCCTCATTGCGGGCCATAATCTAAAATGTCATCTGATAGAAAGAGAGAGAAATAAAAATTTATGTGAAAGAGGGAGATAAAAGATTTGGTTGCTGCAATCCGTTCAACGCTTCTGCATGAGTTAAAAACAACCGAACAACTACACCTTGAGGCTCTGAACGCGCTCCTGCGTTCCGATGAATAATAAAATCAATTTTAGCACTCACAAATGTGGTTCGTAGAACCGTTATCGCGTCTACGATAGTCATCGTTGACAATGTTGACATTTCCACCGCCGCCATCTTTGCGCTTACAATGCCCATGCTACCGCGTATGCTGGACGTTCAATATTTATCACGATATTTTCTAAAGCATTCAGACGGGAGATGGCAAGGTTGGGCGAACCCCTCTGCCAATTTACGTTGACCATATGACCATACACGTTATATAAAACTAGTTGACGCAGGGCCACTGCCATTAGGTGATATTCTCTAATCTGTGATTAGGTGTCGTTTCATATCGCAAGTAAGAGCTCGTAAAAAATGGTTAATTGTGCAGTTTCCTCTTGGAAAAGGCTATCCAGTAACTCAAATCTTCAAGACTATAGCGTTTCCTATCATTTGTAAGTATAAAATATACATAAACGTGTTTACATAACTTTAATGCCATTACGATAGAAAAATACAATGGTACGTTGGTAGCTCAACACAGTACACGGGCGTGATTTGCGGGCGATTGCGTAGATACACGTTAATTTGTCGATGTGTGTGTGTTTCTTTATAGTGAGGTAATATTTTCATAGTGTGCGTATCTGTAATTGAATACTAGATTTTCGTAGTGTGCCATGCGTGTTTGCCTCGCCTCCCGCAAAATGTGGTAGAAAAATGTATACTGCGATTTAATGCGTACCATATCCATAAGCTAAATGATCTAAGGTAGATATCGCAATCTATTCTTTCGTCTGTGGGTGGATCTCAGATTAAGTACACCAGTGGATTCGCAATGTTGTTATATGTCTCAAATAATTTTGCGTCCAGTTTAGTCCGCCATTACACAGCACCGTGTTTGTTGTTGTGCTAAAATATCAGTCGGTGAGCATTATTTGTGAGTGCATTTTACAGTTATACGTTTTTTATTGATTTTTTTAATGAATTCTATAAAGAAAAACATAAAAAGCGTGGAATCTTGGATGCGGCGTCCCTAGTTTTTTTCCGTCATCTTAGAGCACCAACTCAAATGCTGGCACGCTTTTTTCGTAGGTATTTCATGTCTATTGGTATCTATTGTCTAAGGGGTGGATAGGTAATATAGGTACATAACTCTCTCGTCTGTGATGGGGTATATGTGTTCTGGGCTGAGGCGCGTTCAGCGCCTCTGGGTGTAGTTGTCCGGTTGTTTTTTAACTCGCTCAAAGGCGTTGAACGGATTGCAGCAACCAAATCTTTTATCTCCCTCTTTCACATGATTTTTTTATTTCTCTCTCTTTCTAGTAGATGACATTATAAAATATGGCCGCCAATATCATCCAATCACGTAAGAGTATTTCAGTTATAAACGTCAGAGCGTTTTACAACCATCAAATTCGATGGTTGTTCGGTTGTAACTCGCGCCGACACTCAAAGGTCTTGAACGGCCGGTTGTTTCACCCGGTTGTCACGCTCGAAGGCATTGAACGGGGTTAGAGCGAAAAGTTGTACTTCGCGCGAAGGCCCTGAACGCGCCTCTGCGTTCGTAAACCATCGCTCGACGTCGGGCGATCGTCCTAGAGAGGACGACGCTCTTCGTCGGACGTTATAGAACGACATCGTAAGCTGTGGCTGTCAAATGTCATTTCGATGTCAAAATAACCTAAAATTGATAATTTTTCATCAGTTTCATTAACTTGTTTTGATCTATTAGCACTTCGCTCATAGAAATTATTAAGCAAATATCCATCTCATAAATAAACAATGCCATTTTCGTCCATAATAATGTATCCATTTTTTGTAACTATTTCAATTGTCTTCATATTTATGAAATTACAAATAACAGTCGAGTGATCATATATCTACGATAATACAAAATGAACTTGTTTACAAATTATTATAAAAAGGAGGAAATAGCCAAATTGACGGACATGTCATCTGTCAAATAAACGTCAGGGCGATTTTCACCCACATATTTCACGGGGCGACCGGTGCGTCGTCGAGCGAGGTTTACGAACGGCTATACATGATCGTCGTGCGTTTACACCGGGGGTTTTCGAACGGCCAGTACGTCATCGAGCGTCGTCGGGCGACGATTACGAACGCAGCCCTGTGTTGCATGGCGTTCTCCTGCGTTCTCTAATAGTCTGTGGGCGTTTGTTTCTTTCTTTTTGGCGTTTGGCATTTTGGATTTTGGCAATGATTGGCAACAAAGCAAAAGTTTTCGTTTTGCAAAAGTAAGAGATTTAGAATTGTTTTGCATGAAATATTTTCAAAAGGAAAGCAATCTAAATATCACCGAAAATGATGAGTCAAAGTAAATTCTATAGACACATGATGTGTTAGTACCCAGAATGTGTGTTTTATTGTTAATGAGCGGGTAATAACAAGCAAATTTGTTACTAATGTTGATTAAAATGATACCTGGACATCGCTCACAGCAAAGAAATCCCCTGGTTTTCTTGGATATCAACATAGATGGTGAATATGGTGGGTACAGTAATGTAGATTGAAAAATCGTAAAGTTCATTATAGGTTTAATGTGGGAGTCGGCCTATAGGAGCGAGACCCATGCCCAGCAATGAACGTACTGTAGCTGAGATGATGAGGATAATGTTTAATAATTTTAATGAGCTATGAACATCTCACCTTCCAGGCGGTCGCATGCAACCGGTGTGACGTCACGCTATGAAATTTTTTTCTATATACCCTCAAAAAAATTGAAAAAAAAAATTAATTTATTTATTTTTTGTAATAAAATTTTCAATATTTTTCATTCTGTAAAAAACAATGTATCTATAATATATAAAGCTTTTCTTTTGTGTGCGTATTTTTCAATTATTACATAGTGTAAAGCCACACCGGTCTTATGACACCGGTTGTGGGCTGACGGGTTAAAGCACAAACATTTAAAATTTAATTATTTTTAAAAAATAATTCTAATGACCACAATTATTGCGAATACAGTCAGTCTTTTATCACCAAGACATACTCTTAGGTTACTCTTAGTTACTCTTACATTCATTTCATTAAAGACAAAAAGTAACAGCATACTTCTTAGGAGTTTCTTAAGCTAAGATAAGGTTGGTGAAATTGACCATAAGTCATTGAAATTGTGAGATAATGTGTGACTCAAGTCCAGTTTTGGCAGCCCGTGCTCCGACTGCAGGAGGCAATATACCTTCAAATGCCAAAACGAAATGCCTTCATTCAAAATGACTTGTTGAGTTCAGACTCACCGAGTTCTACCGCAAAGGCTTAAATGACTTCCACAAGATGGCAGAAATCTATAACCAAAGAGGGTCTTTGATTAAATTAATATATTTTGTTTTAGAAGAAATTTTTTAAATTTACAAAAAATATATTTGTATCAACTTTTCAGTATGGTAATATTTACAAAACGGTAATTTCATATTTTCCCTAACATCATACAGTCATAATACTCTATCTCTTGTAATTTCTTATATTTCAGCTGGCCGTATTATAATAGAACTGAGGAGAGATGTGGTACCCAAAACAGCAGAGAACTTTAGAGCTTTGTGCACCGGTGAGAAAGGCACCAATGGACAAGGGAAGCCCTTGCATTACAAAGGGGTCAAATTTCATAGAGGTGACTATCCTTAGAAATATTAATTTCTGTAATTTTAAGTTTATCAGTTTTTAGAATTGCAGAATATATCAACAGGGACATAATGCATTATAGTTTGGGACTAATGAAAATGTCAACTGAAAATGAACTTACTGCACACCAAAATAGGGTAGAATATATGCTAGCAAGCCGTCAAGCTCTCACTTGACTGTTTTTTTTATTAAAGTATAATATTATTGGTGTTAACAAATACTTTCTTCTGCTATAACTTTATCATTTAAACAGATGCCTCTTTTTTGTTGCAGCTGTTCCACAATTTATGGTGCAAAGTGGTGATGTAATAAACGGAGATGGCTCTGGTGGTGAAAGCATTTATGGTCCGACGTTTGAAGATGAAAACTTCGAACTTCAGGTATTGTATGTACAGTAGTTCCTCTTAAAAAGTCCAATATACAGGCACTGAAGTACAGTAGGCGCCAAGTCCAGTTAAAAATTTGCCCTATTTTATGCTGCTGCAAACTTTATAGCTTGATGTGGTGCTTCCTGTACATTGATTACTTTGTATTGAATAAAGATTTTTGAGTTTGTGTACTGAACTTGTAATTTGCGACTTTGTACCTATTTTCTTTAAAAGGGGCAAAATTTGTATAAGCGGCAGGTTTTCACTCGGTAAAAGGGAAGAGGACAAATAGGGTAAAACACCCAATAGTCAGCCTTTTAGTAAAAACTAAAATTTGATTCAACTGTATTTTAATGATTAAGCACTATGAATCAAAACAGTAATTATTTACTATAAGTTTGTTTATTAAATTTACTAAATAAATTAGCAAAACATTAAATTAACAATAACAATAGAATTATATAAAAAATCAACATTAAATAAATTATGGCACTTTTCACACGGTAGTCAGCCTCATTTCTCCACAAGTCAGCCATGCCTAACCCTGTAGTCAGCCTCTCACTTATTCTTTTATATTTGGCATAGAAATTCTTTGTTATACCTATATATTTTTATATACCTATGTACCCAGTATTAAAATAATACCATGCAGAGCAGTTGTCACATCTAATATTCTTTTAGTCTTTCTTCTTCTGCATTTGACTTAAACTTCAAATTTTTTAATTTGTTTCTTGTCGTTCTTTACCTTCTTCGCCTTCACTTCTTTTTATGTCTCAAATCGTCTCCACTCTCTAGATGAAATAGATTCAATTCTATTGACCGATTTTATCTTTTTTGTTGCTTTAGTAAGATACCTCAGGCAAGGTCAAATGGTTATTTAAAATGGGTGATAGATTTCTTCTGGCATCCCTTGCGGAAAGCTAAAAGACACGACTGGCTTTAGCCAGGCTGCTTTTAAAGGCGCTTGCTGCTGTAGAATGCAAGTCCAAAATCACCTGAGAGTGCACGAAGGCCTTGAATGAATCGAGGATTAGGAACTCTGCAATGGTAGCTTGGTTCCGGGTCACTCCAATATGAGACGCAATGAAATTGCCGACGAACTGGCGAAGGCTGGCTCCAAAAACGCTCACGTTGTACCAGAACCAGCTTGTGGCATTTCCGTGGGGGATCGAAAAGAGGGTCCTCAAGGAGTGGGTACAAGCACAAGCCAGACTTCAGTGGGCTCAGTGTCCAAGACTATTGCATGACTCATTGGAGTTTTTACCCAGGGTCGCAATGCGAAACTTCCAGCTGAGCAGTGGCCAACTAAGAGCTTACTAAAACTCTAACTGGTCATTGCAAACTCAACAAACAACCGCACAGAATGTGCTTGACACATTGTGCTTGTGCTGCCCACGTGCAGATTTTGTAGTGAGGATAATGAGACTCTAATTTACATCCTTTGTGAGTGCCACGCTCTCATCTACACTAGGACTCGAGCTCTGCCACCCCACGATGCGAAGGCTGTCTCCAAAGGTTACTGGGTTATATTACCGCTGCGGGCCTATTTGGAGATCTTTAAATTGAGGGATCAGCCACAATAGATCTGTAAATGTTGCAGTGGTCCGCTGGGGGACGTACTTCAGCCGCCCCCAATCCCCCCTTGGAACACAGATATATACACTCGCGAGCAAAAGTTTGGAATCAGTTACTTGAAATTGGTTGCGCGTTATCTTGAGTAGTTAATACTTTTTTAATAATCGTAAAAATGACATCATTTTAAAGGTTCAACTCTTTACTTTTAAACTGATACCGAATTCATTAAAAACAAGCCAGTATTTATGGAGCCATTCCGCATTAAGTGAAGGTGTATCGAAAAAGACGTGTTTCAATTGTTTGATACGTCACGAGTTGCGACCTATTGACCCCCTATAAAAGCACCTGTTATCGGATTTTCTTTATCAGTCGACTTTCACACTTTGACCGGTACACATCTCCGCCACTTTTGACCCAATACCTTGTACGACAATGGAGACAACACCTACAGAAGCAGCACAAATCGTAGCCCTATTGCAAGAAGGGCTCAGCCAGTGGGTTGTCGCTCGTCGGCTCCACATAAGCCAATCCTGTGTTTCGAAAGTTTATAAGCGCTTTCGGGAGACTGGTGGCTTTATCCCGAGACCAAGATCTGGACGGCGCCGGTGCACATCGGAGAGGGATGACCGTTTTATCGTGTCAACCTCTCTCCGAAATCGGCATTTGACTGGTGTCGACGTCCAACAGGAGCTCCGAGATGTTCGTGGGGTAGCAGCCAGCGAGTGGACAGTTCGTCGACGACTCAAGCAAGCGAATCTGACTCCAAAAAGGCCTGCCACAGGCCCGAAACTCGCGGCAGCTCACCGACAAGCACGCCTTCAGTTTGCTCGCACCCATCTTGATTGGGAGGTGGAGCAATGGAGGCAAGTCCTGTTCTCCGACGAAAGTAGGATGTGTTTGCACGGTAGCGACAGAAGAGGACGGGTCTACAGGCGGCTTGCACAGTGCTGTGTCGCTGAAACAGTGGCTTATGGGGGCGGCTCTTGTATGATGTGGGCCGGCATTTCCTTCGATGGTAAAACCGAGCTTCTTTTCGTGCCTGGCGGGGGACGAGGAGGCGGTCTAACTTCGGACCGGTACATTTCCGATATTCTCCTGGAACATGTCGTTCCCTATGCGGGATACATCGGTGATGACTTCCTCCTTATGCACGATAACGCTCGTTGTCACACTGCCCGTGTAACAACGGCATACCTCGAAGAAGTCGGTATTGCCACATTGGACTGGCCAGCGCTCAGCCCTGACTTGAATCCCATTGAGCACGTGTGGGATAAACTGAAGAGGAAGGTTCGTTCCAGAACTCCTGCTCCTTCATGACTGAATGAGCTGAAATCAGCGTTGATTGAGGAGTGGGAAGGTATTCCACAAGAATCAATTCAGAAGCTGATCAGGTCTATGAAGAATCGTCTTGGAGCAGTTATTAGGGCGAGGGGAGGGAACACAAAATATCGACACTAATTTTTAAAGATAAATAAAAATTTTATTTAATAATTTTTGTTGTTTTATTCATTCATTATTTTTCCCTATTTCCTTGTTTTCCTACCTCCTTCACTAAACCGGGATAACTCCACAATTACGGGCTCGATATGAATTAATTTTATATCGATTTAAAGTGGACAGTTGCACTTTTAACATGATGTCATTTTTATGATTATTAAAAATTTATTTAGTAAGCAAGATCACGCGGAACCAATTTCAAGTAACTGATTCCAAACTTTTGCTCGCGAGTGTAGATAGATAGACTGGCTTCCCTAATCTTTATGCCATTCCTAACAGCAGCCATAGCTTCTGTTAATTGTTTATTTTTAAATTGGTAAATTGGCCTTTTGACATGATGGAATTCTAAAACAAAATATTATTTTCATGCTACAATGATCGTGCATAAATTTAACTCTAATTTTCGAGGCTTTAAGGGTCTCTTTTGTGTAACAGTATTAACGGCTGAGTGCTGGATTTTGTAGACCCATTGGTCGGCCCCTAACATACTTTTACATTTGTAGGCGGCTGACTACTGGTAAATTACGCTTTTCGTCTTATAAGAGTTAAGCCCAAAATAATGAAGAAAATCGGGACTATTTGCTCCGTTAATTTCAATCGCATATTAAGAAATCACAAAAAAACTAGTAGTCAGCCACTTATAGCTGAGAATTGGATCTACCTAAAGTGAATATGTGGACCGGAATTTTATATGGACAAATAATAGGTCCTTTTGAGCTGCCAGACGCCTTAACTGGTGAAGTTTATTTACATTTTTTACAAAATGATTTACCAAATCTACTGGAAGATGTGCCACTTAACATTCTAAGAGATATGTGGTTTCAACAAGATGGTTGCCCGGCTCAGTAGGAGAATATCTCGATGAGGAATACCCAGGCAGATGGATAGGACGATCTGGTACTATCTCGTGGCCAGCCCGGTCCCCAGATTTAAATCCATTAGATTTCTTTTACTGGGGAGCGGTGAAAGAAAAAGTTTACGCAAAGCCAATCGAAACTGTGACTGACCTACGGCAAAGAATAATAGAAGCAAATGATTTTGTTAATAATGGAAGATTCGCCCGCTTGATAGCCCGATCTTTTTTAAGAAGATGTCGAGCCTGCATTAGAGCTGAAGGAAGACAGTTTGAACACCTGTTGTAAATCTTGACATTTAAATAAATTATGTTAAACAATTTTTGTGTATTTAATTTATTTCACTATGTGTCTTACTCACAAACTAGAATGTTAAAGTTACGGCCTTAAAGCAAACCATGGGTACATTAGAATAAATTTTAAGTACGTAAGAAAAATTTGTTCAAAACTGCCTGTTTTTGGAAAAAAAATATTGTCTGCAATCGTAGAAATTATCTACCAAGTATCATACCATTTTGGAATCCTTATTGAATGCGCCAACTTTTGCAGTTACTTGCCAAACTCGCATAGTACATTTTTTTCAGTACAGCTTGTTAAAGCTATGCGAAAAATTAGTTTTGAATATTTAACTTAGATAAAAATGGCATATTCTTCTAATTTGGAGCAGCTGGCTTTAAATTTTAGATTAGAGTATACAGAAACATTATTCAGGATTACAAAACAAAAGAATATGTTTAGAAAAGTTAAGAATTGTAGCAACAACAGTGAAAAAACCGTTACAGGGTGTACATTTTATCCATTTTTTTTAATGCTAGATTTTTTTTTAAAATGGGTGACTTAGATTTTTTTATATATTTTTCTGATAACATATATGAGTTAGTCTATCACCTGCTTTCGGCTTGACGTCGGCTTCTGGGACAACCTGTATACGGTCGAATTGAGTAACCTCCTTTTTTCGAATTCGATTAAAAAATTGTAATGGCGGCACTTTTAGCCATGTCTTTGCCTGCTGTGATAATGAACGAATGTAGCTCGCGGCAAGCTGACATTCTATTGGTTTGTAAATATGCATATTAGCCCGTAAGGAGACACAGATTTAATTAAAAGTTAATTTAAGGGTATAAACAAATTTCAACACTATTTATATTGAAATAATGTCTGCCAAGGCTGAGTACTGGTGCTAGGCTGACTATTGGGTGTTTTACCCTATATGCAAGAAAGAGAAGTTGAATTGATTTTGAAACGCCGTTCGAAAATCCATGAGGTAAAAAAAAGAAGGATAGATATATTGTGATAAAGATAATTTTAACTGGTTTGCAAACGAGTGAGTGATTTTCGCAATTCACAAGTTTTCAAACGGGTTCTGTCAGTCAAAAACGAAGAGTTTTGTGTTTTACAAGACGAACTTGCTTTATTTTACAACTACACAAAGCTAAAGTTAAAGTTTGCAAATGATAAGTAATTATCATTTGCAAACTTTAACTTCCACAACTATTAGCTATAGACTGGTAGGTCCTTGCACAATTTCCATTTAGGCATTAATTGTTTGTTTTTGTTCGTTTTTTTTCTTTTCTTCCATTTCTTAGTTATTTATTTATTTATTTAACAATTTTTGTACACATAAAATTAGACAGCGCAAACAACACATAAGACAAAATGTTCAAAGGATCTGCTTGTTTCATAAATGAAATTTCTTTTCATTTCACCAGACCCGCGAAAACTATCCGAAATATAAAAAACGTACTAAATAACAAAATAGATAAAAAAAATAGAAATACCAAACAGCTATAAACATACCTACTATAATTAAGTCAAGGACAGATTAATTAATACATAAGTTAATTACTAGTAGCAATGACTTATGGCCTTATGGCCTTACACGATTTCTCGGACCCTGTCGGCAGGGACAGGGTAGTGTAATAAGAAACAGCGAGGCAGGGTCCCTAAATAGAGCGACCGACCTCCCTGCCTCCCCGCCACGCTGTAGAGCGTGTACGGACGGAGCTCAGCTCAGTCGCGTGGCCGCGAGCGCAGCGTTTACATTACACGTCGAATTAAATTGCTAGTGCGTTTAGGTTTGGAGTATAATTTTTATTACGGGGATTTTATTTATTTTATTTTATTGAAGTTTATAGGGATATGCCATATCTTTGGAAAAAGAACATAAGGACTACTCAAATAGAGATATGAGAAGCGATGGCTTTAATGTACGAGTACACTTCAAATACTTAAAAAATACAAAATACTGAGTATTTGAATATTTGACAGTTTTTCTCTTAGCTGTAAATATTTTTTGACCCACATTCTCATTTTTAACCGACTTCGAAAAAGGAGGAGGTTCTATGTTCGACTGTATCTATTTTTTTATGTATGTTCACCGATTACGCCGCCATTTGTAGACCGATTTTCAAAATTCTTTTTGTAATCGAAAGAGTACACTCCGGAGGTGGTCCCATTGTCACCACATCATGATCTGATGATGGAATTCCGGGCAAATCGAGCGAAACCCTTTAATTTCATAGGCACGTCCAACGTGTTTCATGTCTTTTCTTAAGATATTCATGTATTTGCGTCTGGTAGGTAGTCATCATGTCATGTGACTGAGCATGACATGAGCTGATGATGTAAGGTTAATAATGAATAATTCTTTCAAAGCTGTTTAGAGAGGAAGTCGTTTTATTTTAAGTGTGGTGTTTGCCTTGGCTCAAATTCTAATACGCATATAAAAAGTGAACTAAAAAGATTGAAAAAAAAATTTTTTTTTTCACAAAACAATAAAACCGACTTCATAAACACCAAAAAGTCATAAATGATGTAAGAATACATACAACATTACAGTTTATTCAATCACTTTTTACTGACTAAAAAGAAACAGTCTTCTTTGGAACAGCTTTCTTAAAAAACCCTACCTCATAACTTCTTTTTTCCCTCGATTTGAGAGCTTAATAAATTAAAACACGAAAATAAATATTTATATAAAAATTGTCATATTTCACCATAACACTATATGTATACTACTTGTCTTTCAACGATGTCCCGAACTACGTGGGGTTTGTAACATCCGGCCGCACTTTGCCATCGTCCGTCCACTGCGCCTGCGACGCTGTTTGTTACTGACAGAGATTTAAATCGTTAAGGTGCGTCCCCACTAGGGCCGCGCGGCTTACGAGGCCTAGCCGTGAGGCTGAGCCTCGTGAGTGTGGATGTAAAGCGAGGCCCAAGTCGCGCGGCCCAGCACAGCCGCGCGGCCGGTCAGTGTGACTATCTCAAAAACGGCAAACCTGCCCGACTTGTTTAAAATCTACCAAACGCGACTCACGATAATGCCAAAAATATGCCATCTTCTCTCAGAACAATAACTAAAGCGTAAAAATATAATTTGTGAAGTAAACTCGAGGATCACGCATCGAGCCGCATAGCACGCAACCACTATTAGCGGCGGAATATGCGAGTAGTAGGAAATTGGGCATTCTGACTCACGCTTCCCTGGGAATGGATCTAGAGTTCCCTGAGTAATGAAGTATCTGGGTACCCGAGTACCTGAGTACTTGAGTTTCAGGCAATGAAACGCCCAAAGCAGCGCCTCTTACGAGGCGCTGTGGTACCAGCGTTTCATTGCTCGAAACTCAAGTACTCAGGAACTCGGGTACTCAGATACTTCATTACTCAGAGAACTCCAGATCCATTCCCTAGAGAAAGCGCGCGTCAGAATGCCCAATTTCCTACTACTCACATACATACATATACTCATAAACTACAATCTACAATCACGTTCATGATAATTTGTGAACAATATAACTAAGTGGTGGAGTTCCTTGTGTAAATGAAGTATCCAGGTACCCGAGTACCTGAGTACTTGAATTTCAGGCAATGAAACGCTCAAAGCAGTGCCTCTTGCGTGGCGCTGTGTAACCAGCGTTTCATTGCTCGAAACTCTAGTACTCAGGTACTCGGGTACCCAGATACTTCATTACTCAGAGAACTCCACATCCATTCCCCAGGGAAAGCGCGCGCTAGTATGTCCAATTCATTTCATAACATAATGGTGAAGTGATTTCAATGACAGAGCTTATCTCTGAGTATCTGGGTACCCGCGAGTTCCAAAGTACTCGAGTTTTAGGCAGTGAAATTTGTTTTGTAGCAGTACTTAGCAAAAGGTTAATGTTTAGGTAATATCAAACTATTTATATAATCTATTGGAATTACTTTAATAAATGCGTGTATGAAGGGGGTTTGTTAATTTATTTGTGTTTTGTTAGTTAAATAAATAGAAAAAACTTTTCTTTAAAAAACTTTATTTTCGTTACACCACAAACTTAGACATAATACATTTTTTAAAGCACATACATTTGAATGATATAAGCAAGGTTTTACTACAGATACATTTTTATACTTATCATAAAGACTTACTATACTAGGACAACCTTTATCTTCTAAATTATAAATACAACTATTTTCTAATATTTCTCGTAACCATATTACTTTTTCAGCACCTTTAGTTCGTATACATTTATCTTTTAATAATCTCACAATATCTGTGTAATTTTTGAACTCTTGATATGCTATATAACCTTCCTTCCAAAATATATTAAAGTTCCTCTCTATCCAACATACTTGTCTTCTCTCCGTTTTCGTTAAAAAGTAAAATGGATATGGAGGTCTTACTAAAAATACTTGCATTTGCCCGTTACATAAAACAGCCAACTCTTTTAATATGAAATTATGATCATCTGTTTTGAAGCCTTGAACATCTACAATCGCGCTCATGATAATTTACGAACTATATTACTAAGTGGCTTATATTCAACAATCCTGTCATTAATTATTAAACAATATGCTGTTGTATTATCTGGAATATCCTCAGAACATTCGATCTCTAGTCGTACATCAACAGGTCCCGACTTTAAATTTTCGTTCTGCCTTGAACAATCAATAACAAATAATGGAGCTCTTTCTTTAAAATTGATTAAATCAAGCAACGGGTCAGCTGCGGTGTTGTAATACGAATGACGAAATCTAGAGTACATTTCATATAAAATACTATATCGTTTTCCCTTGAAATTTAAGTTCATAGATTCATAAGGATAATATTGTGAATTTAGAAATAATGTAACATTGGAAATATTACAGTGATCAAAAATTGTACTGTCATTTAATTTATTATGCTTTCTATTAGTTTGTAAACCTAAGATAACATAACGTGGTTTTTCCATTTGAGAAGCTGTCTTAATAGACCATGAATGTTTTGTAGTTTTAGGCAACAGAGGATATTCATACAAATCCCAATTTCTGAACGCCAACTGTATTGGTTTATCTTTTTCTAATTGCCGAAGCAATAATAACCGTTCACGATCTGACACTTTTATGTGTGGCACACGCCACTGTATTTTTTTAATATTTACTTCAACATGTGTAATAAGAGGATTACTAATTTTAAAACTATTATAAATTAAACTACTTCTGTTCAAAATAAGTTCATGTTTACCATTAATAAGGATTTTGTCGTAATCTTCAGCGAAACCTAATATCCTATTTAATGGAATAAGAACGCTAAAATGACCATTGCTCTTAAAACCACTTAAATTCCAACCCCATAAAGATGCAACTTTGCTATCGCCTTCATTCATAGATATTAAAGATTTTATAGTAGTTGATATTCCACAATTCTTTGTTCGATCTATCTCAACACCATTTAATTCATATCGAATGTCTTGAAAGAGAAATAAAAAAGGGTTATTAGTAAATTCCAAGTCTGCTTTAATTGGTTTTTGGTCTTTGTCTATTGGCACAGCACATCCTTCAACGAGAATAGAACTAGCGGAGGGTAATACGTATAAGTCTTGCTGTTGTATAGCTATCCTGATTTCATCATTTTCTTTGAAACTATTACTATAAGGGCTATAAGTATGGATTTCATAACTCTCAATTGTGTTATCAAATTGTGGTATATCGGAAATTTGTAAGATACTCATATTCGAAATCCAAGAGCCTGCAGAAACTTTTTATTAGATTTAGTTAATTGTTTGATATGATCGGAACGTCTGTTCACCTTGAAAGTAGTTTTATTATTGATTTTTTTCACCTTTTTATTAACTATTTTATTAAATATAATCATTTCTATTTGTTTATGTAAATGCAATAACTTTCTTGCTTCTACAAAATTTAAAGGTCTCTTAGTTTTTATTCATCAAACTAGATTTTGATAATAATAATTACTGTCTGTCTGTCTGTATTGTCAGATAAAAATATGAGAGAATCATATGAGATAATTAATGTAAGAAATATGACATTATACTAATAAATAAAAAGTATACAATTATTTATATACTCTATTATGCCAAAATTTTTTAAGGAATTTAAGACAAAGGTGACCACAGTTAAACGGATGATTCTGCTGTTGATTAATATAATTGTAGTGTATTCTAGTACCTGCGTATTTGATAAATTCTTTCGGTGGTTTTAAATTTCCATAACTGTCAAAGTATTCCACGTAATTTTTTACTTTTACATAGGCTACCCAATGAGAACCTACATTTTGACAACTATCTAAATTAATAATACCACATTCATATAATTCAGGATTTTGCGGTAATTCATCTCTCATGAAGACTCCTCGAAAATAAGGAATATTTCGAGCATGTTTTATAATATCGATGTTAGTAAGAGCTCGATTGGGTAGCCTGTGACTTAGTTTTTTTTGTTTCTATTCTTCGATAAACAAACTCTTAGACCATTTTTGTGATGCTCTAATTGCAAACCTCTTCCTATACATATTGATTCAAGTTTTTCATTATGCCTTTGGAGTTCAGAAAGTCGCTTTTTAGCATTTTTAACTTCTTCTATAACCTTAGTAATACCAGCAGCTCCACCTGCTAAGCTTCCAACAGCAGACAATCCAGCAAAAATTGGTATCAATGGTAGGAATCCTCCGGTTTTAGGTAGAGGGATCACCCGAGGGAGTTTAATATCTGAATCTGAAGTCACTTCTCGAGCAGCAGCTATCGCTAAATCTATAGCCGCTTTTTTACAAGTTGGCTTGAGATGTGAAAGCCGTTTCTTTGTATGACTTATAACACGTTTCAGATGTTTCTTCAAAGCGTTGAATTTGGTTTTATATGCCTGTTTCAAACCAGATCCTGTACTCACTTTCGCCAACATTGCTTTGTTCACTAAATGAGCAGCTATTTTTTCGCCAAAACTTGAGTCAGGTGCTGATGCTCGAGTTTTCGCCATTTTCATCAATTTTATATCAGCCTTATGACGCTCGTCTAATGAAGAATACTTGTTATATGCAATATCGTGTTCTTTACAATACTCGTCTAAAAGATTAATACCTCTATCGCCTCTAGTAAGCCGTTTTTGTAGTTTTGTACCCGGACCACAATAATTATAGCCCGGGAAATGTAATTCAAATGGTAAATTATTTATAAACCAATTCAAAAGACTGCACTCTTTCATGCCCCATGTAATACTGCTAGTAGTTTAATTCTTTTTCCTTTAATATTGTTATTATAAAATATCAGACTGTTTTATCCAACTGTTTTCAGAGGACGGTAACCCCCACCATTTCACTAAGAATTTATTACGGTTCTTTTTTAAAATCTTCTCAACAAGATATATCTTCGGATGTTTCGTTTTTTGTAACTCTTGCTCATAAAATGACCCTAGTATCGTCTGATTTCTTGAATCTTCAATTATATAAGTAACAGGAGTTGTATTGTTGATTTTTATAATTTTAAATACCTCAGATGACCAGTTCGGAGTATAACCTTTATCAAAAGCAGTTTTAAATTTGCTTATACGAACATAATCGTCAATCTTAAATTTCTTTCGTTTTTTACAGCTTACGGCTGGTGTTTGTATCTTCGCATATCGATTCAATATAAGTAATTTATTAAATTTATTGACGTCTACTGGTTTGCAGCCTATAGTTCTATGTACTGAGTTATTATATTCAATAATAATTCGACTCAATGTATCATCATTCCATATATAATTTCCCTTTAAACTAAATGCCTTAAACATTTTAGATTTTAAAGTCCTTATAAGTCTTTCCACGATAGATGCTTTTTTAGTAGAATATGAGGAATAATGATTAATAAAAAATTGCTGCATCAACTTTTTAAATTTATTATTGTAGAACTCAGTGCCTAAATCTGTTTGGAGATTTTTAGGACAACGTCCCTTATTAAGTATTGTATGAAAAGCATTGTAAACATCATCTTTACTTTTACGTTTGAGTGGTAAAGCCCAAGCATATTTTGAAAATGTATCAATAATAATTAGAATATATTTATGATTTGAGTTATATTGCTGAATTTTATGTAAGTCTATTAAATCCGCTTGCCACAAATCATCTATATCCTTCATAATAACATGTCTCCTTTGAAAATTTTTTCTTACATTTTTATGAATTTCATTTACGACATCGCATTTGCTCATTATTGTTATTGATGCTTTCGTTAAATAATCACTTGAGTAAATACAATGGAATAATTTTCAATTTGTGGTGAAAACTTAACTAGCATAATATGCACTCCTATCTTTGAATAATATTATGATAATGAGTTTGAATTTGAAAGAAACAATAGTTTTATTCTTTAATAATATCAGCTTCCTTTAGTTCTTCAATAATTGAGAGAATTTCATTATCGTGATTACTGTTACCAGCATTTCTAGAAGCTATTAGTATCTTTAACCGGTCAATTAATTCATTAGGATCGTCCCAGTATACTAGATCAGTATTTGGCTTATACTTTTTCAAAGTAGGCAAACTACCACCTTCTTTTTGAATAGTAGAAGATTTTAATTGAGGAACTGAAACTGCTGAAAATAGGGGTTTAATTATTTTTCGATATTTCATACTTTTGTCGCCTTTAATTTGTCCATTAGGATCGAAATCTCTTTTATGAACATTAGTGATGGCAAGCATATCTTTATAAGCTAGTATATCTGTATCAGTTCTCTAGGGGAGTACTTGAGTACTGAGTACTTGAGTTTCGAGCAATGAAACGCTGGTACCACAGCGCCTCGTAAGAGGCGCTGCTTTGGGCGTTTCATTGCCTGAAACTCAAGTACTCAGGTACTCGGGTACCCAGATACTTCATTACTCAGGGAACTCTAGATCCATTCCCAGGGAAGCGTGAGTCAGAATGCCCAATTTCCTACTACTTATGCGGCCCGCTGCGCCCCGGCATAGTACTCGATAGCTCATATAAAATACATACGAGCGATTCGAACTGATTTTTGCGCTGCGACCCGACCCGTTGCGCCCCCTCACAGTATACGCTAACTTTTAAACGATCTTGTTACAAAACCTCTGGTCTAAGCCTGCGGTCCTACCGCTTAACTCATAGCGATTAACGATGGCGATAGCGAGTGACTCGCTATCGTTTTAATTTTACGAGTTTGCTATGATAAGCGGCGGCCCTACCGCCTAATTCCCTCGTTACAATTTTAGCTCTCTAATATTGTGATTTCGTACCACCTATCATAGCTTTTGAAATTGAAACGATAGCGAGTAACTCGCTATCGCCATCGTTAATCACTATTAGTTAGGTGGTAGGGCCGCTGGTCTAAAGTTAGTCTTGGTTTAAACCTAGTGCGCTTTCACTTGTGTTGATACTCGTAGATTGAGACAACGTCAACTTGGTCCTAGTTTCAACCAGGACTAAGTTCAGACCATGTTTGTTTTCTAATAAGACGAAAGAAGTTTAAACGTATACACTTTGTGATATTTTAAAGAAATAGACAAAATTATGACTTCTGTAAAAGGCTGTAACTTGAAACAAGCATTGACTGAAGTATTACGGAACCAAAATGCGTACCAAGACGACTTGACAAGTTATAATATTCGACATTTAACGCTTTAAAAGCCGGCTACATAAAGGTAATCAAAAGTAGGTAGGTACTGTTCCGTAAGTCAACTTTAAATTGAACTTACCATTCTGCCAGCTGTTCGCCGATATTCTGCTATTATACAAGTTTATTTTTTAGTTATGATAAAAATTTTGTGTGCTTGTTCAGACAAGCAAACTGAACAACTTTCACTATGGGACCAACTTCGAAATCGCAAAAAAATCAGCTGTTCCATACATTTAGGTTCAGTGAATGTTGAACATTTGTATGGAACAGCTGATTTTTTTTGCGATTTCGAAGTTGGTCCCATAGTGAAAGTTGTTCAGTTTGCTTGTCTGAACAAGCACACAACATTTTTGTCATAACTAAAAAATAAACTTGTATAAAATTTATGTTATGATTCATTATTATCTATACATCTATACAAATAAATAAAATTGAAGTGTCTGTTTGTAATATCCAAATTACAAGTTTTTACTAAATGGGTATGAATGTATATCGGGTACCAATAACAAACACCATTTTAAAATTTTTTGTCTGTCTATCTGTCTGTCTGTTTGTTCCCGCTAATCTCCGGAACGGCTGGACCGATTTTGACGGGACTTTCACTAATAGATAGCAAATTATATTAGGTATAACATAGGCTCCTTTTTTATTAACTTCAACAAAAGTTACTATTCCGTACGGACGAAGTCGCGGGCACAGCTAGTTACAAATAAATGTCAACATTATTGCTACCGTCACTATTATACGACTACTGTCATCTCCTCGCGATAGAACAAATAACAAATAATTGGACAATAAATACAAAAATAACAAAAGGCGGGCTTATCAGATTTCTGCCAGGCAGCCTTTATATATGATATCCATACTAGGTTGGTGGTTAATAAAACAAAAAAAAATCATTAATGAAATACAAATATTTTAAACAAAATAAAATAGAAACAAATTAAAGAAAATTAATAAAAAAAGTACAACAAACAAAATTATAATAATAACTCCATACTGTAAGGTACCTACATAAATTCTAAAGGGCCGTTATGACAGGGGGTGTGTATGGAAGGGGGTGTCAGAGATGAAGGAAATGTTGCTTTACGCTTTTATTAAAAGATGTAAGACTTACCATCAGGTGGACAGTTTGCTTGTTTGCCAACTTAGTTGCATTGCAATAAAGAAAAAACTACAATGTACTGTTTTACTAACATTTTACTAGTCCATACATTTTGTGGTTAGGTATGAATGAATTCAAAAAATTAATATTACAAAAACTATGCATCGCCGAGAGGGGAAAGGTGTATCGGGGGGTAGTCCTCCTCTTTCTGCACATCTTTTTCACCTCCCCCCTGCAAAATTTTAGACATTGACAACGACAGAAAGTCACATGACAGACACCTACGGCAGCCATTCTATTAAAACATGATATTATAGCTCCAATTTGTAAATAAAATCATTCCTATTCTTCACAATGAACACGTATTTTATTACATAAACAATCGTCTACCAGATGACGATGAATGATAAATTAAAAAAAAATAAAGAAATATTTTTAAATAAAATTTTTTAATGGAAACAAAAATTGAAAAACTACATTCATTAAACAATTTTTCGCACTGTATATTTAGCCGTGTCTCTTGTTCTGTACAGAAAAACATCGAAACTTTCCACAAAACAACAGATAATTTTCACATAGTGTGTATGGGAATTTTCTAATATTATCTGTTAGTTTCGTTTTTTACACAAAACAGATGCAGTAGTTACCGCTTTATTTATGAATAGTAGAATTTCAAAACATTTCTAGCACAACAACCTAACTGAAATAAAACTACATTTCTACTAAAATGGAAATAATTCTTCAAAATCTGGCCACACTGGGCCGCGCAGCTCTATAGTGAGAATGCGTTACAAATATACACAAAAAGCTGGTGAGGCCGAGCCTCGCGGCTCCCGCGGCCACGCGGCTCGTAGTGGGGACGCACCTTTAGATGCGCCCTGCGCTTCCAAAAAGTGACTACATTTTATGTATGTGTGCTCAACGAGGCTTAACATGACAAATTCACACAACAACGCGACGCGCCATAAAACTTTGACACCTAAAATCGCTAACGGTGTATTATGCAAGGGGTCAAACTAATTTGGTTTAAACGACAAAACAATGACACGTATATCGATCTCGCTCACGCACGTATTGTTCGGTCTCGCTTGTACAAACACGTACCGGACGCAAAATTAAGTTAGTGATTTATTTGGAAAATGATGAAAATAATTAATAAATAGGTAGATACGCATAAAATGTAATTCCCTTAGATTTGTTTGGTATTCCTCGAGTTATTAAAACACTTTCTAAAGGTACAGGAAGGCATATTTTATTATTATACACTTGAAATTAGGGAAAAGAAAAAATGCATTTGACGTCCAACGCTCGGTGCTTTCCGCCACAGACTACGACGGGATGAGTGAGCTCACTCTTCCCAACGTTGACATATTTTCGAGCGCCTTATGTATGGGAAGGGCGCATCTAACGATTTAAATCTCTGGTTACTGAATCATTGTTGATAGACAACGGTTTGGCAACGTCGCAACTCCAGCTACACGAGATTTCAAACCCTGCGTTCCAGATAAAGCACTGCTACTTTCTGAGGCTAACATCTGATGTTAGTCTCGTTTTGCGTTTCTTATAAGAAATGTTGACATTTTTAGCCGCGCTAATTGTTACAAATGAAACGCAAGGTACTGATTTTTCGTGCTGAATTTTGACACCTCACCTACTTAGTCCAGTCACTTAAAATTTTTAATAATATAAATCAGAATTGGCTAATACTATAAATATCTTTCAATATTTTTTTTTAATCCGCTGAAAATCCTTTTTGATTCATGAAAAAAGATTCCAAATATCAAATTTGAAAGCTGTCAAAAAGTGGTATCAGAGGACCCATCTATTAACATGGGTATTTGATGCTAGCATTTCGTGTTAAAAATGCTTAAATGAAACGCATGACAACCAGCAAGAAAAACTAGCATCACCGGCTAATGGAACGCAGAGAAGCTAAAAATGTTGGTATTTATGGCTAAAAATGCTTATCTGGAACGGGCCGAAAGTGTACGCGCGGAAGTTGGAAAAGATTTCATGGAACATGGGTTTATTACACTCCACGTGGTGCACGGAAGCCGGTTCAATATTTATTTTGATTTTTTTATTGAACACTTTAAAAAATGGCATACATAGAAAACGTCGTATATCGATTCTGAGCATGCCCCTAAAAGGTTTTGTTATACACGGTGTTTCAAAATAACCAATAAATAATCAATTCTTTATCGAAAACTCATTATTAAAATGTCATTCAACCCAAAATTTTCATGTAAATCATAGACATGATGATGAGACTATGATTTACATGAAAATTTTAGGTTGAATGACACTACGTGTAAACACATTTTAATAATGAATTTTCGATAAAGAATTGATTATTTATTGGTTATTTTGAAACACCGTGTATACTGTATATCTCTCGGTGCGTGCGTCTAAATAAAGCTTTTCTCTCTTTCTTACGAGACCGAGTCCAACTCGGACTAGGGCGTTTTTTTTTAAATTAGAACTCGTAAATTTGGCCAACTTATTACTATGAGACTTGAGTTCTTCAGTTGTTCGTTGTTCCACATTATAAATGGATGATTGGAAGCAAACAGCTTCGAAGACCTATTTATTATTTTTCTTCAAGAAAACAACTGTTACTTTTTACTGTTTCTATATGCACCCACTTACATAGATGTCATTCATATCAATGTCAGATTGCAAATTGTCTTATTAAAATTCAATATTATTCTTGATGTGATCCCCAGCACTTTGCGGGAGTGTTGAGTATGGCAAACAAAGGCAAGCCAAACACCAATGGTTCCCAGTTCTGCATCACCACAGTGGCCTGCCCTCAGTTGGACGACACGAACGTTGTGTTTGGACATGTCCTGGCTGGGCTGGACACTGTGTACGAAATGCAAGAGACTAGCGAAGATGGGAAACCTAAAGTGGTATGTTTTTTTTTTTTACATACGACAGGGAAGCTCTTGGAAACAATGCTATCAATATTGCTATTATGACAACAAACTTGGATTAGATGGTGGTCGCTTGCCAAGCGGGCTTAGAAGCCCTATTACCAACCAAATCTCGCAGAAAATCTCCTGCCTCCATGGAGAATTGAACCTCGAACCTCGCTATGAACACCTAGTGTTCTAATCCACAAGACCACAGAGGCGATTAGATTAGAATAAAATAAAAAAAATATTTTTAAACATTGACTATATCATTTGTTTTGTCAATTTTCCCCTATTTTGTTGATAAATTTCCTAATAGAAATGGCGATTCTCCCCGAAAAAGATCGATTCTTGAATGGATTGGAATCGAAATTTGAAAAAAATATATTTTCATAGGTTAAATTCACAAATTTTAATCGATTTTAAATATCGATATTTATGGGTGACAACATTTAATTAATCGAAATAAACATTAATATATTGCGTCGGGAAAATCGATTCTGCGATTAATTGTCCTTCACTTAGGGCGTCAACATTGCAAGGGCTGGTACTGACTATAAGATTAAGATATTATAATGTGAGCTCATTATGTTATTTGCATTCTGCATAGAGCATTGTGCCTATAATACGTACGGCCGTTGGGGCGGGGCGGTCCTTGAATGGCAGCGTTGGCAGGCCCCGCACAAGGTGGACCGACGATCTGGTGAAGGGCGCGACACCACAGGACCGATCGGTTTGGGGATCCATGGGGGAGGACTGTGCCCAACAGTGGTCGTCTCTTGGCCGAAAACAAATACAAAGACATTCCCTTCAGCTCGCACTGATTTGTACTAGTGTTCGCTAGGAGTGCGTGATTGCGGAATGCGGCGAGCTGTGTAGTCCAGACGCGGACTGGGGGCTGCGCTGCCGTTGCGACAACTTGCCGGAGCACCCCGCCGACCTGGTACACCTGCCCCCTCTTACGGTCAGATATAATTATCTATACTTATCTAGACTTACTAATATTATAAAGCTTGTAACACTTTTTTTGCAATACTAGCTAGTAAGCACAAATTCTTAATTTCACTTTAATAAATTTCTTTAATTCTGAAATAAAAACATAGGTAACTACTCAAATAACATTCATCATTGTTATGACAGATCTAACATCTGATGTAGCTTTTTCTAGAAAATTTTTAATTCTATGAGCGTGCAAAGGGAACTCTAGGAGGCGCCCTAAAAAACAATATATCCATACACTTCTCCAGGTAGGCCCTTGAATAATATGAGAAAATATTAACCCACGACCTGATGGTACTTGCAATTCTCTCTCATGCTCACCGAAAGAGGTTACAAGCTGAAGAGTTTGATTGTTTGTTTGATTGAACGCGCTAATCTCTGGAGCTACTGGTCCGAATCGAAATTTTTTTTTGTGTTGGATAGTCAATTTATCGAGGAAGGCTTTAGGCTATGTAACATCACGCTACGACCAATAGGAGAGGAGAATCAATGAAAAATGTTGCTAAAACGGAGAAAATATAGAAGATATAACTAAGAACGCGTTGAAGTCTTTTATAAGGCGAAACGTAGTTCACGGGCACAGCTAGTTTTTTTTATATATGAACCTCGATCACTATACAGGTAATGCAACAGCTTCTGAAAAAAGAGAACATAAATCTACTGAACAACTTTTCCCAAAGAACATTATGTCTAAAAACTACGAAAATTTTCGCACGAAATCGAAATGATATTTATTAATTACTAGCTGTGCCCGCGAACTACGTTTCGCCATCAAAATACTTAACACAGTGTTTAGTTTTTTCCTCCATTTTATTCCATAATGATTCAACTTTATTCTGCCTTTCTTGAGCATCGGCCATTTCGAAATTAGGACAATTTTCGTAGGTTCGTAATGCTCTTTTTCTAACAGTCCACAAAATTAAATACATTACATATTATTATAAACACTAAGTATAATTATTGTTTTAGAGACATTATTGATATTAATAAATTCTTCTTCAGTAGAAAGAACTACACAGTTGCAAGAATAATCTTTATCGTATTCATGTTTCGAATTAAAATAAACAATTGTTAATAAATTAGAACTGTATACGAATAAAGTTTAGATTTTATAATGGGTGTTGGTAACACCAACAAAATATATTTTTTGGATATGACAACTTGGCCAAATTTGACTGGTCGTACAGTAAGCTCCTTGTCAAGCTATACTGTTTGACCTTTGAACCGTTCTTATGTCGCTCGTAATACTGGCGGTTTTCGTAGAGTTAATGTATAGCATGAATGGGGGGGTTACTGTACAAATACGTTTTCCGTATTCGATATCCGATCACGGAATACAGACACGGAGTTTCGTGAACGTAGCGCAGACGTTCGTTTCTTCTCATTCGGAATTTCTACCATTCTACCTAAACGTACGTACAGAACGTGTTCCGTTCGTAATAAAAACGAACGTGTGCGGTAGTCAATGAGTATTTTGTATTTGGTGCATTCGGATGCCCGCATTCAGAAAACGAATGCGAAAAAACGTATTTATGCGGTTAGCCTTAAAATGTATTGAGACTTCCGTTTTGTAACGTGTACTGTGCGATATAGTGTTGCTGGCATAGTTCGGTTAGCAAACTCGACGTGATGACTAACATCCAACACACAAACTTGGAGTTATCGTTAGTTAGTTCACGATCGTTGCATTATCACGGTCTCGAAGGACACTAAACACAGGTAACATCTAACATCGAACATCCAATAGGCCCCGAAGCGGTTCTCAAACTTTTTTGGTGACGGAACCCTTTTGGAAAGCGAAATACTTGACGGAACCCTAAAATAAAACAATAGTTTTTAAAAGTGTATTCTTTATTAATAAGCATAATAAAAGTACGACCAGAGAGGGTGTTTTGATTTTTCAACATTATTGCGGAACCCTTATAGGGGTATTGTGGAGCCCTAGGGTTCCGCGGAACACACTTAGAGCATGGCTGTTCTAGGTACCCTTCAGGGCCTACTTTCATTGCTGGGTTTGAAAGCAACTGTTATCCGTCTTTTTTGAGCGGTGACCATGTCGAATTTACGTCAATATTGCTAGGTACCTAATGCTCTACTCTTCAAGGCCTTTCATTTGATACCCATATTGCTAGGCTTGGAAACTAACTTTTATCCACATTTTTTGAGCGGCGGCCATGTTAAATTTATGTCAATGTTGCTAGGTTCATAGTGCTCTACTCTTCAAGGCCTCTTATTTGATACCCATATTGCTAGGTTTGGAAACTAACTTTTATCCACCTTTTTTGAGCGGCGGCTATGTTAAATTTATGTCAATGTTGCTAGGTTCATAGTGCTCTACTCTTCAAGGCCTTTCATTTGATACCCATATTGCTAGGTTTGGAAACTAACTTTTATCCACCTTTTTTGAGCGGCGGCCATGTTGAATTTATGTCAATGTTGCTAGGTTCATAGGGCTCTACTCATCAATGCCTTTCATTTGATACCCATATTGCTGGGTTTGGAAACGAACTTTTATCCGTTTTATTTGAGCGGCGGCCATGTTGAATTTAGGTCAATGTTGCTACGTTCATAGTTCTCTACTGATCAAGGCCTTTCATTTGATACCCATATTGCTAGGTTTGGAAACGAACTTTTATCCACCTTTTTTGAGCGGTGACCATGTCGAATTTACGTCAATATTGCTAGGTCCATAGTGCTCTACTCTTGAAGACCTTTCATTTGATACATATATTGCTAGATAAGAAAACTAACTTTTATCCACCTTTATTGAGCGGCGGCCATGTTGAATTTATTTATGTGTTGCTAGGTTCATAGTGCTCTACTCATCAAGGCCTTTCATTTGAGACCCATATTGCTGGGTTTGGAAACGAACTATTATCCATTTTTTGAGCGGCGGCCATGTTGAATTTATAGCAATTTTCCTGAGTTCATAATGCTCTACTCTTTTAGGCTTTTCATTTGATACCCATATTGCTATGTTTGGAAACGAACTTATATCCTTTTTTTTGAGCGGCGGCCATGTTGAATTTAGGTCGATTTTGCTAGGTTCCTAATGCTCTACTCTTCAAGGCCTTTTATTTGATACCCATATTGCTAGGTTTGGAAACGAACTCTTATCTATCTTTTTTGAGCGGCGGCCATGTTGAATTTATGTCAATGTTGCTAGGTTCATAGTGCTCTACTTATCAAAGTCTTTTATTTGATACCCATATTGCTGGGTTTGAAAACGAACTTTTATCCATTTTTTGAGCGGCGGCCATGTTTAATTTAGGGCAATTTTCCTTACTTCATAATGCTCTACTCTTTTAGGCCTTTTTAAGTTGATACCCATATTGCTAGGTTTGGAAACGAACTATTATTCTTCTTTTTAGAGCGGCGGCTATGTTGAATTTATGTCGATTTTCCTAGGTACCTAATGCTCTACTCTTCAAGGCCTTTCATTTGATACCCATATTGCTAGGCTTGGAAACTAACTTTTATCCACATTTTTTGAGCGGCGGCCATGTTAAATTTATGTCAATGTTGCTAGGTTCATAGTGCTCTACTCTTCAAGGCCTTTCATTTGATACCCATATTGCTAGGTTTGGAAACTAACTTTTATCCACCTTTTTTGAGCGGCGGCTATGTTAAATTTATGTCAATGTTGCTAGGTTCATAGTGCTCTACTCTTCAAGGCCTTTCATTTGATACCCATATTGCTAGGTTTGGAAACTAACTTTTATCCACCTTTTTTGAGCGGCGGCCATGTTGAATTTATGTCAATGTTGCTAGGTTCTCTACTCATCAATGCCTTTCATTTGATACCCATATTGCTGGGTTTGGAAACGAACTTTCATCAATGCCTTTCATTTGATACCCATATTGCTAGGCTTGGAAACTAACTTTTATCCACCTTTTTTGAGCGGCGGCCATGTTAAATTTATGTCAATGTTGCTAGGTTCATAGTGCTCTACTCTTCAAGGCCTTTCATTTGATACCCATATTGCTGGGTTTGGAAACGAACTTTTATCCGTTTTATTTGAGCGGCGGCCATGTTGAATTTAGGTCAATGTTGCTACGTTCATAGTTCTCTACTGATCAAGGCCTTTCATTTGATACCCATATTGCTAGGTTTGGAAACGAACTTTTATCCACCTTTTTTGAGCGGCGGCCATTTTGAATTTATAGCAATTTTCCTGAGTTCATAATGCTCTACTCTTTTAGGCTTTTCATTTGATACCCATATTGCTAGGTTTGGAAACGAACTTATATCCTTTTTTTTTGAGCGGCGGCCATGTTGAATTTAGGTCGATTTTGCTAGGTTCCTAATGCTCTACTCTTCAAGGCCTTTTATTTGATACCCATATTGCTAGGTTTGGAAACGAACTCTTATCTATCTTTTTTGAGCGGCGGCCATGTTGAATTTATGTCAATGTTGCTAGGTTCATAGTGCTCTACTTATCAAAGTCTTTTATTTGATACCCATATTGCTGGGTTTGAAAACGAACTTTTATCCATTTTTTGAGCGGCGGCCATGTTTAATTTAGGGCAATTTTCCTTAGTTCATAATGCTCTACTCTTCAAGTCCTTTCATTTGATACCCATATTGCTAGGTTTGGAAACTAACTTTTATCCACCTTTTTTGAGCGGCGGCCATGTTGAATTTATGTCAATGTTGCTAGGTTCTCTACTCATCAATGCCTTTCATTTGATACCCATATTGCTGGGTTTGGAAACGAACTTTCATCAATGCCTTTCATTTGATACCCATATTGCTAGGCTTGGAAACTAACTTTTATCCACCTTTTTTGAGCGGCGGCCATGTTAAATTTATGTCAATGTTGCTAGATTCATAGTGCTCTACTCTTCAAGGCCTTTCATTTGATACCATTGATTTACTACCAGACGTAGATAACGCATGAACGTTCGAAAAGTGGGCCGGTGAAGAACTGCCTCGTGCAGTTCTTTTCCATGCGTTGGAGCGACAACGCGATAAGCAATTTTGAGCATTATGTTTGAGAGAATAAAGTTGATATTTTCTTGTAGCAATTACTAAAACGTCAAATTTAATGTGGCTAGGTATGAAATGATGTAACTGCACACGGTTGTACTTCAAATAGTTGCCGTAATAATAAAGAATAAGGTTGAATTCGATAAATACGGTACTTTATGGTAATTTTAATTCGGGTGTGCATATTCAATTACCTATTTAACAGCGTTCAAATGTATAGTCGATTAGGTGACAGATTTCAAGCGCGTTTTTGTATGAAGTGCTCTATCTACGTTTGGTAGTAAATCAATGTTTGATACCCATATTGCTAGGTTTGGAAACTAACTTTATTCCACCTTTTTTGAGCGGCGGCCATGTTGAATTTATGTCAATGTTGCTAGGTTCATAGTGCTCTACTCATCAATGCCTTTCATTTGATACCCATATTGCTAGGTTTGGAAACTAACTTTTATCCACCTTTTTTGAGCGGCGGCCATGTTAAATTTATGTCAATGTTGCTAGATTCATAGTGCTCTACTCTTCAAGGCCTTTCATTTGATACCCATATTGCTGGGTTTGGAAACGAACTTTTATCCGTTTTATTTGAGCGGCGGCCATGTTGAATTTAGGGCGATTTTCCTATGTTCATAGTGCTCTACTCATCAAGGCCTTTCATTTGATATGCATATCGCTGGGTTTGAAAACGAACTTTATCGGCAGTCATGTCAAATTAAGTCAACGTGGCTAGGTTCAATGTGTTCTACTCTTTAGTTTCTTCGTTCGATATCCATGTTCCTTGGGTGGATCCAAAAAAATGTTATCCGTCATTTTAGACATCAGGATCAAGAGTCCCGTCCCGTCCCTCTACGCGTAACGCAGAACATTGCAGTCAGATATTTTTTTTAATTATCAATATTAATCTATTACTTTTAATAGTTTTAAATGGATGAAAGAGTTTGATTCCTTAGTCCTAATGTAAAAACATATAACACCTTTCAAAATACCTTGAAAAGAGTATCTTCATTTTTCAACATTTCAAATATTTCAAAAATTGTACCGATTTTGTGAAAATTAGTCAAGAATTAAACCAATCTACAAATTTTATGGTCACTCGATAAGTATTATCATAAAAAATGCTTTATACATTGGTTGTATGGCTTGATCTTTTTGCCTTACCACCACGGTACGACATAAGAAAAAGACAATTTGGTTGGCGAAATCCAGTTGGGCACAGCCATTAACAGAAAATATTAAATTTTATTTGTACTATGTAAAACACTTCATTCCTGCCTTTAAATTTTCGAAATCCAATTACCTAAGATCAGGCTGTATGGCGTAGTTCCATTGCCTTTCCTTCGTGGAAGAAAATACCTTCTCTCTGTACTATGCTCAGTACTATGTGACAGACTTGTCAAAATAATTTCACGTGCGCCATGTTGTTTTTCTACCTAAAGCCAATTCGAAAATTTTATATGGTATTTTTTCACTAAAAATAAAAAGTGAATTTAAACAAACGAAATTATGCCTAAATGTTCTTCCGGAAAATTCTAAGCATTGTGGTGTAAGCCATATCAAATTCTGTCCAGTAGTTTCGGAGATCTTTCCGGACAAACAGACAAACAAACAAACAAACAAACCAACAAACAAACAATTTTTTAAAAAACTATTCTATCGTGTTCTGCTAATGATTTTAAGGCGACCTGTGTATTTTTTTTTAATATTTCGCAATTACAGATTTTTGTACCCCTACGATTTTATTATATATAGAGATAGAGATTATATATAGAGATTATTATATTTATAATGATATTTATTATTATATTTATTAATGAAATTATATTTATCCATACGAAATGATATTTTAAGGAAGGAAATCGTTATAGAAACTCCAAATTTTTTTGCGTCTTAAGACATTATTCCTTTGGGGAAAGCTGTTCAGTCTCATAAGTACATTTGTGCTCTCTTTTTTCGGAAGCGGTTGCATAACAACCTGTATGTACAGTCTAGTATTATGTTATCTGTGGTACAGTCGGGGAATGAAGTGGTCTGATATGTTTAACAATGTTGGTATATTCTGTAACAGGTGCAAGCAAAAACAGACTAATGTGATAAACCTTTTCACTCCCTTACTGTACACAATTACTTACACATTTTTACATGAAAAGATATCTAAATATTGTCATGTACTTTTTCTATTTAACACAGTAGAGGTTTTTTTTACACAACATACTATTTTATTGTTATTTATAAAAGATAGAAATGTAATGCCGCGAATTTTTCTATAAAACTACTAGAAAAAATATTTTTGTTAAGCATTATAGTCGTATGTATTTCTTAACTTGTAAATTGTATTTCTTGTAAATTGTGTATTTCTTGTAAATAAATAAATAAATTAACCTGTAACAAACTTTAAGCCGAAATTAGACGGTTTATTTTTGCTTTCATTTTCGATGCTTCATTGATGAAGACCGAAAAAGAAATGTCTAAATTGACGTTCATCAGAATGTGCCCCCGCGATGAAAGCTTCCGGCTATACAAACTATGCATTCACTGTTCATCGTTCACCATTCATCGCAAAAATGAATTACTTTTGATCAACCGTCTAATTTTGACCTTACAATATTGTTATTTCATATTAAAAACATTATTATACTATGAATGCCTGCCAAGTAATAATTGAAAAATTCAGTGTAGAGGAATACCGTTGCAGGTGGAAGAATTGGTGTCGCACATAAAGGTAACAAAGTCCAGTGGCAACTCCTACTTCGGCCAGGGTCGCTTTAAAGGTGCCACTAGAAAATACAGAAAGTGCCTTCGCTACATCGACTATGTGAAGGGGCAGATCGACGCTCTTAAGGACGAGACGCTGCAAGATACACGTGAGTGAACAGACAGCTGGTCGTGTTATTATTATAATTTCTTTTTTTTATTTATTCATAAGAACAACTACAACCAACTTATATTTACTTCGATATACCTACAATTAATTACACTTATATTTATTAGGCCAGAATTGTCAGTCATAATAATTTTATTTTATTTGGAAAACAAACATTATCTTAAAACTAATTATCATCTATATAGATGACTATGAACTATTGATAAGTTTTTGCATTTATGTTACTATAGTGCTTGATTGCAAAAATTAATATAATGTCTGTATTAATATAATTATTATGAAGAATATAATGTCTGTTTTTCTTATCAAATATTACTTTCTTTAGCACCATGCAAACATAAATATACAAGAATACAAGTAAAGTTAACATAAAAACTATAATACCCCCTAAAACATCTTATGAAGTCACCTAATAGTTACAAGTTAACAATTTATTGTTATTTATCTATTGTTTATTATAATATTTTGTAGATACGAGTATTAATCAGTGACCGGACCTGGTTACCGTTATAGCCGGTAACCTTGGGAGTTTGATCGGGTAGTTGATAACGCTGGGTTTTCAAACCCTTTGCCTTACGGTAAGCTTTCAAACGGCTTACCGGCTTACACATCAATCCTTTCGATTGAATTAGCGCTTATTAATATGTTCAAGTTATTTTAGACCTTACGTATATCGCGTGTAGATTGCTTTTGCACCGCATATATGCCGAAGGTCGCGACCGAACTCCGGCGTTATTGTGCCCGCAGTGCTATTTCAATCGCTCGGTGTATTTGAGGGAAAGGGTTACCCTAACCCGAACCACAGAATAGATAATAGTACTACGTACAGAACGGACACTCACCTCCCCGCACTCATTTCAAATACCTTATCCCACCCGGCACTTCGGTGTAGACATCACTGATACATACACAAGGGCTCGCGCGATCGCTCGGGCGAATAGACGCGAGCGCCGGCCGATAACAGAGACAGCGCTATGCGGGTAAAAGAGAAGGCAGTCACTGCACTTCTCGCGTCATTTCGATTGATAACCCCGCACTCAGCCCTACTAGATTCAACGCACACATTTGCGCGTGTGCAAACGTCATTGCTAAAGTAGTAGTGATAGATAATTGATTTGCGAACGTTGTATGGAGTGTCCGAGGTGTGCCCGAACAATAAGTCGTTAAGCGCATAAACCCTGGAAACGTTTAAGATTAAGTAAGCGGTAAATTTTTGTTGTGGGTGGTATGGTAACCCCTATTTTACGGGTTATAGTTATTGTTGGGAAACCTGTTGAACCGCTTACCGAGCCCACTGGGTTAGCATACGGATGGGTTACCCTTTCGAACGGCTTAAGCAAATGAAGGGGTTTTCCCTGGTATTAATACTATTTTTTTGTTTTTTTCATCATTTCAATAGATGTCAAATGAAATTAACATAGATACCTCAGTAAACGTAAATAATGTTACAGTGAGCGACATCATCGCGAAATACAGACAGCAGTGTCACTTGAATTTAGCCGCCTCCTACATGAAGCTAGAAGATTATATATCGTGTGTGAAGTGCTGTTCAGAGGTGAGGAAAGTAAAAATCGCCGCATTAACGCGTCGACTTGAAAATTTTCTTCTTTTTTTTCTTCTGTACTTTTTATTCATAGCCCCCTAAATAAACTAATACAAATTATATTCTTATAAACATTATTCTTGAATATTCAGCTCTTAGAATAATAACGCATAGAAACCCAACCGGTGCTAACTAAACTAAATGTGAGCCAAATATGGTTCACTACGCCGGCAGCTTCGCACTGTTTTTATCGTAGTGTGCGTGTTTCGCGCTTAAACGACTTCACACAGCGGTGACATTTTTGCTTCACTTTAATCATCGCGCTCTCTGCCGGGCTATCCTTCTATGCGTTATTATTCTAAGATTCAGCTAGAAAAATTAAAGCAATTCTACCTGTGACTGGTTGTGAAATGCTTATTCCTATATAAGTACACTAGCTGTGCCCGCGAACTACGTTTCGCCTTAAAAGACGCGTTCTTAGTTATATCTTCTATATTTTGTCAATTGGCATGATGACTGAATTCAAATTTTTACGTCTCGTCATTAAATATTAAAATACCGTAGAAAAAGACGCAGTCCTGTGAAATAAGCATTAAAATCGGCTTAGAAATGCCTTAGATACAAGCATTTTAAGTTGTTAATTTGAAGGCGATTAGACAGAGAGATCCGACATCAACTGTGACGTCATTGTTGAGTACGGCCATATTGACTCCTTGTAAATTTCCGTTTTGCTAGAAAGAGATGGAGAAAAATCTTTAATACCTTATATCTCGGTTGTTTTTATAGTTATTCGAAAACCGATTTTTTCTCTCTGTTTATTATATGAATGAGCTTCTATTAAAGCAAACAAATTTTCATAGTCATCTAGCCAATTTTAGCAACATTTTTCATTGATTCTCTTCTCCTATTGGTCGTTACACAGCCTACAGCCTTCCTCGATAAATGGACTATCCAGCACGAAAACTATCCAGCATAATTTTTTAATTCGGACCAGAGATTAGTGCGTACAACCAAACAATGAAACAAACTCTTCAGCTTTAACATATTAGTAAAGTATAGATCTATCTATACAATACATCATTTGTTTGTCTCGGTCGCATACGACAGACTTACGGTGAGCTAGAGATATGGTTACATAGGACTAACGGAGGATAGGTGATATAAATCAGTTTGAACTCCTTTATTTGTTGAAGCGTCTACAAATTTGACCATGTATCCTACTATCGCCCACAACCCTACTTTACAATTCTCTTTTTGATCTCTTCTTAGTCCTCTTTTTCAAGTGTTATTTTAGGATCAAATTCAAAATTAACTATATTTCGCCTATAGCATTAATTTCCCGTCATACTCTTTCGGCTATGGAACTCTTTTCCTGAACGTATTAAAGTATTAAAAGCGCTTGCATTGCACGCTGGAGTTCTTTAAGAATCAAGTCCAAAATTAATTATTACCTTAAATCATTCACTAAAATAGTATTCTTCATTATCCATGTACATTGCTGCGCTCATTCCCCATTTCCATTTAGTATTCCCCTGGTCCAAGCTTGACAGCTTGTTAGCAATAAGGCCGCCTGTGTTGTACAAAGGTGTTATTTTTTGATTTTTTTCTGTAAGAATGTAGGTATAATATGTGCAATAAAGTTTTTTAATCTACTTCAAACAGGAGGAGGTTCTCAATTCGATGCGTATGTTTTTTTTGTTTGTATGTTGAATGAATGAATAAATTTTGACGCGATTACTCCGCCAATTGCGGACCGATTTTCAAAATTATTTTTGTATTCACCCATTGTCTTTGTCCTGTTTTCACCTATGTCAGGATCTGATGATGGCATCACATGAAAATTGAGGTAAACCCTTAAATTTCATAGGTACGTCCAACGTGTTTCATAATTTTTCCGAAGCTATTCAGGTACTTGCGTCTGGTACCTAGCTGATATTGGAAGGATCCTTAACTTATAGAAGTTAGAATCTAGTTTTTTAAATACAACAGGCATGTATTGACCCTTTGTCGTATTCTTCAAGTGAATTTAATACCAACTAAAATGATACAAAAAAAACCGACTACTAAAACCCTGAAAAGTTAAAAATAATATAAGGATAGGTACAGGCAACATCACATGTCTATATTGAAGTCGGTGCCAAACGATGATCTAGATCTAGAAAGTTTTAAAATTTGGCACCAACTTCAATATAAAAATGTGATGTTGTCAGGACCTATTCTGATATTATTTTTAACTTTTCAGTGTTAAAGAAGTCGGTTTTTATTTTTAATTATATTATCTCTCAATCGATCACCACAGGTGTTAGACGCGGACGGACGGAACGAAAAGGCACTGTACCGACGCGGGCAAGCGAACTTCGCCCTAAAGAACTACGACGCAGCGCTCTCGGACCTAAAGCAAGCGGAACGGGTCTCCCCGTCCAACAAGGCGGTCCAGAAGCTTCTAGAACAGGTGCGCCACTCGAACAAGAGCTACAATGACATGCAGAAACAGAGGCTGTCAAAATTTTTTCGTGACCAAACAGAGAAGGGCCTCGCGGTCTGCGATGACTGAACTAAGACTGAAGGTAGTGATATACAATTTTGGAATATGAACTTGTTACGACACGCTATGACACACAGGTGAGTGAAAGCTCTAAGGGCTATGCCCCGTATTGTATACATCGACATCTGGCGCGATCCCTTTCACTCTATATACATACATTGCTGTTTTGTAAGAAGATACTTGTCGCGGATTCTTGTATTGATGCCGTAATAACAATTGTGTTGCATTTACATGAGTTTGTGTCATAAAACTTGCACAAAAAGAGGGCTAGTCGACAGGCAGCAGTCGAATGACCTTCAATAGCGCACACTGGGGAGTATGCATGTGTAGAGGACACACATCTAATTTACTTGATAACAAATTCAATTGTGAACTGTGTAATGGATATAATAGACAACGCACTTAAGTAGGTTAGTTAATTAGTAATGTTTTAGTTATTTGAATTTACTTTTGAAAAAACCTTTATATACTTAATTTATATTGAATATACGAGTTATCTGAATAGCTAATTCAGACAACTCTGCTACGACGCTTGCTATGTTTTCGCTGTAAGTGTCTCAACTTAATAGGCATTCAAATATTATTTGTCTAATGCACAAAAGAAAAACATGCATATTCCTTGTTGGGGGCTTTGTTTTTTTAAATTTAAATAAATCTATCTATCAGAATATCATGACCAAAGGACAAGGACAATAATTTTGACACTGATTTATTTTGAACATCGTTTAAAAATTTGCTAATTTGAAAAGTCAGGCGCCAGTTGATATTACCATATGAAAATGTAGTTATTTTTCTATTTTTTTTTTCATATATCTGGTAGAGCTATATAAATTTGCTCATTTTATATATACTAGTTAGTAACTTTTGTAATTTGTAATTTTGTATTAGTGTATCTGTAGTGAATTGTGTAATTCTGCTTACAGTTCGACATGTGATTGATATGAATTATCCAAATAGCTTATTATTATTGTTTTTAAATTTACTCTTAATCGCCAAATGGCTTTTTTACCTCTAGTAAAATTATACAAAAATTTGCTCATTTTTTAAATACTATTAACTTTTATTTATTAGTAACTTTGTGTCGGATAATAATCTGTACTTCAACACTGTGCATATTTCTATTTATAATTTCGTATGTGAGTGATATGAATGAGTCATCAAAATAGTTTGATTTTATTGTTTTTAATCCAAATCGCCAAATGGCTTTAATTGCCCCAATAAACCATGCAACACTCGGTTGGACCACACGCTGCGAAACTAACATATATTATTCTATGTGACTTTATGTTGATGATCGCATTATTGTTGCAGTTGCCATGTCAAGCCATGCTATTTTTATCAAATAAGTTATGTGATGGTGCAATGAATTAGCAAAATGAAAAGTATTTCGCTTTTGCTACTGGTCAAGCTATCCTCCGTTCCAATTTACGAAAATATACGAAAAAGCCGTACCGAATCGCGACGACGTAATTGATTGATTCACCAATATTTCTCGCGGGTGATGAGGCTTCCGGCGTCATTATCGTGGGCGCAAATGTCAAATTGAGAAATGTCATGGTTATATATTTTTATTATTTTTAATACGAAGCGAAAATTAGCATGACAGCTTGCTTATCCGCAAAGAACAGACACAAAAAGATTTTTACTATCTTATTCACTGCCACTACGTAGAGAGCAGAGTTATAATCACTGATCACTGCCGTTGCTAATAAATGAAACATGAAAACTGCTAAAAAGCGAAATATATGTGTTTTTAATATATTTTACCACTTCAAAAACATAACTCGTATAAATAACTTCAATTTTTGACAGTTGTGTGGCGTGAATGCGATAACGATGGCTGCAAACCATATCGCAATGTTATTAATACTGAAATAAATTTAAGTCACGTAATTAGAATCCGAAAATTTTATGGGCGCACAACCACAATGTTTTATCGGTAACATTAAACAATAATATAATAACCCTTTGAGGCACATTAACTACTCCTATCCCCCGCTGTTTATCTTAAAGATTTCTTTTTGTGAGCTATATCTTTTCGCAACACAGCATATCTAGTAGTAAGTTTTAAACTTCTTTGATTTTTTCTATTGAAAATGTTGTTACTCATGATTACATTCAATTAATGATAAACATAATGAATGTTAACGTAATTTATTAAGAATTGTTCAACGTTTGAAATAAACTGAGATACTGTACTCAACTATCTACATGCACGTTCGTTCACTTTGATTTATCAATGAGAGTTTTGAATATCCTAACCAAATTTTTACTACTTAAACCGAAGCAAGGTGTGTCTGTTCGTAATTTATAAAGGATTCAAAATGCGATTATACATAAAAAAACACCCCGCCAAATAGATAACTAACTAAAATAAGTATGAATAGTATAGTTGCATAAGTTCTTCCATGTTTTCATAAGTTTTATATTTTTATGAGGGTCTCGGTATACATGTAATTGTTTTCCACAAAACATATTGTGATGATGAATCTATTGATGGTAGGACTTTGATAGAATTGTTGGCGAACAGCACCCAAATACCAAAAACTGATATGTTTCTCTAATTGTTAGCTAATTCTGCTGTTTCGCCTTTAGTTATAAGATTTCTATGCAGTTACGTCGATGTAAGTTAGAAACGATAAAAACTCTTATGAACCTAATACCAGTAGATTTAATAACACTGTCCATACATAAGACTAAAGATAAATATAACTTTTAAAATTAACTGATATTGACTACTTAAGATGAACGAGACATAATATCGGTCAGTCATGACCAGGGCTTGGAAGCTGGTAAAATTTTGAAACAGGCTTGGGTCATTGATCCCGGAATGTAAGGGATCGCGGTAATGAATGTTGATACTAGTTGTTTACCGGTTAAAGCAGTTAAAGTGGATGGAGAAGTTAAATTTTTAATATCTTCACAAATTACAATTCTGTTCAGCGCAATAAACCGGTTAATTAAAGATTCAAGAACATTTGGGATTACCGATAGGCCATTTGTAATGAATATTTTGTGGATATATGGGTGGGGGTTGTTTTGATTATAACCGGTTAGTACAGGTAAGCTCGAGTCGTTATATTACGTTCTCTGCATTAACCGGTTAACAGAATTATTTGTTGTAATTCGTACCGGTTCCGAGCCCTGATCAGAACGAAGTCTCTACATAAATTATGCCCATAAAATGATATGACAATATTTTTAAAACTGTAGCAGGTAGTTAGATTTTATTTCTGAAGTGATTTTTTTTTCTCCTCGCTTAACAATTGTAACAAAAATTATAAGTTAGTATTTTGCTTAGACTTAATGTTTCCCTGTATTGTTAATTTTTAATATATTGTGTCACAATAGAATTTAATTTTTAATTAAATGTTCGATAAACAAAAATTCGCAGATATGTTTACCGTCTGCTACAAATGTGTTCAGAAAACTAGTATTGATTGACAACGGGTGTATGGGGCTAGAACGCGTGTGAATTGTACACACAAGGTGATTGGGATAATGGTGAAATGAATTTGATTTTTATTTTACAAGTGTTGTTGTTTTTTCATTTACAACCCAATATGTCTTAATCCTTGGTATATTTCACCCCTTGTCCGATAGATTGAACGCAACGTTCAACGAATTCAAATAGGCTGTCAATTTTTTTGGCCAAATATTTTTTCTTGTTCGAAATTTTTATTTAAAAAATATTTTTTAAACGTTTTTGAACATACCCTGTTATTATAGCAAACGTTTCGTTTCATGGTAAAATATGATGGTGGTCCTTCAAAAACGCACTGTTTCATATCACCCTTATTTAGTATTACCAAGCATTCTTAAATAAAATAAGTAAAGAGCGTATTAAAAAGCAATACTAAAACAAAGTTAACCATAATAAAAATCATGAATTGTTTGACTGATATGATAAATAAATGAAACTTTACTCTCAGTCCTGCAATGCATTGCAAAAAGTACAATAAAGATATGGAAACGCAATTTTACAGGAAAATACCTAGTATCACCAACATAATTCTTAGTCTGTGCATATTTCTTATTGTTTTTACTTGATATGCGAATTTTCGTATATAAGTGTATATTGTTATTAATGTTTAAAAATTATGTATGTACTCGTATCATTGTACCCGTTATACTGTCGGCCTGTAAATAGATTATAGCCTGTAAATAGATATTATTGTAAATAGATTGGTTAATGGAAAGTGATCGCTGAAAATTCGTTGCACATAGGTATGTATAGTCTGTGCTAAAAATGTATTTATATATTTGACACGACATTTTTGGAGGCTTTTGAAAATATATTTATATGTATTATAAAACTAATAGAAATATATCCTATCCTACGTAATATTGCACAAATTATGTTAATCACGTCGAAAATAATTTCTGTGGCATTTTATTACAGGTTGTTCAATATATTGCTAGTAGCGATCAATTTAAGATACACAATTTATAAATAACTGTTTAAGACTGCTTTTCACTGACTGACTAGGCTACCGAGTTGTGTGATGATGCAAAGCGAAGCCTTAGAAGCAATCCGATCATCGGATTCGTATGACCAATGCCATGGACGAAATATAATTGATCCACGCCAATGCGTATCAACATTGTACATGTACAACAATAATCTGAGTCGTGCAAGAATGTTCCGTCGCACAGATTCTTCATGACAAACACCTTGAACAGTATAGCCCTCTTCAACCACGCGCTTTCCGAATGTAGTGGTGTAATTCTCATTCGATAATTTTTTCTCGCTCAGCGTCCTAGTTCATAATCGGAAGGATAAATACCCTTTAGTCTGCTTTTTAATTCGACAGAATTCTGACATTTCAGAAGTTTTGCCAACATTGAGAAATTCTCACAAAGAAGGGAAAGCATTTTATCAAAATAAAAAATAATCCTAACTTTCTTGAATTTAAGGTTCCAATTAGTAAGACTAAGACTTAAAAATTTACTGATAATTTTTAAATGGTAATTAGATTTTTTTTTTTTTTCTACAGGAATCCCTGACCAATAATCCATAGGCTGCCAACCTTTCTTTAGGAAAACCTCTTTATTTGTAAAATCTTCGCTTATTATAAGGGCCAATATAACACGATTTTTTGTTTTCGTTACTTAATTAGATTTTTGTTTAGAATCATACGTAAAATATCATTGTTTTCGTTAATTTTGTAGTTGGTTTGAGAGTGTTTTCATAATCTTTGCGTTATTAATGTAATGTCCGTATGTGTTTTATTTGCAAAATAATTAGCCTAAAAAATTAAAAATGCTGCCGAAAGTTACTATTCCACGCGGAGGAAGTCGCGGGCATAGTGATGATATAAGTGATAATGATTAATAAATATTTTCATTTAAGAAATATGTTGTTTTACTCTATTTTTCTATTTAGCAATTAAAAATTTACATTCTAGTTAGTGTGCATTTAATGCACAAAACGAAACTATCTACCATATAATTTACTTGATCTAATTTTCTTTTATATTTTTTCCTAATTTATATTTTAAAAATCAAAGCAGAAAAGGTTATTGATATCTGAATTGTCTATGAATGACATCTGTCAGAATTCCGCCGAATTAAAAAACTTTAACATACAAGCATTGTTTGGCCCAGGCTATTCTGATAAGTCGCGGTCGAAATTTTGACTATTCTATAAAGCTGACGTAATGCTGGAAAAATGTTTTTGTAACAAAAACCATTGCCATCAATAAAATTAACTTAACTTGGGCCCAGGCTGCCTGTGATGCAACGAAAGTTTGTCGAATAGATGGGACAATTTGTTATAAGGACTGATTAGCTTAGTTTTTTACGTGATGAGATCATAATACACGTCAATTCATATGACTACGTGTGGTTTTATTTTACCTTACCTATGACCAAAAACTAATCATCCCGGCCTTTTTGTATTGATTTATTTATGAAATTATTTTGCATTTTCAAAAGAAAATTCAACGTCGAATATAAAGCTATTGTAGGTTTGCTTTGCTCAGAACCACAGAACACAATACCCCAAGGGGCTCAGAACCAATTTTTATGGAAATTGTAAAGGTTTCAAAATCAGGTGTTCATACGTAGTATGTAGTTATTGGGTAAAGTTTACTTTGGCATAAGAAAGTAAAATAAGATCAATGTATGTATGTAAAATGAATAAAATCAATAGAGAGAATGTTCGTCTCGGGCGGGGTTTGAATCAGCGTCTTCAACATACCGTGTTAACCCCTAGGCTCTTTCGAACTTTGTTTAGCCAAAGTAGTTTTTATATCACTTTTAATAGCTACTTACGTATTAACATCCAAATTAGAAATCCTTACAGAGTTCTTGAAAACTGGTTAATAATAAGCAAAGTTATATAAATTACTAGCCTGTACCCGCGAAGTACGTTTCGCTTTAATAATGCTCATATCTGAAAACTTCTGGAGATTGCCACCCTTATCACCTAGGGGCATAAGAAATAGCCTATGACCTATTTTCAGACCTACCAAATAAATAAAAAAAATCAATAATCGGTCAATCGTTTCGGAGGAGCTCGATAACGAACATCACAGTGTTTTTTAACGAGTTAAGATATTTTTATAAGTATACAAAGTTCTATAATGTATATACAAAAATCAATGTAATATGTCGTCGAAATTTCGCTGGATAAGTCCTTCGTGGCCAATGTCGACGTGGTGCCAATGCCAACACGAACGCAGGTTCGAATCCTATGCGAGGAGAAATTTTTCTTGCATTTATCTAGGTGTTTAACATTAAGTATTTAAAAAAATGCGTACGAATATGAGTCAGTCCTTCACGCAAAACTCTAGGATGGCCTTTAATGGAACTTTAAACGCAGACATCAATTTTTATAGGACACTAATTTGTATCCTTAAATAGCCACGCGATCGATACCGAGATGGTTAAAACCGCGGGGCGAAGCTAGTGAACTTAGAAGTAGTGAGTGTCGATATCGTCAATATAATCTGTGGATATCCCTGTGACTAGCTGTGGTATTTGCTCAATCTCTAAATATCATTATTATTATAAAGATTTACTAACGATCCCACAGACCCTAACAATCGGTATTATAATAACAGCAGTTTGGTTATCTTTCGTAGTTAAGTAGCGAGCGCTGGCCAGAGTTTATCGTGCGATCGTTATTTTGTATTTTTCCGCGCAAAAATTAAAAATTAGATGAGTTACGTATTTTCTTCTCCAATTCACATTTTTTGAATTCTCTTAGCGCTTCTTTGCTGTTGAGCTGCGGTGACGCTGCTGTGGACTCGGCACTAGCCTTCCAATCGGGAGGTTGAGATTCGAGACCGCCATGTATGTACCAATGTGTTTTTCGTTTCGAAATCCATATGTACATTGTCTGATGCTCCTACGGTGAAGGAAAAAACATCGTGTCGAAAGTCGACCAATCCGCACTGGGCCAGCCTGGTTGACTAAGGCGCATAACACATTGCACCGGACACCGCTCCGGTGTGCGGCGCTGCGGTTTTTAATTTTGACTGAAGAATCTTAATTTGTATACAAAAACCGCAGGGTATAACGCACTCCGGTCAGCCATGGCGCGGCCTGCGTTCTAGCGGGTCAAACGCCGTGGGATGTCGATGCACGCGTACATGCAGAGGTGTATCGACATCGGGTTGCCGTTAGTGAACGGGGGGGGCGATCCGCTCTTGAGGAAGTGGAGGGATTCGTACCCAGGCGCAGAGGGAGGCTCTGCGTCGATGGAGTGAGGCACTCGCCTCCCCAGCTGCCGGCCATCGGACGATCGACGCGATTCGTCCGGTGTTGGAGGAGTGGGTTGGGCGCCGGCAGGGCAGCCTCACGTTCCGCATGGTGCAGGTACTGACCGGGCATGGCTGCTTCGGTCATTACCTGCATCGAGTCGCGCGTCGGGAGGAAACGCCGCGGTGTCACCACTGCGACGCTCCCGACGACACTGCCGAGCACACCCTATTGATGTGCCCGGCCTGGCGACTCCAGCGTAGCGAGCTTAACGCTGCGCTGGGAGGCGGAGACCTCTCGCTGCCGAGCATGGTCGTGGCCATGCTCCGCGGCGAAGCGGAATGGGGGGCTGTCGCCTCCTTCTGCGAGGACGTAATCTCGCAGAAGGAGGCCGCGGAGAGGGAGCGGGAGGCAGATCCTCAAGCCGCTCCCATCCGCCGCAGACGGATGGGCAGGCGAAGGCGGGCATTCGCACAAGCGATGCCCATCTAATGACCCTGCCGTAGAGGCCTACGTGCACGGTTGGCCCCGTGCACGCCGCCGTAAGGCCCTCCGTCTGGGGATTGCCCTGGTGTTCTCGGGCAATCCCCCCTTGGTGATAGCCCGACCGGTGGGTCGGGCTTGCCCGGGCGCGTGGGTAGTGGAGTCGCAGTGTGGACCTTACCCAGCGCGCCCATAAGGGCAGGGAGAACACCGGGGGGTTTTAGTGGGTAGGCCTGGCACCCTGCCGGGAGAGCCCCACACACGCTCGCTGTCTAGCCAACGGCGGGTACGGTGCGGTTACGCATTTCCCCCTGAGGAAAAAAAAAAAAAAAAAGGGTATAACGCACTCCCGGAGGGTGATGCGGTGCGGTCCGCGGGGTATGCCACACTGCGCCGCAGTATCGTACGGATTTATGCGTAGAAAGGACGTGCATACGCGTATAGATCTCGACATAGATAATGCGGTGATACGGTGCGTCGTGCACCGCAGCTCCGGACAGTGATACGGAGCAAACCGTACGGTGGCACGGTTTCGTGCCGCCGCAGTCGCATGCGGTTTTCGTCCCTCCGTACACCGCAGCGGGATGTGGCGGCAATGTGTTAAGCGCCTTAGGCCTAATCGCCTTTTTTTTTTCGGGGGGAAATGCGTAACCGCACCGTACCCGCCGTTGGCTAGACGGCGAGCGTGTTTGGGGCTCTCTCGGCAGAGTGCCAAGGCCTAATCGCCCTAACATAGGGTAGGCTCGAGCCCCTTATTAGATAATTGAGGGCAATGATCTGGTTTATTTGTTATTTTTAATTTTTAACCAAAAATAAGTGTAGGTTGTACGCAGTGAATCAGTTTTGAAGAGTGCACAGTGAACCATGGTTCAGCGTATACCACAAGGTACAATCATTTTAAATATACACGGTTATTTTTTTACTAGCTGTGCCAGCGAACTACGTTTCGCCGTATATTTTTTACCCGTTTTTGCAACATTTGTCATTGATGCTCAGCTCCTATTAGTCGTAGCGTGATGTTATATAGCCTAAAGCCTTCCTCGATAAATGGACTATCCAACACAAAAAGAATTTTTCAATTTGAATCAGTAGTTCCTGAGATTAGCGCGTTCAAGCAAACAAACAAACAGACTCTTCAGCTTTATAATATTAGTATAGTAAGTATAGATTACCCTGGAAAATTTTAGGGACGCGTCAGGACACATCCAATATTATATAAAAAAAAAAATGAAATAAATAATTTTAAAAAATAAAAAAATGTCTAAAAATGCTGCTCTCAACTAGTGCAGCATTTTTTGTATTTTTTTTTAAATTAATATACTTAAATTAAGTGAGTATTTTTTTTTATTTATATTTAAATCATTCTAAGACCATGTGGTGAAGCGTCCCTTAAATTTTCCAGGGTGATAAAAAAATTACCGTGTATACAGGGTCATTTTTAATGGACCAACAATCTCCCAGAGGCTGATTCTAGTGCTCAGATGCAACAACTTTTTGTATGGGACCAACATCGAAATCGCAAAAAAAAAATCCATTTTCCCATACTAAAGTCTCAATCAGCTAACCTAGTTTGTATGGAGAAGTGTTTTTTTTTTTTGAGATATCGATGTTGGTCCCATACAAAAAGTTGTTGCATCTGAGCACTAGAATCAGCCCCTGGGAGGTTGTTGGTTCATTAAAAATGACCCTGTATAATAAAAAAATTGGTTTGTTGCTTCAGAAGGTCGAAAAAAGGAACAAAATAAGGAAAGGAATCATTCCTCTAAGATACAACAACAAACAAACAAAAATAAAAAAGTTTCTTTTGGGGTTTTGTTCAAAAAAACAAGAAAGAAAACTACCGAAGAATTGGCTGTATGGACGTAGTACCCTTTGCCTTCGTAGAATGGGAAAATGGATTAAAAAAAATTGTTTACAAACACATCCGTTTTTTTCCGGTGTCCAGCCTTCAATATTATTTCAAATGTATAGAAGTGAAAGATTTTTCATTAGGAAATTCTTATCTCCTAATCAGAGATGTTGTTGTGATGTACTACCATCGAGTGAGGTCATAATTGTTAAAAGGAAAAAATTGAAAACATCCGATAACCTCAAAAATGATAGCCAAGTACTGACTGAAACTGAAAATGTATCAAAAGAATTAAGGATAAACGAAGTCAATATTCAGATGATATCTAAGAATCTATATCAACAATTATTCAAACATCCTAATGCAACACTAAGTAATGATGTAATTAAAAGGTATTTGGAATAATAGTCAATATTTTAAATAATAACAAGGTTGCCTGTTAGAAATCACCTAAGAATCACCTTATCATGCGATAAGGTTGCCTTATTAACTTTTTGTTTATGTATTCTCTTGATTTTTTAAGAAATCTACAATCTATTATCTAGTACTAGCATGAAATTCAAGCTTACTCATAATAGCAACGGCCGCCGTGGCTTGTGGTTGCGACCACCTGGCATGGATCTGAAGGTCCGAGGTTCAATTCCCCAAGGGGTAAAAGTTTTTCTGTTTGGTTTGGTTGGTGGTAGGGCTGCTGAGTCCTTCTGGCTAGTTACCATTGTCTTAAGTTTGTTGCCATAATACCAATGCTTAAATAATATTGTTGTGTTCTGACAATCAGATGTAAGATAGCCAGTTTCTCAGATGTTGGGGAGTCCAGGTGTATCTCGTTTCATCCTTGGCTTAATGGTCACCATTAGGTGAGATGAAGGCCAAGAGCTTCTCTGTCGTGTATAAAAAAATATATATTAAATGTTTTAGTTGCCAAGATGGTCTATTAAAACATGGAATAAATTATAAAGAACATTCTCAAATGCCTGATGTGGAATTGAAGCTGCCACAACTTAAAGGCAAAGATATTGTCGAACACTTCTATAACATCGGCGAAGAGCAATGTGCACCATATAGGGCTCTGTTGAAAGCTATAGCCAACTCTCCAATACCTAAACAACCAAAAGTAAGTGATGCAATGCAATATTCTCCCATAGCTACAGCTGGCCAAAAAAGAGATTGCCACCCTGAGGTTTAAATTCAGTTTCAGATCATTAACCTGTCAGCCACCAACCAGTCGAATGCGACCGGTATGGCTTTACGCTATGTAATAGTGAAAAATACCCTCACAAAAGGATATTTATAAATTAATATATTTCTTTTTACAAAATGAAAAATACTTACTTTGGTTCTGAAATATATTTTTTTTCTGAAAAAAAATTTATTGAGGGTATTTTTAAAAAAATTCATAGCGTTACGTCACACCGGTCGCATGCGGCCGCCTAGAGAGGAGAGGTTAAACAACAAAGTCGGTTTTTCCTTCCAGTAGCAAATTGATAATTGTTATTAACTTAGAAATTCTTTGTTAGCCTTTGGTGCAGTGGTGTGTGCACTTGACTAACAATCACTAAAATTAAGCAACATTGGCCAAGGTCAGGCCTGTGATGGGTGACCAAAAATGATACATAAAACTTATCTGTGCTTTCTATGACAGGTTAAAAAGTGGTTCCTGCTCTTGATCTTGTTCTAATCATGTAGCCTAACCATTCTATCTAACTATCCAAATGAAAGAATAAAGTGCATAATTGTGCCTTTTTGCATACACAAAATGGAACTCCCTGCCAGCACACATGTTTTTTCTTACAATTATTTTAAAAGTAGCACCTTGCAGATCAGCTAGGTGAGGGTGGCTAGTAGCAAGGGTTGCATTTGGTCTTCACTTCCACTTACCATCAGGTGGACTGAAGCTATCTCCTAGGGTTACTTTAAAAAAAGACTATGTCTCCCATGCCGATTATTGAGGTGAGATTCGACTGCCTTGACCAGAAATCAGGTGGCACTATCTTATTTATATGCAAAGCTTCAGCAAAAATTTTATATTACTTTCTTGGCTGACCATACAATCATAAATTGTACTATTAAAATGGTAGTATGAGCTATGAAGCAAAGATGGTGGTCTCTTATTCTCAAGTAACTAGCAGGCTATTCTCCCTTATCTCACCTATTGTAAATGATAATATTGTCAGTAATAAATATGATTATTATCTAGTTACCCCAATAATAGAAGAGCTAATGTGACTAAGGTTTATGTGTAATGACAGTGTTGTCATTTATGTCAAAAACAATCTTCTAATTTTCTTTGAGCAATTTTTTTAAATCAATAGTATAACGTCAACATGAAGAGAAATTATCATTACTTCAATTTGAATTTGATGTAGGTATTTTTTTTCAACAGAAATGGGCTCGAACTGCTGGATGGTGTAAATATATTGGTAACGACCCCCAGCCGGTTCCCTACCCACCTGATGATGCTCTGATTTTGGATGTTGAAGTTTTAATGTCTGCTGGGAAAAGGCCCACACTAGCTTGTGCAGTTTCTCCTGAAGCATGGTGATTATTGAATAGACTTGGATGCCCCAACGTTAGATATAGGCTTCTCTTAAGGATATCCTTACTAATTGCTCCTGCAGTCCTTTAGTTTGTCCTTTTCCCATTCAGGTTTTTTTTTTGTAAAAAAAGTTTAAAAAAATAAATTTATCCTATACATTATTAGATCTGATTACTATAAAACTAATAGTTTTTATTTTACTTCTTTTTCTATATGATACATACAAGTTATAAGATTATTATTTACTTCTGGTGGTAGGGCTTGAAAAACCCGACTGGCTAGCGACCACCGTGCGCATGACGTAAAACCCGTCAAGTGGCCATTTTTGTCCGCGTTTCGGGATCAGTCTGCGCACAGCCAGAGCTTGAGGGGTCGTTGCTGCGATTCGTATGGTTTGTGCGGGCTTCCGTCGACCCAGTGCCAGGTTGACTGCGTTGACCCTCCGCCCAGGAAGACCCGAAGAAACGGCTGTTCCGCTGGCCGCCCGTGGTATAGTACAGGGGCCCAAGCGGACCTAACCAGTCCGTGAGGCTGCCCTACCATGCCACGCATAATCTCGGGGTGGTCCGTCGTGCCGGTTGGTGACCGGACGGTGGGTCCCGGCGGCCACTTCCGGGGGGGTTCGGGGGCCCTTCCGTGCGGAGGGTCAGCGCAAATCAGCTGTCGGCTGTTCCCTGGCGAAACAGGCCTACACACATTAACTATTCGAAGCGCAGCAAGGACACCTCAGTTTCACGCCTCTCACTCCAATAATTATGGCAGCGCAAAATATTAAGACTGGTCGTACAGCGGTGCATTATCCCACCAAAACACCATTATTCGAGGTGGGGCTCGCTAACATCCGCGGGCTCCATTCTAACCTCTTAGCTGTCCACCATCATCTCGAGACAGCCCGTCCAGCAATGCTGTTTTTGACGGAGACGCAAATTGTCTGCCCGGCCGATACAGGCTACCTTAATTTCCCCGGCTACGCTCTTGAGGAGTCCTTCAAGGCGAAGGCTGGTGTTTGCTTGTTCGTCCGGGCGGACGTTTGCTGTCGTCGCCTGCGCTGTTTGGAGGAACCTTCCTTTTCCATCCTTGCGGTACACGTCGATTTTGGCACTCATTGCCGTGTCTACGTCTGCGTCTACCGTTCCCATCGTGGTGACTTGGAGACAACTCGACTTTTTGAACATCTAAGTCGGGTGGCAGATGACGCGCAGGAGCGATTTCCTTCCGCCGAGCTGGTGTTTTTAGGGGACTTCAATGCTCACCACGAGTTGTGGTTAAGTTCCTCTAAAACTGACCATGCGGGTAGGACTGCCCACGCATTCGCTCTCACGCATGACCTGACACAATTGGTCACCCAGAACACCAGGGTACCAGATATTATCGGTCAAGCGCCCTCTTTATTGGACCTTCTGTTGACAAATCGCCCTGACGGATATCAGGTGGTGGTTCGAGCTCCACTAGGATCTTCGGATCACTGCCTGGTATCCGTCTCAGTGCCTCAGGCGTCACGACCGTCGCCTGTGGTTGCAGCACGCCATCTGTGGCACTATGCGTCAGCAGATTGGGACGGTATGCGGGATTATTACGCATCTGTTCCTTGGTGGCAGCGCTGTTTCAATAGGATGGATCCGGACTCCTGCGCTACCTCTGTTGCTGACGAGATCATACTAGGAATGGAATATTATATTCCGCATTCCAATCTCGTCAGTAGAGGCAGACGTAACCTCTGGTTCAATCGCGAGTGCGCCTCTGCTGTTGAAAACAAACAGCTGGCTTACCGCGCTTGGATCAGAGGCCGAGCATCTGAGGATCCCAATACAAGCCTACTGAAAACAGCCTACAATAATGCCACCAAGTTATGTAAGAGGGCTTACATTAGAGCGGATGCTCAGCGCATTGCACAAGTGGGCCAGGAACTGCTATCGCACCCTACGGGTAGCCGTTCTTTTTGGCGCCTGGCCAAAGCTGTGCAATCAAACTTCTGCCAACCCTCGCTGCCACCGCTGAGACTTGCCGATGGCTCACTTGCTCATCAGCCGCAGGAGAAAGCCGACCTCCTGGCAAAACTCTTTGCGGCTCATTCTCGTGTCGATGACTGTGGTACACAACCTCCGAAACTGTCCCATTGTGGCAGCACCATGCCCGATATCCGTATCAGACAGCGTGATGTGCGGGCGGAGCTCCAGTCGATCGATACTCGAAAAGCAAGTGGACCAGACGGCATTCCTGCGATTGTTCTTAAGAAGTGTGCAGCGGAGTTGACTCCGGTCCTTACGCGTCTATACCGTCTGTCGTTCTCTGCTGGTTGTGTGCCGAAATCTTGGAAAGAGGCCAATGTCCAGCCGGTTCCCAAAAAGGGAGATCGTTCTGATCCGGCTAACTATCGTCCTATAGCCGTCACTTCCATTTTGTGTAAAATCATGGAGAGGATCCTTAATACACAGCTGATCCGTTACCTGGAAGGTCACTCGTTACTTAATGACCGACAGTATGGGTTTCGTCCTAAACGGTCAACAGGTGACCTTCTAGCGTTCCTTTTGCACAAATGGGGTGAATCTATCGATAAGCGCGGCGAATCGGTGGCTATTAGTCTCGACATCGCCAAAGCTTTTGATAGAGTCTGGCACAAGGCTCTTCTTTCCAAGCTTCCGGCATACGGATTACCCGCGCAGTTCTGTACGTGGATTGCCAGCTTCCTCCACGAGCGTAGAATTCGCGTTGTCGTTGACGGCTGCGCTTCGCGGTTCGTGGCAGTGAACGCTGGTGTTCCGCAAGGCTCCGTTCTATCCCCCACATTGTTTCTTCTGCATATCAATGATATGCTTTCCTTGGGAGCTATACATTGCTATGCGGACGACAGTACAGTGCATGGGGGATATCACGGAACCTCGGGGGCTGCTCGTGGTGATATTGGTAGGGAAAGGCAGAATCTTATCATTGAGCTCAACAGGACGCTGGACCTCGTCTCCGAATGGGGCTCCAACAATCTTGTTGAGTTCAATGCTAAGAAAACACAGGTGTGCGTGTTCTCGGCGAAAAGGTCACCTTTCCTCCCCCTTCCTTCTCTTCAGGGCACAACCCTTCACACACAGAGCAACATCACCTTGCTCGGAATGAACATTCGCAGCGATCTGAACCCCAGAGACTACATCGAATCCGTCATAACTACTGCCTCACGGAAACTCGGTGTCCTGAACAAGGTGCGTAGGTATTTTGCGCCGGACCAACTATGCTTGTTGTATAAAACTCAGGTTAGGTCTTGCGTGGAATATTGCTCGCACCTTTGGGACGGCTCCGCTCAGTACCTCCTCGATGCTCTGGACAGATTGCAGCGTCGCGCTATTCGCATAATTGGCGATGTAGAGGCAACTAACACCCTCGAGCCTCTACAACTTCGTCGTGACATCGCCTCTCTTAGCGCCTTTTACCGAATGTTCCATGGGGAATGCTCTGAGGAGCTCTTTAACCTTATCCCTCCCTCTCCATTCCTTAACAGAAACACGCGTAAGGGCCTTCGGAGTCATCCGTACACTGTGTCCTCCTTTTCACACCGTACCAAGAAATTCCAAGATTCCTTCTTCTGTCGTTCATCCCACACTTGGAATTCTCTACCTGCGCACGTGTTTCCCCCATCCTACAACATGGGTTCCTTCAAAAGAGGCGTGAAAAAGCATCTTTTGGGCCGGCAAGGGGCGGGCAGGTAGGAGAGTGGATGTCGTCCCTACTCTATCTGTCAACTCATTTGGGCCTCTTTCACCGCTTAACATCAGGCGGGAGGAGGTCATTTGCCGGGCCATCCATAAAAAAAAAAAAAAAAAAAAAAAAAAAATCAGTTAGGGTGAATACATAAAGATAAGGTGAAAGCACTGCACTTTATTCATAGGGCCAATTCCTCTAACAAACCACAAGTCCACTGAAGCTTTATCATTATATTTGACCATAAGAAATGCATAGACTGTCTTTCAATTATTCAATAATAAGTAAAGTGAATGAAATGATAAATGCCGCTTTGTGCGCAGGACAGCAATTCACTCAACTTGAGAATAGTCAATCCATTGGGGTTTCAGAGTGGTGGGCGAACTTATAATTCTCATCATTTGTTCTCGTAATCCAGAAAGGGTTTGAGTTTAGTCAATGATAATTATAAGAAAAAGTAATCTTGTTATTTTATTTTACAAATCAATATTGTTTATTATACATTAGACTTCCTTGTACATACTACATTGAGAAAAATTAATTTGGATTTCTAAAAATATGTAAAGTAAACCATTAAAGTTTATCATTAATGCCGCACATGTCTATCAGTATGAGTCAGAACTTTTTAACCGCTTTATAAGTGAAGTGGAAATAAACACCTTTTAGTCTCCCTCCACTACATGACGATTTTGAGCCTCAGAGGCGCGCTTGAGTTGCAGCCGCTCCCCGCAGCAGCTATAACCGATTCTACTCAGAGAACGGGACATCCCCACGGTGATGCCTCTCATATAGAAATCCATCAGGTTTGGTTTAACAAACAAGGCTTGAGGACCCACCAAAGTTCTCACCTTCTTATAATAATAATCGAGGTGAAGCTTTAACAGTCATCTGCGGCTAACAGCACTCTCAAAAAAAACTTTTAGTCACCTACCGTTTCCATGCATATTATATTTCAGAGACAACATCCAGTAATGGAGTTAATTTTTAAACTCCAGAACATTAATTATCAAATTCTTGTAAATATCTTGATTGATGTATTTTTCGCAAAGCCTTACTCGGGGGCTCGCCGACAGAAGGAAAACTAAGGGTCTATACTAAATTAAAAAACAATTTATTATAACTTTGTCTGTCTCTATGCCCCAAGGGAGTCTCCGCAATTTTTCAGTCTATAAAGGGGTCACGTATTCAAAACGATTGAGAAACACTGCCCTGTATCATTATAATGATGCCTAAATTTCGACGACTTGAACTAGCCATAAAAATATTTGTGAATTTACCCATACTTTAATTTATAGTGTATCTAAAATCTATTTAACAAACTCATAATGATTGCATCCTCTTTAAGGTATGGGTGGATCAGTGAGCCTCTAGCAAATGGTGATGAACACAAATACTATGAAAACATTCACTATAACGATTTAATACCATTAGAAAGCAATGGCATCAAACCTAGTGAAAATTTAGACAGGGCAAGAATAATCATTGGCCACAATGTTTCTTTTGATAGAGCTAAAATTAAAGAACAGTATTGGCTGAATAAAACTGGTGTGTATGTCAAAATAATGTCCTTTATTATTCTATCTGTAATCAGTATATTGTTTAAAAGGAAAACAATTGTTGAGTGTGATTGGTTTTGTTTTATGGTGTGAGGAAACAGGTAATTTTGTTAATAAACCTAAATAATAACTATGTGAAGAAAAAGGTAAGATTGACTGAGGAACGAATATTCAATTTTATTATAGTGCAAGTAACTGCGCTCATACAACCACAGACATGAAAAATTAGATGACGCCAATTTCTTGATCTTTATAAAAACCTAGCGTGTCTCTTTTTCTTTACCGAATGTAACGACAGAATTAGTTTCGTCTACTTTTAAGAAAGAGGCGACACCTCCTTTCGACACGTGCAGTATATTATAGAATGATGGCATTTATTTAGATTCGTGTCTGTAGCTGGAACATTAGAACAGCATAACTAGACAACACTGTATGCCGATGCAACTGAATTTGTTGTAACTTTGATTAACAAGATTTAACATCAAGCCATAAAAACTATGAATTTTGTCAGTTAGTATCCTGACGAACTGTGACTGTGACTCAGTTATTAATAAAAAAACGATGATTCTGTACAATTTGACATCCGGCTCGAAGGACCATATTCCATTTTTATATTTCAGGGGTTCGTTTTATGGACACTATGTCAATGCATACGTGTGTTAGTGGAGTCACAAGTTACCAACGAACTGTGCTAAAGGCCAAGAATAAAGATCCCCATCCCAGTGATGACGACTGGATTGAAATTAGCTCTCTCAACAATCTTAGTGAGGTATGTAAGGCATATTTTTCTAAAAACCTTTCTGTCATGTTCAAACTTATTTGTTCGAATTTTTATTTTGCACCAGCAAACTTGTGTGTTAAGGCTAAGTTTCCCAGGAAATCTACTTGTGCACGGTGGTTGCTTTATTGCAAAATTGCAAAGTAATATAGTTGATAATTTCATAGCTTCTAATGTCGCTTACGCGCTATGACTGAATGAAGTTAATGTTACCTTTTACTATGTTTTAATCGATTTTTGGAAAATTGCATAACAAAATAAAAAAATGAATTTTTACAATTTGATCCGTGAATTTGATGTTTCTCGTCATCACAGCTCATATAAGTCCCCACCGAAGGGCTCGAGTCTACCCTAAATTAGGGTGTTTGGGCCTTAGTCAACCACGCTGGGCCAGTGCGGATTGTTCGACTTCACAACACCTTTAAATTTCTTCGCAGACGTATGCAGGTTGCCTCACGATGTTTTCCTTCACCGTAGGAGCGTCAGACAAATGTACATATATTATGATATTCGAAAACGAAAAACACATTGGTACATGGTGGTCTCGAACCCCGGACCTCCCGATTGCAAGGCAAGTGCCGAGTCCACAGCGCCACCCACGCTCCTTACTTGTTGAGGAACTGACTATTTCCTGTAATGCTCGCTTCCACTTACGGCCTTATCGTCACCTACCATCAGGTGAGATGACGGCCGAGAGCTTCTCTGTTATGTGTAAAAAATATTGAAAGCCCACCAATTAGGGTAGTAAAGGTATTTATTCGCGTGACTAATACAAACATTGTCAATGCCAGGTGCACAATCTATATTGCGGTTCGCTAATCGACAAGGCAACTCGAGACGTCTTTGTCGAAGGGAATATGCAGGACGTGCTAGATAACTTCCAACTTTTGATGGCGTACTGTGCGAATGACGTTGTGGCGACTCACAACATACTGAAGAATCTCTTGCCCCTGTTTCTGGAACGTTTCCCGCATCCTGTGACCTTAGCGGGAATGCTAGAACTAGGTAATCAGGCTCGAAGGACCATTCATTATTTGCATTGACTAAAAATTTGGGAGAATAAAAAAGGTTTAGACCAAAATCAACATAAATGATGCTCAAATCTCAAACTTTGAATCTCAGTGTTACCATCGCCTTTTACCATATTAGACCTCTCAGCTACCTTTTTCATTAAAAACTGATTTGTGGTATTCCGAATTTGTTGGAATTTTACAAACATTTTACATACTGTTTGGTTTCCATTCTCCTATTGCATTCTTTATTTAAAAAGAACATCGCCATAGTTATAATTCTTATGGACGTCAGCTGTATCTGCATGGTTGTGTTGCTTTCGATACAAAGTTCACACTGACGTCACAACTTTAAGACTATAGATCAATGCACGTAATATGGTCAGTGCTTATCTTAGCCACTATCTACTTACGCATATTGTTTGCAGGCTCAGCATACCTGCCCGTGAATTCCAATTGGTTACAATACTTAGACTCGGCCGAGACTGTCTTTGAGGATCTGAAGCTAGAATCCAGACAGCTACTCTCACGGAAAGCGGATGAAGCGTGCAGTTTAATGGCAAACCATAGATACAAAAAGGATCTGTGGATGTGGGATCAAGATTGGTCGACGCAAACGTTGAAATTGAAAAAGAGCAAATCAAAAACAGAGACAATACAAAAGTCTGATGAAACCAGAGAGAATATTGATCACACGACAGTTCAATCCGACTCAAGCTATATTTTGAACGAGGAATACATAGAAAGCGTTAAGTTTCATAGCAACACACTAGTCGTCGACGAAGATGTAACTGAGCTGAGCAGAAAGTTTGAGTATTTGTACAATATGGGCAAATCGTTGCCAGTTAAGAGGCCCTATTTGCCCGGGTATCCGGCATGGTACAGAAAACTGTGCACAAAACCAGGAAAAGATCCCGATTGGATGCCAGGTGCTCATAACATTACCACCAGTATGCAGGTACGCTCAATTGTAGGTTTCTCATGCATTTTCTGCATGTAAGATCTTAATCTTCTTTCTTTTAACTGAAATATGTTTTTAAACCTAACACGTTAAAATTTGTGTTGCTGCGAGAGTCATATTTACGGATCAGTGCAGAGGGAAACGATTTGTGGAAGTTAAACAAGTGTAAGAATAAGGAAACTTTTTTTTGCGAGGGGAATGCGTGACCGCACCGTACCCGCCGTTGGCTAGACGGCAAGCGTATGTGAGGCGCTCCCGGCAGAGACCCGGCCAATACCCACTAAAACCGCCCAGTGCTTTCCCTGCCATTTTGGGCGCGTGTGTTAGGGTCGACAATGCGATGCCACTACTCACGCGCCCGGGCTAGCCAAGGGGGGGATTGTCTGAGAACACCAGGGCAATCCCCAGATGGAAAAGCCTTACGGCGGCGTGCACGAGGCCAACCGTGCACGCAGGCCTCCACGTCAGGGTTATCAGGCGGGCATTGCTTGCGCGAATGCTCGCCTTCTCCTGCCAGGAATAAGGAAACCTTGTAAAAACAAGCCAAATATCAAAATACTGAATTATATTATAATTTGACAAACCTTATGTTCGGGTCGATGATCTTGGCGGCATGACCCTAGATTGGGGCATTGCTGACTCCTAGAATTAGTGTCTTCATATTCAACATCGATCTTACGGTTGATCTTTCCAAAATGGGTAAAACTAAAGTTACTACTTTATCATCTAGTGAAAACCCTAATTCGCTAGGTGACCGAAATGGTAGTGGTAGTCGCATTGTGGACACTACCATGCACGCCAACAAGGGCAGGGAGAACACAAGGGGGTTTTAGTGGGTCGGCCTCTCACTCTGCCGTCCCAACCCCACACACACTCGCCGTCTAGCCAACAGCGGGTACGGTGCGGTTGCGCATTTCCTCCCTAAGAAAGAAAAAATAGGTGACCGAAATGGTGCATACCCTTTTTTACGTTGAGAAATGTGTTACGCATACCTCGCGCCTGGGTAAAACGCGCGGTTATGTCGGACTTTCGGTCACTGAGGCAGAGTGCCATTCAGAGAACGCGTCCTACCGACCAACCCCTCTCACCTCCCTAAAGTGGGGAGGCCGGTAATGCTCTTGGGCATTAGAAGCATAGACGACTGGCGGTGACCTGCGCAATGCAGGACTCGAGCTTCCCGGCCCGCGTCCCGCTGGTCACCGTCAGGAGGAAAAACGCGAGCAAATTATCGTCTCCTTCGCCCCAGTCTTCTCCGACGGCAAGGATCTGCCAATGGGTTATTTTCTCTGGCCCGTTCTGCAACCTCCTTCTGTGTGATGACCTCCACACAGAAGGAGTCCACTCCTTGAATCACAGAGCTTGAACGAGACCTGTGTGAGGCAAATAGACAAATTTCTGAACTGGAACAATTCAAACAAAATCAGGAAAATGCTCACACACACAGCTTGTTCGATGAACTCATGCATTCACCTAGTGGACAGCTTCTGGCAGAATCCCTCTCACCTACATTGGATAGACCCTTAGTGAATAATTTCAAAAGTAATAAAAAATTAAAAAAATACATTAAAATCAACAAACTGCTGAAAAGGACTCAACGTCAACTAAAACAGTATAATTCTTTTAAGAGTAATATTAAATTAAGGAAAGAACGTGCATATCTAATAGATTCATTAGACATCTATGATAGCAAATTGAAGCAGAGCAGGAGTATGTATGATAGGGACATTGAACACCTGAACAGTATCATAAAGAATTTACACCTCTCATTGTCGGCTATTTCAGAAAATTATAATACTGCACAAAATGATATTAAAATGCACATCCAGTCTATCAGAGAACTAGCCACACTCTGTCAGCATAATGAGGACCGCTATCAATCCCTGCTTGATAAACAGTTATTAGATTCGAGTGGGATTAACTCAACAGAAAAATGCAGTGTCACAAACAGTAACAATGTACCCAATCATACATCCTCTGCCCCTATTATGAACAATGTATGTCAACCACCTGTCAATGTCCGATCTAGTTTTTACTGTTCAGAGAGATCACAGTCGAAGCCAAAATGTATTATGTTTTGTGATGACATTGGAAAAGGTATGGGCCAGTTATTGTCAAATGAATTAGGGTTAAGTGTCATTAATTATTGTATGCCTGGCTCGAATTTCAAAGATATTGCAAGTAGAATTTATAGTTATAAGTTTGATATCAATGACAAACTGATAATTATCTTGGGAAATAGGGGTAATTTAAACAAAATGGCACTGAAAGCATTTTATTCTAATTTAAATAATTTGGATGTAAGTCAGATTATAATGTTTACCTTTCCTTACCATAATGATTTGTCACAAAATGAAAATAATATTAGATATAAACTTAATTTGACTTTAGATTTAATTACTAATTATTCTGATAAATTCCATGTCATTGATTTTAATAAACTGACATGTGTCACACACAGAGCTTTTTTGACAAAAGATAGATTATGTCTATCAATGTTCTTCAAAAAACAATTAGCTATTATGCTAAGATCTTGTTTATTAACTTTAGCCAAAAAAATGGCTATAAATTCTTGTTTAGCCAAGAACTTGGCTATTAATTCTCATGTTGACAATGCTTTTATTGAGCAACATGATGTTTTGGAACAAGTTCCAAGTAATTTAAATTAGATAATCCGACAATAGAGGTAGCCTCTGGCCAGGTATTGACCAAAGATAAGCCTCGATATTTACGGCTTGTCCATCAAAATATTCAAGGCTTTTCTGGTAAAGACTTAGAAATAAATTTATTTTTACAAAAATAAACTTGCCGTTCCAACATTCAGGCTTCAAAAAACTAGAGGCTCGTTTATGGGGAAATGTATAACCTTTTATAATAAGCTTCCACAAAGTGTTACCGACTTGCCTTTTCATAAGTATAAAGCGCATGTAAAAAAGACTCTTATGAGTAAAGGATATTATAAAGTCAACGATTATTTGAATGATGCCAATGCCTGGTGTTAATTTTTCAGATATTGAATCGTCTTGTTATGTATAACCATTTGTTTAAACAAATATTATTTTTGGTAATAAGTAGTAAGAAGAGAACTGACACATCTAATCTTGTAATGGAAGTTGAGCTCAAACTTCTGCTGTGAGGTCAGCTTCCAATTGACGACTCTGTAACAATACAGGGAGAAAAAAATAGCCCTTGCTGGTTTTCTTGCTGGTTCTTTCCAGTACAAGGTCTCCCGCCGTAGACTTGTGAACCAATGGCGTAGCTGCTTTGACGTTCAAAAGAGATTGTAACAATCCAATTTGAATAAAAGATATTGAATTTGAATTTGAATTTGAACTTGAAATCAAAGATGGAGAAGATGGTACATACCCTTTTTTTTTTTTTTTTGGGAGGGGGAAAATGCATTTACGCATTCCTCGTGGTCGAGCCAAACCACGAGGATATGTGGGACTCCCCAGCGGACCGGGCCTACCCACTAAAAACCCCCCCAGCAGCTCCTCCGTCCGTCACAAGACAGGGGAAAGGGGACAACAGCCAGGCCTTATTCCCGCTGAACCCCTGCCTGCGACATGTCCGTTGCCGGACTCCCCGTCTAGCTCTGCTGCTTTGTGGAGCGACGCAAAATTGCACCGCTCTACACCCCGAAATTGGTTTTTTATTGTGGTTGTCTTCCACGCGGCCCGACGCTCAGTGCGCCGGGCCCCCGGCCCGCTCAGTGCGGGTAACGGGTTGCCCGATGGCAGATCCCACTGGATCCACCGCCGCGCGGGTGAGCCAAAGCTCTGGGAAACCCCCGGCAGGCGCGAAGCGCCGTGACGAAAAGTCGCCTCCACCTTGCTACCTTCATAGGTAGCCGCCCAAATCGGGCTTCTGGCGAAAGCCACACCTCTTCTTAAAATAAGAAGAGGGGACTTCGCCCTTCTCCGCATGAAGCGGGTGGCCACACGAAGTGGCCCGCCGGGTTAAACTCGGCCATCCCACACCCCCCCTCTATGGGGGTCCTCTCGTCAGACTATTAGCCCGCGGCAGAGAATCTGCCGGGTTGCCCAGGGTGCACCACAAGGAGGTTGTCTGACATCGCACCCCAAGATGGTACATACCCTATCAATCCGAAATCTACCCATGTTAACATAATCATATGATAGTTATGGCGTCATTTAAAATTCGAAATTGTAACCTTATTTTTCTAATTCCCCATACATATTTTTCACAGACCCAACTATTTGTAACGGGGATTTTAAAGTTAATTTTACAATTTAAAATTTTGAATAACACCATTAGTTTTAGATTACTATGGTAGCATGGGGAAGGTTGTGGCTTGATAGGGTACCAAACACATTGTAGATCTCAAAAATGTGATTATCCTCATAACACGAGGAACATTACGCTATTTTAAGTATCACTCTAGTGTCATATCAACTTTAGCAGCTTATTTCTTATTGACTGATTTGCCTCCATTACCTTAATAAAATTGATCGTAACCTACACAGATTACGCCGAAGCTTCTACGGCTATCTTGGGAGGGGTATCCTCTTCACTACATTCAATCGGAAGGCTGGGGGTTCCTAGTTCCGTTCAGTAGGATACAGAAGGAGGCGGAAAATGAACCGTTGCTCCCCTTAGAAGAGCTGCTGGCGGCGTGCCCGATGGCGTTTTGTAAAGAGAGCGATGTTGAGTCCGATATTCGTATTACACCGAAGGCTGTTGAGGTAAGTCCCTTTCACAGGGGAGTATATTTAAATTTATGGCCCTTCACTGCTAATTATATGTACCTACAATCGAGTACCTCAATGTGTATCCATTAAAAGCTACAAGAATAATGTGTCCATTTTGAAGTAGTTACTTTAAATTACATAAATATGTGTAATCAATCACCGCAGTAATTCTTCATGAACACAATGTGTCATATTAATTGACATAGGCTAAAGTACTTGACTGTCCTTATAAGCTTAAACCAATATAAAGGGGTGTAATAAAATTACAACTTTTGTTTTTTTTTACGTTTACATTGTGATGCGTGTAGCCACATCAGGCAAGCAGCTCAGCTTATTAGCATTAAAACAAAAGTATATTTTGTACTAATTTTAAATCTATATTATACGCTTCATATCAGGAAGACTTGGGAAGACGAGCGTATTACGCTAGGAAGAAGGTTGATGAGCAGGCATCGGCTAACCAATATCACGGCCTGGGAATTTGGACTGGAATTCAAATCCAGGGTAAGTCGAATTCTTCAGTTGAGTTTATTATAGAACTAGCGACCCGCCCCGGCTTCGCATGGGTGCAATGCTGATACTAAATATACTACAGAATGCCTTTATACACAACGTTCACAGCTTCTTTGTCCTGCTAATCATAGTGCTATTAGGGCAACACGCGGCCTTCGACGCGCAGTTTATAGGCACGCGCCGCGCGCTGCCGCGCCGGCCCCCCGGCCGGTACCGCCGCAACCGCTATGTCCCTGCATTTTAAATCTGTAATATCTTCGAAAATATTCATTTAAATTACATGTTGTAAAGGGTCATATTTATCTATATTAAATGCAAATATATTTAAGGTACCTTATTGGATAAGGATTAATGCTGTATTGCTTAAAATCGCTTCGAAAATAAGCCATTATTTCTCGTAAAAAGTAAAGGATAAAAAATGGTTATTGTGGGTTATCCCTAAGAGATGGACATATACCATTGCGGCCTTTTTTAGACCTTTTTAAGGTTCACAATACTGTAGTACATTATTTTGATCAATCTCGTAGGGTTCAGCCAGCGTTTGTAATGTAAGCGCAAAAAAAATGTGTTTATTTACGACATCACATTAGAAACCTCTAAAACAATCATTGTTTCTTTACTATATTATGAATTTATTATACATATAAACCTTCCTCTTAAATCACTCTATCTATTAAAAAAACCGTTGCGTAGTTTTAAAGATTTAAGCATACACAGGGACAGACAGACAGCGGAAAGCGACTTTGTTTTATACTATGTAGTGATGATAAGTAGACTGTTTTCATTTTTGCGTTCTGATATGACCATACATGTGATAAAGAGTATGCTTACCTATCCCCACTTTCCATCTCTTTTTCATTTTTGGACCACGTGCTGGTCTGCGTTGTACTACTGGACTGACTCTGGCATTTCAACGCAAACTAAAAAAATTCGCAACGCGTTTAGGAGCTTAGCAGCGCATTCGAGTGAATTTCTTTGTTCCTCAAAAGGCTTTCTTTGTTAGTAGACCATCATAAGTTATAGGATAGTAATTTGTTATATATTTTAATAACCCTGTAGGATTAAAAAAAGTTAAATTTTTTGATACAGATTGATTTGTGTTAACAGGTTGCTGTCATTTCCTAAGGCTACCCCACAAGGACGGACCCAAATACAAAGTGGGGAATCCCCTCGCCAAAGATTTCCTGGACATGTTCAGTCAGAATGTTTTGACGGCTCAAGGGAATGAAGCTGAAAAGGTAGGTATTTATCAACCTGTCAGTCGAATGTGTCATTTACACAGATCAGTAAAGTTCCGGTATAGTACCACGACCGTGATAATTATTCTTTCATACATAAAATCTCGTGTCATATTGTTTGTATTGTACTGTACTCCGAAACTACTTAATTAAACGATTTTGAAGAAATTTGGCTTACTGTATGTGATTTGGTCCAACTTAAAAAATAGGATAGTTTTTATCTCGATTATTGGGCTCGATATTTATTATTGCGAGTTAAATGGCTTATAACTTCCATAAGTTTCTCATAGATGGCGTTGTGAGTTAATTTATCGACACAATACTTCATCTAGGTCGGGTCAGCATCCAGTAGATGGCGCTGTATACCATAACTACTGAGCCACAGCACCGCGTGGCCGGGTCAGCTATTTCTCTCTCTATAAACGTAACCATACCAGCCTGTCAGTGTCCGTGACGATACAGGGCTTTGAGTTCAATCTGCATCCAGTCTCGGAAGGTCGCCCATTCTGCGAGTTTTTGTTTAATATCGGAATTCCGGGACTAGTTCCGGAAATAGGAGTTTTTTCGTTTCGTACTTTTTTGACTTTTACTATACAAGGTTATTTTTTAATTATCACAAAAAATTTGTGTGCTTGTTCAGACAAGCAAACTGAACAAATTCACTATGGCACCAACTTTGAAAACGCAAAAAAAAATCAGCTGTTCCATTCATCTAGGTTCAGTGAATGTTGAACATTTGTATGGAACAGCTGATTTTTTTTTGCGATTTCAAAGTTGGTGCCATAGTGAAAGTTGTTCAGTTTGCTTGTCTGAACAAGCACACAAATTTTTTGTGATAATTAAAAAATAAACTTGTAGATGAAGAAGAAAATAGACATTCGAATCATATTTATTAAAAACAAATAATGAATAACAATAGTGTATTAGTTAAGAGCGGAATTACGAGATAAATCGCCAGTTCGGGAGCTGAAATCTCGGTCGAGCGAATGCTCATTCTATCCCCACTCTATAAAATTCTTTTAGTGTAAACAGATTATGTAGAGCATTATTTTGTTGTTCTATCGGCCTTCCTTAAGATTCTATGGAATATTCTAGGAATGCTCTCTCGCTTGATGTAAACGGCCCTAGAGCGTGCGAACAGTTACTTAGAGTGCGAACACCGTGTTTGGCCAATACCCTATCAAGCCGAAACCTACTCATGTTAACATAGTCATATAAAAATTATGGCGTCATTGAAAATTCTAAATTGCAAGATTAATTTCGAAATCCCCCATACAACGTATCGTACCCGTCTTACATATTTCTGCCGCAAAGCAGCAGTGCTTGCATTGCTATTTTCCGGTTTGAAAGGTAAGATATGACAGTGAAGTTACTGGGTACCGTGACTTTACATCTTATGTCACAAGTTGGCAACGTTTTTTTTTTTTTTTTTTTTTTTTTATGGGATAGGGGGCAAGCGAGCAGACGTATCACCTGATGGTAAGTAATTACCGTCGCCCATGGACACCCGCAACACCAGAGGAGTTACAAGTGCGTTGCCGGCCTTTGAGGTGGGAATACGCTCTTTTTTTGAAAGTTTGAAGGAAGGAATTCGTTCCAAAGTTTGACTGTGCGAGGCAGGAAACTTCGAGAGAAACGCACAGTTGTGGACTGCCAACCATCTAAGTGATGGGCATGGATTTTTTGCCGCGTGGAACGATAGCGGAAAGAGGCGGCAGGTATAAGTCCGAACAATTCCTCGGAGCATTCCCCGTGATAAATACGATAGAAGATGCATAGCGAAGCGACATCTCTACGCAGCGCCAAGGTATCAAGCCGATTTGAAATTTCCTGGCAGTCGACGATTCGAGTCGCTCTCCGTTGAATGCGGTCCAGTGGGAGAAGTTGGTATTGGGGTGCCCCAGCCCAAAGATGAGAACAGTATTCCATATGAGGCCGAACCTGCGCCTTGTAAAGCTGAAGGCGGTGCGCCGGAGTGAAATACTGTCTCGATCTATTGAGCACACCAAGCTTCTTAGAAGCTAATTTAGCTTTACCCTCTAAGTGGCCACGGAACTGGACTTCGCTCGATATGTCGACACCAAGGATCCCAATATTGGCTGATGCAGTTAGGGGAATGCCCTGAAAGCGAGGAGATACGACAAATGGCATTTTCTTTGCGGTGAACGCGCAAACCTGTGTCTTTGAGGGGTTGAAATGGACTAAATTAAGTCGACCCCAGTTAGAGACTTTCTCTAATGAAGTTTCGATTTCAGACACAAGTTAGACGTGCACAGTGGTTCTTGTCGGAGTTGCAGATTTGCTGCGAATGTTACAGGAAACACATGTGCCATAGGTGACTGTTACCACTTACCATCAGGTGGGCAGTATGCTTGTTTGCCAACTCAGTTGAATAAAAAAAATACAAATAGTTGGGTCTGTAAAAAAAATGTATGTAATTTTACACTTTCGAATTTTCAATGACCCCATAACTTTTACTAAGTAGTACTAAGTCTCCCTCTGGTATTATTTGGTTAGGTGCTGACGTTCGGTCGCATGATGTCCTACTGGCGCAACAACCGCGAGCGTATAATGAGCCAGCAAGTGGTGTGGCTGCCGGAGGCTCTCCTGCCTGAAGAGTTGCGCGGGCGCATGAGGCAATATGGCGCCATCGTTCCGCAGGTGGTGGTGTGCGGGACGCTCACTAGGAGGCGAGTTGTTTTGTGATCATTATCGATCCGCACTGTTCTAAGGCCGGCTTTAATTGAGCGTAATTTACGCACAAAATTTTTGTTACGAATTTTGAGTTTTCGTATAGATGTGATCCGACCGGTACTTTGCTATTTTGTATGTAAAAATACTACACTGTCGTATTTGCATTCGATATGTGAAAATTATAAAAGCGATTCAACTGACGTCACGGACTTATTGTAACAGCGAACCACCGAATCACATTTGTTTATGTGACTTTTAGAATTTACTTTGATTGCAAACAATAAAGGATTATAAATTACGAGATGTATTTCAGTAAACAAATTTAAGGGCCAGCCTTGCTCATGTAAAATCTTGCACTGTCGGGGATTACACAAGTGTCCTTGAGCAATCAATTAGACCCTTAAGCTTGGAATGACTAAACATAGATTTAAACCACAATTCAAGATGATTTTATTAATACAGTTATTATAATTATTATTATTATTGATTAATCAGGCAAGCTGTTATTTTAACTGATAATGGCATATATCCAGTTTCAATAGCTTATTTTCTCGTGCATTTTTTTATAGTTTGTTGAAAAAACTGATTCATTTATATTTCTGACGTTGCATTTTCTTTTAAAATACAAAATAAACGGAAGAATTAATAAATAATTACAAACAATTTACTAGCTACAAAAAAAAAACATTTTTTTTCGACTCAGTCGTAGGATTCGAAAGTCGGACAGGAAACAGTTTTTTTTTCTTGTCTTTTTTAAATAAGCAAACGGTTGCCCGCAGAGCCAGCGAGCCCACGTGGATGACGGCGAGCAACGCGCACAAGGAGCGCGTGGGCTCGGAGCTCCGCGCGATGGTGCAAGCGCCGCCGGGGTACAAGTTCGTGGGCGCCGATGTGGACTCGCAGGTCTGCATGGCTTAGTTTTTTAGAGTTATAGGATAAGGCGCTTAACACATTGCCGCCGCATCCCGCTGCGGTGTACGGAGGGACGAAATCCGCATGCGGCTGCGGGGAAACGGAACCGTGCCACCGTACGGTTTGCTCCGTATCTCCGTCCGGAGCTGCGATGCACGACGCACCGCATCACCGCATTATCTATGTCGAGATCTTTTACGCGTATGCACGTCCTTTCTACGCAAAAATCCGTACGATACTGCGGCGCAGTGTGGCATACCCCGCGGACCGCACCGCATCACCGTCCCGGAGTACGGTACCGTATTTCGCGCCGCACACTGCGGTTTTTGTACACAAATTAAGACTCTTCAGTCAAAATTAAAAACCGCAGCACCGCACACCGGACCGGTGTCCGTTGCAATGTGCTATGCGCCTAATATCGTTGTCCGTCTGACATAAGACCCTTTTTTTCTGTATAGATGCCAAACTGCAATTTATATCAAAACTTTATATACAAGGTTACTTTTAAAGTAAGAGCCAAGTTTTGTTGTTTGTTTTTATATACAACTAGCGACCAGCCCCGCCTCGCACGAGTGCAATGCTGATACTATATATAATACAGAATGTCTTAATATACAACGTTCACAGATTTTTTGTCCTGCTTATCATAAAGTGCTATAGGGCGAAGCGCGCCGCCGGCCCCCCGGCCGGTACCGCCGCAACCGCTATGTCCCTGCATTTTAAATCTGTAATATCTTCGTAAATATTCATTTAAATTGCATGCTGTAAAGGGCCATATTGATCTATATTAAATGCACAATGTATTAAAGGTACTTGATTGGATAAGGATTAATGCTGTATTGCTTAAAATCGCTTTTTTAATAAGTCATTATTTCTCGTAAAAAGTAAAGGATAAAAAATGGTTGTTGTGGGTTATCCCTAAGAGATAGACATAAATACCATCGCTGTTTTATATTATGTAGTGACTTAGTTAGCAAACAAGCAAACTGCCCACCTGATGGTAAGTGATAACAGTCAGTCACCTATAATACATGTGACTCCTGTGAGATTCGCAGCAAAACTGCAACCCCCACAAGAACCACAGTGTTCGTTGCCAACTTGTGATATCAGCAAGGCTAGTACGAACATTTGCGTCAAAGTATTTGTATCGTCATTTTTCATACCTAATGGGCGATTTGAATTCGATACGAAGATATTCGATAGGAATTCGACTTGGTCACAAATTGGTCGGCAGGAGCTGTGGATAGCGGCGTTGTTAGGCGACAGCTCCATTGGCCTCTGCGGCGGCTCGCCCTTCGGTTGGGCCGTGCTGGCCGGGGATAAGGCCCGTCAAACCGACTTGCACTCCCTCACCGCCAGCGCGGCCGCCATATCGCGCGACCACGCCAAGGTCATCAACTACGCCAGGATATACGGTAACTTGGCACTGGAATCGATTATAAAGTTTATTCTTTACAATAAAGTTAATTAAACGCGGCTATGGTTACCTGTAGTACATCTGTCGTTTCTGTAAAATTCGGAAATCTGGCACCGACGAATACATAACATTTCATTATTTCTGTTAAGCTAACTAAATGCTTCAAATAACAGCGAAAAATCACTAATTAAGTCATGAAATCTTTGACCTGGGGCCTAATTCTGCTAATCTTAACGTCGTTGCCGCGTCGTGATAGCGTTTCAATAAAGCTGCTTTTGTCGCTTTTATGCGCATTTTCTGCTTCAATTTATTTGTACTACAATTTCTTGATAAATCAATAGTGACAAATGTTTTAGTTAGTATTCGGTTAACCAACAATAACTGTCTCAAAAAGCGATGCAATTGAAGCGTTATTGACACGCCACAAATACATTAACGCTAGCAGAATAAGGCCCCTGTGAATATGACATTTAGCAGGAACGTAGTTTATGGATAGGACATGACAGCTAAGGACGGATTTTACCAAATTCAACAGGGATGAAAAAAGGTTGAGAGTGTGTATGGAGGTCCGTCATTTTTAAAACTATAAGCAAAAAAATACGTATTTAAGCTTAAGCGTATTTGGAAATTCACCCCTCAAAAATGTGATATAGGGGTTGAAGTTATGTTTTTCTTTGAACATCACACAGTCACACAAACAACTGCTTAACGTATTTCAACGGGCCTGACTTTTTTAAGCTTTTGCTTTAGAGTTTGATTTGTTTCTACTACAAAAAAAAAATCCTACAGGAAAATACGAGAAGAATGCGGGCGAAGCTGCGCGTAGAAAACTAGTATAATATACCTTACATTAATTACAGATTTGTGAGATACGCAAACTTACGGCCAATTTCACCAACCTTGTCTTAACTTAGGACAATCCTAGGGTACGTTTGAAAACGAGCAATATTTACTCGGGGTAGAGTGAATTTTACCCGATAGCGTTCGAGAACCACCCAAGTGAAACCGAGGGTAACCGACCAATTACTCCGCTGGTATTTCTGAACGCTTTCGTGAAAGTAAACGCAGAGTGATTTTTGCCTGACAGGAGTGAATTTCTCGCGGCCCCCATTCAGCGCTAAATTTTAGCTGACATTGACAGTTCATTGTTCAGTAATCTGTGGCTACCGCATATTACTTTTAAGTCGAAGTTAAAATTTACAAATGTTAAGTAAAGCTTTGTGCAGTTGTAATATAAAACAAGTTCGCGTTGTAAAACACAAAAACTCTTCTTTTGGTTTTTAATTGACAGAGCCCGTTTGAGAACTCGTGAATTGCGAAAATCACTCGCTAGCGTTTGAAAACCAGTTAAACTTATCTTTCTCGCAATTTATCTACACTTTTCTTTTTTACCGAGTGAAAACCTCGAACGGCCCCCTAAATACATAGTACTGTCACTTCTTGTCTCTATTGAATAGAATGTGACAGCAATGCCACCAAAAATAGGTTGGCGAAATTTGCCATTACACTATCAATCATATACGGTATACCCAACATCTCAATACTTACGACATCATTCGAGACGAGTTTGAGAAATTAAAGGACATCAGGCAAAGTCCTTTGAAAAAAAAAACCCAAGAATGTATAGAAATTCTATTGATTTCAAAATAAATGTTGTTAATTAGTAATTCATAAAAAATATTTTGTTTTTTACAAAGGTATGTATTTTGAGAGTTATTTGTGTTTAAAACTTTCTTTTTTTGGCTATTCGGACCCGCGGCCGTACCGCCTAACTCAAAGCGAGCACTCGCTATCGTTATCATGACATTAGAACAATAGTTTTAATGTCACAGATGACATTAGAGCTATTGTTCTAATGTCACGAAGCGATAGCGAGTGATCGCTATGAGTTAGGCGGTAGGCCCCCCCGGTCCCTATAGAAGTCTATTGCTTTTCGGACCTGATAGAAGCGTTAAAAGGGACCCCAGGTCCGTATAGTTCGGAAATGCTACGCGGACCTATCGAAAAAACTTATTGGGATACTTAGGATGAAACTGAAAACTGTAGGTTAGGTTAGATTAGATATTGTGAGCATGAAATTGAAATAAAACTGCATGTTTCATGCTCCGGGTCCAAATAGCAATCGACTTCTATAGGGACCCAGGACCGAATAGACACAGCATTTTTAATAATTTATTTTAGCGAAATGAAGGAGTTAAAATATAAATTTGCTGCTGTTTTAAGATCATGTAATACAAAGTGTTTATAGGAGACAGAATAATGTTTATACACTTTTGGGTCTCATGTGCCTGATGTCCTTTGAACGTTGGTGGCAATGTGGACTCGGCACTTGCCTTCCAATCGGGAGGTCCGGGGTTCGAGACCGCCATGTACCAATGTGTTTTTCGAATTTCATATGTGCATTTGTCTGACGTTCCTTCGGTGAAGGAAAACATCGTGAAGCAAGGCAACCTGCATACATCTGCGTGTATGTGAAGTCGATCAATCCGCACTGGGCCAGCGTGGTTGACTAAGGCCGGAACTAACTAACTTAGGGTAGGCTCGAGCCCCTCGGTGGGGACGTATATGAGCTGTTATGATTGAGAAATAAATAAATATCCGGGTTGACCGGGTTCTTAGGGCACTGCATTGAAACCACGAGCCCCACGTCGGATCAAACAATTTCGTGTTCAAAAAATAACGTTTGTAGCATCTATAGCCCGCTATGTTCCTAAGGTGCCGGCCAGAATTTCGCCGAGCGACTGCTGAAACAGTTCAACCCAACCATGACGATATCGGAGGCGAAGAGCAAGGCTGCCAAAATGTTCACTACGACGAAGGGGCGGAGGGTCTACGCACTTAAAAAGCAGTACATGGAGGGGTTCCTTGAAGATGACGATGATACGCAGGTATTCTTCTTTGAAGGAGTTTGAAATTCGTTGCGCACCGTAATTTGCTTATGTATAGAGGGATGGCTGAGTTTAGTATTCTCTTCTGCCGAGCACGGGGTGACTGGTTTAGAATCCAAGGGAAACCGAACCACTGCTGGTTCTGGTAGCGTCCCAGTGATACTGTTTCTTTTCACAGCAGACAAGACTTTATTTCACCTGATAGAGTCAAAGATCGAGAACACGTTTATAAGGTACAGTAAGCTCCTTATCAAGCTATACTATTTGACCTTTGGACAGTTCTTATGTCGCTCGTAAGTCGTAATAGAGGCGGTTTTCGTAGTGTAAATGTACCTATAGCTTGAATGGAAGCTTACTGTACAAACCATTGTCGTACAAGTCTTTATTGCAAACATTTATACTTAGCACAACAATGTTAACAAAAAGTGATATTGCAAAGACGAGCATATCCCTGTACGGGATTTCTTCCAGCTCACCTTTGACAGGGATTGTTGAAAGCGACGTATTAGATACGTAAATCTTTGCAGAGGGATTAAGCATGTTACTTTTATAGGAAAATCTCATTAATATAATAATGAATAAATGTATTATACACGGTGTTTCATAATAACCAATAAATAATCAATGCGTTATCTAAAACTAATTATTAAATTGTGTTTACCCGTAATGTCATTCAACCCAAAATTTTCATGTATATCATAGTATCATCATCATGTCTATGATGTACATGAAAATTTTGGGTTGAATGACATTACGGGTAAACACAATTTAATAATTAGTTTTAGAAAACGCATTGATTATTTATTGGTTATTATGAAACACCGTGTATATGCCGTGTAATATGCTGGAATAAGAGCGTCGGTGGCGCTGTGGACTCGGCACTTGCCTTCCAATCGGGAGGTCGGGGTTCGAGACCCGCCACGTACCAATGTGTTTTTCGTTTTGAATTTCATATGTACATTTGTCTGACGCTCCTACGGTGAAGGAAAACATCGTGAGGCAACCTGCATACATCTGCGAAGAAATTCAATGGTGTATGTGAAGTCGACCAATCCGCACTGGGTCAGCGTGGTTGACTAAGGCCTAATCACCCTGACATAGGGTAGGCTCGAGCCCCTCGGTGGGGACGTTTAGGAGCTGTGATGATGATGCTGAAATATACCTCTCCCACGGGGAACCTACCTAACCCCAGACTTCCGTGTATAGGCGAGCTTTGCAGGCTATTTTTATGTCCGCACAGCTTGAAATGACGGGGTACCAAGCTATGAGGCTTGCTAAACTGAGCGGGAAACGAGTCGAGGACATGTTCGAGCGACCTCGATGGGTTGGCGGCACCGAGTCCCTGATGTTCAACAAGTTGGAAGAGATTGCGGGTATGTGAACAAAAATGGACGCCATCTTGTTATTTTGTTAATTAAAAGGTACATATTTTCTTACAATCTATTACTTGCCGAACTGGTGTGGAGTCTTGTAACGTGTTAGCAACCTGCAAGCGAGCTATGGGGCCTATTATACAGAGTGGCACATTTACATCGGTCAGCATGGGCAAATCTGTAATTATAAACATACAAAGATTTGTTCCTAGGAGCTATGTTATCGATTTTAGTGACAAGAAAAACTGCATACAATGATTTTAAAAACCCTTGACTCAGTTCGGGAATCGAATACGGTCGTATTGAAAAATAAAACATGCATAATTTCTATATAGATATCGATTCTGTAGGTTATATGTAGTAAATGTCACTATGAATCATGACATGATATCTAAAATGAATAAAATGTATTGAATTTCATATCCTTTAATTTAATTAAGTAGATTTTAGTAGAGGAGTTTAAGTAACGATTGTACTATTTCTCAGGAGTGAGCACTCGAAATAATACAAGCGACTTTCCATTCACAAATGGCGGAGCTGGACATGTCTTGTGTTCTGATTGGCTGAGTTGTGATTACCGCTCGAGAATCTAACTCGAATCGAAATTTTTTACGAATGGTGCGAGCCCCTAGCGGCCCTTTTTTTTTTTTTTTTTTTTCCGAGGGGAATGCGTGACCGCACCGTACTCGCCGTTGGCTAGACGACGAGCGTGTGTGGGGCTCTCCCGGCACACTCGCTATCGCTTTCGTGACATTAGAACAATAGTTCTAATGTCACCTGCGACATTAACACTAATGTTCTAATGTCACCTGCGACATTAAAACTATTGTTCTATAATGTCACGAAAGCGATAGCGCGAGTGACCGCTTTGCGACAGGCGGTGGGGCCGCATGTTTCGACCGATACTGTCGTCGGCAGACTCGGAGGCGCCGTCGACGGCGTTCCTCAGCGGGCGTCTGTCGCGCGCGCTGGAGCACGCGCAGGGCCGCTGGAGGGGCACCCGGCTCAACTGGGCCGTGCAGAGCGCCGCCGCCGACTTCCTGCACCTCATGCTGGCCTGCATGGCCCACCTCGCGCCCGCGGCCAGGTGAGGGACACGTGGGCCGTGCAGAGCGCCGCCGCCGACCTCCTGCACCTCATGCTGGCCTGCATGGCCCACCTCGCGCCCGCGGCCAGGTGAGGGACATGTGGGCCGTGCAGAGCGCCGCCGCCGACCTCCTGCACCTCATGCTGGCCTGCATGGCCCACCTCGCGCCCGCGGCCAGGTGAGGGACACGTGGGCCGTGCAGAGCGCCGCCGCCGACCTCCTGCACCTCATGCTGGCCTGCATGGCCCACCTCGCGCCCGCGGCCAGGTGAGGGACATGTGGGCCGTGCAGAGCGCCGCCGCCGACCTCCTGCACCTCATGCTGGCCTGCATGGCCCACCTCGCGCCCGCGGCCAGGTGAGGGACACGTGGGCCGTGCAGAGCGCCGCCGCCGACCTCCTGCACCTCATGCTGGCCTGCATGGCCCACCTCGCGCCCGCGGCCAGGTGAGGGACACGTGGGCCGTGCAGAGCGCCGCCGCCGACCTCCTGCACCTCATGCTGGCCTGCATGGCCCACCTCGCGCCCGCGGCCAGGTGAGGGACACGTGGGCCGTGCAGAGCGCCGCCGCCGACCTCCTGCACCTCATGCTGGCCTGCATGGCCCACCTCGCGCCCGCGGCCAGGTGAGGGACACGTGGGCCGTGCAGAGCGCCGCCGCCGACCTCCTGCACCTCATGCTGGCCTGCATGGCCCACCTCGCGCCCGCGGCCAGGTGAGGGACATGTGGGCCGTGCAGAGCGCCGCCGCCGACCTCCTGCACCTCATGCTGGCCTGCATGGCCCACCTCGCGCCCGCGGCCAGGTGAGGGACATGTGGGCCGTGCAGAGCGCCGCCGCCGACCTCCTGCACCTCATGCTGGCCTGCATGGCCCACCTCGCGCCCGCGGCCAGGTGAGCCACTGGCTGAGTCACCAGTGCGCTAGCTGAGTCACCTGAGTTATCAGTGCGCTAGATAGTTATAGTTATTTATTTGCAAATTACATGAAATTCTTAAAGATACTCGTATGGTACTTACTACTTAATGACGCAAACATTGGGTATGGCAAATATAAGAGGACATTAATAAAAAAAATATTTTTTTTTAAATGGTACATGAATTTATTATTAATTGTGAAATCATTGTTTGAAATAAAATTCAATTGAAATTTAATAAAATTGCGATGATGCGATGAAACACCAGTGCGTTAGCTGAGTCACCAGTACGCTAGTTGAGTAACCAGTGCGCTAACTCAGTTATCAGTCTGCTAGTTGAGGAACCAAAGCGCTAGCTGAGTCACCAGTACGCTAGCTATCGGTTTGTCGGTATCGATAAATTTGGTAAAACATTGATAGCGCATATCGACATGGCCCAGGCACTAGTCGTGCAATGCTAAAATGTATCGTGAACGTGATTTAGTGTATAAGTTACCTGCGCGCGCGTCATTACAGCAGTCGATGCTTGACTACGACGACGTCAAAATACGATTTACGCTTACGCTTCGCTTTCCGTGGTTATTAAACTATCGCTTTCTTCTCCCTTCTCCCATCTGTTGTATAGCCCATATAAATAAACTCTTTCTATCTCGTGCTGTGCTTATTGTTTTTATATGATTTTTGTAACATCTGATATTGTTATTTCTGTGTGTAGTAATTCGGATATTACATACCTACTTATCTACCTTACGTAAGAGGAATTTCGTTGCTTGTTTTGCCACCGTTTCACCCCAAACCATAAATGTAGAGGTTTTACACTTTGTGCCGCAAACTTTACAGTATTTTGAGTGTTCTCCATCTTCCAGATTTTGCTTGAGTTTTCACGATGAAGTCAGGTATATGGTGCCGGAAAAGTACAAGTATGAAACTGCACTGGCTCTACAAATCACCAACCTTCTAACAAGAGCGTTCTGTTCGCAAAGGTAACAAATATTTTTTTATATTAAAAGTGTCGAAAACAACATATCCAAAGCTTATACAAAGTGTTTGGTACACACTCTATCAAGTCGAAACCTACCTATGTTAACATAGTTATTTAAAAGTTATGGCGTGTTTGAGAATTCGAAATTATAATATTAATTTTCTAAACTCCCAAACATTTATTTCACAGACTCAACTATTTGAATGGGGGATTTCAGGATTAATTGTACAATTTCGAATTTTCAATGACGACGCCATAACTTGCATATGACTATGTTAACATGGGTAGGTTTCGGCTTAATAACTCTATTAAGCCGAAACCTACCCATGTTAACATATGCAAACCTCGTTGATACCTCACCGTTTAGTTGCGGGACAATACACTGCGGCACTTGGTTGGTGTATGACCAGCCCTCCGCAGGTAGAAAGGTTGGGTTCGAAATAAAAGATTATTTGTAGAAAATAAACGTATATTAAGCCCTTTTAAATTTTCCGTGGTCGCCGTCACGCCTCGATATTAATATTATAATGATTAGATGGTAGGTAGGTAAGGTGGAGGAACACTGGCCTGACTGTACCGCGGTGTAGCGGTGCAGCTCTTCTCCAGTAGGCAGATCGTATAAGCGGGTCGCGCTAGGTGGATCCGCCGCTCTGGACCGAAGGTGTAGCGTAGCAAATGCGTGATCCAGTTATCCAGAGGCCCCAGACAAATGCCACAAGCTAACTTTTCCTTAGTCGTTCCGCAGAAAATATGTATGAAAATGACATTAGCTTACGATAACCGCACGCTATTTTTTCCGCAGCTAATGTCATCTCCATACATTTTTTCTGAGGAACGACTGCGGAAAAGTTAGCGTGTGGCATTTGTCTAGGGGGCAGTACCGCTTGTAGTGCGTTTTAAATTCGCCAGCGGGATATCAGCCGATTTTATTATTAGTTAAATGATGAAAAGATCGCAATAGGTAGTAGTAATACTTTGGATCGATAGATACAGCCGCCCCGTCCGATGCGTTCAAATAGTCTTGACGGTTAGAATTTCCGACGGCCGCCGAGCGCCTGCTCCGCGCAGACCGTCGCCGCGTCGGCTGTTTTCGCCAGTATTTGGAGATGCGCAAGCGCATCGTCGCGAACCTTTGCCACTATCCGTACTTGAAAGTTCTGTGGACTAATAAAATTTTAATTCAAGTAAATATTTAATTATATTTAAAATTTTAGGTAGTTTACAAGATAATTAGTTTAGAAATAATTTTATTAAGTATACTTACTTAATTAGTAGTTAATTTTTAATTAGGTTACGTTTAATAAATAAATAGTGATTAAGTAGTTTTGTAATATTTTTATTTACGTTGTTTAAGTATGTACAACGTTACAACACATTAATTTTATATATTTTTACATAGAGTAAGTTTCTACCTTGGCTATCACCTACAGGTTTTTGTTGGCTGCTAGTGTTCACATCATAGTTATCGCTATCATATACTACTTTCAGGACAGAGAAATACTTTATAAATGGTGTCTTATTTTGTTTCCATTCCTTATTATTCAGTCTGTTGGATTTTTTTTGTTATAATTTAGATTAAAAGTTACTTTTAATACCTTAACGACAGAACAGATTTCAGAACTCATATACGACTGGCATGTATCTGATGAACTATCATGTTACGATCACAGGTGAATAAGGTATAAACTAGCTATTAAGGTCAACCCAGTAATACCACGGTGAAACCCGCGGAAACTGGATCGCCACAAATACAGAGTATTGACAGGACAAAGTCTAAGGGACATAAGTGTACTCTTCAGACTTTAATGCCACTACCGCCATTGACAACCATGTCAATGTAATCACTTTAATTCTGAACACTAACTACGAACACTCATGTTCGCTTGTGATGCCCCAAACAAAAATAAAAAAAGCAGCCACTGGTGGGGACCAGAGCTAAGTAAGCTTCGTCACAAGGTCAGGAAACTGTTCAATAAAGCAAAAAACATGAACACAGAATACGATTGGGATAAATATAAAGAAGCCCAATACCATTGCAAAAAGCAGATCCGCCTTAGGAAAACAGAATGTTGGAGGCGCTTCTGTACCAACATCGAATCTAACAACCAGGCAACAAAGATCAAAAATATTCTATGCAGTGAACCTGAGCGTTGTCTAGGGTACCTGAAAAAACCAGACAATACCTACACCAAATCTGATGTTGAAACTTCGGAGCTACTGCTAAGGACCCATTTTCCTGAATGTCTAATCACAGATGTTTCGCTGTGGGATGAACCAGCAGTAGCCAAACCAAAGAACTCGGACTGGACATCAGCCCACAGAACAATTGATACCAATAAAGTAAAATGGGCGATCAACACTTTTCTTCCATACAAATCAGCAGGCCTGGGTGGAATTTTTCCCGAGACTATTGATATGGTGCGACGAGCGACTAATTGAACATTTAGTAGCTATTTATAGGGCCTGTATCGCATATCGCTACGTTCCACACAAATGGAGGGAAGTTAAAGTAGTATTTATACCAAAACCTGGCAAAAGTGACTACACACAACCCAAGTCCTTCAGACCGATCAGTCTGACGTCATTCCTACTCAAATGGCTAGAAAGGCTCTGCGACAGGGAAATAAGGGATGGATGTTTAGAGTATGTACCACTTCATGCCAACCAACATGCTTACAGTATGGGCAAATCTACCGAATCCGCACTACACGATGTAGTATCCTACATTGAAAGCGGACTATCTAAGAAACAATCAACCTTAGGAGTTTTCATTGACATTGAAGGCGCCTTTGATAAGACAAAATTCAACAGCACAGCCCTGACTAAGCACAGTATCGATCCTACAATTGCAAGATGGATCGACAGCATGCTCAGATACAGGGCCATACAATTCACCGTCAATACCACAACGAGGGGTGTGGTAGCCAAGGGTTGTCCACAGGGTGGATTGTTATCACCACTTCTCTGGAATATAGTTGTGGATGAACTCTTGTAAAGACTAAACAATCAGGGTCTGTACACGGTAGGCTATGCAGATGACTCGACTGTCTTGGTATCCGGGCTTTTCGAGAACATCCTATGTGATCTCATAAGGTCTGCCCTAAAGATAGTAGAACAATGGTGCATTGACCATGAGTTAATAGTGAACCCCTCCAAAACGAAGCTTATTATGTCCGCAATCAAACGAAACTTAGGGAACCTAAGGTTACCCAAACTGTTTGGAACCGAGCTTTCCCTTACAAATGAAGTCAAGTACTTGGGCGTTATACTTGACAGTAAATTGTTATGGAATAAGCATCTAGACCACAAATTAAATAAAGCCTGCATAACCTTCTGGCAATGCAAAAGACTACTTGGGAAAACATGGGGTCTATCGCCGAAGATTACACTATGGCTATATATCTCCGTTATACGACCAATTGTGACATATGGTGCAATAGTATGGTGGCCCAGGACCGAACTTAACACCGTCATCAGAAAATTGCAATCTTTCCAGAGGCTAGCCTGCTCAGCAGTTACTGGCTGTATGCAGACTACTCCAACCGCCGCTATGGAGGTGATACTGGGACTGCCCCCTCTTGATTTACACATTCAACAAGAGGCGTCTATGGCAGCTATCAGATTAAAACACTTAGGAATGTGGCACTACCAAAAGGGTCATTACACCATGTTATGGAACAGGATGATCGACTATCAGACCCTCATAGCGGCACCATGTGATAGGATCCTCAAAAGACATGTATTTGATAGGACGTACAGCTCTCAGAGCAGAAACGAGATCAATCTGGAATTGATGAAGTCCGCATATACACGGATGGCTCAAAAACTCACTTATTAGGCGCAACTGACAGTCCCCTGTGCAGAGGATGTCTGGACGCTGAAGAATCAGCTGCCCATGTAATCCTGGAATGCATGGGAGTAGCCACACAACGGACGGAAATCCTTGGTAACCCAAGGTCACTCCTTGAAGCCTGTGAAAGTCCCAGGAAACTTCTGTGCTTCTGGAAGGAGTTGGGCTGGTTAGAATAACTGGCCATCCCACACGCATAATGGACCAAATATGAGAAATGCGGAAAAGCGAGCTCACTACAATACATACCAAGTTACTACTAGAAACTAACATTGGACGTCGGACAGTTTGCCGCGATAAACCGCTTTATTATATCGTGTTTTGGTGGTCATGTTACGGGGGTAGGGGGCTTTTTTTGCTATTAAGTTGGTAAACAAGCAAACTGCCCACCTGATGGTAATAATAATAATAATAATAATAAATTTATTTGCCAGAATATGGTTAGTAGGTTGTTACAGTTATATTTCCCGACATATTCTATCGAATGTTCGATGTGCAAATGTTAAAATTATTGGTTAAATTATACATTTAATATATGCAGATATTTTGTTTTTCATGAGCATGGATATCTTATTATTTTGATAGAAGCTTACATATAAATGGCTTTTACAGGGTCATAGATTTATATCATTATTTATTAGAGAGAATTGTATTGTAGTAGAAATAAAATAATAGTAATGTCAAGATGATAGTCAATAATTTTAATAGAATTGTCATAATTTGTCATTGAGATATTCATTAATAGTATAATACATTTTACTAATTAAAAGGTTATGCAGTGTTGATTTAAATTTATTATATGTCAATGTTTTTATTTTGTCTGGTATTTTATTATATATTCTAATAGCCATACAGTACGTGTTTCTTGAGTATAGTACCAATTTTTGTTGAGGAACGTATAGATCGTCAACCCTTCTACCTCTGTATGGATAATCCTTATTTTTTGGAAAGAGTTGAAAATTTTTTTTCACGAAAATAGAAATCTCCAATATGTAAAGGCAGGGTAATGGAAGTATATTAAATTTCTTAAACAGTGGTTTACAACTGTCCAAATAATCAGCACCGCAGATTGATCTCATGCTTCTTTTTTGTGCTTTAAAGGCCCTAAGCATATCTACTGAATTGCCCCACACTATAAGACCATATCTCAATATTGATGAGACGTATCCGTGATAAGCAACGAGAGCGGCTTCTTGTGATACAAGCTGTCTAATTCTATTAAGAGCGAATATATATCTGTCAATTTTGTTTACTACTAAGTGGTAACAGTAACCTATAATACATGTGGCTCCTGTGAAATTCGCAACAAAACTGCAAACCCCACAAGAACCACAGTGTACGTTGACATCAGATGTAAAGTCACGAAACCCAGTAATTTCAATAGGGAAGATGCAAATGTAATATTTATGAACGATTTGTAATTAAAATGTTATAAAAACCTAAAATAAGAATGATGGCAACGTTTTTATTTTAGTTAATACTATTTTTCATGAAAAATTGCGGATGAAAAATACGCGAAACGGAACGCATCTTGATCTGCTAATCAGCGACTAGTGACGTCACTCGTGTTTTATGTCCCGTCAGATGTAAAGTAAACATTATTTTTACGAAAATTATTTACATTTCTATGGAAAAAAATGGTAGTTGGTTGTATAAAACCCTGAAACCTACTGAGAGTTAGTGTCGACATGGTAGTAACTTTTTTGTTGAAAGTGCCGAGTTTTCGAGTGCAGAAATGAAAGGAACTAAACTTCTGCGGTAGACAAAGTATTAAATTACAGTAAAGTTTTAGTGTTTCATTAAGAGAATAAAGAACGAAAAGAAGTTTATCGTGTTACAATCATTTTTTCAACTTTGGATCAGAAGGTCCAGTTAAAAACAATTTATTTGGGAACTTCTTTGAAGTCGATGGACACATTGGTATAAAACATGAATCCAAACGTCTTTTTTCAGAGCAATAATTGCATTTTTCTGACTATCTTATATCTTATAGTGATGGATAGTCCATTTAAAATAAGTAATTTGAAACAAATGGAAACTTTCCCTATGGTATTTGAATTGAATGTTAGAAGAATGAATCTAGCGACGAATGAGTGACAGACAGGAGTGACGTCATCAAAACTAGGCCCGTTTTAGCGCGAAATTTGAAACTGTTAGTTTCAGACTGCATTTTATTGCAATAAAATTTATTATTTTAATTTTTATCATACTTGTGATCTATTCTACATGGGACTCTATACAATAAACGCAAAAATAAAATATTGCATGTTCCCTATTACATAGGTAATCTTTTGCATTTCGCCTTTAATGTTTTACATTTGCAATATCGATTAAAAGTCATTTCATATTAACAGTTGGATCTTTCTCGCTATTGGCGCTAAGTGGTGAGCATGAAACGGTAGCCCTTCTTGATCCATCATTTTATTATTGAATTAAACAATTTCAGGGTTGGAATTAATGACCTGCCGATGTCTGTTGCGTTCTTTACCTCAGTAGAAGTTGATCAGGTGCTGAGGAAGGAGTCCAACCAAAGTTGTACCACTCCATCCAATCCACACGGTTTGGAGAAGGGATACGGCATACCGAATGGAGAATCGCTAAATGTCTTTGATGTGTTAAAAAAGTGTAATAATAAGTAACTTCTTCATATCGAGTTTTTCATTTCCTTGTTTCCTGTCAATAAATAACCTGTGAAATGTGATACAATGGTAAGTATCTAACTAATAGTTTAGTAGATATTTTAGGATAAATAGTTTAATAGCAGAAGTAAAAATATTCTATTACTGCAATCCCTTTTTGGCACGTGGCTTAATTTTGTACAACCGTGCGTATCAGGTTAAATCAGGAGCGTGCGGTTAGTATAATAGATACTTATCTACCTGCTGAAAGCTTAAAGGCCTGCGCAGAGGAGAGACTTGTCCGCAGAGGACAAGTCTCTCAAAATAGATCGCCTACAACTGTATTGAATAACGCACACGAGGATTAAAAGTTTCACAATATAATTTGTGCTCTCCCGTATTTTTGTCAAGTCCGCCCTGCGACTGCGAGCATAGAACTCTCGATAAACAAAATTTGACAGCTAAGGTCGACATACTCGACAAAAATCGATTTTGACAGAATTTACTAAGGAGTGAAAAGGACAGATTCTTTTGTCGATCGACAAGACCATGCTCGCAGGGCCGGCCGGTTCGCCCATGTACGTCCTCTGTTGTTGGGGGAACGTTTCGTAAGCGTTACTTTTATCCCTCGTGTGCGTTATTCAATACAGTTGTAAGGTACATATCTAATATGACGAACTTTTGTACTCTGCGGATAAAGGTTTCTCGTCTGCGCAGGCCTTTAAACTTATTGAAGTGCGAGCATTGACGTATATAACCTAGACTCGCTGTTGCGAAGAAATTTTGTGCCCCAACGCGGGACGGCGCCGAGTGAGGTGTGGTGACGTTCGGAGTGGGGTATAATGCAAAGAATAATCTTGTGTTCACGCAGATGCGTCGAAAATGATTTTTACCTATTTTTCTGAGGTTGCCTCTGAGAGATTACATAACATTTAATATTTCTTGGAAAATTAACTTTGAATGTATAAAACTTTATAAACTATTTTAGATATGGTTATTTTCAAATGATAATTTATTTATAACAATATCTTAAAATAAAAGAAACAAAAATGTTGTTATTTGTTTCATTTATATTATTCGCAACTTAAAAAGCGTATCAAAAAATATTTTTAATATATTGTTAAATAGAATAACATATAGAACTGACAATTTAATTAAAAAGTAGTTAAAATTAACCAAACTATATTAGTTATGTTAAGAAGTATAGGTATTAAAATAACTTACCTATGAAAACTTATGCCTGCAGCAACATTTGCTCTTCCCGAATAATTTTTGCATTTTACCATAATACAAGAAGGCATTTTATATTTAGAACTATCGATGCAATATCTAAAACAATAAATCATAATGAGTTATTATTATACCATCACTTTTACAACTTTTGGCACATCTGTTTTTTATTGTTTAATTTAATCTATGTCAGCGACTCGGTAGCGTCCTCGCTCCAACAGAATATTACATAAGAGTAAAAGAGACGACAATACTAAGGTGGCGGCCGTGGCGGCCGAGCGTATTACGCAGTTTCGGAAACATATTGTTTGTTTTCATCAAGAAATATATGATTACTCACCTTAAAAATATGTCAATTACATAACAAATATCCACAGGTACACAAATATGGAGTTTTATTGTATCACTATAACTGTAAATCTCTGTTTTACCGACACAATATCCACGGCACATCTAGTGTTTCTCTCATTCGCCCGCGACCGACTAAGCGAACTGGTGCCGATTGGCTCCAGTTGACTGCTGAATTTCACTGTACCGGACAGCGCGTCTAGGTTATATACGTCAATAGGCGTGTTCGGGTAGCCTGTGGTGGCGTTTTTAGCATTATCAAAATTGGCGTTGATGTAAAGCGTTCGGTTAGAAGGTTATGAAATTTTTGCCATTTTTGCTCCACACCCTAACCGAACGCTACATTATCAATATGTCAAAGTCATATGCTATTATAACCTAAATTTATTTTCAGTTTCCAGATTCTGGATGTATTATGATGTAATAAGCTCGCTTCATGATTAACGATCATTAATTTCCATAAATAATGAAAATAAAATTTATTTCGTTAAAACTTATTCAATCGTGTCAAAAATTTTACGTATAGTAAACGTCAAAAATCTTAAATGTCAAAATCTGCCACTTTTGACCCTCTTCGATAGCTGGGGCGAAATTGGCAGTTCACAATGCCATTTTTGACATTTTTTCAGCTATCCGAACGGTTGACGTAAACAGATAAAAATGCAACTTTTGTTCACATTTCCTCTAACCGAACGCTCATTGTGTCAATTTTGTCATTTTTAACAGTTATTTTTGCCACCTTAATGCTATCCGAACGCGCCTAATGAGTGCGAGACTTCTTTGCTTAAGTATTCTCTATTCTATGGATTGTTGGCTCAGAACAATCACTACAGCATAGAAGGAAGATTAATACCAGAGCCGTAAAAATAAAGTTAAAAAAAAAGGAAGATTAAAACAAGAATTAATTGTGTGCTATTTGTCTCTTTCTAACATACGGCACAAAACTGTGTAAATGTAAGAGATGAGTAATATTTGTCTTTTGGCATATCACAAGGTGGTCAGTATATGAATTGATTGAATTGTCATTTTGGTTAAAAATATTAAAATTGGTTAAAAATATATAACACGGCTAAATTCTATAGTGCCTTGTATCGAAGATAGACCATCCGAGTTTGAACTATTTGAATTGTTCGTATAATATTTGTTTGTGCGTCCCGTGGCTAGTAATATTTTGATGATATTTTATTAATATTTAAGTGATTAGAAAGCAAGAATTCTTTAGGTATTTACAAATAGTGTGTGTTTGTGCACTCCGTAACACAATGTCTTGTGTAGTTTGGGGCTGCAAGTCTCATTCGTCGCGAAAGGAAAACAATCAAAATTTATTGACCTTAAATTGGCATGTTTTCTCATATTGTTACTTGAATGTGAGCTAATAAGTACACTTATATACATATGAAATATCGCTGAATCATTTTGTAGAAAAACAATACGTAATATTAACTTCACTTTTATGTTTTAGCGATTTTTAGAAAATTACTTTGAGGTTTTCTTGATCATGCGTAGTGTTGTAAAATTTTGTCGATATTTTTATTTTACAGATTTCCTAAAGACAATGTATAAAAAAATATGGATAAAGTGTATTGTCAGACGAAATTGGAGTCCAAGAAAGCATAGTCAAATTTGCTCCAGATATTTTCCATCAGATTAACTTTGTATGTACTTAGTAGTAAAACTATGAAATGGAGACGTCATGACGTAAGTCAAGTTATTTAATGAAAGGAAATCTTTAAACTAAAATATTATTTATGAAAATAAAAACGTATTTAATTTCTTAACTATTTCTTTAAGGAATCCTTGACACGGATGCCAAGAACAACCAGTTCAGATGATTTTTTTCTAAGAATTAAAATATTAGATCAAGAAAAGAACAGAAAGAGTCAAAAAGGTAAAATATCAAAACGCCGCCTTCGGAAAATTTACATTCTAACTAAGCCCGGCCGCACATCAAGCGTAATAAATCTATCGAAAAATGTCTTAACAATAAAGTATGGTCAAATGTTAATGTTTTTAGTTTAATTTCCAAGCATATGTGCAAATAGTAGTTTTAGCATTCACGAATTTATCCAAGGTTCAAAATCCATGAGGGTTAAATTTTCGGGTAAGTAAATTAAATATGAGATTAACCTCAAATACCTCTAAGCGATGCGATAAAAAATGAATTAAATCTAAGCGATGAAATAAAAGCAGTGTGTCTTCGATTTCCTTCCTATAGAATTTGTGAATCTCTGCAATAGAAAAATTCCAACATTTTAGATAACGGGAAATACCCGTCACTTAAATAGTCCAAATTTTAGGGTTCCGTACCTCAAAAGAAACACTGAACAATTATAGGATCACTTTATTGTCCGTTTGTCTGTCAAGACTATCTTGGAAACGCGTGAAGGTATCGAGTTGAAATTAAAACCATATAATTACTCAGTTCTACACTAACAAGTTCTAGTCCCTTGAAGATGTGAAAAAATCAAACTTCTAAGTTAACAAAAAAAGGTACGGCCGTTTATGTCGCCAAAAACGTATATTTCGACATTCTCACGGGCATCAAAATGTATAGTAATGTAAATGTATATTATCGACGTTGAAACTAGGTGAGTGATGAGCACGACATCACTGGGAGAAGAACTGACAAGCGAGAATTAGTGACGACCTACAAAATTTCGAAACATCTTGCATATACGTGTCTCTGTCTAACTTTTATTAGCAGCGCCTAATGTCAAAGTGAGTCAAATATATTAAGTTCAGTAGCTATTTTTGCTAGGTTTCTATGCTTTAGTTATTCTTCTGAGGAGGTGACGACCTACAAAATTTCGAAACATCTTGCATATACGTGTCTCTGTCTAACTTCTATTAGCAGCGCCTAATGTCAAAGTGAGTCAAATATATTAAGTTCAGTAGCTATTTTTGCTAGGTTTCTATGCTTTAGTTATTCTTCTGAGATTGTTGGTTTGACAGTGACAATTTCTTCTAATCTGTGCGAGCTTTTTTTCGTGGTGTATTTATTTTGTCCTCAGACTAAGGAATTTTTTTCTTTAGTCTGAGATTTTGTCTGATAACTAATGTTTTTAAGAATCTCGTGTTCGTGACAGAAAGTAATTACATTCGTATTTGAAACTTGAAATATTAGAAAAATTCATTTCATATACTTCATATAGTGTAAATAAATTAAATATATACTTTTTATTTTATGCTTTGAACCAAATCTTGTGATTTAGAATTTTATTGTTCGCATTCAGTGATATTCTCAATTTTTTTTTGTATTTTCAATGTAATAATGTCTAAAGTAACTAAAAGAAAACATGTAATGAATGAGGCTGCCTGGGACGATTATGAATTACCTAAAAAGAACCAAAGTGTTGTAAAAATTCTGAAAAGTAAAGGAAATAACCTACATGAGGTAAGACTTTTATAAATGCCATGACATGTTTTAATTGGTTTTGGTTTGTTTATGTACTTTGAATATAGAAAGCTGGACAGTTTTTGACATTGGTACTGGTAATGATCAATTTTTATAAGTGGCTTACATTTTTTATTTGTAACCAACAGTTTGCATTAGTATAACATCATGAAGTACAATTTAAGACTTGATAAACAATTACTTAGTGTGTTGCACTTTTGTGTTTTACCAAGATCTGAATATTTTTGTCTTGCTAAGTAATCTAAAATATATTTTTAAAATGTTTTTAGATAGATCTGAAAACAATACATTGGCATTAAAAACAAACCTCAAACTAGTAACAAAAGTAAAGCAACTGATTTTGTTTAACCTGTCAGCTGCTTTATACTATGTAATAATAAAAAAATTCCCTCACGAAAGGAAATTTATAAATTAATACATTGCGTTTTACAGAATTAAAAATATGCTTTGGATGTTAATTTTTTTTTGTGAAATAAATTTTTTTGAGGGCATTTATAAAATCCTCAATATTAGTATTGATGTAATCAATCCCTACCTAGTGAGATGTTACATTATTTTGCAATTTATCGTTTTCCGTTAGTACTTCAAATTTTGCATCTTACTATATTTGATTTTGAAATGTGATGTCTTACAATCCATCCTGACTCTTTTCACACTTCGTTAATCCCCTCCCCAGACAAGTGACATAATTTATGGTTAGCCTCTAAAAGGTACTGCAGTTAATCTAAAAATTAGCCTTGCGTCGTTCGGCATTCATTACCACGAATGTAAAAAATAAAAAAAATTGTTGTTTTCGGTAGTAGAATTCAGAATTTCAGGAACTGATAATACGTTTTTAACAATAATCTGACAACTTTTATATTTTATACTAACTGTGCCCACGACTTCGTCCGCATGGAAGTCCTTTTAGCAGCATTTTGATTTTTGTACGCAATTTTTTTTAAGATCTTGATAAAATGTAGCCTATGTTATACCTTATATAATTAGCTATCATAGTGCAAGTCTCGTCAAAATCGGTCCAGCCGTTCCAGAGATTAGCGGGAACAAACAGACAATTTTTTTTAAATTGTGTTTTTGTTATTGGTACCAGATATACATTCATACCCATTAAGTAAAATCTTGTTATTTTGACATTACAAACAGACACTTCAATTTTATTTATTTGTATAGATTAAACTGTTAATGATTTTTTTGCCTCTCCTGAAAAGTTACCATATTTGACATTTGCGGTTATAAATGCCAAGTGACACTTTGATTAGTTTTTATGTCTAATATTAGTAAGTTATAATCTGTCAAAAAAGAAATTTTAGTCCAAATGAACATATCATTATACACAGTATATTTTCAGGTTACTACACCGAATGGGGAAGTGTACCTTGTTTCAATGCCAACGAAATTTAGGAAGGTCATTTGGGTTAAACGAGGAGACTTCGTTCTTGTTGAACCAATCCTTGAAGGTGACAAAGTCAAAGCAGAAATAGTGAAAATAATGAACAAGGACTCAATAAAGTTTTACAAACAAAATAGCATCTGGCCAAAAGAGTTTGATGAAGACAAAAAAATTGAAAACATCAAAGAAAGTGATATATTTGTTAACACTAATAGAGATCATATAAAAGTTCCTACTAGTGACAGCGATAATACCAGCAGTAGCAGTTCAGATAGTGATAGTTGACAATTATTTAATTTTTTTAAATTTTACTTTTAACATTTTGAAGCTGTTTGCTTTTGTCAAACTGAGTTCACTTAACCAACCTTAATAGCTAAAAGTGTACTCCACATACCATTATAATATGAGACAACACAACTGTGTACCAAATCGCACACATATATAACAAAAAATGTTTCAATTAATGATATTGGCTGACCCATAGGCTGATGCTGTCAAAACTGTTAAATCTAGGCAAACTTTGTATCAATATTACAATATTTAATACTTATTACATCTTAAATACGATCCCTACTGGTTCCTAATTAATCATTAAATTACATGTCCATAAATATTTTATAAGTACATCATATTTAAATTAAAATTTAAAAAAATTGTTTTACCTATGATTATTTATTAAGATGTGGATAAATATAGCTAATATTGTTACAGTTTTTCTTCATTTATTAAATGCAATAAAAACAATGGATTTACTAAAAACAATGGATTTTATATGTATTTATTACTTTGATTTTTAGGCTAAGTAAGTAAGCACAGCAATATTCATACCTGTCATTTTGATATAAAGATTCTCTAGAAATGTTTGTCAAGAATATTGTGCTGTTTATTATAGTTTTATTAACATTGCTAAACCATTGTAATATGTGAACATTTTGATGAATTAAAACTAATAGTATAAATAATAAACAAAAACTATGTTATGGTCTTTACCATAATTAAATACATAGTGCATACAATCAAATGTATTATGCCAATATTATGCATAATTATGATTTACCTATACATTTAAAATATATCACAAATGAGGTAAAAGTTTGTCATCTACTTATTATTAATACTCATAAAGGATTTCATAACATTCTATGTTTGAGATAAATTGAGATTGAAGTCTCCTGTATTTCATTTGATATTATTAAAATTTAATATTTGGAGATAATGAATTCAAACCATTTCCTAAATCTTTTTGAAATGGTAATAAAGAAGTTGGACTTCATATTTAGCATATTTCTTATCTTAAATTTAATATGTCAGCTTCAACATCATCATCCATTATGTACTCATAGATTGTTTTTATGAGCTCAACTGATTTTACTTTAGCCCAACCTTCAGTCTTGATTATAAGTTTAGCTTGTCCATCTTTTATAAAGTCCAATGTCAGAAGCTTCAGTGTCTTAGCAGAATGCAAATCTGCCAATTGAAGAGTTTCTATTGCATTTTCAACTGTCAATTTTTTGTGTAATGCTTCCTCACATAAGCTTTTTAGCCTGCTCAGTTCATAGTAATCAGCAGCAGCCAGTAACTTTTCAGGGATATCGTCAATCCTGGGAGCTTTGTCACTGTAAATAAAAGTAAGGACTTCTTGCAATACATCCGACTCAAGATGAGATTCTACTACATTTGTTTGACATTCTGTTGTGTTATGTTCAAAGTGTGCCTTTAGTACAGCACTTCTACTGGCTAGAACAGCCTTATGCACTTTATATTCAGTTTCTTCTGCAGATTTCATAATTACATCAGAAAATATACCATTATTGAGGAGATTCTCAAAATCTTGCTGCAAAAGGTGCACCTCGGGGACATGCAATCTATCCACTTTGATGTCATTTGTGACCATGAATTGAAATTTAAGCCGTAAGCTACCATCACTGAGAAGAAATATATCACGACCATCATAACTAGCAATGTCACGTTTAAATAAAGTAGCTAGAAATTGCCATTTGTTAGGTTGAACTGTGTGATATTCTTTGATGACAATAGATCTTTCTTCAAAACGTTTTAGGCATATAGTGAGAATTGACTTTAAAAACACTGGTATTGGGGATAAGTAGTAAATCTCAATTATATCATTGTCTCTCCCTAAGAATTGCATTTTAAGCTGAAATCGATATTCTATTGTGTCACTTGGTTTTTCATTGAATGAATCTTTGGATTTGTCTGTGCGGAACTCTCGAGTGGATTTGTTTTCTAATATACTTATAAAATTTTGCACTGTCCAAATTATAGTATTTATCTTCGTTTGGCCTTCAGTACGAGTTGTATAATTTATTGTAGACATAGTTCTAGCACTCAGTTTTGTTTTCAGTCACAAAAAGCGTTTAAAACTTCTCTTGAGTTAGGTGCTCAAAACCTTTTTCCTTCAGACAGAATCAATACGATGCGTGCACAGACTACTTTGAGTGCGGTTCATAATTTGATATCAGCGCTCGTGTGCGCTATTTGCACGCAATCGGTCCAAAATTGCTCATGTGCTCATTTTGTATGCGGTATGACGTAATTGATGACGTCACCGATCGATGCACACAGAGGCGCGTTCAGGGCCTTCGCGCGAAGTACAACTTTTCGCTCTAACCCCGTTCAATGCCTTCCAGCGTGACAACCGGGTGAAACAACCGGCCCGTTCAAGACCTTTGAGTGTCGGCACGAGTTACAACCGAACAACCATCGAATTTGATGGTTGTAAAACGCTCTGACGCTTATGACTGAAATACTCTTACGCGATTGGATGATATTGGCGGCCATATTCTATAATGTCATCTACTAGAAAGAGAGAGAAATAAAAAATCATGTGAAAGTGGGAGATAAAAGATTTGGTTGCTGCAATCCGTTCAACGCCTTTGAGCGAGTTAAAAAACAACCGGACAACTACACCCAGAGGCGCTGAACGCGCCTCTGGGCCTTCGCGCGAAGTCCAACTTTTCGCTCTAACCCCGTTCAATGCCTTCGAGCGTGACAACCGGGTGAAACAACCGGCCCGTTCAAGACCTTTGAGTGTCGGCGCGAGTTACAACCGAACAACCATCGAATTTGATGGTTGTAAAACGCTCTGACGTTTATGACTGAAATACTCTTACGTGATTGGATGATATTGGCGGCCATATTCTATAATGTCATCTACTAGAAAGAGAGAGAAATAAAACATCATGTGAAAGAGGGAGATAAAAGATTTGGTTGCTGCAATCCGTTCATCGCCTTTGAGCGAGTTAAAAAACAACCGGACAACTACACCCAGAGGCGCTGAACGCGCCTCAGTGCTAACAGAAAAGAGGTAGTGCACTGTCTCCAGAACTGTCAGTCAACATCAGTTTTATTTTTATTTTTGCTTGTTCGAATTAATTTTTTTATTAGATTATCTACAATTAATAGAAAAGTGCTCTGTAAAGATACTGGAGGCACAATACGGTAGTTTTCCAATTACAGCACTAGAGCGCATTATGCGGCATAATGCTTAACGTTGAATGTTCCAACTACAGCAACACTTCGCACAATCGAGCACTCTCAAAAGCAATGTTTTCGTGTGATGCGTGCAATCGATACCAACTCAGTGACAGAAAATTAACAAGTGTTTTTTCTTTAAGTTGGCATTGATCGAAATGTTTTATTTATATATAATCGTTAGTAATATTATTTATTGTTGAAAAATTTTTAAAGCTTTCGTTTCATTGTAGTTTTTTTGAAATAATCAAAGTTAATTCAAACTGTTAAAAAATAAATATAAGTATGGATGAAGGTACAAAAATTACTCAAAATAAAAAAATGGTAATAAAATAATCAAAATCCAAATTACTTAAAATAACCGTAAATAGTTTTCAACCAATTATTATGTATACCACATTATTTACACATTAATGAGGTTATTGCTAACTCTATCTATGAATATTTCTTTTTTTCAACACTGAACTTAGCGTACTCTGCTGGTGCATTTGAAAACTAATTCACGTTCCAATTAAGCATCAGCATAATTCGGCATTGTGCGCCACTGAGTCGCATTATGCTCTGTAATTGGAAAACTACCTATGTCTCCCTCCAATTTTTCTTTCCAAATTACATTAACTGTCAACTTGACAGACTCACAGATCGAAAGCTCGGTTCAAAATTGATCTGAGTGCTTACGTCCGTGAGCAGTGCTAACGATTTGAACGGGTTGTTTGCATGCATGCAAACGTTTGCACTGTTATCTAATTATGAACCGCACCCATAGCCACTCGAACGTCCGCCACGCGAAGCGTGGTGGGTTTCAAAAGCAAAAAGTAGTATATCTCAAATATCAAAGGTGCCGTCATTGCGGAATGACTCACCCCGGCGCGTACGGAGTGTTCAAAAAATTGCGGAGAGTGACATATACTGTCTACAAGAGAACAAAAAATACGTATGGAAAGGTAATTTAATATAGAAGGAACTTATAACAGTTAATTAGATAAGGATTAATAATTAAATGAATGAAGCGCGAAAATGTTCGGAAGGTCGCGGAAGACCCGATTTTTTTTTAAAAATTTTTGCACAAAAACTATTTTATAAAACTTTAAATAACCATATATATTATTATAGCCCTATTCTTGAAGATTATTTTGATATATAATAGTTTTGGGTAATATTTTTAATGAAAAAAGAAAAAAATAATAAAATCGATTACTTACGTAATTATATACGCGAGATGCGCACGCGCGACCTCAAATTTAAAAAAAATGCAAAAAATAAATTATTGTCTAAAATTAAATAAAAAATACGTATGGAAAGCTAATTTAATAAGGAATGAACTTATAATAGTTAATTAGATAAGGATTCATAATTGAATGAATAATGACGAGAATAGTAACTAAAGTGCTTAAAATTTCAAAAATACTCACTTTTTGGAAAAAACGTTTAGTGTGGCAATATAACACTATAAACTATCATAAACCATACATAATAATGTAGCCCAATTCTTCTAGTTTATTTTGATATAGAACACTCTACGAAAATACTAATACAGACTAAGTAAGTACGCAATAAATCTCATCGGTCATGGAGTAAGAAACGTATGAATACGGCCAAGTAAGTTAAACCCATGAAGTTATAGATAAAGATGGAGACCACATTTCACACAACAGCTTGAATGAAATACCTACATATCTCGATCTCGTTCTCTGTGGTCTGACCTCTCTTTTTAGTGTGTGGTCGGTATTGCTACTTCTTTATTTAAATCTCCCAGTAAAAACATTAAAAAAGGTAACACTAGCCCACAATCATTAGATTGTGGGCTCAATCAAATAGTTTATATTTCTTAAAATTTTTCAACTACAATTACCGATTTCAAATACAAAGTTACATTAGATGATGAATTTATAAATGAGTCAATGAATTATTATTACATATCCTGCAGACTTGGTAATATCGTCGGTCGGAAACAGTAGGTGCCTAATGGAACATTTCAAAATCACATGTTCTGAGTAATTGAGGTTTTAAGTTTTTGACAATATTCAAATCTTATTTTACTTTATCTTGAGACTTGTATTCTCTTATCTGTGCTTGAGATCATTTTGTGTTTTTTTTATTTACTAAATAATATGAAGATTATAGTCTAGTTTAAGTTTATTGTGTGTAACTAAGATTTAGGATGTCATGTGTAGTTTTTGAGTTATCAGCAATTTTGTGAAATATTCTAATTATTAAATTAAATAATTCCTGAAAATCTAAGATGTAGTTAATTGGAATATTTCTAAATAAACCAGTAATGAAATAAAAATACAATCAATTCAGAAATATTTTAGGTATAGAATTTCAGAGTCATACTGGAACTTTGAGAAATATTTCATTATTAAAGCCCGGATGCACTTTAGAATTTAGTGTCGCAGCGCGGAACATTTCAAAATAAATTGATACTGAAAACGAAAAGAATACAAAATTTTTGTTTTCTTTATTGGAATTAATAGTTTTCTGTCAATTAGAACGAAAATTTAAGTTGTACCGTTGATGATTTGGAAAAAAATATTTAATTCCTTACCATTCTACATAGTTATCTCAAAACGTGCTCAAAACACGTAATTTGGAAATATTCTGGTAATGAATCCGACCGACGATATGGCAACATTGGCGCTGTTATGTCAATATAAATCGGCTCAATATGGCGGTTGTTTACTTTGCAGTTCACGACTTTGTTCAAGATTTTTCGCTATCGTTACGCTAATCATCGTTGATTGATATTGAAAAATGGTGCAATCTTGTGTAGTGATAGTGCGTGGTGTCCAGGAGGTGATATAAAATTTCACGCATAGATTTTTAAACCGTGATTTTTTAAATTGAATCATTGTAATTAAGAATCATAGTTTTGTTCGATCTTCCAAAAATAGTCGTTGGTGCTTCCAACAAAATATTAGTAAATGATTGATAAGTCAAGATCATATAGATATACGTTGAATTTCATTGAATTTGTGTAACGTGATTTTGTTTGTTTACAAACAGTCGTTTTGATGTAGAACGACCAAAATGTAAATGTATCTGAGACTTTCTTTGATACAAGATTTTGTACGAGATGTGCAATGCATACATTTCATGATTATGATTCTTACTCGTTATGTACACATACTCTTAATATAATCTCTTATTCTTTGTTATCTATACATTTTAGTTTTTTTATACAGTTATGTAATTGTTAACAATATTTTTCCTTTTTAGATTTCCTAAAGACAGTACCCGGAGAAAATTGTGGCTATCAATTATAACACTGAAGACAAAATTAGATGAACAAAAATGGAAGTGAGGATTTGCAATTTACATTTTAATGAATCTAATTATGACACTACAACAGGGCGCTTAAAACAAACAGCAGTTCCTTCTTTAAGGCATACAATATCTCCATTAAAGGTAAAGATTTTTAATTAACAATAAGTATATTTGTGAATGATTGGTTAGTAATACATTTAGTATCAAATTTCTGGCCTATATATTTTTTATGTATGCATACATTTTAAATACTTAGTATAGAAAATAATACTTTATTGTGAATTTTTATCATGTGCCACTCCCATCTGGATATATAATTCAGTTTGTAATTAGAATTGCATATCATCCCATTGATGAATGATTTATATTACATGTTTAGAATTTAAGTATTTTAAATATATGACAAAAATGCAACATTATAATATGTTTTCATCATAATGTTAACATTATTATTAATTTTCAGACAACAAGTGCCTTACATAAAGAGTAAATGTTCCAAATAACTGATGTTGCTGTTCCAAGCACCAGTTCTGGCATTTACAAAAGTGAATGTCCGTTTAAGGATACAAGACTGAAACGTGCTAGTTGCGATTTGGAAGGTCCAGCAAGTAAAATACAATGTCGTAATATCCTGGAAGACATAAGCAACCTTAACAAGTTAATTAATGTGGTATCACAAGATTTTACGCCTATGCTTCAGCAAATGTTTAACCACTCGGTCACGGACTCAATATTTTGTACTGATTTGCATGAAACTACGATAGTTAAGCGATTAACTAAATCTTTCTTTTAATATGCGTATACGAGCTCACTTAAAGAGGAAGACAGAAAATATATTCATAAATTACGTGGAAATAGACAGAAATTACACAGAGCTGTGTAATATAATATCAACATTATAATAAATGATATTGATTTTAAAATGTTTTTTTTTGCACATCATCATTCCCCGAATTTTGTCCCATATAGTCGTAATATACTTTCTTAAACAGATGTTTTTAAAGTGATCCAAATTTTTTATGTATTTTTATTTGAAGTCTTTTTAATCTTATTAATAGTTAAATTAAATACTTATATTAATAGTTTAATAATCAATTCCGATGTTGATTGGAAATTTCCCTGATTCATTTTGGGAGGCTTAAATCTATCGGTGGTGACTGCTGAGACGACAATTAACCTATACATTATACGTCGACGTGACGACGTGGGCCGCGGTCCGTAAATCGCTAAAAGCGATAATATCGCGAATCCGACCAAATTAAATAGTCACAAAATATAAGGGCTATTGAATCAGTAGGTTATGTTGTGACTGGTCGGATTCGCGATATTATCACTTTTATCGTTTTACGGACCGCAGGGGTGGTCATGATAATCAAAATTTCATCATACAGAATCTGTACGGTTAAATCGTAATTACGAATCACAGAACACATATACCCAAGGGAAGAATGACAACTACATAGAAAAACACGTTGGACAAATTTTGACTGTACTGCCATCTTACTGTGGCCCCACGCACTATCTGCGCGGTAAAATTCAAAAGCAGTGTAATATTATTTTTTTATTGTAATCGTAATTTATGGAAACTAGATAATATGCAATGATTTTAATTATAAATCATTGCATATTATTTTCTAGTTTCCATAAATCACGTCAGAATTCGCAGAATAGTAAAGGTAAAAATTAAATAAAAGTATGATAGTTTTATTTATGTTTTATTGTGTTCATCTTCTTTTTTATTGATAGTTTTGAAGCAGATTCTACATATTCTCGGTTGTTTAATGTACAATACCTTTTAATAGTTATGTGAAAAACACTATTTATAATAATTTTTACATTTATTGAGACATATTTCTCACACTGTTTCTAAAAGGTGAAATTTATATCCTCACAGAGGTTTTTTAATAACAATGTTTTTAAATCCAATATTGATGATGACATTAAAGAGAAATTATCGCATAGAGTAGCACAATCTTCAACACATTTAATTAAATTTCTTGATGCATAAATTAATTTCTTCTTAATGTCGACATACTCTTTACATTCTATGAATGAATGTACATTTTCTGTCAACTTTAATATCTTCTCAAACACACCACAAGTCACATTCAGTTTTTTTTTATAATAAACCCACATAATAAGCACAAGCTTGCATTTCAGCTGAGTCAGTCATGCTTGCTTCAAAAGTGTGGTCCACTGAAGCTAGCATATTGATCACAATATCAGGGGCTTCTAGGGGTTTTACTTGTTGGCTTGTGTGTGGTGTAGAAAACATGTCCTTGAAATTATTTATTATTGTATAATAAATGTCTGTTTCACAGTTTCTTGACTCTATGTGGGTTAGAAATTATAGATGTTTTCAATCCACCTATAAAATTGTGAGGCAGTAGGATTTCAATCCAGGCAATTTGCACAATTTGCCTGGATTGAGCCAAATCAATTTTCCACTGCATCCTGCTGTACCCGACGGGTTGACAGATATTTAATCCTGTTTTTCTTTAAGATTTTTAAATATTTTCCAAATACCTCTTAAAGTCCAGACCCACCCGTCTTTCGAAGGTGGTGGGTGGTGGGCTCTGGCATCCAATAAACTCTACTTCCTCAAAAAAATTTTCATTACTTCAAAATGTTTGAAATGCGGCGAGTTTATGGTTATGTTTGTTGAGTGTGGTTTGCCTCTCCTCAAAACAGCAGAGTCGCTATTTACGGCGACAATTTCCGCCGTTGTAATTGCACCTGCAGGCAGTTCCCCTGAAAATGTAATAAAAACTAAATAATGAAAATTGTCAAAACTATAGAAATATATAAACTAGGAATTCAGGCAATATTTTCCTAGGAGCCATCCGACAGTCCAACACTACAACTCAATCGACTTATTTCTTCTAGCTGTTTTCCTTATTTTGCATTGTTATTCACCCTCACAATGACAAATCTTACATTCCAACATCTGGATGAAATATTTTTATAAATAATACTTTCAGTTAAAATCAGCTGCTGTTTGTTAATTTTTTATGAACTTTGTAGGAAATGTTTAAGTATGTCAAGGTATTAAACTTAACTAGAAAAAATTAATCAGGCCTGCCCCATAGCATGATCAACAAAACACACTATGATCAAACAGTTTAGTGCTTTATCATTCATATTGATTTATTGTTTTATCATAATTATTGTGTTTCAGTGTTCATGCTATGGGGGCTGGGGTGGGAATCGAACCCACGGCTTTTCTTAATCAGAACTTTTTGCTCTGAGCTATAAATTTTAGTTTAGACATTTTTAGGTATTCATATCAAATCTTTATAAATTTTCAGGTTCAGATTAATTGATATAACAATATAAATTATTACGTAGGTAATAAAAGGTTTACCTTGGGATATTTTTGCGAACATGCCTGCAGCCACCGAATGACTCAAAACCTGAGCTGCCTGAGCTGACTAACTTTCATCTTTTCTTTGCAATTAGGGTTAAGGTGATCCTTCCTCAGTGATGGAGCAAACACGAAATTTGGATTTACATTATCTTAGTCATAAAAGTCTTGAATGTGACTCCACTTGGCAATGCCTGTAAAGAAATAACTATTTTTAGAAACCAAGGATTTTTTTCTTATATTATTTATTTATTTAACAATTTTTGTACACATAAAACTAGACAGCACAAACAACACATAAGACACAATGTACAAAGGATCTGCTTATTTCATAAATGAAATTTCTTCCAGCAGACCCGCAATTTTCTATTAATTGATATCTTCTAGACAAGTTGTTATTGTATATTGTTTAAATAATATCTAACTGAAGCATCGGTGGTGCTGTGGTCTCGGCACTTGCCTTCCAATCGGGAGGTCGGGGTTCGAGACCCGCCATGTACCAATGTGTTTTTCGTTTCGAATTTCATATGTACATTTGTCTGATGCTTCTACGGTGAAGGAAAACATCGTGAGGCAACCTGCATACATCTGCGAAGAGATTCAATGGTGTATGTGAAGTCGACCAATCCGCACTGGGCCAGCGTGGTTGACTAAGGCCTAATCACCCTAAAATAGGGTAGGCTCGAGCCCCTCGGTGGGGACGTATATGAGCTGTGATGAATGAAATGAATGAATATCTAACTGGCTTATTCATATCTAACTGGAGTTCCAAATTTTTTATTTATAGTACAGTAAGGAGTAGAGTATGGATGCATTGGTGGTGCTGTGGACTCGGCACTGTCCTTCTTATCGGGAGGTCCGTAGTTCAATCCTGCCATGTACCAATGTGTCTTTCGTTTTTCGAATTTCATATGTACATTTGTCGATGCTCCTATGGTGAAGGAAAACATCATGAGGCAGCCTGCATTCATCTATAAAGAAATTCAAAGGTGTATATGAAGTCAACCAATCCGCACGAGGCCCGTATGGCTGACTTAGGCCTTACTACCCTAACCACAGATTAGGTAATAGTTACTACGTAACAGATACATCACTCCCATAGAAACGCTCGAATCGTTGTAATAATAATAGCCAAAACCGACAGACAAAAGTCGCTGCAAGAAGAAAAGGTCTCTATGAACTCGCGCCGAGAGTCGAGATTCCCGCGTACACCGCGTGATTGCGTCATCGAGCGAAAACTTTAGGGTTGTACAAAGAACATAAACAAAATAGTCATAGTAAAACTTTAATGTTATTATTTTATTGATATATAGGATTATAATAAAATAAAGTGATTGCGAGGAAAGCCCCTGACTCAAATGTGCTTTAATTTTATAAAATGATAATAATAATAGTACTTACTTACTTAATTTGCAAGAATATGATAAAATACATGATTGGTGTTAATCATTACATTATTCCTCATAATCTACTTCTAAATTGGCAGTGCGCATATATTTAAAATTTTAAAATAGTACATGTTAAAAAATAAGAGAATAGAATATTACTTTATCGTCATTAATACATTTAAAAATTATTAAAAATACAAATTATTAAAAAATTACCAATTCCACCCAAGGCGAAATTTTTTCTTCATTGATTTTATTCATTTGTCAAATTACAAACGATTAAAAAAATTACGAATTATTATGAAAAATACATGATCGATGTTTTTTTTTATGTTTGAACTCACGGTTATTCAATTTTACTATGGAAAATATCCTGAATCGTATGAACAATTGTGATAAATAGGCAATCTTTTAAAAACAGGAGTAAGGTGAAATATTTTTTTTGTAAGGAATCAAATAACTGGTTCATCGAGACTTTATTATTTGCCTATTTTTTTATACAAACAACAGAAAAGCTGTTGGCTTTCATCTCGGCCGATGATAAGTGACGAAAAGGTCTAAGGTGAAAGTAAGCTCAACCTGAACTCCTCAGCAAGTGAGGAACTAGAGTGAGGACTGAAGACTATGGCGACGAATTACTATCTAATTAGTTCGAACTACCTCGAATTTCGACTATGAAAAAAAAATCAAAATTTTTATTTGTCTTTTAACAACGACATCCAATAGCTTCACCGTATTAATTAACCACCGTATTGTTAATCAAATTTATTAAATTAAAATTATTGTGTACTTTTTTCGCATCAACATTTAACTGAATATTTTTGGAAAATTATTCGATTTAGGTATAAAAATCCCGTTTTTAGTTCTGAAAAGAAAATTATAAATAAAAAAATAATTGATAAAAAACTAAGACATTAAAAACCAAATTGATATAATAATCAAAAAGCAATAAAATAAAGGAAAAAAAACAATAAAAACAAAATAATAAAAAAAATACAAAATTCGATAATAAAGTCTCGCGTGCGGCGAGGCGGGTGGCGGCGGCCCTCTGCCGGTCGGCGCGCCGGCGCGCTACTTAGCGGTAGGTATTTATAATGCTGCATTGCGCGAGTGACGGGGGCCTGCCCTAACTCTTGGGTAGCCTTGAGCCCCTCAGTGGGGACATATATTATGAGCTGTGATGATGATGATGATTGTAAGGAGTTGTAGTTTATAGTACAGCTTGCATAGCAATTAAAATTGATAATACAGACTTTATCCATAGTGCTCAGACTCGGACATTTGGATGGAGTGCAAGCACTATTGATAAAGTATTCTGTCTCAATTTGAAATGTAAAAAATTTGGCATTATCAATCAATAAATGAACCATAGTCACACCACTGAACTGTCTAAATAATCATTATTAATATGCAACAAGAGCACTCTACAGGCGGCATATAACTATCACAAGTCTTAGGATGGAGTCCACTCTCATGACTCAGCATCCACACATTGAATGCATAAAATGCTAGAAATATTTATTTTAACATAGATATAAACAGGTAGGATATATACAAAAGCTATTTTTATTCACCTTGTCAAAACCAATCATATCTGGAACAGCATGTTTGGATAATCTCTTCTCTTCAACATTAATAAAGTCAATAGTATATATAATCTTATAATCCTTTGCTCAGCATATAATTTACGTTGGAAGTCCACAGATGACCAACTGTCATTTGGAAAACAATACTTGGCCCACATTTCACATCTGAAAAAGAAAATATTATGAGCGAAAGTTCATTTATCATTATGATATTTAATCTACGGAATTTAGAGACTATTATAATTTTATGTTCTTGCAGTAACGCTAACAGAACTCAAAGAAGTGTTATCTTTTTTATTGTGAACATAACCGCTACCGCTTTAACAGGGGTCTTTTCTGTCTTTTTTTTTATTGTAGCATTTAGTCGTTAGAGAGGATAACAGCCATTACTGCTAGTGTCAAGTGCCAGGATAGACAGTTTCATAAAATAATTTCGCGAATATTTAAGAGAAGTTTTCAACGTCGTTGTTTGACAACTGCGATGAAGGCTTGTTGAATAACAAAAAAAGGACGTGGCAATGTCAGAAGTATTTAAACTGGTCAATTTCAACACTTACCGTCGAATATTTGTTGTTCCTGGCTTTGGAAAGCGATATAGTATAATGTTTGCAATTGCATCATCTTGTGGTGGGATTCCACACTTGAGACATTTTCTCTTCAGGTTATCAGGCATGTTCCCTGACAAACTATTGTTCAAATTGACACGTTTTAGAGTCACTGTCTCAAGAAAAGCAATTAAATCTAAGTAACAACACGAAAAAGAACTCAAGTTTAACACAAAAATCAAAACAAGTTACTGTCTCCAAACGAGTCTATTTCTCATGTAAAAACACAAAAAGACACTATCAAGAAAAGTCGTTATCTCAAAAGCAAGCACACCGATATTATTGCGTAAATTCGCAATGGAGAAATAAAAGGAAAATAATTCATGCGCCAGAAATATAAATTCGGCCATATTTTTTGTGAATGTATGTTGCCAGTTCTAACATTGACTTTACATCCATTATCCATTTTAATAAATAAACTTCAAACTCAAGTCTTTCTGGATAATTTTAAACAAAATATACTTAAAAATATTAACTTTAGTTAAATAACGCAAATTTATGTTTTAAAAGATGTTTATCATCAGAAAATATGGTTAACATCTATGAATCTTTTGTTATTATTTACTACCATTTTAGGATTTTTAGAAACATGTTTTTTGAGGTAACACTCGATGTATCCCTAGTAGGTATGTCTCATTGCGCCAATAGAAAAGTCGACCGCCCCTGTTACGAATAGCGTAAACGGATACAAGGATTTATTTTATTTATTTATCTGTTGTATGTAGCGTTAACGGATACAAGGATTTATTTTAATTAATAAAATGTTAAAAAAAGTAAAAAAAAATATATTTCGATCCGGTGGATGTGTGGGATGTGTATTATTTAGTGTGAGTGTGTGTTGAGTGTGATGCTCTGTTTACTGGGATGATTCACAAAATTGAGGCAGTCTCCGCACTACATGTGAGATAGGTATATTGGTTTCGTTTTAAAAAGAAAATATAGACGTCGCTGAATCTCTCTTCAAAAGTGTGCACGATTCTGTGCAGCTATGCGATTCACTAAAGTTAACAGCCTAGAGTTCGACGCTGTGGCAGCGCTGTAATATGATTTTGTATTCACTAATTTTGCTTGACAATCGTTGGCGATACTAGCGCTTCGAAGACGAGCACGGCGTGAACCGGTACTAAAAGTTTGACGTTTTTCTTTGTGTTTTGGTATTCAGCAAAAGAAAACAGCGTCGAGCTCGACGCACAGCCTGGCTCACAGCCACGATTTCTAGTGTCAAATTAAAAGCTACAAATTTTAAGTCGAGTTGTGTGTTTTGCAAGATTATTTTGAGTTTTCATAGGAAATACTTCAAGAATAAAAAACAATGTGTGCTGGATTATCAATCATGTTATTCTTGCTCGAAGAAGCGAAGTAAAGATATGATTTATGACGACAAGCAGCGACCATAACCCATGAATGTTTGCAACATCAGAGTGTCAGTCATATAATTTAATTTTGTGCTATTTTCTTCCATTTTAAATTAATGCCCCAGTGTCAAAGCACAATTATTATACAAATGCCAAATAACTTAATAAATACGGAAATAATGGCTAAAACTCGCAAGAAGAGATGATGCTCTGCTCAAGTCTGATCACAGTTTCAAGAATGTATTTTTGTAAAGATTATTTTAATGTAGATAAGTAAGTACTTATTTCTCACAACATAAGTAGTCTATTAGGTATTTCATTTTTGTAAAACAGAATAATTTTGTAGAATCCCTATTCTAAGTAGGAGTTGGTAATTGATAAATTAATAAATGCATAAGTTGATGATGGGTTGTTTCGGTTTTATGACTAATAATAATATATGGAGTATCATAAAAGAACATACATAACTGCTCATGAAACCAGGTTGTACTCCACAAGACAAGAAAACATACTTACCTACATGCAGCATTATTTCAAGTCATTGTTATATTTATAAAAAACATAGAAAGATGATCAATCATAGTCTGAATGAATCAAAAGAAAGTTCTACACCAAGCTTAACTCTCATAGATGCTTCTGATACAAGTTGAAGTATTAAATGGCAAATATTCAGTTATTACCATTATAAAGTTTTTTATTTTGCTTTTTCAGATATTGAAACAGTTGGGAGGAAATGTGCCAGAAATGCTTTTTAAGCACACAATGGATTTAAATCTGTTCAAGCATTTTAACCTACAAATTCAAAAGTATGACTGTGCAGACCAATGTGAAAATGATAGACCAGGCATTATTACAATTTAAGCAGTCTTAAGCAAAAATATTTATATGGAACCACATTTGGACAGTGATATTTATTTAATAAATGTCACCAGTTGCTCACAATCAGTACATTTATTATAACTTAAGTCATCTTCTGACTGTAGTGAATTAATTGAAGAAGACAAAAGTAGTAGCAAAAAGACCGTATTATTGAATACATTTATAAAAAATTGAATAAAGCCACAACTGTATACATAGTACTGTAGTCTTTCAATTAGTTGTTACTACTTGATTTATATAATAAAAGGTCATATAAATATTCCCAAACAAGTAAAAGTGAAGTGAAGCTAACCTTTTGTTTGTATATGCTTAGACCACATGCATATATTAATTTTAAATTTCTAAACATTCTCAATCATGGCATATGCACTGAATAATGTGTATGATTCTTTAATACAAATAAAACTAAGGAAAACTTTAAGATTGTTTTTTATTTAAAATAAATAGTTCCAAACTTTGTTAGAACAATGGGTACCTATACATTTATATTCCAAAAGTTAAAGGGTTTATAGAATTTAATTATTCTCAACTCAACATATTCAAGACTGAATGGTACAGACTGAATCTACATTATATTTCACTATAAACTGGGTCAGCTACACAAAATCTGTTGAATTTCTTCGCAGATGTATGCAGGTTGCCTCACTATGTTTTCCTTCACCGTAGGAGCGTCAGACAAATGTACATATGAAATTCGAAACGAAAAACACATTGGTACATGGCGGGTCTCGAACCCCGACCTCCCGATTGGAAGGCAAGTGCCGAGTCACAGCGCCACCGACGCTCGCTATTTGGAATATAATATTGGTTGTAAATTATTTATCTTCCTTTTTTTACCAGCTTTTCCATTTCCAGAAGATGGCCATGTTTCATTAATGTAGTATTTGGAATTTTACCACAGTATGAGCGATAAGAGTGTGTCATTTTTACTTTTCTTCAGCCAACTTCAAAGGCTCTTGAAGCAGTTATTCGATCATACCTCAGTTCAAACCATAGGCTGATCGTGGATTGTCCCTTGTTTCTTCTTCAACTCTCTGTCTGTATTAATGAAGATGATAATCATGCACTTTTTTCAAAAACACTAACATATTTCTCTTTAAATTACATATAAGTTGATGTATAGAGACAGCCTGTGTATCACCTTGACAATAAGTAGGTTGATATTTTAAAAGTTGACGCTTATCAATTTTGTTCTCGCGTCCCTCTTCCAAAAACTTTTTTAAAACAGATGAATTTGCTAGCAACATGGGCCTGCCCTTGGACAAATCTGCATGGCTTGGTGACTTAGTCTTAGCCAAGCGAGTAAATTTCTTCGCGCAGACATCATTGCCGTATGCTCCCTCAGTCGGCTATTACGACATCTAAAGGAACTACGTATTTTCACATGCTACAAAATGAACACACGATGACAATAAGCATTGCAATTTCATATAATTTTACACAAAATTAATTAAAAAATGGTCATTAATAATACCCAGAGAGATCACAGATTAGAGATTATATCTAACTGTCAAAAAGGCAAAGGGTTTAAATTTTATTTTAACATCGAAATTTTTACACAATTTGACCAAAGTCATTTTTAAACCATATTTACGAACTTGTTTCTTGTTCAAATAATGTATTTTATGTCGCTCCGATATTTTTAACACATTAAAACCTGATTCAAATCAATAGACAATGAACTGTATATATGCACGTGTGTCGCAACTCTATTACAGCGACGACCTTAAACAGCCAAGAGATCGACGTCGAGTTAAATAGCGTTAGTGAATACGTTTATCGTCAGCGCTGCGCTCTTCGTCGAAATGAAAGCCAGCTCGTCATCGAGCTCGACAACGATCTCGATGACGACTGTTTCTGTTAGTGAATCGCACTGCAGGACAGTGTGAGCAGCAAAGTTTGACCTAACGGTTTCAGTGTAGAAATTAAAGAATATTGATATGCAACATTTATACAGCTATAAATAATTCCCGATTAAAGTATAGCGATGTCCTGAAAAAATAAAACAACCCTATTTGAAAGAGAAGGTTAGCCCACAGAGAGTGAGATAGCGATACTGAGGTATTGCCTCAAATAGGTATTCAAGGTGTGGTCTCCATCTTTATCTATAACTTCATGGTTAAACCGCAGACTATGACAAATTTATTTCAATCTAAGACTAAAAATAAATTGGACATGACCTGTCAACTTATGAAAGAGACTATTGGCAAAGGAATAAAGCCATAGAGAAAATATTTTATTTTTCGCGATTTTTTTATCACACCGCGCGGTTTTACGCAAAGGGAACTGGGCACCATAGTACACAGGTCGATCGAGAAGCTTACGATTTTGGGGACCCATAGTCCCCACGGACGTTCCAGTGGATAGAGATACTATGCGTGCGACTGACAGTGGACCTTAGACAATAGAAACCAATAGACATGAAATACCTACGAAAAAAGCGTGCCAGCATTTGGGTTGGTACTCTAAGATGGCGGAAAAAAACTAGGGACGCCGCATCCAAGATTCCACACTTTTTATGATTTTCTTTATAGAATTCATTAAAAAAATCAATAAAAAACGTATAACTGTAAAATGCACTCACAAATAATGCTCACCGACTGATATTTTAGCACAACAACAAACACGGTGCTTTGTAATGGCGGACTGAACTGGACGCAAATTTATTTGAGACATATAATAACATTGCGAATCCATTGGTTTAGTTAATCTGAGCAGTGGACTGACAAGACAAATGCCGCGTTCCGTTTCGCGATTATAAGGCGCGTTCGGATAGCATCGAGGTGGCAAAAATAACTGTTAAAAATGACAAAATTGACACAAGGAGCGTTCGGTTAGAAGAAATGTGAACAAAAGTTGCATTTTTATCTGTTTACGTCAACCGTTCGGATAGCTGAAAAAATTTCAAAAATGGCATTGTGAACTGCCAATTTCGCCCCAGCTATCGAAGAGGGTCAAAAGTGGCAGTTTTTGACATTTAAGATTTTTGACGTTTATTAAACGTAAAATTTTTGACACGATTGAATAAGTTTTAACGAAATAAATTTTATTTTCATTATTTATGGAAATTAATGATCGTTAATCATGAAGCGAGCTTATTACATCATAATACATCCAGAATCTGGAAACTGAAAATAAATTTAGGTTATAATAGCTTATGACTTTGACATATTGATAATGTAGTGTTCGGTTAGGGTGTGGAGCAAAAATGGCAAAAATTTCATAACCTTCTAACCGAACGCTTTACATCAACGCCAATTTTGATAATGCTAAAAACGCCACCACAGGCTACCCGAACACGCTTAGAGCTCAGAGTAAACAGGACTGGAGTAGCCATTAGTCAATTTCTCGTACATATTTTTCTGCCATTTTTTGCGGGGGGTGAGGTTACTACTACACTCAATGCCAGCACACAGAAACAAAAACTTTTTGCGTGTTTACAAACGCACACATGCATAATACGACAAACATATTTAAAATTCACGCACACGTGCTTAAAATAGTGTGTTAACGTTCTATTCACACACGAATGTCATTGTGTGAGAAGTAACATGACATAGCACGAGAATATCGATATCGATAAATCAGTTTCGTTCAATGAATGAATGTATTAACTTTGCGTTAGTATTCCTACATTATGTATTAAAAATTAAATGATGATATTACACGCTACAACAGTCAGTTTTCGATATTAATTGCAAAGACCAATATATATGACAGATTTCGAAGGCTATATCAATAAAATACAAATTTATACTTAATAGTTTATTGCATTTAAAATATATTTACAATAGGTGTTATTATATATTATTATATAGAATTCACTGTGGACCCTTTCGCGTATAACCATAATGGAAAGGAGGAACACTTAAACATTATTTTTAACAAAGCGATAGTGAATATAGTTAGTTTTCTCGTATGATACTGGGAAGTTTCAGATTTTTACGGAATCAGAAATCAAATGAGTGAAACTTAATAGGTAAACAAATGTATTATTTCAGAACACATCAGCATCTCCAATATACATGTATTACACGAATGAATATAATTAATATATAACGCTAAGAATATATATGTTGTATGTGTATTGTATGTGGGTATATGGATACTAAATGACCTTTTAGACACCCACGATGGCTGTTCTGCGACGCTTATCATTATTACAAGATACATGTGAGCACATACATAGTTAAACAGTGCTAAAAGAGTTTGTGTTGTTTTTAAATGGCCAGCCATTTAATGTATAATAATAATGTTAAGTCATCATCAGCCAAAAGACGCCTACTGCTGGACAATGGCCTCCCCCAAGGATCTCGGTAATGAATGATCGGTCCTGCGCTGCTCGCATTCAGCGTTTTTCAGCGAGTCATTCGCCAGATCGTTGGTCCATTTCATGGGGAGCCTACCAGTTGCACCTCCCAGTGCATGGTCGCTACTTGAGAACCTTACCGCCCTCACAGCCGTCAGTTCTACCAGCAATGTGCCCTTTTCTACTACATAAAACAAGTTAGGCCCACAAATAAATTTAATTTCTTTCTTATTTGTTTTCTATTCTATTTGCCTCTTAAGGCTTCCAATTTTATTACCTGTGTCGGAGACCTTTGTTTTCCTGTGGATCTCCTGATATCTTCGCTGAGTAACTCCAAGCATAGCCCTTTTTTATTTATTAGTGATCTTGAGCCTTCTTGTGAGGCCAATTGTAAATGACGAAGTTTCAGTACCGTAAGGCAACACGCACACATTGAAGGTTTTGCTGTAACTCCATCATCACCCGATGCCTTGTTTTTATTTAACTATTTGAAAGCTAAATATCGTACCGGGATATCTTCGGCATAGTGTCGGGTTAAGGGATACCTGATTTATTACTTTATGAGTAGATTACTGGATTATTACTGATTTTTAAAATGGATTAACTTTGAATAAATATGCCTAACGCATTTTTGTGGATCGGATTTCTTCATCAAGAAACGTAACCTAGTATCACAGTACCTTTCCATCACAGCTCTAGCCAGTTCAATGCTGTGACAGAGAAACAAATCCGTCATGCGAGGTAATGTTTGGAAAAACAGGCTGACCAATTAATTTATTGGAAGCTTTCGTAACGATGAACTTTGTCGTGTATTCCTTTTTCAGCTTTGTTCCCTGTTCTAATCCTTGCCTGATTATTACCTCACATATACGACATAACTATAATACTTCGTTGGATGCGTACATAAGATAACCTTTGGATTTATAATATGTCAAACTTCTTTCACTGCATTGTCCCAGTAGCCCTTTGACACACGCGTTGCATTTAATTTTTTTAGAAAGTGCAAAGGTAACGTATCCCGCAATATACTCTATCACCTTTTCACCAAAAGGTGAGAGAAAAATTTGACATTCAATTTCATTTTGTATATTCGTTTCCGAATAAGCATCGACACTCAAATTTTCTTCACACACGTTACTAGTAGTCGTATTTATTTTTTTTACTGAGGAAGCACAGTTAAGGATGCTTATATTTTCTAAAGGTATACAATTAGTGCCTCTTTCTGTCCTAATCAGTTGAGTGTGAACAAGCAGTTTTTTGTAAATAGCTTGAAATTGCTCAGCCGTAGGGTTATCAGAACAACCTCCATGACTTCTAACATGTGAAAAAAAAATTTCTATGTGGTCCTGACTAGTTTTATGTAGTGGAAGGAAATGCATGCCTTTATCCTGTTGCAATATTAAATCTTCAAAAAGAGATTTTGCACTTTCTATGCAAACACAGAACCCTAAAAACCCAGTGAAACGAGGGCTGTGCATAACATTTACTCTTTTTACTGCGGTATTGCTACGGGTTTTGAGATCAATGCTTAAATTTATTAAAAATAATTTAGTTTTATTTAAAATGTTGCAATATGTTTGGTAGTTATCAACCGACATTGCCTTTTTGAGACCTTAGCTGTAAGTCTTTGAGTCGAGAATATCGAAAGTATCATTCATTAATGCTAGAAATTGAGCGGTTGGTTCAACATCTTGAAATTCTGGGATTTTGAGTTCAGTTTTACAAAAACGCAAGGCTTCTGAAACGCTTTTGCTGAATAGTTGAGCTGCCAGACGAACATTCATGACTTTAGTTTTAAAATATATGTGATTGGCTCTTAATTTGTTGGCTAAGTAAAAAAGTTCTTTTTCTTGTAACGCATGAAGAAGGAGAATGTGGTTCCAGTTAATTTTGTTACCTGAATTATCTAAAAAATATTGATAATGTTCAAAACTATTGCGAACTAATTTTAACATATGGCAAACATCTAAAAAAAAATGAATTTTCTGGCCAGAAACCGGATCAAGGAAGCTAGTTTGTAATCTATTTGGATCCAAACAGCAACCCAACTCTTCCGCCATTCCAATATTAACTTTAGGGCCATCACACGTTAGAGTTTTGACTTCAATTCCCGTTTCATGGATCAGTTCTAAGGCTTTAGTCACCAAAGATGCTTTTTGTACGGCATTGATCCCATGTATAAGAAAGAAACCTATTGGAATTTTCCAGGTAGTATTAATACCGACCAATAAAAACACTAATGCATCTGTGGCTTCTTCACTATTGTCAGGAGATGACCCAAAACCCATATCAACATAGCCGTAAAACCTTTGTGCCTTAACATTCCAACTAGTACCTGATTTGATTTTCATTTCATCAAATATTAAGGCTCCAAACATTTTTTTATCAGGATTATTATCTTTTATTAATTTCAAAGCATTTAATGCTTCTTTTGAAAAGCCTGGATGACCATCTAATTTACTGTACCACTTCGTCAAGGTACGAGGGTGAGGTAGAGTGGTGCCAAAAGTCTTCCGAACGTATATGTAAGCTTTTGGAGAATAGTATTGCAGTGTTAATGCGAAACATCTTAGCTCTGCAGAAAATTTTTTTCGAGACAGTTTTCCTGTTTTGCATTGGGCTACCTGACGTTTAATTAATTCTTTGTTTTCTATTCCAATCTTTTCTAGAAATAAAGAATCCTCCGTGCTTATTAGGGACTTTTTTTTTAAATCTTTTAAAATATCTTCTAAAGACGCGACTTTCTTTTTTAGATAACGAACTTTTGACTGAAGTTTTTTTATTTTTTGAGCTTTCGCATTTATACACCTTACCATTTTTCTTTTCCTTGGCGTCAAATCAGTATCATTAGAAGCTGATGTTGCAGCTGGCCGCGGCGATACGGTTCTGGTAGGCAGATTTGCATTTGACGCAGCTACTAAAACATTTTGTGAAACCGATTGATTATTTGTATTTTTTTGCGATTTGCTTACATCACTTTTTGCAGGTATTTCCTTTTCATCTTGTTCTTTAACCTAAAATTATTACATTTAAATGTAATAAACTAAAACTGTTATAATATAACATGTTAATATCTATTTGAAACATAACTAGTTATATAATAAACTTACAGGATCATTCAAGAATAACGTTGGCACAGCATGGGCAACTAATCTTCTTCTATTGTTGGATAATTTTTGAAATTGAGACGGCTCAAAATGTACGGAACATATAGTACTTGTTCTTGTAGATGCCCAAGAGACGTGCCTATTACAAGCATCAACCCATTTTTTTCGTATGCTGTAGTCTTTAGGAAAACTGAAAATTAAAAATTAGGTGTTTCGGGCATGTCAATGCTTACAGTATAAATACCAGCAATTAGTATACCGCCTAGGGGCAGATGTATATTTGCCTGAACTACACATACCGATCATTTCTGGTTTTAATACTGCAATACTATTTTCCAAAAACTTTCATTTATGTACGGAAGACTTTTGGCACCACATACCTCACTCCTAGTACCTTGAAGTATTGCAGTTGGACAAGCCGGTTTTTAAAAGGAGCTATAAATGCTACAATATTAATAAAAAAAGTTAACTTAAATGTTGACAATGACATTTAGCTATCACCATACCAAATGTCATCAAAATCCGTCGCGTAGTTTTTGCTTGATGCGTGCTCAAACATACTTACAGGCAGACAAAATATTCAAAAATTGGTGATTTCGCTTCCTCTACTCTCATTACTAACTTCATACAGGCCATTTGGTTTAAGGTGGACTTGACCTGTTTTTTTATTCTATATCTCTACAGTTTTATTCTATGTATAATATCGCAGGTAAATTGTATAATGCCGCACTTTACATACGGCGTCATCAGTTTGAAAATCACATACCTTATTCTTATTTGAAATCATCATTAATACCTGGTTGCTGAAACAAACTGTAATTTATCTAAACTGTGTTTTATTATCGTCAAGTATAAGAAGAACTAAGAATAGGGTGTGTTTTTTAAACTGATGACGCCGTATGTAAACTGCGGAATTATACAATTTCCCTGCGCCATATAGATTTCAATCATAATACATATTTTCAATTTCATTCAAAAAGTAACATACTTAATGTTACTTTCATTCATTCATTCATTCATTACTCACTCGTAAAATCACAATATCGATGAAGTTGACATCACTATTGTGTAAATCAATATTGTACAAATCAATTAGGGTTGCTGATTACAAAAAAAAAACAATTTGTCCTGTGGCTTGAAAAATAATTTAGGTTTTTCAGAAATGATCGGGTGTGCTAGTTAGGCGATGGTACCCTTTTACCCGTGCTTATTTTAAGAAGTCAGGGACACTGTAAGTATATACAGCATAGGTACTCTTAATGTTTATGAGCGCCGCCCAGCATGAATAAAAGGGCAAAATAGTTTAATTATTATTTTAATTTATTATTTTATATTTCCATGTTGTGTGGCAAACAATAGGCTTCAAGCAGCCGCAAAAGTGTAGGTATGTACTTAATACTAAACTAATGATAAACACGCAACGTACAATGTTAAAACGAAATTATAATTGGTAATTAATAAATACAAAATTACAGTTATTTATTACCAACCAACTTTTTCAAATTTTTGTCTTAATTAATTGAAATGCGATAATGGTCATCCCTAGGTAGTCTCGTGGGGAGTGCGCTCAAAGTTCGTTTGGTGACGTCACGGCCGCACTCCCCACGAGACTACAGCGCGAAATTTGAAATTGTAGTCTGCTAAAACATGAAATTACGAAGTAAATAATCATCAAATCTTAAAAATTATACTTACAAATGAAAGGTGACGCCATCTTTTTGCATACTAGATGTTTTCGACTTTTTTTTACAATAAAAAACAGCACAGGCAGGCATTTTCGTAGGAGCTTTGCACGGTAAGACGTTCTGATTATTGTGGTTTTAAAATGGCGGCTCAACTAGTTTTATATAACGCACAGGCATCCGATGCTTGTGCGTTTGGCAGAGGGGTAATGAGGCAAAGGCTACTCCAGTCCTGTTTACTCTGAGGCTTAGAGTGACCATCAGGTGGGTTATTGTCTAAGGCTGCGTTCGTAAACCATCGCTCGACGTCGGGCGATCGCATTATAGAAGGCGACGCTCTTCGTCGGACGTTTTAGAAGGACATCGTATGCTGTGGCTGTCAAATTGTAATTTTAGGTCATTTTGATGTCAAAATAACCTAAAATTGATAAATTTTGCTTCAGTTTTATTAACTTGTTTTGATTTATTCGCACTTCGCTCATAGAAATTATTAAGCAAATATCCATCCTCAATTCAATCAATATTCAATACAAATAATCAAATCTGTCCTCTTTATAATATTAGTATAGATCACTAAGTTTTACATTACTAGAAATTTCTATTTATTAAAAAGTGACTAAATTGATTGAATTGATTGATTTCATTTGACTAAATTGATTAAGAACTCACTACCTGTGTTCTTACCTCTCAAGGCCCAGACGGCATCATATGATGCCATTTCGTTTGCACCATTGAGACCCCCCATTGAATATTTCCTTATTGTGTTGCAAGTAAGGCTTTGTTTGGCCTGCTGTTTGTTTTGGCAGTTAGACTTATAAATGCTCTTTGAAATGGTACCAAATAGTTGTTAACCATACGTTAACCTTTTTGAAAATAAAAAGTTTAGAAACGTCAAAGCGTTCACTCACGTTCACCCATTTCACTTGTCCATTATCTTTGTCCAACGTAACTTTTGCGTAACTACGTATGAAAAAATGAAGGGACGCGGAGCAAGTTTATGTGTTGCGATTGTTATTTAGTTACTTGAATATTTTTTATTCATAAAAGTATAAGATTGTTACCAAATATGTTAACACTAGCAACACTAGGAGAAATGATTCGCCGCTTGTAAACAATATGGCGTTATGTTTGTTTGTTTTGGAACGAAGCTACTGCGTATTTTGGTCGGTTTTCTATAGTTTTAAAACAGCCTAAATTCGAGAGTCGAAAAGAATTTGTTCATTTTTTGGTTTCACTTATCAATATATTTTAGATCAAACACACTTTTCGGATTAACTTGCAGATGTTTGGTTTTAAATACATTTTAATTATATAGCCCGAAGTTTTGATGGAATGTCTGTGTTTTATTTAAATATGTAGTGTTCGTGCAAATAAGAAACAATATTGTCAATTTCTGTTCAAAATCATCCTTTAAATTGAAACGCTTTTTAATGTCACCTGTATGTAAAAATAATGTTTGATAAAACTGCAGCGAAAAAAATCCTTAGCATATTAGTAAACATGGTTACCCTGATGAGACAAGGACAGAAAAAGTTTTTTTAACTCTCTTTCGGCTCGCTTTCCGAAACCAGTGAACCTTCCAGTTGTACGTAGTACTTATTAGTTCCATGGTGCCGCGTCCGCCATATTTTGATTGACGCCCGCCGTTTACTTTAAGGCGCGTTCCACTTACGTGCAGATTTGCAGCTTTTTCAACATTTTTAGCATCATCGCGTTTTATTAGCTTTTGACGTAATTCATCGTATGGAAAACCGGGTTTGTGTAAACTGTTGAAAATATGCGGTACTAAGCCGCCATGTTTAGATGCGTATGTATGCACGTTTTTTTCGTAGGTATGGCAGTTCCATTGCTTTCCTTATTCAGAGCTATGTACTCTGTGGTCTGTGATGATTGATGATATGTCGTGGCTAGGGATGCAAAGTTTTAAAAAATATCGATATCGAATTAAGTCGATACTAATATATCGATATATCGGTCTTGTACGCTGATATATAATATTTTATCGATTTTTCCCCTTTTTTAAAGCTTATTAAGATCTAATTCAGTTTTATAGCCTTTCTACTCCTGTACATTATTCTGGTTTACTATAGTTTTAGAGAGATATTCGAAAATTTCCCCAGTAAAGTGAACATGATGGATGACCATTCGTTGATTTCGTTATACACACACTGTTGACTCAACAGTGTATCTCTTTGACACACACTATACTAACCACAGATTACAACAATAGATTAGAGTCGAGATCAGAATAATTTTTTAGACTTCATTGTTGCCACTTGCCAGTACAACATTATTCACGGTTTTGTGCGTTGTGGGTTTTAATTTGGATTTTCGATATTTTGTCACAATATCGAGTTTATTTTCGATATTGATATATCGATATCGGCGATCGTCGATATCGATAAATATCGATATATTTAGGCGTCGATATATCGACATTTATTACTTTTCCGATATATCGTAGTATCGTAGCATCCCTAGTCGTGGTTATGTCGAAGGCAGGTTCTTTTTCATTAAAAAAACATATTATTTTCTTCAGTATAATCAAAATATTAGTAGGATAACAGGCTTAATAACAAAATATAAGTAGGTTAATAACTGTGATCACTGATAGCATATTGTACCTAAACATAAAAGCACCAGTGAACAAATGCCTGCTTGACGTAAAAGGCATTCGTTTCGTTTTTTGTGTTCATCCCCAAATCAGTTGAGTAGAATAAATGTGAATAGGCAACCGAGATGGAAGATTACAAGTTCCTCTTCAAAGTGGTGTTAGTTGGCAATGCAGGCGTGGGCAAAACATGTTTAGTGAGACGTTTTACCCAAGGCCTTTTCCCTCCAGGGCAGGGCGCAACGATAGGAGTGGATTTCATGATTAAAACCGTAGAAGTAGACGGCGAGAAAGTAAAGGTAAATAGAATTCTTAAGATCAATTATTTTTTATTCAATCAGCAGCCCTATTGTTGTGGGTTTTTGCGCCACCACCAGCACCGGTGCAAGCATTTACAAAGACAGTTTCTTGCCAATGCGATCGTGATTATGTTATTTATTAAATTTCTAACTTTATGTGTTTGTGCATACTTATTATATTAGAATTGAAACTATGGCATTAATTGTAAACAAATAAGAAAATATGGAACATTCCAATAAGTCTTAAAGAATTTTAAAATGGATAACATGGAGAGCATTCCTTTAATAAGCTAGTAACACTCACACACTGGAACAGCTAAATATTGAAACTCACTCTGCGGTTTTGTTTTTTTAAGTAGTTGGGTTTTAATTTCTGAATTTACCATTACTTTAACTATGGTGTCCATCCAGCAGTAACTATCTTTATTATCTCAATTTTTTTTCAGCTACAAATATGGGATACTGCAGGACAAGAAAGATTCAGATCAATCACACAGAGTTATTACAGATCTGCTCATGCTCTGATTCTCGTGTATGACATATCATGCCAACCAACCTTCGATTGTTTACCCGATTGGCTGAGAGAGATTGAAGAATACGCCAATAATAAAGTGCTTAGGATATTAGTTGGTAAGTGAATCTGTATGGTGATGGATTAAGAGTTTATGTGTTTTACCGGAGGGAGACTCTGTACCAGGATTGTGTGCATGGGTACCTCCATCTTACCTATTTCTGCCGCAAAACAGCAGTCATGCATTGCTGTGTTCCGGTTTGAAGGATAAGATATGGCCCCTTGTTACTCGTACATAACCAAGTTACATTACCAGCGATGTACAAAACATATGTCGGGATAGAATATGTCGGGAAATATAACTGTAACAACCTTCTAACCATATTCTGGCAAATAAATTTATTATTATTATTATGTTCTTTATTAATTTTTTCTTAAATATAATTGTTTTTACAATATAAATATAAAAATACAAAAATTATAAAAAAAAACCTAAATTTAGGGAAGTCATCGGCAGCGAGACAATGCCCAAGCTGGTGGTTAAGGCTGCAGAGTGAAGAACCTTATTATTATTATAACTTCCACGGGTATTAATAGCTCACTTAGGGAGGAGCGTAATTTGCTTTTCTTTCAACTACATCTACACATTAAAAATAAATAAAAAGCTATAGTTGACTGTAAAATAACTTATTTTTTGTGACAAAAAAAATTTGTCCTTACTGAAACTGAGTGATGAGGTGGAAAATCCACAAAAAAAGCTCACGTTCATGTACACCACAAAACCCTTATTTCTTACCGTCAACATAAATGTTAGTGCACCAAAATAACACCACTTTCACTGCACAATAGGGAATATGCAATATTTTTATTTTTGCGTTTATTGTAAAGAATCCCATGTAGAATAGATTACAAGTATGATAAAAATTAAAATAATAAATATTATTGCAATAAAATGCAGTCTGAAACTAACAGTTTCAAATTTCGCGCTAAAATGGGCCTTGATGACGTCACTCCTGTCTGTCACTCATTCGTCGCTAACATTAAATTCAAATATCATAGGAAAAGTTTCCATTTGTTTCAAATTACTTATTTTAACACTAGAGTACACGCGCCCCTTTTTTTTACATGAGTACACGCGTGGCCTACTATGGTATACCATTTTATAATTGCTATCAATTTGTTTTTTGGTTACGTATGAATAAAATTCCTACAGAAATGAAAAATATATTCAATCAGTCCCTTATTTTTTATAGCATTCAAGGCATACTACAGCTTGATGATCAGAGCAAACCCATTGGTTGCATGTCTTGCACCATTTGTTTGTGGATCGATTTCTGGCTCTTGAGCAAAGTGCGCATCGACCGACCCATCCCATCTTGAGGGTAACATCATACTGTGTGGCTTGAGCTGTGCCCGTTAGCATTTCTATTCTACATCTCAACTGTCGAGGATGTCTCCATGGTTGCTCGAACAAAATAAATAGCAAATCGAAACAAATAGCACTTACCTAAATTTGTTAAACTCATATATACTCAAAATACTCCCGCGGACTACTATGGTAGGCCAACGTATTTGGTGGGAAATCACAGGAACGTGTTTATGTGCTGACCTTGCGGGCTTTACTGGCTCGCTGACAAATTTAATGGCCAAGGCTAGCCTAAAACTCCAACGCACCAGCCTGGATAATTCAAAAGTTATCACTTAAAATGTCACCCTGGTCTACTATAGTAGATTGTGCGTTTTGTTTGTGCGTTAGCGAATAATTGGCGTCACTATCTGTCTCACTTCAATGACTATTTTACGAAGTGGATGTGAGACTCGCCGTCTCTGTCACGTTAGCGTCACTATCTGTCTCGCTCATACTTCGAATCTCTCCGTCTCTGTCACGTTAGCGTCACTATCTGTCTCGCTCATACTTCGAATCTCTCCGTCTCTGTCACGTTAGCGTCACTATCTGTCTCTCTCACACTTAGTAAAATGACTCTCCCGGTCTCACTCAAATTAGAATGTTAAAGTTACAGCCTAAAAGCAAACCATGGGTACATTAGAATAAATTTTAAGTACGTAAGAAAAATTTGTTCAAAACTGCCTGTTTTTGGAAAAAAAAATTGTCTGCAATCGTAGAAATTATCTACCAAGTATCATACCATTTTGGAATCCTTATTGAATGCGCCAACTTTTGCAGTTACTTGCCAAACTCGCATAGTACATTTTTTTTTCAGTACAGCTTGTTAAAGCTATGTGAAAAATTAATTTTGAAAATTTAATTTACTCTTAAAATACTAGATTAAAAAAAAAAAAAAAATTTAATTTAGATAAAAATGGCATATTCTTCTAATTTGGAGCAGCTGGCTTTAAATTTTAGATTAGAGTATACAGAAACATTATTCAGGATTACAAAACAAATGAAAATGTTTAGAAAAGTCAAGATTTGTAGCAACAAGAGTGAAAAAACCGTCACAGGGTGTAAATTATATAGATTTTTTTAAATGTTAGATTTTTTTTAAATAGGTGACTTAGATTTTTTTTTATATTTTTCTGATAACATATATGAGTTAGTCTACCGCCTGCTTTCGGCTTGACGTCGGCTTCTGGGACACCCTGTATGTTTCCGAATTATCTAACAAAAAACAAATTCCCGTAATCAAACGAAGAAAAAATCACATTATAACGGTTTTCATTTCTTTCCTGGTGTAACTGGCAATGCAATTGGTAATGTACAAAGAACAAACGTTTCTTAGTACACTACCCGGTTTTGTATGAAGAATATTTTTTCTTTGTACATCGCTGGTAATGTAACTCAGTTATGTACGAGTAACAAGGGGATATGGCATTGATATTACTGGGTACCGTGACTTTACATCCTTAGTCAGAAGTTGGCAACGTACACTGTGGTTCTTGTGGGGGTTGTTGTTAAGTCCAATAAAACCATGTATTTAGGTAAATACGTTTAATGAGCTAAGGAGCACACGACATCAAAATCACAACTGGCGATTATCAAAATACCCTCAACTTAACCAACATTATTTTGACAATAAGGCTTGGCAAGTTTCTATGACTTATACACAACATACCTTTCCCCCAAGTATGGACATAAATATAAACTCAAAATACTACAGACAATTACTAAACATAAGAAACATCTTCTGTTACACAATTCATATATAAGACTTAATTATTATACATATTTTATTACTAAAATAAATCTTTAATCGAAACAAAGACAATACATTAATTATCATTATCCTAATCTAACTTCTAACATAATCTATATTTACAAAATGTAATTGTTTTCATGAATAGGTTTAGTGTATGGTGACCTGCCATGTAAACTAAGTTTGTTTTTTATTTTTCCACCTGAAAACCCAGGCCTTGGCTCAACTGGAATTCCTAACATTTCCGCCCATTTATCCGAACTAGGAATTTCTATAATTTGTTCGGTTTCCTGACTGGAAGAGATATCATCTCTCACTGCCATTCCCCCTTCACTTTCTTGAGCTGTAAACTCACCTTCCTTTTCCCTACTTGCATCAGTATTGGATCTTCCATCTTTTTACTTATTAATTGGTCGATGTGCCTACTAATTATTGATCCATCTTCAGTCTCGACCCGATAGCTAGCTGGACCTTCTCTATTTACCACTCTCCCAGGTAGCCAACGCGCACCTTGAGCAAAGTTTCTATACATAACAGTTTTACCTATTTCTGCATGCCTGTGTGTCTTAAAACTGTTTCTTTGAATTTGATTTTCTTTATTAGTTCGCTTTTGTTCATCCGGGTGCAGTGTGTCTAACAATGTACGAACTCGCCGATTGAACAGAAGTTCTGCTGGACTTTTATTAGTCGCAGTACTTGGTGTGGCCCGGAGGCCTAATAGCATGTTAGGAATCTTGACATCCCACGACATACCGTCCATTTTTCGCAACTTGTCTTTAACCGTCTGCACCATACGTTCCGCCAAACCGTTAGTGGACGGGTGAAAGGGCGCCGATGTTATATGTTTTATTTTGTTAGCCTTCAAGAACTGCTTTGTTTCTTCTGAAATAAATGATGGCCCATTGTCGGAAACTATAGTTTCACACAGGCCATGTGTTGCGAAGATCATGCGCAAGTGCCGAATAACTGTTGCAGAAGTCATATTATTTACGACGAACACCTCAGGCCATTTCGAGTATGCATCGACAATAATAAAAAAATATTTATTTTGAAATGGCCCCGCAAAATCCATATTTAACCTAGACCAAGGTCTAGCTGGCATGATCCATTCATAAGTGGTTCTTGGTGGCATATGACGGTGTTCTAGACACTTGTTACAATTTTGTATCAATGTCTCTATGTCCTCATTTAGACGTGGCCACCAGACGTAGCTTCTGGCTAATGCTTTTGTTTGTACAATGCCACTGTGTGTTTTGTGTAAAACTCGTAATACATTCTCACGCAGTGAGGGCGGCACCACTACACGACAGCCCAGTAGTATACAATCCTGGTGTACCGACAACTCAGCGCGGTGCAGCCAGTATGGACGTAACTGCTCATCAGACACTTTGGGAGGCCAGCCAGATAAAATGTGATGGATTACTCGAGAGAGAATCCTGTCACGCTTGGTAGCAGTTACTATTTGATCGATGTCAATCGGAAAGTCCTCAGGTGCCTCAGCCATGAGCAGTATATCACACAGTTGTGGTTCCGGCTGCTCTGGTACCGGCTGCGGCCAGCGGCTCAAACCATCTGCATGGCCTATCTGTGGTCCCGGTTTGTATGCTATATCGTAACTATATGATGTAAGTACTAATGTCATTCTAGTCAAACAGGGAGACAAAACATTAGGTATTGGTCTTTTAGGGTCGAATATACCGAGTAACGGTTTATGGTCCGTAATTATTTTGAAGGATCTGCCCATCAAATAGTTGTGAAACTTACTGACGCCAAACATGATGGCAGTCGCTTCTTTATCAAGTTGTGAATAGCGTCTCTCATGTGTGTGTAGTGTACGGGACCCCATGGCGATTGGACGCTCCTGTCCGTCGTCCATGATATGTGCTAACACTGCGCCTACGCCGTACTCGGAACTATCGCAAGTAAGAACCAGTGGTTTTGTCAAATCGTAATGTACGAGGGTTAAATCGGATGATAACAGGCGCTTTGCTGTATCAAAGCTACGCTGTTCCCGTTCAGTCCACGACCACGCACGTGATTTGTCGAGCAATCTGTGTAGAGGCTCGAGTATTGTTGCTTTGTGAGGAACGAATCTCTCATAGAAATTATATAAGCCCAGGAAAGCTTGTAACTCTTGGATATTTTTGGGTTCTGGTGTGTGTAATATCGACTCGATTTTGCTCGGTGCTGGGTGAATACCTTCGGCGTCGATAACAAAACCCAAAAATTCCACTCGTTCTTTAGCAAACTTACATTTGTTTCTGTTGAGACGTAGACCAGCCTTCTCGATCCTGTCAAGAACTGCATCAAGGCGCTGCGTCATCTCGGGCATGGTGCGGCCGCTGATGATGACGTCATCGATCAGCACGGCGACGCCCGGTACGCCCGCTAACAGCGCCGTCATCAGTCGCTGAAATATTCCTGGGCACGCCTTTACTCCGAACGCCAACCTGTGCACAGTATACAAACCTTTGCACGTGTTTAAGGTTAAAAGCCGCGCTGTAGGCTCATCAACTACAACCTGAGTATAAGCTCTGTCTAAATCTAGGGTACTATAAAACTTACCACCAGAAATAGTTGCGAAAACCTCGCTCGCAGTCGGCATAGGATAGGTATCCCATTCTGTAGCCTGATTCACGGTACTGCGATAATCTCCACAGAGTCGTATAGCCCCGTTCTTTTTAATAATCGGAACGACAGGTGTCGCCCAGTCTGAAAACGCTACAGGACGAAAAACGTTCTCGTTCACCAAACGATCTATCTCCTGTTCGACCCTTTCCCTAATAGCGTACGGCACAGATCTTGCTTTTAAAAATTTTGGCACGACATTAGGTTTCAACTGAATCGCGACGGGATCACCTCGGTAGGTACCGAGTTCCTCTCTAAACACTTCACCGTGCTTCGCTAGAATATTGTTCGTCGCTGTCATGTCTATATCTAAAATCTTATGGATTTTAAAAGTGATACCTAGAGCCTCGAACCAATCGCGCCCTATCAGATTGGGACCTGACCCCCTAGCAATAACAACATTGAGTGAGCGCTTAATGTCCTTATACTGCACTGTGACTGTAGCTTGCCCGAGGACGGGCACGGGCTCTTCGGTCCATGTGCGCAGGCGGCGGGGCAGCGGACGCGGCGCGACGCGCGCGCGCAGCCGACCCCACGTGCGCTCGTTGAGCAGCGTGTACGCGGCGCCCGAGTCCACCTCCATGCTCACCGGTACGCCGTCCAGCTGCAGCCGTAGTTCATACGCAGGAACGCGCGTCTGCGCCCCCTCCACATTGTAAATCCCATTCAGTTGGGAATCAGCATCCTCGTCAGTGTAGTTGACAACGCGTGCAGCGTTTCCAGGGCCATTCTTCTTCTTGGCCGTGCATATCTTCTCGATATGGCCTCTCTTCTTGCAGTAGTGACAGATCGCATTAACGAAACGGCATTCCCCTCCGTGTCGATCCCCACATCGGTAGCAGAGACGGAAATTGGGCCTTGCCCTGACAGCGTTAACATCCATCGGCTCGTAAGCGGGTAGCTCACTGTGCGGCGCCGCGTGGTAGGGCGCGAGCGGTGGCTGTGGCGCGGCGAGCTGTGGCGCCGGCGCGGCGGCCTGCATCATGCGCGCGTCGCGGCCCGCGCTCTCGGCCGATAGCATGGCGTCGACAACGTCTGTGTACCCGAGATTGTTTTTCTTCAACAGCTCGTACTGTAGCCCGTGATCACGCATTCCACACACCAACCTGTCACGCAGCATGCGTTCTAGGTTAGGAAAATTACACCCGGCACTGATTTTCCGTAACTGAGCGATATATTCCGAAGCCGTTTCAGATTGTAACTGATCACGTTTATAAAATTTATAAGACACTGATATTTCGTTCGGTTTCGGACTGTAATGGGTTGTAAGAATGTCAATGATTTCAACATAGGTCACATCACTCGATTTTTTGGGTGTAATTAGCGCACAAAGAGTTTCGAACACTTGTACGCCACAAACTGTGTAGAAATTAGCCCTTTTTACTGTCTCATCACCGATTCCGTTCGCCACAAAACAATAATTTAGTCGATCGACGTAATTGTCCCAATTGTCATTTTGCACATTAAATTCACTGAATTTCACTAATTTATGCGTCATTTTTCACGTTTCAGTCCTCGTCGCCACTGTTAAGTCCAATAAAACCATGTATTTAGGTAAATACGTTTAATGAGCTAAGGAGCACACGACATCAAAATCACAACTGGCGATTATCAAAATACCCTCAACTTAACCAACATTATTTTGACAATAAGGCTTGGCAAGTTTCTATGACTTATACACAACAGTTGTAGTTTTGCTGCGAATCTCACCGGAACTACATGTATTATAGGTGAATGTTACTACTTACCATCAGGTGAGCAGTTTGCTTGCTTGCCAACTTATTTATTTGTATTTATTTATAGGATGCTGAAAAAAAGGTAAAACATATTTTTTTGTGAACTAAATAAAATAAACTCTAAATCTTATCAAACCTCAACAATTGCTGAGGTCATAAGTATTTTGAGATTGTTTCACTCTAATAGCTCCTTAATTAAAACATATAATACTCATATTCAAATTATAAGACAAGATCTACTGGGCAGTGCAGTCTTAGAAATGGGAAGAATTTAAAAAGTTACTAATAAAGATTATTGTCATAATATGGTGATTGATGTAAATTATATAGAGAAGTAGTGGTTGCAGTGGTTAGTCATTTATGAATTGAATGTACTGGTTCCTGGTACTTCTATGCCTTTTTTATTTTATATGTAAACACAACTTTATGGATGTTTTTAAATTTATGTAAGTTTTAATGAATACCTTTACATCGTCTCCATGGTTTAGTCCACTCAGTATTTATCTGGAGGTCCTGGGTTCAATTCCTCATGAAGGCAGAAGTTTTTTTGATAGCTGTGATTGGTGGTAGGGCTTCTGCGCCTGCATGACTAGCTACCACCTTATTTAAGTTTGATGTCATAATAACATTGTGTTTTGTGTTCTGACAATCAGTGATAAGATAGGCAGTTCCTCAGTTATTGAGTAGTCATGGTGAAGCTCCCTTTTATCTTTGGCCTTATTTATAAATGTCCTGAAACGAATGTATCCAAACATGCTCGGTTAGTACAGAGCTGGCAAAATTGTAACACAGGATCAGAAGAAGAGACAAGTAATATCCCCAGTTAAGTTAAGTCACCAATGTGTTCCGCCGACTTGAAAACTTTTTTCAAATATTTTACATTAGTATATTCTTCCTCTCATTGCAGGCCAGAATCTCATAATATGTACCTTGTCTGCATCAACTTTAAGTTTAGCGGCGCTTATGTACATCCCTATTCATTTACTCATAACTAAACAATAAATTATCAGGTAACAAGACAGACCGAGAAGACAGGGAGATACCAAGGCATATAGGTGAAGATTTCGCTCAGCGGCACGGCATGTATTTTTTGGAGACATCGGCTAAAGAGGCTGAGAATGTTGAGAGGCTGTTTATGGAGATAGCTGTAGAATTGATGGAGGTTTGTGAAAAATCTATGTAATATCATAATTACGAGGGTAGTCCCAAAAGTACCCGACCTGACTTATAAATACAGGTAGTTTTAAAAAAACAATTACTGCGATTGACAATACCACCTTTCAACAACTTAATGTGAAAAATTCATAACGGTTAGTAATTCAATATTTTTTTAACAGCGATCCACAGTGAAGGCTCTCAGTGAATTTGTAAATATGATAAATCGGGCATCGTTATGTGATACAATACTTTCATTTGAAAGGTTTAAATCCAACCGATATCAAAGCCGAGTTGAATTCTACTTTGGGGAAGTCTGCTCCTTCGTTTACAACAGTCAAATATTGGGTAGCTGAGTTTAAACGAGGTCGTACGAGCTGCCAAGATGAACACCGCAGTAGTCGACCAAGTGAGGTCACTGCGTCAGAAAATGTGAAGAAAATCAACAAAATGGTATTGGATGACCGTGGACTAAAAGTGCGTGATAGCAGACATGGCAGGCATTTCAAAAAGTGCTGTGCATCGCATTTTGACCGAAAATTTGGACATGACAAAGCTGTGCGCAAGATGGGTGCCGCGTTTGCTCACAATGAAGCACAAACAGCGTCGTGGCGATGTTTCCATCGAGTGTTTGACAATGTTTCGTAGCAATCGAGCTAAGTTTTTGCGTCGATTCATAACCATGGACGAAACATGGGTCCATCATTTTACACCTGAGACCAAGGAGCAGTCAAAGCAGTGGACTGAAAAGGGAGAACCGGTTCCAAAGAAAGCAAAGACAGTTCAGTCAGCTGGCAAAGTCATGGCATCCGTTTTCTGGGGGATGCGCGTGGAATTATATTCATTTAATAACTCGAAAAAGGAAAAACAATCAACGGTGCATATTATGCAGCCTTATTGCAGCGTTTGAGTGATGAAATCAAGAAAAAACGGCCCCATCTGACGAAAAAGAAAGTGTTGTTTCATCACGACAACGCACCAGTCCACACGTGCGTCATTGCGATGGCTAAAATCAACGAGTTGAAGTTCGAATTGCTTCCTCACGCACCCTTTTATTTTCTTTTTCCGAATTTGAAAAAATGGCTCCGCAAAAAAAATTGCAAACAATGAAGAGGTAGAGTCTGCAGTTAATAGCTATTTTCCTAGATAGCTATATAGCGGGTATTCAAGCTATTGAACATCGTTGGGAAAAGTGTATCGAGTTGAAAGGAGAATATGTTGAAAAATATAAAACATTTTCGTAATTTTTTAACTGTATTTTTTGTCGGGTCGGGTACTTTTGGGACCGCCCTCGTAATACAGATACTTAACATAGTTGAGTTGTAATCCTGTACTAAATTTGGCACCTTGTTCCAGCAAGCAAAGTGCAAGGAACTACCCAAGTACGACGGGAGCTTAGGACCAATCAACGGGAAGACGACATCGGTAGGCGACGGCTCTTGCTGCCTGCGCTCGTAAACGTAACGAATTTATCTAATCGACATCACTAGTTACAGAGTATGGTATTTTTATAGAGAATCATCTAATAAGACGATGATTACTTACCAGACATATACGTAAGTGTGAATACACAGCACGGACACAAAATTGATGAGTACAGAAGATTAGCAAGTTTAACTGCCAATGTAGACGTGGTCTAGATGCTGTTGAGATTTATAACCTACTTCAATCGTCGTCTTAATTCTAATTTTTATGCATCTTGACGAGTGTGGTAGAAAGAGATGTAAGGGAGGGGGCCATACAGTAGTTTGTGAGTTTTGTAGATTGTGATCGGTCGGTGGTTGGTTTCGTCTATGGTAGGCAGTAGGCTACGCACACAAGAATGCTGCGGAACGTCACGACTCATAACTTACGTCCGCGTCCATTTGTTTTTTTTATTGACCTACTATGCTGTTGGCCTCAATTAATTATTTGAAAGAGGGCCGAAATGTGTGGGCTTGTGAACTTTAGAAAAAATAAAATACTATTTGATTTTTTAATTATTATAAATTTCTTGTGATGAACGAACGATCGGGACGAACTTTACGGTCGTAAAGCTGACGAAAATAAAACTATTTTCGTCAGCTTTACGACCGTAAAGTTCATTAGTTCTAAAAACCGCTATGGTTTTTAACTTTATTAATAAAAAAACTATTTTACCAAATGACATATTTTGTTGCTGAAATTCTATTTTGATTGGACTTACTGTTAGAGTTTATTACACTATACACATTCCATTAGACATTATAATGTTATGTTATTATAGTAGAATTTCTGTTTATTCATTATTCTAATATTTAAAATATTGTAATTATGATAAGAGACTGAGTGAGATCTATTGAAATCTCTTTATAAAAATACCATAATATTACGTGAAATAATGAGAGTGTAGCAATGTTTAGTAATATTTGAAGTCATTCCACTCGCTTTAAGTGCTCTAGTGCTTGCCATGTCATGAGGGGGAATTCTTGATATGGTAATTAATTATGTATGTGTACTATTACATAGGTACAGAGTGTTTCGAAATGAATAGCAGGGTTCATATTTACTAGCTTGCCGCTTGCAACTTCGACCGTGTAATTTTCGTTTTAGTCATGGGAGCTCTATATTTTCCCGTAGGAAAAACAATTCTATACCCTATGTTACTTTCACATTAAACTTACACTTATAAATGATACATCAAACGAAGGAGCCACTCAAATAGTATTACATAAAAGCCTACAAGTGTTCAATGTGAGCCCCATTCGTCACACAGCACACATCAAGACAATATGCAAGTGCTTTCCAAACGTTGATCAGAGTATCTCAAGTAACTATTGCAACAGCTGCTTCAATCCTGTTTCTTATTTCGGGAAGGTCAGCTGGTAGGGAAGGCACATACGCTATCGACCTCCAAAGGTCGAAGTCACTCGGTGTCAAACCGGGTGAGCCTGGCTGGAGGCCGTGGAAAGCAAGCCCCGTCATTGAGACCCACGCGGCCAATCCAGTTGCGTTTTCTTACCTTTTGCTAACGGCGGCAACATTGCGTGCACATGCGCTACTGGTGCCAGCTATCAAAATTGTTTGAGTTGTGCTTTTACTAGATGTATCATTTGTAGTTGTAAGTTTAATGTGTAATATATATTCATCAACAGCTCATATACATACGTCCCCACCGAGGGGCCCGAGCCTACCCTAAACTAGGGCGATTAGGCTTTAGCTAACCACGCTGGCCAACTGTGGGTTGGTGTACGGTAATATACTATATTATTAGACGTTGAAATGCCGCCATTCATTTTGAAACATTCTATATTCCACATCAGGAATCGTTCCCATACATGCTGTTCTATATGTTTTAACGCGACGAACGAACTGACATAGACTAGGCCCCCAGTACTTATAGTGTAGATAAGAAACATTCTGACCATTATTTCGCATATCATATTTATGTTTTGTGAACCGTATGAGACCAAATGAACATTTGAATTAGAATATTGGGCAGTTGTTAATTATATTGTTGATGTTTGTTAATGGTTAAATCAATACCCGTTATAATAATAATATTTATTTCTCAGAACATGGTGCAATAGATATTAATACATTATTAAGTCCAACTATCTAAATACTTCAATGTATTCTACTAGACAAGCGAAGAAAATTGTTTGTTTTAAATTTCCCTGCACATAGCATGTCTATTAGAATACATAGAAGTCTGTTACAATATGAAGCCTTATTTAAACTTTATAAGGCAACACAGAGTTTGAATCACCAATGTGGTCTATCAGCTGTGATTGCCTTTAGCCACAATATTGAGTGATTTGTTTAAAGCGCTTTCTCATCAATTCTAAATTATTAAGGATGACACGAAAGCATAAATGAATTTGTGATTTATTACATACAAGCTTTCCGCTCGCGGTTTCGCCCGCGTTATTTTTTTGTTTTCGCGTGGGAATTTTATATTTTCCCGTAGGTATTAAATATATCCTACCGCTCGCGGCTTCGCCTACGTTAATTTGTCTTCCCGTGGCAATTTTGTATATTCCCATAGAAAAATTAATTTTGTAGTCCTATATTAATCAGGGATAATGTAGCATTCTAATGGTGAAGAATTTTTGAAATCGGTCCAGTATACCGATTTCAAAAACAATAGTTTTTGAGTTTATAGTGAAGACATTATCCCCCTCATGCCACAGCAACAACATGAACGAATTGCAAACTTTGCATGCATTATGTGCTGTTGCAATTTCTTTGTTACATTCATAAATTAATTTACTTATAATGTTGTTTAGACGCATAGTGGAATGGTTGAATAGAGGCGGGTAGGTTGTATACTTACTCAAGTACTATTTTGTAGATTGGTAATAATTAGGACCTATTGATGATAATTAATTGTTAATTAAATATACAAAGAGATCTCCCTTCGGCCGAAATGTTATACAGCGTGCAATTGAAACACTTTCGACGCTGACAGGCGTTGGTGGTAATGCTGATTCTTATTTCGATCCTATCAAAAGTGTCATGAATATTTTGTAATGTTATTATACACATAATATTTTCTCTAGATTACCAATAATGTTTTAATCGCTCGAATGCGTTCTAATTACACTCGTATTAATGAATATACAATGATCAGTTATAGCGAATTTAGTCGTCAAGTTCGAGTGTTAATCAATACATATAATGAAAGTGATAGTAAGAAATTTTCATAGAAGAGTCGAAATGTTGAAATGAACGACAAAAAGTTGTTGCCCTAAATAAAGTATCCACAAATATTGTGGGAACTTTTTGGGATACGATTGGAAATGACCAAATATTTTCCGTTTGCCTATGTTGAAGGTTAGACACTATCGTAGTATACAGTACAGATGTTTGAGAGATAATTAATATTAATCTGACAACGAATTACAAAAGAAATAGTGATTTAAAGGAAAGTTATTTCTATTTTTTGCCTTTACGAGTCTGTGCGGAAACAGAGCCATTAAAAAATTCATTCGTCTTGCGGCTTGCTATCCTTAACATTTTTTTTAGCAGGCGTCATAATAGGACAAGTCCTTTTTGGTCATTATGACTATTCCTTTGGATTCACAATAATAATTCGCACATGTTCAGGATTCTCAGAACTCTTAGACGAATGTACTGCTGCTGTGTCATATGCATAATATTATGTTGAACGTATACCGAGATAGTTGGTTCCAAGTGTGCTCGTCCGATCTTTTGTTGAGTCGCTTTGCTGTCGCGAGTCGTGTAGTTAGGTAGTTTCTCGACAATAAACTATAAGGGACGATGCCGCACTGAATGTGGAAAGCCGGTGGTATTGGAGGCGTACAGTAAAACTAGGTGCTTTGTTAGTGGCAGACAAACACACAGGACCGCATATCGAACAACGTCGCTAGATCTTGAGTTCTGACGAACTCTTGGGTGAATGAGGTCGATGGAACTCAACGTTGGCGCTGTCAGTCTGTGACACTTACACCGGCGACCCTCAATACAATAATCGTACTGTCCCGGGTGGATGATTTGGTACTCGTCGAGGCTGTTTCCTCGTGGTCCTACTGTAGAGAATAATGTCCTACTAGTGGGTCCACTAGGATGCCTAGTTCCTCGTAGTCCTACTGCGAAGTTAAATTATTAAATGATAAATTTTCATGTTCCTTTATGTCAAGTTCGAAGTATGATATAAAAAACAAATTGTATTTTATCGTATATCGAATTACTTGATGAAGGACAAAAGAATAATTTTCATCGGGTATAGGTATCGGTCGATTAATTTGACAGAGTCAACAGCGCCACCGACGATACACGTATACGCAATAGTTTTACCGTACGCTTAATAGTTGTATCTTAACCGAAATGCTTGCCTACGTATTAGATTGAATTGAAATAGTTAATAATTGTTGTTTTAGCCTATTTATATATTTTTGTCTATTTATGACAAAATTACTTAAGTTATATCGGTGCCGAATTACTGTAACGTCTTACTTTTGTCGCAATGTAATATATTTATTTTTATTTATTATGCGACCTAATGTTTCAATTGTCGGAAACCTCATTGTCTGCAGAATAAATATGATGGTTTGAGAAATGTTATATTTAAAAAATGCTATACTTTCGTATTTATTCATCTTTTTAGACCTGACAGTTAAAAAACATTGACTTTGTAATGATTGAGTTATAGAACTTGTCGCAAGGGACAATGCAAACGTTGTATTGACGTTTTACAGAACTGACATGTGTAAGGAATTCATAAAATTTTTAGATTTAGGGAAATATCTTCTTTTCATTATGGCAATGTGTCATCGTTGCCAACAAAAATTTTACGGAAATATCACGCAATATTATAAATGTTATTTAGAACTTTGCATGTTCTTTAGGTCAGCCGCTAACCGGTCTCATGAGACCGGTGTGGCTTTCCGCTATGTAATAATTGAAAAATACCTTGAATAATCTTGAAGGGAAATTTATAAATTAATACATTGCTTTTTACAGAATGAAAAACATGCTTTGGTTGTGAAAAATATATTTTTTTGTGAAAAAAAAATTTTGAGGGTATTTATAAAAAAAAAATCATAGCGTGACGTCCCACCGGTCGTACGCGACCGCCCGGAAGGTGAGAGGTTAACAGTTAATGAAGACTACTCTGGCTTTGCAAAGTTCAAAAGATAGCAATGAGTTAAGGATTTCGTCGGGGCTGGTAAGAGATCGATGGGCGAGCGCTCTAGGCGTCAACACGGTATGTTGACGACGTGGGTTTACAGCCCGCCCGAGTCGAAATTTTTTCTCTATTAATTTTTCAAATTATTTAGCATTTTTAAAGAAATGCAAAGTTCTATAAGAAATCATGCATATTAATAGTAGAAAAATTTTAATCTGCAGTAAACAAATGCTTGATTCGGACACTTGTCTGGCAGAATTGTTGTTGGCAACGACTATAATTATCTTACCATAATTAAATACAAAAGAAGACTCGATGAAGTTTGGTGTCGTTAACACACGGTCAATGCAAAAACAGTGTTTTGTCCATTTATAAACTGCACTAACTAAATGGCAATTCATATATAGACCTATCTATATCATAGGTAGATAGACCTAAAGTGCACTTTACACGATGCTAAATTCAGATAAGACTAGTTCATCTTCCTTGCTGCCTCCTCTTTATGACAGTCTAATACGCACGGTAATAGTACCTATATACAGTAGACCGACTTCATAGAAACGGTCGAAACACGCGCTATGCGTTCGCGCCTCGATCTGGGATCGCAGTCGGATCGCATCTACAAGGGCAGTCGCGAATGCAGTCCGCCGCAGGGCTTACGCACGAGCCAAACGGAGCGCCAGGGCTTGGAAACCGGTATTTTTTTTGAACCGGTTGGACGAATTTACCTATGGAACCTTTTGATAAAGGTTACGTTCCTCTAAACCGGTTTTTGAACCGGTTTTTAAAAATTGGGTATTTTTTACTAACCGGTTATACTTTTCGTTCAGGGAAACGAACTAATGATAAATACTTGATTTACGTTTCCGACCCATGTTCATGGAACGTGCGCAATGATCAACCATACTCCTACTGCAACTGCGTTTGCGAGCGACGCACACTGTGGGTACTTCGACGTGTTACAACAAGTCGCGACCGATCTCACTATAAACCGGTTTATTTAGGTTCCAAGTATCGCTCCTATTTGGTTCCACTCCGGAACGGAACTATATCATAAAACTGGTTTAACCCTTATAATACCGGTTAATGTTGAACCGGTTTCAAGCCCTGCGGAGCGCTCGCGGTCGGTGTGTTAGTGAGCGTAAAGCTGCGTATAAATTACGCGCGGCAAACCCTCGAATAAAGGATCGCGCGGCGGCCGCGCGCTATGTGCACGGTGCTCCTTGTCGGTTTTTGAGACCGCATCAATCAAACAAAGGAGCTTCAGTCGTCCGCTCACGCGCAGTTGGGACGGTCTTGCTTCGGAGACTTGGGTCGTGCGGCGCATACCTACGTATAATGGACGACTCGTACGTTTACTGTTCGAGGTGGATCGCTTGCCGCGCGCGGCAGCCGCGCTCTGCTAAATTGTTATCTAAAAATTGGCTCGTGCGTCAAATGATCGTGTATCCGGGTCGAACATTGACTGGCGCGGCTGCCCTGCATAGTTTATACACAGCTTAATGAAAGCGAGCAGCCCTATCGCGGGCCAACGCACCAAGTGATGCCGAGCGGCCGTAGGTATAAAACTTCGAACAGAGGCCGAGTCGACACACTTTATATACTATTACCGTGCTAATGGCTAATTGCACCAATCTTGTCTTAGCTTATAGGACAATTTTAAGTAGCATGTTGTCACATTTTTTCAAGCTTTTATTGAACTCTCAATGTATGTATGTATGTTCGGGTCACATATTGTAACTTGCCTGTATCCGATTGAGATGAAATTTTGTATTCAACTTCAGTTCTGATGACAATGCAATCATGCATAATAAGTATCGCTGTTAGCCCAAAATGGCCGCTGCAGCAAAATGGCGGATTACATATTTTTGTACGATCCCCTCAATATGGGTATCAAATGAAAGGGCTTGACTTGCAGAATACAGTACACTAGGCAAAAAATCAATACAAGATGGCCGCCGTCACAAAATGGCGGATTACATATTTTATACCACCCTCCCCAATATAGGCAAATGAAAGAGTACTTGCGGTAGTTGTATATAAATCCAATCCAGGAAGACCGCCGTCAAAAACAGAAAAAATATGAACTAAATTAACCACCTAACTACCACTAACCTTGTCCTAAGCAATTGGCTGTTAGTGACAAGGTTAGTGCAATTGGCTGTTAGTGCCAAAATTTAGCCAAATGTAATGCCGCTTTAAGATATCGTTTTTTTTTCTTCAACGTCATTAATGGCCAGCGTGTCGCGCCCTGTGCTGTCATTCCCCCCCTCCCCCCCCTCCACGTAGCCTTTAAGCTTCTGTTGTATTAACACAATGAACCAGGTGAAGCTCATGCCATTTTGAACTGTTTTGTATGTAATTGATTAATTAATATTGTTTAATTATGAAGAGTGAGTGATAAGTTAAACAAAATGGAAGCCGCAAATATATTTTAGCTGATCCATTTTTATTAATATTATTACAAATGTGTAACATTTTATTGTTGTAAATTTTTCAGATTTGTTGTAAATAGTCTACGTGATAGTATTTTGGTGAGTGAATTGTTTTTAATTATCGTTAACTATGACAATTTATTAATAATTTATTACTCCAGTTGGATGTCTATTTTTGTGGAATTTATTTATATTATAGTAGATTAATTTGATTTTGTATTTTAACATCACATTAATTTTAGTATTAGCACTCTTACGTGAGATGTGGTATTGATGTAATTTTTGAAAATGTATAATTGGCTCATTTTTTATTGTGCAGTGCAATATGTATGTGTTTTACTCTGTTAACAGATGAAAGTTATATTTTAATATTTACGAATTGTCGTTCTAATCGGTTTATAGGAGGGTACAAGAAAAGAATAGGGAATGACCTAACCAATTCAGATTTTGTCCGGTTCAGTTAGTTTAATATAATTTTGTTGGTGACATTAGACTTTTTATACATCAAAATATATAAACATAAACAAAAACCAAATAACCACAAGTAAAAAACAAGCAATGTCCAGTCAGTCATCAGCAGCTTTGGTTTTGAATCATATTTTTGGTGATTTCAATATCAGATCAGACATTCAAGTCATTGTATTTAAGTTCACTTACTGGCAAAAAAGAATCTTTATATTGAAAATCAGGAAGCTCTAACTTATTGCTGGTGACATGAATTAATGAATGAATGAAAATCGTTATTGCTTATACTGAAAATAAAAGTTAACACTAACCTAGAGGAGAGTTGCCAAAGCGGTAATCTCTACCAGGAAACCTGTGCCTAGAACTAGGTAACTTAAAAACTAGAGTTAGGTAACTTTATATTGGGCAGGATTACACCAATAACATTGTAATTTATGATGAAATCAGTCAATATATACTGCATAATATAAATAATCCATTAACAACACAAAATCATAAAATACATAGATTTTAAACAGTCATGGTTACCTATTACATAAAATCTTTGATGTCTCTGAAGAGGAACTTTACATTTTTTCACGAATTTCTGGTCAGTAATTTGGTTCATTCCCTTATTATATGACACTCTTTATTGCGCATAATAAATTTGAACAGGTATTGTACACAAAGGTGGACTTATCTCTCGCAGAGATTTGTTCAATCTGTCTTTTTTCGATTTCGACAATCTTTCTTTACCGGTATGTAGTGGACATACCTAGTTCTTTTTATTTCCACCATTAACAAAAACGTCTTCTTAGCGACATATGTATGCTTTCCGTAAAAGTTGATGATTGGGAATTAAAATACCATGCACGAAAATTTGCTTCCAATAGAAAACGAAAGATTTAAAAAATCTGACATTCCCTGTTCTTTGCCTGTACCCATCTGTCGTTTTAATTGTTAGTTCAGAATTTTCCTTGTCATAAAGTTCCTAATGATTCGTTGGGATTGATAGACTATTTTAATTCAATGTATCGGTTGTACACGTTATGTATGCTAAGAGCAATAACTAATTGGTAATTTAGTATCCAGTTGCAATATTGTCGCTTTCCTAAGTATGTACTATTCAAACTGTTTGAAGATGTGAAATTTTGAATTTGGTGTTGTCTAAGCTTGTGTAGCTTGTTTCCGAGGGAAAAACTAAATTGGGTACTAATTATTTGCAGGCAAAATTAATACAATTTCTAATTCTATTTATGGAGTCTAACCGTAATCTGATGTACGATTTAATAACTTATCGGCCATCAAATATCGCATACATATAATTTAAATACATACTAGACTAGTGTATTCTAGCGTAGTCTGAACGATTTGTTTGTCGAGGAAATCTATTTACTTATTGAAAATTCGTTCGATAAGTAATTCGATTTTCTCGATATTTCTCGATTCGATCCAAAATGTTTGATAGATGAGATAAAATTGTACCTCTGAATCTCCTAGACTCCATGTTAATCAATTGGTCACTAAAGTATATACAATGTGTTTGGACATAACCTATCATGCTGCAACCTACCTATACTGACATAGCGTATAAAACTTATTGTTAGTAAAAATCGGAAAATTGCAAAATTAATTTTGAAATCCACACAAATAGTTGGGTTTGTAATGTATGGGAAATTAGAAAATTAGTTTTACAATTTCGAATTTTCAATGACGGCATAACTATTAATATGATTAGGTTAACATGGGTAGATTCCGGCATGATAGGCTATGTACCATACACCTTTGTATATTACAATATAAATTAGTTGATTTTTCAGTGTCACGTGCATGAAGCAAAAACAAAGAGGAGGTGCCCTATCGCGTTTTCCGTATGAAATCAAGTGAAGCCGGAAATCGGGGTGCGGGAGGAGGGTGCGCGACGCCACTGTCACCTTGTAGCGAGTAGAATTACTAAAATGCCAGCTTTATTGACGTTAACATAAAAGTTCCGCTATACATTACTAGGTGGCAGCAGTGCTAGTACAGACTAAAATTCCACTATAAACAATAAATCTATGTTAAAAGATACATTCGTAGGAGAAAGATAATTTTATTAGGTGCTGTGTCCATATAATCTAAAAATCGTTAAAACTGCTTATATTAATTCACGTGTTTTGTTTTCGCCCTTAATACATCCTACGTTTTCGTTAGTATTTTTACTCGCCACTAGAGGGCCTTTTGTGCTTTATCGACACATTGACAGAAGCGTCCATGTGGCGTCGAACATTCTAGAAGCAATACGTCAAGTAATAAATTAATAATGCTTGTTTAACGTACTTACAAATGGAAAGAGATTTTTTTTTCGTTCACTTTGTTTCTGTCGTCTGTGTAACTTTTGCACGATAGAATAGGTACAACATTTCATTTTGTATTTAGGTAATTTAAAACTAAAATAAAGGAAGAGCGTACGACGTACTAATCCGACAGACAAAAAGATCGACTGATGTAAGCGCCTCTGGCGTAAAGTAGATTAAACTAAAAATGCGTGACGTCAGGACTCTGTTGATAGGAGCTGGACCTAGTTGCTTACATCTCTTTGTTTTTGCTTCATGGTCACATGTCGCTTAGACGAAAGGTCTTAGACGAAAGTATTGGTCTACTTGTCACATGGGACTAGGTACTGTGAGAAAATAGTAACCGTTATCAGACCATGAGACTAGTGATACTGACCCAGCCTTACACTTTTAGTGATGGATTTAACTGAAGCTGCCATGTTTTATTGATGTAATAAATATAAATGAACAATCCTGAGTTGTATGGTGTTAAAACTTCAATGTAAGTTCGTATTATAAATGTGTTGTATCGTATTTTCTGTTTTCAATCTAATGTTGTGGGTATTTTATTATGGCCGCCATGGCAACGTAGTATCGCAACTGATGGCGAAATATCCACATTATAATTTTTATTCATTGGTTTCAATTGATTTCAGGCGGTTAATAGTTATGCGAAAATATTTTTTTCCAAAAACTGAGGAGGTATGATGACAAGTAATTCTTCAATAACAACTATTTGACATAGCGATGAATAAAAATTACATAGCGATTCCTACTTAGTTATTTCAGTGAAATGAATAGATAACTCATTATGTTACTTGTCAAGCGTTAATGTTTTGTCTGTATTATGTGCAATGTAACGGGATCTGAAAATTCTTACCTATCAATTTGATGTTTATTCTCACCAAAGAAACGGATTTAATGTAATACTCACATAAAATTATATAGTAAATTCACTTTGCATAAAATGTTGTCTTTTATTTGACCTAGACAGGGTCTTGCCTCTATCACAGTCTGTACTAATGGCACAGAATAAATAATAGTACAAAAGTACAGAAGGATCACTCTCGAAAAGCCAAGTTTAGGTATGAAAATTTACCTACTCTTAGACCTTCATCTGGCTGCACGGGAAATTGAAAGGAGATGGCCCACGCCCCATACATTGTTTGCCCCACCAAAAAAAAATCATGCGTCGCGATCAAACTTTTATATTTTGGTTGGTTTTCCATCCTAGATTGATAATAAATTGTATTTTTAGCTGTATGTAGCGGTGTTTTAGCAATCTGAGTATCATAACATTTCACTAAAAATACCGGCATAGGTTATGTCTATGTAAAATATACCTATTCTTTCAATAAATATTGGAATTACTATTTGGAACTGGTGTACCTGCTGATTTTTTACACGAAAGGGAAGCTCTTGGTCTTCATATCACCTGATGGTAAGTGACGATAAGTGACATTGCGCAACTGAGATACCACAACGAAAACAATTTCTTCACTTTTCACTCACGAAATATTAAGATAGAAAGTGGCAAATTAACTGAGGATTGAAAACTCGAATCTATGTAGACCGAATTTCTAAAAGAATTACAACAAGAACTCCATGAAGGCACAAATGACTCCACAACGAAGCGAAGAACGTCACATTACGAAACGAAACAATACAGACTCCGTGTTCCGAATCGAGCTACTCTGCGCTATTAGCTTACAACTCGGTTCGAATTAAAGTGATACGCGATTAAAACGATGCACACGAAAAAAAGGTAGTGCAGAGGCGCGTTAAGCGCCTCTGGGTGTAGTTGTCCGGTTGTTTTTTAACTCGCTCAAAGGCGTTGAACGGATTGCAACAACCAAATCTTTTATCTCCCTCTTTCACATGATTTTTTATTTCTCTCTCTTTCTAGTAGATGACATTATAGAATATGGCCGCTAATATCATCCAATCACGTAAGAGTATTTCATTAATAAACGTCAGAGCGTTTTACAACCATCAAATTCGATGGTTGTTCGGTTGTAACTCGCGCCAACACTAAGGTCTTGAACGGGCGGTTGTTTCACCCGGTTGTCACGCTCGAAGGCATTGAACGGGGTTAGAGCGAAAAGTTGTACTTCGCGCGAAGGCCCTGGGGCCTTACCATGAGCTCTTATCGCAGGCCTTAAACAGTATTGCTGTCTATTTCCGTACCATGACCGGCTTAAAGCAGCGCGTTTGCAGGCCTGCTTAAAATGACGTCACGAAACCGTTCACCTTTTTTTATGTATGAACTTTCGTACTATGACCGTCCGTTTGACAGTTTGAAAACTGCTTTTGAACGTCCTAAATGTCAAATAAAGCAATCATTAAAAAGTTGCTTTTCAGCGGCTGTAACAAGATTGTTAAGTGGATTTGGCCCAATTTGGTGGAATTTTCATAAGATAATTGTTAAAACTAACTTTATTTAAGATGTTTTCAAACGGCTGTAGTGACTTTTTCTCTAATTTTAACTCCCTAATTTTCGTATAATTAATAGCGGAGTCACGCAGTTTTTTATTTTTATATACCTAGTTTTCACAGTGTTTATTACTCTTGAAAGTTGAGATATTGCTTGAGATGTGATGTGACGATAATGAAATATTTGAATTTTTGGAGAGTGAACACCGCACGGAGTTAAAACAAGTGACATCGAGAGAAGATAATGATACCCTCAGAACAATCAATACCTACCTTTGATTCAGAGGAAAATGAATTTCAGTATAAAAAAGTACCTACTCTGTGAAAATGAATTTATTAAGCAACTAGCGACCCGCCCCGGCTTCGCACGGGTGCAATGTAGATACTAATGTGGGGCAGTTTGGAGTGATTAATAATATTATATGTATATTACATACAAACCTTCCTCTTGAATAGATAGGGTGATCTATTGCTGAAAACTGCATTGAAATCCTTTGCATAGTTTAAAGATTTGAGCGTACAAACAGAGAGAGCAACTTTGTGTTATTATACTATATTATAATAGATAGATGTTAGTTGTTTATTGATTATATTAAAAACCCTTGCCTTTACTTACATTAATTTTATTTTGTTCTGCTTTATCTAATGTTAAGCATAATAATAGTAGGTAAAATTTTTCATTCTAACCATGTTTGGTTACCTCCAGAGTTGGTTAGGAATTTTTACTATACTTTCAACTGATAGTGAAAATTAAGTTCAAATTACTAAAATTTAGAAACAAAGGTCACTTCGGACCATTTTTTGTAGCAACCTTTAATTCACAGCTTAGCAAAAACAACCTTTTCTGTTACAGGGTTTTAACAGCTGTTTATCTTTATGCACATGGATCATACCAACATTCAACTGGGGAACCCCAAAATGTTGCTCAACAGACAGGTTTCCTGTTTTATCACAAGAAATTGATGCCATTAACAATGTGCAAATAACAAATAAATGTGGTTTCCAAAAATATGCTAAAAGAATGTAATGTGTATGAGTTAAGGTGTGTATAATAAAGGCTAATAAGATTCAAATTGTGAACTTACTACCTTACCTACTATGTTCCCATAATGGTGTAGTAGGTTCATTCCTCGTCTGTGGAGAAACCTGTGCCCAGCGGTGAGTTGAAGTGGTGGTGGCATTACACCAAATTATTAAGGATAAGCATTAACTTTGCAAAATGCTTCTATAGCTTTTACCAAACCTACACATAATATCTTACCATCCTAACTAATATTATAAATGTGAAAGTGAGTTTGAGGCAAAAAGGCACTTCTTGTTCCACAAACAAAATTTCTTTCTGCAGATGTGAATTTAATTTTGTGGCAAAAAAAATAATTGTACCCACTACTTCCTAAAGTTGAAAAATAGTAAACATGGTTAAAACTCAGTTTACAAAATAATTAATATGACGGTTCATTAATACCTTCTCAACAATTTTTGTGCTATGGGAAATGATAGAAATAATATAAAACTTGAAGTGAGAGCTTTCTATGTATTACATAGAAAAAAACTTACATATACCGGGTCTAACAGAATACCGCAATAATATTTAAGGTTGTTGATTAACAAAAAAATGTTTTATGACTATTCTTTGTATTTTTATTATATGCCTACTTTCGATTCAATACGCTGAACTGTTAAGAGTATTAAATCCAAAGTAGGCATATAATAAAAATACAAAGAATAGTCATAAAACATTTTTTTTGTTAATCAACAACCTTAAATATTATTGCGGTATTTCGTTACACCCGGTATATTAAATAAAAAAAAATATTTCAGATGTGCATTGCAGACAGATCTAAGTATATGCACATTGTTGTTAGCATATAATGTTCACACCACTTCACACTCAATAAGACACAGAATGGAGGGCATTCAGTGAAATTAAGCTTTCAATTCTTTAAAGTGGATATATCATTTCACCATAACACTTATTAGGTTTCTTATGCTACCTACAAGGGTGTGTGCTTAGTCTTGTCGATCATCAGTTAACCTCACCAGGGTCAACTGATGATCGATTGAGAGAAAGAAATTAACTCGTGAGAAATGCTCGGGCAAAAAAATGCTTAACTGCAACATCACAACAATGTATGTGTTGATGCAAATCATCTAGGGTATAATCACGAATCATTTACTTGGACAAATCATCCTCTCATTTAGAAAATTTAAATACACTAGAGCTTTATTATTATTGGTAAAAATAAAACGAATAACATTTTTCCAAAATATAATAAAAAGTTAGGCTCAAAACAATGAAATCAAACACAAGAAACAAAAAATACTACAATGTTAGTCTTAAAATAAAACAATCATTTCAGATTATTCCCAATCTTTCTTGGCCCAGATTTTCGCCTCTGTATTCACACTATGCAATGAAGCTAATCTTGATTAATCCAAGAAGCATTTAAGCAAACGTCTACTGCAGCGCAAGATCCATCTACTGTGGCAGACATGAAGCAGCAGCCTAAAATGAAATTTGTTGTTCGCTTCTGGGTTGTTCACACCAGATATCCTGTGACAAATATAGGTACTTCTTCAAATTTAGCTGTCTCTGAGTGAGTTTCTTCAATAAAGCAAACAAAATTCAGGTTTTTAAGATTCAACTTATAATAAAACATTTATTTCTTCACAATAACTGCCTTTTATTCGCATGAGTACTACACATTCAAATAAATTTACACTTTTTGGATTTATTTGCATATACCTATTTGGTTTTAAACATTTCAATAATTTAGCCCCACATATGGATTGCTTTTCAGTATTCATGGTAATGAGATGACTAAAGCTGGTGGGTGTTGAAGAGTAACATCATAATTATTATTCATTTACTAAACATAAATTGTGCAATGCTTTCCATATCTTTTTCCACTTCTCGCTTGTGCAGACTTATTAAATCCTATATAGGTACTGGTTATATGTATTTTACCAGACGTCTTCCAAGTCATGCAAACATCGAAAAAATATCTATAACATTGACGAACCCAGATACCATTCGAGTTGATTTCATTCAGAAGTAATCAGAGAAATCTCTGGAAGTAATAGGTACATATTCTTAGTTCTTATCTTGCAAACACTTTGTACAATGAAGAATCATCACAATAAACTGCCGACAATTTTCTATCGATTGTTTAAAGAAGAAAATACAAACAAAACATCTGTATTTTAGAACACGATTGGTCGTTGTCTAAAATTCTTTTTTGTTTGGTGGTGTTTCCCTTTTGGATTTCCCCAGAATCGAGATTTTTGCTCAGTTTTTGTTTTTCAGAAGGATGGTAATGCCCTTGTAAGACTGCTTTCTTGACATGGATCGTGAAAGTACAATGGGTAGGTGTATTTTATACAAAACTTCGAAGATCTTTAATTCTTTAAAATTTTCTGCCACCTTTTAAATTTGTGTACAAGTACATAGGTTAAGTACGTTCATAACAAGCTATGAACATTTAGTTCCACTATCAATAGCTTGGAAAATTCTTGGAGAATGTAGAGTAAAGATGTCATAAAATAAAGACAACTATAAAATATAATAACTCATACCATAAGAATAAAAAACGTTAAAACGAACAACAAAAATAACAAATAATTGTAAATATGTTGAGATATTCTCTTTTACCGGTTCAACCGGTTTTTAATCTTTCAATGGTTTTCGAACGCTTCAGAAGAAAAGAGATGTCAGATACAACAGTTGTATAGCGCTATCTCGTTTTAACATTAAGGCAGACCAGAGACAAATAACCGTTCACCTTACGACTCAAGCAATCTATAAGCCGTTCACCTAAACAGGGCTCATAGTACGATTTTAAGCAATCCTGTTTAAGGCCTGCTTAACAACTGCACGGATTATGGATGGTTTTATAAAAGCTCATGGTAAGGCCCCTGAACGCGCCTCAGTATGTGCACAAATATCAAAGTCTTGACATTTAGACGGCTTGAAATGAAAAATATAATTTCACATTTATGAAGTTTGAGTCGATAAAAACTTACTTTATTGACAATTCTGCATGTTTAACTAATGCTGCAACTCATATTATGTCACAAAATGTATAATATCGCCGTATTCAATTCGGATGCGTTTGTACTGAGCGCAATGATAATAATGTTTGCGCATTTCGGACCACGGAGATAATAATGGAACTTCACATATAATTCAGATTGCCGCAACGCAAATGCAACTTTCAAATTATAATTTTTAAAACCCCGCTAACTACTACATTTCTGTATATAGCAAACAAAATTATAAATCTTAAGTAATTTTAACACAATATTTATGTCCAGGTCTCACAGTATTTTTCTCTATTCAAACATGAAATGACTCTGGGGCAATTTTGGGCCATCTCCTTTTGTCAAAAAAATGAAAATCGTGAATTGCACCCTGATTTTAGAGTAGGTAAGTTTCATAAGGCTGTATTTTTTTATTCTTTAGCGCTATGATGAAAAGTCTTTCAATTCAATATTTTGTGTTCCCTCCTCTTGCTCTTATGACGGCTTGCATTCTCCGCTTCAAAGATCTTATCAAAACTTTGACGGTTCCTTGAGGAATTCGGTCCCATTCTTCTCTGATGGCGGTTTCCAGATCTTCTAAGGTTGTGGGAGCTGGATTTCGAGCTCTTACCCTCTGTTTTAGAGTGTCCCACATGTGCTCAATCGGGTTAAGATCGGACTTCTCGCTGGCCACTCCATAACCCGAATGCCGACCTCTTCCAAGTACTGAGTGACAATTCTCGCAACGTGATGCCGTGCATTATCATGCATCAGCTCGAAGTTTTCCCCGATGTAGCCTGCATATGGTACGACATAATCTTCTAAGATGTCGGTTATGTAACGTGGAGCAGTTAGGGCACCCATCTGACGAATACGAGATCTGTGCGCACCGTCAAAGATATCCCACCCCAAAACATTACCGAGCCTCCATCATAACTGATGGTTTCTCTTATGCAGCACTGAGCATAACGTTCACCTAGGCGTCTTATGATATTACGACGGCCATCAGAACCGTATAATGTCATTCTACTCTCATCACAAAAGAGAACTGACGCCCATTGGTCTATAGTCCAATTAAGGTGATTTCTAGCAAATTGAAGTCTGGCTTGTCGATGAGCCATGGTCAGTTGTGGTCCCGTTGCAGGTTTGTGTGGTCTTGAATTTTGTTCTCGAAGTCTCCTTCTTACAGTACTGTCACTTATAGCCACACCCCGTACTTCACGTAAGCATCGCTGAAGGTCAACACTGGAACGATGCCGATTTCTTAGAGCTGATGTCACAATAAAGCGGTCATCTCTTTCAGTTGTGACCCTTAGTCTTCCTGATCCCGGTCTTCTTCGATACTGCCCAGTCTCCAGAAACCTTTGGTAAACTGTACGAACAGCAGATCGACTGAGATTTAATCTTCGAGTCACAACGCGTTGACTTAAGCCCTGTTGCAGTAATATCACAACTTGGACCGCCTCAGCTTCAGTTAATGGGACAAAATCCTGGGACTACGAGAAAACAGCGTAATATTCAATCAAAATTGATCAATACTACAGCGTCAATCAATTAAGTTAATGTAATTAACCAGCGCACTGATAAAAACTTTGTTTTGCAACAAGGAAAAGAACTTAACTGAAGACAGACGTTAACAATCAATTCGCCACTGAACAGTGTTTGTTTTAAACAGTTTATTAAATACTCAACTGCATTAAGATTTATGGTACTCAATTGTCAAACATCTTACCCGACCATAGAATAATATAAGAAATTATTTTTTAGTTTTGAAACTACGAGAAGAAATCTGTCAAAAAGAGGGTGGGCCGATTTTTGTGATGACCAGTGTATTTGTCACTATTGACTTATCAAGAAATTGTAGTATGAATAAATGTGTGCATATGGATTGAGCCACATCACGAAATCAATCGAAATTCCTGCGTACAAAAGCGACAAGACACGACACCGACGTTAAGATTAGCGGAATTAGGCCCCAGGAAGTTTGTCCTCTAACAGCCGGTTGCACCAAGTTTTACGATTTCGTAAAAAGTAACAATTTGAAACATAAAAATGGATCGTTTCACTATTAAATATATGATTCGCGCCTAAACGTGAACTACAATTACAATTGAAACTAGTAGTGAAACATTAATTGTCGCCCCGCCCGCCACCGACGACGTCCGAATGGGGGGTGTAAGTAACACATGTAACCAGAGACACATCATACACAGAGAGAAGGATGAGAGAGTAGTTAGATAGCTAGGTATATGCATTACCATCATCCGGCGCGACGGGCGGACGGGACGAAAGTATTCTATGTATGGCAGGTTTAATTAAGTTACAATACAAATCTCATACCTGAGTTATCTTCTATCTTTGTCTCATTTATATCTGCTTCGCATTTAGATACATCTGCACCTGAGATATGAGCATCCCATGTATATCTAATTTCCACTGGATTGTACCGTTCACCTCCTGTGGGTTAAATTTAACTATTAACTAAATACCTTACATCATCAAGTAGTTTCAACTTCTTATCGTTGGTATTCAACGCTAGCAGCCTACGCTGCACAACACAAACACACTTGATTTCCCATCATGTACTACTAAACACCTTGGAGGTACTGCAGACCCGGTGACCAACAACCATCACCGCGGCTCTACCAACCTTAATAGACCCAGAGCTTCTTCTCTGGACGTCTCCAGTCGACTGGGCCTGGAACACTTATTATACCAGGTCTTTCTTGGCGGATCCCGGGCCATTTATTCTGGAGGCCCGGGGCTCGGCTTGTTGCCAGGACCTTACGTCCCGGAACCTCACCTACCCGATCACCTTCTTGGATCCCGGGCCATTTATTCTGGAGGCCCGGGCTCGGCTTGTTGCCAGGACCTTACGTCCCGGAACATCGCCTACCCGATCACTTTCTTGGATCCCGGGCCATTTATTCTGGAGGCCCGGACTCGGCTTGTTGCCAGGACCTCACGTCCCGGCAACCTCGCCTAACCGTGAACTTAGGGGGAAACCAAGTTACACTTATAACAATGAATCACACACATTACTGATCTTCTAACTACAAGATATGCAAGATACTTAGAATTATATCGACGGCACTTCAGGACTCAGCTTCAGCCACAGCAAACTTTATATTTCACTTTTACATCGAAAACTTTATTCTATTTACAAACTTATTTTGCCATAGACTAAAGAATCGCTATTAGCCTTATCTTAACTATGATTGGTTGAAGCGTGCGTCACTAGTGTTGCTATTTTATTATTGTCTATTCGCGACCTTCGCGACACTCCCGACGCAAGGAAGAAGAATAGCAACCAGGTTACTTGTGCATTCTTTTGTCGAGAGCTCTTACAGCAGCATCTCGACGAGGAGTTCTATCATCAGAACAATCTACCGGTCCAATTGTTTGACCTTCATAATCAGGATCATTGTCTGAACCTTCTAGTTTATCATTATCATCTGAATTTCCACCTTTTCTTTTTCCACCCTTTCCTTCCCTTCCATTAATAGCCTCTATGTATTCATTCACATTATTAACAGCATCCATAGTTTTATCAATTAGATTTATGCCTTGATTTGGAGGTGGCAATTGAAATGTATTACTGGAATCATCAATCTTTGAAGCTTCCTTCTGCACATCACGGCAATTTTCTTCACCTTCTTCTATCTCTAGTGGATAGAGATGAGCAATAGATCTGGTAAACACATTATTATCCACTTGAAGTTTAGCAATACGACAGAATCCATCAGTTGCTCTGATTAATGAGACTATTTTGCGTACCTTCCATATTGTTCTATTTTTGTTGTCATCTTTAATTTGAACGATCTGTCCTATGGCTGGTAGTAACTTTGATGTCACTGTTGGTTCTCTGGGTGAGTGCCAATATCTTTTACGTAGGCTTGGTAAATATCTGTTTGAGAACATTTGTTTAAACTCTTCTAATATTGTGAGTGCTCGTTTCCAGCCTCTGACAATTTACACAAATGCATTTTCGTAAGGAAATCGGAAGGCTTCAGTACGTGTTCTATTTCTGTATCCACACTGGTAAGTGGTCTCATGTTTATAACTGCTTCTATTTCCTTGATCATAGTAACTAACTGATTGTATCTTAGTAGATGTTTCTGAAAGGTTCTTTTAATACCGTTTTTACGATTCCAATCAGACGTTCATAAAATCCTCCAAACCAGGGGGCCAATTGAGGAATGAATTTCCACTTTATTTTCTTATCTATGATGCAATATTCACTATCTAGTATTTCGGACATTAGGTTAAGTGTTGTGCATTATCTGATGTGATTAAAATTATCTATGTGATTAAGGTTCTTCTGCATGACATGAATCTTCTTAATGCTAGCAAGCCATCTTTTGCCGTCAGATTTTAAACAACCTCATGATGAATCGCCCTTACGGCCAAACACGTAAATAGGGAAATCCATCTCTTACAATGTCTGTTCTCCATTATTAATTAGTACTCGAAAGTATTCCATTTGAATCTTATTTTCTGTCTCTGTTTCTAAATTTCTATTGTGTTGTCCTTCACACATAGTTTCTTCCTTATCTTTGTCCTTATCATGTTGGATGTCAGAAATAGCACCTAAATTATTTTTCGGGGTTGTATCTTTCTAAGCGTGTTCGGTCAGAACCTCCCCCGACAAAAAGGAAGAAGCAGATGAAGCAATATTGGGTGGCCATAACGCTGGGTCTTCATTAAGAAAGTCTGGCCCTATTAACCATCTTTGCTTTTCTTCAATTGAACTCATTATTCTCTTGTAGCTAAAAACATCTGCTGGATTAAGCGCAGAGGGAACAATTATGTTATTTCTAATTCTTTATTCAAAATTTTTCCTGACTTTCATATCGTCGCTTCCGCTGGTTTATGATTTTTCTTCCTGTGTTATTGTCGTTTTTCTCAAGTCTGTATTCTTTTCTTCTCTTTAATTTTGTTTCTTGTTTCTTTTTAAATAAAAATTGTGACAGAAATTACTATTTTAAATAATGTATTATACTTAGATATTGACATAGTTGAATTGTATTTTTTTTATTATTGACATAAGGATTTTTTTTTATTGTAGTGAATAGAAAATTTAAGTATTACTTATTGATAAATGTATAACGTCTTTCAGAATGTTAGTGCAACGAAATAATTATAATACCTAAAAATAGTTGACGAAATATTTGCACATTGTTGTCAATAGGATATGTCGGAGCAACAGAATGTACTACCAACTATTATTGTACCATATTCTAGCAAATAAAATTATTCTATTCTATTCTATTCTTGATTGATTTCCATTTCTAATTCTAGTTTTAAATCTTCCTTGGCTTGATTTGGTTTGTTGAAGGTCACGCACATGAAGTGTTTCCACAGTGCATGGTTCTGAAAGCTCAGAACATTTTCTGAATGCAATAGGCTAGATGACTAAAAAAATTTTCTTGCTTTAATAGAAGCTCATTCATATAATAAACAGAAAGAAAAAATCGGTTTTCGAATAACTTTAAAAACAACCAAGATATAAGGTATTAAAGATTTTTCTCCATCTCTTTCTAGCAAAACGGCAATTTACAAGGAGTTTATATGGCCGTACTCAACTATGACGTCACGGTTGATGTCGGATCTCTCTTTCTAATCGCTTTCAAATTAACAACTTAAAATGCTTGTATCTAATGTATTTCTAAGCCGATTTTAATTCTGATTTCACAGGACTGCATCTTTTTCCACGGTATTTTAATATTTAATGACGAGACGTAAAAATTAGAATTCAGTCATCATCCCAATTCTATCAGCATCTTCTTTAGCTGTAATCATTGTATCCAACTGTTTTCTTATTTCTTCTATAGCATCAGTACTTGTTCTAATTTTAATCTCATAAATCAAATCTGAAGGGAACTTTTCCATAATGAGAAATCTAAGGTGATTGTGATTAATATCTTCTCCTAAAGTTTCCAATATCCGAAGATGTCTTTCCAAATCGTCGAAGACTTTCCTACAATTGGTTATGTTATTATCAGCGGATTCTATTTTATATAATGCTGAGTAGTGTGCATCAATGAGATGTTTCACCTTGCCATATCTTTCCCAAAGGGTGTTTAGGGCAATAAGATAGTTTTTATCGGTATTGCATTCTTAGGTTCTCCAATTAGTGAAGCTTTTAAATAAAGAAGTTTATTTACATCTGAGATGTTTTTACTATGTACACTCGATTTGAACCTATCAAAGAATGAGTGCCAGTTGAGAATATCCCCATTAAAGTTAGTTCTACCTTTGGGAGTTTACCGGCATCATATGACTTTTCTTTCTTACTCAATTCCATATTTGCAGAATCAATATTACCTACTTATTTTAGTGTTCAGTTCAACTAACTCTTCTTCAGCGAGAAGTTGTTTTACTGTATGACCGATATCTCTTCTATAGGAGCATCTTCATTTATTTTTAAATATTCAGTCAATTTTTCTCTGAAACTTTTATATTTGACTTTAATTTATTATATAATATTTGTGCGCCTCAAATCTCATTTGAGGTAAGGGTATTTGGAAGGTCCTTGATTCTTTCAAGATTTTTATCAATATGTTCATATACTAATTGAAGTCTCTTTTTCCGAATTTCTTTCATATTGAATCTTGTAAGTGAATATATTTCTCACATCTTTAGGTAAGACTTATGACTTAAGTACCTTTTGTCAAATATTTATTTTTTTATTATTTATTTTATTGTTATTTAGACTTTATTAAATTTTTATTCCGCTGGTTAACTAGTTTAACTAGTAATAAGTTATTACTAATACAAATTAGAAACTTAACTTATTATTAATCAATCACTTGCAAATTGTAACAACCCCCCCCCCCCCCCCTCTACTTCTCTACACTATCTACACTATCCTACTCTATCCTAAACCTAACCCCTAACCTTACCCTAGCCTAACCTAAACCTAATATAATATAAATATAACCCCACCTTATTTCTAACTAAAAAAAACTAATCTACCAATATGAACAAAATCTAATTTTTACTCCTATCTAATCAGCATTAAAACTTAATGAGAAAGTCTTACTCCTACCTAACTGACATTAAAACCTAATGAGGAAATGTTTCTACCTAATCGGTATTTATACCTGATGAGAAAATGGTCTACCTAATCAGTATTTAAACCTAATGAGAAAATGGTCTACTTAATCAGTATTTAACCCTAATGAGAAAATGGTCTACCTAATCAGTATTTAAACCTGATGAGAAAATGGTGAGCTCCAGCCTCGCTCCACATGGTGAGTGTCTATGCCAAACCTGCCTTATACACTCCCCCCTTCCAAAACCACACGGAAGTTCCTCATCGCAGGGCCCTACCTATTTAATAGTTCCTAAAAGTTTCCCTACAAAACCTATTAGATTTATTATATACATTACAGAGGAGAGCCAAATGTAGTGCCTGGGGCTTACGACCCAGGTGCAGGTTTAAAATAGCTATTTTATAATATATTAACATTCACCTTCACTACTTCTCTCTCTGTCTAATCATATTAAATATGATTCATAGTAATAAATCTTTATAAGTCTTATTCTAACAACGTTTAGCCAGTGATCATCTAGTGATCATAAAGGAACCCATATCATGCCGCAATTAACCCTAGTTCTTTTAGGAAACAAAAGAATGATACAACTACTCCCTAATACACCTATTCCATTGATTGCTATGCATCCTATTAATCTTTAGCTACCTAAGCAATTTCATAATATTAAAAGAAACAACTTTCCCTTAGAAACCTAGTATGAAATTAGTTTGTAGATGAACTAAACATCTTCAATTTCTTTAATAAATTATAGTTTGTTATGTAAATATAGTAATATTAACCACAGCAATATTAACTTCTGGTTAGACTTGAAGATAACAACATACACCCTTTTATTTTTGAGTCATTGTTGTAAATTGTTGTTAATTCACACCTGAATAACACTGAATTAACATGCCATAATTAATAGCAAATAATGGATAATTTTCCCATTACATAATAAAGATTCATTTCATATGATTTTATAATCATGTTATTGCATATCAACATTTAAGGACATACTTTAGAATATTTAATAGCTGTATTCTATTTACATTTTAATTAGTCATTTTGACTTGGAAAATTGAAGAGTATTTAATTTATCATGATATTAATTTCATTATAACTTTGAACAATTTCCATTTTTAGAGCATTTCCTTACTAGTTAAATTTATTAATAATATTCATTATTTCTCAAATTGACTCCTTCAAACTTTATAAACCTTCTCACTGAGAAGTAGTTTCCATGAAACTCAGCTATTTCCTTGATTTTAAATTCAAATATTCCCTACCTTTCTAGCCTAGCTCAACCTAAACTCTATCATCAAATGATACTTAGCAACATCTAATGATCCTATCCCTATCACCCTATTCCTAGTTCCCATTCTATTTTCCTATCCTGCCTATTATCCTATCCATGTCTACTTTATAATCCTAATCTGCTAAATTAATGAGAAGATAGCAAGCTAAGGATCAAATCCTTTTTATTACGTTAATCGTGTGGTGTGTTCTGTTGTCTTACGAAGTGCAATGTAAGACACCTAACTAACTTAAAAGAATAAAAGGCGAGGTGAGAAAGGCCTCTGTGTACCTATTTCCCTATACTCGTGTAAGTGTGAGCACGGGCAACTGGATTGGGATCGCCGTGTGTTCACAAACCCTATATACGTGGTGTATATATACATATATAAGTAGGAGACCGACTTCTTTAGTCCATGCGTAGCTAAACGGGTGCAATTAAGGCATGGGTCTACTTCGACAGTCCCCCCGCCGCTAAACACTTCTCAAAGAAACCAGGGAACTTGAGCCACTATGTTGATAAAGAGTGACTGCGTTGATATGTTCCAAACAACGCCCTCCCCGAAGGAAGTTAAAACCAAGGTCTGCTGTCACCATAGGGTAACCCGACCGAGGCCCACCGAACCATGTCAGTGTTTAGGTCGTCACAATTCGATATTCGGATTCGTATACTAATATTTTGAAATTCACAATATTTGCAATCACAAATTAATTCGAATTAAATACACAATATCAAAGAACGCGTTAAAAACCAACCGGCTTGAATAGAATTCGCAATGCACTCGAGGCTTGCTTTGAAACTCCCGGTAAGACGACCCGCGAAAAATGAGCTCCCGATTTCCAACCTCCGACCTATTTATACTTAAAACGACAAGGCGATCTCGGCGATCTGGGCGAGCTGCGCAAGCTGAACCATCACTAGCGACGCCGCGATCTCGACAGACGCGGGGATGACACGCCATTTTGATATCAAAATATGAGAAATAGTTCCGCTGTTAGAATTCATAATCGCTTGTACCAACTATACTTAATACATTTTTACATGCATTTATGCACAACAGCCGCGTCGACAGGCAAGCGTCTAATACGGGGCCTATTCTCAATGTTTACATGACTCTATTAGGCCACTATTCTAATTATTTGTTTCTTAATTGACTTTCTAAATTTAATTGAAGCTTTATTTAATTTATTTATTTAAATTCTCTATGTACATAGTATGCACCAAAGCAGACCTATTGTCATTAAGCATTTTTGCCAATTTACCCTAGAATAATTGAGAAACTATCAAGTTTTACATTGCATGATGTATTTTATTATTCCCTATTTGTAACGAATGCTTAAAACTCAATGCGTTCCGTTACAGCCTCTCCCCAGAATTTTATTTTTTTAAAGCAACCTCTTTACTTTATAAAATCAAATTCTCAAAATACTCAATACTAAAATAATAATTCCTCTAGGTGCCATAAATAGTTTATCAGATGTGTTTTTTTTCATTGAGTGGTGTGTTTTTACAAACCAACCACTAGACAATCAAACTAAGATCAAACAATATGAATAGTTAATGAAATCTCTCATGAACAACTATTATCTTCCACAAAGGCATTTAACCAATGAGGAGAAATCCTGGTTGTGAAGCAGGACAATCCTAATGATTATAAGTAACTCGTGCAAGTGGAAAGTCTTTTTATGCGACTATTCACATCAAGAATCTGCTACCTATCTCTCCCAAGATTAAATGTTCTTTATCGCAGTAAAACAATAAATGTCCAACTGAGAGTATCCATCTACTCATATCCCTCTCTCCGAGCTATAATTGTCTAAGGTTGGAGCATGTTAATAGTTTGCTCCACATGTGAAACAAACTATAGTGTGCGTGGACTTAGTTCTCAGCTGCATGTAGAGTATGAGTTGTCTGTGAATAGCAACCTTGCCTTGTTCTCTAATAAATATGTTTGAACACATCTACCAGAACACTAACCTAACAATATATTCACAGTAACTCAGTTGTATAGTGTGAATGTATCTGTTAACCTATCCAGGGCACCCGTTTCATACCTTTAGTCCTGTGACGTTGTTAAAGCCCTTTTATTTCTCAAAACTTTGCATGCTTCCTTCACATTCACTGTCCAACTTTGAATCTTTCCAATAACATATCCCTCGAATTTAACCTTTCATTTTATAAATGTATCCTTCCTCAGACTCTTTTTCAGCACCTCCAACAACTCCTCAGAACCACCAAAGTATGAAACTGTTTAAATAAATACATACTGAATAGTAATATAGTTCTATCAAAAATTCCCAATTCAATTCAATTCAATTTTTTAGGTTGTATGGCCTCTGTCAGGTGTGACAATTTTGCCAATGTCGAGTAGCGAAAACACGTTTTAGGTTCATAAGATTTAGCGGTAATACTAGAATGCTGGGTCGGTTGGGCTACCTGTGGGCAAAGCAGAGCGAACATTAAATTGTTAGTAGCGGCTTGATGTTATGGTAATATTTTTTTTTCATGTCACGTTGACATTCTAGTGGTGCGTTCCGAATTGCGATAAAATCAAACGTTCATGCTCTAAGCAAACTGTCACCTCTGTAAAATTGCACTGAATCTTGAATATTTAAATTATAACTTATTTTTATCTCTCTCTCAACTTGGTATATTTTCTTTTAAGCAATCTTAGTTTCCTTTAAATTAACTCCTATCTACATTATTATCGTTTGAAATCAACACATAGCAACCCTTTAATAACTCATTCCTAATCAATAATTCAATAATGTAATGGTAGATAAATCAGAGATACCTTTATTTTGATATGTTTTTTTTATTTGCCCTAATTGATATACCTAGATGAAATCAACTTTCGTTAAAGTACTTAATAAACGCTTAAATGACATTTGTTTAACTTTCCACAACTAATCGAACATAATGAGCTCACGTATTTCCACAATGTTCACCGACTCATCGAATTACTATGTAAAAACGGTTGCACCCCCTTGACAGAGTAACACCCTTTAACACTTACAACCCAATGATTTTCTGGAAGAACACAGAACTCCCGGTTTTATTTCCTTTAACAATGGCTGTGTAGATCTAATTCCTATGGTCTCTAATGCGTACCTACCATAGATATAGAATGAAATAGATGGGCTATAAAAGCCGTCAAACATGAGGAAAAGAGATAAACTTATACACGTTGCCAAAGGAAAGAAGAAGATGGCATCATTTTTTTTTGTCCTTGTTACCGTATATAGGTGAAACTGGTAGTGGGGATTGTTTATCACCAGCGTCTGGTGCTAAACAAATACGTGGAAGAAATTTGTTCTGCGAATTATAGCTTACTGTGTAATTATTTAACACTTTAATTAGTGTAATTGTGAACTATTTGAACATTTAAATCATGGTGCACTGCTCCGTTTTAGTTTGTAATAGTGATAGTGCTAGAAAACAGGAAAATATAACCTTTTACAGGTAAGACCTAAATTGTGTCAATAAAAAGCGCCAAAACTATTATTTAAATTATAAATACAAGTTATATTGCAATATTTTATCCTTCTACTATGGTTCTCAATCATATTATGGGATTAAACATGAAATTTCAAACTAAGTAGTAAGGTTATTGTTAACCTAACAAGCTAGGAATGTCGCCATACAATATGGCCACGTATACAGCCAACGCGTATAACATTTTGCCGGGTTATAATGATACCAGTTACGCTACGACTATTTTTCCTTGATTCGTAGGTAATTTGTTACGTGAAAGGGAACTCACATATTAGTTTCTGTGTTACATTAATATTGACATATTTAAGTATAAAATTTTGAGCATAGATAACAAAGGTAATTCTTTTGAAGTGAGACTTTCCATTTGCTTGTTTGTCTGTATTTAACAGATTTCCTTCGGGGAACCTCCTTTTATTTTTAACCTGTATACATATTGTTTCAGGACGCATCGGTGTTGGATTTCGGTTCAAATTTGAATACGCCCCGAAAGAGAAAAATGCGGCTTCAAATGCTGGATTTGAAACAATCAGCGAGGTCATCAAATAAAAAACTACGACCAGTGCGTCAATCGCTTAGACGATTGGGAAAAAAAGTAGTCACTTGAAAATGTGTAAAGTGATTTGAAGTGTAAGTTAATGATGCAAAATTAGTAGTTGGACATTTTAAATACTGTAGGAGGAACCAATAGAGATTTTCTGAAAAGATTTTTAGGAGTTGACAAAAGAAAGTATTCTGAACCTTTAAGGAAATTCGCGCTGTGCTTACACTTTTTAAGTTCAAAGGCATATAAGTTTGTACGTAAGCAATATAATACGTGTTTACCACACCCAAAAACAGCTGGTGAGTGGCGAGGAGTAGACAGCCTCTAGAAAATGTTTGTGATTTATTAGCAATTTTGTGCCATAGCTAGTCTGGCTTAATCCAAATGAAATAAGTCATATCTCTACTTTGTCTGAATATTTAACAAGAACACATAGGATGTAGATGTAGCTCTATGCACCGAACAGGTGTTTCTAATCTAATTAATTATATAGGTACTTGACAGAACATAATCTTCCTCAGAGATCTACAAATTGGTCTTGTCCTGCGCTATTTCCAAGTTGCCGCCAGCGGGGGCGAGGTTGGGGGTGGCAACACGGGCAACTAAGAATAACCAGCTATCTACATCGGCATCTTGCGTTCTTTGCCAGATCTTTTTTCCACATTGTGAGCAAGCTTACCAACTTTGGGCTTTAAGCACCATATTGAGTGCGGTATCAGTAGTTCAATTCTTGAACTTACCCAGCCCAAGTGAATTTTTACCTGTATTGTAGTGAATTTTATCTCTATAAGCCGAAGTCCTTTATTCGATGACAATAACGGTGCTATTGAAATGTAATTTTAGAAAATGTTTATTTAAAATTTAATATTATACATTTTGTAAATCTTCACAAATATTTAGTAAATGTGTAAATATTGGACTTTAAATAAACTGCAGAGATAAAGAAAAAACAATGATTATTGCCCGCTGTATTCTTAATCGAGCGACGATCTTCGCAAGGTACCTAGCTGGCAAAAGCTGGAAGCGAGTGGTCGCGGATCGTGCTCAGTGGCGAGCACTTGGAGAGGCCTATGTCTAGCAGTGGACGCGTGTGGATGATGATGATGATTCCTAATATTTTTTCTTATATTTGTAAAGATGTTTACATAATAGCTTAAATAAATAATAGTAAAATGTTTTAAAACGAAATATACTCAAGTAAATCCGAAAAGTGTAGTTTTATTTAAAAGTGTAAATAACTTTAGACTGCGGCGAAGGTTGAATGAAGAATTCAATAAAAAAAATCGCAACTTCCTCCCACTTTTATTTTTTGAGACATATTATTGAGCAAGGGGCGCTCATTAAAACGTCTCAAAAAAAATACGTAGATCAATCAACCCTACTTTATGTTTATAGTGGTAAAAGCCACTATAAACATAAAGTAGGGTAAAACTTAAAGCAACACTGGTATACCCATCTACTTTAGGCAGGTATGACGTCATCTATGTCTGTCCCTTACGGGTATACGGTCACGTCCTATCTATTCATTCTTTATCTAAGGTACCTACAGAGTAAAATTAAAAAGTAATTTGACAATCAACCAACATTCCCGCGTCCCATTCAATTTTTCTCAAATTATTTCTTTAAGTGTTCTAATTTTCCCTTCCTGTTACTCTTTTTTTTCCCAAATATGTTTTCCCACCTTTTCCGTACTCCCTTCGAAATGCAACTACTCAATTATCCCAGTTTGTGGGACTCTTTGGACTCCCACTTCTACGATCGCAACATCAAATCGAGACACCGAAGACAATTGCTCCTCTCCTACAACTCAACCCTAGCACCCTCTGTCCAGCTCACAGAAGCGGAATTAAAAGCTAAAATCTCTTCAATTCTATTGCGAATACGAAGGCACAAAAAAAAAGTAAGTTGATATGTCCTATCTTCTATATTCACATGAGTTTTTATTAATACTTTTATTCTAATTTGCAGATGCCTCTATCCAAACTCCTTCAATCTACAATTCCGTATATTATTCATAGATTTGTTTTTCCTTTCTTATTAGATTAACATAAATAAAACTAGTAATGTTTTTTTTTCATTTGTATTTTACTATTGCATATTTTATATAAAATTCCATTTGTTTTTTATAACCTCCTTTATTTTTCAGCTGCCTATTTCACAACCTCCACAATCCCTGCCTACCCTTTTCACTGAAACTTTTCCCCAACAACCCGAGGTAATTCTTCCTTTCTTTTAGACATAGGTTTTGTTTATTTCCTTTTATTAAATCATCTAATTTAACTTATTTTCCTTTCAGCCACTTACTCTTCCCTGCCTTTCCTCTGACGCTTCACTAAATCCCCAATCCTCCTCTACTACTGTAAGTTTTCTACTCTCCCTTTTTTTTTCTAACATCACCAATAAACATTCAACGCCACTCTGGTTAACTTTAGTATGTACGAGTACTTTTGTATCTAAAGTTTGTCAGTCAAAGCATATGAACCGCTCCAATTTGTGTATATAAAAGTTCTGACTATTTGCTCTTATTAATTTTCTAGTCTTTTTCTTTATTCTAAAATGTTTTATCTACTTTTTACACTGGTTAAATATTAATAATCCTTAATGAGATTCATGAAGCCGTTAAGAAAAATTTTCAATGTAACTCTCAAGGCATCTCCTTTTTTTTCCCAATAGTACTTAATTCATAATTTTCCCTTTCTAGGTTGATGTTCCTACTTCCTCTTTCTGCAACCTCCCTTCCCCTGACTGGCATCCTGATCCATTGCCACAACTTTTTTTTGTGAGTATTTTCCTTATCCTTTCCTTACATTTCCTTTATTTTTATTATTTGAAATGTCTAAAATCTTTAATCTCAACTAATTCTTATATGTATTTTTTTCTTTTAGGATGACCTTGACCAACTCCTGTAAGTATAACTTTTGACTCTGATTCCTTTTTTTTTTCACCTGTACACATCATTCCTTAGTCGACTAGGGATTGATCTTAAGCCCCTTCCTTTTCTAGAAAACTATCATCAGCCCTACTGCACCATTGATATTTATTGTTATATTAACAGTGTTTTATTTTTTTTCAGTTTAGCCGAGATTTCCCTGCACCCTGAACCTTCTTTACCCTGATCTGCCTTCCTCCTCGTATCATATTTAGTTTTTTTTTCCAACTTTTCCTGGTGATTCCTTCTTCCCAAATGATATTTTCCTATTAATTAATTATACTTCATTGATGTGTCTTTTTCTTAGGTAATTTTTTTTTCCTTTTATTAAACTTTATTTTATTAACCACATGTTTTATTTCATGTAAGTAACTACTATTTCCTGTTAATTGTGTTTTACTAATTTAACCTAACCTACAGAAAGGCCGCCAACACTCCCCTCCATTTATTCTTACGACTCAACCCTTGAATACCTTTAACTCTTTTACTAATATTTTTAGTATTCTCAAAGTTATTACAATTAAATTACACATGCATTCCAATTTATAATGAACAAATGCATGTTTTTATTGTAAACAAAAATAGCAAAACTTGGTGCATAGTCTGTGGTAAAATTCCATAGACTAAAACTGTCGCAGACTCATAGAATTTTTTTTTTTAATATTTTGTTGAATCACGGTTACACCCATAGATGTTTAATCTAATTACAAGAGAAACATAGTTCATAAGCATCTTTACAAGATATTTTAATCTTATGCGACTATAATTTCAAAGAGGTGAGTGATAAAAATAGATGGGCCTTTCCCTTGCCCAATTGTCTCGATATAAAACTATATATTCTTTATTAAATTCTTAGAACTATGAAGACAGTAATTATTATTCTATTTTAAAGATAGTATAAACTCAAACAATTCAATCTTATCTTAACCCTAGAACGTATAAGCAATAAAATAATAATTATATATATATTTTTTAATAACAAACTTACATCACTAAATTATCCTCCGAACCATCCCCCGTCATAGGTAATACTTTGTTAAATGTATTGCATTAAATTTTCCCTTGATTGAATTTGTTTTGGGATCTACCAAAATATAGACATTCTTATAGGGGACAGCTGCTACAACATACGGTCCTTCATATAACGCCTTGAACTTCTTGATAACTTTCATGGAAGCATCTGATTTATTTAATAACCTAATCTTAACTAAATCCCCAATTTGAAATTGTATTAATCGATTTTTCGTATCACATTGTAATTTTCTTTTATTGCTAGCCCTTAATAAATTTTCCCTAGCTTTATCTCTTATCTGATTTAGATCCTCCGTGTTTGGAAATTGGGGCAATACCTCATCAAATGTTAGTTTAGTTGATATCCCATATAAAATTTCACTAGGAGTGTACCCAGTACTCTCATGATAGGTATTATTATAAAGCTTTTCTAACTTTGGTAGCATGGTAACCCAACTTCTATGATTATTTCTACAATAAGTTCTGAATAGTCGACCTAATTCCCTATTTACACGTTCTGTAATGTTCGGCCTCGGATTTCTAACTGTAGTATATATTACTTTAACCCCTGCTTCATGCATACTATCTCTCCATTTTTTACTTGCAAATTGAGAACCATTATCCGACATTATAGCCTTTGGTTTTATAATTTCAAAATATTTCTTTGCTTTTCTGATAACTGAATCTGAAGTGGCTTTCCTAAGTGCCATGAAATTCACAAATTTACTAAATGAATCTTGAAGAACTAAAATATAACTCATGCCAAATACTCCTGACGGTAATGGACCATAAATGTCTACCATGACTATTTCTCCTATTTCTTTAGTGACAATCGATTGACAAGGACCGACAAACTTACTATTATTACTTTTTGTAATCTGACAGACATGACAACTTTTGATAAGTTCCTTAATAAATTTCGTCATTCCTGTCCAATAAAATCTATCTCGCACATATTTAATAACTTTATATGCTCCTTGATGCCCCATTTCTAAATGTACCTGATTCACTACTTCTACCCTTATTGATTCCGGCAAGAAAATAACTCCTTTGGTTGTATGCGCTGGGGTAAACATTACTAAATTTTGAACAATTTCACATCTTTCTACTAACTTTCCTAGTTTATCTTTTCTACAATCATTGTTCTGTATCCTTTGCAAAATTTCCGCTATAACTTTATCTTCTCTCTGTAATATTTCTAAATTATTTAGTTTACTTAATAATTCTTTATTTTCTTTGGTCTCTGTATAAAAAATTTCCGGTAATTTAACTTTATCTTCTTGTAATAAACTACTTTCTGGTGGATATCTTGATAAAACGTCAGCTACTACGTTATTTTTGCCCTTAATATGTTGTATGTTATAGTTAAATTGCTCCAAATAATTTATCCATCTAGTTACTCGTGCATTATATAACTTCCAATTTTTTACAAATATCAACGCTTTGTGATCGGTTTTAATTATAACCTTAGCCCCACGCAAATAAGTTTCAAACTTTTCCAAACAACTTATTACCGAATAAAATTCCTGCTCTGTAACAGTCCATCTTAATTGAGCTCCTCTTAAAGCTTTACTATGAAACCCTAAAACCTTTTGTTCACCTTCCCCATCTATTTGATATAACACTCCTGCTAATCCTATTCCAGAACAATCAGTTTGCAAATAATAAGTCCTTCTAAAATCAGGATGATTTAGCATAACAGTATTTATGAACAAAGATTTAATTTTCTCAAATGCATCTTGTTCTTTCTCTGCCCAATGCCATTTTACGTCTTTTCTCAGTAACTCACATAAAGGTTGAATGTGTATAGTATACTGCGGAATAAATCGTCTATAAAAATTACATAACCCTAAAAATGCTCTAATTTGTTTTAGTTTTTTAGGCACTGGAAATCTTTGAATCGCTTCCACCTTTTCTGGATCTGTTTTTATTCCTTTCATAGAAATAATATATCCTAACATTCTAACTTCTTCACATAAGAATTTACATTTACTTAAATTACAGGTTAAACCCGCTTCCTTTAATTTATACAAAACTATTCCTAAATGCTTTAAATGTACTTCTAATGAGTCTGTAGTAATAATCGCTAAATCATCTAAATAATTTACACAAAAATCTCGAACCTCAAACCCTAATATCTTATCCATTGCTCTACTAAAGCTCCCTACGGAAGTTTTTAAACCTTGTGGTAATACATTATACACATAAGATTTTCCATTGAAACAAAACCCTGTATACTTCCTACTATCTTTTGTTATTGGGATTTGAAAGTAAGCATTATTCAGATCTATTACACTAATAAATCTAGCCCCATGAAAAGCATTTATAATATCAACTTGCATTGGCGGCTTTTCTGTTTCTGGTATCATATATTTATTTATTTCTCTAGCATCTAATAATACACGGACACTCCCATCTTTTTTTAGAACAAACGTTAATGGGCTACAATATGAAGCGGATTCTCTACTAATAATTTTTTTGCTCTTGCATTTCTCTTAACTTGCTTTCTATCTTATCCCGATAAGCATAGGGTACTGGGTAAGTTCTTTTAATAATAGGCACTGTACTCTCCATCTTAATTTCATGTTCATAACAATTTGCTCTCCCTAAATCAGATATAAATAAACTTTCAAAACTCTTTAACAATCTATTTAAATTTTCCATATCTCTTTCTCCTATTCTAATTCCTGTTGTAATCTTTTGCAAATTTCCCATTAAAAATCCTTCCTTTTGTCCCTCCATAATATCGTCCTCAGGTTTATAGAACTTTATAATTTGTTTTTCTATTCCATGGTATAACACGAGTTCTCCCTTATCTCTTAAATCTATTATTGCTTTATTTGCTCTTAACCAATCAAACCCTAAAATGAGTGGTCTAGAAAGTCCGGGCACTATAAGAAATTCAGTGTCCAAAACTACTTGTCCTACTCTCATTGGTAGAAGAGCCACTTTCCGTATCTCAACACTACGTTGTCCTACTGCGGTTTTGATTTGAAAAGATTTTATCGGCATAAAAGGTAATTTTGGTTCTCTCCCCAATAATTCTATCCAAAATTCTTCTGACACACATGTAATATCACTGCCTGTGTCTAATAACCCTATTATTTCTAATTCTAAAATTTGTACCTTAAATTCCGACCTATAAGTTTCTAATTTGTTATCCATATTTTCTTCCTCGAAAACTGAAAGTATTTGCTTTTCTAAAATTTGACTTTTAAACTTTATCAAATTTATTATTCTTTTATCTAGCCGTAATAAATAAGTCCTATTATCCCTATAGCCTATTCCTTCCCTAGTATTCTGCTTATAATACGTTGCTTTTATAGGTTCCCTAATGCCTCTACCATTTATCCCTAATAATTGACCTGGTTTCCAATTCATGTTAAACATCATTCTCAAAATTGTATCCCCTATGACTGAAGCTGGCTCGGAGACACTAAAACCAACTTCCTCTAATTTAAATCTACTAAACTGTTTCTTCCTTCAATTACTTCATTTTCTACTATTTCATTTACAACTTTCTTAGTATTAGCCATCGTTGAAGTCATATTAGGCCTCTTCCAACGTTGGTAGCCTTGTTGATAACCTCTCCTTTTCTCTTCAACCTTTTTTGAAATCCCCTTATCTAAAGCATAATTGTGAATTTCTTGCTTGTTTATATCATCCATACTTCTAAGAAACTCGGCTGTTTCTAAAATACTATTTTTCTTTGCAGTAATCCAAACCTGTTGCACATGTCTTGGATAATGCCTCATTAAATCTTCTATCAATTGTTTTTCCGTCACTTGATGAGTCAACTTTTGAGCTTTGCCCACTATTTGAAGGAAATAGTTAAGCATAGAAGGTTCCTTTTGACGATCCCAAAACCCTTGAGTAATCTTGCGACGAAGTTCACTCTGCTCATTTTCTCCCCAATAAGTAGCATAAAAATCCGTTTTGAAAACTTCTATAGTTGACCATCTATTTTTGTAGACTCTCGCCCACTCTCTCGCATCCCCTTGTAAGCAGTCATAAATTACATCCAATTCTTTCCCTTCCTTTTCTATTCTACCTAGGTAACTCTCTAAATCTTCAATAAAAGTAACTGGATGAACTTCTCCTTTTCCCTTAAATTTTGGTTTCTCCAAGTTAATATTTCTAATATTGTATGTTACATTTCTATATTCCTCTTTATTTAATTCACTTCTATTAGTGGTCTCGCTTCCTTTCAACTCCATATCAATTTCAGGTATATTTGAAACAGTTTGCGTTCCTAGGGTCACTAAATCCTCCAAAACTAACTCATTCTCTTTTTCTGATCCAGATTTCAACGTATTTAATTCTTTAGTCAACCCATCTATCTTCGTAGTTAAGGAACCTATCGTCCGCCTCATGGTTTTAATCAATAAATCTGACCGTGCGTCTACCTTCCTTCGAATAGTTCCACGTGATTTTAAAACTGGTCTTGGGTTTCTACTTACGTTCGAATCTCTCACATTACTTAATTGTTCTACTCCTCCACTATCAGAAACTACATCTTCCCCTTCCCTAACAAATGTAGTCTCCCATTCCTCCTGAGTAAATCTAGTGGGCAGTCTTCGTTTTCTTCCCGTCCTGTTTTCTCCCATAATTCCTTTTTATCTTTTATTCGTTACACAAAAATGGATCTAATCAATAAAATTTTCCTTGAACCTGCTTCTTTCAAAGTCTCGAATCTACACAGAAGTTTCACAAACTTCAACTTAAGCAAACTAAATATGCTAAAGTGAAAGTTCATGCACATGTGTTTTTTTATCTTACTGCGATCGTCTCTCTCCCCCAACTCTACAACTCTTAGACTATGCTATACCTAATTCATTCTAATATCCCTGACAAAATGCAATGAAGGTGTCACCTCTAACATACAAATAGGTTCAAGCGGTAGATCCGACGAGAGCTGCGAGCACATCAGCTTTCATTAATGATGTGGAAAAGAAATCGACCACTAAATTTACTTCCGAACGCATAGTAGTAACTAACTAGCTAGACCTTTCATCTTGTAATATTTTACTATCTTATTAGGCTCTATCTAAGTGCGACGTGATACTAAAATTCCATAAGTCGAATTATGCCTTGTAAAACTATATTTTAATTTTACTATTTAAAACTTGTTAAAACGCTGATTAAGCAAAATTTGATTGAGCATAAAAGATTTCAAATTAACTAATCATTTTATAAACATTCTTAATTCTTTGTAAGTACTACCTATTTAATTAGACCGCTATTATGCAAACTTATCGCTTTTCGTCGCTATATTGATTCTATTATTATTATGGCAATTCTTTATGAATTGAATATATAAGGTTCCTCTCCCCAGCTTATACATATTTTGCATAATGTTTACGTTCATCTGCAAATGTCTACTTTCAATTCTATAAACAACTTTGCAATCCTTATTGCAAACAACAATCTATTAATAAATTTGAAAGATAAATAAGACATCTATTTATTAACTTTCTCTACACAACACTTCCTTTACTTCAACGATCCCCGTAAAAATAACTCCAAATTTTTATTAAAAAGGTAACCCTATTTAACGATCCTCTCATTAGTGAAGTGACTCCATCTTTGATCTAGTTGTAACTATTCAAACTAAAAATTCCCTCTCCCCATCATATTAAGCCTCTTTAAAGGATTTAAATCGATAGACCGACAACAATTTCTTGACATGTTATTTCCTACATTATTACTAAAATTATATCAAAATTTCATTTCAGTTACCTAGATCAGCAACTTCACTCTCTTATGCTCAACCTCAATTCAGTTTTTCAACTTAACCTCAATACTTTTATTATATAATCAATTTAAAATATTCTAAGCAAATCAAAAATTTAAGAGTATCTCCCATTGTGCTTAAATCTTAATATTTAAACACTAACTGTATCGTCTTTATTAATTCTCAGCTATCTTTTATATCATAAGAAATACATATACATTAACTTTGACCGCATGGAATAATGTCCTTTGCCACCAAGCTAAATATGCATGGTCCAAAACTATGGTCACTGTCAACTGTCAAATTAACCTCGTAAAACCTTCTTGTTTGTTAATTTGCTCATTTGCTCTGCCCGGCTTCCATTGTATTGTTACGTTAATTTTTATTTCATACAAGTTTCCTTTTCAGCTAATATAACGACAAAAATATAACAGTTCTAAAGTTATGGAAAATTTATCCTATACCAATTCGTAACAGAAAACATTATTCATTTCAATACATAATGGATTGAGCAATATTTAATAGAAGTTAGACTTTATGAAAATATAGAGTATGTTAATTGCATTTATCAATATATAATACTGTGACCTAGTAATGCAACAATTCAACAAACAAATCCAACGTAAACCATAAATATGTGATAAATACCACTGGAGCACAACTAGTCAATGAATTTCATCAATAATACTATAATCTATCAGATAAAATAGATGAGTTGGATTTGCGACACCCGTTCGATAGAAACAAACAACCTGGACAGAATTGCAACAAACAGAATGAAATGCAAATTTCTAACTGAAGATTCTTAATAATATATAGTGAAGTGACCCATAGTGTTTTTTAACAACCTTTAAATCTATTAATTAAATTTTAATATTTTATTGTTCGTTTAATTTTCCACTTGTGACAACCGTTAAGTAAGTATCCCAAAGATAACTTTGTAAGATTTAAACTTATAATAACCTATTTAACCTACAACTTGTATCATTCTTTATTTCCTTCCATTACACGGACAGCAAATTGTGTCTATTCATAAAGTGGAATAGACACTTATGTCATAACCTATCCTATGCAATAAATATTTTTACACTAATTTCTCTAAATTACATATCCTATCATACTGACAACATTATTAGTTCTCAACTAATAAAACCAGATCGCTAACTTGTCCTAGTCTCAGTTTTATTCTAATCATGTAAAAATCTATCTAAGTGAAAACCTGCTACTTTTATTCATCCTGGTCACGGCACCAAATTGTACCAGTGACCAGCTAGATAAATCACATTTAGGTAAAATCTTACAGTAGCTAATGCTTTCCTATACCTGTTAGACAATCCTGGTCACGGCACCAAATTGTAACAACCCCCCCCCCCCCCCTCTACTTCTCTACACTATCTACACTATCCTACTCTATCCTAAACCTAACCCCTAACCTTACCCTAGCCTAACCTAAACCTAATATAATATAAATATAACCCCACCTTATTTCTAACTAAAAAAAACTAATCTACCAATATGAACAAAATCTAATTTTTACTCCTATCTAATCAGCATTAAATCTTAATGAGAAAGTCTTACTCCTACCTAACTGACATTAAAACCTAATGAGGAAATGTTCTACCTAATCGGTATTTATACCTGATGAGAAAATGGTCTACCTAATCAGTATTTAAACCTAATGAGAAAATGGTCTACTTAATCAGTATTTAACCCTAATGAGAAAATGGTCTACCTAATCAGTATTTAAACCTGATGAGAAAATGGTGAGCTCCAGCCTCGCTCCACATGGTGAGTGTCTATGCCAAACCTGCCTTATACACTCCCCCCTTCCAAAACCACACGGAAGTTCCTCATCGCAGGGCCCTACCTATTTAATAGTTCCTAAAAGTTTCCCTACAAAACCTATTAGATTTATTATATACATTACAGAGGAGAGCCAAATGTAGTGCCTGGGGCTTACGACCCAGGTGCAGGTTTAAAATAGCTATTTTATAATATATTAACATTCACCTTCACTACTTCTCTCTCTGTCTAATCATATTAAATATGATTCATAGTAATAAATCTTTATAAGTCTTATTCTAACAACGTTTAGCCAGTGATCATCTAGTGATCATAAAGGAACCCATATCATGCCGCAATTAACCCTAGTTCTTTTAGGAAACAAAAGAATGATACAACTACTCCCTAATACACCTATTCCATTGATTGCTATGCATCCTATTAATCTTTAGCTACCTAAGCAATTTCATAATATTAAAAGAAACAACTTTCCCTTAGAAACCTAGTATGAAATTAGTTTGTAGATGAACTAAACATCTTCAATTTCTTTAATAAATTATAGTTTGTTATGTAAATATAGTAATATTAACCACAGCAATATTAACTTCTGGTTAGACTTGAAGATAACAACATACACCCTTTTATTTTTGAGTCATTGTTGTAAATTGTTGTTAATTCACACCTGAATAACACTGAATTAACATGCCATAATTAATAGCAAATAATGGATAATTTTCCCATTACATAATAAAGATTCATTTCATATGATTTTATAATCATGTTATTGCATATCAACATTTAAGGACATACTTTAGAATATTTAATAGCTGTATTCTATTTACATTTTAATTAGTCATTTTGACTTGGAAAATTGAAGAGTATTTAATTTATCATGATATTAATTTCATTATAACTTTGAACAATTTCCATTTTTAGAGCATTTCCTTACTAGTTAAATTTATTAATAATATTCATTATTTCTCAAATTGACTCCTTCAAACTTTATAAACCTTCTCACTGAGAAGTAGTTTCCATGAAACTCAGCTATTTCCTTGATTTTAAATTCAAATATTCCCTACCTTTCTAGCCTAGCTCAACCTAAACTCTATCATCAAATGATACTTAGCAACATCTAATGATCCTATCCCTATCACCCTATTCCTAGTTCCCATTCTATTTTCCTATCCTGCCTATTATCCTATCCATGTCTACTTTATAATCCTAATCTGCTAAATTAATGAGAAGATAGCAAGCTAAGGATCAAATCCTTTTTATTACGTTAATCGTGTGGTGTGTTCTGTTGTCTTACGAAGTGCAATGTAAGACACCTAACTAACTTAAAAGAATAAAAGGCGAGGTGAGAAAGGCCTCTGTGTACCTATTTCCCTATACTCGTGTAAGTGTGAGCACGGGCAACTGGATTGGGATCGCCGTGTGTTCACAAACCCTATATACGTGGTGTATATATACATATATAAGTAGGAGACCGACTTCTTTAGTCCATGCGTAGCTAAACGGGTGCAATTAAGGCATGGGTCTACTTCGACAGTCCCCCCGCCGCTAAACACTTCTCAAAGAAACCAGGGAACTTGAGCCACTATGTTGATAAAGAGTGACTGCGTTGATATGTTCCAAACAACGCCCTCCCCGAAGGAAGTTAAAACCAAGGTCTGCTGTCACCATAGGGTAACCCGACCGAGGCCCACCGAACCATGTCAGTGTTTAGGTCGTCACAATTCGATATTCGGATTCGTATACTAATATTTTGAAATTCACAATATTTGCAATCACAAATTAATTCGAATTAAATACACAATATCAAAGAACGCGTTAAAAACCAACCGGCTTGAATAGAATTCGCAATGCACTCGAGGCTTGCTTTGAAACTCCCGGTAAGACGACCCGCGAAAAATGAGCTCCCGATTTCCAACCTCCGACCTATTTATACTTAAAACGACAAGGCGATCTCGGCGATCTGGGCGAGCTGCGCAAGCTGAACCATCACTAGCGACGCCGCGATCTCGACAGACGCGGGGATGACACGCCATTTTGATATCAAAATATGAGAAATAGTTCCGCTGTTAGAATTCATAATCGCTTGTACCAACTATACTTAATACATTTTTACATGCATTTATGCACAACAGCCGCGTCGACAGGCAAGCGTCTAATACGGGGCCTATTCTCAATGTTTACATGACTCTATTAGGCCACTATTCTAATTATTTGTTTCTTAATTGACTTTCTAAATTTAATTGAAGCTTTATTTAATTTATTTATTTAAATTCTCTATGTACATAGTATGCACCAAAGCAGACCTATTGTCATTAAGCATTTTTGCCAATTTACCCTAGAATAATTGAGAAACTATCAAGTTTTACATTGCATGATGTATTTTATTATTCCCTATTTGTAACGAATGCTTAAAACTCAATGCGTTCCGTTACAAAATATCAAGAACACATACTTACATATACTTGGTTTTCATCTGTGTATAACAAGCACTATAAGTATTTAAATACCAATATTATTAATAAATATATTTATTTGACTGATCACAGTACTTTCCAAGATCATCATCCATCCATAGTTAAGTTATAATAAATTGAACCAGTTAAGTCAAGAATATTATTTTCAGTAGTCTAATTCAAAAGAATAAAATGAGTGGTTCTTTGTTCTTCATTCAATTCCTTTTGTTAGAATTTACCAACAAGGAAACAATAATTGTTTAAATGAAAATCATAAACTTGTTACCACTATTTAAACAACTTCAAAAGAGAGAGAAAACTTTTCTTCTTGATTTTTAGTTTATTAAGTAATTAATTTTTTTTTTTTTTATATAGCTTAGGCCCCTTAAAGATAAAAGTTTCATTAAATATGTGGGAATACAACCACTAATAAATCAGTTTCACTTCACATGGGATAACATGTACATTTACTGAATAAAATTTGTTATTTACATGATAGTCGCAGGCTTCCCTTACCAATCAGTGAACCAATTATTATTTTCACAAAGTAAGGTAGTGTTTTCTTTCAATTCTTCTATTCTATCTAACACTGACAGTACATGTAGCTGTACATGTTGCTGTAGATATACTGTCTAAGAAAATGGGTAACCAGTTAGACAAGCCTGTGCAAATATGCAGTTTCTTTATCTAAAATTATAAATGTTCTGTTCTAATAACCTTAGTTTCTTATATTCTTTAATAAATTACAGTACCTAAGTAAATATTAAACACAACTCTGCTAGCTCAAGTAAGTTTTGAAAACAAAATACAGTATGACACGCTCAGTGTATTCACACACTATTTATTTTCTCTTTATTTATTCTTTAAAACACTGAGAAAAGGCATATAAATTAGCTGGTATTTATCTTCTTTCACTCATGTTAAATAAACACATATATTACCAAATATGTCATATTTTAATAAATGTACAACATTTACTCTTCACCAGTGTTATTTGTAACTTTAGCCAAATTCCCCTTTTTACAAAAGAGAACAAGAACATGCAAAACATACAAAGTGACGCCAGTTTAGGGTCAATAGGAATCATGCCTTGTTGCAACATTGTCAAACAATGTGGCTTTATTATTTAGTAAGTTAGTTTTTGTTTTTAGTAAAAAAATGTACAACCAATAATATTGCTATCGGTATGGCCGTGCATGCTATAGCGTATTTGTGTGCCTCCTCATCCTCATTCTCACTTGTTTTCAGCAATTCTGGCAAGTGATGAAGTTTGTATTAAGTATGATACAATCACACCAAATCCATACCTTGTTAGGTCTTAAAAGTAGGCTTAAGTAATTAAGACAATTAAGGCAAGTGCCCGTGCTTGAATGCAAGCTATGAAACAGCTTCAGATTTTCTTATCCACATAAATTACTTGGCATTTTCTTAACAAATTGTTATACACATTGCAAAATCACAAAACTCCTTTTGTCGTTTCTTTCTACTTTTTTATTTAAAGCTTTTAGCATAAAATTGCAGGATGGCGCCAGAGTTCATGGAATGGACGGAACTTTAATATAGCGTCGCTCCACATGTACACATACCTATTCAAACAACAAAGCTTCGCACACATAAACACACATAAACTGTTTGCAGCCAACACACCAGCCGAAAATGATGTTTCCATTAGCCGGAAATTTTTAGTTTCAATTGTTTTAACAAATAAACATAAATTCTTTAATAGTTACAGGTAATGAATGAAACAAAATGAGAATTTCTAATCAGCTAGGCATAACCAAGAGTAATTACATCCCAATTTTATTAAATATTTTGCATTTCATTTCTCATAAGTTTTCTTCATGCGTGACTTATTGTGTGCCATCTGTTGAGATGTATACATGTAAGTTTTATAATCCTTTATCTCCAACTTTTCTATGTAGAGGCCGTAACCAGCAAACAAACAAACAATGTTTTTTCCTTTTTTGGAACAAACAATTTTATGGAAGGAAAGGGTATTTATCTCAGAACATGATTCATTTTATTATTCACAACTTCACATATTCAGCTCCATTTTCTTCTATGGAAATTATAGCTCAGTTTTTGCTTTATGTTAATACCAATTTTTACTAATTCAGAAATCTAAATGCCACATATAATTATGCTCTTCATATCTCAGGTACAGATCTCATGAGGTGATCCCAGCACCTCCACCATGTCGCCCCGCCCGCCACCGACGACGTCCGAATGGGGGGATGTAAGTAACACATGTAACCAGAGACACATCATACACAGAGAGAAGGATGAGAGAGTAGTTAGATAGCTAGGTATATGCATTACCATCATCCGGCGCGACGGGCGGACGGGACGAAAGTATTCTATGTATGGCAGGTTTAATTAAGTTACAATACAAATCTCATACCTGAGTTATCTTCTATCTTTGTCTCATTTATATCTGCTTCGCATTTAGATACATCTGCACCTGAGATATGAGCATCCCATGTATATCTAATTTCCACTGGATTGTACCGTTCACCTCCTGTGGGTTAAATTTAACTATTAACTAAATACCTTACATCATCAAGTAGTTTCAACTTCTTATCGTTGGTATTCAACGCTAGCAGCCTACGCTGCACAACACAAACACACTTGATTTCCCATCATGTACTACTAAACACCTTGGAGGTACTGCAGACCCGGTGACCAACAACCATCACCGCGGCTCTACCAACCTTAATAGACCCAGAGCTTCTTCTCTGGACGTCTCCAGTCGACTGGGCCTGGAACACTTATTATACCAGGTCTTTCTTGGCGGATCCCGGGCCATTTATTCTGGAGGCCCGGGGCTCGGCTTGTTGCCAGGACCTTACGTCCCGGAACCTCACCTACCCGATCACCTTCTTGGATCCCGGGCCATTTATTCTGGAGGCCCGGGCTCGGCTTGTTGCCAGGACCTTACGTCCCGGAACATCGCCTACCCGATCACTTTCTTGGATCCCGGGCCATTTATTCTGGAGGCCCGGACTCGGCTTGTTGCCAGGACCTCACGTCCCGGCAACCTCGCCTAACCGTGAACTTAGGGGGAAACCAAGTTACACTTATAACAATGAATCACACACATTACTGATCTTCTAACTACAAGATATGCAAGATACTTAGAATTATATCGACGGCACTTCAGGACTCAGCTTCAGCCACAGCAAACTTTATATTTCACTTTTACATCGAAAACTTTATTCTATTTACAAACTTATTTTGCCATAGACTAAAGAATCGCTATTAGCCTTATCTTAACTATGATTGGTTGAAGCGTGCGTCACTAGTGTTGCTATTTTATTATTGTCTATTCGCGACCTTCGCGACATTAATAGTGCAATTCTCACGTATTTATATTGACTTTTACTGTTACTTTTACGAAATGGTAAAACTTAAAATTTGGCGCAACCGGCCGTAAGTGTCTCAAGTTAATTGGAACCTCTAACTCCAAAGAAATCATAAGAACAAAGTCGACCTTTGTCTTAGATAAGGTACCTACTTAAATAATAGAGGATATACCTACCACTGGGTTTTTTAGCCATCTCGTGAGCCAGAGACCCAGCAACAAATAATAGCCTTCCTATTGGATTGCTGCGTCAGTGGGTGCTGTTGTAATGACTACAATATGATGACTACGATATGACGCCATGTCTTGATCACACACAAGCGCCAGAAAACTGGGGCCATTGTTAAATTAAATGACGACATCTAATACGTATCAAGAATTTTATATCTATTTCGTTCTTTACCATTTACTTGTATGTGAATAAGATAGTGAGGTATAATTTTAGATGTTTTGCTTTAATGCAATTTTTATTAGATTTAGGCTTGTAATATGCCAGAGGTTCCCAAAGTGGGTACCTAAAAAGCTACAACAAAAATAATAAAATGAAATAGAGAAAACTTTGAATAATAACGCATAGAAGGATAGCCAGGTTACAGGGCGCGATGATTAAGGGGCCGTTCGAAAACCCGTGAAGTTTTCACTCGGTAAAAAAGAAAAGGAGAGATATATTGAGAAAAGGAGAAGTTTAACTGGTTTTCAAACGCCATCGAGTGATTTTCGCACTTCACGAGTTTTCAAACGGGTTCTGTCAGTTAAAAACGAAAAGAAGAGTTCTTGTGTTTTGCAACGCAAACTAGCTTTATTTTACAACTGCACAAAGCTATAATTAACATTTGTAAACTTTAACTTCAACATAAAAACGAAATCAGTAGCCACAGATCACAGAACAGTCAACTGTCAATTTCAGGTAAAATTTAACGCTGACTGGGAGCCGTGAGAAATTCACTCCTGTCAGGCGAAAATTGCTCTGCACTAATGGCCGGTACACACATTGTTTAGTGTTTAATGCGAGTGGCTTGTTTAGTGTTGTGTTTAGTAAAAAAACACGTTCGGACAGCTTCTGTTTAGTGTTAAGTGTTTAGTGTTTAGCGAATAGGAGCGCGTTCTATTTTTTCTGCGAGTCGCCCCTCCCGCTCTTCCGCCTTCACCCCTCACTTAAGAGGGGGTATAAAGCTAAATTGCTAATCGTAGATTTGATATCTACACTTGAAATTGAATAATGAACTACCCAATTTTTTTTAAATAGATATTTAACTATATTTGTAAGTGAACGCACTGAGTGAAAACATAAAATTAAATTATTTTATCGATAGAAAAAAATCGCGAAGATACGTCTAATTTTCAAGCAAAATCGATTGCTTTTCAATGTGATGCATATAACTGCGTCAATTTTTTAATATATAATATAAAACTATATTACCTAGGGACTGTACTAGCGATTTTCAAAAATAATGTATATTTTACGAGTAATTAAAATAAAAGCAATTCGGCGCTTACAACGTTCTTATTCCGCGCAGAACGCTATCGTCTGTCGCACCTGACCCGAGGTAACAGGCATCTTTTATTTCATCAATCAGTCTTGATCGCTCCGTTGAGACGAGTAAACTGTGCTTCTGTGCTCCAGCCCGAGAAAATACATCGACCAAATTATGGCGAATGAAAAAACCAAAAAAAATTGTCTAAAAGAACTTAAGAAGTCAAAAATTCAACTTATGGCGTATTGTAGAAGGTATGTACCTATTACTTTACTTTTATTATGTTTACGTAATATTTTTTCATTAATAAGTAGTTTCACCTTACAATATAGACCCATGCGCGTTGACTTTTAATACACAATACAATGCACAAGCGCTGGTGCAACGTAGGCGCGGGTAGTGTATGTAAAACAAATTGATGCGTTTGACTACTCGCGTGCTGGACGTAGGTGACAGTATGTAAACTTTTTATAGTGTTAACATAAATTAAATCAATTTGACGCGAAACTTTAATTATATAAAGACGCGAAATTATCGCATCATACTTCGTTAAGTAATTCAAAGCGTCATTACTGTAACAAATTTAAATTAACTGACCGTCTGGCGCTGTGGTTAGAACGTGGACCTTTGGCGCCTTAGGTGCCAACGGTCCCGGATTCGATTCCGGTCGGAGCAGATTTTTTGTGATAAATATGAATATATGTATGTGCTCGAACCATGGACGTGTATGTTTATTTATATTTACTTGTGCTTTATTCATTTTTATTTATTTATGTATGTTTATCCGTTATTTCTATGAAATCTACAAATTCTTAATGATACTTATTGGGTTATATAATTGGGGTGAATGGGAAAAAAATATTTATTTATTTATTATTGTTAATTATTTATAGTAATTTTGTATTTCAGAGCTGCTGCAACACGAAATATCACACAAGCTGACAAATACGATCTAGTCAAATCCGTAAGCGGAAAGCTCTCATCAAATTTGGAAGTTTATTGCAATTGTTGAAGTTAGGACATTAATAAATGTTGTGTAGATTTTTCTGGGGACTGAAATCTACTTAATTTACTGTCAAAATATATTTTGATGTGAAAATCTATTTCTAACCAAAATCGCTTCAAAATGTCGGTTAAAATTTGAGGCATTTCATTTCTTTAGACGTTCAAATTATTGTTTTTTTTTGTTATAAAATTATAGATAGATTAATAGAGTGAGAGAGAGAATAAGAGAGATAGAGATTAATATTATAGACGTAAATAGCACCATGATATAATAATGAATGAATTTACGTGAATTAAGTGAATAGGATGAAAAATATATATTGGTTTTTTTTTCAGATCATCTTCAACTTTAGACAAAATTCCGACGTCTAAAGTCTAAAAAAAATTTTGTACAAAATAAGTTAGTACCAATTTCTCTCCTAAAAATTTTTTTATTCCATACTGGTTTCAACGATGATTTTAAATACAGTTTAATATTATCGAGGCAATCCAAAGACTGCGTAAACCTGCAAATTAGACAAGTATACTGCTAACTTGTGCAAAGCAAAATGTTGCTTACTTACACCCAATTTCCGAAAGGCTGATCAAATCATTATTCAACTAACATGTTGCAACATTTGACAGTAGTGTTAAATCAGTTCGAGTTTCTGAAACTTAGGTTACTGAAAATTTACTAATCTTTGATCGATTTGATTTGACATGAGAATTATTTTTAGAGATGGAACTATGAACGACACAAAATGAATGATTTCGGTAATATAACTGAAAATCATTCATTTTGTGTTGTTCATAGTTAATTTTCAACTACCTACGCATAAACTCTAATTATGTCGTCGCTCCCTTAGTCGTCGTGGCTACGACGACTAAGGGAGCGACGACGGAGTTTAGTGCCATAAGATACATTTATATTTCATTCTATAGTTATTTTTTTATTTCATTCAAAATCTGATCGCCCCCGCAACATACTTATATCATTATCATCCCCTTCGTTACGTGACAGTATTCTATCTGCCTGTACTCGCTTCAACAAAGCTGCAAAAAATGACCCACTCAGCACTAAACATATCGGTATGTTAGATGTTCAACAGCGCATCTACGTAGCCGAACATATCTCTCCGGACTGCAAGCAACTCTATGCAGCAGCTAGAAAAACAGCGAAGGAGAAAAATTTTACATTCGTGTGGGTCAAACATAGCCGTATCTATGTTCGCAAAAATGAAACATCAAGTGCTGTCCTAATTAAGAACATTGACACTCTTAAGAATCTATGACGTTGCTTTTCCCACAAACAATAATTAATTTCTAAGTTAAGATATTATTCAGGTGATAGTAATTGGATTCATATCAAATTTTGTATGTTAATTTATTACCAAAATGCGAATAGGATTAGAAGTAAGCTTAGTGAATTGTATATAAATGTGTTGAATAGCAATTACGATATAATATGTATCACAGAAACAAATTTAAATAAGTCTGTCTACAATAACGAATGCTTCGATGATAGGTACTCAGTGTACCGTAGAGATCGCTCTGACACATCTGTTGATAAAAATGATGGCGGGGGTGTTTTGATAGCCATAAAAAATTGCCTAAATGTAGTTTTGCAGAAGTCCTGGTTCAGTGACGTTGAAGATCTTTGGGTGTCTATATTGCCTGTTGGTAGTAATTCTAAGGACAAACCTCTGCACATATGCCTTTGTTACCTCCCTCCTCATTTAAATACTGTATTACTCTCCTCGTTTTATGAGAACTGTCATAAAGTTATTTTAGATAATCCAAATAACCACTTTTTGATATTGGGAGATTTCAATGTGCCTAATATTACGTGGACGCGGCCAGTAGACTCTTTTAAACTAATTCCATCTGACCCGCTGGATAATAGGGCTCAGCTGCTATATGAGACGGTCTCGCTTTGTAATTTAAGCCAATTTAACACGATTCCAAACGCTAATGGACGATATCTGGACCTTGTTCTTTCCAATTGTCTTGGCATTCAAGTTTTGAGTCCCGATCCCCTAAGTAGAATTGACGCACATCATCCAGCTCTCGCAGTCGATATAATTGAAGTAAGACAATTTAAACCTATGAAACCAAATTACTCGCCCCGCTTAAACTTCAATAAATGTGACATCAGTAAAATTCGAAATGATATTACAAATACTGATTGGACTCAGTTACTGGCGGATCTCGATGTAGATGATACGGTTACTACCTTTTATAATAAGCTACGTCAAATTATCACTGCTCACACACCAAGAGTTCCTGTTCGTCATCATGCATACCCTCAGTGGTTTAGTCAAGCCTTGATAAGATGCCTTCGAGAAAAAAATAAGTATCACAAGAAATTTAAGCGTTTTGGTAATCCTCGTGACTACGATACGTTTGCTCTGCTGAGATCAAGGGCCAAGAGAATGATGAGCGATTGTTATGGCTCATACTTAACCTCGGTGGAAGAGTCGGTGAGGTATGATACCAAGGCGTTTTGGAAATTTGTAAATAATCGTAAGGCTAGTGGTACTATTCCTCAAACAGTGCATTACAATGGCCAGTCGTCATCTTCGCCTGATGAGATTGTGGAACTGTTCTCCTCCTTTTTCGGTTCTGTCTTTGAACCATGTACTGCTTCTCCAGTCGAGTGTTTTAAATCTGTTTCCAGTTGTAGTCTTGGTAACGTTAGTATCAGCTGCGACGATGTTTTGAGATGCATCAAAGAGCTAGATCCACATAAAGGTGCTGGACCTGATGCGCTGCCTCCTTCATTTATTAAAGCCTGCGGGGAAGAACTCAGTAAAATATTAGCCGTTATTTATAGTAAATCGCTAAAAACTGGAAAATTCCCAACATATTGGAAATTAGCACATGTAGTACCTATCTTCAAATCAGGCGACAGATCGATGTGCGACAATTATAGACCTATAAGCATCTTATCATGCTTTGCAAAAATTTTTGAAAGGTTGATTTACGATCCTCTCTATCATCATGTTGAGTCGTTGTTGCAACCCCAACAGCACGGGTTCATTAGAAATAAGTCTACAGTGACAAACCTTTTGGAATACAAAAATTTCCTCTGCAACACTTTTGCTCGGAAAGGCCAAGTTGACGCGATTTATACTGATTTCCGTAAAGCGTTTGACAAAGTAAATCATGCCATGCTCATAAATAAGATGATGATGTACGGAATTTGTGGCGATTTGCTGCGTTGGATTAAGTCCTACTTGTCAAATAGAAGCCAGCTTGTTGCAATTAAAGGTTATCTGTCTCAGCCTGTTTCTGTAACTTCGGGTGTTCCTCAAGGTTCACATTTGGGCCCACTCTTATTTATCATCTTCATTGATGACCTAATAAAGTCCCTTTCGAATGAATGCCTGTTGTATGCAGATGACTTAAAGGTGTTCTCTTCAATTGCATCCCTTTTGGACTGCCGCTCTCTTCAGTCCGATTTGGACAGGATAGACCAATGGTGCGCCTCTAATCGTATGTCCCTTAATGTGAGTAAATGCTGTGTGGTCACATTTACACGCAAACTTCAACCTTTGCACTATGACTATCACATTAAGTCGGACATACTTCAAAGATGTAATGTGGTCAAGGATCTTGGTATCCTGTTCGATAAGGAACTGACATTTAGGGCGCATTATGATTATATGGCCGAAAGGTCTGGCCAGCTCCTAGGTTTTATCTTTCGAGCAACCAAACCTTTTAAGAAACAAAAGTGTCTTCTCTTACTCTGGTGCAGCTTGGTGCGCAGTGTATTGGAGTATGGATCCGTAATATGGTCTCCCTTCTATCAGACTCATATCGACAGACTCGAAAAAATTCAAAAAAAGTGTCTTAGACTGGCTTGCTATCGTTCGAATATTTGCACTCGTGGATTATCATATGACGATTTACTGAGTAAATTTAAATTATCTAGTTTGCATCTGCGTCGTCTGCACTCTGACCTCTTTTATCTTTACAGGATCATGAATTCTCAGATTAATTCACCTAACTTACTGTCAAATATTAATATTAACACCAGATACCAATGCAGAAAACCAAATTTCTTTGTACTTAACGTCTATAAAAATAACACGTCATATTATAATCCAATTGTGCGTATGTGCAGAGTTTTTAATGAAATGGTGGCTAGGCACCCTGATCTCGATATTTTTGGGCGCGGGTACATATCGTTCAAGCATTTTGTCAAAAAGCATATCAATTAAGCCTCGCTATTATTATTAGAATTATATGTTGTGTCTAATATTGCTATTATTATTATTTTTTTTAAAGTCTCCGTTTGTGTATACATTTTTTTTATTTTTATTTGTTGGCTTAATAGTTTTTTTTATTGTGTATGTTTCAACCGGGTATGTCATTTAATTGTTTAGTTTAGTTTTATTTCCATTGCAATATCTTTTTTTTTGTGTGTAATTTAAAAGTCGTTTCTAAGGAACATTATGTGTACATTGTTTGGGTTGCATCCTAGACCAGCACCCTTTCAATAATATTTAGTTTTATTTCGGATGTAAGCTGTGTATGTACCTAAATAGATAAATAAATAAATAAATTCTATAGTTCATTTCATAGTTCATTCTAAACTATGAACAAACTCTAGAATTCTCGTAAATGTGTTGCCACTACCTTTCTTCCCGTGTATGTTGTAAGAGACGAATAAGGTAATTTAGTGCGATTAGGTATGCACAAGTACATATTATGTATAGTTCATTCTTGACTATGAACAAACTCTAGAATATATGAGACGCCACTACCTTTCTTTCTGTTTATGTCGTAAGAGACGACTATCTGTGTCATCCACACCCAGACTACTTAGTCTTGGTGTGGCTGACCCCAGCTAGGCCACAAAAAAAACTGGAAAATAGATTGTTTGAGTATGCCGCTATAATGTCCAGAGATAGATATAGTATGTCTGACTTTGTCGGCATCAGAGTTTGTCGCTTGCGCGTTTCAGAGATACGTGTGGCTCAGGTGGGGCAATGTTACCTGACCCTGAGTCACACGAATATCGAAAACGGAAAAACATAGCATAGCAAAAATCTGTTTGCTGATATAGATAGGCGGCAGTTTGTCGGAGTTTGTCAGACAAGTAAGGAATTTTAACCCTATGTAATTTTTGACCCCCGTGCACTCCCACAGCTAATGAGGACACACATAATAGAGTTACAAAAATGGTCAAGTGTGGGTTTGACTTTTTTTCATTTAGGATGAACTGTACCCACTAACGTATAAAGAATGTTCAACGACCAAGTCACACAACATTAACTATAATAATAAACAAATCGCAGTCAGGAATCTTAGACTTGGCACGACTTTGTCTAGATTTCATTACTTTTTAGAGATAAACAAGCAGCTCCATCGAGACTTGGCTAGTTTTTTACAGAATGTTTTTGGTGGGATTTCACTTCTTTTTGTAGAAACGTGAGCTTATTGATTTATTTTATTAGATTTTCTTATTTGACACAGTTTTTTTCTTTTTAGGGGTAGCTTTTTTATTATTACAAATCTTTCTTTTCTTTTTTTCTTTATTGGAAGCGGCCCACCAAGTTGAATATTTTTTGTAAAGGCGGTATGTCAATATCTCTAATAGTTTGGTTGGGCTCTTGTGTTTTCTAATCAGGGTCACCAGGTACTCCAGATCTTCGATTATCCTAGTTTTTATAGTTTTCCCTTTATGTGGCCATGAAACCCTAACTCTGTACCATATTTCAGCTCTCTGAGTTTATGGGAAGTACAAGTTCTATTTTGATGATCATGCGTGAGTGAGTGAGTGTCTGTCATAAATGCGAAACTTTGCTTTCGCTTAACTTCGGAACTAAATGACCTACAGACTTGAAATTTTGGATTTTAAGTATGTGATTATAGCTTACTGGATGACGAAAATTTCTGCGTTCCGATATTATCCAGAGATTCTCAAATAGGGGCCTGAAAATGCGGCGAAATGGTTCCAGTAAAGGATGGTACGGCAGTGTTTGCTTCGCGCTCGACTTGGCGGGGGACACTGCCGTGCCCCCAGATTTAGGAAAAAAAATAATAAAACGTTTTGCGATTTATATAGATTTTGTCACCACTGAGAAGTTTTATTGCCCAGTGGAAAAGTTAAGATTGTAGGTGCATTCGCGAAAGTTTATGATCGGTTGCTTTTTGTCCTTATTGCTACGCGATAGAGTCGAACAGTAGTCGAGCATAAACTTTCGCGACTGTACTATAGCGATATCTAAGTGATTTTCTGATTTTAGTGCCATCATGATTTTTACACTGGCCTAGATTTGTTTTGGCTCCATATTAAAAGTAATATCTAATGATAAAATGGTGCCACCATATTCACACTCAATTGTTTGATTTCAGTAACACCGAACGACGGGTTTATCGGTTAATCGGGCAAAGACGGCTTTCAAAAAACGGAAAGCTAAGGAAGCAAAAGACCAAAGTATCTAGGTATGATGCAAGTGAACGACTTATCATTCATAGCCAAGGTATAGACCGTATTCTGAAAAAAAAAGAATTTTAACATACACACATTAATTATTGTAAATTAAAGCGATTCTTACGGTTAACAATTTCAAAAATTGAAAGCGACATTATAAGAGAGGTAAATAAATATATTTGTCACTACCTTTTCGTATTATTTAAATCTGTACTCCATGTATTTTTGGTGTTTGAAATATGTTTACGCCTATGCTTATCCGACGAGTGATTAGCAGGTAAATGTAAATAAAGCACTTATTATGTTAAATACCTATATTCTAAATAAATAATAATATTTATTACCTACCTTTTCGTTTTACTTATCACAAGTGAAAAGTATTTTATATTCACAGTTCAAAGTACGGATAAATAGTCCGACTCGCACTTAGCCAATTTTATCTGCCTAAGGTAGGTTATACTGTGCGCGATCACACAAAACATGAAGAGGGAGCGAACTTATCGCTGCGATGACCGAGACCGGAACGTGTGAGGCGCGCGGGTGAAATCTGATATTTTTCTAGCTTTATACCCGCTCTTAACACTAAACACTCACTAAACACGTCTGGACAGATCTGTTTAGTGTTAAGTCCATATAATGAACAAATAAACTAAACACTGTTTACTAAACACTAAGCACTTGACTAAACAAAGTGTATACCGGCCATAATGCGTTCAGAAATACGAGCGGAGTAATTCGTCGGTTAACCTCGGTTTCACTCGGGTGGTTCTCGAACGCTATCGGGTGAAATTCACTCTACCCCGAGTAAATATTATTCGTTTTCAAACGCACCCTAAAGTGAAGCAAAAATGACACCGCTGTGTGAAGTCGCTTACGCGCGATTCACGCAGTGCGGAGCGTAGTGTCCTGTCCACCTCAGCGTAGTGAGCCATTTACGGCTCACATTTAGTTGCATCAAATTGTGCGCGCCGATTTGGTTTCTTTGCGTTATTATTCTAAGAGAAAAATATGACTAGGGTGCCGTGAGAAAATTAAAATTTTCTAAGTGTGCCACGACTTGGAAAAGTTTGGGAACTCTTCTAATATTGCAAACCTTGTATTATATTACTTATCTAAAATCTACACCAATTACCAGGTCAGTTCAGGAATACAACTAGTTGTGCATATATAGTTGGTCCATGAGGAAAGTGCGAGTATGAAGTACTCTTAAATTGATCACATAGTGTTGTCAATAAGTACTATATAAGATATTTATACGCTAGGGAAAATTTTTGGGCAATGAAAAAAAAACGTATAATTTTACAAAATTATTTATAAAACATATAGATACACGCTAAACACAACGGAAAACAAAAAAGGTGGGTACACATACATACAACTGTTCGATTAGGACGGCAAGTGTCTGGAATTTGCTGGCGAGTACAAACCAAACAATATTACTTATAAATAACAAATACAGAAAGAATGCGATAGAAAAACGTTAATAATAAGATTTAAAGATATCAGTTCCTCACACGAATCATTTTTTATCTTTTGTTGATTTATCATGACCGTTCCAAGAAAATGGTCTATCGGTCTTCTGCAAAGGAGAATCAATCGCATGTTTTACGACGTAAAACTGAGTTTTCGACCTTAGGCGGTAAACCATTTCTTAGTTTACCACGCATATTGCTTGTGGTGTAATTCAACTATTTATGGGCTATACCCGCCAGTATCTATTCAAATATTACTCCTCAAAAACTTATATAAAACGTGTTAAACAATTCAACATGTCATATACTTAAACACTTACCTCGCCTTTCATATCCAGTTACGGATTATCTAATGGCATCCATTAAAATTTTAATTCAATAGTGTTTTTAGGTGATAAAAAATGGTCGGTTGGTGACGTTACAAAAGATTTAATCTAATATATAAAAATCTCGTGTGTTTGTAATCAAACTCCGAAACGGCTTCACCGATTTTTATAAGATTTTTTTGTGTATATTCGGTAGGTCTGGTCGTAAACTATTTTTTACACCCCAAGGTGATAAGGGTTTTTTTAAACAATTATTATGGCGAAACGTAGTTCGCGGGCACAGCTAGTAGGTAAATGTATAAGAAAATCCAACTTCTTGTTTATCTCGATTTATCGAGTGTTATTATTGTGCCGAAAACGTTATGATCAATCTTCCGACAGCATAAAATTCTTAATAATTTCAATGGATGCCATTAGAACATCACTCATTATCACACATTGCCGACTCTAGCTGCTCTATGAACACAGCACCTAGTGATGTAACGATTGTATTCGATATTGTATTCAATTCGCAAATATATGGATAACTTTCGAGATTCGAATTCGGTAGCGAAAGTTTTGTCGAAAATTACCAATTCTGAAAGCTCACTCCCCTCAGCGCGAAAGATGTTAAATTGTGCATTTTGTAATATTGCGTCACATTCAAAATTGGTCATTTTACGAATCAGTCAATTTTGGACTTTGTAGTCCTTTTTCGACTATCTGTGCCGAATGCTGGGCTTCAATAGGTATTAGGAAATAATCACAGATAATTACAAAGATTTTTTTCGAGGTTAAAGAAGACAGAATTTAAAAACCCATTTCAATCGATCAGCGGTTTTGCAATTACAATGTTTGAATGTTGATAAATGAATTTAAAATTAAATTCTACAATGAGATGTTTATGGGAAGTCATTACATGCGCTGAATTGCTCTAAATTACAAAGGAGTTGTGCACAAATAATAAAAAGCTGATATGCGAATTGACTGGTACATTTAATTTCACTGTATCAAAATGTATTACTAAATGCAAATAAAATAATATTGAAAGTTGTTATAAGACGAAACTTTAAACTCTGTGTTAAATATCCAACATTCGTCACATCACTAAACATTAATGTGGTGTAATGTTAATTTTATTAAATAACATTTTAATAAATTGTTGTTAGTAAATGTATTTTTGGTATAATGTCTTTTATTTACGTTTTAACAGTGCGTAGAATAAAGTTATTGTTAATAGTAAATATCATGAAGACAGCCGTAGACAGCTAAAAATATTGCATTACCTACATAAAGAAATTATAGATAAGAATGTATTGCTAAAATGACTAGGTACACCTCGATTCGTTATTTTTTAACGTGACGTGTGACATTATTCAAAATGTTCGTATTTATTTTTAAAAACACCAATTTCCTGATTCATCCGTGATGGGTTATCAAACACTGTGAGAGATGCTGAAATAGGGGAGACCATTGCTTCGATTTCAAAGATATAACAATGAAAGATTATATCTGTTACCGATAAGTTATCGAACTCCGGTGCTTTAGATGGAAACGCAGTTGGGTGGTCTTAACCGGCAGTTCGCAGAGGTGGTAGAACAAAATAAACATTGATTGAAGCTAAGCTATCTTAGTTCGTTCATGTTCAAAAATAACAAATCTTAGGTGCGTATTGAACCTAACAAAATCAATATAGAACAAAAATAGAAATATAAAAAAATAAAATATCGTACGTACATTATTGTTGAGATTCATAGCGGAAACGAAATTAACATCAAAATAAAGCTGTTTTATTAGACCCGAAAGAAACTTAACTTGTATAAATATAGTAAATAATTACATCAGTGGAACGCTGTATACATATAACACAGGTTTACCCTAACTAATACTTATGGCCGGTTGCACTAAATTTACGTTTTACGATTTCGTAAAAGTAACAATATAAATACGTAACAATTGCACCATAATCTTGTTTCAATTGTAGTTTTATTTTATCCTTTACGTTTAAAAAGGTTTAATGTACAGCGCGAATCATATTCATATTTGAGTGGAACGACTCATTTTTAGGCATTAAATTGTTAGTTTTTACGAAATCGTAAAACGTAAAATTTGGTGCAACCGGCTGTTAGGGTGTTCAAAAGACTGCCACTTGTGCTTCGCGCTGCGAAAAGGAGTCATTTCCATTATTAACCCGAGATTCACGAGCAGTGCTTACTCAATAAGTTATCTAATGTGTGGCAATGCATTACTTTAGTAATGCGTATAAGCAGGAGCGCATTCAGTACCTCGGAGTGTGTTGTTCGGTCGTTATTTAACTCGCTAAAGTGTTGAATGCATTGCAGCAATAAATCTATTACCTCCCTCTTTCACGTGAATTTTTCATTTCTCTCTCTTACCAGGAGATGACGTGATCGATTATGGCGCCAAAACCACCCAATCATGAAAGAGTTTGGCAGCAATAAACGTCAGAGCGTTTTTCCACCAATAAATTCGATAGTTGTTCGGTTGTAACTCCCACTGATTATGGATCTTTCATCGTATGATATGGTATAAATTTGTGAAAAAGAAGTCATGAAATGCTGCATTTTGTATTACCGATCTCCAATGATATTATCACTATGGCATAATTACAATGATGTCATCATTAAATAATGAACAAATGATCAAAAATCTGACCGGAAATCGTATTTTTCGTTTTGCACTATGATATTATATGATATCATTTGCAAAATCATGAGATCGGTAATAGGCCCTCTGTTGTTACAACCAAAATTCACGCTTTAACTAAGTTATTGAACGGGGTTAGAGCGGAGAGTTGCACTTAGAGCGAAGGCTCTGAACGCGCCCGAATGAATGGCGAAAAACACGTGGTGTCGCGACTTCCGTGAGCGATATCCTCGCCCACAGAAACGTTCCAACCGGAAGTGATATACATCCGCCCTACATCCTTGATTGACCCCTTGACTTATCTAAATCTCACAATCATAGAGGACACATAAGCGACCTAAGCTCACTAGAAACCAATTCCCATAAACAATCATTCCATTTTCTTAGTGCTGCAAAGCAGGAGTATGGAAAATATAATATTGATGTCGATCGACCAGAATTTGTTTCGAAACGAATGACTCAAAAATAGACCCCAAGTGTCGGTCTTTATTGAACACCCCTCGCAAAAACCTACAACTATTTATTTCCTCGAAACAAGAGCCAATTTATGAGAACTTACTTTATTTTTATTGTGTGTGTAATAAATAAGTCATTATCTTTTTTTCAGTTTCACAAATTATACCTTCAGATTATTTTTAAGAGTGTGTTTGTTGTACAAAATAACACTGTTGTAAAAACGAAATGTACTATTGTCATTAACACCTTCGAACCTGTTTTAAACATAGTCTTACCTCTATACGAACACATCATGTCGAAGCGTATGCAACGTTGTTTTTTATACATGAATAAACCATAAAATACAATATAATTTTATCGTACCCTATTGGGCACAGTTACTTGCAAAGCGACGCCGAGAAACAACAACGAGTAACTACTGTACTAATCGGAATAGCCACAGATTAGCGGCACGTGGCTCATCGAACGTAGACTATCTACTTCTTGAGGACGAAAACTTCATTTAGAGGTCAACAATGTCTTTTTACGAATTATGTCAGGTTAAATTGTATCTTTCTCAGAAACCAGTAGCCATAGAGTAATTTATACTCTATGCTATCAGGAATAACTGCAATTTTTAATCTTTGTCGACAACAGAACGACGTCAAAAATCGATTCTGTCAGTAGGTACCAAAAGATTAGAATAGTTGTTACAAAAATGGCAGTGGTACAGTGTGCGTGACGTTATTCGATAAACAACAAAATTAGCGATAGCGAAGATGTAGGTACTTTTCAGTTCAAGCGACATACAATCTGCTTCCTGAACGACGTACAATCGGTTTTTGAACGACATACAATCGGCTTTTTGGACAAAATACAATCAGATTTTTAAACGATATACAATCGGCTTTTTGAACAATATACAATCGGCTTTCTGAATCATATACAATAGGGCTTTGTCTGACCCAGAATTTTCTGACACTTTTTCACCTGTCACGTTTTTATGTGACGTGCTATTATTTTTTTCCCGAATACAAGATAAACAGCGTGTCGTAAGCGAAATGATCTATGTAACTTACAAATGATATATAATTTCTATTTTACAGAACGTCAACATATTTCTGAGACACTACCTGTATAATTTCAATTTAAAAACAATATACAAATAAATTATATCGTAAGAAGAGAACTCACTGTTCAAATTATAAACTTATAAGATGAAAAACCCTTACATAATTACGACAGTGTAAAAACCATTAAAATAATTATATAAATCTTATATAATATTTTATAATATTAAACCATTTTAATCGATAAAACAACTGTATTCGAAAAAATTATCTACGATTCATTCTGGTTTTGATTATTTTATATTAGTATGCAGTGTAACTAATGATATAAGTACATACAATAAATAGGTATCTTGTTACTCTGAGAAAGAAGTTCGTCAGTGTTTTTCTTTTATAAATAGCTCTTGTTATGGAAAATATCGTGTAACTATATTCTGGAAAAAAATGACAGTCACAGTTCAACGAAATCAACACTTCACCAAGACTCGTCGTCGGCAGTGTACTATCTACATATCGTATTTATATTCACTTTAAAAAACGTGTTATTTAACAGTTTTCATTATTATCCTAGGTGAAACAAAAACCTTTAGAAAGCTGCGTGATTCTGTTCCCTTCAATCTAATGTAACCTCTAAATTATTGAAAAGAGAGCACGATTTTAAACACCATTTATAACAAACTTACAATAATAAAATAAATAACTTATCAGCTAATATGACTTAATGTGTGTACTCGTGAAATAACAAAAGTACTTGAACTCGCGAAGCTCAGGCAGGACACATTTAATTGATCTTCAGTGTTGCCACTGTTTCTATACAAATAGTGAATCTGTGTAAAAAAACTAAATAGCCAACATTATATTATAGTGAACTCAGTGTGCAAAAGAGCTGTGCTCTTAAGTATGATTATGATGAATATATTAATTCATCGACTTAAGACTTATAACATATTAAATTTAAAACGTCATTAATGAGGCAACACTGCAATAACCACTCTCAATAGTCATATCGTTCCTAAGTCAAGTTCTTTGCTTAGAAAATTCCCAGTTTCCTTACCTTACCTATTTATAATATAATTTCCAATTTAATACTTCGTATTTGTTTTGAGCCAGTCTTTGCACTGGCAAGAAAAGTAACAACATGCCAAACGCACAAGAACACAGTTATGTAATTTTACAATAATTTTTGTAACTATTGCACTTACAGTATAATTTAATTCAATAACAGCACTGTACTTCGTCTGTGTAAAATATGCAAAAATGTTGCTAGGTAATCTGTCTGGGCATTGATATATGCTTAAAGCCTCAATCAAACAGCAGCGGTCGCGGGACGGTGGCGGTGGCGAATTGCCCACGCGGGCACACAATGTACAAACTGTCGCGGTGGCGGAGAAGGCGTGGTCAGCGGTGACGGCCAGATCGCGCGGTCGAGCAACGACGAGGCAGACTCATGTTCAGAAATCCTAGCGCGGATTTAGAAGACGAAGCGTTGATTCTATTAGCATTATGTAAAGATGACAAAAGGTAAGCATATAATAAAATAATTTTGAAACTTGAGTATATTTTTTTCAAAATTAAAACTAGAAATGATTTCTACTTATTAAGTTTAATCAAATTTAAAAAAATACAATTTTTTCAGTTCTCTTATTTAGGTACACGATATAAATCTAAAGCGTGAGGAAGAAGGAGAGTTTAGGACTTTATATCCTAGACTTAGACAAGACGAAGAAAGATTTTACTAATATTTTAGAATGTGTACCAAATGTTTCGATTACGTTTTAAAAATGATTGACAGTGACATACGAAAACACCACACAAACTTCAGCTATATTATCAAATATTTTATTTTTTCTATTATTCTTGTAGTCCACGTGCGATGTGTCGTATAAAACAGGGTAATTTTTAATAATTTCTATTAATTGTTCCGTTTTCTCCGACATTTTGCTCACGCTCACGCGGTCAGTTGTGAATATTTACAACTGATCGCCACCGCGGCCGCAACGCGCCCGCGCTCCTCTACAAAACAATGCGGTGGCGGAGGGGGCGGGGCTTGCGGTGGCGGCCGGCCGCCGCCGGAACGCATGTTGACCGCGCTTTTTTGAATAATGTCCTTATGTTACCTACGTTACAACTGCTCGCCACCGCTACCGCCACCGCTGACCGCTGCGGTTTGAGTGAGGCTATACTGTCTTTTTTACTCTCAATGAAAATATAGTATGCTGAGTTGTTAATTACAAAATTTTAAAAATATAAGTGTGCTGTTTGGTTATATGGATCAGTTTTAGATTTAGTTTTGAAATCCTCGATTCAAGCAAAGTTGCTAAGCAACAGTTGTGGAAAGATTGTAATTATAATTTTACTGCAATATTTTATTTCAATGCTGAGATTTTGGATGTCAAAGACTAATTAACATGTTTTTTATGTTGAATAAGAGGAACAATGTATTTTATCGACTATCGATTATAATCGATATTTAAACAGCTAGATCGATAACATTAATAATATGTTTACATTTGGCACATAAATATTATAGCTGTAATTTCAGGTATTAGTTAAAGCGCTACTTAGTAATACACCATTACAAAATAATGGTATCCTAAATTGGCAGCTTCATTTTGTTTGAAAATAAAATAAAATTAATGTTTGCATGTAAACTAAAATAAAAACTCCGAATTACATATCGTAGCGGCGCTATTATCATTTCTTTAAATCTTTTTGTTTCGTGATGACGATGCCTCCTCTGACTTTGAGCCTCGAGTATCGCTTGTAAGTTGTACTTGAACCTGTGTTGTCACCATTGATATACTATCACAGAAGCTATAATAGTACTCCGTACGGAACGGCCACACACCTCCCCGCACTCATTTCAAATACCTCACCCCACCCCGCACTACGTTGTAGTCATCATCGACACTTAAACAAGGGCGAGCGCGTTCGCTTCGTTATCATGTGCGTATAACTTTCTTATGGCGACACTTCACGTTCACCGAGTGGACGCGAGCGCCGGCCGATAACAGAGACAGCGCTATGCGGGTAAAAGAGAAGGCAGTCGCCGCACTACCATTTTGCGCGTGTACAAACCTCATTTGCTTAAGTAGTAGGAGTAGGTAATTGATTTGCGAACGTTGAATGCAGTGTCCGGGGTGTGATAATATAAAAGAACTAGATGCACATTCTCGCAGAAGCGTCTACCAAAAAAGTGTCGGAGACTTACTGTATAGAAAGACGCATAGTTAGCAATATACTGATAAGCTAAATATGCTCATACAATTTTAGACGGTATGTTTTAGAATAAAGGTTAAATTCAAATAGCACGGGCACAGTTACGTATGATCCGAAGAAATCTTAATTTGAGGTCATTGAACGCAAGCTTCGTTTATCTTCGAAATTTCAACACACACGCCTTGCTAATATTATTATATTAAAGGAATTAAATTAATATAAAGAAAGTTAATGTTAAATAGCATAGGTGCATTTCTTGAAGCATTTCTGTAGTTTTTCTACTGAACACTAAAGTTATTGCGGCGCATTGTTGCCACGTGTAAACGAACCGAGATTGAAGGAAAACTCTGTTTACTCATCGCACTACACAGAGTTTTGACACTGACACTTATTACACGAGCTTGCGTATCTAGTTATTTTATAGTACATACATGCAATAGTTGTCACAGCACGGGAATTTGTCGTGAATCGAGAAAAGGCAAGTGAATCTAGACGCAAGCGACGATATAGCTGTAATAGTTGCTTTTAAAATTAAACAGATCATTTGATTCTTTGTGACATTAGCATTAGCTAGTGTGTCTTGTGTTTCAAAAACATTTGTATAGCTAACGTATAGGTGTATTCAAACAAAGCTGTCGATAAAATACAATGTCTTATATCGAAAGCAATCCGATTTCGACAAATCTCAATTTGACAGCATAAATAACATAAAATGGGAACAGCCCAAACATCCAGACGAAGTACAGTCACACAATCTCAAAATGCCACATCCACTTTACATCGACCGCCTACCCAAGCACTCGTCCTTCCCTAACAAGCCACCATTCGTACCCAAGCTTTGCTTCAGCCGTGCCATGTTGCGCCTTAGCCTACGATAACAAGGTTCATTATAGGTCGTCATCAATTATTAGTTAATCGACGATGATGACGCTCTGGTCCTTCTCGCTCTTCATGCTAGCCTCCGGTAAAGACTCCACGATCACCGACTCCGTTCGCTCTATGTTCAACGTGTCCATTTCATTCGGTTTCTCCCTGCGAAAATTTAGTTTATTATTTTCATTTAATTTTCACATTAGCATCCACTATATTGTTATCACGAAAGAATTTAATATTTACATAACCCCTTTCGAACGCATTTGTAACCAAAGATTCGTAACCAGTTGCGAAAATGGAATGTGTTGCATTGTTTCGTAACCAGATATCAAACAACACGTTATTTTTACATTTTCATAACTTTCGTTTTTCCAGTACAACTATTTCCGTCTAATAGTGTGCGAGCGAGAAGTGTATACATGCGCCGCCATTTCTAATCCCATTCTTTAACCGCACGAGTTGTACATATTTATAATACACAGGTGGGTGAAATATACTGTTGAATGATTTTGTGATTATCATCTGCCATTTATCACACCCGTATCAATTCGGCTCTTTTTTTAATTATTCAACACCTTTCAGACAGTATATAAAATGAGTCACACACATATTTTTTTATGATGTCATCCCGAAACAAGTTTATACTGATGACAATGAATGTATGGGAAAAACCCCTTTGCCTTTTAAAATGCTACAGTATAAAAGCTGACTTACGTATCTGCGCCGACAAACTGTGCGGCTTCCGCGGCGGGCGCCGTTGCGGCCGTCAGCGGCAGTGATTGCGGCCGCTTCAACCATGTGCTCTTTTCCTCCTGATGTTCAACCAATACCAATTAAACCATCGTATGTTATATTTATTGAGTAGTTTTTTAGCTGGTGGTGAGTGGCAACAATGATTCACAAGTACATACAGATACAAAGGACCCCAGTGTACTTACGTTGCCAACCTGTGACATAAGATATCAAGTACCCAGGAATTTCTCCGCCTGTCTTACACTACAAACTGGAAAACGCGATGCAAGCACTGCTGTTTGGTGGCAGAAATGGGTAAGAAGGATGTACCCTCGCAGTCGACTCTAATACTGATAAATCTCCCTCTGGCAAGCGATGGGGTGTATATGTATGTATATGGGTTGAAGTGAAGTGAGTGATGTCAATGATTTTTCTTTCAGTTTACCAGTGGCGTGGCGACGGCGACGATGTCGGTCCGAGTCGTTGGTGGTGCCCCAAGTAGACTCCACCACGTCGGCGTTTCACCGAATAAGGAATTTTGGGTTGATTGCTGATTACTAACAGCTCATAGAAAGGATTGTGGCTTACCCCGAGTCCTATTGTCTCCGTCCGTCTCCTCCGTAGCCGGTGGACTTCCTGAGCTAGCTCGAAGGAAGTCGCGGCTCCTGAAGATCTGCAGTGGATCCACCGGTGGAGACCGGAGCACTACAAATGCCTAATAGGCCACCACGACTCACACACGCGATTTCGCACAACACAAAGCGGGCTTTCGCACCCCGATATTAGGTGCGCCGCGCAAATCACTATTTGCTTGAATATTGTATATTATATTTTATTCCGGCCTGCCATAACCTCTAAGCATGTCATGACATTTCGACTCGACTCAACTGACATATCGCATGCGGCCGGCCGCCAAAAAAGCTGTCACTGCACAGACTAGAATGCAGTGCCGCCACTCGCTCTTCCTCGAGCGTGAACATCCCCCCGCTCCGGACAGTCCCGGACTGTCCGCCAAATCAGTCTAAGGGGAGGCGAGAAAGAGTAGCGACCGCGCGCTTCAAAACAGAATCCCCAACTAGGACCTCGGCAAACCTGGGCACACCATCAGACCCTAGAGTAAGTTGGACAATGCGTCCGCGACGCCAACGTAAGGGTGGCAGGTTTGGGTCCTTCACTAACACGAGGTCTCCAACCCTCGGTGGGTTTGTCTTATCTGACCACTTAACGCGCTGTTGCAAAATGTGTAAATGTGTCGTGATATTGTAATATGTAGTTTGTAGCGACTCATACGGCATGCAGTATTCGCTGCATAGTGCTCTATAGATGTGTAATGTATAATGCAGTGTCTGATGTACATTAATGTTCACTTCGGGTAACTTGTGGCGAGGCGACGGCGACGATGCCAGTCTAAGTGGTGCACGCAGCACTTGCTGCATACCGCTCTGTAGTTGTGTATTATGCAGTGTGTATGGTGCTAATGGATGTTTTCCTTCAGTTTGAGGCATGGCGATGGCGACGATGTTGGTACTAGTAGTGATAGTGTTAAGGAAGGTACTCACTAAGAGGTACGGCATGCGGCACTTACCGCATAGTGCTCTGTAGATGTGAAGTGTATAATGCAGTGTGTTATGTACATGAATGTTTTCTCTTCAGGTTAGTTGTAGCGAGACGACGGAAACCATGTCATTCTAAATAGTAATAGTGTTATAGTTTGTAGCGGCTCAGACGGCAAGCAGCACTTGCGGCGTATTGCTCTGCAGTTGTGTAGTGTATTATGCAATGTGTGTGATATCAATGAACGTTCTCGTGGTTACATGTGACAAGGCGACAGCGAAATGTTAGTCTAAATGGTAATAATGTTAAATAAATTGTACAGCGGCTCTCACGGCATGCACTTGCTGCATATTGCTCTTTAATTGTGTAGTCTTATGCACCGTGTGTGATATCTATGAATGTTTTCCTTCAGCTTACTTGTGGCGTGGCGACGGCGACGATGTCGGTTTGAGTGGTGATATTGTAATATGTAGTTTGTAGCGACTCATACGATATGCAGCACTTGCTGCATAGTGCGCTATGTATGTGTAATGTATAATGCAGTTTGTGATGTAAATTATTGTTCTCTTCAGGTAACTTGTGGCGAGACGATAGAAACCATGACATTCTAAATGGTTATAGTTTGTAACGACTTAGACGGCACGCAGCACTTGCTGCATACTGCTCTGCAGTTGTGGAGTGTATTATGCAATGTATGTAACGTCAATGTTTTCCTTCAATTTACCTGTAGCGTGGCGACGGCGACTATGCCAGTCTAATCTAAGTGGTAATAATGTTAAAGTGTATAACGGATCGCATGGCATGCACCTGCTGCGTATTGCTGTTCAGTTGTGTAGTGTATTATGCAGTGTGTGTGATGTGTATGAATGTTTTCCTTCAGTTTACCTGTGGCGTGGCGACGGCGACGATGTCGGTCTGAGTGGTGATAGTGCTATAGTTCGTAGCGGCTCGCACGGCATGCAGCACTTGCTGCATACTGCTTTGCAGCTGCGCCACCTGCTTCTGCAGCTGGCAATACTGTTCGTTGAGTTGGCGCACTGCGTCTGCACTCTCTTCTATGTTGGAGCACTTTTGCTTCACCGTGTCTGTGTGTTGGTATAGTCAATACAGTCTTTAATTAGGCTACGACGGTATTTCGTATTTTTTTATTTATTTGATAAGCCACAAAAAAGGAAATGGGTACATTCTTTCATAATAGAACGATATACAAGTTTTTAAAAATGGCAAAGGTTGTGACTAATCAGCCAAAACAAAATACACTATTTTGTGCACAAACATTCACACAGTAATTTCATCACATTTAAATATACAATTTTAATTGGTTAAATTATAATATTAAAATTCTATATACATACATAATTTCAACGATAAGTGAATGATGCTTTCATTCAAGTGCGAGGTGACTAACCTTCCGCACGATACAAAAAGTAGCTACAAAAAGTACCACTTACTGAGCCAGTGTGTTAAAAATATCTTACCAGACGACTGTAGGGTCGACACTTTCTTCCAAAGCGCGTTGATCGCTTGCATCTGTAGCTGCTGTATTTTCCTTTCGCTTTCCAAAGCCGCTTTCGTCGCTTCCATATCACAAGTGAGTCTTCTAAAACACAAAAAGTTTATATGTTTTTGGTGATATTGCAATTAGGAGCCAAAGAACAATGGCAAGTATTTACTTCAGTATTTTATGAAGTGTCTAAAATGTGACTTATATTGATAGAACTGATACTAGTTATTGAGCTTCGTTATATTTATACGATAATAGTTTATCATCTGAGAGCCGAGATTAAATTATACTATTTAAACTCTGAATTGAATAAATGAAAATGAGTAAGTTTTTTTTATATTGTGTAGGGAGAATGGAATAACAAATTCGATGCATTTGTTTGTAAATATGCCGTAAAATAATATAGTACTAATTCATTTTATTTGAAAATCACATTGTCAAATGGTTTTTAATTCAAAAGTTATAGTTTTCTACTGTCGTGTATGTACTGTTAGCTAAAATAAAGTACAATGGCAACATTGTAAAACAAAAAAAAGTAAGCGCCATTTTATTTGATGGATTTTGACGTTTTGCCTAGCCAACTTTAAATTGTTATTTCATAGACAGTATTTATATTTATTTACTTCATGGTTTGTATACTGTATAGAACATTTTGTGCTTACACGTCAAGAATTTATCGTCTTGTTTTTTGTAAAAAGTATATACATACCTATTTTGTGACTATAATTTGTTTTGTGAAACTTAAATAAATAAATAACTTATGTTCCCCTTGAATATTTTTTCGGCGTTCAGTATCAGTTTTACATTATATATAATATATATAGTATTATACATAATATATATACAAATACACATAGGTATATATATACTCATATTAAACTTGTTCAAAATTTATCGTTATCACTTGTACATCTACTTCTTTATTCTCTGCATCACCTGAAGGTTGACTGGCAGATAATGCCTCAGGCATTAAGTCCGCCTTTGTATACTAGATTGTACATAAAGGGTTATAAATAAAAAAAAAAAATATCACCCGTGTATAAGCCCTAGCATATTACAGTACTTACTGGATGTGTTGTCTCGATCTAGCGGCCTGTATCGCGTGCAGGATCCTCTGCGTGTCCTTATTCAGGTTCCTGCTCCTGTACCCTCGCCACATCTTCTGTATCGTCACAGCAGCCATGGATTCCACGCTCATCTTCTTCTGCCGCCTCTGGTTCGACGCTAGCTTTGTTACATCATCATTATCCTTGTCTTCTTTGGCAATTCCGTTGAATTTACTATCCTCCTTGACTTCGACTCTTGACAGGCTGCCTTTACGTTCGACCTTCGCTCTTAATTTAGGGCTGGACGTTGCACTTTTGGTTAATTTTGGGGAGCCTCTAATGTTTTTATTCGGTTGCACAATCTGTCTGTGAACCTTTTCCTCATGCAAGCTGCTGTTACTTGACTGCGAGGATGTGTTGGATATGCTGTTGACGGAGCTGTTCACCGGTTTGGTGATTGTCCGCTGTATGTCATATATTGGGTCCTGATAGTCGGGGCTCATCAGAGACTCCGGCACAGGGACCATCTTTGAAGCGGCTTCGAGTGAATGGTTGGCTGGCTTAGGTGGTGGTGGCTCTGGAAACAATTTAATTGTTAGAAATCAAAAGCTATAGTTGTTCGTAAAAATAGTTGTTGTTAAAAATACAACATTGAAATGTCATACACCGAATCAAATGTTTCCTTATCACAAATATTCTAAGCCAGTTTGAAAGCACAAGTATCGAGCAAAAGCCGACATGACCATGACCAAACACAAAGCTAATTATAAATAAATCATATTGAGTATCTGATAACCATACTGCACTGCCATTTCGCTAACGGTGTGAGCAAAATGGTCTTAAGAGGAAATCATATAGGCCGTTTTTCCATCACAGCTTAGCATAGTGGGATATACAATTTATAAAAACCTTATTATAACTTGTTTAAACAATTTAAAATAACACTGATGTTGCTTTGTGAAAATCTCATGCTTTCGTACGTGAGATAATTTAAAGTATTTGTAAATCACTTTGTCTGGTTACCTTTTTGGAATTAATATTATTTCTTGTACATACCAGATTCTTGAGTCACAATCGTTATATACCTAAAAGTTAAATATGTAGAAACATACCCGCCACTTTTTCTTTCTCCCGGCCGCTGCTGTCTCGCTTATCGCCGGCGTACAAATCTCGCCCGTTATTATCTCGTTTATCGCCGGCGTACACGTCCCGTCCGTTATTATCTCGTCTATCGATAGCGTACATATCTCGTCCGTTACTATCTCGTTTATCGCCGGCGTACAAGTCTCGTCCGTTATTATCTCGTTTATCGCCGGCATACAAGTCTCGTCCGTTATTATCTCTTTTATCGCCGGCGTACACGTCTCGTCCGACACTATCTCGTCTATCGACGTACATATCTCGTTTGTCGACAAACATGAGTCCGGGCGAGTCGAAGCTCTGGCTCATCGCTTGTGGAACGCTAGCAATGTCCCCTGAACATGACATTGACATCTGGTGGGAGGGGGAGTTCGATTTCGCGAACGCCGAGTGGTAGCTGGAGGTTAGCCGGTCGGGCGATCGGCCCATGTGTCGCGCTATACGAGCTGTCAAAGTTAGGCTTTTGTTATTACAGTATGTGAAATTCTGCCCGGAATGAGGTGCAATAGGAAATGATTGGTATGAAAAATGTTGGCAAAAAATAATAAGGGTAAAAGAAAGTATGTCATTTACATATACTTTCTAAACCATATTTTATACAGGATTATTTTTTTATCACCCCGGAAAATTTAAGTGACGCTTCAGCAGGCGTAGCACGGACTGCCAAGAAATTTGTGATAAGACTGAGTGACACGTATCCTTTGAGGAGCGTCAAGAAATTTTATCATGTCAGTCACACTAAGGTTGCGTTCCGAAAATCAATAAGAGTCACTATTAGCGCGCTCAAACGCGTCCCGAAATGTTGTGAGCGCGCTAATGTTAGCCGGCATGAAGAGCCACATGACTACATCGTTAACGTCATATAGATCTTACGGCGCTAATGCTCTGGAGTGAAATCACTTTATGCGAACTGTTAGTCTGACGTTCGATAATTGTGTTTTCGGTTCAAAATGAATGTACCTGTTCTTCCGGACCGAAATCGTAAGCATGCTGATAACATTTTCAGTGTTCTCTTTAATTTGGACAAGGCGATTATAATCGTTAGCACTGTGAGCGCTGTTATTGGACCGCAGCCTCAATACGCGCCGCCGTGCTACTCTGTCTTGGCAGCCCGTGCTACGCCTGCAGGACACATTCATTATCATATAAAAAAAATGAAATAAAAAAATAAAAACAAAATCTAAAAATACTGCTTTCAACTAGTGCAGTATTTTTTGGATATTTTAGAAAATTAAAATAAAATTAAGTAGGTGAGTTATTTTTTTTATTAATATTTAAATCATTCTACTAGCATGTCGTGAAGCGTCCCTTAAATTCTCCTGGGCGATAAGAAAGTAACCCTGTATACATACAAAATGTGTTAATGAAATAACGCAAAACATGAAAATTGTTTGTTCAGAATCGAGAGTAGATTCTGATACCACTATTTTTTTAAAATATACATCAGATTTTATCCAAATAGAATGTTTTTGACAATGCCGTTTTTCCAATTTACCTAATTCTATCGTCTTTATCTCTTAAGGGAGCGGCGCGACGGCTCATCGACATCTTAACGGCGCGTTTTAAATCTAAGATATGCAACAAAAAATAGGTGTGAGGACTGTGAGGTTTGTGCTTTGACACGTGTAAGATATGCAACAAAACAAAGTCTGAGGTTTTGCGCTTTAACACGTTGTATAACAATAGTATATTATGCAACTAGTGAATAAAGGACGGATTTAAAGCGAGGGTCATAGATGAACCACGAGCAAGTGAAGGATTCTAACAACTGAATCACGACCATAGGGAGTGATTCAAGTGTTAGAATCCTGAGCGACGCGAGTCATTCATGGCCCTCGGTATAAATCCATTTTATTCATGAATTGCATACTATACTTCATACAATAAAGATATAAGCGAAAATATACATTTAATATCGAGTATTTTTTGTGCAAGTAGGTTGTACAGCATTGAGATGGAGGCCGAATATATCTGTGTGTTCTAAATTCAAACACCAAAATAGTGAATAAAAGTGCTTTTTATTCACTATTTTCAGTGAATAAAATAAACTTTTTAGAGGGGGAACGGTATAAACTGTATATTTGTTATAAAATAATTGTTGCTATTTATAACATCTACAATTCAAACTCAAACTCAAACTCAAAAATCTTTATTCAATATAGACCTTTACAGGCACTTATTGACGTCAAAATAAAAACATAAAAATCTTCAACCAAGAATCTAATTAACTAAATTATTTAATCCTTGTATGTACACACACCCCAACCATTATTAAGATGTGTGCAAATACAAGTCAAATGAAAAAAAAAAATTGACTCTACACCTGTTCGGAAATTGGGAGAGCCTTCTCAAGAAGAACAGGCAAGAAACTCGGAAGGTCTTGTATTTTTTTTTTGTCTCCTCTTTTAAAATGCCAACATTACAATATTATATTTCACAAACATTTTTTTTAAATAATATAGAAATGCCTGTCGGTGTGAGTGGAACAGTTACTCGAATGAAATTTATCCCACTATCACAAAGTGTTAACACCCTTTAAACGTCAATTATCACATTTTTTGTCAATCCCAAGCAGTTTTATCTGTCATATAATCAGACACTTTATAATATGCTTTTTTCATAAGTGTGCCCTTGATAGCGACTTTAAATTTATTCAAGTTAAGTGCTTTAATATTATTTGGGATTTTATTGTAGAAACGTACACAAAGGCCTTTGAAAGAATTATTGATTTTTTAAGCCTAGTATTTGGTAACGCTAACATATTCTTTTGCCTAGTATTTACTGAATGAATATCACTGTTTTTACAAAACGAATGTATATTTTTATGAACATATACTATATTCTCGTAAATATATTGCGACGCGACGGTCATAATACCAATTTCTTTAAATTTTTCTCTCAAAGAGTCTCTTATTTTAAGGTTATAAATAGCACGAATAGCCCTTTTTTGCAGCACAAAAACAGTCTGAATGTCGGCAGCATTTCCCCACAGCAAAATGCCATACGACATCACACTATGAAAATAGGCAAAGTATACAAGTCTTGCTGTATCAACATCAGTCAGCTGACGTATTTTCCATACAGCGTAGGCTGCAGAACTAAGTCTCTTCGACAATTTATCAATATGTGGGCCCCACTGAAGCTTTGAATCTAAAGTAATACCAAGAAATACTACGGTATCCACAAGGTCCACATTTTTATGCTTTATGTTAACAGTGGTGTGAACCTCTTTAACATTGGGTAAAACAAATTTTATACATTTAGTTTTCCCTTCATTGAGGCACAAGTTATTCGCATTAAACCAGTAAACTATTCTTGAGATAGAACTATTTACATCGTCATAATTAATCCAATCATTCACGTGCAATTTAATTATTTTTCTTTATGATTACCTAATACATTTTTCTTTTGACCGAACGTAATAAAAAGGTGATTAAAAAGATGAATAATAAAAACAAAAGCATAGTTTTCAAAAGACAATTGTCAACTTACTCTGTACTCTCGGCGACTGTAGTTTCGGTTTCAAGGGGCTGTGGTTTTGATCCTTGAGTTGCTGTTGGTGATGTTGAGCCTGTTTAAGATTATTTGGTTAAGTTAGTTGGTTAAGTTTACTGTTAACGCCGAATTAATGCAAATTCTATCTCATTGTGTTCACTCGTGTTTCATCTAAGCATGTTTTTACTATAATAACTTAGATCATTTAGCCTTTGGATATGGTACGCAACAAATCACAGTATACATTTATCTGCCTCATTTTGCGGGAGGCGAGGTAAACACGCATGGCACACTACGAAAATCTAGCATTCAATTACAGATACGCACACTATGAAAATATTACCTCACTATAAAGAAACACACACACATCGACAAATTAACGTATATCTACGCAATCGCCCGCAAATCATGCCCGTGCACTGTGTTGAGCTACCAACGTACCATTGTATTTTTCTATCGTAACACCATAAAAAAACTTCAAAATTGTACTTAAATAAAAGAGGGGTTCGCCCAGCCTTGCCATCTCCCGTCTGAATGCTCTAAGTATAATAAAGACTAAAAATACGACTAATCATACAATAATGTTTCTTTGTGGTGGAATATAGAGGTGTGAACTACATACCTCTATATACTACTAAAACAAGTACGTACTACATACTATGTAGTACGTACTTGTTTTAGTGTATCAGAATTCGTCGACAGTGGACCCACAGTAATATTGACATATGTCGCTTCTACTGTTTTCTCTATTCCGTGATAATATTAACAGGTTTGTTGAATAAGCGACTCACTTTGCTGAGAATAAGGCGCAGTTTCCTTTGATCCTCTGTTTCGAGTGCGTCCGCAGTGAGCGGACACGTGGTCGCCAGGTATTCGCACAACTCCTGGTGCTGGCCCGCGTGGAAGTGACGCCCTTTGCCCTGGCTGTACAGCCACTCCGCTTTTAGACTGTCACAATTTAAAACAATAGACTTGAATAACATAATTGATAGCTCTAGGTATTTGTGGAGTAGCCGCAAAAAATATAACATTCGAATTCTTACGGACAACATAGCTGTACTACAAGCACTGGGAAGTAACACCATCACATCTCGTCTTTTAAACGAATGCCATTAAGCACTGGAGCTTAAGGCTTCACAAAACAAAGTTACGCTTCAATGGATTAAAGGACACAGTGGGACATTGGGTAATGATGCTGTGGACCAGCTGGCTAAGACAGGTTCAGAAAGCATAGTGGCTGGTTGGTCCTGTGCCACAGCTGCCGATCCCTTTTAGTCAGCTGAAAACCTGGACACGGCAACAATACACGCGAAACAAACATAATGCTCCTTGGGCAAAAACCTCAAAATGTAGACAGTAGACAGACTACACTGGGAAGTTTCCTTAGAATGTCCACATTTTGATGTTTTTGCACAGTGCTTGTACACTGGAAAGTAACACCATCACATCCCGTCATATAAACGAAAATGCTATGAAGCTCTGGAGCATACGGCTTCACAAAACAAGCGCGGGCACAATTTATGACATAAACGACGCTATGCTGCGTACTATCATAGACGAAGAATAATATAGACTGCCAATGTCATACAACTATAAGAAAGGTCCTATTCCCGCCTTATATCTAGATGGCGCTGACCTATAAGGTTGCTAACTTAAATTTTGTTGATAATTTATACTGAATCATGCCTGAAAATTAATAAAAAGTTGTTTTAATAATAGTAAATTACAAATAATTCTACAATATTCCGCCAGAACAATTTTAATCTTTATCGAAAAGTTTAATCCTATTACACGGTTTCTACGGTTTCGCGCTAGATGGCGAATACAATTAAGCACGGTGCGGTCAGTGCGGTGCTTAGATTGTTATAATCCTTTTTTACTAGATGGCGCTTAATTTAATGGATAATGTTACATTCAATAATATTTTTTTTTAATTCTTTCTGTGTATATTATAGGAATTGTAAATGATATCTCATGTACACAAATATTAAAAGAAGTAACAAAAAGTGTATTTTAAGCTGTAAAAAAAAGAAAAAATACACGCGGAGAAATTAACTTCGTTATACCCGATGCTCCGATACATTTTAATTCTATCTTGATTCTATGCACGGTAGGTACCTAAACTTTTAGGTGCTGAGTTGCAAGGCTTCTTTTGGAATGCGTTCGGATTTATGTGCCGATCGGTTATTTTTAGAAGCGACCTACTTTTATTATTTTTGTCTAAATGATAAGTTGATGATATCTTTAAAAGACTTCATTTTTGTTGTTAATGATATTATGAGTTAAAACATTATTTCTTATATTTTTTATTAAATGAGGCACATCAAAAATTTAAACAAGTTTGCGTTCTTCACTATAGAAAAATATTTTACAAAAAATAAAAACCGACTTCAAAAACACTGAAAAGTCTACAAATAGGTACAGACAACATCACACTTCTATATTGAAGTCGGTATCAAACGATGATCCAGAAAGTCTTAAAATTTGTCACCGACTTCAATATAGAAATGTGATGTTGTCTGTAACTATTCTTATATTATTTTAAACTTTTCAGTGTTTCTGAAGTCGGTTTTTATTTTTTGTAAAATATTTTTTATTTTTAACTTTTTAGTGAATGAAATCTTTTTTGTGAAAAGAACCCTACAATAATATCTAAAGGAAATTTGGGATTTCCCTCGATTTTCATGAGATCCCATCATCAGATCCTGACTTTAGTGATCTTGGGGCCACCCCAGGAGTATACCTACTCTATCGAATACAAAAGGAATTTTGAAAATCGGTCAAAACACGTTGGACACACCTAAAACTTTAAGGGATTCCCTCGATCTTTATGGAATTCAATCATCAGATCCTAACCATGGGACCACCCTTGGAGTATCCTCTATCGAATACAAAAAGAATCATCAAAGTCGGTTCATAAACGACGAAGTTATCTGCGAACAAACATAACAAAAGCATATATACGGTCGAATTGAGAAACCTCCTCCTTTTTAGGGTTCCGTAGTAAACAAGGAACCCTTATAGATTCGTCATGTCTGTCTGTCTGTCCGCGCTTTTACTCAGAAACTATTAGTACTAGAAAGCTGTAATTTTGTATGGGTAATGTATATTAATCATGCCAAAAAAGTGGTAGCAAAAAATATTGAAAAAAAAAAAATTTTTTTTGGGGTGGCTACCATACATAGTATAGTGGGAGTAACATTTTTTTCTCGACTAACCCATCGTGTGGGGTATTGCTGAATAGGTCTTTAAAAAACAATGTACGGTTCAGAATACCATTTTTCGATTTAGGGATTCGTTTCTGAAATATTTGGTTTTAAAGTGCAAATTTTTCTTAGAGGTAAGTGTCCCCCCCCCCTCTAACTGCTAAACGGTTATACACGGTTATTTTTTTATCACCCTGGAAAATTTTAGGGACGCTTCAGGACACATCCATTATCATATAAAAAATAAAAAAAATTAAATAAAAATTTAAAAAAATAGAAAAAAATTAGATAAATCTCTAAAATGCTGCTCTTAACTAGTGCAGCATTCTTTGAATTTTTTTGGGAAATTAATATAAAATTAAGTATGGGAGTTATTTTTTTATTCATAGGTAATTTAAATCATTCTAATACCATGTCGTGAAGCGTCCCTTAAATTTTCCAGGGTGATAAAAAAATAACCGTTTATATGGACACGTGAAAAAAATTACAACAGTAGTACCTATACAAGGTTATTTTTTAGTTATGACAAAAATGTGTGCTTGTTCAGACAAGCAAACTGAACAACTTTCACTATGGGACCAACTTCGAAATCGCAAAAAAAATCTGCTGTTTCATACATTTAGGTTCAGTGAATGTTGAACATTTGTATGAAACAGCTGATTTTTTTTGCGATTTTTAAGTTGGTCCCATAGTGAAAGTGTTTCAGTTTGCTTGTCTGAACAAGCACACCAAATTTTTGTCATAACTAAAAAATCAACTTGTATAACGAAGTTTAAAGGAAAACTATCAGAGTTGAGTATTAAGTACAAACTAAAAAGTTATAGACGAAAAATTAGTACTGAATATAAATTTACGAACCAGGTGAAGTTAAGTAAATATAAAATCATTGGAGCTTTAATCATAATAATAATTACTAATTTAATAGCAACGTGTTGTGAGGTGTGATGTGAGTGTGAACTCGAAGTTGGCATTTGCAACTTCGGAACCCTACACTGCGCGTGGCCCGATACGGTTTTTTTAGAAGTCGGTTAATAAAGGGTTTATTTTTTGCCACTCCTAAATTTTTTAGCAGCTCAAAAATAAAGAAAAGAGTTTTTGTGTTTTGCAACGCGAACTTGCTTTATTTTACAACTGTTCTGCGCAAAGCTTTACTTACTATTTGCAAACTTTAACTTCTACATAAAAACGAAAGCCACTAATCACAGAACAATCATCTGTCAATATTAGGTAAAATTTAACGCGTTCTGGGGTCCACGAGAAATTCACTCCTGTCAGGCGAAAATTACTCCACTTTGCTTCTCGAACGTTATCAATTACCTTGTTCTCGAATGAGAGGAAATGTCTGGCAGAAAGTGTCAAAAATGTATATAGCGCCATCTATCGTGCTCTTGTATAACTACATAAATCTATGTAATCACTGCTGTGCACCCTAGGAGCGTGTGTGCTTTGTTGCTTTTAGAAATATCGACAAATTTTGGATTTGATACAGCTCGCTCCATCTATTGCTCGTGGTTATAACTAATTTTAGAAATGTTAGACATTGACAATCCTTTCTTTATATCATCCTTGGTACTATTAAGGTTTATATTGTGTTTCTTTGACTATTCGCCTCCGCCACACGACCGCCCTACGTGTTTTCTGTATAACTCGTGCCTTACTCAGTTCTTTAAATACAGCCTATGTCCAATAGTTCGGCTGGCTGTTTTTAAGGATAAAATTTCTATTTTCTGCAAATTAAATTTTACAAAGAACTTTATGGTAAATATGTATGTCTGTTAACACCCTTAGATATATGTATATCAAACTAATTTACATCGCAGTCACTAGTTATATGTAATATCCCAATAGTGGTATATGTTGACGACTCACCTTTCTATTGCGCTGACGACAAAACCATCAATTGATTTCACGCTCAGAATCCAATTGAGGACGAATGGCCGGTAATCGAATCCTCTGGTTATAGTCTTATTAAGTAAATTATATTTATATCTTTTCAATATTTACTATCTAAATATGTAAATAAGAATACAATACCTCCACATCCAGATAGCATGCAAACTTGCCAAACTTGAGGCAAGTTTGAATCAAACTTTCTAGTTTCCCAACCACAAGCTTGCATCATGTTTGTTTTAAGCTTGCATGATGTTTGTTTTTTCAATAACGCAATGTACATACAATATTGTACCAACAAACTAGTCGCTTTTTAAAGTTTATTGGGGCAATATTGTATGTACATTGCAATATTGTATAATGGGAACTACAAAGTTTGATTCAAACTTGCACGACAAGCCACTGCTATCTGGCTGGGCAGAGACAAAAGGGAGATATTATGTTACACAGCAGGCATTGCACGGGCCGTGGACAAAACGAGATAAGAGACAAATAACATGTTTCTTCCCGCTCTCTCACATAACAATGAAGTGAAACGGTACGAGGGCTAGTTACTTTCTCTCCCATAGTCCACGCACCATGCTAAACCTACAGATGGCTACGCGTCTCTGTGCAAAATCTGAATAGAATATATAAAGGATACAACTTGTCCTTGCCAGCCATGGCGACGCACGGATTGCCCTGGACGGTGAAGCCGTCGAGTCTGTTCAGGTGCACCAGGTGGCTGATCTCGTTCAGGTCCTGGATATTGTTATGCGCGAGGCTGAGGTGCTCCAGCTGCGACGGAAGGTATCGGTCGCACTGTCTCAAGTCTTTTATCCGGTTGCGTTCCAGACTCAAGTGCTACAAACACAAATACACATTTTATAAAGGCGCAGTTTCGCACTGTAGTCCGATATCAACTAGGACAAGGGTTCCCAACCTGTTATCTTATGCGCCTCACCCAACATTATGCTAAAATACTACGCCTCCAAGAGACCAGAATGGTGAGTCAAAATAAGAAAATTAAACAAACGATGAAAATATTGGCGTGTTTAGTTTTATTCAAAAGATGGTTGCAACGTGTCGCTGACTTCGCATAGGTGGTACCGTCCGCGTCGCGCGAGTTTATATCAACAATTTTAATATATATATTCTTTATCAGAGCCGCTCGCTGCGCCCCCTCTTGGTTCACTCTACGCCCCCCAAGAAGGGCGCGCCTCACTGGTTGGGAAACCCTGAACTAGGAGCTGTTGAAACAATTATTATTTACAGATGGTTTCCTCTACTTTGTTATAATACAGATCATGATCATCACAGCTCATATACGTCCCCACCGAAGGGCTTGAGCCTACCTAAGTTATGGTGTTTAGGCTTTAGTCAACTACACCGACCCAGTGCGGACCCTGCGTGTATTCAGGTTGCCTCACGATGTTTTTCTTCACCGTAGGTGCGTCGCCAAAAGTACATATGAAATTCGAAAAGCTAAAAACACATTGGTACATGTCAGGATCGAACCATGGACCTCCCGATTAGAAGGACAATGCCGAATTTACAGTGCCACCGACGACGTATAAATAGATGTCATCATACAATTTTAAGTTTCGGGTTTTAACAACTCTGTGCATATAATAGCTAACTAACAGCAGGGTAATAGTATATACAGTAGAATGACTTCATAGAAACGGTCGAAACACGCGCTATGCCTACGCGCCTCGATCTGGATCGCACTTGGATCGCATAGCTACAAGGCAGTTCGCCGCAGGGCGTACGCACGAGTCGAACGGAGCGCACGGTCGGTAAGCGAGCAGCCCTATCGCGGGCCACGCACCAAGCGATGCCGAGCGGCCGTAGGTATAAAATTTCAAAGAGAGGCCGAGTCCACATACTGTATTATACTATTACCACAATATACAGAACGATACAGTAGCCCGACTCAGGCGTGTCTTTGAAATTTATACCTAAAGCTAAACTGGGCGCTAAGGTTGGTACCTACAAAAAAAATCGGTGAACGTATACGTACACGCCGCGCGTGGGCGGCGCAGCGTGTACGTGGAGCACAACAATCTCGGCCGGCGCGCGGCGTGATGTGTTCTGTGGACACTGCGTTGCTATGCCGTTCAGAGCATGCTTGGCGGCCGTGTAAACGACGTTTGTATGTGTGCCTGCGCCGATTCGTCCCTTTATTTATATGGAGTCAAAGTACTGTATCGTTCTCTATATTGTGCTATTACCGTGCTAACAGAAAGCGCCAATGTCAAATGTGATATAAAGGCGCTCCTTCACTGCGGCGGACGGCAAAGCTACGCATGTTGACTTAGCTTTGCTATTTAAGGAAATAGTAGTATAGTAGTGATAACGTTCACTGTAACACGCTACGCATAAATTAACATCATCAGTACACGCGTGTCCAGCCCTCTTAGACATAAGCCAAACGTTTATTTTTCCGCAGTCGTTTCGCAGAAAAAATGTATGGAAATGACATTTAGCCTGCGACAACCTCACGCTATTTTTTTCGCAGCTAATGTCATCTCCATACATTTTGTCTGCGGAACGACTTCAGAATAAATGTATGGAAATGACATTAGCTTGTGACAATTTCACGCAATTTTTTCCGCAGCTAATGTCATGTCCATACATTTTTTCTGCGGAACGATTGCGGAAAAATTAGCGTGTGGCTCTAAGGGGTCAGAGGCCCTAGACAAATTCCACCTGCTAGCTTTTCCGCAGTCTTTCCTCAGAAAAAATGTATGGAAATGACGTCAGCTTACGACAACCTCACGCTATTTTTTCCGCAGCTAATGTCATCTCCATACATTTTGTTCTGAGGAACGACTGCGTAAAAGTTAGCGTGTGGCATTTGTCTAGGGGGGCTGATCGGGCGCACGTCATCCATGGTTAATAATAATAAATCAATTTATTTGTCTTTTGAGACATTGTTTTTGTTGGTTGCATTGATATTTTACATAAAGACAAAACAGTATTCATAGCTGAGAATAAGGAGTAGACACAAAAAAGGGTATAAAAAACATTAAAAAATCAAAAATGTTTATTTGGTAACGTAGGTTAGTTTAAAATAAATGATGGTCGGAGTCGGAGCTACCTTTTAAGCAAGGGTTATACTTGTGCTTAACTCCGCACTTCCTTAACAATAATTTAATAGGTTTTACCGAAATTTCTTAATATTATTATTAGTGTGGGTAAAAAACCTAATAATCGTAATTGGCTCACCATTGGCCTATCAATGCGAGACTACTAGGGATTGCCGTTTATGCAGCCATTCATGGCATTTAGTTCGAAAAGTAAAAAGCGAACCAGAGCCTGTCCGAATAATATTTTAGCAGCAGCATACTTAAAGGAACCCCTGGTTGCGAACTCAACTGCGTGGGTCAGTCCCTGCATGTGATTGTGACGGCATCAAGCTCAGCGTTCGTGTATAGCTTGGCCGTGGGTGGCTACGAATTTAGTTAGTGGTGGAAACGTCGATCCACGTGATTCGACAAGCGGACACGTGCAGCAAACGTGAGCATGGATATCTTTAACACTATCGGAAGTCGAAACAAAACAATTCCCTTTCCAAAATTCGCTGTACATTATTCACCGGAACTGTTAAATACGCGCGTTTCTTAGTGACGAGGTAATAGCTCACGTAGTAATGTAACGCAAAGGAGTAGCTTTTTTTAAATAGTCAAACGTCACGGACGTAGTCAAAGTATAAGGCATTGATTTACGAGATCGATAAAGATTGTTTTTCGAATAAATAATAGTATAGCAAACCAATTTACTAATAACAATTTTATTCTTTAATGCAAATAAAGGGACACATCAGACAAACAACATAACATAAATGTACATAGTTAAATGTCATTAACGAAGACGCGCCCCACTATTTGTCCAAATTACAATATTAGAATCTAAAATCTAAATTAATTAAGCGATTATCGAATATTTGATAAATCAGTGGTGCGTTCCGAATTGCGATAAAAGCGATAATATCGCGAATCCGACCAAATTAAATCGTCACAAAATATAAGGGCTATTGAATCAGTAGGTTATGTCGTGACTTTGGTCGGATTCGCGATATTATCACTTTTATCGTTTTACGGAACGCAGCCCCCCTAGCACGTCCACCAAAACACGATATGATAAAGCGGTTTATCGCGGCGAACAGTCAAAATACAATAGGGTTTCGACGTATTTTGACAGTTCACCGCGATAAATCGCTTTATCATATCGTGTTTTGGTGGACGACGGACGAGCTACGGGGGCAGGGCAGATTTAGTTGAGATACCTACATGTCGCAATAAGTTTTGCACCAGTTACATACTCAGGCTGTGAATTTTACTATAATGTACAGAAAAATAAACTTCAGCTGGTGGTTGCATTAGTTGCCATTTAAGTTTCAAAAAATTATAATGGCAACAGATACCTTTAAAAATTATAACTTAATCTTAATGTTTACCTTTAGATTTTTCAAGTAGGAAATATCAGCGATGAATGATATTTGGTTGCCAGACAAGTCAAGATGCTCTAGATGCATGTTGTTGTTCAGATGTTCAATAGACTTGATGTTGTTACCTAAAAATACAGTATAAATAATTAGTTACTCTATTGAGGTTATACGAAAACGGGGAAAGCAGAGCTAAATAAAACTGTTCCATCGATGCAATTGCTGCCAGTGATTCACTCACAGGAGAGTGTTTATTGTACCTACTTCTCTGCTGAGCTTTTCTGCACTGAAACTGATTTTGTCCTGTTTATAGTGGGCAGATTTTTTTCTGAATTTGTTTTGGCTTTAATAATACATTATACAATTATTTATGTAGTTATGTTAAAGTAATGAGTAACACAAATATCAAGTTGAGGATAATGGTGTGGGCTTTAAAATAAACAATATCTGTAACTAAAACCTAGATCATTTAAAAAGGATGTATTGTGAATGCTGTTTATTATCCCAAATAAATACGGCCACTCTCGAGCCATTCTTCAATCCGAGTCAAGTGTAATTGGAGCCTTTGAGGATTGCGATATCATCAGCGTACGTTGCTGAAGTGGTATGAGCATGAATGGATAAATCAGCTGTGAATATTAGGGTCCCAGTATGCTACCCTGTAGTACTCCTGACTTAATGTTGTGCATTTGAGATGTATCAGAATTATATTTTACTTCATTGCAAGGTAAGATTTTAGTATCGGGAGGAAATAGTGTAGGGGTATTGTTTTCAATTTTATGGAGCAGATCATTATGCCCACTTTGTCGAATGCTTGGCTAATATTGTTTGTGTTCTAGTGCTCTACCAACCACGGGTACCATGCCCCTCTTTAAAGCCAAACTGGTGAGTAAGTATTATCTGTGCTAGATGTTCTTGCATTCTGTTCAATATGATCTTTTTCTTCTAGTGTCAGCCATAACCCTTTTTTTGGGAGATGCTTAAAAAAAGTAGCATCAATAAGATTCTTAGTTTTAGAAAATCCGAAATCCGCCGCCTTAGTTTATGTGGTGTCAAATGTTTCATTGGGAGGCATTTGAGTAGGACAGCTGAGGTAGCTGCTTGTTTCATTATCGAGACATTGATTGTTGCTAGGAAGTTGTTCAAAATCTGCATGCAGGTGATTGGCATATGTGTTAGCACATTTGAGTAAGACAACTGAGGTAGCTGCTTGTTTCATTATCGAGATATTGATTGTTGCTAGGAAGTTGTTCAAAATCTACATGCAAGTGATTGGCATATGTGTTAGCTTTTTCATAGTCAGATAAAGTCCAGGTCCCCATTTCTGTTTTAATGGAGTAGCCTGTTTTTAGGACGATTCAAGTTTTTAGTAGCTTTCCACAAAAATAGTGTGTGTCAGTTTTGCTAGATGTGATTGCATATTCTCATTTTCCCATTCCTTGATTATCGTTATTAGTTACTGTGAGGCTTTATTAAAAAATAATTGTACTTAAAAGTTATTGTAAAAAAAAATATTGTATTAGTTTTGAATTCTTTACAACCCTGAGTACAGTGTACTTGTTCATTATACTTACTGTACTCATGAAAAATAATTATAAAATGGACAGATTTGGGTTGAATTGATTACAGCGCCACTGGTGCTGAGTTTCTGAAACTGTGCATATGAGCAACATTGGTGTAAGATGGGCTACATTGCTTAAGCCACTTCCTCTTGAATTGTTTTATAATTATTATCTATTTATTCAAGTAAAATCTTAAATTTAAGTTTTTTACAATATAAATATATAAAACAAAATACTATAAAACACTCGCGAACTGATCTCCAAAAGCTTCTGATATGTCCAGGGGTTGAGTGACTGTTTGACCTTGTATATTTTTTAACACTTTTGGTATGCTGACTTTGGACGTAATCTGTTGCCTGATATAGGAGTAAAAACTTTTCAGACCTGCTTGAAGTAATTTATTTTCAAAGGTGAGGCGAGATTTTCTTCAGTGATTTGTTACTTTATTATTTATTTTTCTGTATTCCTTATAGTCTTTGTCTAGTCCTGTTATCAAGTATTTGTTCCAGAGTGCAAGTTGCCAATTAATCAATGTTTCATGGGATATCCATGGTTTATTTTTGACGTTTGTAGTTATTCTTGTTTGAGGTACATATTGGGCATCTTTAAGTGCTGTGATGAGAACTCAAACTGAGTATTGACGCAACTTAAACTTCCAATATTTCCAGGTAGGGTATTCATTAGCGTAGCGTTGATTTTGTCATAATCTGCTTTTAAAAAGTTCCGTCTTAGAATAAAGGGTCGATCGTTATTCTCCAGTTTTCCAATTCTTCATTATTATAAGTATTCTTCTTCATGAAACTTTTGAATATTGAAATATCTCAGTATTTTTACTGTACTAATGAAACAACAAATATAAAAGGGACTTCCGTAACATATCTATTCAACACAAATCTCATTGTATAACTGATACGAAAACAATAGCAAATATCTGTCAATAGTACTGTTTACAGCTTCCTCTGTTCAACAATAGAACATGAAACAAATGCTTCTTTATTCAGGTAACAAACAGATAAATGTGCCATGCTATGATCTACAAGGATAATGATGCTATGTTCATCACATAAATAAGGGAATCCAATAAGAATTTAGTAGTTATACTAATGCATTATTATATGTTTGGGGAAAATGAACAGATTATAAAGTAGTTTCAAATGCATATTGGATATTTGAATGTTTAGAATACATCAAATTACAATACATACAATATGTTCATATTAATATAAGATAAGGGCCAATATTTTTGCAACTGATAACTTTAGGTAAACTCTTTCCAAGAATGTTGTATGGTGTTTATAAAATAAATTAATTAGGTAAGCCAATATTGAAATAACCATCATTGATTTCATTTTTTTATATTTGATAATAGATGAAAATGAAATAGGTTTAAATTACTTGCCATTATTGTATATTTTCTGAACACACAACACATACTTACCAGCTAATTTGAGCACCTCAAGGTATATCAAATCTTTCAGCCCTTCGATTTGAATGATGCCATTGTTGTTTAAGGCAAGTATGCGGATGTTTGTGAGACGAGACACCCCATGCATGCGTAGGAGAAAGTTATTGCATATTGACAACTAAAACAAACAACAACTCAAAGAAATTATCATTTAATAAGGCTAGAAATTAAATAAGATGCATATTTCATTTTATTGATTTATATTCTGTACAGGCAATGTAGGCTCATAAATATTATTCTCGGGCAATCCTCCCTTAGCGATAGCCCAACCAGTTGGTTGACGCGTTGGTAGTGGTGTCGCAGTGTGGACCTTACCATGCGCGCCCATAAGGGCAGGGAGAACACCAGGGGGCTTTAGTGGGTAGGCCTGGCACTCTACCGGGAGAGCCCCACACAAGCTCGCCGTCTCGAAAAAAAGGGCTTATAGATATCACACAACTAACATACATAAAAATATTACAACTTTGTTATGATTTATAAATTAAGCTTTATAGGTTTGATATATTGATATATTTGATATGATTATGTTAGTAAAAGTACACACATAATCGAATTAAATATGCATCAAATTATCCAATCTCAAAATATGATATCCTAATTGTGGAACACAAATGAAATAACAACAAAATTATTGTGGTATTGTCCCCTAACCATGAGTCTTATGTTCACGGCGCAATGTTTGTCAAATTATAAGTGAACGTGATAGATTTTTTCTTAGACAATAACCCACAGGACTCTTATTAAACATTCATAGCAATTGAAAATAAATAGTATTGTTAACATCATTTACACATGATGAAACCTCAAGCATAGTAGTAGATTAATGATATACATTGGGCAGTACACTATGCCTCATATTTTATATTATTATTGAGTGATAAATTACAATTACTATAAACCTGTTATATACGAACGAAGTGAGGAGCTATCTGCCTATGCTAGAATAAATTCTAGTAAAGTCATAATAATGTTGATAACATTTTTGAAAACATTGACACAGGTTACTTACATTTTCTACACGACTATACGTATCGATATTGTCAAGACGCTGCAACTCATTCTGGTCGAGAATTAAATTTATAATTGTTTTGGATTCATCGGCAGGCGCTTTCTCTATTTTCTTCAACCCACGCCTCGAAAGGTCCAATGTTTCATTCTTTGGTTCCTCTGGAAACAAGCCTAATCAGATTATGTTCAAACACAAGTAAATTTGATAAATAGATTCCACATACCCATATTTATATCTCAAATAATGTTTAATACATGTTTTATTTATTTACGAAAATAAAACCTATTTCAGAAGTTACACACAAAAATCAAACGTTCTGAAACTGAAACACAAACTAGATTTTTGTCATGACAATCTTGCTTGAAAAATATTAAATGCTTGTTAAAAAAAGATTTTCATAAGATTATGCTAAGCAAACTATTTTAAATTCCACAATAATATCATTTTATTATTTATAAATTGAGATTGAACTATTAAACTATGATTATGATTACTGATATGAAGTATATTATGATTTAAATTGATTTGTTACTACGGTTTGTTGTATGAAAATAGTTCTGTTTTTGTAAATATTTACAAGTTTTCGAGCGTACCTTGTTTGACATTTTTAAATCGGAGCGCGTTCAGAGCCTTTGTTCGCGAAGTACAACTTTTATGAGCGCTCCACATTCACGCAAGATTCTCGGCAAGAGTCTCGGCAAGAATCTACGCGAGAACCTCGGCAAGAACTTCTTGGGTACACACTTCTCGCGAGATTCTCGCGAGAAGGTACAAGGCAGGGTTGGCACAAAATCAGTGATTAAATCAAATGTCTTAATTTTTGTGAAGAAAAATGTATTTTTATGAATATCTATGTTCCGAGTAAATCAGATATTTCATATTTCAGTGTCATTATTGTAATTCTTGATTTAAAAAAATAATTTTCCAGCTTTTTGGTCCCTAGTCTGTTACCTAATTTCGAGTGAACAATGCCAAATGTAAAAAAAAAACTTTCCACTGATGCTGAGGAGGCTATCGCTCCAAATCGTTGCCTCAGAACTGGGTAAATATTTAATTTTTCCTCTTCCTCTTTCGTTTCCGCAAAATAGTTGCTTACTTATTAAAATTAGTAACGATAAAAACGAAAAAATAAAAAAAATCATGATAAATTAGGATTTATTCAATAAATCATGATTAATTGGATTTTATTAAAAAATCATGATTTTTCCAACCCTGGTACAAGGTTCTTAATATAGTTCTCGTGCCTTTGTCTCGTGCCAAAAACCGAGAAAAGTCGGAGAACTACGCGAGAACATCCCGAGAACATGCGAGTCGGATCCACATTCACGCTTCTCGTGTTGTTCTTGCGTTCTCGCGAGATTCTCGCGAGAATGTGGAGCGCTCATATTTCATGTCACAAGTGACAACGTACCTGTACCAGGGATGTTGCGGATGCCGATTTTTTCACATCCGCGGATGTGAATGCGGATGCGGATTTTTGAAGGCTCACATCCGCGGATGCGAATGCGGATGCGGATGTTTAAGATGTTATAGAAAAAAGTATATGAATTAAGAATTAAAATAATAATAGAGTAATTAATAAACATTTTATTAATTACTAGCTTGCCGCTCGCAGCTTCGCCCGCATTATTTTTGTTTTCCCGTGGGAATTTTATATTTTCCCGTAGAAAAAATAATTTTATAGCCTATGTTCATCAGGGATAACGTATAATTTTCAATGTGAAAGAATTTTTCTAATCGGTCCAGTAGTTTCCGAGCCTATTCAATACAAACAAACAAACAATCAAATCTTTCCTCTTTATAATATTAGTAAGTAGTTAGTTAGTTTGGCTGGGCTCTGTCGCACTTAGCCTCATGATTGGGCCATTGTGCGTTCTGACTTTACGTCAGCCTCTATCCTACTCCATCCATCCCAGGTCCTCCCAAAATGCAAGCAGCCTTTGTGGGCTACTACATGCATCCGGCATGGATGCCGAGGAGTGGAGAAGTTTCGCCCGTTGATCGGCCACGCTTGTGCATTCCATAAGGACGTGCTGTGGCGTTTCCTCCGCCTCCATGCATCCTCTGCATAGAGGGCTGTCTGTCACCCCTATTGTGAATAGGTGTTTGTTTAGGAGACAGTGTCCGGTTATAGTGGCTATAACTTTTCGGATTTCGTCTCTCTTTAGTCTGATGAGGGAACGGGCAAGCTTTTTGGATGGTACCGGGATTGCATCTTTTGTTTACTTGCATTCCCGATGGGCTCTCCATTCTATTAGATGTTGTTTCTCGGTTTTCTCACGCAGCCAGGTTTTTATTTGGGCCTGTGGAATTGGCAGTAAGGGCTCTGGTCCATACACTTTTGTGTTTGAACCTCTCTTAGCCAATTCATCTGCTGCGTCGTTGCCGAGTGAGTCGCTGTGTCCTTTTATCCATTGCAGAGTTACCCGGTTTGTATCTGCTAAGTCTTGGAGCATGTTATGGCATTCCAGTATAAGGACAGAGTTAATAATATTGTTTTGGAGGGCCTGCAGGACAGATGCGCTATCTGAGATAATCTTTATGTTAAGATTACTAATACCTCTAGCTGCAACTGCCTGTGCCGCTCTGGTGATGCCAATGCATTCTGCTTGGAAGATGGTGTTCCACTTATCTAGGGTTATTGATAATTTGACATTAAGGTTGTTTGAGAAGACACCGGCCCCAGTTCCATAAGTGGTCTTGGAGTCATCTGTGTATATTCTAACTTCTTTAATATCAGAGCAATCTTTTGATTCTGCTGTTAGTTGGATATCGTATCTTCTGCCAAAGACATGGTGGCATGGTATTCTATCGATTGGTGCATCGAGAAGAGGTATTTCTTTCGTACTCCAATCTAGGATTATCGTATGTGTTTTTCCTATGTTACGTTTCCATAGTCCCTGCGATCTTATTCCTAAGGCTGCTGCTTTCGCCTCCTCTTCTATGACTAGATCTAGGGGTCTCATTTGTAAGAGGTATTCTAGTGAGGCTGATGGAGTGGTTCTCATACATCCGCTGGTTGATGTTGTTGCTAAGCGTTGCAAACTTTGGAGTTTAGCTTTTGCTGTGGTCAGTTGGGTTCTGGGCCACCAAACGACTGATCCGTAGGTTATAGAAGGTCTTATAACTGCAGTGTATAACCAAAGTGTGATTTTTGGGTTTAGACCTGACCCCCTAGACAAGATGCCTTTCGATAATCGCTAACGCAATCGCTAGAAGGAAAATGTATGCGATTTGACATAAGCCCTCGTTTAGCTTTCGAGCGCAATTGTCAAATCTCATACATTATCCATTTAGCGATTCCGTTTGCGATTATCGAAAGGCATCTTGTCTAGGGGGTCTGTCATCCGTACACTATGTCCTCCTTTTCACACCGTACCAAGAAATTCCAAGATTCCTTCTTCTGTCGTTCATCCCACACTTGGAATTCTCTACCTGCGCACGTGTTTCCTCCATCCTACAACATGGGTTCCTTCAAAAGAGGCGTGAAAAAGCATCTTTTAGGCCGGCAAGGGGCGGGCAGGTAGGATAGTGGATGTCGTCCCTACTCTACCTGTCAACTCATTTGGGCCTCTTTCACCGCTTAACATCAGGCGGGAGGAGGTCATTTGCCGGGTCATACATATAAAAAAAAAAAAAAAAGACCCCATTTCTTACCAACGAGTCTCCTGCATTGGTTAAATGCTAGGCATGCCTTCTTTGTTACTGTTTCCATGTGACTCGCCCAGTTTAATTTATTATCGAAGATAATGCCCAGATATTTTACTTGTGTTGAGAGGAAGAGTTTGGTGTTAAATAATTTTGGTAGCTGTAGTTCTGGTAACTTCCTTTTGTTGGTGAAAAGTATAAGTTCTGTTTTATTTGGATTTACTGACAATTGATGTTCGTCACACCATTGTTCCACTAATACTAGGGCTGCGCGCATTTCCTTACATAAAATGTTTTCTGCAGTCCCATTTATCAGTATTGCCAGGTCATCTGCATAACCAATAGTAGTGTAGCCTCTTTCGTTTAGTTTCCTTAGGAGGCTGTCTACTACTATGTTCCACAGTAGTGGGCATAGGACTCCCCCTTAGAGGCATCCTTTGACCACTTTAGCTCTAATGGTGTTGTTCCCCACTATCCGAACCGCCCTCTTGCTTACCAGCTCGGTGATCCATTTTGTTACTGCTGGTTCTATATTGTACTTTTGAAGGACGTGGTTAATGCTGTTGTGCATTGTTTTGTCGAAAGCTCCTTCTATGTCTGTGAAGGCGCCTAGGGTGGAGGTTTTGTTATGTATGGCCGACTCTATTTTAAGGACCACCATATGTAGTGCCGACTCTGTGGACCTGCCTTTTCTATAGGCGTGTTGTTGGGGATGTAAGGAGTGACTTTCTTGGAGTGCTCCATCCCTAAGGTGTCTGTCTACTAATCTTTCCAGTGTTTTGAGCAGGAATGATATTAGTAAGTATAGACAATTAGTAAATGACGTTAAAAAATTCAAAAAGGACAAAAACCGGCCTAAGAAGTTGTAACTCTCGCCGACACTCTAAGGTCTTGTGTACGGGCCGGTTGTTTCACCCGGTTGTCACGCTCGAAGGCATTGAACGGGGTGAGAGCGAAAAGTTGTAAAGGCGCCTCCAGACTCACGCCGAGAACCCCCGAGAACACCCGAGAAGCGTGAATGTGATGGGTTTCTCGGCTTCTCGTTCTCGGGCTCATCTGTTCTCCGATCGGTGTCGGTTTTTTTGCCCGCTTCAAAGGGTTTCTCGGGCGAAAAAAAAGAACACTATCACACTCTCGTTTGTTCTCAGTGCGACTGCGACCGTGGCGTAGATCGCATGTTAACTCGTGCCAATTATTCTATAAAAAAAATATTTTGTGGTGTCTGATGCATATCAGTATCATTTAGATAGCTTCACAATTATTGTATTTGTATACTCTTTCATTTAACATAGTCTCTCATCTGTGCTATCAGTGCTTAACAAAACTGACGGTCGCTGACGTCGGTCGCGGATGACTATATCAATGAAACAGTATAGAATGTTTTTGTGCTCGACCGACACTGCGCGCCTCCGCGGCGCGGTCGGGGACCGTCAGTCGGACTCGTCAGCGACGCGGATATCGGTGCGCTGACGCGCTATGTATTTGTATTGTGAGCTTCAGTGTGTAGCGGACGGTCCGCCGTGCGGATGGATGATACAGTCGTAATGAATATTGACACGGAGAGAGTGATAACTGAAGTCCGCCTAAGGCCGAATTTATGGAATCTTTCCAATCTAAAAAATGCTGCACATTAGTAGTTGAGAGCAGCATTTTTAGAGATTTTTTATTATTCTTTAATTTTTTTTTATGGATGTGTCCTGAATCGTCCCTAAAATTTTTCAGGGTGATTAAAAAATAACCGTGTATATAAAAGGATATATGTTCCCATCTATAGACGCACGCACAGCCGTAACCGCTAATGATAGAAACGTGTGGACAGTTGTTTTAATTCAAAATGCGAACGCATACTAAGAAAGGATTTAAAAAAATTGTAACCCTAAAGGGATGAAATAGGGTTTGCAAGTTTGTATGGAAAAATGTATATAACGTTATATACGTCAATGGTTTTAATCCGTAAATCATAATGTATAGGTAACGAATTAGTGACAACTTTAGGAAGGTCTAATAACCTCTTTTCTGTGAATAAGAAAGCTTGATAAAGAAAAAGTTAGAATCTTCATACAAAATTGGCAATTTAATCGTACATTTTGTATGGATAGCCCAAAAGGTTGTTTTTTATTTCAGAGAAAAGTTACCTTAATGTGAGAGCCAGGCGTTCTCTTGGACTTATAGGGATTTTAACGTTAATATTATCCCGTTGCATATAAGGTTCTAATTTCCCATACAGCTCATTAAAACTTGTAATGGAAAGTCGATAGTAGTTAAAAAACTTTCTTTCACATTGGAGCAGTCGCGGATGCAGAGTATAATAAGTGCCTTCCAGCAATCTAGTAGCGACAATAGGATGTTGATAATATTCTCTCTGTCGCTTGTCTTCGTCGTCGTCGTTGTATGATAGATAAACAATATATTCAACGTGGTTAGGTTATTCATAGTTTTTTGATTAAGTATATGACGCTGACTGTACACTAACATGCGCCCACAGCCGCTATCCGTTGCAGACTAAAAGCCTAGTGATACGGACGGTCAGCGCTGACAATCCGCGACCGACGTCAGCGACCGACGCCCGTCGAGGACAAACACCGGCCTTACAACCGAACAACCATCGAATTTGAGTTGCGTTCCGAGGGTCAGAGTAAGCTTCGAGTGATGCAACCAAACAACCAACTCGAGCGTAGGGTGAAAAACACTCTGACAGATTTTATGTCAAAGTCGATGTCAAAAATACGCTAATTATTTATTATTTTATTAAATAACACTACTTTGAAATCTTTTAAGTCTAATACAAGGGAAATATAGTGATTTCTATGTGTTGTAATTATTTTAAAGCAGAAAAATGGATAGTAACTGTTAATCTCATAGTAAGGATTAGTAATATTTTGCCCTTTGCTTGATCTTGATGGGCAAGATATAAACTAAAAAAAAAGATAGCAACCGACCCGCGGCCGTACCGCCTAACTCAAAGCGAGCACTCGCTATCGTTATCATGACATTAGAACAATAGTTTTAATGTCACAGATGACATTAGAGCTATTGTTCTAATGTCACGAAGCGATAGCGAGTGATCGCTATGAGTTAGGCGGTAGCCCCCCTGTTCAGAGCGTGTGTGAAAATCACTCTCGGTTGCATTACTCTGACCCTCGGAACGCAACTCAGACCCTCGGAACGCAAACGCTCTGACGTTTATTACTGAAATACTCTTACGTGATTGGATGATATTGGCAGCCATAATCTAAAATGTCATCTGATAGAAAGAGAGAGAAAGAAAAGTTCATGTGAAAGAGGTAGATAAAAGATTTGGTTGCTGCAATGCGTTCCGTTCAACGCCTTTGAGCAAGTTAAAAAACTACTAAAAACCGTCTGTGGATATATTTAATTATCTCTATCTGTGCTTTTGGTTCGCGGTGGCGGTGGGCTTTATTGAGGTTAGTGTAGTAATTTTTTATGTTTTTACAAGCAAAAACAAGCCTTTCGCATCCAAAAATGGAATTTTTGCTATCGCGAAAATACACAAATTTAATATAAAGCGGTTGTAATGTGACGTTCATTCATATCTAGCGATTATTATGGGGACGCTTTATTTGACACTACATACTAAAGTTTGTATCTTATGCCTAAGTACAATTTTGGGAATTCTTATTAGAATGTGTGTTCTTCGTGAATCTTTTCTGACGTTTTTTCACAATTTGAAATGAGCAAGTTGCATCGCTTTAAAAATTTCTATTTATAGCCAATTCACATCTAACCTCTTTTTTTAAGGCGGGAGAATGGCGCTGGCAAAGGGCCCGAGACCTCTTCAGGTTTTCATAGCAATATTATTCGTGAGGCTCTTATCAGTTTTTCTGATTCAAACGTGGTATGTACCTGATGAGTATTGGCAGACATTGGAAGTGGCCCACAAACAAGTATTTGGCTATGGAACTTTGACTTGGGAGTGGCAGAAAGGGATTCGTAGCTACTTGTACCCTGGACTAGTGGCAATTCTCTACTCCATCTTGAAAATAACTGGATTGGATTATCCTGAGGCTGTTGTAAGTATAAATGTTATTATACAGGGTGTCCCAGAAGCCGACGTCAAGCCGAAAGCAGGCGGTAGACTAACTCATATATGTTATCAGAAAAATATTAAAAAAAATCTAAGTCACCTATTTAAAAAAAAATCTAACATTTAAAAAAAGATAGTTACACTAATGTGACGGAGGCGTAGAGATTCGAAGTATGAGCGAGACAGATAGTGACTCTAACGTGACAGAGACGGCGAGTCTCACATCCACTTCGTAAAATTACTATTTTACGAAGTGGATGTGAGACTCGCCGTATAGTGGTTTATGTGCTTTAGTCAAGACATTAGCGCATCTAGACTGTTTTCTGGGGTGGGCTTGGCTCTTGATTTTTGTTTAAAGTTATGACTGTTTGGCATAACTTTAAACAAAAATCAAGATAAGAGACAAATAACATGCATCTTCTCATATAACAATAAAGCGAGATGTTTTGAGGGTTAGTCACTTTCTCTTCTATATTCCACGCGCCCTGCTAGGCCCGCTGGGGTGGGCACGGCCCACCTGGCCCCCCTCTATATACGGTGAATTATGAAATTGTGTTTATCCGTAATATCATTCAACCCAAAATTTTCATGTAAATCATAGACATGATGATGATACTATAATATACATGAAAATTTTGGGTTCAATGACATTAAGTGTAAACACATTTTAATAATTAGTTTTAGATAATGCATTGATTATTATTGGTTATTATGAATCACCGTGTATACACCTATGAGTCAAGCTCTCAAATTATGAGCTTATAAGTTATATGGTTATGGTATTTATCTTTCAGGTATTGGTCCCTCGTATTCTTCAAGCAGGAATAAGTGCTTATGCTGACTACAGTTTCTATAAATGGACAGGTGGCCGCAAATGGGCCCTTTTTTTGATTCTTACTGCTTGGTTCTGGTTCTACACTGGCAGTCGGACCCTCCTACAAACTATTGAAACAGCAATAATAACTGTTGCTCTGTCAAGATTTCCGTTCAAAGAAGGAAGGTACAGCTACTATGATAAAGGTAAGTGCTAAATAATATTTATTTATATAAATTTATTTATTTGTATAAAAGTGTATGGATATACTACGAATACCGCCACTATTACAAGCTACATAAAAACGGTCCAAAGGTCAAACAGTGTAGATTGATAAGGAGCTTACTGTACAATGGCAGACCTAAAAGTACTATGTATAGAAGTTGCACATCTTTGATCTTGAAAGAGCTTTTATTTTAAATAACTAAACATCAAGCATTATTTAGTTATAATGAAGCCTCAGTGGCTATGACCTTGAGTAATAGGGTTTTTCTGATGGTACACATACAACCAACCTATACCTACTTACTAGAGAAGGGCAGACTGGATTTTCCGGACTTGCTTGCTGACTATTCAGTGCTGAAGTGTTCAATTAGCTAACTAGTTGGCAACATCAATTATTGGTTTGGGTAACTTCGGTTGCAATTTGAAAAGTTTTTCTCGGTCTGCTGTCGTGCCATTCGTCTTGTTTTTCACAAGCTTGTTTTGTTAACAAAATCTTAATAAATATTTAATATGATTTTGAATTTAGTTATTTTAATAGAATTAAGATTATAAATTAATAACTAATAAGAATAAATAATAGTATTGGTAAAGTGCCACAGTACAGAATAGATAAAGATAGTAAATATCTGCTTCAGTGTAAACTACATTAAATTCTAATGTCTTTTTTTCTGGTACACCTAAGAAAAAAAATTGTATCTCAAGTTAATGCTGACTTACCCAGGTACTAAAAATAATAATACACAATGCCAAATACAAGTCATGATTCATTAAAATTAACTTTTACAATGTAACTAGAGCACAGCGCATCACGGCTTTACACTCTTAAGTCTCAGGATGCAGGAAATGGTAGGCTTAGGGAATAGTACCTTGTATTAGGTTATAAGGAAGGATATCAGGCTTCCATATGGACAGGAATCAATAAATTTTCATAAATAAAATCTGTTTATTAATTGTTAATATCAACAGATTTCTGCTTGCACTTCTCTTTATCAATTACTGCTGATGTGATGCTTTCCAAGTTCACCAGAAGGTACATGTGTTAAATAGTTCTCGATTGCAGTCAATCTAGTTTTATCACCAATTTACTAGTGGTTGTATTTTTTCAGAATGCAAGATTTGGATTGTGCTTGCTGTTGTTTGTTTATTTTTGAGGCCCACATCAGCACCCCTTTGGGTTGTATTGGGGGCATACAACCTGTTGACCACAAATGAAGGAAAATTGAAATTGCTTGTGAGAACTTACATGCCAATAGTGTAAGTAAAATTTTTAATTAAGGACATTAGCACAATTGTGATTTGCAATAGTGTTTAAAGTGACTATTTGTATAGTAGGTTACTTAATTTTGAAGTAGGGCTCAGGGGTAAACATGTCGAAAAGTATAATAATTCAGTTTGATTACAAAGAACAGGAATACACTTGTAAAGAGAGCTAGTATTTCAACATCCTGCAATACTTTAAAGGTTCAGTCAGACAGCGGGCGGGGCGGGATGGCGACGCGACGCGAGTTTTCGCTGTTGTGTTCACACTGAGACCGCGGGGCGTGTGCACGCCACGCCCGACGAGACAGTAGTGTTTCGATACAAAAATGGATAATGAAACAGTTCGTAGTCATGTTTTTTGTAGAGTTGAGCCACTAGCAATACATAACTTGTTGACGACAGTTCGATGTGTCGTGTCGGGGACCCAGAACTAACGAGCCACGAACCGCCGTCATAAATTAATTCAGGCCCTTTGAGTCGTCCGCGGGCGGGATGTCCCCCCGCGGATCGGGGGATTGTCTATAGGGCCGCATATTGTAAAATTGTAGTCAGTTAGTTGTGAAGTCCTGTTGTGAAGCTTCTAAGTGATCATCTAGAAATCAGTGTTTCGATATGTAACATCCCTAGCAAGTACACACAGTCCACTCTCAACACAACTATTTCTCTTAAATGAGATAGAGCTTCAACGTCAGAATCATTTGACATTTTGATTGTGAATGTCCGCGCCTCCCGTCGGCGTCGACGTTACTGTCACGCCTCGCCGGCTATGTGACGTCCACGCCGCGTCGCCGCCCCGCCCCGCCCGCACTCATCACTCCGACTCATTTCAAATACCTCACCCCACCCCGCACTTCGTTATAGACATCACTGACACATAAACAAGGGCGCGCGCGATCGCTCGAAAGTGGCGACACTTCACGTTCACTGAGGAGACGCAAGCGCCAGCTGATAACAGAGATAGCGCTATGCGGGTAAAAGAGAAGGCAGTCGCTGCACTTCTCGCGTCATTTCAATTGATAATAACGCAGTCAGCCCTACTAGATTCCACGCACACATTTGCGCGTGTACAAACGTCATTTGCTTAAGTAGTTTGTATTAGTAGTAATAGGTAATTGATTTGCGAACGTTGTATGGAGTGCCTGGGGTGTGACTGAACCTTAAATATCCTTGAACTTAAATACAGCTTTCAAATTTAAAAAAAACAATATTTTATTGAAATTAGCTCAACTGCATATGGGAATTCTAACAGTGCAGTTATCAATAGTTTATTATTTATTATTATCAGTGTTTCTTTGTACTTTCAGACTCATTGCCGGAGGTAGTCTTGTTGCCCTGGATTCATACTTCCACGGCAGTCTGATTGTCACACCATGGGAGTTTTTCAGATTCAATATCTTACACGACATTGCATCATTCTATGGTCAACATCCTTGGTACGTTCAAGTTAACAATACTTATGTCAATATACAGACAAATAATTGTTGTTCTACTCTAGCGGCAGAAGAATCAAACACTATTGCAACACTATTACAACCAAGCTGTGATTGCCTGAATAGGTACAACAGAAAATCAGCAATGCATCGTCATGATGCAGGATCTTGGCTGAGTCTAAAGGCCTCTGCATACGTAACGTGTTTTTACTTGGACAGAACGGGACGGGAAATTTTGGAAATATCGTTTTATAGAAAATGTATCCGATAGTGTATACGTCACGAACACACGGACGGGACGGGAACGTGGCGCCCACGTGACAGGAAAAATATCGTCGGCGACGATGTTTAGCACGTCCCGCCCCGCACGTGCCCCGTCCCGTCCGTGGTTTCGCTGCGTATGCACACTCACTCCGCTCGCTTCAGATACCTATATAGTGATGCCACGAGAATTGAAAATGGACCACGAAAAAGAAATCGAGTGTGTACGTTCATATCCAGCTTTGTATAATTTTGCAGACGCAAAGTATTTAGACACGAAGCATAAAAATTTTCTGTGGTGTAAAATTGCAGTCGAATTATCACTCACTGAAAACGATAACTTTCATTTAATTCTTTTACTGCATTCATAACTTTATTTATAATATTTTCGCACCACCTACTCAAGATTAATAAATTCTAGGTCATGTAAACTCAATGTGAAGTAAGTAACTCATTTCAAGCCTCTAAAAGACAGGTATATAATATTATACTGAATTTCATTATTTCCCTAGTAATTAAATAAATTTCTATTTGGAACACAAAAAATACCTAAATTTTGATAGAAACCCATCCTATATTGTTAAGCGAAAAAAATAATGATGCTGATTCGACAATATATGCTCAAAAATTTGTGAAATTCATCTTGTTCTCTTGTTTGCCATGTAAGATGCACAGAAAATCTCCTTTTTCTCTTGGCAGCCATAGCTTTTTCGTCATCTAAAGCAATAGCAATTATAGCCAATTCTTCAAATGAAAAGTCCATCTTTCCTATTCACAACACTAGCACGTTAGTTACGAGTCCCTGTCATGTTGCGTATGCATTGCAACTCCACGTCAGGGTTTTCTAAACAACGTCCCGTCTCCGTCCCGTCCTCGCTCCATCCACGTTTAAAGCACGTTACGTATGCAGAGACCTTTAGCCTTTTACTACTGCCGAAACACTCAACTTATCTTAGCTATAATGAAGAATCTACACACTGATGTGTAAAAGCTGTGAATAAATGTCTTTCTTTCTTATTGTTTGTAATTGTAAACAAATTATGTAAAACAGAAAAAAAAAATGATAAAGTTATAAAAAGTTCCCTTTCCTTATTTCTTCTATTATTATCTGTTCACAGGCACTGGTATCTTTTACAAGGTATTCCAGCAGTACTAGGCATTAATTTGGTGCCTGTTTTATTGGCGATTGTTGGTGTTTTACGGCGACCAAGGGAGAAGAAGGTTGGGATGCTGTTTTTGGTGGCAATCGCTATCCATGTAGCAATGTATAGGTGAGTAAATATGTGCTTTTTACAAAAAAGAAATGCTATTCATGATTTCAAATGCAATGATACAAATAACAGTGTTAATTAATATTGGTGTACCAATAAATAAAATAAAAATGATATACATATATTGTTTGTTGAATAAAACTGCCTCCTAGTTTGAGATTGGCTCATAGTAAGGCACCATTTAAACATCAGTAATCTGTCTAAAATAGAAATGACAACATGATATGTAGATTATTATGTTATATATTTATATATCTTCATATATATCAGGCCTTATCCATTTATACTTATTTATATATTTGCGTATTTAGTATTCATTTTATCATCATTTTGTATGTTTCACTTATTTAGTAGTAACACAGTGTTTAGCTTTTATTCTTTGTTCCCCAATTTGCACACTGTCAACAAACATTCTCACATTTTATGGGTTGATTGGTAGGGTATACTTCAGGCATTAAGTCCGCCTTTTGATCGTATGATGTACGAAAAGTTAAATAAATAAACACTGAAATATTTTATTTATACAAATAAGTTGGCAAACAAGCATACACAGTAAGACAGTACACAGTAAGTGGTAACAGTCACCTATAGTATATGTGGCTCTAGTGAGATTTGCAGCACATCTGCAACCCCCACAAGAACCACAGTGTACGTTGCCAACCTTGTGACATCAGGTTTAAAGTCATATCTTACCCTTCAAACCGGAACGCAGCAATGTAAGCCAAGCACTGCTACTTTGCGACAGAAATAGGTAAGACGGAGGTACTCAAGCAGGCGACCCTGGTTTGGCATAATAAATGTATTGCATAATTAATGACGAAATTAGATTTCGTAAGAAGAGTTTTTTTTTAAGTCTCAAAATTCAAATGCTCCGTATTAAAGGTACCTAAAGTATAAGTAAAAGTTTGACAAAAAGTTACATTTTCTAATGTTACCCAAACTCAATTATATTTGTATATTAAACTATCTGTTCGGAAACATGTTAATTCCAATGTCTATTCTGATTCCAGTTTTGTACCTCACAAAGAGTTCCGCTTTGTGCTGCCCCTCCTGCCGATGTTCTTGTACCTTGCGCAAGATGTTATTGTGCCTTGGAGCAGAAAAGCTAAGAAGTAAGTGAAATCAAGAGTGATATGCATATGGAATTGATGATAGACAATTGTACCGACAAATGTACCGATAGACATACTAAATGGCGGTAAACTTTAACATGAACCTCTAGTGTACAGCGGACCTAAAAAGGTCGCATTGGCAGAATAATAATGTCGTGGCCATATCGTAAAATTGACCATTCATGATGTGGCCGAACGTTTCATAAATCATTGTACATATTTCACTTGTCGATTCAATTGTTGCTGCAAGATACACCAAGATAACCTCATTCTTTATTGTTGGCACTATTTTCTGCCATTGCATCTCGTCGTGTCTTATTTCCATTTATACCATGGATTTATTTGAGAAGTCCATGATCGATATACCTAGTCATGAACAATACTTCCTCCCAAACCAGAATTAGTCATAGAGTCAATGCTTCTACCTATTATCATAGACTATTCCTATTATTCATAGACACTAGATGACTAGTCTACACTAAACTAGTTTCCTTATTTTTTTAATGGTTTTTTTTAATCCTTCCTCAAATGAATCCCTACACCGAATCTTACGCTTTTAGTTCTAGTATTTTGGGCTCTGCGTTGATACCTTAGCCAGTCACTCACCAAGGCCTTTTTGATTATTCCAGATGGCAGTTGTACATCGTAGCAACAGTGATACTGGTGGGAAACGCTGTGCCCGCGCTATACTTCGGCCTGGTTCACCAGGCGGGCACTCTGAAGGTGATGCCGCTACTCAGGGAGGCAATACCACACAACCGCACCTCCATCCTTTTCCTCATGCCGTGCCATTCTACGCCGCTTTACAGGTAGGTGTTTATTCTGATTGAATTCCAGAGTTTAAAACATTTGCTTTTTCTTTTAAAATGCTAATCAAATTGAACAATGAATCAATCAACGATCTCTGGAACCTTTGCCAACTTTATCATTATGCCTACTTTTCGAACAGTTAGGTTAGTTCAAACATTCCTATTGTGGGTAATTTTTCATATATTTATATCATTACTTAACTTTTCGCCAGCTTTTGCATATTTTCTCTACTTTTGTACCTTTTTTGCCAACTTTAATCAAATAATGCATCAAAATGGAAATGGAAAAAAATATTTTCGGGCGGGTATCGAGCCCGCGACTTTAACATACCTAAGGCATCAAGCCTTATGGGCCCACCAACCGCGCGAGCCTGAGCTAGTTTAGGTAAATTTCTCTAGTCTCCGTTTGTGTGCGTCGCTCACGCACACAAGCGGATTCGGTCGCGCAATCGGTACGGCCGCCTAGCAAAATACATGTAAATTTTGAAAAATGTTAATTGGTGTTTATTCAGCATCAGACCCTGGTTACCATATAGGATCAAAGTTCTCATCATTACGAATCAAACGAGCTCAAACTCGATGGGGCTGTGTCGTTTTATTGCGGAGTTCCTGTGGCCACCCTCCAGCTCCAGCATCAGATCAGCTCCATGTCGTCATAATATACAGGGTTACAGGTTAAGTCGACCTAAATCCTTTAAGAGGTGGTAGTTTTCATCATTCCTGACTGATTTGACTATAGAACCCCATACCCCAAACTTAACCGTTCTCAAGTTATGGGACTTTGAAGATTTTTTGTCTATTGTCCTCTTTTTTTTGTGTTTTCTACCTCTAATGTTTTTGTTTTTGTATTTTTTTGTGTGGCAGATTAGTTGCTCCATTATTTTAAACACAAAAACTGCAGGTAACTGTACCAACTGAGTCGTATTAGACGACTAATTGTTAAAAAAAGAAATAAAATTGTGAAAAATTTTTTTTTCTTTGTAAGATATTTTAAAAAAAGTCTATGACAGTTGTGCTGCAGATGTGCTAAAAAATATCTACGGTTCTTCAGCTTTCCGATAAGGTATAATTTGCTAGGGTATTATCAGGATTCTCGGAAAAAACATCGATGAAAGACTCCCAGGTTATAACAAAAATAGAACCGTTTTCCCCCCGAAGGGTAGAAAACGAATATTTAGGTTTCAGCCGTAGCTCGACCCACTGTGAGATTAACGCTTTGAATTTTACCTGTTTGCAGTGTGCATCTACCCTATATACAATTATTCACCTAACATTTTCAATGAGGGTATGTAAGTGCGGGTGCCATCGCCGACTAGCTTTTCTCTTCAGTACTTTTCTCACACGCTGGCTAGAGCAGCAAATTTAGTGGGTCGAGCTACGGCTGAAACCTAAATATTCGTTTTCTACCCTTCGGGGGGAAAACGGTTCTATTCAGGTGTTCGAGCCTTCGCTCGACCCACTGTGAGATGTGTTTACAATCTGCCGGCGATGGCTAGACGTACTGTGAAATTGTACAAATCGTTTTTCAATGAAAAACAAAGTGACTTTACAAAGTAAATTATTTTAGTAATTATTTTAAGGAACAATATGACTACTATTTAATTGAAGATATGCTTTTTTGCTTATATGTGCAATCAAGGATTTAGGTATAACAATTAAATCTGAACAAATAACTGAGTTTAGTTAGATGGAGCTTGAGGATTGCCAATAGTCCACTCATTTTTGCCCATGTACGAGTATGTACACTTTGAAGTGTACATGTGTACCAAAATGTAGAGAAAAATTCGAGAATTCCGAAAATTCCATTTTTATTGAGATAAAACTAGGTAATAAATAAATAAAAGTGTTAATTACTCGATACGAACTTGAGTTGATTGAGTATTCAATTGCGTTTAGCTTCGACTTCTGCAAAACTTGTAGTAAAAGATTTTATTTTTAGTTTATTTTTGCTTACGTACTGATGTATCGTGCACTTAAATCAAAAACATAACTTAATGGGATTACAACCATCAAAGTAAAAAAATAAAAAGAAATTGTAACTTGCAATTCATCTGTCTCTACGCAAGTAACAAAACGCTACAAAATGTCAAAATACGATCTATGGTGCACAAATGTTAGTGCCACAAACTCTTTGAATAGACGATTCAAAAGGGACTTCAAGTTAGTAAGAAACGACTTTAGTAACAAACAATGCCGCTACCTATCTAACGATGGACTTTGGGACTGCAGGGGCTATAATAAATGCTTTCCATATTCCCAATCAAAGCCCAACTAGAAAAGACGAAGAGCATCTTTTATGAATATTGAAGCATCATATTATTGTATTGTGTGTGATACACTCTTCAATGTTTTAGTCTTCGACGGACTATTCGGTTAAGGACAGATTCTTGATACGAGAGATTCACTCATAAGATGCTTCCGATTCGAGTTCCATTTCAACCAGAAAATAAAGTAAGATTTTCGTACCTTATCTGAGAGTTCTTATAACTCTCAGGTAGGGTAGTACCACGGTCTATTATAGTATCGTCCGTTTCCATCGTATAAAGTGCATATCAACATTTTCATTCAAATTACTTTACGTAAACTCGCGCGCATCCCTGGATGTGTACTCATTCAACATAATCATAGTATCTGCAGTATTAATATAGCACTTAACAATAGCAATAAAAATCTCATCATTTCCTTTACTGATACCTGTCAAATTGGAATTGTTTAACAGGTTTTTGAGTATCAAAGATTAATTGTTACAGATAAAATGACGTATTTTCTTTTAAACAAAAAAGATTAGTGTATGTACCTCGCGGTACATCGATTAGGCAGATTGAGCCGACGTCTTTTCAAAATAATATCAGAGAAAAAAAAAATGTAGATCAACAATTTTCCCTTATAATTAAGACATCTAGATCAAGGTTGCTGTTTATTCAGTTTTCAGAGAAAGGTAACTGCAGCTCTACAGCTGCCGGGTGAAGCGATGATTCCCGCTTTTTTGAATAAAGATTGAAATTAGCATGCAATGACGCTTCGCGAGGGTGGTTTAACTTTCCCCCTGGTAGATACGAATAAATTTGTTATGCTTCTACGTCTTGATTTGCTTACTGGTATATATATGTTTATTCACCCAAAATACTAAATTTAGCCTTTCGTCCCTAATAATATTAAGCATCCAACCAGATTGCCTAAATTTTGATGAATCAGACTTGGAACCAAATTTCGGCCATATTATAATAATAATCATCATTCGATACGAATGTCTTGAGATGTATGATAAAAAGAGTCAACTCGTGAATGCGTCTACCTGAACACAGGAGGATAAATGCAGCCACATAGCGTGACACTTAGTATATGTTGCTTCTATTGATATCAAATGAGTAATTATTTAATTTGTGTAAAAAAAAATACAACTAAGACGTTCACTTCTTTCGGGGTCAGCAAAAGTGGCCACTACTGATTTATGAATTATGAACTGCTATGTTTTTGTAATAATATGTGTATGATTATGAACCAGAAAAATATATAGGGCAATATCATTTGACTTGGGATTATCAGCTATTGGCAGTTGTTACTCTGGGCGCCCCATTCCACCGTTCCGAAGTAGGAAATAAGTCTTTAGGATTCGATTGACGCCATGACGATTCGAAGAGATTCCGCTTCTCGCTTGACTATGACTGCACTGCATGGGATGTAGTTGAGAGGACAAAAAGTAGTCAAGTCATTTGATAGATTGTATCGTTGTAACAAAATGGGTCTATCTTCACGGGACTACTTACAGTCCGTGACTACTTACGAAAAAAATTCTGAAAAGTTTTGACAACCTTCAATTGCTTCACATTTTAACATTTTATTTATTTCTGATGTCATATCCTTCGTGATAGAGCAAGACAATTAATTGCATGTATCCAAACTAAAATCTTTTTAATTTTATGAGGGTACGAGCATAGACGAAGAATAATATAGACTGCCAATGTCATACAACTATAAGAAAGGTCATATTCCCGCCTTATATCTAGATGGCGCTGACCTATAAGGTTGCTAACTTTAATTTTGTTGATAATTTATACTGAATCATGCCTGAAAATTAATAAAAAGTTGTTTCAATAATAGTAAATTACAAATAATTCTACAATATTCCGCCAGAACAATTTTAATCTTTATCGAAAAATTTAATCCTATTACACGGTTTCTACGGTTTCGCGCTAGATGGCGCTATACAATTAAGCACGGTGCGGTCAGTGCGGTGCTTAGATTGTTATAATACTTTTTTACTAGATGACGCTTAATTTAATGGATAATGTTACATTCAATAATAAATTTTTTTAATTTCTTACTGTGTATATTATAGGAATTGTAAATGATATCTTATGTACAGAAATATTTTAAAAAGTAACAAAATGTGTATTTTAAGCTGTAAAAAAAAGAAGAAATACATGCGGAGAAATTAACTTCGTTAGACCTGATGCTCCGATACCTACATTTTAATTCTATCTTGATTCTATGCACGGTAGGTACCTAAACTTTTAGGTGCTGAGTTGCAAGGCTTCCAGTCTTTTTTTGGAATGCGTTCGGATTTATGTGCCGATCGGTTATTTTTAGAAGCGACCTACTTTTATTATTTTTGTCTAAATGATAAGTTGATGATATCTTTAAAAGACTTCATTTTTGTTGTTAATGATATTATGAGTTAAAACATTATTTCTTATATTTTTTATTTAATGAGGCACATCAAAAATTTTAACAATTTTGCGTTCTTCACAATAGAAAAATATTTTACAAAGAACCGACTTCAAAAACACTGAAAAGTCTACAAATAGGTACAGACAACATCACACTTCTATATTGAAGTCGGTATCAAACGATGATCCAAAAATTTGCTCATGTCTTATGAGCAAAATTGACGCTGAGCTATGGCCTTTTTGTGCTGCTACAGCACACATACAATAACAGTGGTGTGGAAACAGGTAGGTATGCGATACTGATTTCAATTTTTTTGTATTTTTTTTGTTTACTTCCATGTATACTTATTTGCTTATACTAAATTGTTGTGTGTGTGTGTCTGAAGACCAAATAAAGTTTCTATCTATCTATCCAGAAAGTCTTAAAATTTGTCACCGACTTCAATGTAGAAATGTGATGTTGTCTGTAACTATGCTTATATTATTTTAAACTTTTCAGTGTTTGTGAAGTCTGTGAACTTTATGGGATTGAATCATCAGATAAAAAAAAAAAGTTATCCGCGAACAAACATAAACAAAGCATATATACGGTCGAATTGAGAAACCTGCTCCTTGTTAGGGTTCCGTAGTAAACAAGGAACCCTTATAGTTTCGCCATGTCTGTCTGTCTGTCCATCTGCGGTTTTACTCAGAGACTATTAGTATTAGAAAGCTGTAATTTTGTATGGGTATGTATATTATTCATACCAAAAAAGTGGTAGAAAAAAATAATGAAAAAAAATTTTTTTAGCGTAGCTCTCATACAAGTAAAGTGGGAGTAATTTTTTTTTTCGACTAACCCATCCTGTGGGGTATTGTTGAATAGGTCTTAAAATGTAAGGTTCAGAACACCATTATTCGATTTAGGGATCCGTTTGCAAATTTTTGTTAGTGTTAGTGTTGTCCCTCTAATTGCTAAACGGTTAGGTATACACGGTTATTTTTTTATCACCCTGGAAAACTTTAGGGACGCTTCAGGACACATCCATTATGATATAAAAAATAAAAAATTCTAAATAATATAACAAAAATATAAAAAAATCTCTAAAAATGCTGCTCTTAACTAGTGCAGCATTTTTTGGATTTTTTAGAAAAATTATCTAAAATTAAGTATGGGAGTTATTTTTTTATTCATAGGTATTTAAATCATTCTAGTACCATGTCGTGAAGCGTCCCTTAAATTTTCCAGGGTGATAAAAAAATACCCATGTATATGGACACGTGAAAAAATTACAACAGTAGTATATGTATAACGAAGTTTAAAGGAAAACTACTTATCAGAGTTGAGTATTAAGTACAAACTAAAAAGTTATAGACGACCAACTTATAAAATGTACTCGGAAACCAGGTGAAGTAAAGTAAATATAAAATCATTGCAGCTTTAATCATAATAATAATTAGGGCTGCATCCGATACCGATACCGATGCCGATATATCGGCGATATTTTGGCTTTGCCGATATATCGGCATCGGCGATATTTTTATTGCCACTTCAAAGGACATGTTCAGTTTCGCCATACTTCGTGGTATTAAAATAAATAGTGCGTTTAGCAGTATTGTGGTATATAACACTTAAGACAGTAAATATTTTAGAATATAATTACCTTCTTTAAAAAAAACAACAACCCACCGTATTCTTTTGAAAAATTTTCAAAAATCTGATGGTAGATATTAGAAAAACACGCTGGCAACACTAGAAATATATTGTCATTTGGCAACACGTGTAAAAAACGGTTTTACCGGTTTTTGTTCACAATTGTTGCACATGGGACGCCCGACAAGGTTTAAACGTTTTCACAAATGACGATACGTCAACATTGACAATGTCATTATTTATATGAACGTAACCTTACACCTCACTGTGTCATTAAGCGATATCCAAGCAACAAATGATACCATCGACGAAAATTATACAGTATATAGTGTTAGTTAAGGTACCTATTATTCCGGGGTATCTGATATATTATGTTGTATGAAACTATCCATTTACTATATGAAACATCCAAGTATATGAATAAGTATTCTACTCATATAGTTGTATGAGACGATTAATATCATATCATGTTATTACCGTCTCATTACGTTACGTTTTTAATGTTCCGTTCTGAATAGCACAGGCATTAAAAGGCGTGATAGATTTAGTAATAGATTATAATAATTTTATATTTCCAAGCGTCCGACGTTCCCTACGGAGCATTAATACGCCGGCATACATTTACTTTGAAACCACGTTCATTTAAACGCATAGTAGACACTTATAGCAGCACTCGGATCATTGTGATCGTGACCCACTGCTTTCTAGATATTTCTATGACTGATCCAAACGACCACGCAACCGGAAGCAGTGCGGGCGCGTTACGTAAATGATTTGTACGTTAAAATGGCGGTTTTGTTCAAGCGACGATGAAATTCTGATAGAAAGGATTAGTTTCTAGAAACCCTTTTTTGTACGAGTTTTGTGTGAGTCTTCAACGACATAAGAATAATGTTATGCATCCGTTCACAATAATAATCAAGTTTACACTGGTGAGTCGCATACCTCGGTAGCGTGGATCCAAATGCTAGATGTCATGGTGCAGTGGGTCACGGTCTCGTGGTGCTGTCTCATCATGGTTGTCGGTCGCGGTCGTGATGATCCGAATGTTATATCTACAGTGCGCTTTATTAAATATGTTCAATTTCCGTTACGTTGGCACTTTTGGAAGGTAAACGAAAGTCAGTCCTATTTTTAAAGCTCTAAGGTTGTCAATATAAATCTAACCTCCAGATCACTCACTTCAATCGGAGTTATTTGTTCAAACAGTCTATGAAACAATAGCTTACTAATCTATACTAATATTATAAAGAGGAAAGATTTGATTGTTTGTTTCTATTGAATAGGCTTCGAAACTACTGAACCGATTTTGATGAAAGTTGGTAGAGGGATAGTTCGAGACCAGGGGAAGGACATAGGATAATTTTCCTATGGGAAAAAAATCCCACGGGGAAACAAAAATAACGCGGGCGAAGTCGCGAGCAGAAAGCTAATAGCTTATAAAACAATGACGTTCTCTTCACCTATGTATAGAATGAAATGTACGTTAAAACAATAACTTTTGCTTTGAATATAAATATTATAATGAATAAAACATTTGTAAGTATAACAGAAATCAAACAAGAAAGTAAAATTGCAATAGGCAATAAAAAGTAATATTCCACGGTTTTTCCGTATTCAGGAATGCGATTTTGCCGGTCTAGTGATACCGGTTTTTAAAATTAACATCGTCATTGATCAAAATCTCAATTGCTACTTATATAGTGATCTGTGTTGTCAACATTCGTTCGCTTCTCGCCTTTATGCTGTGTAGTTTTCGAGTTTTGTTCATGCGTTTTATGATTTTGGAAGTTCTTTTACGACCTCTGCTGTGTTCATCTGACTCCGAGACTGCCTACTTCGTTGACCTTTGCGATACTTCTGGATATTGCTGGCATTTTGCACGTTTCGACCCCTGCTGTTCACACCTGACTACGAGCCTGCATAAATCGTTAACTTTTGCGCTACTCCTGGATCTTGTCTGCATGGTGCTTTGGATATTGTACCCAGATATCATCGCACTTATCTTTACAAGTAAGTTGATTTTTTCATACCAACTCATTTTCATATTAATGTTCTACCTACCTACATTTGACTTGTAATGGCCCGGTAAATGTAAGTGTAAGCTCATGCAACACGTAATTAATCTTATATTATGTAATATAAAGTCGTCATGTTTAATGCTATGCAAAGCTGGAAATCATAATTAAAAGCACCCAAGCAACTTGGCAACCTAGATGTGAAACCATGCCTGTGGAAGCTGTCTATTTAATGTAGGGCTGCATAAGGAAACACACTAAGCAGTGATGATTTTCTGGCTGTTAACCAATAAGTATCTAAATGTATGCATTTGGCTGCCATCAAACACTATAACTCGTTATGGTAGCCAGAAATAACCTGTTAATGCTGTTAGTGTGCAGACACTCTACAAGAGAAAAAAATACTTTATCGATCTACCCCAAATACATGATATCCTTCACTTAATACTTATGGTAATGTTACTTATTATATGATCAATTAATTGTCTTTTCAGGCATTATGGCTACTTGCATCAATTGCCATATTCGTATACCACATGGCACTATTTTGCCTGAATACTGTGTTCTAAACCTAAATCCTGAGCTTGTCACTATAATTGAAGAATGGTCTAATCGTGAGGTTTGTAGCTTTTCAGTCAACTGCAACCCATTTATTATATTTTACAATTTGAATAGTTAATCATTTAAGAATTGTTTGTTACAGGCTACAGTAAATGACTATTTATGTCGAGAGTGTGTGGATCTCGTGTTAACAGAATCAGTCAATCGGAATGAAAACTTAAATCGTTCTGGCCAACAATTGGGACATGAATGTGCCTGTATTAGTTGTGGAATATCCTTGACAAGGCGTTCTGGTAGGCGTCGTCATGAACTTGTACTTGGAGGTGCAGAGAGGATTTATTTTGAAAATGAAATGTTGCCTAACCAGGTAAAAACACATATTATCACATCACACATTTATGTATTATCAACATAAACTCTCATATCAGATAATATGCTTATTACACATAAGGTTCTCCTTACATTAAATCATAGGCAGAGTACCTTATTAGAAATATAATATTATTAATTTTTAGGTTCCCAATGAAGCTTGGGTATGCCATTCCTGTTGGATGCGTGCATATGTGAATAGGCCTCCACCTGCTGCTGTTGAAGATGTGGAAATACCACCACCACCACCACCACCACCTACCACCCATTCCTCAAGTGAAACAGCAACACAACCAAGCTCAGAAAGCGATACCTGGAATGACAATGTTCTGAATAATCACCCCCCTCATGATGGCGAGAGTCAAAATAGTATCAGGCTCTCACAATATTCACGCACACCTGACACACCCAGTCATTGCTTTGTGCCTGAATGTGATAACGAAGAAAGACAACGTGTGCCTGTTTATTTGAAGAGGTCAATTCTGGCTAACTATAAAATATATATAACACCTAATGCCAGAATATGCGAACAACATGTATCCTTATATAATTGGGAATTTATAAATGAATATGAATTCACAACTTCTTTTAATGTAGAACAAATTGAAGGGATGCTAGATATGTTAGGTAGGAGTACATCACCTATAACTTCTATTATTGATTTTGAGAACATAAATAATGTAAATGATACAGTGTGTCAGTACTGGACGGGCCTAAATATAGTAATGTTTCTATCTCTTTTTAATAGCATTCCACAATTAGAAAATGTTTGTAAAAAAGCCAAAACTGCCTTAGGCATGTATCTTATAAAACTAAGAACTGGAGAACCTATGGCCCGTCTAGCGACCCTGTTTTTGTTATCAAAGGGAACTGTGTGCACCTGGCTCAAAAAAACTCGCAACTGTTTATCTGAGTTTTATGTACCGAGATATTTGGGAATTAGTCATATGACAAGAATTGGACACAGCCAACGGAATCTGTTAATACCGCAAGGGCTTTTTGGAACAAATAACAATAATGTAATTGTTATTTGTGATGGAATATACATATATATGCAGAAATCATCTAATTATTTGTTCCAAAAAAAGACTTACAGTCTACATAAGTATAGGAACTTAGTAAAACCTTTTTTAATGGTGACTTGTGATGGATACATAATTGATGCATTTGGACCCTACGCAGCAACTCAGTCAGATGCAGATATAATGCGAAATCTATTTGAAAATGAACAGTCACCATTAAGGGGTTATTTCATACAAAATGATGTGTTCATTTTAGACAGAGGGTTTAGGGACAGCTTAACTCTGTTGCAATACTTAGGTTACTCGGTACATAAACCAGAGAGTTTGGCTCCTGGTGAGACACAATTATCTACCATAAAAGCGAATAGATCGCGATTGGTGACATTATGTAGGTGGGTGGTAGAGGTAGTAAATGGTCGGTTTAAACGGGATTTCAAAATATTTAGAGGAGAGTATTTTAATGTTGCATCAAGGAACTTAATGAAAGATTTTAGAGTAGCTGCAGCTTTGATAAATAATTTCAATCACGCTATAACCGACCATCCACAGGCCCAGGAAATATTAGATAGAGCCCTGGAAAGATTGAATATGGAAAATGAGTTAGCAGATAATGTAATCAGGTTGAGGATTAACCGTCGAAATGCTAACTTCGTAAGGATTGATGCACAGCTCCCACAACTGGATGTGTTCCCTGTAATGGCCATGAGTGACCTAATATTATTTGGGCTTGGAATATATCAAATAAAGCAAGCAAGGTCTTATTATGGGGAGCACATTCGGCAGAATGGAACGTTTACTGTAGAAGTTGATGCCAATCTACTGCGACAATCAACAAACGAATATTTATTACGTTGTAAAATTAAATCACGACATGTCTCAAGTCGAACATATTACAGCTATATATTGTTAGATTTGAACAGTGTAGATTGGCGTCAACGTATTAATCAATACTACTGCAGTTGTATTATAGGTAAAAGAACTGTTGGGAGTTGTGCACACATCATGACCATTGTTTGGTATTTGGGGTGGGCTCGGCATCAAGTGAATCCTGTACTACCACCCGCCACATTTTTAGAAGGAATATTAGTTCGGGATGATATTGAAAATGAGGAAGTGGAGGAATAAAAATTGATTTTTATTTAATTGTTTTTTTTATTTTCACTAAGACATCTAAGCACCTTTCTCTGTTTATGTAGTTCCGTATCCGAATTGCCATACTAAATAGTATATCGAAACCAAATTAATCTCTGATACAAACTGAACTGGATACATGGACAAAGGCCCTTATCCCGATGATCAAACTATTGCACTAAGGAGACACTAATGTCTGTTACATAAAGTGAAACATAAGGCAGTGCCATATGAGCTCATCCTCAACACCTGACAGTTAAATAAATAGGTCCTTGTTGGTATTTATTTGCAATGCACCATTTGCTGATTATTATTTCTGTTATGTGCATAACTCTATATAAAAAAAGGCCTTCCTTAAAAAACTTCTTTGCTAGTCATTACAGTGCGGATTGGTACAACTCGAGTACCAATCCGCATTAGACCTAATATAGTGGTTGAATCGACAAGTTGCTCATAATATTTCGAGAGTTCTAGATGATAAGTCTTCCACATCCTTTATTGGTGGTGATTCCACCAGCTACCGCAGATGATTCAGCCATGTAGTTATTCAACGTCTTCCGCTCTCTTTTGTTCAACGGTGATACCAACAGCGACTACGTTCCTAAAATAGTGTCACTGATTTTACTGCTAATAGTTATTTAGGATTAAGATGATGACAGATTTTTCTGTAACTACGCAGTTCTTCTTTCTTTTGTTGGGTTTGGTTTCCTTCAGTTCCTTCCACCGTACATTAAGGTAAACAGTGATAACATAAATTAATTATATTACGGTGAATAAGGTGATAGCCTGATTAGGCCTGATTTTCGAGTTTCCGACGCAGTCTGTCAATGTCATAATGATTAGTCATTTCTTTTTTCTTCTTTTTTTAATGTTGCCGTCATCAAAACTTCTTATATGAATCTATAACGAACTTTTGATAAAAAGTGAGAGAAAGTTAAGAAAAATAGAAAATAAATCATTTAAAATAATAAAAAAAAACTAAAAACCATCCACATTCATCTTAATATCATAAAAAAATATGTTTTGTTCGTTTCATTGACCTCATGAAATACACAATTTAATTAATTTTTGTGAAATATCGGGGGGGTCTAAAATAAAAACAATAAAACAGTATTACAGGGCATGGAATAAGCTATCCTCTGACATATAAATTATGTCTGCTAAAAAATATGTTGAATATTATACCACTATTGAACATCTCCTTTCGCGCTTTAAAAAAGTAATGTAAATGCGCATCTTGTTTGATTTAGTTCGTTGCAAACGAGGCACGGACTATCTATGATCGGAGAATCCCCGCGTTTTATTCAGTGTGTTGTCTCTCTCACCCGCTTTGCCCCCGCGTATCTCATTTCGCTAGACACTTTTGTTGGCTTTTAACTGCTATCGCGCGTAATATTTTTTCGATACTAAATAAAATACAGAATTACATACCGTAGTAACTAATGAGTTTGTGTGTGTATATCGTTTATTTTATAACTCGTTGGTTGAATTAAATAAACGGCAAGATCATGTCGACTTCAAAACACAAAAGTGCTTTATGGAATCATTTTGAAATTTCCACACTTGATAATTCACATGACATGACACATCCATTATTATATAATAAATAATTAAATAAAAAAAAAATTAAAAAATCTCTAAAAATGCCATTCTCAACATTTTTTGTATTTTTTTGAAAATTAATATAAAATTAAGTAAGCGAGTTATTTTTTTATTCATATTTAAATCATTCTAATACCATGTCGTGAAGCGTCCCTTAAATTTTCCAGGGTGATAAAAAAATAACCGTTTAAAAGAAATGAAAAATATTTAACCAATTTAGTGGACGTTTTGCGATGTTGACGCATCGCGCACAAAGGGTTTTATATAATTTACGTTAATTTAATTTTAATTCACTAAGCGTTTGTATCGGTATCGGTATCGACGATAATTTTATAAGAGTATCGGTATCGGTATCGTATCGGCAAAAAGGCGTATCGATGCATCCCTAATAATAATGCCTAATTTAATAGCAACGTGCTGTGAGGTGTGAGTGTGAACTCAAAGTTGGCATTTGCAACCACGGAACAGAAGCCTACACTGCGCGGCTCCGGTCGACTATGTCCAGAGTGTTAAACAGACTACAGTATAAAAAGGACTACTGTCCCATTTTGACTAGACCCAATTTGACTAATATCCTATAATGTCTAGTGGTCATCTTTGTCCAGAGTGCTAAACAGACTACAGCATCAAAAGGACTCCTGTCCCATTTCGATTAGTCCCAATCAGGGACCGGAAAACCCGTTCATTTGCTTAAGCCGTTCGAAAGGGTAACCCATTCGTATGGTAACCCAGTGGGCTCGGTAAGCCGTTCAACAGGTTTCCCAACAATAACGATAACCCGTAAAATAGGGGTTACCACCCACAACAATAATTTACCGCTTACCCAATCTTAAAGGTTTTTAGTGTTTATGCGCTTAACCGCTTACTGTTCGGGTTAGGGTAACCCTTTCCCTCACGCACACCGAGCGATTGAAATAGCACTGCGGGCGCAATAACGCCAGAGTTCGGTTGCGACCTTCGGCAAATATGCGGTGCAAAAGCAATCTACACGCGATATACCTAAGGTCTAAAATATTTTTTACAAATTAATCAGCGTTTAGAACGGTAACCCATTTGGGGGTTTTTGATATCGGTTAGCGGTAACCCGAATTAATTCAATCGAAGGGATTAATGTGTAAACCGGTAAGCCGTTTGAAAGCTTACCGTAAGGCAAAGGGTTTAAAAACCCAGCATTATAAAATACCCCATCAAAACCCTAAGGTTACCGGCTATAACGGTAACCGGGTCCGGTCCCTGGTCCCAATTTGACCAATATCCAATAATGTCTGGTGGTCATCTTTGTCTAGAGTGCGTAAGTCTAGTTTGGCGGGAATGGGATTGCCGGACTCCTAATTATTGTCAAGGCCTCGCTAACGCTCGGCCTTTTGAAAGCTCTACTCGTCCCACAATCCCTAACTTCCCGGCCTCTGCAGTAATGTACCTACTATTTCTCAATGCATTCTTTACATTCCCTGTTAATATCATAAAAACTTAAAAACATGTACCTACGTAATTTGTGATATATCCGTGCTATACGTATTTAACAGGTAAAATTGGGAAAATGATATTGATGTTACCTTCTGCCAAGAATAATAAATGAAATACCTGGATGTCGGATACTTTCTGCGGGGATATCTGCTTGGAATCTTACCTAACTAACCACTTTCAAATTGTACAATATGGATAATATCAAAGTGCCCCAAAACTAATTGTTTGTGGAATTCCCCAAGGTTCAATAATTGGGCCATTATTATTCTTGGTCTAGAACATCAACATCAGTTTGCTTACATGAAATAGTGAAGAATAGGCGTAGGTATAACTTTTCGATTGGGTCCAGATTAAAACTTCAATTTGCCTAGTGTATACTGATACTTGGAAGGAAAAATTCGTTCTAATAGGTTGGGGAAAAAGTTTCTTCGCATTTTTTAAGAAAATTCAAAACATTTTTTAATATAGTTTATTTACATTTAACTAAAGTATGTAGGTACCATTTTGTTCGATAACTTTTTGCCATCTTGTAGGTAGGGACATGATCCCATTGCTATAGAAATTTTGGGACTTCTGGTCAAAATACCGCGACAAGTGGTTTTGGCAGTCCTCTCGTGATGTTAACCTGACACTGCCTAAAGAATTCTGAAGAGACCGAAACAGGTGGAAATCTGAAGGTGCAAAGTCAGGACTATACGGCGGATGCATTAACACCTCCCAGCCAAACTCTCTTAAATTTTGCTGAGTGGCTAAAGATGTGTGAGGTCTAGCGTTATCATGATGAAAAACCACACCCCTTCTGTTGATTAATTCCGGCCGCTTTCTCTCAACTTCTTGCTTTAATCTCATCAGTTGTTCGCAGTAGAGTTCAGAATCGATGGTCCTGCCTGGTGGTAACAGCTCATAATGAATAATGCCCTTCCAATCCCACCACACACACAGCATCACCTTGTTGCGAGTTAACCCGGGTTTCGCCACAGTCTGTGAAGCCTGACCGGCCTTTGACCACGACCTTTTTCGCACGTTCTTGTCGTACGTGATCCACTTTTCATCACCAGTTATCAGCTTCTTCAAAAATGGTTCGGTTTCATTACGTCGTAATAAAGAATCACAAATGAGTACACGGTTCATTAGGTTTCTTTCAGTGAGCTCGTGAGGTACCCAAATGTCGAGCTTTTTTGTGTACCCAGTTTTTTTCAAATGCGCCAAAACTGTTTTGTGGTCAATTCCCAGTTCTTCAGTACGTCGTAACTACTGACATGCCGATCATGCTCCACTTTTTCAAAAATGGCATCCATTTTATCTGTAATAGGGCGACCAGAGCGACGTGCATCTTTGACATCAAAATTTCCGGATTGAAAACGCTTAAACCAAATTTGTGCTACTCTCACAGACACTGCACTAGGTCCATAAACATCGCAAATTTTTTTTCGCGGCTTGCGTTGCATTTTTACCTTTTTTGTAGTAAAATTTTAAAATGTATCGAATTTCTTCATTAGATTCACTCATCTTGGCGGTACGAAAAACAAATGAAAATCACACATTTTCCTAATTTGAATTTGGAATTATGTTCTTTAAAATTTAAACTTTCAATGATACCAAAACCAGCCAGATACAAATAGTATAGCCAAAGAGATTAAATTACAAGTTTATACATACTATAATGCGAAAAGACTTTTTCCCCAACCTATATCTAGTGTATGTTGATTTTCAATTGGGGGTGTCCGGACCCCAAGCCGGCCCTTACCTACGCCAATGAGGAAAAATACCTTGGTCTCATGCTAGATAGTTGGTTAACATGGAAAGCACACGTCAACAATGTCAAAAAAACACTGACTTCTCCTACCTTCTATACATGGAATAGTAGGATGTTTCCCACGTAACGTCTGTTATACTATCTGTTTTTCTCTTGTTAAATCACACTTAATCTCATATAAATTTATGGCGAAGTGCTTCTAAATTAATATCAAAAGATCTCCAAGTAGTCCAAATTAAAATAATTAAGTTCTATTCAATTACGATTTCCTCACTTCATCGAACATCATTTACAATGAAACGAAACTTATGAACCTCAAACAACTATACCACTACAATACCTGTTTAACAATAAAAGAAATTTTATTAAAACTGTATACACTCTTAAATAACTTATAACACCAACAGAGAGAAGGGCAAGCGGTTGCTTCGTCGGGCTGATAACTTGCATTTGCCCTCATCGCGCACTAATTATTTTACTCATATAATTAATCGTATTATGAGATTTAAAAGCGAAGCATATCATCTTGATCTCTTATCATGGTAATTTTGCAATAACCAGGGCTCAACCTGTGGGCAAACTACAACTAGACAAATTATTAGCGCAGTTACGGTTGATTGATTTCCTTTACTTTGTATGTTGATACTAGTCAAATCGGGACTAGACAAAATGGGACAGTAGTCCTTATGTGGAGCAAGATAATTAGACACTAGTCAGTGGGGCACGCTAGTCAAATTGAGACTAGTCGAATTGGGACAGTAGTCCTTTTGATAATGTAGTCCGTTTGACACTCTGGGCATAGACGACCGGAGCCCACTGCGCGTGGCCCTACACGCACTTAGCCGGTTTTTTTAGAAGTCGGTTAAAAAAAGGTTTCTTTTTTGCCACTCGACGACACGGTTAGCGCAGAGGTCGAATGATCGCCTACTGCTCAACGGGTCGCGGGTTCGATTCCCGCACGGGACAGATATTTTGTATGGCTTACAGAAATTTGTGCCGGTCTGGGCGTATGTGTATGTGATATTTTATGTTTGTAACTGCACCCACGATACAGGAGAAAATCCTAGTGTGGGGCGACGTTTTAAAAAAAAGAAAGAAGAAAAATGACTGCTAAATATTTTTGTAGCACAAAAATAAAGAAAAGAGTTTTTGTGTTTTGCAACGCGAACTTGCTTTATTTTACAACTGCACAAAGCTTTACTTATAATTTGCAAACTTTAACTTCTAAATAAATAAATCGAAATGCTAGCCACTAATCACAGTACAATCATCTGTCAATACCAGGTAAAATTTAACGCTTTCTGGGGTCCACGAGAAATTCACTCCTGTCAGGCGAAAATTACTCCACTTTGGTTCTCGAACGCTATCAAATTACTTGTTCTCCAACGCACCTTAGAATGAGAGTCAGAGAATGTGTCAAAAATGTAGATAGCGCCATCTATCGTCCTCTTGTATAACTATAAAATTCTATGTAATCACTGCTGTGCATCCTAGGAGCGTGTGTGCTTTGTTGCTTTTAAAAATATCGACAAATTTTAGATTTAATACAGCTCGCTCCATCTATTGCTCGTGGTTATAACTAATTTTAGAAATGTTAGACATTGACAATCCTTTCTTTATATCATCCTTGGTACGAGTATATGTGCTCGCCAAATCACACTGGGCCAGCGTTGTTGACTAAGGCCTACTAATCACCCTAACATAGGGTAGGCTCGAGCCCCTCGGTGGGGACGTATATTAGTTGTGATGATGATGACATGTGAAAAGTAACTTCTATCCAGATAATATGGATAATTGAGCTTTTCACACTTCAATATAATTTTTAATTTAGCTCGCCTTGAAGTCTGATTTTGCTCATGTCAAACTTCCCTGTTTTTAATTTTCCTGGCCCTGATATCAAACAAAAGTTTGCTGGCCTTCGTGAAACTCGTTCTGATCCCAATCTCTTAACTTCTTCCACCTTGGTCTACCATTTAATGCATATTGGTAGTAGGCAGTAGTGATGGCTAAATCCTCCTTGTTCTTTCAATAAATCTGTCTGTAAAAGTTCAGAGAAAAGGTAAGTTGTAGAATTACAAAAATTTTTGTTATGCGGTTTAAAAATGTGTTATATCTATGTTTTTTAAATTTTAAACTATATCTGAAGTTTTTCGAAACATGGAACCAGCTGCCAGAAAGCGCTTACTAATATGGGTTTCACGTTTAAGGATGTATCTTTATAAACATCTAGAAAGTGTCTCCCCTGCGGAAGTAGGCCATCATGAGTAATTATAACACCTAAGCATTAGACTACTTTTTGTGAAGAGTTGAACGGGTTGCCATGCAGGTGTAGCCGTTGCGAGGCTACTATTGACTTTTATGGAGGTGAATACATGGTTGGTTTCTAGATATTTTTGTACTTCAAAATAACAAAATATTTTGTCATTTTTCAGTCCCCAAACGTTGAACTTGGATTTCAGCTTAGCAAGTGATTCCTTTGTGTCTCCAAATAAAAAAGAAGTGTTCCTCTCGGTTATATTAGGAGGTACCAGGTTCATTATATCTGCATCTGGTTCACACCCTGTATCATTCATTCTAATAGAAGCCGTTATATCTGCTATGATCGAAGGTTGATAGCGAAATGGAGTTTGCCTTCTCAATTTTGACCTCGAGGATACGTGATTCTTCACTTTGGGAAATTAGCTCAGATTTTATCAAGGTGAAAAATCTGTATAGCCACTATCTGTGAGGTGATCTTTTTCATTAAGGCGAATGGTGTTTAAACCAGAGCACAACAGAATACAATTTAACAGCTTTTATTTAATTGCCTTATATTTTTGTTTGCTCAATGATTATATGTATGCGCGTCATCTTCGCTAAAGCATATGCTAATTGAACTTTACAGATTGCAAATCGGAGCAGACATTCTTCGTCGGATGAAATCTTATCACCAAAGAGGTCTTTATGATAGACGCAGTCAACCACCCATGATCTCCAATTATCCGCATTAATATCGTCTATTTTTAGATACTTTCCATGTGGCAGAGCTACCTAGGGAGGTGGCTCCCAGTTGGCTAGGTCGCAAAGGATCGTGTGCTCCGTAATTTTTAATTGCTAGCCAGCTAATGAAGTAGGCTGCGTAGCTAGTATATTATGTGTAGGGGCAGGACCGGCCCTACCATAGGGCGAACGGAGCGGCCGCTCCAGGCGCCAAGTTCCAGGGGGCGCGTCAGTTCAAAAATTATCCTCGCTTTTTCAATATTTGGGCGCAAGGGGAGCGCCATAATTGGAACTCGCATCTTAAAACTTGCCTTGAGCCGGCACTGTGTAGGGGTCGGATCATTAGCCGACGCGCAGTTCAAAAGTGACGGCTTATGACGGCTTTACAGCCGACAGTGAGGGCTGGGCAGTCGACAGTAAGGTCTGCGCAGTTGACAGTGTGGGCTGCGCAGCTGACAGTGAGGGCCGCGCAGCCGACAGTGAGGGCTGCGCAGCCGACACTATTACACGAAACGCATGCTAGAATGGTGAAGTTGTTCGACCATTCAAGTGTGGAGTCGCAAGTTTGCCGTCCAGAGAGTGACCATTCATAAGAACAAGCAATTTGTGATACGAGTGTTAGTTTCTAAAACATGATACGTATGCTGGGATGGCGAAGTTGATTCTCCATTCATGTGTGGAGTAGCGCATCTGCCGTCCGGAGAGCGGGCATTCGCAAGAATAAAGCACTTTGTGATACAAGTGCTAGTTCCTAAAGCATGATACGCATGTTAGGATGATGAAGTTGTTCCTCCATTCATATGTGGAGTAGCGAGTCTGCCGTCCGGAGAGCGGGCATTCGCAAGAACAAAGCACTTTTTTAACTTGTACACTAAATAAAGGAAGGATCTTACCTCAAAATCTTCAACAGCTATTCTTAAATAATTGTTAAATATATATATTTCTTATATCAGCAAATAGCGCACAAAAAAACCTACTTTTATTGAAATTAATTGTGTTACTTAATTTAAACAATATAGTTTTAACAATTTTGCACACTGCTCACGACAAAATTCAATAACGTACTGAAGAGAAAAGCTAGTCGGCGATGGCACCCGCACTTACTTACATACCCTCATTGAAAATGTTAGGTGAATAATTGTATATAGGGTAGATGCACACTGCAAACAGGTAAAATTCGAAGCGTTAATCTCACAGTGGGTCGAGCGAAGGCTCGAACACCTAAATAACGGTATTTCGTAAAGTTGCTCGCAGCGCCTATTGTCCTGCAATGGGTAGCGCGTCGCGTGCGAGTGGGATATCATACAATGTAACCGGGTGCAAGAGAGACAAGTGATTTGAAACGCCATTTTGTTGTTATTGTGTTTGATTAGTCTGCTTACGCGATTCGTCCGTGGTAGATGCGATACTTGGTGCTCTTCGTTTTTTACTCGACTTGGCTTGGACTGTTTCCTCCTATTCGTGACTGTGCTTGTTAACTGGACCTTGATTTGTGCGTGTGATTTGGAACTGTTGAAGATGGCGACCTTTTCGAACGAAGAATATGCTGATATTTTGTAATGTTATGGGTACTGCAACTGTGTATCTTTACAAGCTCGTCAAGAATACATAAGACGTTTTCCTGGCCGCCGAATTCCGGATATTAGTGTCTTCGACGGAGTTTACCGACGAATTAGAGAGACTGGCTCTGTTTCAAGGCGACGAACAGACCTGGGTAGACCACGTTTTGATGATGATGAAGAGGAAGATAATGAGATTGTTCGACGATTTCGACTGGATCCGACTACGTCAACCAACGTTATTGCCCGAGAGCTTGGAATCTCACAATGGAAAGTGTGTTTTACTGTGCATACTGCTGGTCTCTCCCCCTACCACTACACGCCAGTTGATGTTATCGAAGAAGGAGATCCTGTGAGGAGGCTGGATTTCTGCAGGTTCATGTTGAATGCAGATTTGGAAGATCCTTCGTTTTTTCAAAGCATCTTGTGGACTGACGAGTCCAAATTTGATCAAGATGGGATAACCAATTATCATAACGCCCATCATTGGGCTCCGAAAGCAGGAAGAAATCCTAATAAGAAAAGGGTAAAGGGGTCACAGAGACGTCTCAGCCTTAACGTATGGATGGGAATAATTTCAAACCATCTGATTGGGCCTTACTTTCTACCTCCAAATTTGAATGGAGAGACCTATGAAATTTTTTTGAGACAAGATTTACCTGATTTGCTCGACGACATACCATTAAACCTCATTCGAGACATGTGGTTTCAGCACGACGGGTGCCCCGCGCACTTTAGAAGGCGAGTCAGAGAGTGGCTAGACACTAATTATCCAGATAAGTGGATCGGGAGAGGTGGGCCTACACCGTGGCCAGCTAGAAGTCCAGACTTGACACCTATGGTTTTTTATGTGGGCACATGAAAAGTTTGGTTTACAATGAACCTTACCCAATAACATCTGTTGATGTTCTGAGGCAGAAAATTATTGATGCTGCTAACGAAATAAGAAAAGGACTAACAACTGGGGTAGTGAAAAGTGGCTTAGGACACAGAATGCGTGTATGTGTGCGAAATAGGGGCGGACATGTGGAACATGTACTGTAAAAGGATTAATAAACCTCATTTGTTACCTATTTGGATTGTTTTATTTTGTTATCTGACTAAAGTTAAATTTGACGCTTAAGCATCGTTATTTTTTACATAGCATATCATCAATGTTTTTGTTTAAAAATTCCAATAATACCCTATTGTATTATACCTTATCGGAAAGTTGAAGAACCGTAGATATTTTAAGCATATCTGCAGCAGAACTGTCATATACTTTTAAAAAAATATCTTACAAAGAAAAAAAACTTTTCACAATTTTCATTTCTTTTTTTAACAATTAGTCGTCTAATACGACTCAGTTGGTACAGTTACCTGCAGTTTTTGTGTTTAAAATAATGGAGCAACTAATCTGCCACACAAAAAATACAAAAACAAAAACATTAGAGGTAGAAAACACAAAAAAAGGGGACAATAGACAAAAAATCTGGATTTTTTTATAAAAAAATCTTCAAAGTCCCATAACTTGAGAACGGTTAAGTTTGGGGTATGGGGTTCCATAGTCAAATCAGTCAGGAATGATGAAAACTACCACCTCTTAAAGGATTTAGGTCGACTTAACCTGTAATCCTGTATACATATGCATGCAAAATTTCAGCTTAATCGGATATCGAGAAGTGGGTCAAATTTAACTCACAAGATTAGACCCGAATATACATACATACATATTGCTAAATAAAGACTTGTAGAACGGTACGATGGTTACTGTAGATTTTTCATACGGCAGCCACGAAAAATAAATTAGTTACCAACTTCTCCGGTGGACCTCGCGTCGTATACACACACAAATAATTACGTGGCCGGGAGCGAGCGCAAAGCAACGAGCTCTCACCTTGAGTCTCGATTGCACACTGAATTTCGACGCGCCCCAGCAAGGTATTTGTAAGAAAACCGATAAATGTATGTTAAAAATTTCATATAAAAACCAATGTACGATCATTAAAAAAAATACCACGGTGTCAGTGACTTGCTTACCCTTGTTTTATATTTATATTGTTAATGAAAAATATAATAGGGTTAATTAAGAAAGCTAAAATTCACGAACGGTATTTGGGTGTAACCCAAATTTGACGTAAAATTGATGTTATTTTTTAAGGAAATGGTATGTAAATTTGCAAAATGGCGACGGTGATTGTGTAAACACATAATTAAGGAACTTAAATTTTTTTTTCCTGGTCAGTTATATCAAACGTTAACATACAAAATTAAATACGCCAACTTAACCATTGGGCCGCCGAGCTCTTACAAAGTTTCAACTGCATCGATCTCTTATATTCCTTGTAAAGCCAACGTAGACTTTAATAACTATGTATCAACATCCAATTTTGAAATCTTTTCAGATTTCTTTGAAATTGGTTAAGAATAAAGCAGACTTGCAAATTTTTTTAATTGTGACTGCATTTTCTTTACGATGCAAAATAAATAGATTTTTGGCATATGAGCTGTGATGATGATGATGATCTTTGTATTCAATTTAAAAGGTCATCATCAACAGCTCATACGTCCCTACCGAGAGGCTGGAGCCTACCCTAAACTAGGGCGTTTAGGGCTTAGTCAACCACGCTGGCCAAGTGCGGGTTGGCCGACTTCACACACAACCTGTAAAGAAATTCTTTCTTCACAGGTGTGTGTGCAAGTTTCCTCACGATGTTTTCCTTCACCGTAAAAGCGTCGAATAAACGTACATATGAATTCAAAATTTAAAAACACATTGGTACGTGGCGGGGTTCGAACCGCTACCTCCCGATTGGAAGGCGACAGCCTTACGCACTACGCCTCTACTTAAAAGGTCAATTAACCAATTTCTTGCTCTGCTTACGAGTGTTTCAACTCTAGTTACAATATCATCCCTTGTTTCCAGCCACCTGCACATCAACGTAACGACTCGCTTCCTTAGCTGCGACCCGCCGCTGTCCCAGTCCCACGAGACCACCGAGTCGGAGGCGTTCTTCAACAACCCGCAGCGCTGGTGGCGAGCGGAGTACCTCCACCAGGCCACCCCCAACTTCGTGGTGCTGTTCGACACCCTCAGGGGAAGGGTCGAGAACCCGCTAATAGGATACAAGCAGCTGTACGAGATACCGCACACTCAGGTATGTTAAGTGACAAATTAAATATGTGATTCTAAAACTCAGAGACAGCTATGCAATGCAAGCACTGTTGCTTTGAGGCCGATATTTAAAGTAAGATAGTGCAGATGACTAAGGTATTAAGAACACAGCCTTATAGTTCCGCTAACCTAGGGGAAGAATATTTAATGACAAACCGTTAGGTAGCAACAAATGACAGGCGTGTATTCATCCCTTTTTGTCACAAATTAATAAAAAATATATATCAAATACATCGACACCCTCAGAGGAAGGGTTGAGCACCCACTAATAGGATACAAGCAGCTGTACGAGATACCGCATACTCAGGTATTTTAAGTGACAAATTAAATATTATATAATTCAAACTGAGAGACAGCAATGCAAGCACTGTTGCTTTGCGGCCGATATAAGTAAGATAGTGCAGATGACTAAGGTGTTAAGTCTTTGTACTGTGTGAACACAGTCTTATAGTTCAGCTAACTTAGGGGAGGAATATTAATGACAAACCGTTGGCTTGCAACGAATGACAGGCGTGTATTTAAACCTTTTTATCACAAATTAATAAAAAATATATCAAATACATCGACACCTTCACAGGAAGGGTTGAGAACCCGCTAATAGAATACAAACAGCTGTACGAGATACTGCATACTCAGGTATGTTAATTTAAAAAATGAAATATGCAATTTAAACTGGGAGACAGCAATGCGAGCACTGTTGCTTTGTGGCTAGTACAGGTAAGATAGTGCAGACGACTAAGGTATTAAGTGTCTACTCAAAAAGTCTCCGCCGGTGTCTCAAAAAGTCTCAAAAAGTGCCGGGGACCCAGAACTAAGCAGCGGACGTAGTCTAAGCTTATGCGGGCCAAGTCCCCATGAATGAACCATATCATAAATAAATTCGGCCCCTTTTGATTGGTCCGCGGGCGGGATGTCCCCCCGCGGACCAACAGATAGTGTATAAATATAGGGCCGAATTCTGTTAAATTGTAGTCAGTTGTAGTCGGTCAGTGGAAGTCGTCTTGCAAGAAGTAAATAAAGCTCCAAATATTATCACAAAGAAATCAGCGTTTAACTCAAGTACCTAAATACAGTCCACTCTCAACATCTTGATCCTACCGAGCCGGATCTAAACAAGCATAAGTGATGGTAGTTACACGGAGCCAGAGCGGGAAGGAAGATTTGGTGTGCGTATTCGACCACCCACCGCGATCGCCATCCGCATCGACGACTGTCGCCGCCCAAATGGAACCGGGCATCGAGGAAGGGATCTCAAGTCGCACTGAACGGCGTCACCGAACGGAAGGGGTCTCAACTCGCGACGAAAAACTGTACCGAGAGGAAGGGATCTCAAGTCGCACTGAACGGCGACACCGAACGGAAGGGGTCTCAACTCGCGACGAAAACCTGTACCGCGAGGAAGGGATCTCAAGTCGCACTGAACGGCGACACCGAACGGAAGGGGTCTCAACTCGCCCCGAACAACCACGACCGGAAGGGGTCTCAACTCGCCCCGAACAACTTTACCGAACGGAAGGGGTCTCAACTCGCCCCGAACAACTTCACCGACCGGAAGGGGTCTCAACTCGCGACGAACAATGGCACCGCACTGAAGGGATGCCAACTCGCGAGGAGGAGAATGCGCGTCACGTTTATAAGACGACGCCGGTTAGGAAGATTGCTCGCTCCACGAGATCGACCGCCAGTGCCATCGCCCGCCTGCAATTCGAAGCCGAAGAGAGACTAGCTGCAGTACGACGCCAGGAAGCTGCAGTACGACGCCAGGAAGTTGCAGAGGAAGCCGCAACACTACGCCAGGAAGCTGCAGTACGACGCCAGGAAGTTGCAGAGGAAGCCGCAGCACGACGCCAGGAAGCTGCACAGGAAGCTGCAGTACGACGCCAGGAAGCTGCAGAGGAAGCTGCAATACGACGCCAGGAGCTAGAAATTGAAGCGGAGCTTATTCGTAAAAAGTTAACCGCCGACCTAGCCGCCGCCGAAGATGGCAGTATGATGGAAGAAGAGACCGAACCGGCGGAAAACCACGAACGAGTTGAGGCATGGCTACAGGAGACTTCGATGCAAGAGGAACAAGTGCATCAAGTGCTCGAACCGGAACCCGTACTCGCACCGGTGAGACGCGACATAGTTAGACCTAGGGAGGTTGAAATCGCTACTCCAGTCGCGCACCGAACGAGACTACGGTGGGAAGAAACAACAACACCGCGTGATCGCGAGCACTCGAGAGGACGGGCTATTGAACATTTAGCCGGCACGCTCGACCACATGATGAGGTCGCGACCGCCGCCGCGTCAAGCCACCGACCTGCCACTATTCTCGGGATCACCGCTAGAGTGGCTGCAGTTTGCCGCAGCAATGCAAGAAACGACGGCCGTGTACCAGTTTTCGAAAGTGGAAAACCTTGCGCGCCTCCGTAACTGTCTGCGAGGCGAAGCCAAGGAGACCGTCGCGCCGTTACTGAGCACCGCAGCGCATCCTGACGTCATCATGAAGACGCCGCAGCAGTGTTTTGGCAGGCCTGAAATATTGATCGACGTCGCGTTCGAAGACCTAAAGAAACTACCGAAGCTCGGCTCGACTGCGATAGAACTCAACACCTTTGCAGTTCGAGTACAGAACGTCGTAGCCGTGCTTAACAACGTAGAAAAGAACTATCTACACAATCCGCTGCTCGTGAGAGAAATCTTCGAGAAGCTTAGCCCGCATCTAAAGACGAAATGGTGCGACTACGCCGAAGAACACAATGAACCTGAGCCGGAAATAGTCAAGTTGACCACATTCCTCATGCGAGAGGCTGATCGAGCGCTCAAGCACGGATACTCCGGTACGACTCACAAGCCGACGCCGCAACCACCGCAACGCCCCGCCTCTAAACCCGAACAGAGGAGGAGGGTGTACAACGTGGCAGAACCGTCGTCGTCGGACAAGACCGAGCCGGAACGCCGTGCACAGTACGACGACGCGCAACCGACGCCGCGACCGCCGCGACGCCCCGCCCCTAAACCCGAACAGAGGAGGAGGGCGTACGACGTAGCAGAATCGTCGTCGTCGAACAAGACCGACCCGGAACGCTGTGCACAGTGCAACAACGCACACCGGCTTGACGCCTGCGACGAGTTTGAGAAGATGTGTTTGGACGAACGATGGAACGTCGCGAAGAAAGCTGGCTTGTGTTTCAAGTGCTTGAAGAGCAAGCACCGAAGAATAAATTGCCGCCAGAAACCATGTGGCGTGAATGGATGTCGTCGGCCGCACCACCGCTTGCTTCACGCCGAAGCACCTGCGGCCCGAACTAACCAGCCGGAGGAAGCAAGCGTCTCTTCAACCCGAACTGAGTGCACTGTGAAACTTAAGGTTTACCCAGTAACCGTATCGGGCAAGAACGGGGAGCGTAACACATACGCGCTCTTCGATGAAGGCAGCACAGTGACGCTCATAGAAGAGGGGCTGGCACGAGAGATAGGCCTGGATGGCCCCGCGACGCAGCTACGCGTAAAAGGGATCGACGACCGACAGCGTGAAATTGACAGCCGCGTCGTTTCACTACGCATCGCCGAACGAAGCACGAGCAGCTTCAAGGCGTGTTCTGCGCGAACAATGGCGGACCTGAACCTCGCCACTCAATCAATTGCAAAGGAAGAGGTGCAGTTCGATCACCTCACTGACCTGCACGATCAGTTGATGTACGAGAACGCGAAACCTCGCATACTCATCGGATCCGATAACTGGCCGCTGATTGTTACCCGAAAACTGCGCGTGGGCAAACGGAACGAGCCCGCGGCATCCCGAACGGAACTCGGATGGGTGGTGCACGGAACGGCACCGACCAACGTAATAATCAAGCGCCAAGATGAAGTGCTGCACGTGTGGACGCAAAACATCGAACGACGGGTCAGCGAGCACTTCCAATTAGAATCGCTGGGAATCTCGCTGAAGTCAGCACACACGAGGGCAAAGGACAAGCGAGTGATGACCAACATTGAGTCCACCGTCAAACGAGCAGCGAGAACGATCCAACAAGTCGACGAAGTGCACAAAGAAGCTGGCTTCAACCTGAAGGGGTGGAATAGTAACAGCGCGGAGCTCTTGAGGAACGTAGAGAGTGAACGCCGCGCGACCACTACGCTCCTTAGGAAGCCAGAAAAGGCACTGGGCCTCATGTGGGACGCGGAAGAGGACACATTGCGCTTCAACATCGCGTTGGCTCGCGTCCCAAACGAGGTGAAGACGCAACTTCGGCCGCCGACGAAGCAGGGAGCACTCTCGACAGTCATGAGCATTTATGACCCTCTCGGGCTGTTGAGCTGTTACACTGCTACGGCGAAGATCACCCAGCAGAAATTATGGCGGCTGAAGACGAACTGGGATGAGCCAGTCCCTCCCGAGATTGCGTCGATGTCCAAAGACTGGCTTACGAGCCTGGAAGCCGTCGGCAGACTGCGCTTGCCCCGGTCTTACAACGGGGGGAGAAGAGTAACGCGTCGCGAACTGCACGTTTTCTGCGACGCGAGCGAAGACGCATACGCTGCGGCGGCATATTGGGTGCACCAAAATGAAGATGGCACCTCAGGAACGATCTTGGTGTCGGCCAAGGTGAAGGTCGCGCCGCCACAAAGGATTCCACGGCTGGAGATGCAGGCTGCGCTCATCGGAGCTAGACTCGCTCAAAGCGTCAAAACGGATCACTGCATTCCCGTGGACGAAGCCGTGAACTGGAGCGACTCACAAACAAGCAAAGCAAGCGGAGCAAGCGCGAGAAGTCGCCACACGTGGAGGTCGGCAAAAACGCTGACCGATCACTACTGGCGTCGATGGGTGCGGGAGTACCTCCCGAACCTTGTACCTCGTCCCAAAGCTGCGACGCCAGCAGAGCTCGACGACAGAGGTGTGACCCTGGTCGCAGACCCCATGCTTCCCCGGAATGTCTGACCGCGGTGACGCATAGACAAGATTTTCCCGGGACCGGACGGCGTAAGAAGAATCGACTGCACTCTCCCCGGACCAGAGGGAGGGGACGCGCTGCACATCGGCCTGACATACCGCACACTCCCCGGACTAGAGGGAGGGGACGCGCTGCACATCGGTCTGATCTACCGCACTCTCCCCGGACTAGAGGGAGAGGACGCGCTGCACTGTCTTACGGCGAAGGTGAGTACGAGTTCTCGCCGGGGGGAGGATGTTGACGACAGTTCGCAAGTGCCGGGGACCCAGAACTAAGCAGCGGACGTAGTCTAAGCTTATGCGGGCCAAGTCCCCATGAATGAACCATATCATAAATAAATTCGGCCCCTTTTGATTGGTCCGCGGGGGGACATCCCGCCCGACAGATAGTGTATAAATATAGGGCCGAATTCTGTTAAATTGTAGTCAGTTGTAGTCGGTCAGTGGAAGTCGTCTTGCAAGAAGTAAAAAAAGCTCCAAATATTATCACAAAGAAATCAGCGTTTAACTCAAGTACCTAAATACAGTCCACTCTCAACAAAAATAACAACTGAGAATAATAACAAAAACGAAAGGACAGACTCGAATGCAAGTACGCCGCTATGACGCTCATTTTGTATACATCATCATCACAGCTCATATACGTCCCCATCGAAGGGACGGTAATAGTTTATACAGTAGGTTTACTTCGTAGAAACGGTCGAAACACGCGCTGTGCCTACTCGCCTCGATCTGGGCACGCATTCAGTATGCATCCACTCGAGCAGTCACGATTGTCACGATCGCAGTTCGCTGCAGGACAGACGAAACAGACGGTGCGCACGGTCGGTGTGGTAGTGAGCGTGATATTTACTTCATTATGGAAAAGTGCAATTGACAACATTTCAAATTCTTGACGCCTACATGTTTTAAGCTTACACGGAGGAACTTGAAAAATAAAGGGACCCGTATTTTTTATTTTCCTAATCTTTTATGTTTTACCGATACAAAAAAAATTTTGAAACTACTATTTCACAAAAGAAGAGTTGGGCATAATACAGTTAATTGTGTTTGCCTAGGGCCTATAAAAAAGCTTTGACATTTTTTCGTGACCGACGTCAAACGTGTGGCAGGCGCGTTCCAGGTAAGCACGGACTTGCAACATATTCAACATTTTCAGCACCAACGTAATTCATTTGGTAGCTTTTGGTGTTAACTTTTCGTGCTGATTTTGAGTGTTTCACTTAAACATTTTTGCCACGAAAAGTTAGCATCAAATACCAAGGCTATTATAGGACCTGTACTGTATTGGTAGTTTTCCAATTACAGCACTAGAGCGCATTATGCGGCATAATGCTTAACGTTGAATGTTCCAACTACAGCAACACTTCGCACAATCGAGCACTCTCAAAAGCAATGTTTTCGTGTGATGCGTGCAATCGATACCAACTCAGTGACAGAAAATTAACAAGTGTTTTTTCTTTAAGTTGGCATTGATCGAAATGTTTTATTTATATATAATCGTTAGTAATATTATTTATTGTTGAAAAATTTTTAAAGCTTTCGTTTCATTGTAGTTTTTTTAAAATAATCAAAGTTAATTCAAACTGTGTTAAAAAATAAATATATAATAATAGTATGGATGAAGGTACAAAAATTACTCAAAACAAAAAAATGGTAATGAAATAATCAAAATCCAAATTACTTAAAATAACCGTAAATAGTTTTCAACCAATTATTATGTATACCACATTATTTACACATTAATGAGGTTATTGCTAACTCTATGAATATTTCTTTTTTTCAACACTGAACTTAGCGCACTCTGCTGGTGCATTTGAAAACTAATTCACGTTCCAATTAAGCATCAGCATAATTCGGCATTGTGCGCCACTGAGTCGCATTATGCTCTGTAATTGGAAAACTACCATTACCACTTATTGACAGCTTTGACATATAAAAGTTTTTGAGTTAAAAAGGTTTTGCAGATGATTTAAAAAATAATTTGAAAGAAGTTGATGTTTCCTTTGTAACAGACATGTAGTGCAGCTAAAAATGTTAACATTTCTTAAAAGATACGCAAAAGGAGGCTAAAATCAGATGTTAGCACCAAAAAGTTGTAATGCGTATCTGAAACGATGTTAGCATTTGAAAACTAGTTTTCAAGGATAAGCAAAGGCTTATCCCAGGTATTCAGTGCAACACTTCGAACTCTGAAATTTTTTCGAAATATCCTTAAAATTATTGTATAAAAATATTCAAACAACATTTATTGTGATAACAATGCAAAAATCTCAAAATGTATTCTGAATTTTGGTACATAAGCAAAAATGTTGTCAATTATACTTGCAAATTCACTAAGCCTAAAAATATGTATTTATATTGCACACGTCCATACACGTCCTTATACTAGTATATTTCACAAATAATTAATTTCATTGTTTTTAAGCATATTGAAAAATAGATTAGGAACAAGTATTAATAAAACTAGAGAAACTTTTACTACTTTGCTTACATATTTACCAAAAGATCATAAGCTTTACGTTTCACGAAAACGGGTTTTCTTGGTCCTTGAAAGTAAAAGAACTATCTGTAATATATGGGTACCATTACCACTCAAATTGGAAGGATAATCAAATCAGAAAAATGTTATTAATGCGTGCTCATGAATAACGTATGAATAGGGATTTTAAAGAAAAGAAAGTAAGATTTTTCATTCATTTTTGTTTTTACAGTAGAGATTGTATCCACTGCTATGTGCTACAAAAATAATTGTCACTATACATTTATAGTGTTATGTGCCCTCATTATGTCATTATAACGATTCTGAGTATTTTTGTTGTTTGTATACATTCTTTCCGTAATTTGGCTGGAGTTATAGATGACACATTGATTGTTCCATTCTATTTCAGTTTCCGGAAGGTGAAGTTGGAGAGAAGGTGCTCGTGTACAAGAAGATCGATAGCCAAATAAGGCAGCCGCCGCTCGCGGACGAAGCAGTTTAACGCGTCGTAAGCCAAAATAAGCTTTAACTACATACTTTATATTACACTTTCCAGCAAATGACTTCTCGAATAAACTGCCTAAATATTGATTTTATAGAAATTTGTATAAATACATGGATAATCTACTTACACAATATATCTTGTTTTAAATAGGATGCAATAGGACTTTTTCATCATACGATTACTGATTCTGTATAATTAATTCTGTACGTATATGATGTAGTTTGCACGTAGATGAATGTATTTTTGTGTAGGTACTAGAGATGAAACGGATATTTGGTGACTATCCAGTATCCGGCTTTATATTACTATCCGATTGGATACCGGATAATAAGCGCCTAGCTGACCGGATATCAGATTTCAAAAACACATGCATAATCATATGTCCGCCTGCCCGCGACTTCGTCTGCCATATCCTGAGGGAACCCTCTCTTGGGATAAAATGAAATAGAATTATAAAAACACTAAAAACTCAACAAGATAATGATGTACCTGTTCCGCTCATGAACGAAAAGACCCGAATTCGATCGAGTCCATCCGGTCGCACTGTTCAGCTGGATAACCGGCTAGAAGGTTGGCTGAATATCCGGTATCCGGTCAAACAGCTATCCGTTTCATCTCTATTACTATTATCTGACGCGTGTTTTTTGAAAAAAAAAAACACTTGAAAATAATATGATTTCAAATTTGATTTTTTGATAAGCAAGACATGTGAGCTATGTTAGCTAACTTGTACAAACTTAATTTAAAATTTCCCGGTTTTACTATTACAGAGTTTTCAGTGAAATTTTGAATTTACATTATTCGGATGAATTTTTTAAATAACTGAAAAATATTAGAACTGACCTTGATTTATTTATGACGATACATTAGGTATTTTATAACGTGTTTTAGACAGAATAAATTATAATTATGTTTTGAACTTAATTTTAATTTTATTGCCATTGTAATTTCTTCTCTCTTCTCTCTTAACTGCCAAAATACTTATAAATAATATTTTTCTTTGTCACATGAATTAGTTCTTCGATATAATTTATCTACGAATATTCGACTAGTAGGTACATTCGATAAAATATATATAAGTATATTAATGTTTATTTCTTGATTAATGGTCAAGAAATGAATATAGAAATATGTAACATTTTCTAAACATTTGGCAATAATAATAAAATTATTTCCTAGAAATTTTATGATTTTAATTTGTAATTACTGAGTTTAGTTTATATAAAATATTTTCCCCAATAAGTATGTATTTGAGATAGTTTTAAATTAACGTTCATTGTGCAATAGGCTGTACAACATCTCTTAGAGAATCTTGAAATTTCTTGTAATCATCATACAGTTTAAGTACCCTTTTTGTATTGGTAACCCCAATTTTTTTTTAACCCATGACTGAGATTAAACACAAGTACAAAACATATCTTTTCTTATTATAGTCTTATTCACTTGCCAAAGTTAGTTATTTATTACTTAAATACTAACATTTAACTAACTTATAGTTATGTATGTATAATTTACATATACAGGCTATTGACAAAGGCTGAGTGCTAATTATTACTGTCCCACCACCGACGTAATTTGTAATGGTGTTCGTTTTTGTAATTATTAAATGGTCATGTATGAGAGATAATTTTTATTGTTTATTTTTATCGAACACTTAAATTTTTGAATTTTTAATTGTTATGAACATAGTTTTAGGATATTGGTATTTATTATTTGATTTATTGCCGAAAAATTTTCTTATGATCACTAATATGACATGAAATTCAGACATATACATTTTATTCAATTATATAATAATGATAGTATTATTACCTCAATAAATGATGTTTAGCTGATATTGTAGTAGGTATTCATATTGCAATATGGATTTGAATTTGATATGTTTTTATTTAAGTAAGTATTTTTCAATTTTTGATAGCGTAAATTAGCGAATTACTAGGCGTGACCATCGAATTGCTCAAATGATAAAGACAAGTATTTATAAGATCTCTTGTAACTTAATTTGTCTTTTTATAATATCTTAATTAAGAACATAAATTAGGGTTGTCTCCAAGGTTGTTACACAAAACAATTAACGTTATATTTTGTATGAGCAGAGAGAATGTTTAAAATAAATGTGAGCTCGTGTAAAATATGTAATATTTTCATTGATATTAATTTCTGATTTATAGCTGTCAATAATAGTAAGAAGAATAATTTTATATTGAATATTCATTCAAGTATTTTCTGCATTTTAATCATTTTGGGGACTTCCCGAAGCATTGAGCTTGAGCAATCATTTAGGTTAAATGTTGTTTTTTTGTGTAAGTAAGTATATGGTCTTTTATAGAGATGTCAAGTGTGAATTTTAATAATAAAGATTTTATTTTTAATAATATTTGAACTTGGCATTTTGTATTTCAACCTTTTAACACATAAAATTTCATTTATTTATTCGTTTTAAGAAACTCGATTTCAGGTAGATTCCGAGTCAATTTAGACTTTGATATTGAATAAAGATTTTTGAGTTTCAGTAGCTTAGGTGTTCAACTCGACACATCTGTGAGTTATGTGCGTGTCAGGGTTGTTGCTGATGTAGGCTTTTACTGCATCAGCGGATCTTCATGTTGATGCTGAATTTTATACAATAATTACGCAATAAAAATAAATATGCAAAACATGTTTTGATAATAGTTATTGGAACGAAGTTCCTTTATAGTACGCTACAAAACGCGTTACAGCCCATTCGAAAACAACGCATCGGAGATCGCGACACGATGAGGTTGCGCGAGATTTTTAAATGAAAGCCATATTGATCCTAAAAAAGGAAAAAAATTGGTTCTTTAAATATAATAAAATATTTGTCGAAAAGTATAAAGAACCTACACCAAACGGCTTTTTATATCGAACATCAAAAGTAATATCCAAATGATAACTTTAAAAATATGTATAAATAAATTCAAAACAAGGTTTACAACAGTGCATGAATACCCCTCTCACCTCGCAACTATTGTTTTTCAACATTAAACTAATTTTTGACTTGATATTGATATAGCAAAAGTTGAAATAACTGAAGGTATAGTAGTACCACGTTTATAAGTTACACCGATGTACATGCGCAGAAGTCGCATTTTCTGATTCTGAGTGAGATAGAATAAAATTCTGATTTTGGTGACTTGAAATCATAACGTACGCAATGAAGTCTATATTTTAACGATGTCAGCATTAATATTCAATCGGCTTTAGGTTGCTTGCCTCTGTGCAGCCGAATTTTGCCAATGCGACTTATAAAAGTGGTCGTACTGTACGCACTAACATTGACGACCTTATCTTAGACTGGACTTCCTAGAAATCATTACAGTCGCACAAAACCAGTCGCCTTGAAATTTAGCTGAAGCACATCCATATTTCCTCGTAACCCACATCGATATTTGAGTTCAGAGGTGACAGATGATAAGGCGCTCGACATAATTTAGATCGGTTAGTAAATTGTCAAATATGTGGATGCGGCGTTCAAAATGCTGCTGTGTGTGCTGCTCAGTTTGTTTTCTTGGTCGGTTCAAAGTGAAGGGTCTAAAGTGGAATTGAGGGAGAGTGGAGATGAAGGGAAGAGCAGTTTGGTGTTTGTGTTCGACACGACAGGGTCCATGCACAACGACTTGCGTCAGCTGAAGGACAGCGCGGAGATGATACTGAATACGGCGTTGGAGCAGAGTAACATTATTGAGGATTTCGCTTTTGTGCCATTCCATGATCCTGGTGAGTCTAACATTCTTTGGTGAGCGCTCCATATACGTCAGGGATGATAACGGGGTATGAAGAATGGAAATCAAATTAGTCCAGAAACGGAAATAAAAAAATATCAGACTAAAATAAAATTGAATAATGACAATCCAATTAGTCCCTTTAAAGAATAAAAAAAATTCTGACTCAGTTTTTGCTTCGTCGAAATTACCAAAAATAACTGATCAAGCAATTCAGCGTCAGGGAGTGGGGGTTCGCTATGTTTTTGTGATACAAAACGTACATTCAAATCAATGTTTCGTCTCGAATTTCTGATTGTCATCATCCGAGGCCATTTCTAGACATCAGAAAATAGTGTAAAGCTGAAAGAATGCAAAAAGCAGTAGAGCCACCTAGGAGCATTAAGCCCGCTTCGAGGTGCTGAAGGCATAGCAGCAATAATATCTTTTGTCTCTAGCAAATGACGTAATAGATTATGGCCCCAAAATCATCCAATCATCTAAGAGTTTGACAGTAATAAACGTAAATAAACGGTTTTTCGGTTGTAACTTGCTCTAACAAGGAATAGGTTTTGAAAGTGTTGAATGGGCCGGTTGTTTCACCCAAACGTCACGATCAAGGTAATGAATGGGGTTAGAGCGAAAACTTTTCGCGTGAAGGCTTTGAACGCGCTCCGGTTATTATTTAAATCGCTCTTTTCATATGAATTTTTCATTTTCCTCTCTAGCAGAAGACATAATAGATTGGGGCCATAGCAAAATCATCCAATTATCTAAAAATTTGAGTGTAATAAACGTCAGAGCAGTTTTCAACCATCAAATTCAATGGATGTTCGGTTGTGACCATGTTGTAATTTGCTTGTTCTGGCAGTCTATGGTCTTGAACGGGTATGTTCCTGTTATTTCACCCCTCAGAAGAATAACTAAAGCACATAACTGCTTTAGTTATTCTTCTGAGTTTCACCCAAACGTTACTCTTAAAGTCTAAAGTGTTGAACGGAGTAAGAAAGAAAGTTGTACCTACAACCTACACCTAGCGCTAAGGCTCTGAACGCGCCTCTGTGTTATTTGTCAAGATTTAGGTGAAGAGATCCCTCAGAGGGAAAAGTTAGCTTTTGCAATATTGTATGTAACTATTAAACTTTAACCTTATTAAAAATAATGCAATAAAGAGTTTTTGCAAACTCTTTATTGCATTATTGATAACTATTAACCTTCTCTAGTCACCCCTCGCGGTCGGTACTTCATTCCCCGGCGAAATCGTTATACCTAGTTTATCATACGTGAATTTATGAAATGTAAATGTGCTATTGCCATGAGGATGTTCGTACCAAGGGTATTCAGGTACCGCTTAACGTTAGGCTCGTAAGTAAGACTAACTGGTTTAAAAAATATTCGATGCAATACAAATACAATTAGTAGGCTCTTGAGTACTTAAGGTGGACAAACCATTTGATCGACAGTGGTGGGACCCGCTACAGTCACTCGCCAAAAGTCCGAGTTCAAAGCCGCGCTCGACAGAGTGCGCGTGTACGGCGGCGGCGACTGCCCGGAGAAGTCGCTGGGCGGCATCAGACTGGCGTTGAATGTGAGCCGCCCGCGTTCCTTCATCTACGTGTTTACTGACGCTACAGCCTCCGACCATAGACTAGTGGGGAACGTCCTAGATATGGTGCAGCGGAAACAGAGCCAGGTATTCGATTGCCCCTTATTTATGGGAGACTGTTCCTTATAGAAGGGAAATTCTTTCATTTTACTTAATGATTATAAATCTGGCTTTAACATTAAGCCGCTTACGTCTGTTAGTCTCGTGGGGCATGTCTTCGATATGGTGCAGCGGAAACAGAACCAGGTATTGTACGTGTACTATATACTTCGTGTATGGAGACTATTCAATATAAGCAAGAAATTCGCTTCATTTTACTCTGATAGCTAAGACCTTAAAGTGTTTCTGTAAGCTAACCGCGACGTGTTCGTTTATCACGTCTTGGTTACTGGCACCACCGACTCTGACCATAGACTCATATCACTGATAGAGAAGCTGTGCCTGTGGAAACCAAACCAAGTATGCCATTGTCCTTTACGCTTGAAACAAACTATTGTGTCGTGTTGTGTTGTGACGCGTCAGAAGTGTATCGGTTTCATACATTTAGTGTGGCTAGAAACACATTATTACAGTGTGCTGTGTTGTGGCGGCAATGTGTTTCTAGCCATATTTTGTTTCTGCCTTTATTTGTATAACATATCCATAACCGACAAAGTAATTTTACCTGATAGATCCCTAAAGTTTCTGGACGAATTCAAACTGACCTTGATTATGAATCGCCTGCGTTCCTTCGTCGTGTTTTACTGACGTCACCGGCCTCTGACCATATTAACGTTAACAGAGCCAGATCCTTGTTCTTTATTTTAAGGATACTTTTACTCATGAACTCCCTTTCGAATTTTGCTTTACCATGAAAATGGCCCTCGTCTTCCTCTTCCTTGAAATTTGTTTCACGTGATTTTTTTATTGCAACTAAGTTGTCAAACAAGCAAACTGCCCACCTGATGGTAAGTGGTAACATGTGGCTCCTGTGAGATTCGCAGCAAAACTGCAACCCCCACAAGAACCACAGTGCCAACGTTGCCAACTTGTTACATCAGATGCAATGCCACGGTACCCAGTAATTTCACTGCCATATCTTACCCTTCAAACCGGAACACAGCAATGCAAACACTGCTGCTTTGCGGCAAAAATAGGTAAGACGGAGGTACCCAAGCAGATGACCCTGGTACAGAGTCTCCAGAGAAACAACTCGAGAGACCGCATCCTTTAAACTTTGTTGGGTTATGCATGGTTTGACAACTTTCGTCACAAATTGGCAACTTACGTTGGGGTAGCAACATCTCCGAATCTCTGATATACCACAAGGTATCTGTAGCTACACTAGCCACTTACCATCAGCCCCCCTATTCCCTAACTTCGGTTACGAACTGAATATCTATCTATTTAAAATTATATAATCCTAAGTTTCATCATCATCATCATCACAGCTCATAACTCGTACGTCCCCACCGAGGGGCACGAGCCTACCCTAACAACTAGTTATGTTAGGGCGATTAGGCCTTAGTCAAACTACGCTGGCCCAGTGCGGATCGGTTGACTTCACATACACCTTCGAATTACTTCGCAGGTGTATGCAGGTTTCCTCACGACGTTTTCCTTCACCGTAAGAGCGTCAGATAAATGTACATATGAAATTTGTGAAACGAAAAACACATTGGTACATGGCAGGATTGATCGCGGGCCTCCCGATTCTACTCCGGGCACAGTTCAGTGCCGAAGCCACAGCGCCACCGACGCTCCTAAAGGTGCATGCAAACTCCGTGCAATACGGGTTCAATTTGGCGCCAATGTGGCGACTTGAGCGTTAGAAAAATTACAATCTCAATATCGATTTATCGGAATTGGTTCAGGCGTAAGCATACAGATCTGTCATTTTGAAAAACTTTTTTGAACTATAATGAACGTAGCTATAGCAAAAGTACTTGCTAAACTAGTAATGTGTGTTTCAAAATGACAGTTGCGAATAGGGAATGCAATCTCGTTCTCGGATAGAGATCTCGGCCTTTTTTAGCGAGATTGATCTCGGACGAAAAAAAGGCGAGATCTCGCGAGTTTAACGAGATTGAACTTGAGCATAAAATAGTCTAATAGTCTGACTAATTGGTATATGTTGTTAATTAATCTGTAATATCTAATGGATCTACTGAGTAGATATAGTTTCATTACTTTCATTTAATTGTATATAATATCTCAGTTTAATAGTCAACTCAACTTAGATAATAAGTTTCATTTTTTTTGACTTCTCGTTGTTTTGTTTGTTATGAAAGAACTGTTTTATTACTAAAAGATTTTTGTTTGATATTAGGAGAGAAGACTGGTTGTTTCTTTCCTTTGTTATTTGATAGATACGTATGTCAAAGTTTACTACTTAGAAGTTTATTAAAAAATTATAGACAGATACGTCAAACAATGTTTGATGCATAAAAGTCTATTGAAAAAATTCGTGAAAATAAATGTTTATCTTATAATACTTAAATATTTATTATTTTTTCCTAATTTATTCAAATATTGTGATTATTTGCAAAAAAAACACTCCAAACTGCTAATCTCGCGAGATCTCGAAATTGGCGAGATCTCGCAGTATTGTTATTCATAAACTCGCGGGATCTCGCTTGAGCCCCAATCTCGCGAGATTTGCATTCCCTAGTTGCGAATTGGTCACTGACGTGGCGAAAAGCAAGAAAGAGAAGCAGTTGAGCAGTCATTATGGTAACTGGCCTGCTAAAATGGAAGGCAGCGTAATTTTGTTCACACTGCAAAACGTTTACAATTTTAAAAAGTAAATGGGGCGCATTCCTAGGTGGTGTTTGTGTTGACGGGGCACTGCAACGACCTCCACAAGCCTTCGTATCAGGTGTACGAGCAAATAGCGGCCGCCAGCTCCGGCCAGGTGTTCATCCTTAACAAGACCAACGTCCATAAGGTATGCACGAGCAGTGACGTGACTATACTAACTATTGCTATGCTACATGTGACTGTTGTGTGACTATTGCACTATAATATATGCCTCCTAGGGATGTCGATTCTTTCCGAAAAAGATCGATTTTTAAATCGATCCGAATCGTAAGCTGATGTATCGATTCACAAAAAAATCAAGGCATATTAGATCGATTTCTTATAAATCGATTTATTTTCAAGATTGCATTTATAATGTAAATATAAATCATTTTATGAAAAACAAGAGAGATACCATAATAAATGATCTCTTATAAGTAAAATCAGTTTTTTTATATGGAATTCGATAAAAATTATTTTTATTACCATATCAAAGTCAGATCAGGTCTGTCAAGTCCTATTGCTCCGGGTCCGAATAGCAATCGACTTCTATAGGGACCCGGGTCCAAATAGACACAGTCTTTGAGTAATTAACCCTTTAACCGGCAACACCGTAATATAACGTATACAAACAAAATAAGTCGAAAGGCGATTTTGAAGGGTGAAATATCGATTCACTGGATCGATTCAGTACTGCATATCGATTTAAAAAATCGATCTTTTAGGCCTAAAAAATCGCTTCCTCGATTAATCGATCTCAGATCGACATCCCTAATGCCTCCCCCCTCATTTGTTAATTTCGGTTGCCAACTCAGAACTGAGATTATAAAATACACTATCACTATTATTGATATGATAAAGGACGCCATGACAAAACCACCCACTTAACTGGTGGTAATGGACAAAAAGTTTATTTCAAAAGTCCGTTCTAACTAGTTCTAAGTTGGTAACCAGAGTTGTATTTTTGGGTCCAAGAGCTCGAAAGAACATCATTTTAAAAATTGTTACATTAAATGAAGCTAAGTTCTAGCTGTTGATTGAAGCTTTACAATCATCAGAAGTGAGGGTCAGTTCACGAACCTGGGCAAGAAGACGGTTGAGGTTGCGAAAAAAACATTACGTGAGTTTTTGCATCGTGAAATGTTATTTTAGCCTATTATCAACTAGCCCACTTATTATTGAAGTTGGCGGATTATAGGTCAGTGGTGTAGTTTATTCTGGGGCCAGTACTTGCCAGTGGCGCCAGCTGGTGAACATAAATAGGGTAATTGTCACCACTGCATTTTTTTTAAAAAAACGTCGCCCACTCTAGGATTTTTCTCCTGTATCGTGGGTGCAGTTACAAACATAGAATCTCACATGCACATACGCCCAGACCGGAACAAATTTCTGTAGGCCATACAAAATATTTGTCCCGTACGGGAATCGAACCCGCAACCCGTTGCGCAGTAGGCGATCACTCGACCTCTACGCTAACCGTGTCGTAGTGGATCGCGGGCGATAGAGTAGATAATGTGTTTTGCAAGCGAAGTGATTGATGTGCCACGAAGAAAGATGTCGTCACTTTGGCTAAACGTTTTTATCTGGAGAATAATGTATCTGCTTTCAGGTCCTGGAGATGGTTAGAACTTCTCTGAAAGGCAGGAACGTGAACCTTGGGTCCGTTGTATTACCGGCTGGCTACAACCATACTCAAGGGGTATGTGTTACTGTACATAGAATTTTATAATGCATGTATGAAGCGAATTAATAGATACCCTTATATACAACTGACGGCAAGGCATATTTTAGATTTAGTCAATACTAGCTGCGCGCGACTTCGTCCGCGTGGAATAGTTACTTTTGGCAGCATTTTGATTTTTGTAGGCATTTTTTTTTAAGATCTTGATAATAGCCTATGTTATATATATCTTATATAATTAGCTATCTATTAGTGTAAGTCCCGTCAAAATCGGTCCAACCGTTCCGGAGATTGGCGGGAAAAACAGACAGACAGACAGACAAAAGTTGTTTTAAATTGTGTTTTTGTTATTGGTACCCGATATACATTCATACTCATTTAGTAACAACTTGTTATTTTGACATTTCAAACAGACACTTCAATTTTATTTATTTGTATTAGATTTAGTAATCAAGTTCTTGGTATTACAGGCTACTAAAACACGATCCGGATTGTGTAGGACCTTCAGTAATCGAGTTCTTGGTATTACAGACTAATGAAATATGATCCGGATTGTGTAGGACCATAATTAGCTTTCAAGTTCTTGGTATTACAGGCTACTGAAACACGATCCGGATTTGTAGGACCATAATTAGTAATCAAGGTCTTTGTATTACACGCTACTGAAACACAACCCGAATCGTGTAGAAATTTCAGTAAAGAAAGTAGGATTTTCTTGTATGAGTAAACGTGTAACAGAAATAACGCACAGCTGTTTTGCGGCATAGGCATTGTGATCAAAAAGGCCTTAAAGTAGTTTGGTTCGAATCGGATTCTAAAACAAATTCAATAAAAAAAACTAAAATACTGAAATTAATTTAATCACAGTCCGTCAACATTCTAAACAAACGAACATGATACATAAAACAGAGTTATAGGGGTTATTTTTAACGCATTGTATCTTTATAATCGTTTGTTTTCAGTAGTATCTATACGAATATAAATGTATATGCCCATATAAATTTGTATAATTTACTTCTATGGTACGCATCAATGTTAATTTACACTCCTCGCCCTTGTATGTTTTCAATGGTGCTTCTTTGTATAAATGGTGTAAAATAAAGAATTATTATTCTATCCCTCCCATAGATCCCAGTGGACAGCTCGGTGGCTGAAGTGACGGTGTCTGTGTCAGGATCCCGGCCTAGTATCACCGTGGTGGATCCCAAGGGACACGAGCTGACCGGCCCCCCACAGTTGGTCACCACCCTGGATCTCTCCGAAATCATGGCAAGTATCGCTGTAACGTATTAAGAGTGAGACCTCTTGTTCGACCAGACCCTCCACCTCTTTGGCTGGAGGGTCGTCCGCCCGTGATACAGGATTTTCCTAGTACCTACTGGTATCAATCCGTAATGTATGGTGATTAGAATAAGATATACAACGGCTTCAACAATGCAAGCTTCTTGTAAGTTATGTTCGTAGCTCTAAGAGATCATGATGCTTATGGTGGGGAATGATTCAAAATGGTGAAGTTATTATTCAAAGGTTTCGATTTTCGCACCGGACGATACGCTTAGTGTAATATTGTTTAAATTTAGGTAATATGGGTAAAAGCGACAGGCACTCACGAGAATAGGCCAGACTTTACAAGACACAAATAGTTATTTGTTATACATGAGTGCAAAGTTGCTTTTTAACCGCGTGCTCATATTTGATGACCGAGCAAGCGAAGGATTCAAAAATACGAGTAATACGTTTTTTTTACTTGTTTTAAAGTTTCTTATTTATAACAATACGACGTTAAAACAACATGGCGCGCGCAAGGCAAATTAAATCAAAAGTACACCAAGGAGGTTCAGAGTCTGAGTTTTTAACAAATTGGAAAAAGTTGTATGATAAATTCGGCACCATGGAGATGGAAGTAAATAGGTTTAATGATGTTTTGAAATCACATACCTAGTGCACGCGATGTTCTAAATAAAATTTACTTTAACCTCAAGCGGATAGAAACGGCTTTGGCGGTCAGATATCGAATAGCAAAAATACTCTTTCCGAGATGGGGGATGAAAAGTTAATTTAACGTTTCAACGTACATGCTTTAAAAAATTGAGGCTTGTTTATGGGAAAATATAAATATAAAGCTAAAAAAAAGCTAGAAAATAATTCTTCCTTTATTGAGTTATCCAGTTTTCAATTTATTTAGCATTTCTAAAGAAAATGCAAAGTCATATATAAAGCAAATTTCTAAAAACTGTAAATATGTAAGTAATAGTTAGGAGTTTATACAAGGTTATTTTTTAATTATCACACAAAATTTGTGTGCTTGTTCAGACAAGCAAACTGAACAACTTTCACTATGGGACCAACTTTGAAATAGCAAAAAAAAAAATCAGCTGTTCCATACATCTAGGTACAGTGAATGTTAAATATTTGTATGGAATAGCTGATTTTTTTTGCGATTTCAAAGTTGTTCCCATAGTGAAAGTGCTTGTCTGAACAAACACACAAATTTTTTGTGATAATTAGAAAATAAACTTGTATACTAAAATAAGTTTTTATAGGTGCGTGAGTCCAACTCGCAATTATCCGATTTTTTATGCAATCACCATGTTGGGTAAATGTAACAAACACATTAATCAGTAGGGCTAGCACGAACATTTGCGTCAAAGTATTCGTATCGTGAATGACGTCATCGTTAAATATTTCTAACAGAATTTTAGTTCCAAGTACGCCCTGTAGGGGCGCTGTATACAATTTACAAATATTTCACGATGACGTCATTGACGATTCGAATACTTTGACGCAAATGTTCGTGCTAGCCCTACAGTTTTGTAAGAAAACAGTTATCGCAATTGTTAAATTGCACTACTTAACCGACGCTCCTACGGTGAAGGAAATCACCGTGAGGCAACCTGCATATATCTGCCAAGAAATTTAATGGTGTACGTGAAGTCGACCAATCCGCACTGGGCCAGCGTGGTTGACCAAGGCCTAACCACCCTAACTTAGGGTAGGCTCGAGCCTCTAACCTCTAACCTCGGTGGGGACGTGTATAAGCTGTTATGATGACTACTTAAGGCGCATAGTGCTCCCAATGACCTTGCGTCGATCGTCCCACACTGATTACATAGGAGTGAGTGAGTGAGAGTGAGGGGAATATTCAAGCAAACCTTTACGCGTAAGATGAATTATTTCAATAAAAAATTAATAAAGGCGAATAAGAAAAATCTAAAAAGACCATCCCCTAGAATATTGTTCACTTTATTCGAAATTATTCGAAATCGAAAGTATGTGATTTAACCTAATATTTACGAAGCGATTAGGTTTATAGTTTTAAAATCGAGGCATGTTTGGGTCACATTTTAACCAAGTTTTAATACATTTATCAAAAAATTAAAAAGACCATCCTCTAAAGAATGCGTTGAATAATAACATATCTTTTTTAAAGATTTGTTTATTCAATATTTATGAAGAGAACCGGTTTTTCCTAAAGTGATTTTTTAATGATTGGCGTTACTATGCGCCTTAACCCGATCACTATAAACGAGGATAACGCTCCAATTCGCTCGTTTCTCATACCGTAGGTGGTGAAAGTGTTGGAGCCCGAAGCTGGCAACTGGAGCATAGTGGTCGGCAGCGCGGGCGAGCATTCTGTGCGAGTGGCTGCGTTATCCAACCTCACCTTCGACTGCGGCTTCTCCGTGGCCCCGCCTTCCGCAATGGCCGAGACGAGCCGCCGTCCGCTAAAGAGTGAGAGACTGCAACATTCTCCATTCAAACGTGTCTTTCTTGTAATAAAAATGCACTCCCGGACACCTCAATCAAACCACCTTCGGGAGGGAGACTCACCGAAGGGAGACTCTGTACCAGGGTCTTGGGTACCTCCTTCTTACTTATTTCTGTCGCAAAGCAGCAGTGCTTGCATTGCTGTGTTCCGGTTTGAAGGGTAAGATATGGCATTGAAATTACTGGGTACCGTGACTTTACATCTTAAGTCATAAGTTGGCAACGTGCACTGGTTCTTGTGGGTTTTGCTGCGAATCTCACAGGAGCCACATGTATTATAGGTAACTGTTACCACTTACCATCAGGTGGGCAGTTTGCTTGTTTGTCAACTTAATTGCAATAAAAAAAAAACTTGCTCTTTTGGATTATATCGTCTATAACTTTAAAAGAACAATCAACAACCATAAAGTTTTTATGCTATTTTGTAGCTGACATATTCATGTTCGATCTGATGTGCTGATTATGAATATGCCAGCTATAAAATTGAATGAAACTTTTTGGTCGACCAAACATTTATTTAAAGTTATGGACGTATAAACCAAAATTGCAAGCTGGTTCGATTTAGGTAGTGAAGTTCGGAATGTTTGTGTTTGTTGTGCATATGGCTTGATTTGTAATAGTATAAAGTTGGCTCTCCCTCCAACGAATAAAAGTTTTTAACTTTTGTTGACAACACGTGTCGTCAACAAAAGTTAATCGAAAGCCGAGTCTCCACCGAATAAAAGTTGTGAACTTTTGTGTAAAGTTGAAAACTTTTTTCGGTGGAGAGCCAACTTAATATTAAGGATATGTTTTTAAACATTTTTGCCTCAAAAAGATATCATCAAATATCTACGCTATTAGATGGGTGCCCTAATTTCACTTTTTGACAGCTTTAAATTTTACATATGAAAGTTTTATTCAATAAAAATAAAGATGTTTCAGAGGATTTCAAAAATAAATTGAGAGATATAATTTAAGCCGATTCTGATTTTGTACTATTTTTAATTTTAAGTTACTGGACTAGTTAGGTGAGGTGTCAATATTCCGCACAAAAAAATCAGTTCCTACCATTTTATTTGTAACAAGTAGTGCTACTAAAATGTTAACATTTTCTAAAAGAAACGAAAAGTAGTAATGCTTATCTGGAACGCACCTATTGATTTTAAATGTCACATGACGTCATACGCACGAGTAGGTAAACTTTCTACTTGTGACGTAGCTACTCCCTACTCCTCCACTTGAAATCGCTTTAATTCTGTAGTTTTTTGGACAAAGCAAAAATTATATAATTTTTATCGTCCAACTGACGCACTCAATGGATTTCGATTTTTCACACATGGCTCATCAACTTTTTCAATCACTTCATCACCTCTTTCACTCAGTCCGCACCTGCTTCAATGTCCAGGTGCGTACAACCATATGATGGTGTCAGTGACCAACGCGGGCCTGCCGGTGAAGATGGAATTCGCCGAGATCCTCGACCTCGCTGGGCGGCCATTATTCGAAGTGCCGCTGAACATCAAAGAAGGCAGCGACCACATATACACGGCGGATGCTTTCATACCGCCCGATGATTTCTTTTACGTTGCTGTAAGTCTAATATTCTTTATCTACTTCAGAAAAGCAGGAGGTTTTACGTTCGACCGTGTCCATCTTTTGTTGTGTATGTTTACCGACTTCTCCGTGAGCTGTACGCCTGTTTACAAAATTCTTTTTCTATGCGAAAGAGTTTGCTCCTGAGATTGTCCCCTTATCACCAAGTCAGAATCTCATGTTGAAATAAGAAAAAAAAAATATCCGGCTCGAAGGACCATTGATAATACAGATATGAAATAGCCATAGGCCTCTCTTCCAAACCTTTCTCTTGAATACACTGTAAATTGATACACTTAATTATAACGAATATTTTTCTTGTACAAAACTTTAAAACAAAAATGTACGAGTAGTTTGGTAGAAGTAGTGTAACTAATTATATGCTTTATAATAATAATTATTAAATTTTACGACATGTTCAATGATTTCTTACCAAAACTCAACTTTAGATCAATGGACACGATGAAACCAACCAGCAATTGAGGCGGGTCGGCGCTACTGCAGTGCAAGCGAAATTGCCAGGTGATATAGTATACCTTATATTCGCGCCTTACATGTGAAATTTGCGTTTTATATGGAAAAGTAATACGAAAAAAAAATATGCATGTAATAATAATATTTTTTAATCAGTATCGAACCTAAACCGTGCTTTCTTTTACATATAAAGGATTACATAATTAATCCTTCGAGCTGTAGTGCTGCGGTGTAACTCATATTCGTTAATAATGCGATATTTTAGGTTTATAATTTGAGAACAGAATGATGTCAAAGAGAAATATAATAAAGCGGACACTAGTGAACCACAAAATTTGGAACAGAAATACACGAGCCCAAATTTGAAATAAATTTGTATTTCCGAACCAAACGCCTGATATTTGAGATCAAAGTGGCCAGTTAGCAAAACGCACATTTCGTCATGTAAAGACTTTATATTTGATGTAGATTTTTATTACATTCTTTATTTAAATTTGTTTAACGTCTCGTTTGTTAATAAGCCTTTCTTATATTCTACAGATGTGCCGTTCCTAACAGCTCCAAGGAAGGTAAGAAATAAGGACAGGTTTTTCACAGTTGCATTTGTTAAATCTAACAAACAATATCGCGTTTATTCAGTGAAATTGCGTTAGATGCGGTGTCGATTTTCTATTGTATTCTATTTACGAATATGCTTTCTAACGGTAACATATTATTTATCTCTTATCATATAATCTTATAGTTTTAGCACCATCGTATTATATTATCTGTGACACCGTTGTACAATAGGTCCTCTAACAATATGTATGTAGGAATAGTGAGAAAAACAAAGATTCGTTAGTTTCGCCGTAGGTCTGATGAGTAGAACTAATGAGAACAAAGGTCTAGCATTTTGGTTTCATATGGTTTTTGTAGAGAAATCGCCATACAAAATCTCTTTTTTTAGATCAGTGGCCCTTATGACCGAAATTCGGTTAGGACTGTTTGTGTATTTTTTTATTGCTATCGGTGGCAGACGAGCACGTGGCCCACCTGATGGTAAGTGATAACCACCGCACATGGACATCTGCAATGCCAGGGACATAGCTCAGCTCTACCTGGAGAGAAGTGCTCTTTTTAAAGTTCGTTTGAAGTTGGACATATCGTAGCACCCAGGAAGCAGCACAGTTGGGAGTTCGTTCCAGAGTCGATACAATTGCAAAGAGTTCCTCAGAGCACACTCCGTTAATGAGCCGACAGTGCACGTAAAGAGAACTAAAGTCTCTCCTTTGCTCCAGCGTCTCCATTGAGGCTGTGATACTGGGATCACAGACGATGCGGAATGCACGCCTTTGCAGGGAGTCAAGAGGGTCGAGCTGATATTTGGGAGCTCCTGCCCAGAGGTGCGAGCAGTACTGCATATGCAGCCGAATTTGTGCCTTATAAAGCATCAGCCGCTGGCCAGGAGTGAAATACTGTTTCGCTCAGTACGGTTACTCTTGAACCAAATCCAATCGATCGGCATTGAGATTGTGATTTTTCGAACGCTTATTTAGCAACACTATCGATAAATTGGAGCCGTATTTTGAGAAAATTAGATAGCACCGAGTTTGGTTCACTCAAAATCACCACAGTACGGAAAATCAAGCGTACGAAAAATCACAATCTCAATGCCGATCGATTGGATTTGGTTCAAGGGTAGGCCTACTGTTCAGGACTCCCAGCTTATTGCTCGCCAATTTGAATTTGTCCTCCAAATGACTCCCGAACTGCACTTTAGCAGATGTTTTTTTGCACACCGCGGATCCCAATACCTTGGGACATACGAAGAGTAACTCCCTGGAACTGAGGCACTGCGATAAATGGGTCCTTCTTTGCAGTGAATGCGCACACTTGTGTTTTTCTAAGTTCTTTGCACCCCATTCGGAGACTCGCCCTAGAGAGTAATCAACTTCAGACACAAGTTGTGACAGCCTTTCTTGCAACGAAATCTGAGGGACATTCTGGTGGTCGGTATACCGCACATCACCCGTACTGGCATCCGCATAACAATGCATGTTCTCAATGGACAACATGTCATTTATATGCAGAATGAACTGGATTGGGGAAGAGAACCGAACCTTGTGGAACGCCTGCGTTTGTGGGCATGGTTTCGGAGCAGCAGCCGTCGACGACTTTAATGCTCCTACCATCCAAGAAGATGGCTATCCATTTGCAGGGTCCCTCGGGGATTCCATATGGTAGCTTCGTGGGAAGAGTTCTATGCTAGACCCTATCAAACGCCTTAGCGATATCGAGTACGACGGCGATAGCCTCACCTTTGACCTCCCAAGGTTTCCGTCCAACGGTGGGTTAGGTAAACTAAAAGATCACCAGCTGAACGGCTGTGACGGAAGCCGTATTGTCGGTCGCTAATCAGCTGGTGCTCATCCAGGTATCGTTTATTGCTACGAAGCGTTCAACACCTCAGAGTGAGTTGAAAAACAACCGAACAACTACACTCCATTTATTGGTTTATTAGTAGAATTGGCTCTATGGGTAGGTGATCGAATCTCTTGTTTAAAGATAGACGTCAGCCGCCACGGCCGGGTGACGCTGAGGTGCGACGTGGAGAGCCTGGTTCCTGTCTCCGCCATGTGGATCAGAGACTCCCGCAGGATACAACCTCTCATTACCAGCCTGTAAGATAGCTGTTCTTATATACCTGCTTGTAATGTTCCTTTGGTTGGTGCAATATTTTAAGAGCCACTCGGGTATAGCTACTAATTTTCTTGGTTATATTGAAATAAGGAGGCAAATTTACAAGGTTAACACAGTGTGAGTAACATAACTGATTTACGTGAAAATGTTTCAAAAATCATACCATGGGTTTGCACTCAGCATCAAAAGACAAGTTCAATGAGGTGCTACAAGCCATAATTATGAAATTTGGACGAAATTAGGGCCAATTATTTTAGTGGCATGACCCTACGCTATTGGGGTTTCCTAGAAAATATACATATATTGAATACTAGCTGTGCCCGCGAACTTCGTTTCGCCTTACGATAGATTTCCCGTCATATTTTTCCCGTGGGAAATATAGCCTATGTTACTCACGAAGGATGTAGCTTTCTAAAGGTGAAAGAATTTTTAAAATCGCCCCAGTAGTTATCGAATTTTCCCATAGGAAATAAATATTTTCCCGCGGTAAAAATTATAATATAGCCTATAACCATCAGGGACAATGTAGCATTCTAATGGTAAAAGAGTTTCTCAATTCGAACCAGTAGTTTCTGAGATTTGCGCTTACCAACACATTTTGCGATTCATTTTTACTAAGTATATTTAATAAGATATATATACCGGGTGTATACTATGTGTTTAAGGGTCATATAGGTTAGATATTAGATGGAGTTAATTGTGTTTGTTTTAGATAAATAAACCTAATACTTTCCGAGTAAATCGACTTTACATAAAACACAAAAGTAATGTAAACACCGAATGAAGGAACAAGGTACGTTGATGTAGGGCTATCGACACTTAGGTCAGATGACGTCAAAATGGATCTCATGATGAGTAAAGCTCATTTGGATTGACGCTCATGGGATTGACGAATTGGTCATGTATTTCTCATGGGATTGACGAAGTGTGCTTTGTGACATCACATATAAAAATCTATTAGATTAAGACAGGTGAAATATGAACAGTTCAGTTCAGTTTCAAAAATACTTTATTCAATACCTAATTAAAAAGCAATCATAAATACATACAGTCTACTTACAAAATATTTATGTTGACCATGTACTGTAACACTTCACTTTATCAGGCTAACTAGGCGCCTACAAAAGTATTTAACACCAGAAAATACTAATATTCTTATTTAATCACCATGTTACTTAGTACAAAAAGGTAATGTTCAAAATTGTGAATAATATGTAAACATTCACTTATTTCATGTGAACCTTTTAAATAATGTTGTAATGACAACATATATGTCGTCACATCAGGGAGGGGGGAGTCTCACAAATGCTATGTTTTTTAACAAGAACGAGAGGGGAGGGGTAATAAATCATGAAATTTATGTACCTAACGTTATTTTGCCCCTAAGTAGTAGGTATAAAGTGAGTGATTATTAAGTGATCAATCACACGATACTGAGACTATATAGATTTTGATATTATTATGCAGTGTGTAACAACATGATATATTGCATATCTTATAAACTATGATACGGAATACATAAAAGCAGTAACGATTAAGCTTCTGATTGAACAGTCAGAGCACATCCGTGGAGTATGTGATCGAGGATGCCGGCGAGGAGGATGCCGGAAGCTATCGCTGCTTCGCCAGTAACGTGGCCGGCCAGGCTACTTTGGAAACTGAAGTGGAATTGCAAGGTAGGTACACAGTTCCTGTTAATCATCTACAAATCACTTCTCTTGCCATTTGCCATCCGTCTCTGAGTTAAGTAGTCAATACACATTAATGTTCCTGCTACACCTGCGATAATATTTTTTAATTTCATAAAAATGTCCGGGCTTTGCTACCATTCGAATCTTTTTAGGGTTCCTTATCTCATACGAAAAAATATATGTATACCATCATAGGTACGCTGGAAGAGATCTCATATTGGGATAAGTCCACCTTTGTATACTTGCTTTTATTGTTACTGACTATGTTGTAAATCTAATATGTTTTTTTGTGTACAATAAAGAATATAATAATATGGTTGGCCTTGGATTTTTCCTGAAAAACACAACAAACGTATGACTAATCTTCACTTTTTTGGCATCATCCCCCAACCAATTATGTTACCTAAAGGACCAAATTGTGGAAATTAATCATCATCATCATCACCACAGCTCATATACGTCCCCACCGAGGGCACGAGCCTACCCACAATCCACATGTTTGGGCGATTAGGCTTTAGTCAAACCACGCTGGCCCAGTGCGGATTGGTTGACTCCACATACACCTTTGAATTACTTCGCAGGTGTATGCAGGTTTCCTCACGATGTTTTCCTTCACCGTAGGAGCGTCAAATAAATGTACGGATGAAATTCGTGAAACGAAAAACACATTGGTACATGGCAGGATCGATCGCGGGCCTCCCGATTCTACTCGGGGCACAGTCCAGTGCTGAGGCCACAGCGCCACCGTACATCAAGTTCACAAGATATTATTTAAAGATGTAGCGTCAACTTTCTTCTTTTCTCTGATACTTGTATAATATATACTGTGAGTCTTTATGATGTGCGCATGTTAAAATAAAGGAAACTATGTTTAATTGTATCGACAAAGAAAAAAAATTAATTCACGTTTTCTAGTGTGACCCCCGTGTAACCAAAGGCAATACCTAATGGGCATGTACTCGGGGCACAGTCCGGAGTCCAGTGCTGAGGCCACAGCGCCACTGACAAAGTAATGACATAGGTACTGCAAACTAAAGGAAACGGCTCATTTTTGACTAAATACTAATTTATTTATCTGTCATTAACCAACTTAATCTATTGTTCAAAATGTTGGCCATCGTTGTCAAAACATAAGTAGGTAGTTGAACCCGACGTCTCAATGATTGTACGAGGTAACACCTCCCAGAATAGGCTAGATGACAAAAAAAATTTTTTTGCTTTAATAGAAGCTCATTCATATAATAAACAGAAAGAAAAAATCGGTTTTCGAATAACTATAAAAACAACCAAGATATAAGGTATTAAAGATTTTTCTCCATCTCTTTCTAGCAAAACGGAAATTTACAAGGAGTTTATATGGCCGTACTCAACAATGACGTCACGGTTGATGTCGGATCTCTCTGTCTAATCGCCTTCAAATTATCAACTTAAAATGCTTGTATCTAATGTATTTCTAAGCCGATTTTAATTCTAATTTCACAGGACTGCATCCTTTTCCACAGCATTTTAATATTTAATGACGAGACGTAAAAATTTGAATTCAGTCATCATCCCAATTTGGTCCTTATTGTTGTAATAGTACAGGCTGTGTTTTTGTATTCAAATCAAATCGAACCAGATTCCCACTTAGTAAAATACACTGTGTTTCAAAATAACCAATAAATAATCAATTCTTTATCTAAAACTCATTATTAAAATGTGTTTATACGTAAAGTCATTCATCCCAAAATTTTATGTAAAGCATAGACATGATGATGATACTATGATTTACATGAAAATTTTGGGTTGAATGACATTACGTGTAAACACATTTTAATAATGAGTTTTCGATAGAGAATTTATTATTTATTGGTTATTTTGAAACATCTTGTATATAAAAAAAATCGAATGATGCTAATTCAAATAATGATTTTAATTTCAAAGATTGTTTTATCCTGATTTTTGACCTCAATATTTATTATTGCGAATATAAATGTTTTTCATTTTTTTGTTTTTTTTTCCTAGAGTGACAAACAGATAGCGGTGTAAGTTAATTTTTTTTTGACACAACACTTGGTTATCTAGGTTAAGTAACTAGCCAGTAGATGGCGATTCTGACGATTTTTAAGCTACAGTCTATTCTATTATGTTTTTGTTGTGTATTGATTTGCATGAAAATGTTTTTATCTTTATTAGGAAATATTAATTTAACTACATAAGGAAATTAAGTATACCTAGTATAAGTATAAGTAATTAAGTATACCCCATAGTTTACTTTTCCTTAGGTAGTAAAATTGTAGTTGAATACTGATATAAACAATCTATAATTAGTTCCATCCAAAACTGCATCATAGATGGCATAGCTTGTATCAAACGGGAAAATAATAAATTATTATGATTCAAAATCGTTAGTAACTACTCAATACTTTGATTTAAAAGAAAGTATTGGTTTCGAACTAAATTCGATAACTTTTTATAAGTACATACAAAATAATTAAATTCGAAATAGAGTCTGCTACAAAAACACATCAAGTGTTTATTAGTTGATAAATCCGACAATAGATGGCAGAAGTTTACGTACTGATAAACGGAACTGAGTGTTTCTGATTTGTTTTTTGGGACCGTTTTTCACTTTAACATCTATTATGTTTTTTTATTACTTCAACCGCATTTAATCTTAGATTTTCAAATCAAAATATTGCACTGCCCACATTAGGATGCTTTGGTTTTGATAATAAAAATTATGTAGCATTTAGTGCTGCCGCTTGTGGGGAAGCTATGGAAATAAAATACCTAGTTACCCGAAATAGTTTCCTAAAGCAGATTCGCATTTTTAGTATGAGATTGGGTATCTCTCTGTACTAGTATATTATGTAAACTGTAGATATGTAATCTGAGATATGACGGTGCTGTAGCATGTTGTAGTGCCATACCTAGAAGCATGCTTAGTACGTAACGTCGAAGATTTACACTGGGAGTCGCTAGGTGTCACTGTACAGTAAACTGCTCAATTCTACAACGCGGTTACGAGATTGTCATGTAGCGGATATATATACTCCGAAAATGACTGTTTATGGCATCGCTTCTCGGCCTTTTGGCTAAGATCAAAGTGTAGTATCTGTTCTTTTCAGCTTAATATCTGAAAGTTCCCTCACTGAGGGACCAGTATATTAAACTGATTTTTGTAAACTGACGGGATGTTCGGGGCTCGCTCCACTCCCGTCACGGGTCGGCCCGGCATTGCAGTGCCGCCGGGATCGGCCCACATAATTCATTCTGTAGACGACGGTAAAAGTAAGAGAAAAAAAAGCTTCTGAGAGCGCCATATTAATTAATATCCTATTTTTGCGAAATATACAATGCAATGCTTATGCTAGCTATCTGCTTACGGATATGCCTTGATCTGCTAAAACACTCTTATTATTATTAATATAAATATTCTATTTAATATCCTATAATCTTCATATAAATTATATAATACCATTAAATTAAAATCATCAACTATCAAATATATTAATATTATTAAACGAAAAGAGTAAGCTGTCCAACTGAGTGCAGGTGAGAATTTAAAAGTTACAAGTAGAGGGAGTACATTTTGGTCATATATTTTTGTACGGCATTCTTACCCTCGATAGATCCATGAAAAATAAGAAAATACGTAGTGCCGCGCCGTACAAAAATAGTGCGCCACAAAATCGGGAAATTTTTTGATGTTCCGGCGATTTTCAGAATAAAGGAGAATGCCCATTTTTGTAAGGGGATCCGTATCCAACTTGCGTCAAACCCTCTAAAGAGCTAAGTTTTTATTTTACTTTTCACTACCAACAAGATCTTCGAAATATTGATAAAAAAATATTTTCCAAAAAATAAAAACCGACTTCAAAAACACTGAAAAGTTAAAAATAATATAAGAATAGGTACAGACAACATCACACTTCTATATTGAAGTCGGTGCCAAACGATGATCTCCTATAGTCTTAAAATTTTCCCATCATCAGATCTTGACTTTGGTGACCTTGGGACCACCCAAAGAGTATACTATATCAAATACAAAAATAATTTTGAAAATCGGTCCATAATTGGCGGAGTAATCGCGTCACATACACAAAAAAAATCACGCATCGAATTGAGAACCTCCTCCTTTTTTGAAGTCTGTTAAAAAAAGGACAACAGCGCCTTATTATATTTATTAGCAATTTTTAATCGTCGTCATTCCTCTAATAATTATTATGCACATAGATATGTGTTTTAGGCCGTATTGTTGAGAAATGCATCTTCGACTCTCATTCTTTTTTATCTTGTCAGGCATCATGATCGCCGGCCAGCGTAGAAATAGAGCGTTTACAAACAGAGTCACTATCTAGACTCCTTAAGACATTAATAGTCGCAATCTTAACACTGTCACACACAATAGTAATACGTGAATTAATTATTCAATACTACCACAACGGCTCAAACGCAGCCAAAAAAACAAAAACCATTGATTCAACAAAACACTATAACTAAATTGACACTGACAGTGTTCTTTGAGTTTTTTAAAACCGCAATGCTTATTTCATAAAATGGGTAGATAAAATAAAATGATTCAATAGATTTTTTTAGTACCTATTTTAATTATTTTCTGTTATATAATATTGTTTTACATAGACACCTGCTTAAATAAGATTTTTATGTTCATTATTGTTAGTTCAAAATTGGAACGAAGTAGATTTCGGAAAAAGAACTTTTGTTTAACGGAAATGCGGAAGAAGGTGATTGCTCATCATTTATTTAATTTTATTAATGCGGTTAAAAAATACGGTTAAAAATTAGTACATTACACAAATAAATAAATATTTATTTTTGGTGGTAATATATCCGTGCCGCAATCTCGTACGGGGTATGGGCTGTGATTATAGTGAACGGATTAATACATCAATAAATAATAATTTTATATAATTTATTTTAAACTAGACTGTACAATGTTTATAAGATGTTTAATCGGAGGTATGGGAAAAAATATTCCCGCTCCTCCTACTAATCGGAGTTCCGATCCGAAGACAGGAAAAGACCCCGGCATTGGTTCCATACAGTTTCAATACCTTCCAATTGACGACTCTGTAACAATACAGGGAGAAAAAAATAGCCCTTGCAGGTTTTCTTGCTGGTTCTTTCCAGTACAAGGTCTCCCGCCGTAGACTTGTGAACCAATGGCGTAGCTGCTTTGACGTTCAAAAGAGATTGTAACAATCCAATTTGAATAAAAGACATTGAATTTGAATTTGACGTCTTCGAATCCATTATTCCGCAACGCCGTACAAAAATCATGCGACAAGGGGGAAAAATCGAGGGTTGCAACCCCCTCCCCTTCCGTGGTCCGGGGGTGATTTGAAAAAGTACGGCATCGGTTGCAAAACATTATGTAGCACTCAAAAGTACTATTAAAAATAATGCCGTCAAAAAATTATTGTTCATTTGAATATAAATTAATAATTATCTTAATTTCATCGTATATTTTTGATTTCTAAATCTGTAAGGTCATTTGATCCTGTACGGCAACTTTTTTTCTTTACATGATATTGCTAAATACAATTGATATATAATATTTCCGTTCAAAAAAATGATCTAAAAAAATTATAGAGAAAAGCAAAAAATGCAATTTTTCAAATTATTGTAAAAGTTTCAATAATCATAGATTAATGAAATATAGCAATTTTCTATATAATATCATCGTTGTTTTAAATAGTATTCAGGTAAATAAATTAGGAAAAAATTATGCCGTACATTTTAATGCAGACTATATTTTTTGGCTGATGAAAATGACACTACCATTTCAGGAGTACTTTATGGTCATCTGATTTCTGACACTATGTTATTTAGCAAAAAATAATCCTTAAGATGAAGTCTTTCGATCGGTATGATAAAGCTACAGGGTAATTTTTTTTCTTGTGTAGCGGATTCGATTCCCGGTTCAACCATGTAATTATTTAAAAATCTATGAATGCAGTTTAAATTGTTTTTTAAATTAAAACATGGGACGTCCCACGGCTATGCCTCTTGGAGGGACACTCCATGTGGCATAGCCGTGGGACGCCCTGTATACCTACCCAGAGCACGCCACTTCCTATGTATCGAGATAGCTTTTTTTGACTCTTAAATCTCGTAATGCCCACTTCGCAAAAAGTCCCTTTCGCGTAAAGCTATTCGCAAAATGTCACTTCCTCAGAATTACATAATCGCAAAATACTCCTTTTGCAAAATGTCTCCTTCGCATAATGTCTTGACTATCGCAATATCTACTTGGTTGTATAAATAAATAAATGTGCATTATTCTTTAAATTAGTATTATATTTTTGTTTTTTTTAATTATACGATTAGAGCAACATAAAAAGGGACATTATAGTAGTATTTTACTACACCTTAAAATGTACAACATGGAAGCAATTGATAAGGAAATAAAGGAAGCGTTTTTTTCTATGTCATGGTTACATAAAATGCGAGGGTCAATTTGTTAAAATTCGAGGGTCTTTTATTACAGAAATCGGCAAGCTTTCTGGGTTAAAAAAAGTAATCCTGTATAAAATTTTATAAAGGGTTACTTTTTTTAACCCTTGAAAATTTGAGGGACGCTTCAGAAAGCTTGCCGATTTCTGTAATAAAAGACCCTCGAATTTTAAGAAAATTGACCCTCGCATTTTATGTAACTATTGCATAAAATACTATTATAATGTCCCTTTTTATCTTGCTCTAATAATATTATTAAAAAAAAAACAAAAATATAATACTAATTTAAAGAATAATGCACATTTATTTATTTATAAAACCAAGTAGACATTGCGATAGTCAAGACATTATGCGAAGGAGACATTTTGCAAAAGGAGTATTTTGCGATTATGTAATTCTGAGGAAGTGACATTTTGCGAATAGCTTTACGTGAAAGGGACTTTTTGCGAAGTGGGCATTACGAGATTTAAGAGTCAAAAAAGCTATCTCGATACATAGGAAGTGGCGTGTTCTGGGTAGGTATACAGGGCGTCCCACCGTTATGCCACATGGAGTGTCCCTCCATGTGGCATAGCCGTGGGACGTCCCATATTTTAATTTAAAAAACAATTTAAACTGCATTCATAGATTTTTAATTTTAAGAAAATTGACCTTCGCATTTTATGTAACTACCTATTGCATAAAATCATTACTAAGCAACATATTTTTTAATTACATCACTTAATGTTACTTGGGAAGCTATGGCGTCATTGAAAATTCAAAATTGTAAAATTAATTTAGAAATCCTCTACAAATAGTTGTCTGTGAAATTTTTTTATGAGGAATTAGAAAATAAATTGTACAATTTCGAATTTTCAATGACGCCATATCTTTTATAAGCAATTCTGAATATGCTTCTAAAAGGGTTCAGAGGGTTTTTGTTACACAGTGTATTTAAACTCATTTCAGACTACGCTATACTATTGTGCTATATAGTATAGCAACTAAGGACATAATGCTGTGCTGTATAGCATTGCGTTCACATTACGCGATATAATCGCAAGCATTTATTGTATATAGCAAGCTCATGTCGTTCGTCTCGCTTGCGGGACATGTGGAACGGGCGGGGGTGAGGGAGGAGGAGAAAGCGGAGCGCGATATAGCACAGCACATCGCTCAATTTTATAGCGTATAGTAAAGCAATAATATATAGTACAGCTAAGTGTGAACGTGTCCATAATAAATGTATGGTGCGCGATATTGTTGTGCTATGAACTATATGCTATTATATTATAGCGTAGTCTGAAAGCACGTTTACAAAAAAGTGCTCAATACGTCATCGACGCGTCTAGCTGCAACCCCCTGGCTTGACATTCACTTTAGATGCTCTGAATCACCCTAAGGTCGGAAGGCAGACATTGCCTATGACACTAAGTCAGCTCAGGCAAACACAGTATACTTAGGAAACTAATTAACCAAATCATAATGTCTTTAAGGTGCTAAATACAAAATGAGTCTTAAGGAGAGAAAAAAATCTGGAATTTAAATTAGAAATTCAACTCTATTATATTACTAGCTGTGGCCGCGAACTTCGTTTCGCCTTAATAATTGTCAAAAAGAAATTCTGGAGAGGGTCCAAAAAGATTCCCTTATCATCTAGGGGTATGAAAATAGCCTACGATTTATTCTCAGAGCTACGTAGTATACACAAAAAAATTCATAAAAATCGGTCAAACCGTTTCGGAGGATCTCGATAACAAACACTGTGACACGAGATTTTTATACACGGTTATTTTTTTATCACCCTGGTTATTTTAAGGGTGGCTTCAGGACACGGTAGAAGAATTATTTAACCATTATTAATAAAATTTACTCACCTGTTTAATTAGATATTTATTATCTAAAATATCCAAAAAATACTGCACTGGTATGGACACTGAGTGAAGTTGTAGGCAAAACATTGAATGAACGCGAACTGGCAACAACGTCGCCGATTCAGTCATCACTGAGTTGATCACAATTTCACCTTCCTACTTTACGGGCTTACTTAGGACAGGCAAAACAAAGTTTTTAAAGAAAACAAACAGTACTAGGTAGGTATTACGGTTATGGTAGGTTGTTTTGGCGTAGTTAAAAAATTGGAATCAACTTTAAATACTTACCTACCTAGGAAACAATTTAAATCAACTTTAGTTCTAATAACAAAAGAGTTCTAAATTTAAAGGAAGTCCTCTAACTCATACATAGTTGTGCACGTTTAAAACTATACATGACCACAACAACATATCACTTTGGTTAGTGTTTAACGTCTCGAAATGCAGTTTTCGCTTCCAAGTCTTACGTTTGTGGGTTCACTTTCTTACACCAAACACTTAATTTCACTTCACAAGTAAAAGTCTACGGTCTACCGGAGTAAGGTCTGTGTATTCGCGAGATGTGTTAACTTGAAACTAAAATTCCGAATGCGCCCGATTGCCGCGCGTCAGGCGCGAGCGCGACATCGCGATACGCTCACACGCGCCGGAGTCAAAGGCGAACTAAAGCCGGCCGGCTCGTGTCGACAAGCGACAGCAAACAACAAAACGCCGCCGCCGGCGCTCGGCGCCGGCGCCGACTGTCTCTGTCTTTCACTATTGTAGTGTCTAGTGCAATAATAACTCTTATTTCAAACGAGTTGTAGATTGATCTTGCTTGAATTAATAATGCGACGTTGCCGCATTTTCCTAAGCCCGTAGTAGTAAATGCTTTATTCATTCATAATCTTACCTTATCTTGTAGTAAACAAGAACAATGTCTATAATTTAATATTATTGGCGGATAAAATTTAAAAAATATAACCACATTTTTTTTTTATTGATATGAGTTGTCTAGCGTCTACCGAGCTGCCTCTAAAATTTTCCAGTATGATAAAAAAATAACCGTGTATATTAGATTTAAAAATAATATTTTTACACAAGAACACAGTGTCTTCGATTGGCAATGAAAATATAATTGATTGCTGTGTTTATTAACACAAATGCCCAATTTACGAAAAGGAAGTAATGTCGTTCTTGGAACTTTAGCGGTATCTTATAAAAATATAATAAATAAAAAAACAAAAACTTTGTTGGCAGTGGATCCGCCGGAGGTGAAGGTACAACCTGGCAATACGACGTTGCTTCTAGGCGAGAAGCTCACTGTATCCTGTCACGTTTTCAGCGAGGCGCTCTTGACGAGAATGCAGATGATGTTCACTGCCGCTGAACTGAACCACACTGATGGTAAATTTGTAAAAGCTGAGATCATCACTAAAATTGATTTTTTTCGATTTTTATTATTCAAATTTTTTTGTAAATTTCTTATTCTTTTCAGTGTCAAATATAGACATAACACCCAGAGATGACGGTCTGTACACTTATAATAAAACAATAGCTCACGTAGATGAATCTCAAGACGGCATTTATACGTGTGAAGCTGCTAACAGAGGTAAAATTTTCATTTTAGCGTGACCTAAATATTCTTTGGTAACGCTCGTGCTCATCTTTCTGTCTGCCCGTTCGTTCTAACGAGACTTGAAATCCTCGGGTCAAAATCAATTACGAAAAAGGTTATTAATTTTTTTTCAATTCATATTCAAAACATCATCCACGCGAAATTTTAGGTGGTGTAACTTTGAGATCTATGAACGTGACTGTCCAGTCCCGTCCGATGGTCCAAATCCTGGGCCCCCATGATGTGAAGAAGCTGCGACATTCCAGCATCCAGCTGATCTGCCATGTCGAGAACGCGGACAGGGTTCAGTGGAAGGCTCCAAACGGATCTGTGATAATGGATTTGCAGGTCAACAGCACTTACAATGGCATGTACGAAGTGAGGAACCTAACTGAGGGCGGACGTTGGACCTGTTATGGTTCTAGAGGACCTTATGCAGGTATTTTTGGATTTGTCTTACACCATAAGAACTCTGTCAGTTTTATTGCAAACCCTGGTTTAAACCTGGGCCCTGTTTAATAAAGCTGACAATTCTACAAGTCCGACATATGTCAAAAACTGACAATTGGACAATTTTTCTGTTATAAAACTTACAGGTGACAAATTTGTCATGGTGGAAAATTTACAAATAAGTCGAATTGTCGCGACAATTCGACATATTTCTCTTTAATAAACCTTTTTGAGCGACAGGTGACAGGTGACAATTTGTCGTGGAAAAGTTGTTTTTGAATTGTCACGACATATTGACATATTTGTAGAATTGTCAGACAATTCTGACAGGAGCCGTTACCCTCTGTCGCGAATCATATTTTACATTTTTTAGGATTAAGAAAGTGTTTAAAATGGTACTTACATCGGACAGTGAGAGTAGTGATGATGAATACTTGAAACAAATACAACCTAGGAGGCAACGACGATCATTTAGAAGCAGAATCAATTTCTCCTTCTCAATTACAGATTTCTGCTTTAAAGAAAAATTTCGGGTATGTAAAACTACCGTGGAATATTTAATTGAAAAAATTGGTCATCGAATTGAACATGATACAAGCAGAAACGTTGCACTTACTCCCGATAAACAAATATGCGCTTTGCATTGGATGGGTTGCGGTTCACAATACCACGTTATTGGTCATGCGCATGGGCTTAGTAAATTATTGAAAATACCTAATGCAGTTCAGCTATATCCTTCCACTTTCTTATTTTCATTTCATGAGTCAGTTCGTCACTGAACTTCCCAAAAAGTGTACTCTATACCCTCATTTAGCTGCCTAAAGTTAATTATTTGCAAATATGTCAAAACTCGACATAATTGTCAGAACTTGACATAATTGTCGCGACAAATATGTCGCCGACAATTGTCAGAAATTGACTGTGGTTTTTGACATATGTAAGGTTTTATTAAACGCGTTTAAAATTGACAAATATGTCAAATTTTCACCTGTCGATATTCGACATATTTGTCACTTTTATTAAACAGCCTAAGCGTGACAATTCTACAAATTTGTCATTTCTTGACATATATGTCAAGACCATTTATTATCTGTGTCCTGGTTTAAACCTGATGCGCTTTCACTTGTGTTTACACATAGATATAGAGACAACGTCAGATTTAAACCAAGGCTAACTTTGGACCATGTTTTGTAATAAGACGGTATATGTAGGGAATGCAAATCTCGCGAGATTGGGGCTCAAGCGAGATCCCGCGAGTTTATGAATAACAATACTGCGAGACCTCGCCAATTTCGAGATCTCGCGAGATTAGCAGTTTGGTGTGTTTTTTTACAAATAATCACAATATTTGAATAAATTAGGAAAAAATAATAAATATTATAAGTATTATAAGATAAACATTTATTTTCACGATTTTTTTCAATAGACTTTTATGCATCAAACATTGCTTGACGTGTCTGTCTATATTTTTTTAATAAACTTCTAAGTAGTAGTAAACTTTTACTTAAACTTTGACATACGTATCTATCAAATAAAAAATGAAAGAAACAACCAGTCTTCTCTTCTAATATCAAACAAAAATCTTTTTAGTAATAAAACAGTTCTTTTATAACAAACAAAACAACGAGAAGTCAAAAAATGAAACTTATTATCTAAGTTGAGTTGACTATTAAACTGAGATATTATTATCAACTAGCTGTGCCCGCGACTTCGTCCGCGTGGAATACTAACTTTTGTTGATGTTGATAAAAAGTAGCCTATGTTATACCTTATATAATTAACTATCTATTAGTGAAAGTCCCTTCAAAATCGGTCCAGCCGTTCCGGAGATTAGCGGGAACAAACAGACAGACAGACAGACAACAATTTTTAAATTGTGTTTTTGTTATTGGTACTCGATATACCTACATTCATACCTATTTAGTAAAAACTTGTTATTTTGACATTACAAACAGACACTTCAATTTTATTTATTTGTATAGATTAAATTAATGTAATGAAACTATATCTACTCAGTAGATCCATTATTAGAGATTAATTAACAACGTCCAGCCGTTCCCAGTCCGCGCTTCGAATAAGACGTTTTTATGCTCAACAAGTGCAATCTCGTTAAACTCGCGAGATCTCGCCTTTTTTTCGGCCGAGATCAATCTCGCTAAAAAAGGCCGAGATCTCGTTCTCGATATTGCATTCCCTAGGTATATGTTCCCGTCTTAAAACAATTATAACTATTTCTACCCCCTATTTCATCCTTCTAAGGGGGGAATTTTCAAAAACGCTAAAACACGTGTTCACTCATTTCTCATCATCAGCTGTAATACAAAATTTCATGCTTATAGCTTCAAAAATTACGGACTTCCATGCAAACTTTCTAACCCCTATTTCACCTCCTTGGAGGTTGAATATCGTAAAATCCGTTAGGGGGACTTCCAAGTGGAATTTAATCCACTGCGCCGTGGCACAGGATCTCCTGTTCCAGGCCATGGTGCGTTGACGGATTGACCTGGCCGTAATCCCCGAGCCGTAAGTGGTACCCCAGTCCACTAGATGGGCGGGGTTCACGGACGGCTTAGTGGAGATCGGGAACTAATTATTGCTAAAAGTGGCCACTTTGAGCAATAATTCGGATTATGAATATTCCTATATATTTTATCTATGCCTGAATAGCTCAATAAATCTGAAATATCTGTATTGAGTAGTTGACTGATCTATTTTTTGTAGAAACGTCTTTAATTTATCATAATTAATAAAAAGCGAATGGCGGCGCTAGTAGTAGGTACTGTGCCCTCTTAATAAGGGCTGGGGTGTGTGTTCCTACAAGGATTAAATAATTTAGTTAATTAGATTCTTGGTTGAAGATTTTTATGTTTTTTTTGACGTCAATATGTGCCTGTAAAGGTCTATATTGAATAAAGATTTTTGATTTTGAGTTTATATGTAGGTAGTTCAAAATTTTATATCACCCACAAACATAATAGTGTGTGTTTTTTAACTGGGACGTATGGGGAAATGCAAGACGACATTAGACTTTAAATGGCATTTAAATTATGAACGTTTCTGAAACTGGCGGTTAGCGTTATGAAAATAAGCATGTTGGCTATTAATACATTTAATAGTGATATGTTTCAACATTTTTGGAATTTCAGTCTTTGGGAAGTTACTTAAATAGGGATGAAATTTATAGAGAAAAAGACAGTATTTTTTTGTTATAAGGCTTCTGTGCTGCGGAAAGATACAATTTTATTTTCTGAAATTCACCCCCTAAAGGGGATATCCTTCATACAAGGAAACAGTTACAGGAACAATTGGATCTTTATGTGTTATCAATTATATTTAAATTTAGTCTAGTGTACCAATGTCCATTGTTAGCTGAACGAATGTCCACGGAATTGAAGCGATCAAATTGTAACGATTCGACGCATGCCATTGATGAATGCGGTAATGGCGTTGTTTGTTGCAGTGAGCGACTCCATAGAGATAGACATACTGATAAAGCCGACAGTACGAATAGCAGGCGCCAAGAACGTGACGATACTGAACGGTACTGGCGTGGAATTGGCGTGCGACATTGTCGCCAAGCCGACGCCACGCATCATCTGGCACAGGGAGACAGAGAGCTTTCTCAATCACACGGTAAGTGTTTCATACTGTGGTGACACTAGTTAATACAGGGACCGGAAAAGCCGTTCATTTGCTTAAGCCGTTCGAAAGGGTAACCCATTCGTATGGTAACCCAGTGGGGTCGGTAAGCTGTTCAACAGGTTTCCCAACAATAACGATAACTCGTAAAATAGGGGTTACCACCCACAACAATAATTTACCGCTTACCTAGTCTTAAAGGTTTTCAGTGCTTATGCGTTTAACCGCTTACTATTCGGGTTGGATAACCCTTTCCCTCACGCACATCGAACGATTTAAATAGCATTGCGGGCGCCATAACGCCGGAGTTCTGTCGCGACCTTCGGCATATATGGGGTGCAAAAGCAATCTACGCGCGATATACGTAAGGTCTAAAATAACTTGCACAAATTTGGGGCCATTTGGGGGTGGAAAAATCGGAAAATTTATGAATTTTCCGAAAGAAAGTTTCAGTGATTTTCAAATTAGAATCATGGTCTGAACTCACTGTTAAAAGAAATGGGACACTGTCACTTATACCATAAGAATAACTAATTAGTTATTCTTATGCTTATACCCTGTATAATATTACATTATATTATATTCTTTTATAATAATAATAAGTTGGGATGGGTGCTTCAATACGTGGGCTTAGGCTTAGCGCTCGGTCTTTTTGCATCCTGTATGAATTTCAGATAACATCGTCCCGCGACAATGTGTATCGGAGCGTGCTGTCTCTCAACAGCTCCACAGGCTCGGTGGAGGCGACGTATTTCTGCATCGCGGAGAATCCGTTGGGCATTGCCGACGACAGTGTCGCTGTGAACGTTAGAAGAGCTATGACGGTAGTTCAAGGATTCTCTGGTGAGTATTTTTTATAATTAGGGTTCCGCACCTCAAAAAGAAAAAAAGGGATCCTTATAGGAGCACTTCCGTCTTTCTGTTTGGGGCCATTCAAGTATTACGTGACGTAATTTTGAAGATTTCCCCCTCTCATAACGCGCCGTAACATTTTCGAACAGCTTATGATGCAAATCTCACTTTTTGGAGGACGTTACTGTATGAAAACATAAAAATGACGTACCTACAATGCAGTCGAGACAAAACATAAACGAAAAGAGCTGCCAAGTTGGGAGAGCAAAATAAACGCACCGTAATAACGTTTTACAAGAACCTCGATGTTTTTTGAATATTTCGTTAATTACCATTTCGAAAATCCGAAAAAATACTTACGACTTTAGAAATTGTAAACCTCGAAATGTACCTACCTTGTTAAAAATGGAATAATGTCCATTATTCCTTTTGGTATTCCTCTATTCCTCTTCCTCTTGGTGCAGCTGTAGACTAATACGTCTGGCCAGTGTCTCGTCTGGGAGACCCGTGCCCAGCAGTGGGGCGTATATGGGTTGAACTGATGACGATACATTGGTACTCATTGCAGCAATAATCGCCTCATCTGTCTTGATCCTTACTATCCTTACTCCCTTACTAATATTATAAATTCTAACTAAAGTTACTCTGTCTGTCTGTGTGTTACGCAATCACGCCTAAGCTACTGAACCGATTTAGATGAAATTTGGTATACACATAGTTTGAGTCCTAGGAAAGGACATAGGATAGCTTTTAGCGCAGAAATCACCCCTTTAGGGGGAGAAGGGGGGCTGGAAGTTTGTATTGGGAATCAATAACTGCTGAACCGATTTAGATGTGGTATGGAGGTATTTTGAGTTGTGGGGAAGGATAAAGAATAGTTTTTATCCTCGAAATCATTCCTTTAGGGTGTTAAAAAGGGAGGGGGGAATTTGTAAAGGGAATCAATAAAAAAGGACTTCCACGCGGACGAACTCGCAAAGTCAAAAGCTAGTTCCTTATAAGTAAATAGTGTAAGACTGACGTAACCCCCACAACGCATTTAATTAAGATCTGTAACTGTTATCGAGTATTTGTCAATGATATCAGTATTTAGGAACAGGTATAGTACCAGTGACTTACTTCATAAAGTTATTCCTTGCACTGGCAGCACTGACATTGACAGATACTCGTGACCACAGACAAGGAATAGTTCAGTTGGCGCCGAGCATTCGAAGTGTGAACAACGCACGAACAACGTGGATAATTAAATCTCGGTTTATCAAAGTTTCATTTTTGAGTTTGAGGATCGTTCTTACAATAGTAACGAATCTTTACGTCCATAGGAAATCGACGTATACAATTAGAATTATCGTTCCCAGATAGTTCAGTCGAACTCTACTCCCAATTGGACCTCCAGTGCGATGTAGACACCTACCCCCCACCCCGCGTGCGGTGGTCCCACAACGGCACCGAACTGGTGACCAACACGAACGTACACCTGGCCGATGATAACGCCACCTTGACAATCCTCATGGTCGACTTCGACGACCTGGGCCGGTACCAGTGCGAGGCCGACAACGGCTATGAGAGAGTTAAGGTGGACGGCGCCTTAAGTGTGGTGGGTTTGGGTGAGTTTTCATATTTTTTTTGAGTGTTATATTGTACTTTTTTATCAACATTGGTTGATTAAAAAACTCTTTTAAATTGACAACATTACATTTTATTATATGCATGAAAAACAAAACATTAAAGCGATTCACACACTGCCACGCACCACGGAGCGTAGCGCGTGAATGCGTGTTCTTACGTCGCTTGTAAGTATCTCCGTTTGTATAGAAAACACGCACAGTCCAACACACAGAAAACGCATCCACGCGCGATCATGCAGATCACGCGCTTACAAGCGGTGAAAGACGCACCCACGCACGTAGGTGCGCGCGAGACGCAAGGTATGGCACACCGAGTCTCGCAGTGCCGTGCGTGATTTTGGAAGGGCTTGACGTTGATTTTGGAAACGCAGCTACGCGCGTGAATGCATAAATAACCCGCATGATGATGCACTCCCGCAAGTACGCGCGTAGCTGCGTCGACACGCATGATGCAGCGTGGTGCGTGGCAGTGTGTTAATCGCCTAAAATACGTAAGTATTTTTTAATATTAGATAGTTTTAATTCTAGAAGCGTTTTAATAAAGTGTATTATTTTAAAACATTAAATTACGTTTATTATTTAAATTAATATGGTATTAATATGGGTTGACTGGAAGAGATCTTTATTAGAGATAAGTCCGCCCTTGCAAACTACATTTGTTACTTATAAAAATGTATCTTGTATAATAATTAATTTAATACACGTGCTCATTCGGTGTCGCTGTGGACTCGATACTTGCCTTCCAATAGGGAGGTCCGCGGGGTTCGAGACCGCCATATGTACCAATGTTTTTCGTTTTCGAATTTCATATGTACATTTGTCTGACGCACCTACGGTAAATGAAAACATGGTGATGCAACCTGCATGCATACATTTGCGAAGAAATTCAGAGGTGTATGTGAAGTCGACCAATCCGCACTGCCCCCCTAGAAAAATGCAACACGCTAACTTTTCCGCAATCGTTCCTCAGAAACAATGTATGGAGATGACATTAGCTGCGAAAAAAATAGCGTGAGGGTTTGTGAGCTAATGTCATTTCCATACATTTTTTTCTGCGAAACGACTGCGGAGAAGTTAGCGTATGGCATTTGTCTAGGGCCTCATGGCCGGCGTGGTTGACTAAGGCCTAATCCTTCTAACTTAGGGTAGGCGCGAGCCCCTCGGTGGGGACGTATAGATTAAAACATAGCGTTCATGTTATGACCAATTTCTTCATCATCACAGCTCATATACGTCCCCACCGAGGGGTTCGAGCCTACCCTATGTTAGGGTGATTAGGCCTTAGTCAACCACGCTGGCCCAGTGCGGATTGGTCGACTTCACATACATCATTGAATTTCTTCGCAGATGTATGCAGGTTGCCTCACGATGTTTTCCTTCTCCGTAGGAGCGTCAGACAAATGTACATATGAAATTCGAAACGAAAAACACATTGGTACATGGCGGGTCTGGAACCCCGACCCCCCGATTGGAAGGCAAGTGCCGAAACCACAGCGCCACCGACGCTCTTTTCCAACGCATCTTGACCAATTTCTTATCCTTACCTATTTATACCTCTATCTTACCTATTTCTGCCGCCAAGCAGCGGCGCTTGCATCGCTGTGTTCCAGTTTCAAGGGTACGACAGGCAGTGAACATACTGGGCACCTTGCTTTAGTTATTCTTCTGAGGGGTACCTACTGTGACTTGACATCTTATGTCACAAGTTGGCACCCCTATCACCGATCCCGAGTGTGTCTCTACGAAGGTAGAAGTTGCTCTGGAGGGTGGTTTAGCCAGGTATGGGGTTTATACCCGAGCCCAATGGCATATCCTTGGGGCGGCCTTGTCAGCTTTCAGCCCCTTGTTGAATCGTAAAGAGATTCTCCCGCCTCAAAAAAAGGGGTTGTAGATTTACAAGTGTTACAGGAGCTACATGTGCCTACTGTAGTGCAAATGTTGCCACTTACCATCAGTAAGCTTACCTACTCTTGAAACAATTCCGATCGCTCGACATTGAGATTGTGATTTTTGTACGCTTATTTAGCAACACTAGCGACAAATTAGATCCGTATCTACAGAAAAAAAACACTTAGGCTCGTATTAATAATTGCAACTGAAGAATGAGATCGATCTTAAGACACTGTTTTTGACAGATGTTCCATACATTTAACGTCAACACTGCAGCTTAGGATCGATCTCAACTTTGAGACGCGTTCATTAATACGAGCCTTAGTTTGGTTCACTCATAATCAGCGCAATACGGGTCCAATTTGTTTGCCAACTTTGGTGCTTAAAAAAGCTAGCTTTTAATACACAACCCCCTCCGTGGTCTAATGATTGAGACCGACGGATGTTGATCGGCAGTCCCATGGTTCGATTCCTCATGGGGGCAGAGATTTTTCAGCTCGGTTTGGTTGGTGGTAGGGCTTCCGAGCCCAGCTGGCTATAGCTACCACCGTCTTACCTAAGTTTGTCGCCATAATAACAAAGTTAATACCATTGCTGTGTTCCGCGATAATTAGAGGTAAGACAGACAGTTCCTCAGTTATTGAGGAGTCCAGGTGAAGCTCGCGTTCACCTTTGGCTTTACAATCAGGTACGATGAAGGCCAACAGCTTCCCTGGCGTATGTAAAAAATCGTATGATTAAAAAAAAGAGAAAATTTTAAAATGTGGTAATTTTCTTCCAGAGGCACCAGCTCTGTGGAAGGAACCCGCCCAAATCACAGCGCGCAAAGATCAGTCGACTAAACTAACATGTAGGTGAGATTTTGTATAACTTTTACTTTATACATTGTTACATACAAACAGATGCAGCAATTTCTTCTTCTCTACTAATATTTTTATTGCGCAAGTAACTCTGTAACGCTTGAGAATTTATATAACACTATAAGCTATACAATTTAGCTTGGTCGTAGCCTAATGTTATACAGCCTATGCCTTCCTCAATAAATGGGCTATCCAACACTAAATAGTATGTACATTTCGATTTAAGTGCGGAAAGTATGTCATTCCTTCACGAGTTCCGGTTTGTTGACCGAGCCGAAGGCGCGGGTCATTAATAGGATTGAGTGGAAATGACTCACGTTTTTATTATATACTCGTATGTGCGAAAAAATTAAACAAAGAAAGGATTTTTTACGAATGGGTTTATCCAGTTCCGAAAAATGAAAGAGAAAGTTAGTCTTCTCTACGACCAAAATAAGCGGGAGCAAAAGTAATATGAAAATCGATTTCTAACATTTTTTAACGGGAGAAGTTGTACATACCTAATTTTCATATCTAACTTGTTTGAGCCCGCGCGGGGCGGGGGCGGGGGAATGCATTCCTCCACTCACCAGCGTTTTGCCGCGCTGCGAGGTGGCTGTATGATCTCAAAACTTTTTGTTATCATTAAAAGATAAGATAACAAGCACGAATTTGCATCAAATCTGTGAATAATTAATATATTTATCGTAATTTTTTGTTTCGACGTGAGTTTATTACTTAATAGAAGTTAAAATGTCGAATTCTAGTAGTGAAAGTGATATTGAGACGACACCCATACAAATGTAACAATATTTTAATTCTAATATAATTCTATAAACAATTTTAATCAAACAAGTTTTAAATGTTAATCACAGATGTAGTACAAAACACTAGTAGCACTGGCAGAAAGTGCGATTCCTACCTCGGGAGTATTACTTCTCCCTCGCTAGTAATCGGTCCCTTTTTCCCGTGGTGAACGAACAATCTACTATTATTTAAAATTTAATTAAATAGTCATGTCATGCAATGAAAGACTATTATTATTATTATTATTCTTATTGTTGGGGCTATGCAACTTCAATGAAGCTGTAGTCAGTGCGACCTAAAAGATCTATTGTGACTCGCCGCCAAGTTACAGTATCTCTTTTAGCCTGGCCGCCACGAGGAAATCCAAGATGGCTCTGGCTTTAAGAGATTTCAGTTCCCCTGGGCTGATTAAGTGTCTTCCCAGGTGGATACTTCGTTTGTGACTTAGAGGTCCACAATCGCACAAGAGGTGTTGGGGTGTTTCACGCTCCTGTTCGCAAAATCTGCAAATATCAGATTCACTTAATTTCATGTGAAATTGGTGTCTGTTTAGCTTGCAGTGACCAGTTAGGCCCGAACAATCGCACCGGTGTTCGTCCTACTGAACTGTAAAAGTTCAGTAGTTCGTTTTTGCGAGTATCCTTCTATCAAGGTTTTAGCGTGTACTAATCCTGGTTGGTTTAGCCAGTATTTTTTTGATTCGCTTAGAAGGTTTTCCTTAAGGAGTTGCATGGCATGACGTTTCGAGATGCCACAGAAAGGTTCTGGACCTATCTGTTGACCCTCCGCTCCAGCCCTTGCAAGTTCATTGGCCTTTTCATTTCAGAATAACTCTGTTCTGTTGTCCCAGGTCATTTAGTTTATTAATGAAAGACTATGAAAAGATTTTAATTAAAAACCCCCTTCATGCATTTAGAGGTTAAGGTTATATGCGGAAGGAAACAAAAAGCACTAGTGCGGAAAAGAATTTTCATTTCCGCACGCTAAATACGCATGGAAAAGTCTACTTTTTGAACAAATGTGTTAATAACAATTTTTCAATTTAAACCAGTAGGATCTGAGGTTAAAACAAAAAAAACCGGCCAAGTGCGAGTTGAACTCGCGTGAAGAGGGTTCCATACGATGTTATCTATATTGAGTGATTTACCATGTTATTTTAATATCATGGACTTCTTATAGGTTTTACTATAATCTATAAGTAGAAAACTGATTTCTGTATTCCTTTCAAAATTTTAGGTTCAGTAGTTTCGGTGATAAGGGGGTGGGGGGTGGTCAATTTTCGTCTATTTTCTTGAATAACTTGGAAACTATTTATTTTAAAATTACAAAAATATACATTTAAGATCTTCACAACCAGACCTTTCATTTGATATGTCACACGATATAGTTTTCAATTTTTATTCCACCTTCCCGCCAAAAATAACCTCCCATACACAATTTTCATCTATTCACGTCACACCCCTGCGTTTGGGTCACAGATATTGATATGTGTACCAAATTTCAAGTCAATCGGTCTAGTACATTCGGAGATAATTGACTGTGGTGACCGACAGACAGACGGACACAAGAGTGGTCCTATAAGGGTTCCGTTTTTTTATTCGGACGTACGGAACCCTAAAAAAAATTCTATTTATCACAAAAATATTTGTTACAGAGTAACCAGAGGCAAACCCGAACCATTTCTCAGCTGGCAATACAGGGGGAAGTGGTCTGAAGAATTCAGCGAAATGCCTCCTGGAGTCACCACCAATGAGGACGCCTCAGAGCTGATAGTGCCAAAGCTACTGGCGAACCATAGCGGCGTATATCGTTGCGTGGCCGAGAACATTATCGCTACAGATGTCTATGAGGTCGAGCTGATCGTTCAATGTGAGTATACGTCAGAGGTTCCCACCTTTTCTTTATAGACCACTTTGAAAATTTTGCTGGTTCCGGTGGACCCCCTGCAGCTCTAGTTCTACCATATTCCCAAAACTCGACATAAAATGTTAAGATTAGATCTAACTATGGAAATTTCCGTTGCGGCTGAGTTCCAACCAGGAATTAACAGCTTTCGAAAAAAAGACAATTGATTGATTTATTAATTCATTTTACAAGTTTTTACAAGTAACAGTCTCTGAGCTTCTTACAATATTATCTGCCTACATTGATAGGTGAAGTCATGCCATGCCTGTTAAATTTTTGTTAACCCCCGCTTACGAATTGTGAACCCCCATTTTTTTGTCACGCCAACGTAGACCCCTTTCGAATCTCCCATGGACCCCTGGGGGTCCACCTGGACCGCTTTGGCAATAAATGATATACGTCAATACACAGGTGGTCGGTCAGTATATTTAGTTTCTATATCTGACCAACCAGGTGGACAATTTGGGTGGTTGGGAATGTTATTGACCCAATTGACCAACCGGAAGGTCGGTCGGCGCCAAATAATAAAATGATTAACTACCTATCATAGAGTTTTGTCCATTTCTAAGGTTCGTATTAATAGTCACATCTCAAGTGCGAGCTCGATCTTGAGCTGTTATTTTTGACAGATGTGCCATACATTACACGTCAGAACTGCTACTCAAGATTGAGCTTTTACTTGAGATGCGACTATTAATACGAGCCTAAGTGATCATCACGGCTCATACGAGTCCCCACCGAAGGGCTCGAGCCTACCATAAGTTGGGGTGTTCAGGCAATCAACCAATTAGTCAATCAACCACGTTGGTCCCGTGCGGATTGGTCAACTTCACATACGAGTACACCTTTGAATTTCTTCGCCAATGTATGCAGGTTGCCTCACGATGTTTTCCTGCACGGACAAATGTACGTATGAAATTGAAAAACGAAAAAACACATTGGTACTTGGCAGGATAGAACCTCCGACCTCCCGATTTCGGGTCAGTGCCGAATCCACATCGCCATCAATGCTCCCATGATGGTGTCATTTCTAAGTAGGACATATAAACTTTATATAATACTGAGTAAACACGTGGATCTCATTTCTAAGAAAGTACATTTTTCTTTTCATACCCTTAAGCGACTCCAATATTTTTTGCCTTTGAAAACTAAAATCTCTCTTACTCAAACTTTAATTTTACCTATTATCGATTACGCCGACGCATGTTTTTTGGATGCAAATGAGGATCTCCTAAATAAATTGGAACGATTGCAAAATTTGTGCATAAGATTCATTTTCGGCCTCCGTAAATTCGACCATGTCTCCAAATTTCGATCCCTATTGAAGTGGCTCCCGATAAGACAGCGCAGAAACTACCACGTTCTCTGTCTACTTTTCAATGTTCTGCATAATCCTTTGGCCCCGCAATACCTTAGAGAACGTTTTAGTTTTTTACGTTCTGCTGACAGGCTTAGTAGAACTCGATTACGCACGCTTCTCCTTATTCCGAACCGAAGTACAAACACCTACTCTGAGTCATTTACTGTTTCTGCTGCACGCCTATGGAATCAGTTACCTGCCAACATTAGAGATTGTACTAAAATATCTGCTTTCAAGACATCTCTTAAGGATCATTATCTGAAACAATGTATCTAACGAACCATAATAGCCATCATATTAGACATATGTATTTTGTGTATATGTGTATGTACCTGTATATTATGTATTATTGTATAACAATTACAAGTATATATTTATATATATAATTATATTTAAATACAGTCTTATTTATATGCTATGTATTTTATTCAGTTATATTTATTTATATAATATCTATGTAAAAATTTTTGGTATGTATATTTAAGTATACACACAAAGTTTTACCCTTAAAAATCACCTGTCACTGACTCGGGTCTGCAGGAAGAAATTTCTAACAGAAATATGCAGTACCTTTTGCTCATTGTTTTAAATGTGTTTTCCCATATTGTATGTGTGTGCAATAATAAATAAATAAAATAAATAAATAAAATAATAATCAGTTTGTTGATTAGCGATGATTTCATAAGTAGTTTATATAAATGGGCTCAATACTTAAGACTTCGAAAGGTTTATTTATTTTTTGCTTTTTAGTCCTGTTTCATCGTTATAATTTTTGTTTGTTTTCATAATTGCCAGATCCACCAGAAGTATTGAAGCCTCCAAATGCACCTTCTGGCGAAGGGAAGTTGGATATCAAGGCAGGAGAGCCTGTTCGCCTCTCGTGCGAGGCGATCGGAGATCCCATGCCCATTGTGGTGTGGACTAGGAACCAGCGGCCAGTGGCCTACTCCAGTAATGTGTACGTATGTGTTGGTTTGAGATTTCTTTTTTACGGCCTACATCTTAGTTGATGAAGTCCTCGTGAAATCTCCTAGTTCCGGAACAGGTGTCCCCTACACCTGTTCCGGAACTAGGAGGAACTAGGACTCAACTATATTTTCTCTTTCTTCTTGCAGACACCTTGTTGTATGCACGTACAAGGTTAATCGTGGTTTCTTCTATTTAGAATTTTGTTTTGTTTTTGACGTCAACACCTAGTGCTCGTGAAACAAATATTCTTAAGTAAACAAACATTTTAAAATTTGAGTTAAAACAAAACTGCAATAAAATATTGCTCTTGTAGCAAAAGACTTTAGTAAGATAGTTGAATCCATCTAGGCAGAAGGTCTACCACGAACCAGACCGAGTAGAAAAATCTTGCACTTCTAGATCTGAATCAGGTGGACTTAACATTTAGATCAATGAGGCAGTTATACACGGTGTTTTATAATAACCAATAAATAATCAATGTGTTATCTAAAACTAATTATTAAAATGTGTTTACACGTAATGTCATTCAACCCAACATTTTCATGTATATCATACTATGATTTACATGAAAATTTTGGGTTGAATGACATTAAGGGTAAACACAATTTAATAATTAGTTTTAGATAACACATTAAATAAGTATTTATTGGTTATTATGAAACACCGTGTATAGAATGTTCCGGAAATATGTCCGAAGAAAAACCTTAGGATTCCATGGTATCTTTATCTTCAACTCATCTAATGGTAAGTGATGATAAGGCCGAAGATAGCTGCGAGCTTCACCCTGACTCCTCAACTGAACTGAGGACCTGGCTACCTCACCCCTAATTGTCAGAACACAAAAATGCTATTGACATTGTTATTATGGCGACAAACTTAAGTAAGACGGTGGTGGCTAGCCAGCCGGACTCAGAAGCCCTACCACCAACCAAACTAAGCAGATAAATTCCGCTCCCACGGGGAATTAAACCCGGACCTCTAGATTCATACCGACCGGGTGGTATTGTCAACCACTAGACTAGGAGGCGATTATAACCTGGATTAAAAACCGGCCAAGTGCGAGTCGGACTCGCGCACGAAGGGTTCCGTACCATTGACTAGGTAAACAACAGTAAGTACACAACTAAATATTTTTTTATTTAAATTTTATTATTAAAGTAAATATACAATTAAGTATTTTGAAAATATTTCAAGTGCCTACCTGTTACCATTTATTGATATCGAGCAAAAAAGGGCAAAAAAATCGCGTTTGTTCTATGGGAGCCCCCCTTAAATATTTATTTTATTTTGTTTTTAGTATTTGTTGTTATAGCGGCAACAGAAATACATAATTTGTGAAAATTTCAACTGTCTAGTTATCACGGTTCTTGAGATACAGCCTAGTGACAGACAGACGGACGGACGGACAGACAGCGAAGTCTTAATAATAGGGTCTCGTTTTTACCCTTTGGGTACGGAACCCTAAAAAGAGAAGTTCCGGTTGAGACCCAATTATGTGGTACAGGTGAAGTTTTAAAGTCAAAAGGGTGTCAAATTTAAGTCTTTTAACTATAGATACCTCAATGGTGACGATTTGGTGATAGAAAAGACGTCAGAGAACGATTCTGGGCTCTACACTTGCACCGCGACGAGTGCTCTGGGCTCATCGCAGAAGAACTTCACTTTGTTTATTTACGGTGAGTTCTTTGTGTGGTTTTTGTACAGTCAACAGCACATCAGACTACCACAAAATGTTTTTGATTTGAAACATCTTTAGCGGCGGGTGAGTGAGACCGACCGATAGTATGAATTTTGATGTTTCACATCTGCCAGACGTCCCGAGACGGCTCCTTTTTTTTCAATCAACTTTTAACTTAGCGTTAAACAGTCTATGGTTCAAAATCAATTAGAGAAGTTAATAAGATGTTCAAAATTTACAGTTTTGTATAGCCTGATGTGCTGTTGGCTGTGCAATTTTTTAATGTTGTACCTATACTGATTTTGCTTTTCCCTTTTAGTACATTATTCTGTAAAACACAGATAATGTGTCGCAGACACGATTGCCCGGTCTATTTATAATCATACAGAACAGGGTATGTCGATTAGGATTTCAACATTCGAAAGGTCCGGGTAGTTAGCTAGTTTTTTAAACAGTCCGGACATTTTGAAAAACTCCGGACGATTTGGTATTTTTTTTATTTGCTGCGCATTACCGAATACAGTGTGGTCGCGTGGGGGTAGTTTTAAGTCGTTCATTCCTGAATGACTGACATTGAGACTGATTAACAAATAAGCAGTTCATTTTGACCGAAACTTTTCAATTTTTTAATCAGACTTTAAAACATCGATTGTCTTTGATCGAAATATTGATCGCCCGAATGATCGAACTTTCATCACATCGAAAGTTTAATAAATCCAACGCTTTATAGTTCGCAGATTTACTGATCGAACGTTTAAAAATCGGAATATTGCGTTGATATCGACCATTCATTACACGTCTCTAAAGTCCGGGTGTGTCCGAACACATGCCGATGACGGTTGGTAGCGCTAGTCTCGATGTTGATTGTGTGAACGCATAACAGAAACACACCAACCCAATCTAACCCCATAGCGAGTGATCGCTATGAGTAAGGCGGTAGCCCCCCGGATCCTTCTTTTGCAGGACGATAAACTTAGCTTGTAGTAATGAAACCGAATAGCAGATTTAAAAAACCAGAAGTAAATAATATTTCTGGAAATAGCAAGGAACACAAATTGAGAGTAAACTGAGTACATTCCGCAGAAATCGAATACTACTGTATATAAACGTACAGTTAGCTCATATTCAAGCTTTACATTTACACTACGAAAACCGCAAAGTACTACGAGCGACATAAGAACGGTCAAAAGGTCAAACAGACAAGGAGCTTACTGTACTAGCGGCATACGCTATTACGTACGTCCTTTATCTTATACAGGGCAGAAGTGGGAGAGGGGGGAGGAGAGCGGATCCTGCTCTGCGACCCCTATTTTGGATTTGTTCTGTCCCTGACTCTCTAATACTCTCGCTCTTTCTAATTACTCATTAATTGCTATCATCACTGTTGCACCAATTGAGTTCACTCATAGGTTTTAGGATTGGTTCGGATGGGGTAGAGAAGAGAACACAAAGACACCCATTCTGCTGTAAGCTAAAAATCTCATTGACACAAATCTACTGTGTCAATGCAATTCTTTAGCTTCAGATTCTTTAGTTGCTAAGCTCTTTCTGTTTGTAACGTACACGCGAACGTACGGCCCTTAAAGCGAGATTTCCCAGGAAATCTACTCGTACAAGGCGACTGCTTTATTGCAAGGTAATATACAGGGTGGAAACTTTCAGCGGGGTGGTAAGGAGAAGTACCTTATCCGTTGCAGCTAACGAAAATGATCTTATGAGACTATCCATAATTTTTTATGGAATTTTGATCCCCATTCACAGATTTTCAAATAAATTTACAGTTAGCAAGAAAACAGCCATTTTACATAAAAACATTTTTTGATGCCAATCGATCCTGTTTCTAATACTGATCAAAAACTTCTATGGGACCAACCATCGTTGGAGTACTCAAAAAGTCACAAATTGCAAAAGACTTTTCCCGTACATTTTGTATGAAAGTTTTACGCAAAAGTTTTTTTAGTGGCGGTTGAGATCTTTTTGTTGACTGAATAAAAAGATAAGTTTAAAAACAATTCAAATTTCTAACTCGTTATTATTAAATAAAAAACAATCTTGACAGTTTTGTTGCGTCAGAAAAGCTCTGAGTGTGTGGTGAATTTTACAATAAGTGCATAATTGTACAGCTATTGATAAGTGAAAAATGACCTCCAATATAGAACGTTTAGACTTGCTAGAAGCATATTATGTAAATAATAAAAATACATCGGCTGCGTTAGAATGGTATAGGATCAAATATCCAAATCGTCATGTGCCAACCAGAAAGGTTATTACAAATCTTTTAAGAAATCTTGCACAATGTGGCTCTTCCAAAAAAAAAAAAATCTGTGCGCCACCCATTTATACACACCCAGATCTCAACCGCTAGGTACTAAAAAAACTTTTGTGTAAAATTTTCATACTAAATGTACGGGAAAAGTTTTTTGAAATTTGTGACTTTTGAGTACTCCAACGATGGCTGGTCCCATAAAAGTTTTTGATCAGTATTAGAAACGATCGATTGGCATCAAAAAATGTTTTTATGTAAAATAGCTGTTTTCTTGCTAAGTGTACATTTTTTTGAAAATCTGTGAATGGGGATCAGATTTCCATAAAAAAATTATGGATAGTCTCCTAAGGTCATTTTCGTGTAGCTGCAACGTATAAGGTACTTCTCCTTACTGCCTCGCTGAAAGTTTCCACCCTGTATAGTTGATATTTGCATAGCTTATAATGTCACTTACGCGCTGTGACCGAACTAAACGTTACTTTTTACACGTTTTAATCGATTTTAATTTATAGTTTAAACTGGGGTACGAAATAAAAATGTATTTTTGCAATTTTCTAGACAATAAAAATGCACGTCTATTGGTAAAACTTTTGTCATTTATTATTGTATTTTCTGATTCACAGCTGTTTGAATATGTTAAACAATCTTTGGATTTTTTTTCTATCGAGTGACATATTATTACTCAAGTTTCTATCAATAAGAATGTTTAGATAAAATGTTCAACAATATCACATATGAATTTTAGAACTGTATGTTTTATATTTGTGGCGGTACAGTAAATCGAAATTGTTCGAAAAAAACGGGAAAGTAGCGCGTTAATAAGCTATTTGTGTTTTCTTTTTATGTCAAAATGTTTTTAGGGCGCTGTAAAGTTTGGCGAAATAGTTAGAAATAGGTGTCGCCACCATTTATTACAATTTCGCCAAACTGTGCAGTGTCCCAAAGATGTTGAATAAAGTTGAGCATCCTCCATCACCAGTACCCCCGATGGTGTCTCCCAGTGACGTAGGGCCCGAAGTAGACGCCCTCGAAGGTCAGCTGGTGGAACTCCCGTGCGATGCACACGCATTACCATCACCCACAGTTCGGTGGCTGTACGAAGGGAAGAATATAGATGATGCAAGGAAGTACATCGACGAGTTTGGCATCAGGTATGAACCTGTTTCTTTTGTGTCAATAAGCTTGAAGTTACAAGGTGTCGTACATGTGAAGTTTAAATATACCCGGTGTAACTGAATCATCATCATCATCATCATAACAGCCCATATGCGTCCCCACCGAGGGGCCTGAGCCTACCCTAAGTTAGAGTGTTTAGGCCTTAGTCAACCATGCTGGCCCATTGCGAGTTGTTCGACTTCACATACACCTTTGAATGTCTTCGCAGATGTATGCAGGTTGCCTCACGATTTTTTCCTTCAACGTCTGACGCCCGTACGGTGTAACTGAATGACCAGGCCCGCCGTAAGCGGGCGTGCAAAGCGTGCACCGCACACGGGCGGCACGTTCAGGGGGGCGGCAAATCCTGCGAATCATCACGTAATTCAAGTCATTGTCATAATACCCACCACACTTTACGTTAAGAAATGTCATCATATGGAAAAACCGACCGAATGCGTAGGACCGAATATCGTTAACACCGCCATATATTTGCATCCGTTAAAACTAAGATGCAATATCAAATATCGTCTGTCGGCAGGTTGAACCACCCGCCCCCGCTTGGTGGTGCCTCAAGTATTCTATGAAAAGCAGGACTGGCGAAGTTAGGGGAATCCCCTCTGAGCTTCATTCAAAGACTATATAAGTTCTTTAGCTATAGTTTCAACATAAAATTTTAAACAATTTGGATACAAGAAAGTTGATAGAAGATTTCGCAAATATAAAGGCAAGAAGAGTTAAATTTTTGTAGATAAATATTTAAGTATATAGTTTAACACTTCAGAAAACAAAAATAATAAGTACCTAATTAAAATAAATATATATTTTTTTAATAATTATATCACCACAGCCTCAAGGTCCGTGCCCTTAAGTAGTCGTAGGGCGGCATAATCGTGTTGGAGGAGTGAGTTGGGCGCCGGCAGGGCAGCCTCACCTACCGGATGGTGCAGATGATGACCGGGCACGGCTGCTTCGGCCATTATCTGCACCATGTCGCACGGAGGGAGCAGACGCCGCAGTGTCACCATTGCGGCGCTCCCGACGACACGGCCGAGCACACCCTTTCGGAGTGCCCGGCCTGGCGACCCGAGCGCGATGCATTAGCCCTCGCGCTGGGCCTAGGTAGGGGTGCGCCCGACGCGCTGGCCAGCGTCGCACGTGAGATGCTGACCAGCGCGGCGGCGTGGGAGGCTGTCGCCTCCTTCTGTGAGGATGTGATCTCGCAGAAGGAGGCTGCGGAGCGGGCGCGAGAGGATGACCCTCTCGCCGCACCGCATCGGCGCAGGCGGTTGGGGAGGAGGAGGCGAGCGTTCCTGGACGCGCGCCACCACAGAACACAGAAAGAGGTTAGAAAGGCAATCATGCACCGTTTGTACGGGAACCGCTGTCGCCAGTTTTGCTCCCACTTCTTTTCCTTGCACCGCCCATGCAAAGTCGCGCGAAATCGGGCTGAACCAATCACAACGCTCACTGGGCTCCTCATTCATAGAAATTCACTGACGTCCAGAGCCGCGTGTACAAATAACATTATTTTAGTGATTGACATCGATTAATAGCTATCGATATTAAATATTGCCAGCAATTTAACCATTTGAAATATTTAGAAAACCAAAAAATAATTATTACTTTCATTATACGTTTATAATTAATAATATTCAAGTAATATTTTGTTTCTATGTAACAAAATTAAAGATTTTTAGCTCAAAAATGTTGTAGGTTAGACGTAAAATAAAAGAAAAACTATAATACTATAATGCACCGGTCTGAAAGCATAAACTAGAATGGATAATCTGACAAACGGACGTGCGGTAGTTTAGTTGTTAGGATATTTTAGTTGGATGGAGAAGTAAATATTTGTAAAGTAAATATTTACCTGTAAATTTGTGTTTTTTAAAGTACTCAAATCTTCATGTCTTGCATGGCCACCTACCTATGCTAAAATAGTCATATAAATATTATGGTGATATTAAATAAGCATAAACTAGAATGGATAATCTGACAAACGGACGTGCGGTAGTTTAGTTGTTAGGATATTTTAGTTGGATGGAGAAGTAAATATTTGTAAAGTAAATATTTACCTGTAAATTTGTGTTTTTTAAAGTACTCAAATCTTCATGTCTTGCATGGCCACCTACCTATGCTAAAATAGTCATATAAATATTATGGTGATATTAAAAATTCTAAGTTGTAAAATTAGTTTAGAATTTGCCCATATTTTTTTTACTAATCGAACTAATTGTATCGTGAAAATTGAAATTAATTTTACAATTTTAATCTTTGATTACATCGCCGTACTTATATGAATAGGATGTTAGAAAGGGTAGGTGTTAGCTTCGCCAAACATTCTGTATTATCGATAAGTAATAATTATTATTATGGCATTTTAAGTGACAAATAATATGTTATTTTTTCTTTATACAAATATTTTAAAATATACATTTATCGATAAAATGTAATGCGTGCGTTTTTTGATTAGCACGGCACTACAAGGGTGTACTGCGACTACTGCGTTAATGCTCATTAAGCCAAATGCGTCACTACCGAAAGCAGTGTACCACATTACGCGCTCTAAGTAATATGGCAAGAATCGCGGGCGTACATTGCCGGTAATGTATATTTTTTAGAAAAATATTATGTAACTTATCGTTATGATCAGTTTTGGTGGATTTTGACATTATGATCTATGGAATATGGTCATTATGATTAATTTACTACTTACCGATGAAAAGAAATTCCTTCTTTAGCTACACTTGACACCTGACTTCTTGTTTTACAAGTAAATATAGCACAAGAAGGCATTTTTTTATATTTATAGCGCCGCGCTTCACGATACACTCACTGTAGTTGTCCGTCAGTGATTAAACAACGCGTTCGCGTTGCGGGGCCACAAGTATGAGCATTTAGTCATAGTTGTGGCTACGCGTGCCCCGCCCACATAGCCCTTCTAACCTCTTTCTTGTGTTCTGTGCGCGCCACCAACTTCCCTAGCAAGCTGGGGATTGAAACGGCCCGGCCGGCTGACTACCGGTCGGGAGACACTTTTCACCTGGGGTGTCGAATTTGGGGATACTTGTCGACCCCCACGTAGAGGTAAGTCCTGGTGCTTGCGCCAGGCAACCCTCCAGAGGGCGCAATCGGGGAATGGCTAACGCCGATCCCGATCGTGTCTCTACGGAGGTAGAAGTATCTGGAGGGGTTTTAGCCGAGTATGGGGTCTTCTACCCGAGTCCGGCATATCCTTGGGGTGGCCTCGTCAGTCGGCTCCTTGTCGAATCCGTAAGAAGGATTTCCCCTCTTTAAAAAAAAGGGCGGCATAATCGGTATTGCACACGGGCGATGAAACAGCTAGCGGCGGGCCTGTGAATGACTGAATATTTAAGGGCCATATAGATTAGATAACGACTTTAAACTGAACGCAAAAACTTTCAAGCGACAACCATAGTTCAGCTGACTATGTTATTAACATAAAAAATGTTAACACTTGAGTATAGAAACAAGGTACGCTGATGTAGAGCTGTTGCTGACACTTAGGATGAAGAATAATTTATTTTACCCAAAAATGCATGTAATGTGGTCATTATTTTGACAACCTTGTTTGAGCAAAGTCGACCTTGCCGTTCTGTTTCAAGGAGCGTCCGGCAAAGTTTTGCTGGCCGCTCTTACAGGCCGGCAAAATATTGCCGGCCGCTATTTTGACGTTTCAACGTTTTAATAGTACAAATAAATGAAGAAATATTACAGTAGTCAAACACCGCATTAGAATTATCGCAAACTATTAGTAATATCAAACCGGGAAAGTCGGTGTTGAATTTTAGTAACTGTACTTTTCATAATTGTCATTTTAATTAACTTTCTTGTTAATTAATATATTTTTATCTAAATTACTTGCTGGTTTTATTTAGATTAGGTACTTGCATTTTTGAGTAAAGCACTATACAAACCTTGGCCCACAATGACTGCTTCGCTGGTCACGCTATGATTGCCTCGAGCTAGCCTAGCTACGCTCTAGGCCTTCCAGCTTGGCCATCATTGCAGCCCTTGCTGTCCTTACTGTAAAGGCCTCGACCTACGGTCTTGGCCTGTATCTCAACTCGTCCATCAAGTGCTGCACGCTGACCGCGTTGTGTCGGCCTGGAGCTGCGCTACGCTGCGCTGTCGGCCATCATCAGCGCGACCAGCAAAGTAGTCATTATAGACCGCGGCAGTACCTAATGTACTATAGTTTGTATGAAAAAAGGTAGGTTGATTAGCCCCGAAATACACGGTTATTTTTTTATCACCCTGAAAAATTTTAGGGACGCTTCAGGCCACATCAATTATTATTAAACAAATGAAATAATTTTTTAAAAATTAAAAAAAAAAAATTCAAATTTCTAAAAATGCTGATCTCAACTAGTGCAGCATTTTTTGTATTTTTTCGAAAATTAATATAAAATTAAGTGAGTTATTTTTTTTTTCATATTTAAATCATTCTAATACTATGTCGTGAAGCGTCCCTTTAATTTTCCAGGGTAATAAAAAAATAACCGTGTATACAATATAATATGCATGATAAATCTTTCTTTAAAACTCCTTCGTTTTTCTTAATTATCAAGTGTCGATTACTAAGATTTTTTATTTTTATTTACCGACATTTTCATCTTTTTCAGATTTGTAGCCAATTTGACCGATTTTGGAAATTATACCTGTTTAATTGAAAATGAATATGGAAATTTGTCGGTACCCTTCTTTTTGTACATATGGGGTAAGTATTTTTATATAAATATTAGTATTTTCTTAAGTACTATACTTTAATAATTTTATTTCTTGGTACGCGTTTGAATAGTCGTCGCAGTCAGACGGTGACAACGCAGGCTAGCACGTGTAGTTCATAAAAGGAAAGGAGAAGGTTTGATATTACTAACTACAAAAAATTCTTTCAGTGGCTCCCACCGTTCAACTTCAAGATGCCACTAAGAGCGTAGTGGTGGGTAACAATGTCAGTATGACCTGTGACGCAGTTGGCTTCCCAGTGCCTACGATATCGTGGGAGTTTAGAGAGAATGAACTTGTCGCGAACACAACACATGTAAGGTACATTAGAAAATTCGTACGTTAATAATGTTGTCTGTGGTCTAGTTACTCAATAGGGAATATGCATGATTTTGTTTTATTTCATAAACTAATCAATTACATCTTTATAACAAAGAAAAAAATATAAATAGGCTTGAAAATAGTCAAGTTATTGTTCAAAGTGAAATTTAAAACATCGAATAAATTTGAGGCGATTTGATGACGTCATTGGTCTCGTGTTTGTTTACTATAGCGTTAGCGCGCCCACATACTTATTTCGTGACTTAATTTCAGTTAATTGTTATACAAATCATGGAAGAAGTTAAAAAACCTTTTTACAAGTATTGTATGGTACCGCAGTACAAAAACAATATTAATAATACACCCTATAATAGTTATTTTCACTACAAATAACGGCGAACTTACGTTTCGCCGTAATAAAAAATAGTAAACGACCTTTTCTCAGACCTACTGAATATACACAAAAACTTTCATAAAGATCAGTCAAGCCGTTTCGGAGGAGTTCGGTAGCAAACACTGTGACACGAGAATTTTATATATTAGAAGATAGATTAAACTTTTAAGCAAATAACAACAATCAATAATCACGCAGAGAAAATTTTAGAAAAATGGCGCCAAATTTGTCGTCGTACGTACACAGCAGTGACAAAGCAAATGCGTGCTATGCTTTGCTTGTCGTGTTTTTAAAAGCAAGGTCCGGCCGTGCTTTTTGTTATGCTTTTCTTTAAGCCATGCTTTTACAATACAAAATCTGGTAGACCAGTCAGATTATTTAGCGCAATTTTAACTTAGCATGCTAGAAAAAAGCAGCAAATAAGCAAAATGTGTGTCATTCTAGACATTTGACATTTGGTAAAGAAAAAGCACTAGTGCGTAATGGTGGTCATCCCGGACGCTAAACAGCCCTGCAATATACTACTTTTTGAGCAACTGTATTAAAGTGTCTTTTCGTATTCCACGCGATGCGAAATTACGAAAAAAATGGTGTAAAATGATGAGAAAACAGTTTTGTTGTAAGTATTATTTAAACATTTATGAATAAAAATCTATGTTCTGGACTTAAATATACCATTTAACATAAAAATTACCTTGCTGCTTTCAGTCCTTTGATCACTGCGCTCGTGAAATCGAGATTTGATGCAAAATATGCTGACATAATAAATACATCTATTTTCATTAGATTATCCGATTGTGCTTTGACAAAACCAGTTTCTGTCATCGTCCTAGATTGATTACAAATATATATACACAAGTAGTCACACAGAAATACAGTTTTAAACAATTTTTCTCACAAACACTACTAACACATGAATATCGACGCCGATAAATCCATTGAGGCATTGACGTGAATGACCACTGACGTCACATTCCGTTTCGACCAATGGTGGCGCGTTTTGTAAGTTTGAATTTCTCTCCCATAATGTTCACTTTTTATATAATATTTTTTGGGTTTAAATAACAACTAAATAAAAAATACCTTTTAAGTATAATGTAAAAGACAATAAAGAATATAGAAAAAAATATTTGATTCAAATTTAAATTTTATGCATATTCCCTATTATCTGCGTATTGTATTTCAGCTTCATGCATTCAAAAATTGTGACTGTAATTTTGTCTATGATATTAACCAAACCGGGTTTATATATTGTTAAAAACCATTGTAATTGTGTCCATTGTTAACCGGTTAATCAACAAACCGTCATCATTTACACCGAATAATTCTGTTAACCAGTCAACAAGAACGTAATTTAAAGACTCGTTCTTACCTGAATTAACCGGTTTAACTCAAAACAACCACCATATACAAAAACTCAAATTAAGCTGTTCCTTAAACTGTGCCAGATCGAAATTTGTGAAAAACCGATTTCTTACTTTAACTGGTAAATGACCGGTAACCAAAACCTTAAGGTCAATCCATAATGAATCACCTAAACTGTTTGGAATAATTACCTATTTCCGATCCCCGCTTCATACTCATACATAAAAAAACGTGTTTGTAGTTATTGTTTGTGGACAGTAACTCACTTATCTTTTATCGTATTTCAGCTTCAACGACATCGGAAATCTGTACATTAGCAACGTCAGTACAAGTGAAGAGGGTGTCTACACATGCATAGCCACAAATCTGGCCGGTGCCGACAAGAAGTCTACACGACTGATTGTTAGCGGTGAAGTTTTTAATTTTATCTACTAACCATCTAATTTAACTATCGAATGGTTCGGTGGAGTAATCGATAGTCGAGGCAAGAGGTCTGTATACCAGAGATAAACTCTGCACCACAGTCGTCTGCATATGTACTATCGGGCTCTCTCGCGCCTTACCATATTGTAGAAATATTCGTATGTAAGCGAATCGCAACCGGACGCGTCCACTGTTGCGTGGAGTCATACGAAGGTAAATTTTTGCACTAACTTGTGACGTAGATAGCCCCCACCGTATAACTTGAATTCGCTCTATCTCTTAGTGTTTTGTTGTTTCGACAAAACGAAAAACACGTGTCTTGTATTTTTTTTTACTATTTAACAGCTAACTGAAATACGGTTCAAATAGATTTCGACTTATCACACTAAGTTCGCATTATATTACCCCTTTTATACATATAAGTATTTCATTAAAGGTCGATTATTAAATAAATAGGCAATTTTGATCCTAGAAATAACTAGACAGTTTGACAGCTTTTATATGGAAAAAAATGTCAAACCGCCCGCCATATTTATTCTACAGTTAAAAGCTATTTGGCTATTGAAAAATTGACTCTAAATCATACTTAGTATAGTACACGTCGAGTATTTAAAATGCGAATTCTTACGAAGTGTACCATATTTTCTTACAGAACCCCCGGCCATTTCAAAAGGAGCACTCTCCGGGCCATACTTAGCCACGGATAATGATAAAGAATTGATCATCCCTTGCAACGTTACCGGCAAACCGAAACCTTACGTAGCTTGGAAGAAAGACGGGAAATATTTAATTAATGGTGGGTATTCATAAATTAATGACATGTGTTGAGAATTTTCTAAGTTATAGCAATGTTTTTTTGACAATTGGGATGATGCCTGAATTCAAATTTTCACGTCTGCGCGCAATGCGCACATGAGCAATTTTGGACCGATTGTTTGCGTGCAAATAGCGCACACGAGCGCTGATATCCAATTAAATTATGAACCGCACTCAAAGTATCTCTGAGTGGTCTGCGAGCAATAACCAAATTAAACAATCGGTCGCTGTGTCCAAGCGTTGACATGCACTTTTAGTTCGTCAGTCGCTCGCATGTGGCGCTGTCGTAGCGCAATCCAACGTTCCATAATACGAGTTTGCGATTTATAATCAACTAGCTTTTGCCCGCGGCTTCGCTCGCGTTAAATTCGGGGTAACACCGAAGATTAAAAAAAAAATAAGGCAGGTATTTTTCGTTGGTAACAAACAGTCTGTGTACCGATTTTTAGCTTCCTACATTGAAAACTGCAAAAAGTCCCATATAAAATTTCACCCCCTCTTTTAAGGGGTCGGGGGCAGATTTCCAAAAAAAAAATGATCCACGATTTTTTTGTTAGTCACAAATAGTTCGCATGCCAATTTTTAGCTTTCTACCTTGAAAATTGCGGAATGCTCCATACGAACTTCCACCCCCCATTTTAGGGAAGTGGGGGGTTAGAAAGAGACAAAAAGTAGCCTATGTCACTCTCCATCCGTTCAACTATCTCCACTTAAAAATCACTTCAATCTGTCGCTCCGTTTTGCCGTGAATGACGGACAAACAAACACACACACACACTTTCCAATTTATAATATTAGTATGGATAAATTTTACAATCACAGCAATTGCGACTGCTCTAAAGATCGGTAATAAGCCTGCCGTTTCAAAAGGGAATAGGAAGTAGGGACTAGCAGGAATTTATCGATTGAACTGTATCGATTGTCAAAAAATGTCTATTTGTTGTAGACGGAACCTTCGTCGTGGATTACGACGGCACGTTGACGATCAACTCGCCTAAAGAGCACATGAGCGGGACTTACGTGTGCGTCGGCAAGAACGCCGCCGGCGAGGCGAACAAGACTGTTCAAGTCGAAATATACTGTAAGATAGTCCAGTATAGTTTCAATGAAACGTGCTTATAATGTTAAAGAGTTATACAGTTTTCGGATTTACTCGCGTATATTTGGTTTTACACATGCGATGTTTCGAATGATTTTTAACATTTCTGGTCAGTGCCTTAGGGGATGACTAAAGCTGTTGGGTGTCATGGAGTAACATCAGTATTTTACTACCGCCATCCATTGGCGTACGAGTATCTAGGATAAATTTTAAGGGGGGGCCTGACCAATAATTTATGTGTGAAGTTATCAGTATTTTAGTGTCCGTCATAGAATTTCGAATCGGTACCTCAACATCCTAGATCATACTGGAGTGGGCTTGGAATGGGACGGATGGCTGGGTCCGTCAAGCAAGAGCGTCTTTACAAACTGCCAATTTTAAGTCAGCTATATGTTCCTTAATCTGTTTATTCTGTAATCCTCAATGCTTCTCTTTGTTTAACCTATATCTGGAAAGGGCCACCCTTATCACCCAGGGGTATAAAAAATAGCCTACGACCTATACTCAGACCTACCAAATATATTCAAAAAATCTCATTAAATCGGTGGAGTTCGTTACCAAACACTGTGACACCAGATTTTTATAAATTAGATTCATATGTTATTCTTCGTCTATGATATGTATAAAACCAAATGGTAAATACGAAAACCGAGTAAATCCGAAAAGTGTAGTTTTATATAAATGTGTAGTACTCGTGCAAATAAAAGACAAGCTATAATACATGTAGTAATATTTCAGCGGTCCCAACCCAGCTGCAAGCGGAGGCTTCTGAGGTGACGGTGTCTGTCGTCGAAGGCACGAACGTTTCCATAGAATGCCCCGTGCGAGCGTCGCCAAGGGATGTAGTCAAATGGTATAAGGTTCGATGTTAATTGACAGATATGTTTTAAAGTCTATGTTATAGGGTTCCGTAGTCAACAAGGAACCCTTATAGTTTTGCTATATCCATCTGCCCGGGGTTTAGCTTAGAGACTCTCAGTACTATAGTCTATTCAAGATGAGAAGGTTCCCGTGACAGGTCTAAGTTTTCCGTTTCATGTATATGTATAAGTTTCCATGATTAAAAATATTACATCTCTTTAGGTTATTTTTATCCAAAATGCAATAATGAATTCCACATTAAACAGAAACAAGAATATCAGTCCAGTTAAATATCTATTTGGAGATCCCAGGGGAGGCCTATGTCCAACAGTGGGGCGTCTCTTAGCTGAAATGGTGATGATGATAATGATGATACTTGTTCTAAAATAGCCTTTCACTTTCCAGGACGCCAAATTAGTGTCCGAAGGCGCGTTGCTCATTCCTAACGTGTCTCGCGCGAACTCCTCCCAATACGCGTGCGCGGTTACCAACATAGCTGGGTCCGCGTTTTGTGCCGTCTCCGTAATAGTGGAATGGCCGCCAAGGATTGGTGTCAGTGGACAAGACGTCGAAGTAATCAGAGGGAATGACTGGTACTTCGACTGTGAGGCCGACGCCAAACCGAGGGCTAAGGTGAGATTATGTTTACTTTATATCGACTGTATTGTATACCGTATTCTGCGTTTTGTTTTTTTGTCTGTATACGAGTGGAGTGGCTGCAAGGATCGGCGTCAGTGGACAAGACGTTGATGTGATCAGAGGGAACGACTGGTACTTCGAATGGGAGGCCGACGCCAAACCGAGGGCTAAGGTGAACCTTTTTTCACTCTGTATTGACAGTATAGTGCAATCTGCGTTATGTTTTGTCTCTACACGAGTGGAGTGACCGCAATGATCGGCGTCAGTGGACAAGGCGTTGAGGTGATCAGCCCCCCTAGACATGACGCATTTCGGTAATCGCTACTGCAATCGCTAGAAGAAAAATGTATGCGATTTGACAGAAGCCCTCGCTTAGCTTACGAGCGCAATTGTCAAATCGCATACATTGTCCATTTAGCGATTGCGTTAGCGATTATCGAAAGACATGTTGTCTAGGGGGGCAGAAGGAACGACTGGTACTTCGACCGTGAGGCCGACGCCAAACCGAGGGCTAAGGTGAGATTATATTTACTCAGTATTGACAGTATAGTGTGTTCTTCGTTTTGTTTTGTCTCCTCTTTACGAGTGGAGTAGCCGCCAAGGATTGGCGTTAGTGGACAAGATGTCGAGGCAAATAGGGAGAAAAAGGAGTGGTACTACATACTTCGATTGTGAGGCCGACGCCAAACTAAGGGCCAAGGTAAAATATAAAAGTTGACCACAATAAATGGAAACAGCAAATATAACTTTCGAGAAGAAATCTTAAATCCACCAAAAAAAGTGCCGTCCAAACTTGCCCTCATTGCACTCATTTGCTGTTAAAAGTTGTAAGATCTTATGTGAGTCGCGTCGAGTATTCTATATAATTTGCATTATCGGTCAACAAACTACCTCGATAGTTAACAACAAAATATTCAATAACAGTAAATCCTCATTTTCAAATAATGTTATGTGACTTTATTAAACGTATATTTTATCAACAGTGATTAAAAACGGAAAAATGTATTTTGTTCTTTGCATTTTTAATACTAGTATTTTTAAAATCTCTCATTTCTTCTCCGTATCGAACTACAGCTATGATTGTTTTTCAGATTACATGGCTGTTCAACAACAAGGTGATGATATTCGAAGACAGAGAGCGCTTGAAGGTGCTCAACCTGGAAATGCATCACTCGGGCACTTACGAGTGTGTTGCCTCCAACGTCCATGGCTCTGCGCGGGCTCTGTACACTTTGGATGTTTTAGGTACTACCCACGATATAATTTTGGCTTACCTTCATTTTTTTTATTTTCAATTCGTTAGACTCGATGATATTCGAAGACAGAGAGCGCTTGAAGGTGCTCAACCTGGAAATGCATCACTCGGGCACTTACGAGTGTGTTGCCTCCAACGTCCATGGCTCTGCGCGGGCTCTGTACACGTTGGATGTTTTAGGTACTACCCACGATATAATTTTGGCTTACCTTCATTTTTTTTATTTTCAATTCGTTAGCAAAGCATCTCACGTAATAGATAGATGATGGGAGCATCCTTCGCATGGATTCCGTCACAGCTGCGAGAAACTGACTATCTTACCTCTCAGGGGTGATGACTAAAATTTGAATGTTCATTCTAACCGCCTCCGTGGTCTTGTGTGTGGCTAAGACCACTGGGTGTTGATCGGCAGGTCCGGGGTTCAATTCCCAATGGGGTCAGAAGTTTTTCTGCTCGGTTTAGTTGGTGGTAACCAATTCGCATACACATGCGAATTGGTTACTGTACCTACAATATTTAAATATAATATATAGACTCTTGCAGACATCAAGTTTAATTTACGAAAATATGACAAATATATATATTTCAATCAAAGTATATTGTGAAATAAACTTCCATAAAAGTAAAACTATAGTCGGGTTAAAAAGCACATTTACAATTTAATTATTAGATGTTTATTAATCATCAAACACACAATCTAAATTCTCAACAGATTCGTATGCTATTTTATGATCAGAATGTACTGGTTCAATTTCTTATATATATCGGACTCATTGTCAGTTGTAAGACAGTTGTATATTTCACTATCACTTTTAATAATTTTCGACTTTTTAACGAAAAAATAACTCACAATATCCAAGAAATAGACGCACAATTGACAACATTTCATTTTTGCATGGGTACCAAAATTCAAAAAGCATTTCGAAATTTTTACATTATATTACAATAAACGTTGTTTTGATATTTTTTATATAATACTTTCAAAGATACATTACGAAGACGACGACAAGACGAAGTAACCGCCTCCGTGGTCTAGTGGTTGCGACTAGTATTTCGATCAGTGCCTATCTAGTAGCTGCTATGGAATGAGACAGCTTCATCTAGTGACTACTAGATGGCACTGCTCTAATTCCATACAAATTCGCGTTTACGCGTTCGATGCGTGTGATCGAGTAAAGCTCGATAAAACTCTCACTCCGCACACAGGAGGTCCGGTGCTCGATTCCCAGTGGGGGCAGAAGTTTTTCTGTCTACACTCGGCGTCAAAAAAATCGCACCTCTAAGAAAATCACTTTCAAATGTCATTAACTTTTGATATGCAGATGCAGTCACATTTATTATGATTTTATTTAAAAGGTTACTTAATGAACTTAAGGGCCCACCATCCGCGCGAGCCCGAGCTAGTTTAGGTAAATTTGTCTAGTCTCCGTTTGTGTGCGTCGCTCACGCACACAAGCGCACTCCGTCGAGCGATCAGTGCGGCCGCCTAGCAAAATACCGTAGGTGTTTATTTTGGAAAATGTTAATAGTTGTTTATTACTGTGTTAAACTATAGTAAATACAGGCATGTGTTTATCAAGTTTTATTTTTACAAGCTTTTATTTAGCTTGCACTGTAAGTATATAATGTAGATTTGACCACTTCCCGGTTTCCGATTGGGCTGAAATTTTGCATGCATATGTATATGGCGTGACAGACAATGCAATATTATGATAACATGGAGCTGATCTGATGAAGGAACTGGACGGTGGCAATAGGAACTCCGTTATAAAACGACGCAACCCCATCGAGTTCAGGCTCGTTTGATTCGCATTGACGAGTATGAGTATTTTGATTCATTATGGTAACCAGGGTCTGATGCTGGAGTTCAAGATGGCCATAGGAACTCCGCAATAAAACGACACAACCCCATCGAGTTTGGGCTCGTTTGATTCGTATTAACGAGTACTTTGGTCCTATATGGTAACAAGGGTCTGATGCTGGAGTTGGGAGATGGCCATAGGAACTCCGCAATAAAACGACACAGCCCCATCGAGTTTGGGCTCGTTTGATTCGTATTGACGAGTACTTTGGTCCTATATGGTAACCAGGGTCTGATACTGCAGCTGGAAGGAGGCCATAGGAACTCCGCAATAAAGCAACACAACCCCATCGAGTTTGGGCTCCTTTGATTCGTATTGACGAGCACTTTGGTCCTATATGGTAACCAGGGTCTGATGCTGCAGCTGGAAGGAGGCCATATGAACTCCGCAATTAAGCAACAAAACCCCATCGAGTTTGGGCTCGTTTGATTCGTATTGACGAGCACTTTGGTCCTATATGGTAACCAGGGTCTGATGCTGGAATTGGGAGGTGGCCATAGGAACTCTGCAATAAAACGACACAGCTCCATCGAGTTTAGGCTCATTTGATTCGTATTGACGAGTACTTTAGTCCTATATGGTAACCAGGGTCTGATGCTGGAGTTGGGAGGTGGCCATAGGAATTCCGCAAGAAAACGACACAGCCCCATCGATTTTAGGCTCGTTTGATTCGTATTGTCGAGTACTTTGGTCCTATATGGTAACCAGGGTCTGATGCTGCAACTGGAAGGAGGCCATAGGAACTCAGCAATAAAACAACACAACCCTATCGAGTTTGGGCTCGTTTGATTCGTATTGACGAGTTCTTTGGTCCTAAAATAATAGTACAAATATTTTAAAAAACAATCTTTTATTTAATGCCCTAATAAGACGAAAATAAACTTAAATTGATACATTTTTTATAAAATATAAAAGCTTGTCGCAAGATTTTATATAAAAACAAATATTTTTTCTAAGAATTACCAATATTTATTGAAATGAATATTTTCTTGTGTTCAACGCACTTTTTAGTGCATTGTAGCCATTCGCTGGATTGTAATGAAAAAATAAATTAATGTTTATTTTCCTCTTTTTAGGGCATTAAAATAAAAGTTTGTTTTTATAAATCTTTTGTGATAGCGGCCAACTTGGTTTCTAGTTTTTTTCATGGTGTACCTACTGTATTTTACAAGTCATGCACTTTCATTTGATACCCATATTGTGGGGATTGTACATAAAAATAATCTGTCAATTTGTGACGGCGGCTGTAACTGAATAAAGTTAAAATAAACTCAGAATTGTATTTTGTGGTTTTAATATAATTACGAACCATACAATGTTATAAAAGCAATGGAATGTCAAAAAATATAAACAAAACAATAATCAAATCTATCAAAAAATAATACAAAATAGGAATACAAAGTAATAGAGTAAACGTATCAAAAGGACAGTGACACACGTTCGGGAACAGCGGCCATCTTGGATTTGATTATTTTTCATAATATACCTACTATATTCTACAATTCAAGCTCTTTCATTTGATATTTTGACAAATTGGGGAAGGTCGCACAAAAGAAATTGATGGGGTTGCATACGGATATTATCTAGGCTAGAACCAAAGTACTCATCAAGATAAATCAAACGAGCCCAAACTCGATGGGGTTGCGTTGCTTTATTGCGGAGTTAATATGGCCATCTTCCAGCTCCAGCATCAGACCCTGGCTACTATATAGGACCAAAGAACTCATCAATACGAATCAAACGAGCCCAAACTCGATAGAGCTGTGTCGTTTTATTGCGGAGTTCCTATGGCCACCTCCCAACTCCAGCATCAGACCCTGGTTACCATATAGGACCAAAGTACTCGTCAATACGAATCAAACGAGCCTAAACTCGATGGGGTTGCGTTGCTTTATTGCGGAGTTCCTATGGCCTCCTTCCACCTGCAGCATCAGACCTTGGTTACCACATAGGACCAAAGTACTCGTGAATGCGAATCAAATGAGCCCAAACTCGATGGGGTTGTGTCGTTTTATTGCGGAGTTCCTATGGCCACCTTCCAGCTCCAGCATCAGACCCTGGTTACCATATAGGACCAAAGTACTCGTCAATACGAATCAAACGAGCCCAAACTCTATGGGGTTCTGTCGTTTTATTGCGGAGTTCCTATGGCCTCCTTCCAGCTGCAGCATCAGACCTTGGTTACCATATAGGACCAAAGAACTCATCAATACGAATCAAACGAGCCCAAACTCGACGGGGTTCTGTCGTTTAATGGCGGAGTTCCTTTGGCTACCTTCCAGCTCCAGCATCAGACCCTGGTTACCACATAGGACCAAAGTACTCGTGAATGCGAATCAAACGAGCCCAAACTCGATGGGGTTGTGTGGTTTTATTGCGGAGTTCCTATGGCCACCTTCCAGCTCCAGCATCAGACCCTGGTTACCATATAGGACCAAAGTACTCGTCAATACGAATCAAACGAGCCCAAACTCTATGGGGTTCTGTCGTTTTATTGCGGAGTTCCTATGGCCTCCTTCCAGCTGCAGCATCAGACCTTGGTTACCATATAGGACCAAAGTACTCGTCAATACGAATCAAACGAGCCCAAACTCTATGGGGTTCTGTCGTTTTATTGCGGAGTTCCTATGGCCTCCTTCCAGCTGCAGCATCAGACCTTGGTTACCATATAGGACCAAAGAACTCATCAATACGAATCAAACGAGCCCAAACTCGACGGGGTTCTGTCGTTTAATGGCGGAGTTCCTTTGGCTACCTTCCAGCTCCAGCATCAGACCCTGGTTACCACATAGGACCAAAGTACTCGTGAATGCGAATCAAACGAGCCCAAACTCGATGGGGTTGTGTGGTTTTATTGCGGAGTTCCTATGGCCACCTTCCAGCTCCAGTATCAGACCCTGGTTACCATATAGGACCAAAGTACTCGTCAATACGAATCAAACGAGCCCAAACTCGATGGGGTTCTGTCGTTTTATTGCGGAGTTCCTATGGCCACCTCCCAACTCCAGCATCAGACCCTGGTTACCATATAGGACCAAAGTACTCGTCAATACGAATCAAACGAGCCCAAACTCGATGGGGTTGCGTTGTTTGATTGCGGTGTTCCTATGGCCACCTTCCAGTTCCAGCATCAGACTGGTTACCATATAGTATCAAAGTTCTCGTCAATACGAATCAAACGAGCTCAAACTCGATGGGGCTGTGTCGTTTTATTGCGGAGTTCCTATGGCCACCCTTCAGCTCTAGCATCAGATCAGCTCCATGTCGTCATAATACATATACTCGTATACATATGCATGCAAAATTTCAACTTAATCGGAAACCGGGAAGTGGGTCAAATTTATCTCGCAAGATTAGACCCGAACATACATACGAGTAAGCTAAATAAAAGCTTGTAAAAAGGTTTATGAAGATCTTTCGTACGGCAGCCACAAAATAAAATTGTTAGTTATCAACTTCTCCGGTGGACTTCGCGTCGTATACATACACAAATAATTACGTGGCCGGGAGCGAGCTCAAAGCGACGTGCTCTCACTTCGAGTCTCGATTGCACACTGAATTTCGACGCGCTCGAGCCAAGTATTTGAGAAAATCGATAAATGTATGTAAAAAATTTCATATAAAAATCAATATACGATAATTAAAAAAAATACCACGGTGTCAGTGTTTTGCTTACCCTTGTTCTATATATTTGTTAAATGAAAATACAATAGGGTTAATTAATGAAGCAAAAAATCACGAACGGTATATGGGTGTAACCCAAATTTTAAGTAAAATTGATGCTATTTTTTAACGAAATGGTATATAAATTTGAAAAATAATGACGGTGATAGTGTGAACACATAATTTAATATCTTAAATTTATTTTTTCCCGGTCAATTAACTCGAACGTTAACGTAAAATATCAAAAACGCCAACGGCCTTTTTGCTATTTTTCGCGCCATGGGCCCTTAATAAAAAACATTACTTTTCATTATCAAATAAAACCTAAAGCAACAAATATAGTGTCACAAAAATTTCTTGCAAATTTTGCTATCCGGGAGAGTTGCGCTTCCTTTGTGGGTATAAAAGGGTCAACACGGGGTCAATGTCGGTCATTCGCTATTCAACCGTTGAAGAGGACACATCTGTACATTTTACTAAAGAAAAACACCTGGAAGATGGATACCACAGCTGATGAGGCCGCTCAAGTGTTTGCACTACTGCAATCAGGGATGCGGCAGTGTGATGTCGCCCGGCAACTGAATCTGAGCCATTTTGGGTTCGAAGAGTATACCAGCGCTTTTTAGAGACCGGTGGCTATATCCGGAGACATGGGTACGGTAGACGTCGCTGCACTTCGGAAAGAGACGACCGGGTTGTTGTGTCGTACTCTAGGCAGCTCGCAGACGCACCGTGAGCGTCTCTACGATTAGAAGAAGAAGATAGCAGCCCACAGAGCTGCTACAGGTCCAAAATTGACTGCAGCGCACCGGCGAGCCCGCTTACAGTTTGCTCGTGACCACGTCGATTGGACCCTTGAGCAGTGGGGAGCTGTTCTCTTCTCAGACGAAACGCGAGTGTGTCTTTTCTGCAACGACCGACGGAGAAGGGTATACCGGAGGCAGGGTGAACATTTCGCCCAAGCCTGCATCCAGGAGACGGTGGAATATGGAGGCGGATCCTGCATGTTCTGGGGTGGTATGTCGGCTGCCGGCAAAACCGACCTTGTCTGCGTCTCCCGGACGGGAGGTGCTCGCGGACAAGGGTCGCTGACTGCTCGCCGCTATGTCACAGAGATCCTAGAAGTGCATGTACCGAATATTTTGGCGAGGGGTTCACATTAATGCACGACAACGCTCGCGCTCACACTGCAGCCATCATGAGCGACTTTCTGCGGAGGTCCCAAATTTCTGTGATGCAGTGGCCAGCGAGAAGCCCGGATCTGAATCCGATAGAGCACCTCTGGGACCATCTTAAACGGAAGGTTCGATCTCGGGATCCAGCTCCTTCGACTCTACAGGAACTCCAAGACGCGGTAATTGAGGAATAGGATCTTGTCCCTCAAGAAGAGCTCCTGAAGTTGGTGAGGTCCATGAGGGACCGCATGGAAGCCGTTATCAGGGCAAGGGGGGGTAACACTAGATTTTAAGTTAATTTTACGACACTTATTGTACATTTTTTTTGTAAATCATCGATTGTTATTTAGGACTTAATTAAGGATTTTTATTATTTTTTTTCATTTTAATGTTTATTGTATCATTATAATTAAACAAAAGTTTAAATTTAATTGTTTTTTGATACTCCTTTTTGTTACCTTTCTAATGATACCCAACACTTTCCTCTAAATAAGGTTTAGGAATTTTTGAACAAGATTTTTAAAGGGTGCGATTTTTTTGACGCCGAGTGTAGTTTGATTAGTGGTAGGACTTCTTAGCCCGCCTGGCTAGCTACCACCGTCTTACCTAAGTTTGTCACCATAATAACAATGTTGATAGCATTGTTGTGTTCCGGAAATAAGAGGTAAGACAGCCAGTTCCTCAGTTGCTGAGGAGTCCAGGTAAAGCTCGCTACCATATTCGGCCTTATCTTCACTTACCAGCAGGTGTGATGAAGGACAGCTTCCCTTTTATCATTAAAAAAAGCTTACAAATAAAGAAAAAAAATCCACCCTCTCCTTTCCAGTACAGGACGAGCAGAAGGTCGGCTCATTACCACCCATTTCAGATCGAAATGCCTAAAATCCGTACACAACGTTTTAGGTTCACTTTTCTGGTGCATACTGCACAGGAGTGGAACTCTCTGCCGCCTTCTTTGTTTCCTGAGAACTATAATCTTGGGGTTTTCAAGGCTAGAGTGAATAGACATTATCTAGATCTACGTGCTTCATCCTCGACCACACCGTCGCTTACCATCAGGCGAGTTGGTGGTCAAACGTAGACCTTTTACGAATAAAAAATTTCCCAAAAAAATCTATGTCGATGTGTTTGTGTTCTTTCGGTAAAATATATTTGCTGTATTTAAGGAACTTTCCTTCCAGGTGGCATCGCTGTAGACATTCTTGTATACATATATGTGATTATTTCAGTTCCTCCGTTCATATCGGAGTTCGATCTGTTGGAGGTGCAGCTGAAGGAAGGCTCCGATGCGGTCTTGGATTGCGACGCCAAGGGCTCGCCACAGCCGCAAGTTAAGTGGACCTACAAGTATGTATTATTAACCTTTTATTTATTAACCGATATAAGTTACTGCCAGTATATTTCTATATGCATTTTATAAAACGAAATCAATACAAGAAAAAAATTCAACATAGTTACAGACAAATTTGTAATATCGATCTGTGACGCCATATTTAATCTCCATCTGAGGGTAGAAGAACACGTTTTCGACTGACTGTACCATTTCGGGTCAAATACTTTTTCCGCAATAAAATTAATAATTTATAATTACACCTGTTCTCTATAGAAGATTAAGCAGTGATTTAATGAGTACATATAACTATCTTATGTTTCAACAATTTCAAGGTTAAGTAGGATCCATACTAATATTATAAATGGGAAAGTGTGTGTGTTTGTTTGTCCGTCTTTCACGGCAAAACGGAGCGACGGATTGAAGTGATTTTTTAAGTGGAGATAGTTGAACGGATGGAGAGTGATATAGGCTACTTTTTGTCTCTTTCTAACCCCCCACTTCCCTAAAATGGGGGGTGGAAGTTTGTATGGAGCATTCCGTAAATTTCAAGGTAGAAAGCTAAAAATTGGTATGCGAACTATTTGTGACTAACAAAAAAAATCGTGCATAATTTTTTTTCAGATATCTGCCCCCAACCCCTTAAAAGAGGGGGTGAAATTTTATATAGGACTTTTTGCAGTTTTCAAGGTAGGAAGCTAAAAATCGGTACACAGACTCTTTGTTACCAACGAAAAATACATGCCTTATTATTTTTTTTTAAATCTTCGGTGTTACCCCGAATTTAACGCGAGCGAAGCCGCGGGCAAAAGCTAGTATAACATAAATGTGATAAAACCATATCTATTAAATGCAGGTGTATTCTGTATTGGCTAAAAGGCCTAATTGCCTTACTCTTAAAATAATAAATTATGCACAAGAAAGAGCATAAAAAGCCATTTTATGCAGCACTCTCTCGACACAAAGGACAACTTTGCGAACGTGAGAAGTGAAAACATTCTCATTACAGTAACACCGAGTGGAAACCGGTCGCGTCGTCTTTAAGCAGCCGGAACCTGACAGCGGACGCAGAAGGCTTATTCCGCTGTGACGCCACCAATAAGGCTGGCTCCGCGTATATCGTGTACAACGTGAGCGTCGTGAGCGCGGCCAGGGTGCGGGAGGTAGTGGCTTATGTCGAGGGCGAGGGTTACACGGTGCAGGAGAGGATTGAGGCGGTGGTGAGTGATTGATTGCGCCTGCTCTTACATACGACGAGGAAGCTCGTGGCCTTCATCTCATCTGGTGGTATGTGATGTTATTAGAACGATTAAAGTTACCTTTTTTTGTAAAAAAAAAATGAGTTTTTTTGTGTAAAAAATCTTATAGCTGTCGTTGAAAATTCAACAAAGACGTCAACATGGGAGCTTTTTCGAATATTTTTTCAAAGTTACCAAGCCGTTTTGCCGTGTTCTATATTCGGTTATTATTTTTTCGGTATAAACACGGTGTTTCATTATAACCAATAAATAATCAATGCGTTATCTACAACTAATTATTAAATTGTGTTTACACGTAATGTCATTCAACCCAAAATTTTCATGTATATCATATACATGTGATGATACTATGATATACTTACATGAAAGTTTTGGGTTGAATGACATTACGTGTAAACACATTTTAGTTATACAATTTTACCAAACAATAAAATTGATATTATGCTCCCTTCGCCTCGTCCGGGAAGAAGATGAGAGCGCGTCGTTTGTTTTCCATTTAACAGCAAAATAACAGCACAATAACACCTACCCCATGAATAAATAATAGTTTTGTTTTATCTGTTATGACTTTGTTTTATTTTATCTCTACCTTCACAAGTCAGTTCGCGCACAAATAGTATAACCAAATGTATTTATAAGGATGTGAAGAGCGAATTTCCTCATTGTCTCATCTTCACCAGGCAGCATTCAAGTATCCCGGACGAGGCTTCAGGAGCATAATATCAATTTTATTGTTTGGTAAAATTGTATAATTATGCTCCCTTCGCCTCGTCCGGGAAGAAGATGAGATGTGTTTGTTTTCGACTGGTGGAGGTAGATGATTAGTTTAGGTATTAATCATGATGATAAGATACCAAAATAGGTACGTTTGTAATAATACACATTATATTCCTGATAGTAAGTATATACTAAAAAAAAAAGAAACTGAAATTAGTAAATAATTTGTACAGATTACAATAAAAATAATCAACACAAAATTAAATTGGAGTAAATAATCTTGATAATGAATCATTTTGTATTTCTTTGATTTCTTTTTTATAAAATTTCAGGAATGTATTTGCCTGTTTCCAATTTCCTCTTGTCATAATTTCATCAATCGGCATATTTTGTATCCAATTTAATGAAGCAACTGCGGCCCTAGAGCTTCCAGCTGTAGCATGAATCCCAGCACTCTTGAAAACTGTCTTAACCCAAGATGCAGTGACTGTTCTTGAAGCTGGTTTAGCGGTGCCACGAATCGAGATAAACAACTGCTTCACGTTGTGTCTTTTGTTTTTGGATAGCTCTAAAACTTTTCGAACCCAAAATACTGGACAAATATTTGTATTTTCTGTACAACTAGATAATTTCCACCCAGATTGATGATGGCTGTCACAGTCCGTCTTAGACCCGAATTTTGGCCAAAATATTAAGTGGTCAATGTTGTCTATAAAATTATCTTTGTCTATACATAATAAGGTCAGGTCATGCACCCGCCTTCCCGAAGATAATAAGAGTATGGTGGCACAGTGTCGGTTTGCTTCAAACAAGGATATATTTGAGACTGTATTATCAATTAACCACTTAGATAGAATTCGAGGATCCCATGTCGGACAGCTAAATTTCTTTGGATTTTGGAGTTTAATAGACTTTATGACTTGTTTGGTCATAGCATCTGAACTAAGTTTTTGTTTAAGGTGAGGTTCACAAAAGGTGGAAATTACAAATTTATGTAACATGATTGTTTGGCAGGACAATTTTTCTTTAAGATATAGGTGTGCTAAAAATCGTGCCACATCAGTATTCAAGGGTTTAGTCGGATTGATATTATTAATCTTGGTCCAATCTATCCATCGTTTCCAGGCTGGTTTATACACCGATAGTGTTGATGGACGCCAACTTTGAGACAGAAGTTCAATTTCTGATTGTGACCAACCCTTCAGTAAATCGTTCCACCCTGTACCAACCAGGCTTCTAATATCAGATCCTCGACATTTGGAGGTGTTTTGTTCGTTGTCGTGTCCAACAAAGCTTCCTGTAGATTGGGAATTACTATTGGGTCCTGTAAGGCTCTCTTCATTATATCTGCACGCCAATATGTTTTGCTCCATCGCGGTGTCACGAGAATGTATTTTCCTACTGCTGTGTTTAGGTGACTTAGAACACGAGGTATCAAACATGGAGGTGGGAATATCCAAGCTAGAGAGAACTGCCACCGGTGACTGAAGGCGTTGTGGAATTCTGCTTGATGGTCGTGAACATCCAGAGCAACATATCTTTTTGTCACATGGGCCGTCCTGGATGCAAAAAGATCTATTAGAGGAAGACCCAGTCTTTGGAACAGATATGTGGTCGCTTCTGGCAGGAGATGCCATTCTGGGGGAGATCGTCCCCGTGATAGCCGATCCGCGATACCGTTTAGACATCCTGGGAGATGTTGAGTTATCAGGGTTATTTTGAGTTTGTGAGTCAATTCCAGTATTAAACGAGCCTCCTTCAACAGGGTTACCGACCGTGTCCCGCCTTGATTTTTTAAATATGTTAATGCTGTGACATTGTCCGACTGAATCAACAAGGTTGAGTTTTTGAGACTCCATGAATTGTGCGTGACGGCTTTGTAAATCGCATGCAACTCTTTTCTGTTGGAATGCCACTTGACCTGATTTGTATTCCATTTGCCTGACAAAATCTCGCCGTTTAGAATCGCTCCCCATCCGTAATTTGCAGCATCCGTTACTAGAAAATTTGATATTTTCGGGAAGTGTATTGGTGATGTACTCTGAAGTGCTTCCTTCCACCAATGGAGTTCTTGGACGACTATCGGTGGAATACTTTGACATTTTGTGGATTTTTTCTCAAGTCTAGTTTGCAGTGTATTTGGATTGCTCGACAGTGTAATCTTCCCAATGGAATGACGAAACAAGCGAAGTTGAGGCAACCTAACAAAACCTTTCGTAGCGTCCATCTCCTTGATATTAGAGTCTGTTCTATCAGAGTTAGTTTCTTTTTGAGGGGAGGAAATTTTAAATTGTTCTGAAGGTCCCACACAATGCCTAGGTATTCTAGATTCTTGCATGGCACCATAGTCGACTTTTCTTTGTTGATAGTCCATCCCAATTTTTCTAGCAGATCCAGTGCTACTTGAATGTGGGACGCTAAGACTGAGGGTGACTGGGCTGCCAGAAGATAGTCGTCTAGATAAACTATTACGCGAATCCCTTTGTTTCTTAACTGTTCTGCAACCCAATTCGTCAATGACGCGAAAATCTTTGGTGCACATGAGAGGCCAAATGGTAGGCACGTCATTTGGTATACAGTATCTTTGTACATGACTCTCAGAAACCTCCGATGTGTTGGGGAGATGGGCACGTGAAAGTATGCTTGTGATAGGTCTATTTTTGCGGCCCAGTCCCCGGGCTGTAGAAAATTTGGTACTTGCATATGGGAAATCAACTGAAATTTCATTGGAGTTATAAACTGGTTTAATTTTTTTAAGTTTTGAATGGGTCGATGTGATCCATCTGGTTTTGGATCTAAGAAAACTGGTGACAGGAAGCTCGCCGAGCTGTTTGTATTTTCGAAAACCTGCAGATCTATCAACTTCGCAATTTCTTCCGTCATAATTTGCGACGGTCGAGTAATTTGTTTTGAGTGTTTTAAATTTTTGAAGTTCATCAGTGGAGGTTTCTTGCAGAATGGAATTTTCATTCCTTGTATTAATTTTAGGCAATACTGTGGGGCTCCTAACCTCAACCAGACATGGTAAAATTTTTGTAGGCAACCTACGCGGAATAATGGACAGTCATTTATATCGCTTCGGTTTTGGTTCGAATGAAGAAGTGCGAATTGTTTGGTCATATTTTCGTTTTCTAGATCCGCTCTGATGGCCCGCCGGGCCATCGGTTTGTCGCCTATGACTTCTATCATCTTGAAAAAACGGACGATTTGTTTGTGTAAAACATCATCGTTAGCCTTAGAAAAATTTGCATCTTCCATAAATAAAGCCTTTATTTTGGAAGTGACTGTATCAGCAGATAAAATAGTATCTGAATGAGCCCAATCGACTACAGCCTGTAGTCTGTTTTGTAAGTCCGATCGCTGTACTATTGCAGCATGTGTTAAGGCAGCTAAGGTTTGCTCAAATTCAAATTGTAAATGTGAAGACGTATCTACGGGTTTTAACTCTGCATTAGTTTTGAGGGCACAAAACCCAGGAGTATATAAATGCGTTTTTTGAGTCTCAAAAAACGGTATGTTCATCCAGTCTGGACGATCAAATCTTTGTAACGATGTAACTACTTCTAGTTCAGCTTTTAATGCTGTTTTTATTGTGGGAACTTTCTCTGTTAATGTCGGTACTAAGTTGCGAAAAACATGATTATTATCGACTATCAGAGAGGATGCCATATTTGGAACTGAATTTTCGTTATACCGGCTCCAGACTCACGCGAGAAGTCTCGGCGAGAAGTCTCGCCGAGAACTTGCGCGAGAACCGAGAAGCTATCCACACTCAGCGATCTTCTCATTTACATTCTCGGTCGTGATCCGGAATGGACGACAGTGCTAGCTACTACTGCCTTGGTATTGTGTGCGTTATTTCGTTAACACGAAAATTAAAAATAGTATTAAGAAAAAATGGCTCAAACGATGGTGGTTATTGACAAAGTACTTTTTTATAGAAAACGTTTTGCTTCCCACAAAATGGGCTCTGTGTGAAAATATTATTTAAACTTTAACTCTGTTTCATTTTTCCACATTTTTTACTCGTATGTCTAAAATTACTGAACTATAAAGACTAACGAAATATCTCAAAACAATTAAAATCTTCGTGAATTTAAATTATTTTCTTAATATTTATCACACATTATTTTGTTAAGCACTGATAGCACAGATGAGAGACTATGTTAAATGAAAGAGTATACAATAACTGTGAAGTTATCTAAATGATACTGATATGCATCAGACACCACAAAGTATTTTTTTTTATAGAATAATTGGCACGAGATAACATGCGATCTACGCCACGGTCGCAGTCGCACTGAGAACAAACGAGAGTGTGATAGTGTTCTCTTTTCTCGCCCGAGAAACCCTTTGAAGCGGGCAAAAAAACCGACACCGATCGGAGAACAGGCGAGCCCGAGAACGAGAAGCCGAGAAACCCATCACATTCACGCTTCTCGGGTGTTCTCGGGGGTTCTCGGCGTGAGTCTGGAGGCACCTTTAGATATGTGTTTGACGAGATCCTCGTCTTTCGAGACCCCAGCCTGGGGTTCTGTTGAACTGATATAATCAGTCGTATGACCTTCTTGCGCCGCAAGAGGTTGATTAACTAGTGCATATTCATTTCCTGCTATATCAACAAATCGCGGGTTTTTATCAATACGTCCCTCATTGTGAAGTTGCACTGGCACAGAGAAATCATTCACTTGATGAGCCACTGATGATGGAATCGTATTAACGGCAGATTGGTTGAAAGAAGACTGTTGACTCAAGTAATTATTTATAGAGTTAATTTGACTTTGCATTATTTTGAGGGTATTAGACATGTGCGACCCCTTGTGATGTCGTCTATGTCGATGTCGATTGTATTTGTAACGTGGGGAGGACTTAGAACTATCAGAAGACGAGGAATCACTCAAATGTTTGTATGGAGAATTACTCACAGTTTTTGGTGACTCCAATATTTGCACTCTATCACCACTGTTCACATATTGTTCAACGTCACTCATGCTTCAGTCGTTAGAGCTCCTTCCTCGGTGAAAATAAACGACGCAATGAGGAAATTCGCTCTTCACATCCTTATAAATACATTTGGTTATACAATTTGTGCGCGAACTGACTTGTGAAGGTAGAGATAAAATAAAACAAAGTCATAACAGATAAAACGAAACTATTATTTATTCATGGGGTAGGTGTTATTGTGCTGTTATTTTGCTGTTAAATGGAAAACAAACGACGCGCTCTCATCTTCTTACCGGACGAGGCGAAGGGAGCATAATAATTAGTTTTAGATAACGCATTGATTATTTATTGTTATTATGAAACACCGTGTATATTTGTTCAGCCTACAATAATATTTGTCTAGTTGAACTACATACATCGTTTCTTTACACTTCTCATCTCAAAACATCAATCTTTTCATCAGATTGTGCCTGACCTAGATAAATTAGAATAACGATTGACGTTGAACAATAGAATCAAAATCAAAGAACTTTTTTCAACATTTGCTGTTGCATACACGCAAGCACTGGTGAGAAACAATAAAAAATTGGAATATTTTTAACCTTTTATGTATATACAGTGTGAGTCGTCATGATGTGTAGAAATTAAAATGTAGGAAAGTGTACTACATTTTACTGACGATTAACGTATTAAAAAAAGAAAATTATGTCATTAAAAACATTAGGTATTACCTTTGGTTACACGGGGCGGGGGTCACACTAGAAAACGTGAATTAAATTTTTTCTTTGTCGATACAATTAAACATAGTTTCCTTCATTTTAACACGCGCACATCATAAAGACTCACAGTGTATATTATACAAGTATCAGAGAGAAGAAGAAAGTTGACTCTATATCTTTAAATAATATCTTGTGAACTTAAAAGCGTCGATGGCGTAGTGCGTAAGGCTGTCACCTTCCAATCGGCAGGGAGTGGTTCAAACCACGCCACATACCAATGTGTTTTCAAATTTTGAATTCATATGTACGTTTATTCGACGCTTTTACGGTGAAGGAAAACATCGTGAGGAAACCTGCACACACCTGTGAAGATAGAATTTCTTTACAGGTTGTGTGTGAAGTCGATCAACCCGCACTTGGCCAGCGTGGTCGACTAAGGCCTAATCGCCCAAGTTTAGGGTAGGCTCGAGCCCCTCGGTGGGGACGTATATGAGCTCTTGATGATGATGATGATGAACTTAATGTACAACTTTAGACTTTTCCAGCAAGGAGGTCGGATGAGAATCGCGTGTATCTCGTCAGGACGCCCTACGCCTAAGATACAGTGGATTAAGAGCGGGAATACCTTGAGCGAGAACTCTGATGGGGCCGCTTACGCTGACCTCATCATTGGCGACGTAAAGACGACCGACGCCGGGGTGTACGCTTGTGTTGTGTCGAACGATGGAAGCATGGACGAAAGGAAGATCAGGCTTGAAGTTTTGGGTAAGATATGTAGTGCAATATTATAACTTACTTTCCTACAAAAAAAAATGTTAAGACTGTTAACGTACCTATCGTAGTCAGCTTGCAATTGGGTTCTACGCGCAAAGCTTATCGCAGATGGCGCCAGCGGTGACCCGACTCTTAGTAAATAATTAGTCTGTGGTCAGAGATGTTATTGTTGGTTTTGTATTTTTCTTCGCGTTTTTTTTGGTTTCCACTTGGCTTCCACTGCCAATTTTCGTACTATACGATGTATTCGTATTAACATTTCTTAAAAAAACGCAATACGCCGTTAACATCAAATGTTAGCATCTCGTTAGCACCAAAAAGTGATGATGTTTATGTGGAACGCACATTGCAAAACAAAACAATGGTTGTGTCGACGATTCGCCCTCTGTGGGGAGAAATTGGCAATTTGGATCCCCATTGAATGTTTATATTGGGTTAATAGACTAACTCAGTATATTTTTTAATAGGTGGCAGTACTGCCTGGAAATAGTATCGCGAGGCGAAATAGTAGCTAACGATTTTTACTTACAAACAAGTACAGCAATAAACCGCTTTATCATTTATCGTGTTTTGGTGGTCACGCTAAGGGGCTGCCAGATTTGACAAACAACATGGTTTAAGTTAATAGGTTCCAGTGGTAATATTAAAAGAGGTACTTGACCGGTTGGGCTGCCTGTGGACAAATCAAAGCGAATATTAAAGTGTTAGTAGCAATTTGAATATAGGATTAAAAATTGTTTTGAACATTATAATTGTTGGAGGTGAATTATGTTAAGAGATGTATGAGGTAGTGTATAATGTGGGATAAATTTGCTGTAGGAAGTGGGAAGTAAGATAGATTACTATTTAATAATTGAATTTAGTATCTTTTAAGAGGAAACACCAAGGTCGAGAGAATTCAAAAATAGGTATTTGTAAAATGTATTGCTGTCGCGCTGTGTGTCCAAACAAGTGAACTGAGCGCGACAGGGACAACTGCAGCTAGGACCGAAAATACTTATGAAAAGTACACAGAATATACGTTTCGTAGTCCCCTGTTTTCTCCGCGAAAAATTGACCGATTAAATTAAAGCAAGGCTTTCTGTTTTGCTTTTTTCATACAATCTTCTTAAATTTGTTTGCTAGATGTTTGAATACAGCAGAAAATTAGGTCGATTTATTAGATTTTTGAAGGTTTAAAATCTCTTTTAATAATTAACTTAATAAAAAAAGGAAAACATAGGAACATGCTTATAGTGGCCATTGATTTAATTGGAAAAAAAATAGAGCAACTAGTGCCATTATCCAGGAAGGAAACAGGGGACTACGTTTGTATGGAAAAACGGACTGTACGATTTCCTCTTAATATATTTAAAAAGGGAATGGTAAAATGTACGTTATTAATGACAGTTACCTTGTCTGTTCAATTTCAGAGCAACCCCGAATATTTCAAGCCCTCTTCCAGGATAGGCCAACTGGCAACACCGTCAACTTGGAAGTGCTAGCGGGACAAGCTTTCTCCATGCACTGTCACCCGTATGGCAACCCGCAGCCCGAAGTTTACTGGTTCAAAGACGACGTCCCCCTCCGGCTATTCAACGACAAAATGGTCTCCGCGGACTACGGCGAGGTGATCGCGTCTAAAGCTGCGCTGTACGAGCAGACTGGCAATTACACGTGTGTTGCCAGAAACAAAATTGGCAACACCAGCTTGGTTTACTTGGTTGATGTTTTGGGTGTGTATTTTTTTCTTTCTTATTATTTCTTTAACTGGGTAACAAATACAGGGTTACTTCGGAAGCAGGAGCCAAATTTAGTGTGTTTGAAGATAGTTACGTGTTTTAAGGATAGAATTAAAGGACTCCAGCCTACAAGCACTAATTACAACTTTTACTATAGGACCAATGATGAATTCGCGAAAAAAATTCATTTTCATTCATTCATTCTTTCATTCGTCTAGGTTCAGTGAACTTTGTATGAAACAGCTGATTTTCCCATAGTAAAAGTTGTAAATAGTGCTAGTACGCTGGAGTCGTGTAAGAATCAAGAACGACATCACTTCCTATCCTTAGATCCTTAGCTAAAATAGTACTTCATTGTGTCCTTTACTACTACTACAATAATCAGTTTATCTTTCTCCACACAATACAACATATCAATAAATGAAAAGATAGGACTACAGATTTAAGTTAAATCTATTGTGGGAGACTGGTGCCTGTACTAGGTAAACCTGTATTACTGGTCACCAGGTTCCCACCTCACGGAACCGTACACTATTAGTGTTTACTAAATTAAATATAAGTGTTTAAAGTATGTCTTAATTTAAATATTGCAAGTACCAAAATTAAATATTACAATGAATTATTAAGTAGGACCTATATTAGATTACAGGAATTAACAATTTTTCTTTACTGTCGTAAGTTAAACTTAAGAGCTAAACTACTTTTTTTTTTGCAAGAAATTTACAGAGTGGATAAATGTTTAATTCTTTGTTCATTCGATTGTACAAAAACATGCCAAGGAAAGGAAAAAAGTGATGTGAGAAGCTTGTTTTAAATGCTTGTGCGATGTACACTCTGCCAGTCCCTCTTTTAGCCACGGTTGCATCCGGATCGAATTTAATTTGAGTATGTTTTCTTAGTATTACAGAGAGAATGTAAAGTTTCCTCACCGAGAGTACGTCCCAAAATTTATAAAAGTCTTCAATTGGGTGTTGATAGGAAAGAAACGCACTAAACTTCAAGACTATCCTCTGCGCCCTCTCGATAAGTAGTACGTGTGCCTTGGCTGAGCCACCCCATACCGAGATACAATAGCTCACGAGGGACTGACAGAGTGCGTAGTATACAGTTCTGAGCATCGATTTCTCCATAACTTGTCTAAGTGTTCGAAAGATGAATATAAGCTTTCTCAATCTTTTCACGAGCTGATCAATGTGTTGCTTAAATGTGAGACATCTGTCAACTGTTATACCTAGGTATTTGGTATCAGAAACACGTTGTAAGTAAGGACAACTACAGTGGTTTTTATTACAATCATCACCATTACAATCGTGGTTTGAGTGAGCCATTAACTTTAGCGAATCGGGAGGCAAACTAGATATTTTCATGGCAAATGTGATATATTTGGTTTTGTCGGAGTTTAATGATAAGATGTTGTTACGTAACCACTGTGCGACATTGTTAAATCCACTCTGGGCCTTGTCGAATACATCCTGCCATGTGTCAGCACAATACACTAGAGCGGTATCATCAGCAAATGTAACAATCTTGCCATTTTCCATCTTGAGCTGACAAAGGTCTTTAATATAAATGAGCACTATAAATGAGTTAATATAAACAGCATCGGACCGAGAATACTGTCCTGCGGCACGCCATGGGTAACTGGAAGCCTAAAGCTAACCCATTCGTTAACTTTGACCTGCTGGAACCTATTAGTCAAATAGTTCTCAAAAAGCAAAAGAGCTGTTCCTCTTATACCAAGACGTTCCAGTTTTTGTAGCAGCAGAAGAATGGAGACTGTGTCAAAAGCCTTGGCAAGATCCAAGAATACAGCCAAACATTTCTTACCGCTGTCCATATTTGTTACCACATGATCAATGAGTTCGTGTACTGCATCCTCAGTACTCCTACCAGAGCGAAATCCAAACTATGATTCAGATAGAAGTTTGTTGGTCTCCAAATACTTTGTCAAGCGGGAGTTTATCAGTCTCTCTAGGACTTTCGATAGAACCGGTAGCAGTGAAATGGGTCTGTAGTTGTTAACACAGTCTCGATTCCCCCCTTTATGAATTGGTTTAATAATGGAACACTTCAGAGTATCGGGAAAACGACCTGTACTGAAGGATAAGTTACACATATGAGTTATGGGTGCAACAAGAACATCACGGCAGTCTTAAAGCAGCTTAGTAGAAATTTTATCGACACCACTTGCACAATCGCGACGAAGCCCCACTATTATACTATTTACTTCATACTCATCTGTGGGATATAGAACAAACGATTGATTGTACGAAAAATTATTGTTACTGTTACTACAGCAATCCCCCGTTTAAATTTCCTCTCAATATTTTCTAATCCTAGGTTGCCTGGAAGAGATTGCTCATTGGCAATAAGGCCACTTATATTGTACAGTCGGCTTCAAAAGTAGATAACCATTTTAATACCATGTCACACCAACTATTAACAATGCAATATAGGTATAACCATACTATATAAAAGGAATAGTTGGTGTGACATGGTACTAAATCTGCTAAAAATGCATATCTACTTTTGAAGCCGGCTGTACATCTGCTATATTTTTGGAAATTTTATGTATGTATATTTTTGTGTGTAATAAAATGTTTATTATTATTCATCATCACAGCTCATATACGTTCCCACCGAGGGGCTCGAGCCTACCCTATGTTAGGGTGATTAGGCCTTAGTCAACCACACTGGCCCAGTGCGGATTGGTCGACTTCACATACACCTTTAAAATTCTTCGCAGATGTATGGATTGAACCACGGAACTTCCGATTAGAAGGCCAGCGCCGAGGTTTAGTATTATTATCATAATTAGAGATTTCGATCCCGAATTATAGATTTCGAAGTTTTCATGATTAAACAACAAAATATGTTTTCCCAGTTCCCCCACCGGCAGTCAAAGACAGTATACGCAAGGTGAACACTCGAGGTGGACGTGTGGTGAAATTGTCGTGTCCAGTGGGTGGCAGCCCTACACCACATGTTCTGTGGCTGCGACACCCTTACGGCGAGATCGAACACACGCCTAGAATATCACTCAGCGAAGATAACTCCACTCTGGTAAGCACATGTTGCGGGATTTCATATAAGTAATTTTCTCTCATAGGAACTAATGCAAAGTAATATTTTATTAGGAACTTATGTAGATGATTATCTTTTAATGTAAACAACGCTCAGGAGAAAAATATTATATCAAAATATCGTTATAAATAATTGCAGTACCTAGGTACCCTAATCATGACAGATCCAGGTGTTATGTACTCGTACTCCAAATAAAAAAATTATCCTCAGTTTCTTCATCACATTACATGCAAAAAACAAATATGTCCTCACTTTCCTCTTCACATCACACGCAAGATGGCCTATGGGTGTGAAGGGACAAAAAACAAATATTTCCTCTTTTTGCTCATCACATCACACGCAAAATGGACTATGGGTAAGAAAGGGCATAAAACAAATATTTTCTCACTTTTTTCATCACATCACTCGCAAAAAACAAAAACAAATATGTCCTCACTTTCCTCATCTCATTACTCGCAAAAACCAATATTTCCTCACTTTCCTCATCACATCACACGCAAGATGGACTATGGGTGAGAAAGGGCAAAAACAAATATTTCCTCACTTTCTTCGTCACATCACTAGCAAAAAACAAATGTTTGCTCACTTTCTTCATCAAATCACTCGCAAAAAACAAATGTTTGCTCATTTTCCTTTCCTCATCACAGCACACGCAAATGCCTCCAGTGAGTGAGTGAGTGAAACCAATTTCCAGGCAATAAACGGCACAGAGGTGTCAGACAGCGGCAACTACTCCTGCGTGATGACCAACAAGGTCGGCACCACGGAGGTTATTTTCGACGTGACTATACAGACGCCGCCGTCCATCGCCGGCAACGACGGCGCGGATATAGTCGAGAGCCACGTGGTGCCGTTGATGAGGAGCATTGTACTGAAATGCGACGCGAAAGGTCATCCATCGCCGGCGATCAGCTGGTTGAAGGTGAGTGTTCGATTTCAAAATGTATTATTGGAAACGGTACACTTGCAACGATTGTACTGTTACTATTCGGTATTCGGCCTATTCTGTTACTTTATTGTATTCGGTCGTATACCGAATATACTTAATAACTTAATATACATATTTTGTTAAAATGAGATAATTATAACAAAAAAAAATTGTGTATACATATATATTTCTCTTATAATCATTAAAGTAGTCATAGGTAGTACATAATCAACATCTGTATCACAAAATTTAATAAACAGAACTATGAAGTAAACATTGTCCATGTATTTGAATAATCGTAATTACCATTTAGAAGCGGAAGTTTATCGTTCAGAAAGACAATTTTTTCTGCTTTTCAGGAAGTCGTTTACTCATTTTTAGGATTCCGTAGCCAAATGGCAAAAAACGGAACTCTTATAGATTCGTAATGTCTGTCTGTCTGTCTGTCCGTCCGTATGTCACAGCCACTTTTCTCCGAAACTATAACAACTATACTATTGAAACTTGGTAAGTAGATGTATTCTGTGAACCGCATTAAGATTTTCACACAAAAATAGAAAAAAAGCAATAAATTTTGGCGGTTTTCCATACCGCATATGGAACTGAAACCCAAAAAAATTTTTTCATCAAACCCATACGTGTGGGGTATCTATAGATAGGTTTTGAAAAATTATATTGAGGTTTCTAATATAATTTTTTTCTAAACCGAATAGTTTGCGCGAGAGACATTTCCAAAGTGGTAAAATGTGTGTGTGTGTGTGTCCCCCTGTAACTTCTAAAATAAGCGAATGATAAAACTAAAAAAAATATATGATGTACATTACCATGTAAACTTCCACCGAAAATTGGTTTGAACGAGATCTAGTAAGTAGTTTTTTTAATACGTCATAAATCGTACGGAACCCTTCATGAGCGAGTCCGACTCGCACTTGGCCGGTTTTTTTTGCGAATAGTTTAGAACAGTATTGGCGGTTGAACCATGTTTCCATCTTCGACGTTATCATCACTTAAATCATGGTGACACAGAGGTCAAGAGCTTAGAAAATCTATTCTATTAATTCTTTTTGTCTCAGGACACGCAACAAATCCGTGACGAGTCGTCCAACGTGCATCGCGTAGCGAACAGTAGCTTGCTGACTTTGTGGCGGGTATCTGTGAAGACCGCGGGACAGTACATCTGCCTCGCTGAGAACGTCGCAGGCACCGTGCATCGACGCTACAATGTTGCTGTCACTGGTAAGTCTAACCCGTCAGTGACTAGACTGTAACATTTGTTGCAACTGATCATGTATCTACACTGCGGGACAGTACATCTGCCTCACTGAGAACGTCGCAGGCACCGTGCATCGACGCTACAATGTGGCGGTCACTGGTAAGCCTAACCCGTCAGTGACTAGACTGTAACTGTTGCGGTCACTGGTAAGCCTAACCCGTCAGTGACTAGACTGTAACATTTGTTGCAACTGATCATGTATCTACACTGCGGGACAGTACATCTGCCTCACTGAGAACGTCGCAGGCACCGTGCATCGACGCTACAATGTCGCGGTTACTGGTAAGCCTAACCCGTCAGTGACTAGACTGTAACATTTGTTGCAACTGATCATGTATCTACACTGCGGGACAGTACATCTGCCTCACTGAGAACGTCGCAGGCACCGTGCATCGACGCTACAATGTCGCGGTCACTGGTAAGCCTAACCCGTCAGTGACTAGACTGTAACATTTGTTGCAACTGATCATGTATCTACACCACGGGACAGTACATCTGCCTCACTGAGAACGTCGCAGGCACCGTGCATCAACGCTACAATGTCGCGGTCACTGGTAAGCCTAACCCGTCAGTGACTAGACTGTAACATTTGTTACAACTGATCATATATCTACACTACGGGACAGTACATCTGCCTCACTGAAACATTGATGGCGTCGCGCTTCGACGCCAAATCGTCGCGGCCAATAGTCAGTCTTACCCGTCAGTGGCTAGACTGTAACATTTGTAACAGTTGGTTGTATACTTATACTGCGGGACAGTACATCTGCCTCGCTGAGAACGTCGCGGGCACCGTGCATCGACGCTACAATGTTGCAATCACTGGTAAGTCTCACCCGTCAGAGACTAGACTGTAACATTTGTTATAATTGATTATAATCTACACTGCGGGACAGTTCATCTGCCTCACTGAAACATCGATGGCGTCGCGCATCGACGCCATAACAATGCGGCCAATGGTCAGTCTGAATCGTCAGTGGCTACACTGTAACATTTGTAACAGTTAGTTATATATTTATACTGCGGGACAGTACATTTGTCTCGCTGAGAACATCGCAGGCACTGTGCATCGACGTTACAATGTCGCGGCCACTAGTCAGTCTCATCCGTCAGTGACTAGACAGTAACATTTGTAACAACGGGTCATATAATGATGATGCTCTAGACCGATTTCGGCCACAGCGACTGCATCATGCTACTGCATAGGGCTCTGCTGATTTGCCCTATTGTGCGCTCTCATGTGGCTACAGTAGCCAATTTTTGTGCTGAATACACGCGCACATAAACTGCATGTCAGGATTCCATTGATAATGTTATACGTGATGGCTGATGGTGGTCTAGCCTTCAGACTGTCTCGTCTAGCATCGAGGTCAGCCCTCCTTTCTTCTTCGAAGTCTCCGACCTTCGACTGCACTAAACGTCTCCATTCCAAGCGATTCTGAGCACATACTTCCCAATTGGAAGGCTCGATGTGGCAGCGTTTCATGTGGCGTTTTAATACATCCTTGTATCTGAGAAACTGGCCACCCTTACTACGTTTGCCTTTTTGTAACTCCGAGTAAAATATCTGTCTAGCCACTCTTTTCTCCGGCATCCTGGATACGTGCCCACTCCACCGCAATTGCCGCCTCATAAGATAAGCCTCCACTCCGTAGACATTAGCCCGTCGAAGAACCTCCGTGTTTCTAACACGGTCCGACCATTTAATGTTCATAATGCTACGTATGCATTTAAGATGAAACCTATCCAATGCCCTTATGTGCCTGCGATAGAGTACCCACGTCTCCGCAGAGTAGAGTAAGTTGGGAAGTACAATTGCCATATATACAGATATTTTTGTTGACAGCTTAATATCGTGTGAACAAAACACCTTTGATCTTAATCTTCCAAAGGCTGCACAAGCAGCTCCAAGTCTGTGATTTATTTCGGCATCCAGCTCGTACTTCGATGATAGTGTACTCCCCAGATATTTGAAATTGTCCACCTGCTTCAATGTCGCTTCACCCAGACGTATTTGGAATGATTGAATAACCTCCGGTGACTCCATAGCCATTACTTCGGTCTTGCTCGCGTTAATTTTGAGTCCAAATCTATGACAGGAGTCATCAAAAGTGGTCATTAGGTGTTGAAGTTCGTTAGGGGTTTCTGCTACAAAACACAAGTCATCGGCATACATTATCTCCGTGATTAAAGCGTGTGATACCTTGGTGCTTGCTCTAAGTCTTGCCAAATTAAAAATGCTGCCTTCAGAGCGGAAGCGTATTCGGATGCCAACAGAAGTCCGCTGCAACGTATCTCCGACTACTACTGCAAAATACAGGGCGAAGAGAGTAGGTGCAATTACACAGCCCTGTTTTACGCCGCAGGTGACTGGAAAATAATCTGACTCTTCACTATCACTTGTAACACAACATGTCATGTCATCATGCAGGAGTCTAATCATTCGCACAAACTTCGCAGAGCATCCCAACTTCCGCAGCACCAGCCAGAGGGCCTCGCGCGGAACACTATCAAAGGCCTTCTCCAAATCAACAAAGCACTGGTAAAGAGGTTGCTTTTGCTCTCGACTCTTTTCCTGTAGCTGTCGGATGGCAAAAATGGCTTCACACGTTCCTCTATTCGGCCGAAATCCGAACTGAGTCTCCGGCAATACACTTTCTGACTGCAGCATAAGGCGGTTCAATAGAACTCTGACGAACACTTTACCCGGCATTGAGAGCAGTGATATACCCCGAAACGAATCACAGTCGGAGCGATCGCCCTTATTTTTGTAAAGAGCACATATTCTTGAAATTGTAAATGTATGGGGTATTCGTTCTTCTTCCCACATCCTTACAAAAAGCCGCCAAATGGTTGAATGTAACCGCTCTCCACCGTACTTAATAAGTTCGCCAGTAATGTCATCTATCCCGCAAGCTCTTTTATTTTGCTGCTGATTAATGGCACTGACCACTTCGCTAATAGTCGGTAGGCCCTCTATATCTGTGTTTTCGGGAAGGCTGGGCAAGGAGTTAATATGTTCCAGATCTGCAGTTCGACTCACGTTAAGCAGATCGTGAAAGTGATCTCGCCACCGCCTAATTACGTCATCCTTGGACTTGAGAAGCTGACCATCAAGTGACCTCAGGGGCACAGTCGGAACTTTAAGCGGCCCCGTCAATTTCCGTACCTCTACGTAAAATGCTCCCAGTTGGTTAGTATCCGCCAGGTATTGCATGTAACGTGCCTTTTCCAGCCACCACTTGTCCTTCAATTCCCTAGTCATTTTTCTCAGCGCAGCTCCACTTTTCTTTAAGTTAACTGAGGTTTCGGGCAGGTCTAGCGTTTGTCTTAAAAGCTTGCGATGCTCTTCAAGTGCTGCCATCAGTGCTTCGTCGTTCTCATCAAACCAGTCATCACTGATACGCTTCTTTAGGCCAAGTATATTAGAGGCTGCCTCTTTTATGGTTGAGATCATGGCGTGCCAGCTCTCAAGGAGATCTCCACCCCCCTCATCGCAGGTTAGTTTGTCACTCAAAAACTGTACATATTTAGCCCGTATGTCTGGGTTCTTAAGATTATCGATGTTCACAGCTTTGGGCTTTACTCTGCAAGATCTTTTAGGGGTTTGAAGTCGGAGCCGAAGCTTCGTAACAACCAGTCGATGATCTGTCCAGCAGTTTGCACCACGCATAACGCGGGTAATTGCAACCTGAGAAAAGTCCCGCTGCCGGACAATAGCGTAGTCGATTAGATGCCAGTGTTTTGATCTGGGATGCATCCAGGTAGTCTTATACTTGGCTGGTATTCTGAACATAGTGTTAGTTATGGCAAGTCCATGTTCCGCGCAAAAGCTTAACAACAGTTGGCCATTAGTGTTCATGTTTCCTACGCCGTGCCGACCCAACACCTTTGGCCACGATTCTATTTGTCGCCCAACCCTAGCATTAAAGTCACCTAGGAGAAGTATTTGCTCTCGGGGGGGAATTTTGATTAGGCACTGAGAAAGTTCCTCGTAAAATTTATCTTTGACACTATCATCCTTAACCATAGTTGGCGCATAAATGCTGATAAGGTTTAGATAGTTGTCGTTTTCCAGATGTAGACGTAGTGAAATAAGACGCTCCGAAACACAGACAGGAAATTCTTCTAGTCTTTTCGCGATGGTGTTCTTAATCGCGAATCCCACACCAGCTTGTCGTGGCTCGCAAGATGGACTCCCTTTCCAGTAAAAAGTGTAACCACCGCCGTGTTCAACGTGCTGACCCTCATCAGCTAAACGTGTTTCGCTGAGTGCAGCTACATCGACACCGTAGCGAAGCAGCTCTCGCGCTACAATGGCAGTTTTTCTTTCCGGGCACAAGTTGGTCTCCCGATCGAGTAATGTGCGTACATTCCATGCTCCAAATGTCATATTTTTATTTATTGTTAGTTATTTCTTGTGTCGTCGACCGCGAACATTGGGATGCCAGGCAGCCGCGGTTACTACCTCCCATTATCTTTAGTGAGGGTGAGCATTTGTTTAGGGCACCTTTTCTAGCCCCCTCCCCGACCAAGCGGGGGAAGCAGTGCCTCCCTGAACAGGGCTGCTTCGTCGCTAGTGGTGCTGCCGAATTCGCGTTGTCACCCCAAGGCAACGAGAAAGCGACCACTCTCCGCTAGCCGCCCACGTGCAGACTTCAGACAAAGTCGGATTGCATCACGACCCAACCTCTCTACCTCCATCCATCGCCGTGGGACTTTCTTGTCCTCGGAGTCCTATTTTCTGGAGCAGTCATCTGCGCAGGATATATTTAAGTGCATAAGTAGGTGCGCTACTACAGATGCACTCTCTCGCCCATATCCCTCTTGATCCAATGGAGCGGGAACCGTTACAATTGGAGAAGGACAGGATGCAGTCTCTGACCGACAGTGTTTTCCGACCTCTACTGTCGCTCTAAGCCTTCGACATTGCCTTGCTAACTTGCCATATCCGCCGAAATCTTCTGTTTATCAACTGTGATACGCCTTCAATACCAAATCAGTCTTCATGCACTAAGCGGGAGGTTTCTGCTGCAAAAAATCTGTTCGCCAAGACGTGCAGACTCCCCTCAGCCAGGTTTAGCCCACGAGCCGACGTGGTTTGCCGGGGTGTGGCCGCTGCGTGCACAACAGCTACTGGGAGCCACTGGTGAGAGATTGCAGAGTGTCTGTGGACCAGTGTGGTGCACCACCCCACGGATAGGGCCGGCTGGTGACACCTGAAAGGTACTACCACTAGGCACCCTACGACACCCCACCCTACGACGCCTCACTGAAACATCGAAGGCGCCGCACGACGAAACTTCAAAGTCACGGTCACTGGTCAGTCTCACCAGTCTCACTGAGAACGTCGCATCATTTGTATTAATTAATTATATACACGGTAATTTTTTTATTACCCTGGAAAATTTAAGGGACGCTTCACGACATAGTATTCATGGTATGCTTTCACCGGATCGAGACTCTGTACCAGGGTCGTGTGCTTAGGTACCTCCGTCTTACCTATTTCTGCCGCAAAGCAGCAGTGCTTGCATTGCTGTGTTCCGGTTTGAAGGGTAAGATATGGCACTGAAATTACTGGGTACCGTGCTTTACATCTTAAGTCACAAGTTGGCAACGTACACTGTGGCCCTTGTGGGGGTTGCAGTTTTACTGCGAATCTCACAGAAGCCACATGTATTATAGGTGACTGTTACCACTTACCATCAACTTAGTAGCAATAAAAAAATTAGAATGATTTAAATATGAATAAAAAAATAACTCACTTACTTAATTTTATATTAATTTTCGTAAAAATCCAAAAAACGCTGCACTAGTTGAGAGCAGCATTTTTAGATATTTTTTTATTCCTTTTTTATTATTTTTTATATAATAATGGATTATATAATAAACGAATGAACTGAAGCGTCACTAAAATTTTCCAGGGTGATAAAAAAGTAACCGTGTATATGTATGTACACTTATACTTATACTTATACTGTATACTTATACTGCTGGATAATGCATTACTTCGCTTGGATATGTGCCTCCCTGAGAACGTCACAGGTGCGCATCGATGCTGCAACGTAATATTTCCTATTTCTGCCGTAAAGCAGCAGTGGCTTGCATTGCTGTGTTCCGGTTAGAAGGGTAAGATATGGCAGAAAAATTACTGGGTACCGTGACTTTACATCTGATGTCACAAGTTGGCAACGTACACTGCGTGGTTCTTGCGGGGGTTGCAGCTTTGCTGCGAATCTCACAGCAGCCACATGTATTATAAGTGACTATTTCCCACTTACCATCAGGTGGGCAGTTTGCTTGTTTGCCAACTTTTAGCAATAAAAAATTAGGTACTTGACTCGACATTCGAACATATCTAATTATATAATCTTACTTATTCATTATATTTCTGGAATGAGTCCGCGAATTCTTCTCCGTGAACTTTATCTGTGTCCTAATCATTTATTTGGCCTCGTTATTGTTAAGGGTATTAAAACATGGTCTGTATTTTTTTTAGACAAGTATAATCTGTGGTGTTTCTCTCTCTTCCGCTGTAAGAATTATGGATTAAAGTTGCGTTAAACTCTAAAATCAGTATTTTATTTAATGTAGCACAAATAAGTGGTTTTGACAATAAAATTTTCTCAGGTTATGGGCCCAGAAACGCTGGCATAATAAAATAAAGTCAAAATCTATAAAATAAGTAAGTGCATAAAAATTGGTAGCGTGACTCGGCGTGTTGAGCAAAAAATGGCGGACGAAATTTCTAAAATTGAAGTCCTTGATGACAATGCATCATTCCAGCTATGGAAATTTCAAGTTTCTATTTTATTGGAATCTAAAGGACTAGCCAAAATACTCGAGGAATCAAAATGCGAAAAAGAAAGTGATCAAAAAGACGCTGCTAAAGATGGCAAAATGGACGCCATAGCGAAAAATATCATTTTACAAAGCATCAATAAAAAGTACATTCCAATGTTGTACGAGTGCAAAACTGCAAGTGAAATGTATAACAGGCTTTGTGAATTATTCGAAGGAAATGAAGAGCGAAACAAAATGACATTATTGCAAGAGTACTATACCTATAAATTTGATAAGGAATATTCTATGTCAGAAAATTTTACAAAATTGGAAAACATTTTATACCGATTAAAAAAATTAAATGTCAACTTTGATGATAAAATGGTCGAATCTAAAATAATAACCTCCTTGGATGAAACATACAATAATTTTGTGACAGCTTGGGAATCCACATCAACATCTGAAAGGACCCTCAAAAATCTTCAAATGAGATTAGTCAGTGAAGAAGACAGGAGAAATACAGCAACTTCGACTCAGGTTGCACTGGCTGCAGGTTCGTCGAATAAAGTGGGTAAATTTTTTAAAAATAATAGTAAACGCCCTGAATGTTTTATATGTAAAAAACCAGGTCATTTTGCACGTGATTGTAGGAATTGTTGTTCAGTGTGTAAAAAAACCAATCACAGGGAAAAAAATTGTTTCTTTAAAAATAAACCTAATAAATCTGTGAAAAATACTATAGCACTTTTAACTTGTAATAAAAATACCAAAACTGAAAAATTTGTTATAGACTCAGGGTGTACAGTGCATATGGTTAGCAATGAGAATATTTTAACAAACATAAAAAATGATAACACTGCAATCGGAATAGCCAAACAAAATAATAATATGATTGCAAAATGTAAAGGGGATTTTATGGGTAGTGATTGTACTGTAAAAAACATTCTTTGTGTGCCTGATTTAACCCATAATTTGTTATCTGTTTCAGCAATAACTAAAAATGGAGGTTCTGTATATTTTAATGGTGATAGTGTTGAGGTCTGTAGCAAGGGAATAGTAATAAAAGGCAGCAAGGAATCCTCTGGATTATACACTATAAATTTGGATCGAAATGAATATGAAGAGTCGTTGGTTGCTCATAAAAATATGGATTTCTCGCCTAGTATGTGGCATAAAAAATTAGGCCATCCAGGGAAGCATGTTATGAAGATGTTGTCAACAGTTGTCGATGGCATAAATTTAGAGAATATGAGTGAGGAAGATATGAAGCTGTTGGATTGTTGTGAAATTTGTATCAATGCTAAACAGACAAGACTACCATTTAAAACTGAGCGAAAGAGAGCAAAAAGATTGTTGGAAATATTACACACTGATGTGTGTGGGCCTTTAGAAGTTCCAACATGGGATGGCAAGAGATATTTTGTAACAGTAATGGATGATTATAGTCATTATACTAAAGTTTATTTACTAAGACATAAAAATGAAGTGCCATACTACATAAAATGTTATATTGAGGAAGTAGAAAGAGAAAAGTGTTTTAAAGTGTCTATGATGAGATGTGATAACGGAGGCGAGTATACCAGTAATACATTTAAATCTTGGTGTGAACAAAAAGGTATTAGACTAGATTACACTGTACCTTATACACCTCAACATAATGGAAAGGCAGAGCGACTAAATCGAACAATATTGGAAAAGATTAGGTGTTTGCTCTATAATGCAGAAATGGACAAGGAAATGTGGGGTGAAGCTTTGTATTGCAGTGTTTATCTCATAAACAGATTGCCTAGTGTGAGTATAAATAATATAACACCTTTTGAGTTATATAATCAGAGAAGGCCTAATTTGTCTAATATTCAAGAATTTGGCTGTTATGCTTATGCAAAAATACTAACACCGTTACAAAAACTTGAATCAAGAAGTAAGAAATATTTGATGATCGGTTATTCAAATAATGGCTATAGATTGTGGGATTATGAAAAAAGGAAGGTTGTGGTTATGCGTGATGTTATATTTCAAAATAAAATACAGGAAATTAAAAAAGAAAAGTTTGTTTATATAAACCAAGATATTAAAAAAAATGAAAGCTCTAGCTGCAGTACACATAGCGATGAAGATCTTCAAGACAGAACTGATCAAGATGTTTGTGAGTCCCGATGTGAATCTGAAACAGAAACAGAAGAATTACAAAGAAGTTGCAGAGAAAGTAGTCAGTCAAATATGGAGGAAAATATAATTCTAGAAAATAGAGTAACTAGAAGTGGCAGAGTGATAAAACTACCTGAGAAATATAAGGACTATGGGCTACTTACATTTGATGAGGTGATGCTGACACCTGATAAAGAAAAATGGGAGCAAGCGATAAATGAAGAATTGCATTCAATGAAAGAAAATAATGTATGGAAATTGGTTGATAAAAGCGAAGCGGATGATCATAGAATATTGTCAAGCAGATGGGTGTTTAGAGTAAAAGATAATGGAACATATAAGGCGCGGTTGGTAGTACGTGGTAATGAACAACGGGAAATTGATTTTGATGAAATATTTAGTCCCGTAGCATCTCAAACTGCTATAAGATCATTATTTGCTTTGGCAGCTGCAAATAATTATAATATCATGACATTTGATATTAAGACAGCATTTTTGAATGGTCAGTTAAAAGAAGATGAAAATATATATATGAAAATACCGTTAGGCGTAAAAGAAGAAAAGAATAAAGTTTGTAAATTAATAAAATCATTATATGGCCTTAAGCAATCACCAAGAAGATGGAATGAAAAGTTTTTGAACACTATGCAAGAATTAGGATTTACTCAAACTAGAAATGAACCATGTATATTGAAAAATGAAGATTGTTCTATATTATTGGCAATATATGTTGACGATGGTCTCATAATAGGAAACAAAACAGAAGATATAAGAAAGATATTGTCCAAATTGAATAACATATTTCATGTAAAGATAACAGAGAAACCAAACTCATTTCTAAATATGGAATTAAAAGAAGACCATGATGGTATATACTTGAGTCAGACAGCATATACAAAACTTATTTTACAGAAATACAACATGGAAAATTGCAAACCAGCTCAAACACCATGTCAGAGTCAAGATGAAAAATATGAGAAGAAAATAGAAAAGCTTAAGTATCCATATAGGGAAGCTATAGGAAGTCTTCTTTATTTATCAACAAAGACAAGGCCTGACATAGCATATGCTGTGAGTCTTGCTAGTCGCAGAGTAGAAAATCCAGAATACAAAGATATTATTGCCGTGAAGAGAATCTTTAGGTATTTAGCAGGAACCTTAGGAGAGGGCCTGTATTACAAAAAAGGTATTGATTTAAAAATGACTGTCTTTTGCGACTCAGACTATGCTGGTGATCAAGAAACAAGACGCAGTACGACAGGATATGTGATCATGGTTGGTGAGGGACCAGTGGCCTGGTGCTCGAGGAAACAACCGATTGTAGCCTTATCTTCTACTGAGGCAGAATTTATTGCTGCTGCGGAATGCTGCAAAGAAACTATGTTTCTAAAGTCCTTGCTACATGATCTCAGCACTAAAATCGATGTTATGTACAGAATTGACAATCAAAGTGCTATACAATTAATTAAAAATGGTATATTTAACAAAAGGTCTAAGCACATAGATGTGAGGTTCCATTATATTTATGAATTATATTGTAAAAACGAATTTAATATAGATTATTGTCCTACAGATTGTCAAATTGCAGACTTATTAACGAAACCTTTAGACAAAATAAAATTTAATAAACATAAAAACAGTTTAGTCAAAAGAGTGTAACTAATTATATATGTAAAAAAAAAAAAATTATAAAAGAATATAATTTAAAAAATATTGTTGTATAAGATAAAAGCTTTTTTTGTTTTTTTTTTTTTTTTTTTTTTGTAAATTTTTTCTATTAGTGATAAAATAAGTCACAAGGTGAAAAAGAATGTTTATGTTTCTTTGTTTAAAAAAAAAAAGGAAAGTCATACTGTTAATTATTATGATTCATTACTTTGCTTGATATTTTTTGTTAGTCTTTGATAACTAAAATTGAGTTGTAAAATTGTTATTTGTTTTTAACAATATGTACTTAGTTCTAAAGAATTGTTTTAATGTGAAATGTTTACAAGGAAAACTGCACTATATTTTTTGTTATGCATGCTTAAAATAAGTTAAATACTTTTATATAAAAAAAAAGGTATTGTAATTTTTGCAAAAAAAAAAAGAGGTTTTGTAAGTTAAAAAAATTAGAAAAATCTTATTGTTTTTTTTTTTTTGCTTGAAAATTAGGAGAGGGTGTTAAGGGTATTAAAACATGGTCTGTATTTTTTTTAGACAAGTATAATCTGTGGTGTTTCTCTCTCTTCCGCTGTAAGAATTATGGATTAAAGTTGCGTTAAACTCTAAAATCAGTATTTTATTTAATGTAGCACAAATAAGTGGTTTTGACAATAAAATTTTCTCAGTTATTGTATATCTCAACATTTGCACGCTCTTAATTTCACAGTTGTTATACTTACACGTTGATGTACCTGGCAGATTATTAAGCACATTACATCAATAATAGGAATCTGAGTATTTTATGTGTGAAATGTTGTATTTCCAAAACAAAGAAAGGTTCGTATGGACAAAATTTTCAAAATGTAAAAAACTCAAAAACATAACCCGAAAAACTACAAAAAGTCATCATAGTCGGTATTTCCGAATGCCCACAGACGATTTACAGAGTTGTCAACAACCTCGACTTTTAATTGTGCCATGACATCTATATTATTAAAAAGCGAACCATTTAAAATAATAGTTTTAAACTGTCAGTAGTATTTCATGTGACAAAGACTGACTTTATAAGCTGCAAGGTTACAGCTTCTTAATTCTTTTTTTAATACAGTTGCTCAAAAAGTGGTATATTACTTACGACTAAACATTATTTATTAATAATCCAAGAGTTAGTTATATGAATTTGTTCGATCAGTGCCCGGTAAATGGAGCGCGTGGTCGGCGTGGGGGTACTGCAACGTGACCTGCGGCCAGGGCTTCCAGCATCGTCAAAGGGGTTGTCAGTACGTCGACGACGACACCACGTTTGGTAAGTCATTGCCACCGGGCGGAGCACGGGCTGCCAAGATGGGACTTGAGTCAAAGGCTGCGGTCTGAAATAGATAACAGTGCTAACGATAATAATCGCCCGGTCCGAAAACCACACTAAAAGGGTTAATAATGCTATTAGCAGCATGCTTACGATTTCGGTCCTTGGTTTTCGATTGCTTCTCAGTACTTGTTGTGGATTTTTAATTACAACATTGTTTCTCCGCCGCTCATACAGAACAGGTACATTCATTTTGAATCAAAAACACAATTGTCAAACATTTCGGACCGCGTTTGAGCGCGCTAATAACGATGATAGCGACTTTTATTGATTTTCGGACCGCAACCTTAGTGTGACTGACATCATAAAAATTTCTTGACACTCGTCAAGAGATAGGTGTGACTGAGTTTTATCACAAATTTCTTGGCGCCTGCAGGTGGGAATAACAACCCGCTCTGCCTAAGGCCGATTTACATCAGACGAGCGAATGTTCAGACTATAACAACAGCTGAGTCTCATTATATTCAGTTTCAAAAATACATGGCAAATAGAGCATTCTTTCATTGTTCTATCGGCGTTCTTAAAATCCCAGCACTACTGTGGTGGTATGGTTAAGTCCCACCAGGGGTATGGCCAGGGGTAATGTGGATCCGACTGACCGGTGGTGTTGCTCGACGAGGCTGGGAAGTTCCTAGAAAAAATGATGCTTCCCGCATCGTCGAGCACCTGAAGGACCGAGGACCGGACTTGGCGAACAACCAGTTCGGCGTCTCTCCTCAAGACGCGGAGGCTCTCCTCAAGAGGTGAACTGAGGAGGCCACAGCACGTGGGGAGGCTGTTGTTGCGGTGTCTCTTGACATCCGCAACGCCTTCAACAGCCTGCCCCACGAGTGCATAAAGGAGGCACTCCGTTTCCACCGGGTGCCTCCGTACCTCCGCGCCCTCGTGGAGAGCTACCTCAAAGGCAGGTCAGTTCTCTATGAGGGGCCGGACGGTTGCGTCCATACGTGGGCAATGGCGGCAGGTGTGCCCCAGGGTTCTGTACTAGGTCCTCTATTATGGAACCTATGGGGTACAACTGGGTCCTGCGAGGCGGCCTTCTGCCACGAATACCTTCATTCGCCGACGACACGCTCGTCGTGGCGAGGGTCAAAACGGGGGAGGAGGGAGGAGGCGGCCCACCTAGCGTCGGTCGGCACCTCTTTGGTTGTCTGACGCATCCGCCTCCTGGACCTGGACGTGGCCCTCGACAAAACGAAGGCCATAAGTTTCCACACCCCCCGCTGCAGGATCCGGGCCTCCAAGTCCCAAGTGAAAGGGGTCCGTATACCGGTCGAGGTCGGTATAGCCAACGGCGGGTATGGTGCGGTCACGCATTTCCCCCCGAAAAAAAGGGATATGGTGGGTCCGGAGTGAAAAATTCTATGGAATATTCTAGGAATGCTCGCTCGCTTGATGTAAACGGCCCTAGAGCGTGCGAAGTGTGGTTAGAGCGTTCTTGCCTGTTCGGAAGCGGCTCGCTCCTCGGAGCGGTCACTTCAAAGCGTTTTTATGTTTTAGCGATTCGGCTGACCGAAACATCTATTCTGCAAGAATTCTAGTTCTTGCTTGTCATTCTTGCTCGTTGATCTTTTGGTGTAAATACTTAAACATCAAGATAGAATGCTATTGTTCTAGCTCTAGCTCTTTGTTTGTTTGGTTTAAACGCACCTTATGCAGAAGGGATTAGGGTCATCGCCCACCACGCTGAGATAGTACAGGCTGGTGGAGGGCCAAAACCTTGCCCGTTGGTCGAGAGGCAACACTGCAACTAGGAAAAGGCTTGGCTTTCGTCAAATGTTGTTCTTTTGACCCCGAATCACCCCGTCGCGTCGGTGCAATAATGCATAACTTAAGGGGGTTCCGTTTAGTGACAATTCACCGAGATAAACCGCTTTATCATATCGTGTTTTGGTATTCATGCCAGGGGAGCAGTCAAATAAAATTATAATTCTAAGAAATATTTGTTTAAATTTTACAAATAAAATATTTGTGTAAGTGTATGTACTTGAATCCTTTCTATTCACGATTCAAATACATACTTAATTAAACAAATATTTATAAAAGGGGGGGGGGGGGAGGAATTATAAAGGGAATCAATAAAAAAGGACTTCTACGCGGACGAAGTCGCGGGCAAAAGCTAGTTACGAATAAACGTTTACCCATTTTCAACCAACCATTTGTTTCAGATAAAACGACCAGTTCAGATAAAATTATTCTGGACGAGACAGAATGCAAAGGGTCCGCTACCGACAAAAGGAGATGTCATATGCCGCCCTGTGAGGTGAGAAATTGTGTTAACAATACCCCTTCGACAATATGTAGAAAATATTATATGTATAACTTTACGCTTTTTATTTAAAAATGTAAATCTCCAACAACCATGAAAATCAATAAAATATATGCATTTTTAATGTTGTAGGCATACCAACGCGCATTCGAATGCCCAGTTATTAAATTTTTCTTATATTGCTTTTATTATTGTTGGCTGTAGAAAATATTTTATAAGTAATCAGCAACACGCCAAGCTTTTATATTTGCATTTTGAAAGCCGTCAATATTACTAGGCAAATAAGAGCGGGTCTCATCGTCAACATGTAAAGTTAGGCGAGTTGCTGTGTGTACTATTAATTAGTATTCATGGACAAATTTGTGTTCGCTTGATTTCTTTATTATGTTTTTTTGTCGCATTGCGTATTTCGAACTATGTAGCTGTTGCCTGCGACTATTGCTCTGCATGGAATATATGTATATCGTAAGTTCGGTTATTATATTGAATTTGAATTGAATTTCTGGCTTCTGACACACAAGTTATACTTATTTCATAAGCCAGGGTAGCATTAATATTTTGTATATTGGTTATGTTGCAATAAATATATTTTTCATTTTTCAAAAATATATTTTTTCATTTGACAATCAGTCGCAGTCACAATCACTCGTTCCCCAAGGAATATAAAGATAAAAAGCTGCTTATGTCCTCCTTCAAGGCTTTAAATTAATTTCAATTCTTAGAGCATTCAGACGGGAGATGGCAAGGTTGGGCTAACCCCTCTGCCAATTTAAGTTGACCATATGACTACACACGTTATATAAAACTAGTTGACGCGCGGCCGCTGTCATTAGGTGTCGTTTCGTATCGCAAGTAAGAGCTCGTAAAAAATGGTTAATTGTCCAGTCCTTCCTCTTGCAAAAGGCTATCCAGTAACTCGAATCTTCAAGACTATGTTTCCTATCACATGTAAGTATAAAATATACATAAACGTGTTTTATTGAAGTACAATTTTGAAGTAATTTTTATGCCGTTACGATAGAAAAATACAATGGTACGTTGGTAGCTCAACACAGTACACGGGCATGATTTACGGGCGATTGCGTAGATACACGTTAATTTTCTGATGTGCGTGTGTTTCTTTATAGTGAGGTAATATTTTCATAGTGTGCGTATCTGTAATTGAATGCTAGATGTTCGTAGTGTGCCATGCGTGTATTTACCTCGCCTCCCGCAAAATGTGTCAGAAAAATGTGGGTACACCTACTGCGATTTGTTGCGTACCATATCCATAGGCTAAAAGATCTAAGACACGTATCGCCTACAGGAGCCGCAGACGTCGCGATGGGCGCGCTGGTCGCGGTGGTCGCAGTGTTCGGCCACGTGCGGCAGCGGATCGCAAACGCGCATCCGACGGTGCCTCTCCGCGGTGCCTTGCTACGGGGACAACGTGCAGGTGCCGTATTTTTTTTTATTCGTAATCCGTCTTATTAATAAACATAGACTAAGGCAGGAGTAACTTTACTCCGAGTATTAAGTCAGTAGTAAACATTTTTTATATTAATAAACACGGAGTAGGGAAGGAGTAAGCTAATGCAACTCTACTCTCGGAGTAAATGTTATAACTGCTAGCTACCTAGTTTAGCGACAGATTAAGGTTGGAGTAGCGTTGTCTTTGCGTAAATCTATATAATTTGTCAACTTTGACACGTATCTTGTCATTAGATGGCGACCGTTTTATTTTTCACAATCGAATTGAGCGAATATGTGTTTATTGTTGGTGTGGTTAATTTTGTATTGTATTAAAATGGAAAGTGACTATTATTTAGATGATTTGATGTTGATCGACGAAATCGAAGAAATTGAAAATAGCGCTCCACTAATAAGAAGTGTCAAGTTTTTGCAATATTGCGATCACAAATCGCGAACAAAATAACCACAAAATAACCTTGAAAGACAATCTCAAACTGAAAAAGGTGAAAAAAACAGAAAAAACTGTCATCCCATGTATTTCTGTCTGTCACACGATGCTCAAATCGTTCACCGACTCATTCTTTTCACTTTTAAATTGCAAGGGTTGCCATAACATACGCGTTAATCCGAGAGTAAGGAAGGCTTTGTTAGTCTAAGCTTACTCCGTGTTTATTAATAATGTTATAAACACAAAGCTACTCCTAGCTTAAACTGGTAGTAACTACTCCGAGAGTACGTTCGGATTAAGGAGGGAATAGGCGATTTTCATTAATAAGGCTGAATAGGTCTACGTTTGACCACCAACTCGCCTGATGGTAAGCGACGGTGTGGTCGAGGATGAAGCACGTAGATCTAGTTAATATCTATTCACTCTAGCCTTGAAAACCCCAAGATTATAGCTCTCAGGAAACAAGGAAGGCGGCAGAGAGTTCCACTCCTGTGCAGTACGCACCAGAAAAGTGGACCTAAAACGTTGCGTACGGATTTTAGGAATTTCGATCTGAAATGGGTGGTAATGAGCCGACTTTCTGCTCGTCCTGTAATGGAAAGGAGAGGGTGGAATAAGGTCGTGAAGCTCTTGCGCACACTCACCGATGCAATCTATAAAATATGGACAGACATGTGCCACTTTATGGCGATGTTCGAGAGAGACTAAGCAGTTTCTTGGCAACTAGTTTCTCGTCTCTGATTAAACTCACAGCTCGGCGGTCCACCGCCTCCAAAGCCTCTAGCTGATCCATCGAAGAGATAGCAGCAGTACTCCACGCATGATCGGACTTGTGCTTGATATAAATGAAGCAACTGCCCTGGTGAGAAGTACCGCTTAACCTTATTGAGGATGCCCAGCCGTATTTTTTTTATCGATTTAATTTTAGGACTTTCGTCTTGAATAGACGTGTCATTTCTGTTGTTACCTACAAAAAAAATATTATTTCATTGCGCAAATGAAAGAAGCCTTCGTTTCGCAGATAAGAAAATGTCCAAACTTGCCCAAATGCGAGCTGGCGACATCTGAGAAACGCGACGTGGAAGCAACAGGCAGCAAGGAAAGCGATTCGGATGCTGAGGTATTGCTGGTTGATTTTTCTTCGTTAAATTCTAGTGAACTAAGCTGGATCTCTTAGAGATGATTTTTGATGATACTTTTGGCCACTTGAATGTTATTGTCAAAGTTTTTATAACGTCTCCACTTTCAACCTCAATAATATACTTACATTTTAATACCCGGAACTCCGGTCATGTCCACATCATTATAACGTCTCGCATTTGCGATAAATGAACCAAAATAGATCTTATTATGTACTCTTATCACTATAATTCATATTTACTGGTTCATTTGATTGTTATTGCCACATTTGCTTTTTATAATACGTTTAATAACGCAATTTTTAACTTCTATAAGTTTTAAAATCCAGAATTCCAGACATGTCCATATTATTGCAACGCATCGTATTTGTGGCCAATATTTAAAAATTGCTCTTATCTACTCCAATTACTGTCCAATACACATGTTTTCCGATACACTCGCTTGTTGTTGCCCGAGTCCAAGCTTTTATAACGAAATTCCCCAACTTTAAAAATATACATTTTAAAACCCGGAATCCGCGGGCATATCCATATTATTGCAACGTCTCGCATTTGCGATTATAAGGAACCAAAATAGCTCTCATCGTAGACTGATCGTTGACCATTAGCCGACTGTTTTACGATTTGTTTACCGACTCACTTGATTATTTGCCAGAATCCATACGCGCCAGAGGAAACATTCGAAATGCAGCCAGAGCTGCTGAACGCGAACAAACACCGTCACGTTGAAGATGTGGACGTATTCGATAATGCACCGAGTAAGTTTCATATCATTTTTAGGGTTCCGTACCTCGAAAGGAAAAAACGGAACCCTTATAGGATCACTTTGTTGTCCGTCCGTCCGTCTGTCTGTCTGTCAAGACCCTTTTTCTCAGGAACGCGTGGAGGTATCAAGCTGAAATTTATATCAAATACTCAGGTCTACTGTCCCTTGGAGCTGTTAATAATTTTTTTTGTGTATATTCAGTAGGTCTGAGCATAGGTCATAAACTATTTTTTATTATGGCGAAACGTAAGTTCGCCGTTATTATGGCGAAACGTAGTTCGCCGGCACAGCTAGTAGTATCAGTAGTAAAATAATTGTTAATATTAAAAGAAAAGTCAATTGAATTAAATTATTAGAATAATACAGAGTATAAGTGACGGTGTCCCTTTTCTTTTAATAGTGAGTTCAGACCATGATCCTAATTTGAAAATCACTGAAATTTTCCCCCGGAAAATTCATATTTTTTTTCGTTTTTTTTTATTTTATTCAAAATTTTGTGGTGTCATATAACTAAGTTAACGTTTAGAAATCATATTCTGTCAAAAAATCATAATAAATGCGTAAAAAATTAACTTTGCAATGTAAATCGTATAACTTTTCTATTATACTGCGCGCGGAATCAGCTGTTTGGGTCATCGAACGTCAACGCACTGGTGTGAGCGGAACAAAAATGATGCCGGCGCGCCACACATTGTGTAACATGAATAAAAATGAAAACCCATTTTTTTCGCTTTAAAAGCTTTTCCAGGGAAAATAAACATCGGTAAACAAATATTAACATTGGTCTGAATTCACTGTTAAAAGAAAAGGGACACCGTCCCTTATACCCAGTATATTATTGATTGATATACAATACACCATATCATCATCACAGCTCATATACATCCTCACTGAGGGGCTCGAGCCTACCCTATGTTAGGGTGATTAGGCCTCAGTCAACCACGCTGGCCCAATGCGGATTGGTCGACTTCACATACACCATTGAATTTCTTCGCAGATGTATGCAGGTTTCCTCACGATGTTTTCCTTCACCGTAGGAGCGTCAGATACATATGAAACGTGTTAATTTAATAAAGAATTATAGAAATTAATAAATAAATTAAATTCTCGCGGATTATTTACGACAATATGTCCATCTTTCTTATATGTTGCATGTCTTGCTAATTTGAAACTAATGGTCGCTCGTCTGCGAATACGACGTTGCTGCTTAGCTGTCGCGCGGGTGATTTGAGATAGAGACTCGACTGTTTAATCTGAGGATAGAGACGATAGAATTACGAAAACTTAGAAAGCGGCGCAGTTGAAAACTTTATTTTGGATTTATCTGACCCATATTTTTATTAGTGGAATCGATTCTGAACAAAGTATATTCAGGTTTTGCGCAATTTGAATTAACATGGTGTATAAAAAAGAACAACCATTTTTTTTATAAGAAATGAATAAATCTATTCAAGAACAATTTCCGACGTAGACAGGATTCGAACCTGCGTCTTCAACATACCCCGTTGACGCCTGACCTGATCAATTTGACCCCGGAGTGCCTCCCCACCCCCGGATGAAAATCAACAGTATTGTTCTCTCTCTTGTACTTTCTTAAACCAAAGAAGACCTTCATCATCACAGCTTATATACGTCCCCACCGAGGGGCACGAGCCTACCCTGACCAGTTACGGTAGGGCGATTAGGCCTTAGTCAAACCACGCTGGCCCAGTGCGGATTGGTTGACTTCACATACACCTTTGAATTACTTCGCAGGTGGATGCAGGTTTCCTCACGATGTTTTCCTTCACCGTAGGAGCGTCAGATAAATGTACGGATGAAATTCGTGAAAGTAAAATCACATTGGTACATGGCAGGATCGATCGCGGGCCTCCCGATTCTACTCGGTCCAGTACCGAGGCCACAGCGTCACCGACGCTCCAGTAGACCTTATTCATCATTTAGCTACGCATCAACTGTCAATTTAGAAATCTTTACAGATTTCTTTTGGCTTATTTGTTATTTATGGCTCGAGGTGGCCGAATTAATCAATAGTTTTTAACTCACTCTGAGGTGTTAAACGTTTTGCAGCAACAATATCTTTTATCTACCTCTTTCCTATGAATTTTTCATTTCTATCTCTACCAGATGATGCAATAGATGAAGGCCCCAATATCATCCAATCATATACATATAAAAGAGTATTTCAGTCATAAACGTCAGAGCGTTTTACAACCATCAAATTAGATGGTTGTTCGCACAGACGTATAAAGGGAAGCAGACTTAACATAATTTTCCTCACACATTTGTCATAAGTAATGTATATCGTTTTTACTTTCACTCTAAAGTGACATGATATATCGCTATTTCTGTTTTTCGTCTTTGGCGATACTAACGCACACATAAACATTTTCGAAGCCGTGGCAGACGCCACGTGGACGCCATTGTTTAGCTTTGTCAAAATAAGAGACAAATGGCGTCGTCGTGACATGCATTGTGTTATATTTTGTTTTGTGATTATAAATAAAAAAAAACTGCTAATCGGACTAGAACAATGGTGAAGTGTTGTGCCCAGAAGTGTTCTAACGCATCATATAATAAAAGTCCAGAAATAATATTGTTTGTGTGTGAGTAATGTTTACATGTGGTAAAGTTGCCACGCTTTTTGAACGATACGGTTAGTCTGCTTCCCTTTATACGTCTGTGGTTGTTCGGTTGTAACTCGCTCTGATATTCTAAGGTCTTGCACGGGCCGGTTGTTTCACCCGTTCGAAGGCATTGAACGGGGTTAGAGCGAAATGTTGTACTTCGCGCGAAGGCTCTGGATGTCTACTATGAAATGTTCGTCCGTAATTTCGGGCCCGTCCGTAACCTGAACAAAGTACATACGTGACTCGTAGCTACCACGAACTATTTTCGGATTCGTAGGTTTAGTACGGACGCATTGACAAGTTACGTGAACGAATGATTGTAAAAGGTGGTAGAAAAATAATTAAAATTATTTGTATTTAAACAGTTTTGATTTAATAAACTACAGTAATGACTAGCGCCATGACAGCCCGGGCTCTTAGTCTGTGGCAAAGTGGCCCCCGGCAAGTGATAAACCAACCTAATCTAGAATGTCACGTTCCACTAATAACATTTTGATGTTAAGGGGATACCTTGCTAGGGGAATAAGATACCTTAGGTGGCTGCAGCATTAGACACCTAAATAGCTTTTGCTGCTTTTATTTATTTACGTTTTTTGTGATTACATTTTTAGGTGTTTCGGAGTTATTTTTTGTTTTTGTTCACATGAAGTTATAGTATACTTTCAAGTGTTTCCTACGACTCGCACCTCGCACTGAATTTAAGTTGAATGCCATACCTTCAACAAATATTATATAGTTAACTTATTATACTTAAGTACACCTTCTTAGTAGTCAAATAAAACCCAAACTGATGTAAAATTGACAATAACTCACTTATTTCTGGATTAAAATGTTAATCCGAAACTCTTACGGTAGCACTTGAGTTCTCGTGAGAAGTTAGGTTAAACGCCCGAAAATCTGTATGTCAAAATCCAATTTTCGTGTTGGGTTCGGGTGATCATAGTAAGCTATCTGTAACAGCAAACGTCAAACTCCGATTTCGTTCCGTTGACGGGCCCGTAGTATTTTCGTGGTAAAAAACAGCCCGAAATTACGGAGTTCGTTCGGGTTTCGTGTGTTCATTGTAGACCCCCTGAACGCGCCCTTAAAAACGCAGGTTCGAATTCTGCCCGCGTCGGAACTTTTTCTCATATCGATTTATTCATCTTTCAATTTATTTAGCATTTTTAAAGAAACTCAGTCACCATTATCTATACATCTATACAAATAAATAAAATTGAAGTTTCTGTTTGTAATGTCAAAATAACAAGTTTTTACTAAATGGGTATGAATGTATATCGGGTACCAATAACAAAAACACAATTTAAAAAAATTTTGTCTGTCTGTCTGTTTGTTCCCGCTAATCTCCAGAACGGTTGGACTGATTTTGACGGGACTTTCACTTATAGATACCCAAGTAACATTTTGGACCTATAACTTAGGATTACATCACAAAAGGGTTGAGTAAACGTCGTATAAAGGTCTTAGCGGTGACTACTCGTTGTATAAAAGCGTTTAGTAACACGTTTTTGCTCAATAAGCTTAAATAGCCAAATTATCCTATTAGCTGTTGATGTAAAGGTTTACATAACCATTTTATAAGGCCATTATAGTCAGGTACTATAAAAATCTCCAATATAGAAAGTACAGAGCAATATTACTGTATAACAGTGTTTGAAAACACTATTATGTATCTAATTTGCGCTTTAAGGTTTCCCTGATAACCGCTATAAATATTGCGTTTTAGCAGTGATGGACACTCAACAATACAAGGATTTTATGATATTGTGGTTCTACAAATCACTGCTATAGTATTGATACCTTAATAGTTATAACAACGCTGAAATAGAGCGGTTTTTGCTTTATAATGGATTTTCAAGACATTTTATAGCACTAAAAAGTGTTTTAATTGTTTGTAAATCCCTATTATAATCTCATTGCGGCAGGCGTCTCTACGTTTCTTTTATATGGCTGAAGCTTTCTATAATGGTTTTGGTTGTTCTTTTAAAATACACAGCGCATGTAGCTGACTTTTTATATCCTTTAAAGGATAAATAAGGTACATAAAGGTTTGTGTAACCCGGCTAAAGTCTTATGGAACCCTAATTTTACAATGATGGCGGCAAAAACTATGTCACGAGTGCTATAGTTAGCCAATAAAAGCCACGAATTTACTTCTTGGCTGTAAAGTAGAAACTATGTTGAATTTAATTTTATATTATGAATATATTTTATTCAAAACTCAATAAATCGAGAGCGCATTAAAAATATTCAGTAAACCGAATACTATTCTATCGGTAAAACTTTGATCGCACGTAATTTTTGCAGTATTGACCGAATTATTCAATGTCTAAATAAGATAAAAAAACTTATCATGATACAATTCCTTAACAAAGTAGGTTTGTTTTTATTTTCTTTGAGTGTAATTCACACAGCAAAATCACAATCTTTGCCGAGAAAATGATTAAGAATTGTGTAGTATAGGAATCTCGGACTCTACTATAGAATTAAATAGCGCTATAATGGAATCACGAACGCTACTACAGTATAAAAAGAAACTATAATAGCGTTACTGTGCCCCGTATCTCAGTAAATTGTCTAACGAGTCACCATCACATGAACTTTATAGACCTAAAATGTCACAACTAAAACTGCTACGGTTCCAATATGTTACTAAATGGAGATATAACTGCGCCAAATCGACGTTACTCAACCTTCTTTGATCTTTTATAGGGCCAAAGGTGGTGTTTGAGATACGTTCTATGGACTGCTATAGAACAAGAAAATGTTACTTGGGTAGCTCATTGACGACACGTTTAGCGCAGAGGTCGAGTGATCACCTACTGCGCAACGGGTCGCGGGTTCGATTCCCGTACGGGACAAATGTTTTGTATGGCCTACAGAAATTTGTTCCGGTCTAGGCGTATGTGCATGTGATATTCTATGTTTGTAACTGCACCCACGACACAGGAGAAAATTCTAGGGTGGGGCGACGTTTTTTTTTTTTTTAAATTATATAAGGTATAATATAGGCTACTTTTTATCAAGATCTTAAAAATCAAAATGCAGCCTAAAGTTACTATTCCATGCGGACGAAGTCGCGGGCACAGCTAATAATATAATAAAAATAGTGTTCATGTAACATCTATCGTTAGTAACACGTTCCAGTGGCGTCGACTCTGTTCCACGAGGTGAATGTGACCGGCAACCTGGACTTCAGCGAACCAGGCCCTTGCCGACCTGGCTTCACGCACAACGCCACCGCAAACACTTGTGACGGTAAACATATATTTATGCATATACACGAGGATATTACTGTTCAAACAGGAACCAAAGTTTGTGTGCTGGTGGTTCAGACAAGCAAACTGAACAACTTTCACTATGGGACCAACTTCGAAATCGCAAAAAAAAATCAGCTGTTCCATACAAATAAATGTTCAACATTCACTGAACCTAAATGTATGGAACAGCCGATTTTTTTTTGCGATTTTAAAGTTGGTCCCATAGTGAAAGTTGTTCAGTTTGCTTGTCTGCACAAGCACACAAAATTTTTGTCATAACTAAAAAATAACCTTGTATTTATGCATATACAGGAGGATTACTGTTCAAACAGGAGCGAAAGTTTGTGCGCTTGTGTGCAGTCAAGGAAAATGAACAACTTTTACTATGGGACCAATCTTGATATCGCAAAAAAAAAGCTGTTCCATACAAATGTTCAACGTGCAAGGAACCTAAATGTATTGAACAGATGATTGTTTTTTCGTGACGGACTTTATAGATTTTCACTTTCCATACGTATTGTGTAAATACCTTAGGCGCGTTTCAGATAAGCACGGATTTGCAACATTTTGAGCATCAAGGCGTTTTATTAGCCTTTAGTGCTTCTATGTGCTGGTTTCGTGTGTCCCATTAAAAAAAACATTTTTGTCGCGAAAAGTTAAAATCAAATACCCAGGCTATTAGATAGGTCCTCTGATACAATTTTTCATGAATCAAAAAGGTTTTTCAGAGGATTAAAAATTTAATTGTAAGCAATTTATATACCAGTAGTTTAAGCCAATTCCAATGTGTACTAATGGTAATTTTAAGTTAAGGTGGGGTGTTAAAATTCAGCAAGAAAAATCAGTTCCTACCGTTTCATTTGTAACAAGTAGGGCGGCTAAAAATGTTAACATTTGTCAAAAGAAATGCAAAAAGAGGTCAACATAAGATGTTAACACCAAAAAGTGGTGATATTATCTGGACGCGCCTATTGCATACGATGTCCACCATACTGTGACATCATAGCGTCAAAAATGTGTCAAAACGATAAATATTTCGATAAATTAATTATGGCAAAATAATTGTAAATGAAAAAATCTTGCTCATGTCTACATTGTTCGGTCACAGGATGAAGAATACTCTACAAGATGACATCTTTTTTACATTCTGGCGAATTGTTGCCAATAATGGAGATACATTTTTTTTTAACTAATGAAATGAAATGAAAATTAATTTTGTTATATTGATGAGAAAATGGATGTTTATATTAAGATCTACTTTGGTTCAACAAGATAAAATAGATGAGCCCCTCTAGATATAAGCCACACGCAAATTTTTCCGCAGATAAAATGTATGGGAACGACATTATTAGTCTGTGACAACCACCTCATGCTATTTTTTTGCATCTAATGTCATCTTCATAAATTTTTTCTGCGGAAAGACTGCGGAGAAAAATGCACATTGGTTTTTGTCTAAAGGGCCAGTACAGTTGAATTCTCGCTCGAGTTGGAAAAGTACTTGGTGGCCTTAAGCACGGTAATAGCACAATATAGAGAACGATACAGTAGCCCGACTCAGGCGTGTCTTTGAAATGTATACCTAAAGCTGAACTGGGCGCTAGGGTTGGTACCTACAAAAAAAACGGTGAACGTATACGTACACGCCGCGCGTGAGCGGCGCGGCGTGTACGTGGAGCACAACAATCTCGGCCGGCGCGCGGCGTGACACTGCGTTGCTATGCCCTTCAGAGCACGCTTGGCGGCCGTGTAAACGACGTTTGTATGTGTGCGTGCGCCGATTCGTCCCTTTATATGGAGTCGGGCTACTGTATCGTTCTCTATATTGTGGTAATAGAATGACTTCATAGAAACGGTCGAATAACGCGCTAAGCCTACGCGCCTCGATCTGGGATCGCACTTAGATTGCATAGCTACAAGGGCTGTCACGAATGCAGTGCGCCGCAGGGCATACGCACGAGTCAAACGGAGCGCACGATCGGTAAGCGAGCAGCCCTATCGCGGGATTCGCGGGTCACGCACCAAGCGATGCCGAGCGGCCGTAGGTAAAAAATTTCAAGCAGGGGCCGAGACTACATACTGTATTATACTATTACTGTGCCTTAAGGCGCATAGTGCTCCCAATGACCTTGCGTCGATCGTCCCGCACTGATTACATAGGAGTGAGTGAGTGAGAGTGACGGGAATATTCAAGCAAACCTTTACGCGTAAGATGAATTATTTAAATAAAAAAATAATAAAGGCGAATAAGAAAAATCTAAAAAGACCATCCCCTAGAATATTGTTCACTTTATTTATTGAAATCGAAAGTATGTGATTTAACCTAATATTTACGAAGCGATTAGGTTTATAGTTTAAAAATCGAGGCATGTTTGGGTCACATTTTAACCAAGTTTTAATTAATTTATCAAAAAATTAAAAAGACCATCCTCTAAAGAATGCTTTGAATAATAACATATCTTTTTTAAAGATTTTTTTATTCAATATTTATGAAGAGAACCGGTTTTTTCTGCAGTGATTTTTTATGATTGACGTTACTATGCGCCTTAAGTCACAATCTGTGGACAACGCAAGGTGAAATTTTACTCGCATGTTGTTTGAAGATTTATTACCGGCACTTCCCTGTTTACATAATTTCTAATCCTGAGAGATAACCCTCAGTGTTGCTAACAATGCTTACATTCAAACGCGTTCCAGACATAGACGAGTGCACGATTGAGTACAACGCGTGTCACTCAACACAAGTGTGCGCCAACTCTGAGGGCGGTTACCGCTGCGGCTGCGAGCCGGGATACACATCCATCGCTGCCGGGACGCGCTGTCTAGGTATGACACCGGCTACGTATCCAGGGGCCCGATTCTACTAATAAGTTACAGCCGAATCGAAACTAAACCGTTGCGGAGCCTATATTGCCTTTCATTCAACTGTTCGATAACGTGATAATGTGGCGTTCTGATTGGTCGAACGCAACGGTTTAGTTTCGATTCGGCTGTAAGTTATAAGTATAATTGGGCCTCTGGATTGAGATTGTCTGACGCTCCTACGGTGAAGGAAAATATCGTGAGGCAACCTGCATACAGCTGCGAAAAAATTCAATGGTGTATGTGAAGTCGACCAATCCGCACTGGGCCAGCGTGGTTGACTGAGGCCTAATCACCCTAACATAGGGTAGGCTCGAGCCCCTCGGTGGGGACGCATATGAGCTGTGGTGATGATGATTGAGACAAGGCTTAGTTTATTTCCGACGTGCATTCCGACCGCGGAGCGCAACGTAACATCTCATAATGCCACATTAGATCTTTGTAGGTCGCAGTGACGCAAATAGCCTCGAATTAATGAATATCATAATGTCAACTTCGCAAAATGCCAACCGCTTGCAACACGATCTGCGTGCGTGAATGTGACGATATGTGTGTACCATATGGAGCTTATGAATATATAACATCTACCTACTGATGTGAACGAGTGCGAGCGAGGCATCGCCCGGTGCCAGGTGGCGTGCGTGAACGTAGTGTATGTGTGTACAATACAATATGGAGCTTATGAATATGTCAAAAGTACTGATGTGACCGAGTCGTGGCGAGGCGTGGCGCGGTGCGAGGTGGCGTGCGTGAACGTGGCGTGTGTATGTTCCACACGGACCTTATGGATACGTGACGTGTGCAGACGTGAACGAGTGCGAGCGAGGCGTGGCGGGGTGCGAGGTGGCGTGCGTGAACGTGGCGTGTGTTTGTTCCACACGGACCTTATGCCTTATGGATACGTGACGTGTGCAGACGTGAACGAGTGCGAGCGGTGCGAGGTGGCGTGCGTGAACGTAGCGTGTGTTTGTTCCACACGGACCTTATGCCTTATGGATACGTGACGTGTGCAGACGTGAACGAGTGCGAGCGAGGCGTGGCGGGGTGCGAGGTGGCGTGCGTGAACGTGGCGTGTGTTTGTTCCACACGGACCTTATGCCTTATGGATACGTGACGTGTGCAGACGTGAACGAGTGCGAGCGAGGCGTGGCGGGGTACGAGGTGGCGTGCGTGAACGTGGCGTGTGTTTGTGCCACACGGACTGTTCACGCTCGAGGAAGAGCGAGTGGCAACACAGCATTTTAGTCTGTGCAGTGAGAGCTTTTTGGCGGCCGGCCGCATGTGACATGTCAGTTGAGTTGAGTCGAAATGTCACGACATTGAATTAGGTTAGGATGATGTCCGGGCATCCATAAAATATAATACACAGTATATAACTAGCAAATTGTATTTTGCGCGGCGCACCTAATATCGGGGTGCGAAAGCCCGCTTTGTGTTGTGCAACGGTGTCAAAATCGCGTGTGTGAGCCGTGGTGGCCTAATAGGCATTTGTAGTGTTCCGTTCTCCACCGGTGGATCCACTGCAGAACTTCAGGAGCCGCGACTTCCTTCGAGCTAGCTCAGGAAGTCCACCGGCTACGGAGGAGACGGACGGAGACAATTGGAATCGGGGTAAGCCACAATGCTTTCTATGAGCTGGTAGTAGGGTACAAAATTCAGCAATACAAGTCGGCGAAACGCCGACGTGGTGGTGTCTACCTTGGGCACCACCATCTCTTGGTAGCAGAGCGTGGTTTTTAGATTTGAGTGGTTCTTAGATTTGAGTATTTGATTAGTATTGTACAATTAATATTGTAATCTTGTTGGTTGTCCAAACGGGCAATACATATTAATTGGTTTTGATTGCTGATTTTAAACCGACTACCAGCTCATTTGTGGACCGATCTCCTTAACTAATTGTCATTGTATATGAAAAATTGAGGTTAAATGTCTTTTGTTGTTCTAGTTAAGTTCTAGCATTTACCTACATTTGATTTTGGTTTGTTTTTTCATATCTTTGTTTTGCCCTTGACTATTTTGTTTGTTAAGTTGTAAACTTATACTTGAATTTGATTTGTTTAAAAAATTTTTTGCTGCTAAATGACTTTGCTGTTGTTGTAATACACTATATTGCTGTGTTAAGTTTTAGCATTTCCATTTGATTTTGTTTTGTTTGCCTCTGAATATTATGTTTGTTAAGTTATTGACTTAATACTTGATTTTAATTTGTTTGAAAAATCCTGTTGTTAAATGCCTTTGTTGTTCTAGTTAAGTTCTAGCATTTACACTTGATTTTGGTTTGTTTATATATTTTGTTCTGCCTTTGAAGTTCCTCCCGATCTGTTTTATTGTCTGCGGTTGTCGGTCTGTTTGTCCGTGTATTATTATAGTGTTTATTAATTTTGGTGCAAAATGGTCCCGCCAGTCAGCCCGCTTAGTGGTGCCCGCGCGGGCGCACAAAAGATTTTGAGATGGTTTGCTAGTGCCGTCGCTTTGGTAGACCGACCAGACCGAGAACAGGCCTTGTTAATTCGGCATGAGGGAGTACCTGCTCGCTTGAAGGAATTGGAGCAGCTTTTTGTTGTTCATCAACAATATTTGCTCGACCACCCAGCCGAGGGTGCCGCTGAGTTGCGGGCAGTCGACCAATTTAATGCCGATTATGATCAGTGTTTTGAACAGGCGGATGTGATCATAAACAAGGCTCAGGCTATCCTATTCGCCCGGAGGGGTGAGTCGTGCACGCCCGGGGAGGTCAAGCCTACCCCGGCCGGCTTGCTGGGCAGACTGCCCACTTTAGACATCCCAACCTTTGATGGGAACCTGGCTTCTTGGATGGGGTTCATTAACCTCTTTGATAGCCTGGTTCACTCGAGGGACGACCTGTTCCCTAGCCAGAAATTGGCCTATTTGCTCTCTGCCTTACGTGGAGAGGCTGGTGTGCTTGTCCAGCATCTACCTGTTAACGATGACAGTTATGATATTGCAAGGGCGTTGTTGACCGCCCGGTATCAGAATGTTCGCTTGCTAGCGGACACACATGTGGCTGCCATTTTAGGGCTGCCACTAGTATCGCGGGTCTCCTCATTGAGGAAGGAGATTTTGAACCCGCTGCTAAGCGCTATTAACGCGCTCAAACGACTTGATCTACCGGTAGACCAGTGGTCCTTTATTTTGCTCCACCTCATCCTCGATAAGCTTCCCATGGAGATGAAGGGGCGCTTTGAACAAAGGTATGGGGGCAATAGTGCCTCGTACCTCCCCCCCTTCTCGGATCTCCTCAGATTTTTGGAGGATGAGTGTCGGATGACCGACCACTTGGATCTGGCTCCTATACCGGGACCGAGTACAGGCCGCTATGAGGCGACACGGGCAGCGCCACGGAGAGAGCGCCGCCCGTACAAGCAGTATACTGCAGTGCGGCAGAGCTCTCCACACGGGGAGAGGCCGAGGCCTTGCAAGTGTTGCAAGCGGGATGGCCATCGTTTGCCGGCCTGTCCCAAATTTGTTGGCCTACGCACCGAGGGGCGTAGAAATATGGCCAAGCAGCGGAATTGGTGCTACCGCTGCCTGGGGGCTCATATGGCATCGGCTTGCCCCCACCCACGAGATTGTCACTGTTGTGGAGGGGCCCATCACCCCCTTTTGTGCTTCAACAATAGAGACACTCGTGAGGTGGTGAGAGAGAGGGACTCGCACACGGGCGGGGGCCCTCCTAGGTCACCCACATCTCCGAGGAGATCGGAGGGGCGTGCCACCCCTCCGCGGAGATTGGAGAGGCGCCCCCCCTCCCGTGAGAGGATTGGGCGCCCCACCCCCCCTACGGGCGGGGGGGATCGACGCGCCGTTTATGAGGCGCCACCGCGGGATTGTGCCGCGGTTATTAGGGAGCCACGTCGGGAGCCGATACGCTTCTCTCCCCCTCTGATGGAGAGACCCCGGTTGTCACGGGCTCCCCCAACTTTTGCCCATCATGGGCACCGCCCGGCCCCTCGATGCAGCTTTGGTCGGGGTGTGTACATGCCGGATTGGGACCCGCTCGAGCGCCTTGAGCGCCCTATTCCTCCGCCGCGCACGCATTTTTCTTCGGACCCCCCTTCCCCCCCGTTGCGGGGAATGCGGGAGGATTTTCACTAAACCAACTGTCGGCTGCAACCCCCCCACAGGAGCAGGTGCTGTTACCAACAGCCTCCGTACAGGTGTGGGGCCCGAGGGGCACCTTTGTTTTAGTTCGCGCCCTTTTGGATACGGGAGCTCAGGGTTGCATTGCCTCCAGCTGGCTGGTCCGGCAGTTGAGTTTGAACACATCTCCATACCTTGAATCGGTACGAGGAATCGGAGACCTGCGGATCCCGGATCCGATCCGATAGGTTTTGTTCTCCTTCTCCCCCCACTTCTCTTCAGCGCCCAAAATTGGCGCTACCGCGATTGTTTATGAGAAGGTTGTTGGTCAGCTTCCGCAACAGCACGTTTCGCGCGCTGTCGTTGATGCGACATCAGGATTGACCTTGGCTGACCCTTCCTTCCACCGAACCGGTCCGATTCACTTATTGCTCGGTGCCGATGTTCTAGGCCGCGTGTATTGTGGGAAGAGGAGAGAGTTACAGACGGGTGGGCTGGTAGCCTTATCTACATCGCTTGGGTTTGTAGTGATGGGACCAGTTAGGCATAACCCACCATCTCCATCGGTGGACAGTTACATAACTGTTAGCTCCACCTTATCGGATGTCCTTCAACGGTTTTGGGAGGTGGAAGAGCCACCTACCGTGAAGCGAGTGAACCCCTTGGACGAGGAGTGTGAGTTGTTCTACCAGAACAATACAGGTCGCCTTCACTCGGGACGGCTGATCACTCGTTTGCCCTTTTTGTCAGTTCGCCCCTCACTTGGCAGCTCCCGGCCGTTGGCCGAGAAGCGGCTGCTGTCCATGGAGCGTCGTATGAGTAGGAACTCCGACCTCAAACAGAAGTATGTCGACTTCATGCGAGAATATGAGCAACTGGGGCACATGTCGGTCTCGCGACTGGACTGGCGAAACGAGGAACATAATTTTCTTCCTCACCACGCGGTTTTGAAACCTTCCACTGGGAAGATACGCGTTGTTTTTGATGGGTCAGCTCCTACGTCTACCGGAGTTTCGCTGAATCAATGTCTGCATGCTGGACCGAAGTTGCACCACGAGGTGGGCGATGTATTGACCAACTTCCGTCGCCATGCCGTCGTCTTTGTGACCGATATCCGGATGATGTTTCGGCAGACTGTGATTCACCCGGACGATAGACGATATCAGCTCATATTATGGAGAGAGGATCCCAGGGATCCCATGCTGGTCTACGAGCTGAACACCAATACATACGGTTTGCGTTCGAGCCCCTTTGTGGCAATTTGCTCACTTGTGGAACTCGCTGAACGTGAGCGGTTACGATACCCTCGCGCATCCTTGGTTCTCAAGGAGGATGCATTTGTTGATGATATTTGTACGGGCTCCTCTAGTGTCGAGGAAGCCTTGATTTTGCGAGATGAACTAATTGCTCTTCTCGGGGCTGGTGGTTATGAACTGAGGAAGTGGATGTCCAACTCACCTCAGCTTTTGTGTGACTTGCCAGACGACCACCAGCAGGAGCCTCATATTTTTGAGAATGCCAACACTCCAGATTTACTGTCTGTTTTGGGAGTGCAATACAGACCTGTCCAGGACACGTTCACCTATCGATTGGAGCTGCCAAGCCCCAAGGTCTGGACGAAACGGTTAGTTTTGTCTACAGTAGCTCGTACCTTTGACTCAAATGGCTGGATTAGTCCCGTAGTGTTTTGGATGAAGTGCTTCCTACAGGAACTTTGGTCAGCCGAAGTGTCGTGGGATGAGCCTCTCTCGGGCCGTTTGCTGCGAGATTGGGAGTCCTTCATGTCGTCTCTCCCCGACATTAACCGTGTTAGTATCCCTAGACATATACTGCCTAAGGGACGGTTTACGGCCAGCCTTCATGGCTTTTGTGACGCGTCTGAGAGTGGATACGCAGCCGTCGTATATATCCGGACGGTCGATGATAGAGGAGCTGTTAAGCTCCACTTGCTAATTGCTAAGAGTAAGGTTGCTCCACTTCGGACTCGATTAACGATTCCGAAGTTAGAATTGTCTGGAGCTACTCTTCTGGTTCGTTTGATGAACCACGTTGTTGACACCCTGGGACGTAGTGTGGACTTTGAGTCGCTCTTTGCTTGGTCCGACAGTCAGGTTGTCCTGTGTTGGATTAAGAACTCCGTCCACTCCCTGGAAGTATTTGTGGCCAATCGGGTATCCCAAATACAGGCCTCGAAGGCCACGTTGATTTGGCGCCACGTGCCAGGTGAAATAAACCCTGCTGACTGTACATCACGTGGCAGCGAAGCCCCTCAGCTTATTGACCACACTCTGTGGTGGGGTCCCGAATGGTTGTTACAACCGTCTTGGCCTTCCACACCAGCTGTGGTGAAGGTACCAAATCCGGGCTTGCGTGTTCACGCCGTCGAGACTATGGCGGCTCCAGAGCGGGAATTTTTATTAGACCGCTACAGTTCTCTGGACAAGTTGCTCGGCGTGACCGCTTGGATAAGAAGATTTATTCGAAATTGTCGCCGGCCTCAGGACAAAGATTTGTGTCCGGTCCTCTCACCGCAGGAGCGCCAAGATGCTCTTTTGCATTGGGTGCGTATGATCCAGTCTAGAGCGTTTGAACCGGAACTTAAGATTTTCCGTACCAGGACGTCTAAATTGAAGGGACCCTTGGTGCGTTTGACTCCCTTTCTGGATGATAAAGGATTGTTGCGTGTAGGAGGCCGATTGAGGCACGCTAACTTGCCTTATAGATCACGTCATCCCCTGTTGCTCCCTAAGGACGGACCATTGGTGCGATTGTTGATCATTGATCGCCATGTGAAGAATGCTCATGCCGGATGTAATGCATTGACCGCGCTCCTCCAACGGGAGTTTTGGATTTTGTCAGCGCGAAGAATAATCCGATCTGTTATCTTTCGATGTCTGCCCTGCTATCGTTTACGCCCCGAGACGATGCAGCCCCAAATGGGTGATTTGCCTGCTGATCGTGTGAATGAATCGATGCCCTTCTTAGGAGTTGGAACTGATTTCGCGGGACCGTTCACTATAAAAACGTCGCGACTCCGTAATGCTAAGACTGAAAAGGCTTATTTGTGTGTGTTTGTTTGTTTGGCCACTAAAGCCGTTCATTTGGAGGTGGTGAGTGCACTCACCATGGACGCTTTCTTAGCAGCGTTAGGCAGATTTGTCTCCCGCCGGGGACTGTCTTCTCTAATTCGGTCCGATTGTGGGACGAACTTCAAGGGCACTGATAGACATATAAGAGAAGTTTGTGAATTTTTAGATAAAAATAATATTGAGATCGGATCCACACTCTCCCGTAGGGGGGTAACATGGCGATACTCCCCGCCGTCTTGCCCTCACTGGGGAGGGATTTTTGAATCTGTTGTAAAGGCCGCCAAGACTCACCTTCGCCGCGTTATTGGGGAGACTATTCTCACGTTCGAGGAACTCGCGACGGTGTTTCATAAGATTGAGGCGGTTCTCAACTCGCGTCCGTTATGTCCGTTGTCTACCGACGCGAACGATTTGCAGGCCCTCACGCCGGGCCATTTCTTGATAGGCAGACCACTTAACGCCCTGCCCGAGTATCCTTATAGAGATGTCAATCCAGGACGCCTTTCGCGGTTTGAGTTGCTACACATTTTGCAACAGCGCGTTAAGTGGTCAGATAAGACAAACCCACCGAGGGTTGGAGACCTCGTGTTAGTGAAGGACCCAAACCTGCCACCCTTACGTTGGCGTCGCGGACGCATTGTCCAACTTACTCTAGGGTCTGATGGTGTGCCCAGGTTTGCCGAGGTCCTAGTTGGGGATTCTGTTTTGAAGCGCGCGGTCGCTACTCTTTCTCGCCTCCCCTTAGACTGATTTGGCGGACAGTCCGGGACTGTCCGGAGCGGGGGGATGTTCACGCTCGAGGAAGAGCGAGTGGCAACACAGCATTTAAGTCTGTGCAGTGAGAGCTTTTTGGCGGCCGGCCGCATGTGACATGTCAGTTGAGTTGAGTCGAAATGTCACGACATTGAATTAGGTTAGGATGATGTCCGGGCATCCATAAAATATAATACACAGTATATAACTAGCAAATTGTATTTTGCGCGGCGCACCTAATATCGGGGTGCGAAAGCCCGCTTTGTGTTGTGCAACGGTGTCAAAATCGCGTGTGTGAGCCGTGGTGGCCTAATAGGCATTTGTAGTGTTCCGGTCTCCACCGGTGGATCCACTGCAGAACTTCAGGAGCCGCGACTTCCTTCGAGCTAGCTCAGGAAGTCCACCGGCTACGGAGGAGACGGACGGAGACAATTGGAATCGGGGTAAGCCACAATGCTTTCTATGAGCTGGTAGTAGGGTACAAAATTCAGCAATACAAGTCGGCGAAACGCCGACGTGGTGGTGTCTACCTTGGGCACCACCACGGACCTTATGCCTTATGGATACGTGACGTGTGCAGACGTGAACGAGTGCGAGCGAGGCGTGGCGGGGTGCGAGGTGGCGTGCGTGAACGTGGCGTGTGTTTGTGCCACACGGACCTTATGCCTTATGGATACGTGACGTGTGCAGACGTGAACGAGTGCGAGCGAGGCGTGGCGGGGTGCGAGGTGGCGTGCGTGAACGTGGCGTGTGTTTGTGCCACACGGACCTTATGCCTTATGGATACGTGACGTGTGCAGACGTGAACGAGTGCGAGCGAGGCGTGGCGGGGTGCGAGGTGGCGTGCGTGAACGTGGCGTGTGTTTGTTCCACACGGACCTTATGCCTTATGGATACGTGACGTGTGCAGACGTGAACGAGTGCGAGCGAGGCGTGGCGGGGTGCGAGGTGGCGTGCGTGAACGTGGCGTGTGTTTGTGCCACACGGACCTTATGCCTTATGGATACGTGACGTGTGCAGACGTGAACGAGTGCGAGCGAGGCGTGGCGGGGTGCGAGGTGGCGTGCGTGAACGTGGCGTGTGTTTGTGCCACACGGACCTTATGCCTTATGGATACGTGACGTGTGCAGACGAGAACGAGTGCGAGCGAGGCGTGGCGGGGTGCGAGGTGGCGTGCGTGAACGTGGCGTGTGTTTGTTCCACACGGACCTTATGCCTTATGGATACGTGACGTGTGCAGACGTGAACGAGTGCGAGCGAGGCGTGGCGGGGTGCGAGGTGGCGTGCGTGAACGTGGCGTGTGTTTGTTCCACACGGACCTTATGCCTTATGGATACGTGGCGTGTGCAGACGTGAACGAGTGCGAGCGAGGCGTGGCGGGGTGCGAGGTGGCGTGCGTGAACGTGGCGTGTGTTTGTTCCACACGGACCTTATGCCTTATGGATACGTGACGTGTGCAGACGTGAACGAGTGCGAGCGAGGCGTGGCGGGGTGCGAGGTGGCGTGCGTGAACGTGGCGGGCGGGTACGTCTGCGCGTGTCCAAAGCACCTGCGCCTTCACATGGACGGCCACCACTGCGTGCTGCGTAAGCTTTAACGTTCCTTTTTGATATTTGTCTGCTAGATATTTTAATTTTAGTTTTAATTATTGTGTTTAGTGGTGTCGATTCTGAAGCACAACTTATTAAACTAAACTAATTTGACAGGATTAAGACTATTGCCATCTCTGTTTTTCCCTAAAGGATTAAAAGTGACGGCTTTATTTTTATTATTGTCAAATTAGTTTAGTTTAGTAAGTTGTGCCTCAGAATCGACTCCATTGTCGTACGTTTTATTATTTTTTACGTCCCACTGCTGGCGGCTGATTCTCGTGCAATCGAAAAATGTTCGAATTTGAATTTTTTCTTGAGCGACACAGCTCACAGCTCAGCCAATCAGAGCACTGGACTTGTCGCCATTATTCTAAGGAACTCCACTTGTCTTGAGTAGTAGGATCGGCTTTAAATATTTCTAATAATTAATTATTCATTTTAGATCAATAAACTTACAATAGAATAATTTTAATTTGAATAAATAGGTATTTTCAAGTGTTTATTTCGGCAAAAAATGCACACATTCAATATGCAATATAGTAAATATTTAATTTAGTTGTAAATTAATAAAAAATTCGAAAGTGATGTTTCAACTAGTTACTCCCGAGCACTCGAAACAATACAAGTGACTTTCCTTAGAAATGGCAGAGCTCGACATGTCCTGTGTTCGATTGGCTGAACTCTGATTACCGCTCGAAAAAAAAATCGACTTCGAACTTTTTTACGAATAGCGCGAGAATCGTCCCCCTGGGCACGGGGTCTCTCCTCGAAGTTGTAATTCATCGTAATGAGTGCCCTCCTGCAGGCCTACTCTCTAGCTTCGGTTGCTAACTAAAACTGTCATTTTTTCAAAGAAACTTAACATCCATTACTGCTATCATGAACGCCGCCGTAACACAAGATCACTAAACTAGTAATGGATATAAAGTTCTCAAAAATGACAGTTCTAGTTACCAACCGTATAGTCTATTTATTTATTTATTCAAGACACATAACAGGTTACAGTTATAATGAAACATTTATAAAATCTTATTCATTGGAAAACTAACCTTAACCTTCAACATGCATCATACAAAAAGTATACAGCACAATTAGTAACAAACACACGGAACTTGTTCATAGTTTAAAGTTTATTATTTTACATTTTTAACTTGACATCTTTATATGTATTTTAATTTTTATCTTTTTTACTGATCGACCGAAATTTATTTTTAAATGATACTAGTTACTAGTTTTTGTGTAAAAATATCCAAACCGTCATTGTTTTGTGAAATTTCTAGTTAGATAATTTGTAGTTAGAGAATAGGCCTTCTGGTAGAAGGTAGTGTAGATATATTAATAATGTTTTATTTAACTCAATATTGTTAACACTTTACAGCGTCACTGTATCGTGATCCATACCTGTTCCAAGATGTGGATACTGGTGACTACCTGAGCGCGTACATCGACCTTCCGCCCAAGCACAGCAAGAAGGGACGGAGCTAGTTCGTGCTTCATACTAATGGACGCATCTTCGTCGATTATTTTAAGAATTAGTCACTAAGTGAAATGTAGCTTACTTGTCAATTAAATAAATACCTAATTGTCATTATGTATGATTTTTGTTCTTTATTAATACAAAAATTGATTGATGGTCATGGAAAATAGGGGAGTCACCCCATTGGCGCAGACGTTTTTCTGATTGGTGGTATAGCTTCTGAGCCCGCCTGTTAATAACTTAGATGTTTTGCAGCACACAGCTTCCTCAGTTGGTGAAGAATCCAGATGAAGCTCGTTCTATGAGTCTTTACACTAGAATCCCCTATCCCCAGTCCCCCAGAGAACTATACAGCACTCATTATTCCACCTCAGTCTTCTATGAAGGGGACTCGACAAGTACTAACAAATGTTCAGCAAAATGTAATAATTTGCAAAGCAACATACAACGAACTCTGCTGACAAAATAACGGGCAATGCTACGAAAATAAAAAGCAAAACAGTTCAAATTACATTTTATTGATTATAAGATATTATTATTTCAGAAGAACAGCATTAATTAAAAATTTGTCGGTAGTCTTAAAAATAAATGAGGGCGCCACTCTCTTCGTCAAAACAAGAGTTCAAATGGCACGTTTTGTATGGTGAAATGGAGTTATTCCTTAAATATTTTTTTCATGTCATATTTGACAGCCTGGCATTTTTGACCAATAATATTTTATTATCTATAGCGTGTTAGAAAACGTTTGTGCCTCATTCCCTGCGTTCCAGATAAATCACTGCTACTTTCTGAGGCTAACATCTGATGTTAGCCTCGTTTTGCGTTTCTTTTAAGAAATGTTGAAATTTTTAGCCGCGCTAATTGTTACAAATGAAACGCAAGGTACTGATTTTTCGTGCTGAATTTTGACACCTCACTTAATTAGTCCAGCCACTTAAAATTTTTTATAATATAAACCAGAATTGGCTAATACCATAAATATCTTTCAATATTTTTTTTAAATCCGCTGAAAATCCTTTTTGATTCATGAAAAAAAGATTCCAAATGTCAAATTTGAAAGCTGTCAAAAAGTAGTATCAGAGGACCCATCTATTAGCATGGGTATTTGATGCTAGCATTTCGTGTTAAAAATGCTTAAATGAAACGCATGACAACCCGCAAGAAAAACTAGCATCACCGGCTAATGAAACGCAGAGATGCTAAAAATGTTGGTATTTATGGCTAAAAATGCTTATCTGGAACGGGCCGAATATGACTTAAAGTCTGAAGATTCTACCCTTGAAATGTTAGGTTTTTCTGTTATAAGTTATATTATTATTTTATTAATACTAAAATAACTATTGAAAGTGAATATAATTAATAACAATAATCCTTAAATCAAGGACACTGCAGTATAACAAGACTGTGCACTGTGCGATTAAAACAGTCAGGAAGAGACGGCGACATCAGGAGCTATATCTCTACTAATTTATTTACAATTTTTGAGTGTAACATAGTGAAACAACTTTTTATTGAGAATGATGGGAAGTTAGTAGGTATGATATTTTCATTTAAAGCCAGACCAAAAAATAAAAACCTCTGCTCTGTGGGTGCTAAATTAACTATGATTATGGCAACACTAAACACAGTCATACACATGTGAATTGGCTAGTGTACAAATAATGTAATATAATATAGACAATTCCAGAAATAAAGTTTAACTTACAAGAAGAGCATGGGATTTATATATGTTTCAAAGTATTGTGAATTAAACATCCATTAAAGCACAACTACAGTCATAAAAGTAAAAATATAGGGTTAAAAAAACAAATTTACGATTTCATTATTTGATATTTATCAATCATTAAATTCACAATCTAAATACTCATCAGATTCGTATGTCATTCCATGATCAGAATGTACTGGTTCAATTTCAAATATATAGGACTAATTGTCAGTTGCAAGACAGTATTATGTTTCACTATCAGTCTATCACCGCCACCGTTATCACTTTTAATAATTTTCGACATTTTAAAGGAAAAATAATTTACAATATCCTAGTCAAGAAATAGACCACTTACAATCAGGGATGTTAATATATACTCTTTATTGCATAAACAAAAAACGTTTGTACAAAAAACATAAACATGGTATGCAAGGGCGGACTTATCTATTATAGAGATCTCATCCAGTCAACCCATTCTTCGTTTCAGTTATGAATATGATATTTCGGATCTGGATACGGATACGGATATAGGAATAAAATTATATCGGTTTCGGATACGGTTACGGATATGTAATTATTTCGGATTATCCGTTAGTTTCGGATAGTTTCGGTTACGGATATGAGATTGAAGGAAAATAAAAAACTAACTAATTACGAAAGAGGTTATGTTATGACTAGAAATAACAAATAAACTGTAAGATGCACGTGGCGCGCGAGCGGTGAAACAAAAACCTGTCGAAACATGTCGTTTTATTTAAACTCCGCCCTTATTCGAAACTGAAACGGATACGGTTACGGATATATTTTATTTCGGATATCCGATAGTTTCGGTTACGGTTACGGAGCTCCATAACATCCCTGCTTACAATCGACACCACACATTGACAGACGACATCTTAAAGACTGTTAATGCCATTTGAAGAAATTAGTTCCAATAGTTTTCCGCAATATGGCGAGGTTTTTTATTTTATTGGTCGGGCTTTAATTGATTCTAATTAATTTAATAGTCAATCAATTAGGCGATGATTGTAATGAGCATTTTTCATCAGCAAAATATGACCTCACATGTTTCATTCTTCATTATCACAATCTACAATCGATATATTTTCTACATACACACCTTTCGTGATTAAGTTCGTACATACATACCATACTACGACTGTTACCCTTTTTTTCGAACGTTTCGAACATTAACCACTGTTAATGTTCGATTTTCTGAATGTTGCCCAACCTGTCAACATTCAGAAAATCGAACATTAACAGTGGTTTCTTGTTATTTTGACAAAGCAAAAAATAAATGTGATACATTTTCATTATCTGCCTGACGAACTACATACATTTTTATTTTTCATACACAGTGTCAGCACCCCAACCTATTGTACTATTTATTAGCTACACTCAGCGCCACACGACGCTTGTATTAGGCAGCACGTCGCTGGTTGCGTTGCCAGTCAGCTCGGCCCTAACTAAATGTCTAGTTTATACACAGACGTATATAGGGAAGCAGACTTAACGTTTCGTTCAAAAAGCGTGGCAACTTTACCACATTTAAAAAACTCACACACAAACAACATTAATTTAATTTAATTGTAATTTCTGGAGTTTTATTATATGATGCGTTAGATAAAACATTTATTTACAATCACAAAACAAAACAAACACAATGTCACGACGCCATTTGTCTCTTATTTTGACAAAGCTAAACATGGCGTCCACGTGGCGTCTGCCGCGTCTTCGGAAATGTTTGTGTGCGTTGGTATCGCCATAGACGAAAAACAGAAATAGTGATATATCATGTGACTTTGGAGTGAAAGTAAAAACGATATACATTGCTTATGACAATATACTGCTTCCCTTTATACGTCTGTGAGTCTATACTTGCTGTACGAATATTTCCAACTGCTCTAGAACGGTCGATAGTGCTGATAGTGCATGGCCCGAGAGCCCTGTCATTGCGTCGCGATGGGCGGCAGGCGCTCGGTGAACATCTTCTTTATGGGTCCCCGCTTTGGGTCCAGCACTCTCTCGTCGATCTTTCGCGGAACGCTCCTGGAACGAATAGCCAGTAATAAAAACTCATAAATTACCAATACCAAACTACAAATTAGCTTCTTTTAACTGGTAGCACGGTATAAGGGTTTGATCTGACCGGTTTGTAGGACACTACAAATTTTATTTTCGTAGATTTTCTGAGGTACCTGTTGTCAACATTCATAAGCCATTTGTTAACCGACTTCAAAAAAGAAGGAGGTTATCAATTCGATGCGTAGGTATGTTGTTTTTTTTGTGTGTATGTTTTGCGATTACTCTGCCAATTGTGGACCGATTTTCAAAATTTTTTTCGTATTCGATATACTTCTGGAATGGTCCCAAGGTCACCAAAGTCAGGATCCCATGAAAATCGAGGAAAATTCTTAATTTTATAGGAAGTACGTCCAACGTGTTTCATGTTTTTTAGCCGACTTCAAAAAAGGAGGGGGCTATTTCAAGTTATTCACGTATTTGCATCTAATAGTATGAACCGAGCTGATGATGAAAGGATCCTTAACTTTTCGACTTGACCAGCAGGCCTATTTTCTAACTTCGGTTGCTAACTAGAACTGTCATTTTTAAAAGAAACATAACATCCACTACTGCTACCATGAACGCCGCCCTAACACATTTAAGATCACTAAACTAGTAATAGATTATTGAGTTCAATTAAAAATGACAGTTCTAATTACCAACCGTAGTTAGCGAATAAGCCTGCTGACCTGCAGGCCTATTCTGTAACTTCGGTTGCTAACTAGGACTGTCATTTTTAAAAGTAACTTAACATCCATTACTGCTATCATTAACGCTGCCGTAAGAAATAAGATCACTAAACCAGTAATGGATATAAAGTGTCTTTCAAAAATGACAGTTCTAGTTAGCAACCGATGTTACAGGTCAAATATTTTTCATACAATCGTTATTTTATCAACTAATGAGACAATCTAGAGTTTCCCTGTGGATTACCACAGGTATTTGTAATTTATGAGCTCAGTGGATATGTAACATACCCTTATCTCTATTGTGGTGTCGTGTCGACTTTGCCGTGAGAATAGAGTCGTAGGTACACACAATGTTAAAATTACGACGTCCACAAAAATCCATTGTTAAGATCCATTAATTGATTTTTATGTTCGTTTGTTCACTTCAACCCTTGATATATGATGTTATGCAGAGTGGAATTTTATCAGTTGAATGTCCTCTTTTCCACATTTTTATCATCATCAGCCACAATACATCTACTGATGGAAGAAGGCTACCTTTTTTTTTTTTTGAGGCGGGGGAATCTCTTTACGATTCAACAAGGGGCTGAAAGCTGACAAAGCCGCCCCAAGGATATGCCATTGGACTCGGGTTACCTGGGTAACCCCATACCTGGCTAAACCACCCTCCAGAGCAACTTCTACCTCCGTAGAGACACACTCGGGATCGGCGTTAGCCATTCCCCGAGTGTGCCCCCTGGATTGTAGGCCTGACGCAAGCGCCAGGTCTTACCTCTACGGGTGGGTCGACAAGTGCAATAATTCGACCCCCCAGATGGGCAGGCCAGGGGTAGAAAAGTGTCTCCCGACCGGTTGTCGGCCGGTCGGGCCATTTCATCCCCAGCTTGCTTAGGGGAGTTGGTGGCGCGCGTCCAGGAACGCGCGCCTCCTCCTACCCAACCGCCTGCGCCGGAGCGGTGCGGCGAGAGGGTCAACCTCTCGCGCCCGCGCCTCCTTCTGCGAGATCACTTCCTCGCAGAAGGAGGCGACAGCCTCCCACGCCGTCGCGCTGGTCAGCATCTCGCGTGCGACGTTGGCCAGCACGACGGGCGCACCCCTACCTAGGCCCAGCGCGAGGGCTAATGCGTCGCGCTGGGGTCGCCAGGCCGGGCACTCCGAGAGGGTGTGTCCGGCCGTGTCGTCGGGAGCGCCGCAGTGGTGGCTAGAGATGAGAGTAATGACTGTTTCCAAATAATGAATAACAGTGCTGTGTTATTTCCATATAGCTGTTATTGTAAACTGCTGTTCGTTATCCTGTTATACTGCTGTTTTGCACAATGAACAACAGCGTATTCACACTGTTACCAACATCGAAATAGTTCCAAATAGGAGCGATCGGGGCTCTTATTCTCGGCATGTTTAATATTTAAAAATACTTAACACTAACTATAAAACAATTATTATTTACACTTACGCTAACTTTTAATTACGCACTTACACACTGAAATAATTAAATCGTAACAAAAAATAATCACAATTTCTCTATTTGGATCTCTTGCTGAACTGAACAGAACAGAATTGAACGAACAATAAAATTTTAAACAGCAATCTAATTCAAAACAGCAGTATAATAGCCGTAACAGACGATCCGATTTGGTTGAAGCCAACCGCCCGACCCCAACCAAATTGGAACGTGTGTACGGCTGTCGGCCCGACATAATTATTATTAGCTTGTTGGCTGCTCGACAGCCCGATCGCTCATCCGACTAGTAGGGACACGACAAAAGACAAAAGTATCGATACTTTGTGGTTTAATTTAATTATGTGTGCTTAAAGTAATAAATTAATAATTTAGTAAACTAAAATGACTCGACTGCTGTCCTGCCATACCACAAAGTATAGAAAAAAATGTATTGCAAAAATGCTGTTCTATTTTTTGTTTGTGTTTTAACAGGGCAACCGTGTTTCATTATTTATTTATTTTCGCACGTTTAGTTACGCATTGTACAGTAAGCTCTTTGTCAAGCTATACTATTTGACCTTTGGATCGTTCTTATGTCGCTTGTAATAGTGGTGGTATTCGTAGTGTCAATGTAAAGCTTGAATAGGAGCTTACTGTACATCCTGCTTGTTGATTATTTATATAATCAATAACAAACATTACCCTTTTTTATTATGCTTTTTTATTACTGTTTATACGCACCTACTTAATTTGTTGCTGTTTTCAAGTCACTGAATGACGTTGAAGTACTCTACACTTTGAAATTGAAGTATTGATACTTTTGTTTCAATATTTTTACGAGTACGATAATTTATTAACCCCCGTCGGAAAAAGAGGGGTGTTATAAGTTTAACATGTGTATCTGTGTGTCTGTGTATCTGGATGTCTGGCTGTGGCTTCATAGTTCCCAAACGAATGGAACGAATAGACCTATTCAGTGATACAATACAAGGCATCCGACGGCGATGCCACATGGAGGAAAAGTACATTAAATACCGTAGACATAACTTTGCGAAAAGAATTCATAATTTTAAATTCAATAACGAATCCAACCGCATTCAGACTGCTAAATAATCACCTGTCTGGATCGGGATTATTATGATACCGATCGATAGAGTCGGATCACAGGAAAGAAATATTTCTGACAAACATTACCTCAAAACTTAAGGACAACCATAAAATCTATCTGTACCTATTTATTTATTCTTTATAAACAAATTTTATAAACTTTATATATAAACAAAAGGTGTTAATTTATTTGGGTTTCGCAAAGACAAATTATGTTTTTTGTATTGGCCAAAATAATATTTTGTATCGATATCGATATAGGTACATAATACTTTTTAGGGCATCTCTACTGTCGGATTGTCAACCGCGTCGGACCGTCTGTAGGCGCGTCGGCTCCTCATTTGGTTGGATCACGTTGGATCCAACCAAATTGGATCGTCTGTTAGCACTATAACGAATAATTATTATTCACCTGTTATTTCAAATCGTCGCGATCATCAAACATTTTTAAGTGAACTCTACGTCAATGTGAGAAAGCACAAAAATTAGTGGTTTGCGATTATCGTGTCGTGACGTGACTCGTGCAGTTGATATTGCTATCTCCCGTACACACCTATTGCGCTCTCGCTCTTTGCTTCACTCTCGCGTTACGTAATCGGCAACAGCGCGGTGGGTGGAACGTCAGTCATTGCGCTACAACGCTACAACATCAACAGCAGTTTATAATGATAGCAGGATAATCCGTTGCTCAATAATGTGATATTCGTTACGTTCATATAATGCATTATATTATCTGCTATCGTAATAACGACCATCTCTAGTGGTGGCACTGCGGCGTCTCCTCCCTCCGTGCGACATGGTGCAGATAATGGCCGAAGCAGCCGTGCCCGGTCATCATCTGCACCATCCGGTAGGTGAGGCTGCCCTGCCGGCAGCTGGGTGGGCGAGCGTCTCGGCCCACTGGCGGAGAGCCTCCCTCTGCGCCAGGAGCCTTGTGCGCGCCACCTCCTGCGGGAGGGGGCGCTCCCCCCGACTCCTCGCTGCCACCCGATGTCGGTGCACGGCCGCAAGGACGCGTGCCTCGACATCCCACGGAGGCGAGCCCGCTAGAACGCAGGGGAAGAAGGCTACCTAAGGTTTGGGAAGTTAGGGGTGGTTCCTACTGCGCCGGCAAAATGCGCATTGTTGAATAAATAATGTTTTGAAAATATCGTTGTTCACTAAACACCCAAGCGGTCTATGATAGTAACTTACTGCCAGAATGGTCCATTCTTCTGCAATCTCAATATGTTGTTCTGACATATCAAAAGTTCATTCTGTAAATAGGTCCGTTGATCGTGTACTCGTACGAATAGCTGTAACAAAAAGTAGAACATAATGAAACCTAACGTTTCAAGGCCGGTATAATGGAACACGTTTTTTTTTGCTTTATTTTTGCTTCATCATCATCATCATTTCAGCCAAGAGACGCCCACTGTTGGACATAGGCCTCCCCCAAGGATCTCCATATCGATCGGTCCTGCGCCTCCCATATCCAGCGGCTTCCCGCGACCTTCACCAGATCGTCGTCGGTCCACCTTGTATTTGCCTACCAACACTGCGTCTCCCGGTACGCGGCCGCCACTCGAGGACCTTTCCGCCGTCAGTCCTACCCTACGAGCGATGTGTCTTGCCCACTGCCGCTCAAGGTTTGCAATTCTTTGAGCTATGTCGGTAATTCTAGTTCTTATACAGATCTCATCATTTATGATGTGATCACGTAGAGTAACCCCGAGCATAGCCCTCTCCATTCCCTTTGAGTGACTTTGAGCCTTCTTATGAGACATTGTATGCGGCCACGTCGTTATATTTGCTTGAAACTATGCATTTTATTATACTAGTTTATGATTACAACTTCGTTTGCGTAGACTTTTTCTGGAAAACTTTTTTTTGTATAATAATTACGAATTAATCCAATACGTTAGCAATCCGTTTACCCGTGCTAATTGAGCCCTCCTTTTAGCAGCGTACAAACTTTTTCTTTAAACTTTAACGACCCTACCACAAAAAGTTTTTAAACACTGTCTTAAGTTAAACACTGCTTAAACATGATGCTGTTTTATTTGTTTTAAAAGGCTAGATAGAGACAGCATCATGTTTAAACAGTGTTTAACTTTAGACAGTGTTTAAAAACTTTTTGTGGTAAGGCCGTTAGAAAAGTAATTAATTAAACAAGCCTTTTTAATTTTTTGGCGCCCAACGTGGGACTGTTTATTTGCAGTAGTACCAATATCAGTTTCCGCAATGGTATTATAAGTGAAAGGCGAGTAAACCTTCGCGTTGCAGACTGGTATCGAATGTATGCATGAGTATAGACATACATTGGAAAGAATGGCAATAATATGAAAATAACAGACATCATTTTTGTTGCACGTTAGAGTATGTGCATGCGCAAAATGTATGTATTTAAATAGTATATTGTATATTTGGTGTAGAAAGTTGAGTGGACCAATCCGCACTGGGCCAGCGTGGTTGACTAAGGCCTACACACCCTAACTTAGGATAGGCTCGAGCCCCTTGATGGGGATGTATATGAGCGGTGGATGGATTTGGTGTATCTTGCATAATAATGATACGGTGTTTATATATTAGTGTTAAAAATAATGCTGCTGTACGAAGCTCATATAAATCTCAAAATGTACGTCGAAAGTATACCTACCTTCGATTCGGAGTCCAGCCGCCATTCCTTACTCCGAAGTGTACTGATTAAATCAGTCTTGAGTCTTTCGAACCTCTTCACGGTACGCAGTAGCTCAGCCTGGACACCAGAAGAAGTGGGATTTATTCAACAATTACATTCAAGTTTAGCTCATTAATTTAAATAATACATTGACTGTGAAACATACCGGTGTCAATAAATCCAAATTGATGTTCAAATCATCGTGTTTCAGTTTGCAATCTGAAAATAGTTCATTTATTAATTTGGGCAAAAACAAAGTCACTTGATTCTGCAACAACAGTATAAGAAAACGTACACAACCTTTTTGTACTGAAACATTTTAATATTGTAATTGCGAATGAAGTCTGCAAGCCGATTACGGTTCTCGTGATTATAAATGAATGAAATGATATGATATTAGACTATGGTTTAGCCATGAAACAGTAACGTTAGTTATGTAACTAACTAATATTAATGAATTTACTAATATTTAAACTACTTTACTACTACTTTACTAATATTTAACTAATATTTAAACTAATATTGATGAATTTGTTATATAAATGGGAGAAGGATTTGTTAATTTCGAGAAATTGATATTATGCCCTGAGACGATTAAAACTTGAAAGCATATCTTTATTTTTTATAGAAACACTCCGCTGAAACGAATTTAAAAGACTCTTTCAAGGATATCTAATTTGAAGATGAGATTGATTCTTTTTATCTTCTTCTTTTAAAAAACGTCGCCCCACACTAGGATTTTCTCCTGTGTCGTGGGTGCAATTACAAACATAGAATATCACATGCACATACGCCCAGACCGGAACAAATTTCTGTAGGCCATACAAAATATTTGTCCCGTACGGGAGTCGAACCCGCGACCCGTTGCACAGTAGGTGATCACTCGACCTCTGCGCTAAACGCTTATATGAAGAAAATAATAATTTGATAAATAAGGTTTATATGAAGTGTTGTTCTTTTCTGGCCGTGTTCAGTGTTTCTCGAGATTCTTTTTGTAGGTACTCCTAGTTTGATTAAGAAAATTTTGGAAGTGACTTCAATGCAAAACCTCAAGTCAAACCGGATAGTTCTCAGAAAAAGTTCATTTTGTGCCATCATAATATAAAATAGTTCAAGCACTCTTGCTATCCATGCTATACAATCGTGTAATCGCTCCACTAACCAACGCCGCAGACACGAGCGTTTTTGATTTTCTCCCTGAGCAACGGCAGCTTGGCCTTCAGGTCTTCGATGTCTTCCAGCAACATCTTGTGCTTGGAACTCTCCTTGCTCAGCTCATCGTCGCCCTCCCACAAGTATTCGCCCTTCCGGAGCTCCTCTTGCATCGCCATAATTTGTTTCTCCAACTCCCCATTCTGCCAAGCTGCGGCTTCCCTTCATGAGAGAACAATTTTTACTGTGTGCTTACTAACAACACAAAAAGGTTCTGTTTATATATGAAAGTCTCAGCAACGGTTCCCCATCACTAATATCTAATATCTCAATGAAAATATGCTTATTTTTATTAAATTAAAATATTATGATTTATTGCATAAACCTGCACATAGCTTTGGACTAACAAAGAGGTTGCTGTAAAGTTTTGTCACAAAGATTTAGGTAGCCCCATTATGAGAGCAATGAAAAGTTGCTCCCTCTCGAGCAATTTCGAGGTTGTAGATTCTTTTACTGTTATTTTTTGGCTTAATGGAGCTACAATTTGGCTCTTGTTTCCGTAAGTAGCATTTCTACTTTAAATCAAGCAGACTCAATGAGTATTGAGCTCGGAAGTCTATCATAAATTCAGGCTATAATAATAACGCGTCCTCCTCATTACCGCATCACCAAAAGTCATATTAGAAAACATTTTTCTAAATGATCAAACTAAGGTGATATAATTTTAGTCATTTTATGTTTTTTACAGACAAACTATAAAATATCTAGTTGCAAAATGCTCAAAATAAGACGACCTTTAATGTAGGTCTCAGTGAGGAACGCCCTTGCAGCCATCGCGGGTAAGTTTGTAGTACTTAAGTATATCGCGTGGATAAAGCTCATTTATCAGAGTATTGATTGTACAGTATTGATTAATCGGGCTGCATAATAATGTTTTTTCATTGTTGGATTAAATACACAAACCAAAATAGTCGAAGTGCAGGGACTTCGACTATTTTGGTTTGTGTATTTAAGGGATAAAACTTCAGCTTCTGTTAGTGCTACAACCTATGGTAAAACGATGATCTCCTAGAAAGTCTTAAAATTTAGCACCGACTTCAATATAGAAGTGTGATGTTGTCTGTACCATTCTTATATTATTTTTAACTTTTCAGTGTTTTGAAGTCGGTTGTTTGTTTTTGGAAAATATTTTTTTTAAGTTTGTGAGGTTATGCCGCATGATACGTGCTAGCGAAACCACTTGTTCCGCTAGGATCTCCTTTTTAGGGTTCCGTACTTCAAAGGTTAAAACTGAACTCTTTAAAGGATCATTTCATTATTAATCTATCCCTGTCCGACGGTCTGTCAATACCATTTTTCTCGCGGATGAAGGAACGTGTAGAGAGATATGTCACACTAAAATGTAAGTAGGTACCTATGTCAAATACTTAGATCTCTTGCTGTGAAAAAATCAAACTTCTGTCAACGCTATCAAAAGATTGCTCATTGCCTGTAGCTCATCTATATGTATAGTTGACCTAATACGACCGTAATGTCGCAATTTTTGTGATGTCGGAAGGGAATTAAAACCTATATCTTGACCTAGAACAGAGGTCGAAGAGGTCGGCAATAATTGGGGTAGGGATATATCGCTGCCCAAAAAAAAAATAGTGATCATGATTAAGTACTATTTGTGAACTGCTATAACACAATATATCTGGTCAATATCTGGTCAAAACCTAGCGCGCCGCAGTTACGCGCGGATTTCTTTGTAGCTAGTTTCGTGACAATATTATTTAAATTATGTTTCGACTTTCCGCGGTCCGTAGAATTGATCTATGTAATTTGGTCCAACTTAATAGTAGGATAGTTTCATCTCGATTATTGACCGCAATATTTATTACTGCGAATTAAAGTGCTTGTTATTATTTGTTAGTTCCAAAAGTTTCGAACAGATGGCGGTGTGAGTTAATTTAATGACACAACACTTGGTTATCTAGATTGGGTAAACCTATGCGTGATTATACTTTGAAATAAATGTGTAAGTATCTAGTTTTAGTATTTAATGAAAAAATAGCTTCTCTAACTTATGGATCCATTTATTAACTTAAATACGCACATCTATTTATTTCATTGTGTTCTCTGCGTAGGTACATGTTCGGTTAGTTCGGTAGGTACTCAATGATATTCTTATATTCTTTCGTAAAAAAATATCAAAAATATTATTAAATGTTTAAACGGAATCCTGACTGACCTGCATGACTTTTCATGTTCTAATTCGCTTCGAAGATTGTCAATTTCACTGTCGTTCATGGCGCCTCGTGTCTTGTGAAACTCCAAATCAACTAGCTAAGTAAGAGCCCGGGACTATCGCCCTTGGATACAAAATTGATCAAACATTTGTACGTACGTATCAATTTCAAACACGCACACTTCTCTTCACCGCAGGCTTCTTGTTATTTAACTGGCTTGGCTACTGTTCAGTTGCGTTGCATTGCAGCAATAATATCTTTTATCGCCCTCTTTCACATGAGCTTTAAGTTTGTCTCTTTCTAGCAGATTGGCCCCAAAATCACTTAATTTCTTTAAATATAACAATCGATCGCAAACAAAAATAAGTATTACTGCCAAACTCAAGATTTAAATAAAATACTGCTTGAATTTAGGCCCCAAAGTCATCCAATCATTTAGGGCCCGTATTTTAATAAAGATTTTTATGCCTAGTTTAGGTAGTTAGGTAGTCTATATTTTGTCCTTTTCGAACTTAGCTTCAGTTCCTGGTGGCCTCGCAACCATGTGTAGTTGCAGCCGCACGGCAAAATAATGACAGTCGTCATTCATTCACACATGGTGACGAATCGGCTGCCGCCGTTCGCGGCATGTAATTCGTGCTTCTAATCAGCAAAGTAAAAAACATATTACGAGATCCGGTATAAGAAATATATACCCTCATCTGTTATTTAATGATGATAATGAAGAAATATACCTATGCTAGATTGCATTCATTAATAAATCGCAAATAAGTAATAAGTTGCCCAGCTAAATCATGTGCCGATGATGTTAAACAATTTTTGATGACCGTCCCTGATTGGTTTTTTATGAAAGTCGAGAAACAGCTGAAAGAATTGAAAAAAAAGGTTGGCTTCTTTCCCCTCTGCTGCCAGGTATAAATAGGTAAACCATTATTAATATACCATCATAAGTTATTTAACCGAATTACATATCAAATGAAAGCTTATTTCATTCCCAATCGAACCGTATTACATTGCCTTATCTAAAAGTTTATAATCCATGGTTGCCTAGATTTAAGAATCTGTGTGAGCATTGAGAGTGACGGAGAAGCGTTGCGCGCGCAATTCTATTTGACAGACAGAGATGCAGCGAGTTTTTCTTGGTTTCTCCAATAGTGTAAAATATTAACAACGACACCTTTTTTCACTCACACATTCATTTATTAGCGACAATACATAATTATGAAAAATAATAAGTTTGTTTAAGTAGATATCTAATGCCGCTAATAAATTAATGTGTAAGTAAAAAAATAAATATCGTCGTTAATATTTACACTTTTTGAGATACCAACGGTCTATGTTTCTTTCTGGATCTAAGACTAATAGCTTTAACAAATGTCTTTAGTAAACATTTTTCTTCATTATAACTTAAGCAGGTAATCCTAGCTGATTTTTGGTTTTAGAGGCCAATCTCAATTGAGGACTAAAATGTCTCAGTGGCAGAAGAAATATTAATAGTATAATGCGCAGACATCGAAATCACAGGTGTCCAGACTCTACTCGCATAGTCCGATTTGCGAAATATTAACTCATAGGTACGTAATATTGAAATGTAAATAATAAGCGAAAATAACGCGTAAATGTTAAGAAATAAGTTTATCATACACTATGGTTTTAAGTTTTGTATTCGATAAGGTGTCAAAAATGAAGTTGTTAAAAAATTATATTAGAATTGCAATGGACGATGTCTAGTTTTATTTAATAGAAATCCCTGCTTGCTGATAATTAAAGAACCTACTTATTAACGAAAACCAAAGTTCAATAGGTTATGGGCCCAGAACGCCCAGGAAGTCAAGAGCCATAGAAAGAGAAAATCTGAGGAAGAGAAATCGTGAAAGAAAATGGAATTGAGGCTAAACAAGTTCGGCGTGACGCCGTTCGCAGGTAATGACTTCAATAATTGGTTTTTCCGAATAAGTACTGTATTAGAAGAAGAAGAATTGGAAGACACAATTCGAGAATCTTACGGCAGCAGCGAGACACAGAAACCGGATTCAAAGAAGTGTGCACGAGCAAAGAATATTTTAATTCAGTGCATAGCAGATAGCCATCTAGAAACTGTCAAAGATTGTGCTAGTCCGAAGGAAATCATAGAAAAACTGAAGAAAACTTTTCAAAGAGTTGGTATCGCGTCTCAACTAATGCTACTCACTAGAGGTACGATGAAAAAGATAGCTTAGAACATTTTCTTATTTCGTTTGATAAAACTGTCCGTGAAGTAAAAGTATCAGATGCGAAACCAAGTGAGAGCGAAATAATTTGTTACTTATTATTGGCAATGCCTGCATCATTTGAAAACGTTGTAACAGCTCTTGAAACTCTATCATCAGAAAAACTCACGTTGGAGTTCGTAAAAAGCCGGCTATTGGATGAAGAAATAAAGAAAAAGAACTTTAGAACAGAAACAGTAGAAGGAAGTGGTACTGCTTTTGTGGTCAAGAAGAAAACAGTGCCACCTTATCGGAAAGAAAATAATCAGTCTCGCAATAATATAAGCAGAAAATTCCCTTTCGAGTGTTATAATTGCGGAAAGAAAGGTCATATGAAAAAGGAATGCAAATTCAGAAAGTTTGATAGTAGTCAGAAGAAAAATGCATATGTTACAAAAGAAAAAGAAAATGAAGAAAACACAGAACCTATTGCTTTCTTAACAAGCTCTACAGCTTTGTCTTCAGTAAAGAATAATACAGACCATATTGAATCCTTTTTGATCACAATGCCTACGCCGCAAAACTACTTTGAAGGATTACTCCTAAACAGCTATAAGACTAAGTGGCAAAATTACTAACATTTAAAACGCCTACAAAGCAAAATGCCTCAGATCAATATCTCTAAAGCGGTTTACCTAATTTGCAATACGTCTGCATTCTTTCTTGTCTACGCAGCTTAGCGTCTTAAAAATTAAAATGACTTTAAAGGATAATACATAACATGCCATACGACTAAGAAGCATAATTAATCGCTATCAAAAACGGCTATAAATCAAACTGCCTCAAATTAATAATATCCAACTAATATAAATGTGAAAGGAAGTGACATAGAAAACTCTATGCCATTTTGCAGTTGAGTTGCAGTTCAAACTCTGTCCTTCTGTACCGGCCCTAGATGACCTGTTTTACAAAACACCAAATTCATAGGTAACCTAATACTAAACAATTCGTGACGGACCATTAACTATGCTTGTATTTATACCTCGTTTTTGCTTGATTTCTTGTAATTGGGAGCATTTTGGTGTTTAGGTCATAAAACTACTGAGTTGTTTTGCATATGAGGTATTTTGCATCCCTAGGCATCTTCATATCCAGGCATTTTACAACAGAGATGTTTTGCATTTGAGTCTTATTAAGTTCATAGTCATTGTAATGTTTAGAAATTTTACTATTAAAGTACGTTTGCATTAGAGGTAAAGTAATGATAAGCTGTTTTAATTTGAGGCATTTTGCTTTATAGCCGTTTTACATGTTAGTTATTTTGCTTCGTAGTCATATAGCTGTTTAGGAGTATTCCTTCAAAGTAGTTTTGCGGCGTAGGCATTATGATCAAAAAGGTATTGAATTTGTAGCTGACTCAGGTGCCACAGATCACATGGTTAATGATGACAAATATTTTTATGAGATAAGAGAACTAGAAACTCCAATAATAATAAGTGTAGCTAAAGAAGGAGAGAATATTATTGCCTATAAAATAGGTTGTATAAAAACTATTGAAGTTTTACTCAAAGACGTTTTATTTGTACCACAGCTAAGGTGCAATTTATTGTCTATAAATAAAATAGAAAAACATGGCTTCTGTGTCAAGTTTCATAATAATAGAATAACTATAGTGAAAGGTGAGAAAGATATTATTGAAGGATGTAAACAAAATAAGCTCTATAAAATAAGTTTTAAAATTAAGGAAGCAACAAAAGTAGAAGCACAGAAAGCATACTCTATTTCCGAAAGTGCAATGCTATGGCATGAGAAATTAGGACATGCTTCGTCTGAAAAGATTAGAGAACTAGGAAGAAGAAATCTCATACATTTAGAACAGGCTAAGCCAGAAATTTTGTGCGAACCATGTCTCAAAGGTCGCCAAACAAGAATACCCTTTAAAGAAAATATACATCACACTAAGAAAATCCTCAAGTTAGTACACTCTGACTTGTGTGGCCCTATAAGCCCAGCCACTCATGACAACAAGAAGTATGTGTTGTCATTTCTTGATGATTATAGTCATTTTGCAGTCATTTACTTGTTAGAAAGAAAGAAGCAATATATTAGTATGGTGGAAGCAAAGTTTAATTGTAAAATTTCAAGGTTTAGATGTGACAATGGTGGAGAGTATAATAATAAAGAGTTACTGGAGTATTACAAGAAGAAAGGCACAACAGTAGAATTTACAATGAACTATACTCCTCAGCAAAATGGAAAGCTTGAGAGATTTAATAGAACTCTTATAGAAAAAGCCAGAACTTTAATGGCAAGTACACACTTTGACAAAAACATGTGGGGAGAAGCAGTTTATACCTCAGTCTATATAATAAACAGACTTCCTACTAGTTGGGGTGTAATTCCTGCAGAAGTGTGGTATGGCGAAATTCCTGACTATAATAAACTGCATGTTTTTGGAACTGAAAGTTATGTCCATATCCCAAAAGAAAATCGAACAAAATTTGATGAGAAAACAAAGAAATATTTTTTTATTGGCTATTGTAGTAATGGCTATAGATTGTGGGATGATAAGAACAAAAAGATTATAAGATCAAGGGATGTAGTTTTCAATGAAAACATTATGAAGAAAATAATACATATAGATTATGAGAAAGAAAATGAAAAGTGTGAAGAAGAGGAAGCAAGTAAAGAATGTGTAAAAGAAATAATTTTACCTGAACAGAAACTTATAGAAGCAAGACCTAAAAGAAACATTAAGAAACCTGTTAATCTAAATGATTATGAATGTAGCTATATGGCATTAATGACTTACAATTTGAATGATGAACCTAGAACAAAACAGGACGCATTAGAAAGGCCAGACAGAGAAAAGTGGATCGAAGCAATAGAAAGTGAACATAAAACATGGGTGACAGTTGAAAAGCCAAAGAATAAAAACATCATTCATAGTCGTTGGGTATTTAGGAAGAAAAGTGATACTATATACAAAGCAAGGTTAGTCGCTAAAGGGTTTGAAACAACAGATTATAATGAGATATATGCACCTATAGGAAGGTTAACTACACTACGATCATTATTAGTTATTGCTAATCAAGAGAATTTATTAATTGAACAGATGGATGTTAAAACAGCTTTTTTGCATGGAACCCTAAAAGAGGAAATTTACATGCACTTACCAGAAGATATGAAGAGTGACAAATATGTATGTAAATTGAATAAATCTTTATATGGGCTTCGTCAAAGTCCTAAATGGGGCCGTTCAAATATTACGTAAGCAGATTTATTACAATTATTTACCCCCCCATCCCCCTTGTCAGCAAAAGTAAGCAAAGCTCTTACCCCCTCCCCCCATGCTTACGTAAACATTTTTCAATTATAAATGTATTTTTTTTTATATTATAATTATAATGTTATAATTATAATTTTAAAAATAAAGATTATTTAAAGCCTTTAATTAAGGCTTTAAATAATCTTTAGAGCCGGGAATCGAACCCATCATATACAGAAAACTAACACCCTGTATTTTGTGACCAATTGACGGAGTCAATCTTAAGAAATAAATCTACGAATATATAATGAATATTACTTCTATACTTTGAGATAGGCCATAATATTTTCTAATCAAAAAACGTCTAAATTATTGTTACAAAATGTAAAGAGACACTTTTTGGCGATTTCTAATATTTCTACTACTCTTATGTACTTAACCTAAAATGATTTCGTTACTCACCTAGGAAAAAAAAAATAGTAGATTGGATTTATTCTTAGTCGCCGCTTGCAATTGGGATGATGACTGAATTCTAATTTTCACATCTCGACATAAAATATTAAAAAAGCGCAGAAAAAGATGCAATCATGTGAAATTAGAATTAAAATCGGCTTAGAAATACATAAGATACAAGCATTTTAAGCTGTTAATTTTGAAGCGATTAGACAGAGAGATCCGACATCAACCGTGACGTCATCGTTGAGTACGGCCATATAAACTCCATGTAAAATGCCGTTTTGCTAGAAAGAGATGGAGAAAAATCTTTAATACCTTATATCTTGGTTGGTTTTATAGTTATTCGAAAACCGATTTTTTCTTTCTGTTTATTAGATGAATGAGCTTCTATTAAAGCAAAAAAAAATTTTTTGTCATCTAGCCAATTCTTCAATTCTCTTAGATACAATAATATCTAGTTCCTTGTCGGATTTTGCTTGTAATTTATAATTATTAGATGAATGAGCTTCTATTAAAGCAAAAAAAAATTTTTTGTCATCTAGCCAATTCTTCAATTCTCTTAGATACAATAATATCTAGTTCCTTGTCGGATTTTGCTTGTAATTTATAATTTCGCTACACTTCGTTAACTAACTTTTGTACATTTTGTACTTTCGTACTTGTATGAGATTTTTTAAAACTTTCAAACAATTTTTGGTATAACTTGGATTTGTCTATTTGAAACGACATCTTATTTAAACGTTAAACTTTGGCTAATGGAATCAACGGTAACACAAATGTTAACTTGCTATGCTTACAATCCTTGCGTTCCAGATAAAGCACTGCTACTTTCTGAGGCTAACATCTGATGTTAGCCTCGTTTTGCGTTTCTTTTAAGAAATGTTGACATTTTCAGCCGCGCTAATTGTTACAAATGAAACGCAAGGTACTGATTTTTCGTGCTGAATTTTGACACCTCACTTAATTAGTCCAGCCACTTAAAATTTTTTATAATATAAATCAGAATTGGCTAATACTACAAATATCTTTCAATATTTTTTTTATATCCGCTGATAATCCTTTTTGATTCATGAAAAAAAGATTCCAAATGTCAAATTTGAAAGCTGTCAAAAAGTGGTATCAGAGGACCCATCTATTAGCATGGGTATTTGATGCTAGCATTTCGTGTTAAAAATGCTTAAATGAAACGCATGACAACCAGCAAGAAAAACTAGCATCACCGGCTAATGGAACGCAGAGATGCTAAAAATGTTGGTATTTATGGCTAAAAATGCTTATCTGGAACGGGCCGATTACGTCCAATATCCAAACGAAACAATACACTGACAGAGGAAATTTAGACAAGTGAATTGCGCGCGGTAATTCCCCTAATCGGTTCTAAAGCGAGTGCCTAAACGAATGCATTATTTGCGGGAATCCCCGAAAATGCGTTTCGTTTTGATGCATAGACAATGTGAGGGTTGCCATTCGCGTAAAAAAGTAAATAACTACCGATGACGTAATCATCATCTAGACTCCCCTACCCCCCATGTCATCCAAAATAAGCAAAACAAAGACCCCCCACCCCCCCATAGTGCTTACGTAATACTTGAACGGCCCCAATGTTGGAATGATGCATTCCATGAGTTTATGATAAATAGTGGTTTTCAATGTTCAATATATGATCAATGTTTGTATACGAACAGTAACAAGTTCTATGTGTTCATCTATGTTGATGATATTTTGCTAATTCACAGTAACAGTAAAACAATTTGTGACTTTCAATAACAATTGAAGTGTAAATTTGAAATGGTGTATCTTGGAAAAGTGAAAAAGTTCCTTGAGCTTGAGATAGAAAGGTCAGGTAATGTAATGAAAATACATCAGGAAACTTATATTAAAAAGGTGCTTAGTAGATTTGATATGGAGAACTGTAAATGTATAGCAACTCCTGTAGAAAAAGGCCTTAAGCTAACAAAAGAAGAAAATGCAGATTTGTTCACTAAACACCCTTACAGAGAGGTAGTAGGTTGCCTTATGTATTTAGTTTTGGGTACAAGACCTGACTTGTGTTTTGCAGTAAATCTTTTTAGTAGATTTCAGGATAGTGCTAATGATAATCATTGGTTTTACTTAAAAAGGGTTTTAAGATACTTACAGTATACAAAGAACTTAGGCTTGATATACACCAGTAGTTCTAATAATGAATATAATGTTGTTGGCTACTCAGATTCTGATTGGGCTGCAGATTGTTCAGATAAGAAAAGTATAACTGGCTATTGCCTCACATTGTATGGTAATTTAGTGTCATGGGCAACACGTAAGCAGAAAACAGTCTCACTCTCTATAGCCGAGGCAGAGTATGTAGCTCTCAGTTCACTTGTGTCTGAAGCTATATGGTATAAAGGTTTGATTGGTATTCTCAATGTACCTTGTTCAAGAATATTGATTTTTGTTGACAATCAAAGTTGTATACATTTGGCAAATAATAGAGACAATAACACAAGAATAAAACATTTGGATATCAAACTTCACTTTATTAGAGACACTATACAGAATGGTGATATAATAGTTAAATACATAAGTTCAAATAATTAAAAGGCTGACATCTTTACAAAATCTTTGGGTAAACCCACCTTTTGTTACCTTAAGGAAATTATTGGTTTGTCAAGTTCTTAGTAGGACCTTATGTTGAGAGGGAGCAGGAACCCACAACTTAACAATATTTAAGTACTTATCTTGTTATATTAATTTAATGTTTAAAATAATTTTATTGTTCAATTCAATTTTTAATATTGTTGTTTTGATTTGATTTCTTGTCAATTTGACTCGTTGACAATTTCAGTCAAAGTTTGCATTTTATAATTTTATTGGCCACTGGATAAAAAAGTCCTTTTAGCCTGATGCAAGATTAAAAGAAAAGGGTTGCTATTGTAAAAAAAAAAAAGGTAATAATTAGGCAGTTAAAGTTGCAATTATATGTTTTTGTTTTATTGTTATACTTGTATACTGATTTATGATTTCTACATATAAAAACATTATAATTGAGAGGGAGTGTTAAGAAATAAGTTTGTTTATCATACACTATGGTTTTAAGTTTTGTATTCAATAAGGTGTCAAAAATGAAGTTGTTAAAAAATTATATTAGAATTGCAATGGACGATGTCTAGTTTTATTTAATAGAAATCCCTGCTTGCTGATAATTAAAGAACCTACTTATTAACGGTGTGCGTTCCCCCAGCAGGAAATTGTGTCCTAGGCTAAATTAAGTTTCATGAATAATTAGAGCGTAATTTGCTATAAATGTGCGCGAAATAAAAAATTTGTGCGCGTTTCCGTTTTGGAAAAAAATGAGAAAAACGAATCCTGCTGGGGTAACGTTTTTCCAGCAGGAAGATTTTAAACGAATAATCCGAGAGATAAATAATTTATATGAGCGGATAGCTTATATTTGTGCATAAATGTGCGCCAAAAATGAAATTTGTGGGCCATCGGGTTTTACAGATATTTCGTTTCCTGCTGGGGTAACGTTTTGCTGAAACTTGTTTCTCCAAAACCATCGAATGTGCGCCCATTGAATAAAGATACATGAGTAGCTTTTAGTTTGTGCCTATTTGTGACATAATTTGATTTTCAAAAATATTTACAGTTTAGGAGTAATCACGTAATGAAGGAAATTCGAAAAAAAATTCTAGCGCATAAATGAGAAAGCATAGAAGCTCACTGAAAACAACTTTTGAATGGTCTTATTATTACTAACAAACATAAAAAGTTTCAAGAATCTACATGTACGCGTTTTTGAATAATTAAACTTTAACTTTAATCGGTGATAACGTCACTGTAAACTCACAATGCAAGAAAGTGACTAAACCAAAATTAAATAGGTATAGACTAAAAATTAGAGCGTATTCAGAACTATTTATCATGAAAATTTCAGCATCATATATTTTGTATTAAAGGAGATATAAACAAAAACCAAAAAATTGGCTAATTCTATGGTTATCCGACTAAATTCGAAAGACCACCAAAAAGCGACGGTTTCATACTTGTTGATGACATTCTTAATTTTACCCACTAACAAGTTTAAATACGTCACGTCTGTGTACACTCGGCTATAAAACTGTTTTGGAAAAATGAATTTATTTACTTTTTTTGAGTTTATTGTCTATATTATTAAAAATAAACACTTAAATACCTACTTATTTAATGTGCGTCTATTGATAATTAATAATGTAATATTATATATTATGTAATATTATACCGGGTGTAACGGATTACCGCAATAATATTTCGATTTAATACACTTAACTGTTAAGCATATTAAATCGAAAGTAGGCATATAATAAAAATACAAAGAATAGTCATAAAACATTTTTTTTGTTAATCAACAACCTTAATTATTATTGCGGTATCCTGTTACACCCGGTATAAATCATAGCATTATATAATATTACAATTGCGGAGATAGACCTCTTTTAGTGGAAATAAAAAGATATCAAATAAATAATAGGCATATTGAAAATTTATTAAGTGTAGGCAAACAAACACAAACATGGTCAAGTTATAGAAATAGATAGGAAACCAATAAAGTATCCTTTTATATTATGAACATAAAATTTGCAACAGCAAAATTATTTAAATGATTAGAAACTGCTTTTTTAATGTAATAGAATCAAAACATCAATCTACGGCGCTAGGTGAAGTAGGTAATGATGGCACCTAGTTGCTTACTTGTAGCTATAAAGCTAGATTACTCGCATAGGGTGGAAAGCGTGCTTGTCATTCCTATCTGAGGCGATTAACTGTCGCATTCTATATTATATATAATTATATATAATTCTTTATTGTACACACACATTAAAAAAATACATTTAAAACTAACAGTATATATAAAGGCGGACTTATTTCTCATAGAGATATTAGAACAATAGTTTTAATGTCACAGGTGACATTAAAACTATTGTTCTAATGTCACGATAATGATAGCGAGTGATCGCTTTGAATTAGGCGGTACGGCCGCAGATCACAGACCCAATTCTACTAATAAGTTACAGCTAAATCGAAACTGAACCGTAGCGATCGACCAATAAGACCGCCACATTATCAGGTCATCGGACAGTGAATGGCAATATAAGCGCTCCGATTGGTCGATCGCACCGGTTGAGTTTCGATTCGTCTGTAACCTATTATCAGAATAGAACGCCACATTATCATGTCATTGAACAGTTGCATGGCAATATACGTATATAGGACGTATTTATTTATAATATGTTTAAGTATATATACGTATTTATTGCAGAAAGTTGGCAAACAAGCAAACTGCCCACCTGATGGTAAGTGGTAACAGTCGCCTATAATACATGTAGCTCCTGTGAGATTCGCAGCAAAACTGCAACCCCCACAAGAACCACAGTGTACGTTGCCAACTTGTGACACCAGATGTAAAGTCACAGTACCCAGTAATTTCACTGCCATATCTTACCCTTCAAACCGGAACACAGCAATGCAAGCGCTGCTGCTTCGCGGCAGAAATATATAAGACGGAGGTACCTAAGCAGACGACACAGTACAGAGTCTCCCTCCAGTAAAGTCTATGTCTAGTGTGCCGCAAAGCTCTTTACTTGGTCCGTTGGATAACTTATCTAACAAAAGCACGGCAGTTTATTTTGTACTAAAATTGCTATGAATGATACATTAATGACAATAAACTCAAAACTCAATTGCCGTTATGAACGCGACTGTATCGACAACAACTGTTTTTTAATACTGTCAAGAATAGAATGTCATCAACAAGTATGAAATCGTCGCTTTTTGGTGGTCATTCGGATTTAGTCGGATAACCATAAACTTAGCCCATATTTTGGTTTTTTGTTTATATCTACTTTATTATTAAATGTATGAAGCTGAAATTTTCATGACATATATTTTGGAACATGCACTAATTTTTGAATCATACCCATTTAACTTGGCATTAATCAGTTTCGTGCACTTTGAGTTTAAATTAACGTTATAACCAATTAAAGTTAAAGTTATATTATTTAAAAACGCGTATTCCCAGATTCATGAAACTTTATTTTTGATCGAAACAATAAGACCAATCAAATAACGTTTTCAGTGAGCTTCTATGTTTTCTCATTTAAGCGCTATAATTTTTTTTCGAGTTTTCTTCAATACGCGATTAATCCTAAACTGTAAATATTTTTGAAAATCAAATTATATCACAAATAGGCACAAATTAAAAGCTACTCATGTATCTTTATTCAATGGGCGCACATTCGATGGTTTTGGAGAAACAAGTTTCAGCAAAACGTTACCCCAGCAGGAAACGAAATATCTGTAAAACCCGATGGCCCACAAATTTCATTTTTGGCGCACATTTATGCACAAATATAAGCTATCCGCTCATATAAATTATTTATCTCTCGGATTATTCGTTTAAAATCTTCCTGCTGGAAAAACGTTACCCCAGCAGGATTCGTTTTTCTCATTTTTTTCCAAAACGGAAACGCGCATAAATTTTTTATTTCGCGCACATTTATAGCAAATTACGCTCTAATTATTCATGAAACTTAATTTAGCCTAGGACACAATTTCCTGCTGGGGGAACGCACACTTATTAACGAAAACCAAAGTTCAATAGTAAATACTTAAATTTTATATTTAATTTAGTTTTATCATACGGTGATTTTTTGGAAGTTTTTCAATTCACCAGCAGACGCTTATACTTTAACCGAGATCGAGAAGACTACAATAGGCAATGGCCGTGTGAGTGAGATCCCTATGCTTTCCACACTGAAAATTTTAAAAAGTATTCAAAAAATGAACGGCGGTTTGACTTTTACAAAAACAAACTGCTTGAAAAGTTGAAAACTTGAAACTGAACTTTTATTTTATTTTCTTTTTAAAGACTAACTAAAGTATTTATTAATTAACTTAAATTGTAGTTTTTGTCATCTGTTATTTCAACAAATTGTATCAGAATATGAGTTTGTTGAGTGCTGTGCTAAGAGAAGCTGATAGAGCAAGTGCCGAAGAACGAAAGAAACTCTGTAATGATGTGGTACTGAGAATTAACGATCTCACTGAAAGAACTCAGTTGCTTACGTTCGCCTTGCACCAAAATTTTGTTGATACTTACATAAACTATGCTCCAACTAAAAGTCTAGAACAGCTTAATTATAAAAACAGAAAAGGCAACATTACTTCTGATTACTCAAAGTTATTTATGGAAATAGAAAATCTAAGACAAAATTATTTTGTCACAGAAGAAGAGTTTACGAAGAGCTCTCAAAAACTGGCGGAATGTATAAAACTCCTCGACGATCTGTCTCTACTCGTAGAAAGCAAAAGTATTTTGGATAAGGCAAGTCATGAATTCGGGAGATATAATTACGCAGATGCTATTCTAAGTCTCAAAGATTTACAAAAAAAACTAAAAAATATTAAGTTAGAAGATAAGTTGACTAAAGGTCTCGACAATCTTACGAATCACATACAAAATCAATTAGCTTTGTACACAGCTCATTTGAGTACAGAATGGGAAGATATATTTTCCTGGACTGAAAAGGAGAGCTTGAACTATCTTACGTATTCATTAACAGTTTTACAAGTTGATTCTGCTTTGACACACAAGATTTTGAAGTCCTTGTATGTTACAGACAGATTGAATGCCGAATTAGGTGCATTTTCACATTTTTTCATGGAAAAACTTTTGCATAATGTCATCCAACACAATTGTACAATTTTTACTGAAGATGAAAGTGGTGCTTTAGTGTTCAGTATTAAATTTGACTTGAGTGATAATAAAAAACCAAACTATCACACTATATTCAACAACCTCACAGCAATATTTGAATTTCTTGAAAATACTCTAGGGTCTCTCTTTGACTGTGACAAAAAGTTTTTACAGGTTTTTGCAGATTCTATACATGATAAATTTTTTTACAAAATTATTGAGGACTGTATAAAAAACAACTTACCGTCTTGTCCAAGCAGTTACAAAGATTATTTGGAAATGGTTGCAGAATTAGATTGTTTTAATAAATTTCTAATTGATATTAGATTTGTTGAAGCTAGCAAATCACCACTAAATAAATATATCAGTGATACTGAAAGTGTACTGTATAATAAGAAGTGTGATAGACTTTTGTCAGAAATAAGAAGTCTATTATCTCAGAGTATAACTTATGGAACTGTAGAAGTAGGTGTTTCTTCAACTGTTGAGAGTGAATCCATACTAGATGTCTCACAGAAGGAAATAGTATGGGATCTAAACAACCCAATTTTCTTGCCTAAATGTGTTATCTCTGAGAATGTAAAAAAAATAATGTCACTAATTGTAGAACATTTAGAGCAAAGTGTTAAATTGCCCGAAAAATATAGGAAGCAGTTAGTTTTTTACATAAAAGACATAGCTGTGATGTATCAATGTCTTGTACCCCAGAAATTCAAGACTAACTTGGAGTCCTGCCCATTTGATATAGGTAAGGTTATTCAAACAGTCATTTACCCTACATGAAACACTATTGATATGCTATAGGAAAACGTAAAAGATTTATTTATTTATTTGGCTCACCAACATAAGCAACAGTAGATACTTCCTATAAAGGTAATACAAAACATTTGTTTTTAACTGGAGCGCGTTTAGAGCCTCTGGGTGTAGTTGTCCGGTTGTTTTTTAACTCGCCCATAGGCGTTGAACGATTTGCAGCAACCAAATCTTTCATCTCCCTCTCACAAGAATTTTTATTTCTCTTTCTTTTTATCAGATGACATTTTAGATCATGGCCCCCAATATCATCATATCACGTAAGAGTATTTCAGTAATAAACGTCAGAGCGTTTTACAACCATCAAATTCAACGGTTGTTCGGTTGTAACTCGCTCCGACACTCTCAAGGTTTTGAACGGGCTGGTTGCTTCACCCGCGCGAGACGCTCGAAGGCTTTGAACGGGGTTAGAGCGAAAAGTTGTACTTCGCGCGAAGGCTCTGAACGCGCCTCTGCACTTATAATTATAGGTCACCACAGCATGCCATATGTTTGTATTATAAAACAATTATGTACACAAACTAATACAAACAAGAGAGGGACTTCCGTTTTGCTGGGGTTCATAGGCAGCACCATTGTTGGACCTTTTTAAAAGCATATTTTGACACTCTAAATTTGAGGATGGATAAAATATCTTAAGTAAAGGCTCAAATAAAATACAATTGTCTAGGAACCATTTCTGTCTATTAACCTAATGTTTGTCGATTTCAGCATTATTCTTCAACAATTGTTTCTATTTGGCTCATGGACTGGTAGGTCCTCCATGGAAGATTACATTACCAGCAGAACTTTCTGATCTCCTCATTACTGTATTGCTCGAAAGTATTCAGGACCTCAGAACTTTGGCTCTCGAAAAAATGTCACTATACCTTCAAAAGCAAAAAGAGTTTATTATGCACAATGTGGAGTCGAGAGGTGAGATAGATAACTGTAACTAATATATTAAATGTCAATATGTGTTTGTTCCTCTTTTATTTTATAAAAGGAGCATGAGATCAATATAATTTTTGAGTTGAAATAGCTATTGGGTTTGAGATTCATGCAGGTTTTTTTCAAAAAAAAGACTAACAAGATAAAATATATTATTTCACAAAGAAAAATTATAACATTCTGGATGATTATTTTTTATGGACACGAGATGAGATACTAATGACTTCATCGCTTTGCATAAAACAATCATATGAAATGTTAAAAAAGACATCCTGCAATTACTCAAAAAATAATTATAAAGATAATAATTATAATAAGATAATATATTAACTTTTATTTGCCAGAGGATGAATTTTGTTTATTAATATATATTTTTCTTTTGTTATTCAGATGCTACAGACCCTTTGCCCTGGACTACTGAAAACTATGATAAATTTGACAGCGCCATCAACGATGCGATCATTTTATTAAAAGACCTCAAGATCAGCTGGCATAACATCCTTCCACAGCGGATGTATGAGATGTCCATGTGTACTTTGATACAGTCATTATGCCAGTCTGTGTTAGTGCGAGTTTTTGCCAATAGTAATCCAATCAATGAAGCACATGCATACATGTTGGCAACCAGGCTACAAAACACAATATCTGATATCATGAACTTATTTGCGGTAAGTTTATTTAGACTCTCTCTATCGTGCAAAATGTGGTACTCACTGCCAACTTTAGAGTTAAGTCAGTTAGGGCTGTATCACGCGAACAAGGAGACGGTGACTACCTCACGCGGGTCCTCAAATTTTCCAAATGTTTAGTTTGCCTAACTTTGAAGTTAGTTACAAGAGCAATACAAGTGAATTAAGCATAGAAATAAGAGCATCCAAACAAAACTGAATAAACTTTATTAGGTATAGGTATGGTTTTAACATTTTTTGAAGTGTTATATTTTTACACTCAGTAAAAGGAATTCTAAGTATAAATTACACTCGGAATGTAACATAAAGTGTAGTAAAATTAATCAAATAGTAACCACCTTCATATGTTTGTACCAGGAGCCCATACAATTTGAGAATAAGATCAACTCATGGACAAAGTTCATAAAGCTGCCTCAACTTCTTAAGGCACAGCTGATGGAGCTCTCCGACCTCTGGACAGAAGGCAGTGAGGTCTCCCAAAGCTACTCGTGTGAGGAGATCCGGCAGATCATCAAGATGCGCTTCCCCGATGATAAATATAGGCTGAAGATCTTGAACGAGATCCAGTAGGGATATTTTTCTATGGAACCTGATGGTAAATAATATTCATCACGTTTTAGAAAGAGAATCAGCTTCGCTATCCTAATATTACCTCAGTTGCAGATGAGATGATATGAGATTTTTCACTAATATATTTACAGAGTTACCTCAATGCTTGGTTCATACAGTACAGACAGTCTGTTTAACGAGCAGGAAAGACAGAGCAGGCAGAATTGTGGTCACAAGGTAATATCACGGTAATAGTATAATACAGTATGTGGACTCGGCCTCTTTTTGAAATTTTATACCTACGGCCGCTCGGCATCGCTTGGTGCGTGGCCCGCGATAGGGCTGCTCGCTTACCGACCGTGCGCTCCGTTCGACTCGTGCGTACGCCCTGCGGCGAACTGCCTTGTAGCTATGCGATCCAAGTGCGATCCAGATCGAGGCGCGTAGGCATAGCGCGTGTTTCGACCGTTTCTATGAAGTCATTCTACTGTATATATACTATTACCGTGGTAATATATTGCTATTAACAAAAGAAAAAATTTGCCTTCCTTAAAACCCTAACAATACCTACCTCAAAACCATAACATGTACCTAATCCAGGTTACTGCGGGATCTGTATGCTTACTCAAGTTACCTACTTAATACACGATAGTTTTCAGACAAAATTGTTATTTGTAACGATGACACAGTGTCATAACTAAAAGAAGAAATAATTATGCAATCACATCAGCCCCGCATGAACATTTTTTTCATTTGTTACACACTAGTTGCTCTATTTTATTTCACTGAACCATCTATTACTCAATGTTCACAAGACTAATCACGACCTTTGGTAGTAAAGGCTCAGAACCTTTTGCTTTCCAGAAAATTAAGGAATAAAAAAAATACTACATAATATTTTGATCATAGTGGTGGATACGGGTGATGACTCGTTTCCGCCCCGAATTTAATCATTTTTTTTTATATATTGGCAATAGTCCGATTGTTATAACAGCCCTTGATTTAGTGTTTTGTGCGACAGTGATAAAACTCGGATCATTCTCTGCCGAGTACTTGGCTTAAAAATCTTCAAATGCACTACTAACTGTCAGCTAACATGCGGCTTGTTAATGTTTTCTTACAATATGTAGTTGCACAGAAACTTATCATGACTCGCGTCAAATGTTGCTAAGTGGATTTGGGCAATTTTATCCTTCTGGCCTACAATGTTGAATTTGCAAAATGTTGAATGTGCAAAATGTTGAACCCCAATATGTTGAATTTGTAAAATGCTACTGAAAAAATATTGTAAGCATAGGTAATTTGCTGTATACGAAAATTAAATAGCGTTTAAGCAAAGTATAGATGTTTTTATACAATACTTTTAATGTTGTTAATTGAAATAGCTATATGTACAGTAAGCTCCCATTCAAGCTTTACATTTACACTACGAAAACCGCCACTATTACGAGCGTCATAAGAACAGTCCAAAGGTCAAACAGTATAGCTTGATAAGGAGCTTACTTACCTATAAGGTTACTTTTCAAGGATGACTCACGCTAGACCGTGCCGAGCCCGGCACGAGCGTAGGCCTAAGGCAAAAGCCACAGCGGAGGTAGCAGGCTTAGAGGTTGGCTAGGAGGCATGCTTAGCCGTCAAAATGCTTCGATAGATAGTGGCCACACTGGCAGCGCGCGCCTGGTGGTCTAAACAGTCTAAAGTGTATTTATATACATATATTTTGTTATAGTAAAATTGCTTCTTAATTTCGAAGTAATCGAACATGTTGAGTACGTGATATTAATATGTCGACGTCTACAATAATAACATCACAAAACAATTGTAAAATATCGGTTACTTCTTGCCACAATTTTTAACACACACATTATTTACGTCACGTGTGGGAAGGAAGAAGTTCACAATGGCTCGTTTTTATAAACAGAGGGCTATTATCAATCAATTCCTTCACAATGCATCCTAGTAATCGAAGCAAATAACCGACGCGTCCGTTCGCCTCGCTAACCTCTAAGCCGCTATCGAGGCGCCAAGCGTCCCACCAAGCGAGCGGTGGGGCCGCGCGCATAGCGTGCAGTGTGTTGGTTCACTGGGATGAGTCATCGAAGCGACCAACTAACCTCTTGCCGCTAAGCGTGCCACCTGCGGTCTGGCCTTTGCCTTAAACAATTCACTCGGTTACCGCTCGGTGTAGCGTGAATGTGTCCATATAAAATGTATTTAATATTAGTTGACCGTGCCCGGCCGACTCCCGGCCCGGATCCAGAACGATGTAGCGTGTGTCATCCTTTATGAGGATTGTGATGTGAAGTGCCAATTCATGGCTCGAGTATGCACTTTCAAAAATGCAGTTTGTTGCACCGCTTAGAGTTGAAAGTTCGAGGCAAGTGCCTACATTTCTTATTGAAATATTGGTAAACAGTTTTACCCCCCTAAACCTTTACGAAGCTAGACACTTTGGGTCTCATTAGATTCGGCCGGGTATACCCATGAAGCAAATACAAAGAGGAGGTGCCCTATCGCGTTTTCCGTATGAAATCAAGTGAAGCCGGAAATCGGGGTGCGGGGGGAGGGTGCGCGACGCCACTGTGACCTTGCAGCTAGTATAATTACTAAAATGCCAGCATTATTGACGTTAACATAAAAGTTCCGCTATACATTACTAGGTGGCAGCAGTGCTAGTACAGACTAAAATGCCAGCATTATTGACGTTAACATAAAAGTTCCGCTATACATTACTAGGTGGCAGTAAAAGATAAATTCGTAGGAGAAAGATAATTATGTTAAAAGATACATTCGTAGGAGAAAGATAATTTATTAGGTGCTGTGTCAATATAATCTAAAAATAAAAATGGTTAAAACTGCTTATATTAATTCACGTGTTTTGTTTTCGCCCTTAATACATCCTACGTTTTCGTTAGTATTTTTACTCGCCACTAGAGGGTCTTTTGTGCTTTATCGGGACATTGACAGAAGCGTCCATGTGGCGTCGAATATTGTAGAAGCAATACGTCAAGTAATAAATTAATAATGCTTGTTTAATGTACTTACAAATGGAAATATATTTTTTTTAGTTCACTTTGTTTCTGTCATCTGTGTAACTTTTGCACGATAGAATACAACATTTCATTTTTTATTTAGGTAATTTAAAACTAAAATAAAAGAAGAGCGTACGACGTACTAATCCGACAGATAAAAAGTTCGACTGATGTCAGCGCCTCTGGCGTTAAGTAGCTAAAACTAAAAATGCGTGACGTCAGGACTCTGGTGATAGGAGCTGGACCTAGATGCTTATAACATCTCTTTGTATTTGCTTCATGGGTATACCTTAATCTATGTTTGTACGTTTTGCTTTTTTGTAATTCAGTATAATTTAGCTAAAAAAAGAAAATAATGCTCTAAGTCATATTTAGATGCTATGAATTTATATTCTGAGCAATAATACTTCAAAATCAAAACGTTCAAATCTAGATCTTCATTATATTCACATTTCCAAAAATTATGAAAATTGTACTATGTAAAGAGGGAGAAAAGCGTTATCGCTTTTTAAATGAAATTTTACAAAGCTTTATTATTTACGCCTTTAATGTGCTTGTTCAGACAATCAAACAATAACTTTTACAATGGGACCAATCTTAAAATCACAAAAAGTTCAATACATTTAGTTCAGTTGATATTGAACATTTATCCGAACAAGCACACAAAGTTTGGCTCTTGATTAAAAAAGTAATCCTGTATATTTAAGCCGAAACCTACCCATAGTCATATAAAAATTATGGCGTCATTGAAAATTCCAAATTATAAAATTTGAAATCCCCCATACATAGTTGGGTCTGTAAAAAAATGTATGAGGAATTTAAAAAAAATTTACAAGTTCGAATTTTTAATGTCGCCATAACTTTTATATGACTATTAGCTGTGCCCGTGAACTACGTTTCCACCTAGGGTTATAATAAATAGCCTACAATCTATTCTCAGACCGACCAAAAATACATTAAAAAATCATATAATCGGTCAAGCCGTTTCGGAGTAGTTCAATAATGTCCTCCTAACTGATATTCGGTCACGGCGGCCAATCTCAACAGACATTAGCCATCTGCGCAGGAGATATTATAGTGCACAAGTGACTGCGCAAACGCAAGTGCACTCTCTGTTCCTTTACTCGCCTAGTCCGATGGGACGGTTAGCCGACATGACCGGGGCGAGATCAGGCGCAGGACCCACGCACTATTTAACTTGCCTTCTGAAGCACGGAGGAGCTTGAAATATTTATTATTTTGGTCACCCATCATAGGACAGACCCACAGCGAACGTTGCTTAACCTTAGCAGTCGGTCGCTGAGCGCACGCGCCAATGGGCCACCGAGCTCCTCAAATTTCAATAACGAACACTGTGACTTGAGATTTTTATATAACATTAGATGTTAACATGGGTAGGTAGGGTCTTAACTAAGCAATAAAGTTCGAATAAAGAATCTAGAAGTTATTGTTATATTTAAATAGCAAGCCTTACTACATTTTTAATACAATAATTAAAATGTTTAAACATAGAGGTGTTACTACAAAATGTTAGTAACACTAACATCTACCCTTATCAACACATAAGAACAGCATTATCTATATACATCTATGCAAATAAATAAAATTGAAGTGTCTGTTTGTAATGTCAAAATAACAAGTGTTTACTAAATGGGTATGAATGTACATATATCGGGTACCAATAACAGAAACACATTTAAAAAAAAATTGTCTGTCTGTCTGTTTGTTCCCGCTAATCTCCGGAACGGCTGGACCGATTTTGACGGGACTTTCACTAATAGATAGCTAATTATATAAGGTATAACTTTTTATCAACTTCAACAAAAGTTACTATTCCACGCGAACGAAGTCGCGGGCACAACTAGTGTTTAACTAAACTATTATACTTTATTTTTATTTTACTGGTAAGACTTAAAGACTTTCTTGATGAAACAAATGATTTATATCTTTATTTATTAGGTTGTATATTTGTTTTAGTCATTACTTTGGCAATCATTTTGTAGTTCCATTTTAAATAATTATGTGAAACACTTTCGTTACAAAAATATATGTTTCTAATTTAGTCTGCAAATAGCAGGCATATCTAAGGAAAATCTATTTATTAAGGTTAATAGAAATTCTATTTTTTATAAATAAAATTTATACCTTCATATTATGTGTTGTATTTTTAATACTACATTGACAAATGGTTGTACCAAATTGTCTTAAAGCGGCTGGTCACCTACCTGCTGCAGGGGCAATCTAGAGCGCAAGGCGGCGGTTGCGGCAATATCGGGTTGTGTCTACCTACACACATGCCTGCAAGTCAGTATTCGGGTTGAAGTAAACACACGCATTGAGAATGGCTCCAAAATTATCGAAAAATCAATAGATCGGTATAGAAATTGCCCAGATCGCGCTATACACACGCGGCAACGTGCAGGGCGGCAGGGAAAATCTAGGGAGCAAGCGTGGTCTCGCGACCCTGCCGCCCTGCCGCAGGGCCAATTTCGGAAATTGCCACTTTTACACCCTAGATTGCCCCCTGCGGCTGGTGTGTGAGTAGCCCGCTTTATCATTTCTGGCTTTTAATTTTTTTTTATCCTTTTAACTTTTAATTTATCCTTGACGATTTAAACGTCAAAAAAGTTTAATGTATAGGTAATATAAATCCTATATTTAAAAATAACAACCCATTGTGACGCTTTGATTTTTTTTACGAAAAAACTGTATATCGGAAATTTTTGTACAATCGGCCGTTATGCTACTCTTCAAATGTAAAGGATAAAGTAGGCTACATTACATTTTCTTTCAATGTGATGGCTCTTAATGTTGTAGGTATTGGGGGAATCTTTTCGATAATACAATTGAAAGGTCTACCTCTTATCGTCGTTGTTGGAGCGACGGTGGCGCTGTAGACTCGACACTGGCCTTCTAATCAGGAGGTTCGGGGTTCAATCCTGCCATGTACCAATGTGTTTTTCATTTTTCTAATGTCATATGTAAAGTCGACCAATCCGCACTGGGCCATCGTGGTTGACTAAGGCCTAAACACCCCTAACTTAGGGTAGGGTCGAGCCCCCGGTGGGGAAAGAAATATATGAGCTGTGGTAATGATGTGTCCTCGTATAGTAAAATAATCATTTGAAAGTGGGTGAAAACAATATTTTTCATCCGGGAGATAACCCATTTTAGTTTACGCAAATCATGTACAAAATCATTAAACAAACAAATATTTTTACAAATTGAATTAATTAAAAATATATGTGCCAGTTAGACGTGAGTTGCAGCGATTGCATTTGCGTGCACAATCTGTTTATTGCGTAAACTGCACGCACTCGGAAGCAGCGGAAGGACGGAAACGGGGAAACTCGTTCGATATCTGAAGCCCGTCTTGGACGATTCTAGCAAAAACTGCAGTCGGTCCGAAAAGAGAATCATCGCAGCCAAAACGTTTAACTAACCTTTTTTTCTCATTATATGCAAGAGGAGCTTTTTATTCAAAATTAAACGACTTCGCCGCTATTAAAATCGGCGGCGCAACGGCTAAAACGGCAACATCGTATTTGCAAATGTGCGACCATATTTAGTTTCTTTGCAAGATATGCAATAAAGCAGAACTGATATGATAAGTTCCTTAAAATAAAATTACAATCTAATTAAACTGCTACAAACAAAGTGCGTCGTATAGCATTCATAGAGATAAGATTTCTAAAATCCTTTGGATCATACCAGTGTTATGACTAGTGATTTTCAACTCTACTATTGTTACCTAACGTTACGGTCGTAGTGTTACGCGAAATCCCTTTGCCTAGCATATATTTTATTTATCGCTTGAATTAGTCAAAGAAGGTGCACTGTGCTCCGGCACAGTTTTAAAATACAAACTAAACTGTGCATCTGGCAAGGAATTCACGCCATAAAACATATAAGTAACACAGGTTCTGCAAACGCTCCAATTTGTTCAATTTATTTGGGTTTATAATTATTAATTTGATCCAATATACAATACAAATTAATGTACCTACCTACAGACAGAGAAAACATAAACTTACCTATTTTAAATAAATGTTTGTTCTCCTTACTTGCCGTTTATTGCGGCCTTAAGATTTCACACGGTTTTCCTAAATAGCAACGCGTTATCTAATATCGTGTCTGAAGTAAAACGGTTAGATAAGACGTGTGTATTGTGTGGTGATTCAATGCAAAGGAAATGAAAATAAGCAGCGCTTGGGGCATAATGTTACCTAAAAATAGTACCTAGGGCTTATTAATTTAAGTATGGACATTATTTAGATACATATAATATTTCTTGCGTGGTGTTTTCTCCGCGAATTGGGCCTCCCTGATACCAAGGGGCTCTTAAAGTGGCCAGAAAGTTCCGGGGGCAGATTTAGCCAGTTATAATTTGGGCATAAGTTTAAAGCGGTAACTGCTGGAACTAAATTGCGATACTTACCCGTGATAAAACTAGATTCACAACTACCTAAATAGTGCATTAAATTTAAATTCTTTCTTACCTGTCATAGTTTGGTGGCGCATTGGCGCGTGCGCTCAGCGAACGATTGCTATAGTTAAGCAACGTTGGCTGTGGTCATTCATATGATGGGTGACCGAAACATCTCGACCTTTATTTTCGTATTTCTTGTGCGGAACTGCGCTAGTGGCGCCCTCATTTTTGACAAACCTTTTTACAAAGCTGTAGTTGATAACACAAATACCGGCGCAATCCCTTGTAACGGAGCTCTTTACTATCATGCATAGGTAATAGAACCCCAGATCAGGATATCAGTTGGATTCAACCATGACCACAGAGGCGGTGAAAAATTGCGTCAGTGGATAGTATTAATTATTATTGAAGATGCATACATTGAAATACATTTTTATACATTTTTATATTTTATTTAAAATTTATTGTTCTACAAGAAGACTGTTTCCAAATGGCCTGCTTCCGCCGGCCAGTACTTTATCCTATTTCTACTGCAAAGCAGGGGTACTTGTATTGCTGTTCCGGCTTGAAGGGTGAGTAAGGCCACCAGGATCCCCTAGGCCGATCCCTTAGGCCGTTTGTCCACCACCGCCGTCAGCGGGACGTCAACGAGAACGAGATTATTTTTGGTCGAAATCAATATAGTGCGACGGGTGTGCAGTGGACAGACGGCCATAGTACTCGTAATTGTATGTGTGGCTACCTCGGCGCCGTCAGCTCGTTCTCGTTGACGTCCCGGTGACGGCAGCGGTGGACAAACGGCCTTAGGGGATCCACGGGTAATGTGACTACACATCTCACGTCCCAAAATGGCAACGTACATTCTGGGCCTTGTAGGGCTTGCATATTTAGGAATCTTCTGGAGCCGCATGTACTTCTAAATGGGTTAGTCAGTTACCATCCAGTCGGCAGTCTGTGTCGTGCCCAGCTTAGCTGTATAATTTTAAAAAAAGATGTTTGAACAAAATCAACCAGACCCCTTGAGATAGTGATCCTCAATTAAATGGAATTAGTGACGAGATGAATTTTTAAAACAAATGAGATGAATTTTGAAACACGACGAAGGGAAAACTATTATTGAAAATGGAATTATTGGGCTTGCCAGAGAAAGTGCGCGTCCCGAAACCCAGCCACCCATGCACGAATGCTATATAAGTGAGTGGTGCTTCCTCGGCCTATTAATACGTACTTTAGTGCACGCTGTAACCAGTCGCGGGCACGACACTATGCAACATTTATCGGTAGGTACCTCACCCATAGGATACACAAAACGCAAAAGCGCGGGAAAATTCGGCGCCATATTTGATCTTATAAATATGGTGAAATCTTGTGGTGATAGTGTTCTAAAGATACAGTGAAATATTGTGCAGTGATGTGTTATGTAAAAAACAGAAATCAAAATCTATGTTAAGCATTTATATGGTAGATTTACCAAAAGGTTTTCAAAACAAGAACTTTAATGTTTAATAACAACGTGTGCGTGTTTTTTGTATGAAGTGCGGGTTAGGTGAGTGATAATTACTAAGAATGAGTTAGTGACTTTAATTGATTTCGAAAACGAGTCCCGGTTAAAACTTCGATGGCACGGAACACCAATTGCTTATCTCATCATCATCATTATTATAGTTAATACACTCTCTAGTTATACGTTTCTCTAGCGAGAATTCACTCAACTTGTTAAACGTACTTTTGATCAAATTAAGACGACAGTTGGTGTAATATAGTTCTAATTATTTATTTATTCGCACATATAATTTAAAAAGTTTTTTTGAAGAGAAAGACCAGAATCGTTCCCTAAGTCACGGGATCTCCGCGGGTTTTTGCCATTTGACATTTTAAAATAAACTTGAAAATACTTAAGTACGAAATTTTTTAAGGTTCAGTGGTGACTGAATTAATAAATTGTATAGCATATTTAAGACTTTATTAAAATACAGGAGTATTTAATTAATTAAGTATAGAGCTTAGTAACGATTTAAGTATTCAAACTTAACTTTTACTTCTTTAAAATTACCTAGGAAGTTATTATACGCGACATGAAACATTATTTTTGTTTTAATTAAGTACAACAAATAAATTATTTTTATTGATATTGTGTAAATGCCTCTTTAATATAAATAAAATATAATTGTAATTAACATGAACAATAATGTTGTAATGCCTGTGAAAATTTAGTGCGAATTAAAAGATGAGACTGGCTGTTGAATAGTTCAGCTCGCAAAATAGTGACCAAGTTATTATAATCCGCATAGAGACGAAAATTTGAAAGATTGGTCAGACAGAACATTCATTGTTAGAAAAATGTTAAAACACCCCATCGATCCTTTGTCAGTAAAAATATATTCAAATTCAAGGTTACTAAAATTAATTTATTGCGTTTTCAGCCAAACACTTGGTTTTTAGGGTTCCGTGCGTCCGAATAAAATACGGAACCCTTATAGGATCACTCGTGTCGTGTGTCCGTCTGTCTGTCTATTTCTGTGACCCAAACGCAGAGGTGTGACGTGAATAGATTAAATCTGTATATGGGAGGTCATTTTTGGGGGGAAGGTGGAAAATAAAAAATTATATTTGAAAACTGCATCGTGTGACATATCAAATGAAAGGTCTTGTTGTGAAGATCTTAAATGTATTTTTTTGTAATTTTAAAATAAATATTTTCCAAGTTATTCAAGAAAATAGACGAAAATTGACCATTCTCTGAAACTACTGAACCTAAAATTTTGAAAAAAGTACAGAAATTAGTTTTCTACTTATAGAATATAGGAAAACCTATAAGAAGTCCATGATATTAAAATAACATGGTAAATCACTCAATATAGGTAACATCGTACGGAACGGACGGCCGGTTTTTTTTAAAAAAGAAACGGTTCAGGCGATAATTGTAGAGCACTTATATTAATTATCTACCTATAAAATTTGTTCTTACACTTTTTCCAACATATGTCAACAGCTTAGCACGTTAATTGGTACTTACATTATTAAGTGGCGTCAGTCATTAAAAACTTGTATCGAACTCTACAGAGGTCCTATACTTTTTAAGGCGCTCAAAAACGCGTTTTACTACGCAGCCCAGGCGATAACATTATTTCAAAAAGCGATACAATGAGATGAATTTTCATACGATTTCCTGGTACGCCATATCTAGTCACGAGCTAATGATAATTGGAAGGCATAAAAATGCATTATTAAGAAAAAACACCCATATTGGAGAATCTACACTTCCTCTTTTTACAGTGGTCGTATTTTAAATTTATTTTATGACTGCCAAAAGTAAGGATTTCTCTGGGCGTAGGTAAACGTCCTGCAGATATGAAAAAGTGTTATTTTACCACTTTTATTAAAATAGAACATTAATACAACCTAATCATAACAACAATAAAATATGTAATTATTTCTCTGCGAATGTTAGTAAAATGTTTAATTGTTTCTGTTAGTGATTCTCATATACCTGAAAACTAGTATGTAAATGCGCATTTTTTTCAAATCTTTCAATAAGGTGTCATTTGACAACATATTAAATCAAATATTTTGGGCATTCTTAAAATTTTTGTAAAATCTTAATAGTGTTAGAGGTATGTCATAGAAATTTAATTTTTCAAAACTTAAACTCACGAATTTAAAGAGTTAACTAAATAAAACCGTTTGAATGCGTATCGCTGGTACAACTTGATTCGTTTGACACATTCCAGATTGTATCTCAGAATATTTCCGCACCCCTCCAATGGAGGGTAAATCCGGAAAGGAAATGTCCCACTTTAAAAATCAACATACGACCCACCCAATACAAACACGGAAATGAGGAAGGCGTTTGCGTGTCTCAATTCTCACACGCGCATGTCTGTTTGAATATTGTAAAATGCTATGATTTATTTATTCGTCCGTTTATGTTTTCTTTTTAGTTCACTGTTCGTGAATTGAATGCTTAAAATACTCATTAAAGATGTATAAAATGGAAAATTTTATAAGTTTTATCTGTACTCTGCAGCGAAACATTATCCGGAATACTTCTACTTACGCGAGAGTTCGGAGATACTCGATTTTGAAATAACGTTGACAAAACCCGATTAAGTACGTACTTCGTAGGATTTTCGTTAAATTTAAGATTTCATAAAAGATTCTTTTTGTTTAGTAAAGTTTGTAGAAAGCAATCTCTGGAACTTCTAACCTGACTACTAACCTGGCTACATATAAAATATGTATTTTTAGCTAGAAGCTGAGTGGCTTTTAAAGGGTATTGTAGTTTTATAAAAGAAAATGACGCTGGCTAAAAATGAATATTTAATATGTACCTATACATTACTTTTATATCACCCAGGAAAATTTAAGGGACGCTTTACGACATTGTAGTAGAATGATTTAAATATGAATAAAAAAAATATCTCACCTCCTTAATTTTATATCAATTTTCTAAAATATCCAAAAAATGTTGCACTAGTTGAAAGCAACATTTTTAGAGATTTTTTTTTACATTTTAAAATGCTTTATTTAATTTTTTTTTATATAATAATGGATGTGTCCTGAAGCATCCCTTAAACTTTCCGGGGTGATAAAAAAATAATCCTGTATATTTATGTGCGAAATTAATACCCCTACTAACGCACTCTATGTCCCGGGTATTTTAAAAATATTATAGGTATATTTTTTAATTTCTTTCCAGACGGCATTCCTCATCATCGCGTTAGTGTTCGTCGTCAATGAAGGACGAGGCATAACGGCTGAGGATGAGAAGGTATCTACCGCAGACCAGATCGCACAGGACACCAATAATCGAGCGCTGACCATCATCGATGGCCCTAAGTACGTAGCGAAACCTGAACCCACGCAGCCAGCGACCAAACCCAGCAGCAGCCCCAAACCGGAGCAGAGACCGCCCAGTAAACCTCCCATCTACCCCGACAAGCCAGGATCACACAAATACTACGTAGACATACCAAGGCCTTACTATGGCCCTATGCATAAGGCACCGCCGCGTCTGTATCCTCAACCCATGAAATTCTTCAACTCCCCTAACTCCGTCTACAATTACCCTAAATTACCGCACACAATACCGTTATCGCACCACAAAACCCAGTACTATATCAAACCACAGCCACGACCCATGGTTTACAATACTCCGAGCCAAAGTAACAAATCTGTGATAATTAAAGGCCAAAAGTTCAGTCAACCAATCCAAACTATAAACGGAATCCGCAAAGAGCATGTCAAACCGCCCAAAGAAGCCATACGACCCGTCACAACCACCACCGCCTTCCCCACGACGACAACACGATATTTGCGCACGAAGAGAATATGGCCCAAGAAAGTTTTGGAAAAGATGAACGCCACTTTGTTCAGCAGCAATAGGACTACGAATAACACATTGCCGACTAGCAGCAATGATAGCACTGATAACGATCCGTCAGCTAGTATCACGCGCATCAGGTATGTTTTTAAAAACGCAACAGCGCCCTCCGGTCCTTCTACGAGGCGTCCCTACAGACCTGTGACGAGGATACCGAGGGCTCGTTCCACCACCCCTTTTTTTAACGAAACTGACTCCAAAGATAACGATTGGGTCCCAATAGTGCCTGCACATTACACTGGAATCAGAAGACCTATACATTCGCGCGTCCGAAGATCAGCCTACGAGCCCGACGCACTACAATCAAATAAGGGTCCGCTGTACTTGCACTCCTTCGGCCTGATACCCATGCAGAATTTGCAAAACGCACAGCCGGAGCAGCCGGATACGCCAGAATTGACTAGAAAAAATATTGTGTATTTCAAAAAAAAGAAGAGGCAATCGACTCCACACTACACTAGTTACAATCCCCATCCGTATGGGGATTTGCAAGCTGAAGGAAGTCATCATCCTAAGGTTCTGACAAAAATTAAACATCACCACCACCACCACCACCACAGGTATGTGAAAACAGTGGAAAAACAAGTCAAAGTACCTGTAAAAGTAGAGGTGCTAAAACCGTACCCTGTCACAGTGGAAAAAAAGGTTCAGGTGCCCGTGGAGAAAATCAAAATAGTGGAGAAGCCGGTGCCATATCCTGTGACGGTCGAGAAAAAGGTTCCTTTCCCCGTTGGGATTAAAATACCACATCCAGTCCCTTATAAGGTTGTCGAAAAGGAATACGTTCCGAAACCGTACCCAGTAGTGCACCACATTCCGGTATGGAGGCCTGTGGAGGTAAAAGTTCCGCAACCGGTAACAGTGCATGTAGAAAAGAAGGTACCATATCCAGTCGAAGTTCGGGTGCCGGTAGACCGGCCAGTCCCCGTGCCCGTAACGGTAGAGAAGCAGGTCCCGTACCCAGTACCGGTGAAAGTGCTAGTACCTCAACCGTACCCAGTAGAAACAAAAGTACCGTACCCAGTCGAGGTCAAAGTGAGGGAGCCAGTGGAAGTGATAAAGCATGTGCACGTGAAAGTACCCTACCCTCAACCCTTCGCCGTAAAAGTGCCTGTGCCTGTGACAGTCGAAAAAAAAGTACCTTACCCTGTTGAAGTCGAGAAGAGAGTCCCGGTGCCTGTAGAGGTTTTGGTGCCGCAAAAAGTGGAGGTTGAAAGAAAAGTCCCTGTGTACATTCCTAAGCCTTACCCGGTAGAGAAGAAGGTGCCTTACCCCGTGAAAGTTCCATATCCTGTTAAAGTGCCAGTGCGGGTCCCGGTAGAAGTGCCCGTTTACATACAAGACCCGTACGCTGGGTACAACGAAGAATATTATGATGGCCAAGGCGGCAGCGAAACGCCCGAGTCAGTAACGGGGACCCCGCAACATACAGTGACGGTTCATGGTAACACAGGATTCACAGGGTTCAATTCTAGGTCCGACGTATCGCAAGATGCGTCTGAACAAGAACCTTCAACGACGCCTTTAACAAAGAACACATGAACATTATTTATTCAATTAGAAGTGTTTAATTTAAATTAAATTGTTGTAAATATTTATCGGAACTCTCGTAGATAAGATTTGTTTGTACCTTATAGGATCTTAAGTTATTGAATCTAGTGCGTGGAACTGTGAAATGGGTGTGATTATGAGTAAATGGATACCACTGTGATAATCGTCTGTTGTTATTTACATCTTCGACGTAGATCATATATAAATATTATTCAATATTTTAACTATAAAAATAACTAAATTACAATAATACATAATGGAAGTTAAGGAAACGTGAGTTCTTAAAATTTTAAAGATATTATAATAACTGAGGGAGACATCATGTTACCGACACTTAAGCATACAATACAAGAAATTAATAGCAGAGTTGAAATAATTAGCGCAAGTGATTCCAACCTAGCGGAAAATTGGCGCTTGTGAGTGTCAGTCACCCTCGCCGCCTGTAGATACCGCATGGTGTAGAAATAATTACTTTCTCGCTAACAGTAACAGCTGTACGCCTGCATACGTTTGGTTTGCAGAAGTAATTTACTGAGAAGATAATAAACACCGATTGGGTATCATATGGTGATGATTGTTGAAAGTATTTAACTCAATTTTGATAGGGTAATTGGGTTAACTACGAGTATAATGGCCATTATTGCATAAATTATCCAAACACCATTTTCAGTCTATAGCGCAAACAACTCAAGGTATTTAGAAGAAGTTTGTTTACTGAACGAAGCTCAGACAGAGTATCTACTACTAGAATATCTACAACGTAGGGATACTAAATCAAAAGCTAAAGTTTTGTAGCTCACCATTATTTTTTTCTATAAATTGAATTAGGGCGTCTACTTTTTTTCTATAAATTGAATTAGGGCGTCTACTCAATTAAGCATACAGTGTAGCTTGTAAAATCGGGTTTATCACTTTCAAGTCGGGACAGTAAAAAAAAACTGCTCAATAACCCACCTACATGCGGACATTTAAAACAATACCTAGTCTTCATTTTATATAGAACTTTGCATTTTCTTGAAAAATGCAAAATTAATTGATAAATGAAAAAAATGATACGTAGTTATTGACAGTGAATAAATACTATTTTGGCTTAGCAAAGTTTCAAAGAGGTTAATAAGCTAAAGATTTCGTCGGGTCTAGGGCAGAAGTCTACGCGTCAAGACGCGGGGTCAAACCCCGCCCTTTCTTGAAATAAAATTGAATAAAAACGATAAAGAAATCTTTTCTTTATCGATTTTATTCAATAATCTTCTTTCCTATTTTAACGAAATTTGGTATAGAAATAGCTTAAGTCATGAAGAAGGACATGGCTACTTTATTTACCGAATTTTAATGAGTTCTCTAGAGGAAATGTGTCATATAAGTCCTGCATTGCTGTGATCCGGTTTGAACGGTAAGATAATTATGGCATTGAAATTACTGGGTACCGTGACTTTTCAACAAGTTGGCAACGTACACTGTGGTTCTTGCGGGGGTTGCAGTTTTATAGGTGACTGTACCACTTACCATCAGGTGGGCAGTTTGCTTGTTTGCCAACTTAGTTGCAATAAAAAAAATAACGAAACTCAAGATAAGTATAATTGAATTCCACGCAAAGTCTTAGTAATAACATAGTATTAATCTATAAATAATCCTCATAACATTCTTAATTTCTTAATGTTCATAAGTAGAAACAGTAAGTAATAAGCACGCGCGGAATAGGAAGCGCTCATCGAAAGTAGTGTTACAGACGAATAGACACGGGAAATCGGAAAATACTGTAAATACCAATTCATTCAATTAAAACAGTTTGTAGTCACGAAAAATTATGCCGCGGACGCCTTTCATTATTATTGTTTATCGGCTTACGCAAGATTATGCTTACTAGGCTAGAAAAAAAACTGCTACTGCTAGATGGATTTGTTACACTGTACTAATGTGGTGTATTAAGTTTCATTAATTTATTTATGCGACGTTTTCAGGATTGTGTATGCTACATCGGCTTCATACGATATAACGCCCGTTAGTTTCAACTTTGTTTGTGTAATATTGTAACGAGGTGTTAAACTCTAGATATAGCAACTCGTTGCATTCCCGCCTAACCTCACTGCATTCTGAATTTTATGTTTTTGTCTCAATGACATTATGTTTTCCCGTCACTCAATTGTGGGCATCAAGGCGCATGAAAGTCGCGATGCCACGATCGATTTAATTCAAAATAAATAATATTAAATTAATACCTAAAAATTGATAATCAAAATAAATAATGCAGTCGACATAATATTCTATTCAGTAAAATTTCAGGCACTTATGTGTAAGTTTTTGCATGTTGTTGGTAAGATTTTATATTTGTAATACTAATAATTATAAGTCTCTACAATACAATACATATCTGTTTCAGAGTGCATTTGTGTCCCAATATTTGTAACGGTGGGAAAATATATATCAGTGACACGACATTGGGTGCTTCATATATCTCCCTAGCCACTGCACCACTACGTCGCACCACCTCACCACGTTACACTGGCGCCCAACGGGGGGCCGTACTGTATATATTTTCCCACCGTTACAATATGTAGGACGCGAGGATTTTTAAGCCCAGTAATTCGATTGGGGGTTATTGTCTAAGAAAAAACCTATCGCGATCGCTTATAATTTGACAGTCGCAGTCCATCCATCGCTCCTTTATAGAAGGAAGTCGGCGCAGTCTTGTGTTCACGGCGTAATGGCTGTCAAAATAAACGCGATCGCGATAGATTTTTTCTTAAACAATAACCCACCTGTTTAGGTCAGTGGTTCTAAACCTTTTAGCGAAGAGGGACTATTTCACAAATATCTGTTCAAGTATGAAACACCAACTCTAGACCAATATACAGTACCTATATGAATAAAAGATTGTTATATCTAGGTATATCATTTTTCGAATGGCCTCACGGACCACTTCGGGTGCTTCTAGGGACCAGCAGTGGTCCGCGGACCACCGGTTAAGAACCACTGGTTTAGGTCGTATGCGGTAAAAGAATGAATCCGCACCAAAGCGTTTAATACATTCATTTATTTATACTGTACAGTAGACGCCATGTCAAGCTATACTGTTTGACCGTTGGACAGATCTTTCTTGTCACTCGTAGGTATATTGGCAGCTTTCGAAGTGCAAATGTAAAGCTTGATGTGGCACCTACTGTACCTACACTAAATTCAATCAGTTGAACTTATTGACAAAAATGATTTTTTTATTTGTACAGCCAACTTGGCAGAAAAGGAGACGATCATGCTATAGTTACTTATAGTGCAGTCGGCCAAAAAAATGGCTTACCACCCTAAGGTTGAAATTCAGTTATATGTCATAAAACAACACAGTTGACTTTCCTTTGCAATAACATACTGACAGCTGCCAAGGTAACCTTAATGATATTTTGTTTATACGCGAAGTTTTGTCAAAACTGGTACACCACTTTCTTGGCAGACCATACATGTGGCTACTGCAACATCTGCAAATATGCAACCCCTAGAACTAACAGTATTATGCTGCCAGCTTGTGACATGAAATGTTTAGACACAGTACCTACTGTGTTCTGGATTAAATCCAGAACACATCATTGCAAGCTACATAGAGGTATCCATGTAGACGACTTAGGTCTTAGGTAAAGGGCCTCTATCAATATTTTTTTACAGATATATTTATCTAGGAAAATGTCTATAGCCAGAGGCAGTTTTAAAGGACCCGGGATTGTAAAAGTGAGGGAACACGTGTGTTGGCTGGGAATTCCATTTTTAGGGTTCCGTAGCCAAATGGCAAAAAACGGAACCCTTATAGATTCGTCATGTCTGTCTGTCTGTCCGTCCGTATGTCACAGCCACTTTTCTCCGAAACTATAAGAACTACACTGTTGAAACTTGGTAAGTAGATGTATTCTGTGAACCGCAAGATTTTCACACAAAAATAGAAAAAAGCAATAAATTTTGGGGGTTCCCCATACATAGAAGTGAAACTCAATTTTTTTTTATCAAACCCATACGTGTGGGGTATCTATGGATTGGTCTTCAAAAATCATATTGAGGTTTCTAATATCATTTTTTTTCTAAACTGGTCTAACTAAAGTGGTAAAATGTGCCCCCCCCCCCCCCCCTGTAACTTCTAAAATAAGAGAATGATAAAACTAAAAAAAATATATGATGTAGGTACATTACCATGCAAACTTCCACCGAAAATTGGTTTGAACGAGATCTAGTAAGTAGTTTTTTAAGACGTCATAAATCCTACGGAACCCTTCATGGGCGAGTCCGACTCGCGCTTGGCCGGTTTTTTCATTGTGCGACAAAGAAATGAGTAACCAAATTTCTTTGTACGCGTTGGAATGGTAGTCACAGTAAGACGGTGACAACGCAGGCCAGCATGTGTAGTCCTTAAAAGGAAGGGAGAAGGGATTAGAGAATAAAGCTCCGTGGTAAAGACGGTAGAACGCGCTTAGTGACGCAATGTCGCGACGCAGAGGTTCGAGGTTGGCATCCATGTGGCCTTGTAGATTTGCAAGTCTTACAGGAACCGCTTGTACTCTACTACAGGCGACTGTTGCCACTTACCATCGGGCGGGCAGCCTGCTTGTTTGTCGTAAGAGTCGACTAAGGCAATTTACCACAATTACAACTCTGGAAGAAAATCAAAAGATGCACCAGATGTATTGTCCTATTTTTATTATTGCACATCAATAAATATTAAGTATAAAAATATTTTACAAAAAATAAAAACTGACTTCAAAAACACTGAAAAGTTAAAAATAATATAAGAATAGGTACAGACATCACACTTCTATATTGAAGTCGGTGCCAAACGATGATCTCCTAGAAAGTCTTAAAATTTTTGAAGTCTGTTTTTATTTTTTGTAAAATATTTTTTATTTTAAACTTTTTAGTGAATGTAATCTTTTTAGTGAAAGAAACCCTAATTTAATGGGATCTGCATGTGATCCCATCATCAAATCCTGACTTTGGGACCACCCTAGGAGTATACTCTATCGAATACAAAAAAAAATTTGAAAATCGGTCCACAATTGGCGGAGTAATCGCGTAACATACACACAAAACACGTTGGAAACACCTTAAAATTTTCCTCGATTTTCATGGGATCCCATCATCAGATCCTGACTTTGGTGACCATGGGACCACCCTTGGAGTATACTCTATCGAACACAAAAAGAATTTTGAAAATCGGTCCACAACTGGCGGCGTAATCGCGTAACATACACAAAAAAAAAACATACGCATCGAATTGAGAACCTCCTCCTTTTTTGAAGTCGGTTAACAAAAACGCACAACACAAGTGCCTTTCTTGTTACACCAAACGTAGGCCCGTATAAATAAACGCGTCTCAAAGTTGAGAGCGAGCTTGAGCTGCAGTTTTGACGTTTAATGTATGGAACATCTGTCAAAAACAGTATCTCAAGATCGATCTCATACTTGAGATGCAATTATTAATACGAGCCTTAGTGCGGAAACATTACTGTCGAACAGCTTGAGATATAAATTATTGGGTGGTTTATTGTGACATTGAGACTTTCAACGTTCCGATATGTAGGCTTACTCTTGAACCAAATCCAATCGATCGGCATTGAGATTGTGATTTTTCGTACGCTTATTTAGCAACACTAGCGACAAAGTGGATCCGTATTCTGAGAAAATTAGATAGCACCGAGTTTGGTTCACTCAAAATCACCACAATATGGTTCTAATTTTGTGCCAATGTGGAAAGTCAAGCGTACAATCCATTGAAAATGGTTCAAGAGTAACCCTACAATGGGCAATATAGTGCCGGGGGAACAGAATGAAAATTATGCCAAACTACATATTTAAATAGTCAGGTTAGGCGGGAATGCAACGAGTCGCTATATCAAAGGATGATGTAGCATCTCATCACAGCGACCTCGTTACATGAAGAACACGAAACAAAATATTGAATTAATCCATCTGACCTGCGTGATGGTGATGTGGTAGACCTATGTATTGTATTGTAGTGGGCTCCCTTTTCCGCATTTAGACTCTTATTTGGTCCATTATGCGTGTGGGATGGCCGGTTATTCTAACCAGCCCAGCTCCTTCCAGAAGCACAGAAGTCTCCTGGGACGTTCACAGGCTTCTAGGAGTGACCTCGGATTGCCAAGGATTTGTGCCCGTTGTGTGGCTACACCCATGCATTCCAGGATTACATGGGCAGCTGATTCTTCGGCGATGGTAGACCTATTCCTCCTCCTAAGAGACCCGTGACCAACAGTGGGATGTTTATGGGTTAAAATATCTTTCTTTTTAGCTACAATATTTTTTTTTTACCTGTTCAACACAAAACTCGATGCGGACAATGGTCAGGTCAAAATCATTTCTACTAGCTATTCACCAAATCCAATATTGTTACACTTCTACAAAATCGATAACGTAGACTTTTTGGAAAGGACTCCTCTTCAGAGTTACTACATTCATTCTGCAATCAAGTACCTCATTAAAGGGTTTATAGGTAATCCACCAATATTGTGGTGTTTTAATTTAATATTTTATGTGATTTTATTTTGTAGCTTATACTTATAATAGACATGTAGATAAGTGATTTGAAATAAACACATTTTTTTATAGAAATAAATAGATACTATTCTCCATTAGCAAACTCGTTGCTAATAAACATATTATAATCATAAGTGATGAATAATAACTAAAATAAATATACTTATGTCTGAAACAAAGTAAACATAGAATTAATATAAACAAATCAATATATTAACATTGCATTTTAATTTTATTTCTATAAAAAATAAACACATTATTCTATTTTGGAATAACTTAATATTTTACTTGACTTTAATAAATTGCCACTCTAGTTCATAAATCCCCACTGAAGTTTGGTTTTTTTCATCATATTCAGCCCATTCCTTCTCTGCTAAGTCGACATCTTCAAACTTTTTTCCTATTAACAAAATGTTTTGAAATTACAATTCAAGTAAAATATTTTTATTTTTGGATATTTAGTTTTTGAACGTGGTCACAAGAAATTCACTTCTGTCAGGCGAAAATTACTCTGCGTTTACTTTCACAAAACATTCAGAAATATGAGTAGACTAATAAATTGGTTTCCCTCAGTTTTACTCGGGTGGTTCTCAAATGCTATTGGATGAAATCCAATACACTCTGATTAAGAATTACTCATTCACAAACTTAACCCAATTTTTTTTTTGTTTTATTGTTTAAACCAAAACTTATACCTATATTTATATTACATCATTATTATGAAAAAATAAACAAAAACTATATGAGTAGACCTACCATTTTCTTCTGCTTCCGCTATCCACCCAGATTTAGGTTCAAAATCTACAGGTTCCACTCCTCTGCAATCAAATTGTACTATTGTCTTGAACTTGCCAATGTCATTGTTAGTGAATGCCCCTGTAGTTATAAAAAATAATAAATCTAATTTTGTATTTTGCTAGCTATAAGTTATAAAAATATCTTGTTACTAGCTTAAAGGGTCTGTAGAAGAGACTAACTAATCACTTCATCATGAATGTTCAATAATTTGCGTGATATAATGACATAATAACTAAAATATGTTACAAGAACAGCAAATGCATAAAAATATATGACTATGCTTGCTAAAACACATTAAATGTCATCCAGTTCGGTCAGTCTTGCTATACGCTATGACTTGCTATACGGAATGACGGTCATTTAATATACATGATGTCTCACGACGATGCCACACAGAGGGCAAGTACCTTCAAAACTGTAGATAGAAAATTTGACGAAAAGAAAAGTATATTTTGATTTTAAAATCAATCCAAACTGCATTCACAGATTTTTCAATAATCGTCTGTTTAAGCTGGGAATCAAATCCAGAAAAATTTAATAATTAACATCCTGTATTTTTATGATCCAGATTGCTAAGGTCGATCGCAGAAAACAAATCTTTCAAACATTACCTCTAAAACTTAAGGATGACCACAAATCAAACAGAGGCAAAGTACTTAGAAATGTTTTCATTTACTACCTAGTATTTACTTAAATAATCACCTGCCAGGCAGGTTGTTCCTAATTCCGAATTAGGAACAAGCCCATCAATTCTGAAAAATAGCATCCTGCATTTTTCTGATACTGTTTACTACAAGCCATTATCTCCAAAATGTGTCGAAAACCTTAAAAAATTACGTAGGACCATAAAACCCAAAACGAAAAAAATCACAATTTCTCTTATAAACTTAATCTATACACGGTGTTTCATAATAACCAATAAATAATCAATTCTTTATCGAAAACGAATTATTAAAATGTGTTTACACGTAATATCATTGAACCCAAAATTTTCATGTACAGGCAGTTCTCGACTTACGTCGTTTCGATTTACGTCGTTTCAAGTTACGTCGAACAATGTTTTGACACTATTCCTCAAGCATACGTAATTTCTTTCGATTTCCGGCATAGGAGAATTCACTTGTCGCGATGTCAATGATCGTGGGGCCGGTGGGGCGCGGTGTCGGCGTACGGGGATATAGGCCCTACTCACGATGCAATTTCGCTAGCAATTTGTTGCTGCGATCTGTTGCAATGCAACAGATTGCGATGTGAATAGGCAGGTTGCAGGTTGCATGCAATTTATCGCAGGTCGCATCGCCCGCGCTAGCGACCGACTGATTGCTGCAACATATTGCGAAGTGAATAGCGAGGTTGCATGCAACTTGGCTCAGTCGCACGTGTGCCGCTTAGTCAGCCACACTTCTCTAGTGTAGGTAGCGTTTAGAATAAGTAATAAAAATAATCCGCAGAGAAAAAAATTGAGAAATCTTCTGGTTCCAATTCCAAATGAAACATAACGTTCATTTGCGATATTTTATTTTGTAGCTGAGTAGGTGTATATTGGGCATTCTAAAACACATTCAACGTGATCTCACTTCCGTTCGATCATTGTCGTTAAATGTGTTCTAGAATTCCCAATCACTATTGAGCAAATGTGGATCGGTTTAACATGTTGTGCAAATTCTGTTCTAGAACGCCCAATCACCATTCTGTTCTAGAATTCCCAATCATTATTGAGCAAATGTGGATCGGTTTAACATGTTGTGCAAATTCTGTTCTAGAACGCCCAATCACCATTCTGTTCTAGAATTCCCAATCACTATTGAGCAAATGTGGATCGGTTTAACATGTTGTGCAAATTCTGTTCCAGAATTCCCAGTCACCATTCTGGAATGCCCATGAATTATTTTTTTGATCTCACGTCCGTTCGATCACTGTCGTTGAAAGTGTTCTAGAGTGCCCATGAATTATTTTTTGATCTCACGTCCGTTCGATCACTATCGTAGAACGTGTTCTAAAATGACAAGAATCATTACTCTATTGATCTCTCGTCCGTTCGATCACTGTCTAATTACTAACAACTCATCACTCCATTGATCTCACGTCCGTTCGATCAATATATCGTTGAAAGTGTTCTAAAATGACAAGAATCATCACTCTTTTGATCTCTCGTCCATTCGATCGCTGTCTAATTACTAACCACTCATCACTCCATTGATCTCACGTCCTTTCGATCAGTCCATTGATCTCTCGTCCGTTCGATCACTATTTATCAATAAATAAACAATCTAAGTATTAATATTTCTGCGTTTTATTTATAAAATAAATTTGTGAAGAAATGAAAACACGATTTCGATTCAACATATAGCTTTTTATTTTTTGCAATCCATTAATTACAGATTCTATGTATTCTTACTTGTTATAATTATACATTGCAATATATTAATATTATTAAGGGTGTGAATATAATGTATCCCAGACGAATGAACACGTTACTAACTAATGTTATGCGTTACAATCACTAGAGAATTTTCATTCAAAATATTATATAATGTGCCATAAGTCACTTAAATACCATGGTTATATGTATTATTTTTTTGGTAATTTATTAACAATAATAGAAACTAAAACATGTATCTCATTCATTAGCATTTGTAATGGAGATCATTTTGTACGTCACAAATTTCTAATTTACTAAAGCAATGACAATCATCGTTCTAGGCAGGTTGCTCGTATCCGTCGCCCACGAATAATATTTTGCGGTAACGAATAGATAATAGTACTGGTAACGGTCCAAAAGTATGTAATCGATAAGTAGTTCCTCTATTCACCACTAGATGGGTCTTTTACTATAACTAATTTAAATTTGACTCGATATATTATATTTTTGATTTTATTACACGTTTTATTTGTAATAATGCTTTTTTAAAGTTCAATAAGCTATTAAAATCAATTTCAGGTAAGGAAATATGATAATTCGTTATTTAGCTGTTGATCGCTAGAAAAAATAGTTCCTCTACTTGCTACTAGATGGTATTTTAAAGATAACTAATTTAAGATATATTTTATTCTGATTTTATTACATGTTTTATTTGTCATAATGGTTTTTCAAAGTTCAATAAGCTATCAAAAACAATTTCGATAAAGAAACATGATAATTCGTTATGTAGCTGTTGAACGCTATCAAAATCAATTTCAGATAAGAAATATGATAATTCGTTAAAGGCTGATTTCACCACAGTAATTAAACGCGATCAGTTCAAGTTAAACTCGGCTTATGCTCTAAACTGAATTCCTCTACCAAGTTTGCGGTTCACTGGCCTAAAGTAATCGTCGTTCATGTTGAACTTGGTTAAGTTTCTGAACGGCCGATTCTCGACGTTTTGAGTATATAAACGCGTTTCAGAACGGTCATTGTCCTGATTTTTGGAAGTAATTAATTATTGTGTTAAAGAAAGAAACTATCTTGTTGTTTGAGATTTGTTTTTAAAACACACATGAGAGGAGCCTTGGCACTAGTTTTTGACGAAAATTTTGATGTTAATACGACATTAAGAAAATGTTAAGAAATAAGAAGAATATTTTCTTAGAAAACATCTCACTGAAATAGTTAAATTTTAGTAATAAAAGCAATCATTCATTCGTTCATTCTTTGTCAAAGATAAAATAGGTTTTAATAAACGAGTTCAAGTCGAAGCCGGTGAAATCGGTGCGATGATATGATTGCATACAATTGTTTTAACCATATAAAATATTGTGCCTTTGAAAAATGTTATTTGTATAAGAAAATGGTTATTAGAGAATCAAATATCAATGTATGATTCTTTCAATAAATAAATTAGTGTACATTCAAATTATTTTTCATTTACCTACCTGAATACCTTGAATTGGATAATAAAAAGACATAATTAATTTCCCTCAAGTTTAATTATTAAAAAGACATTCTTATTTAATATACCCTTAATTAATATAGTAAAAAAACGTTTTTACATTTGTACATAATATCAAAAATTATAATTATGTAAGTATAAAGGTATTATACTTAAATGTATCTCTCTATAGGTTTATAAGTAACAAGAAATATTAATTATAAAACCTACATGAGAACTTTAATTTACAAAAATAAGATGATTCATAGCTTTAAAAACTATAGCTATAACCACATATTTTTTTTGATATATTATTTATGAGACTTTCTGCCTGGTCCATAATCTGGTCCATATCTTCCGACACCACATATTGTGCAGACAGAAGGGAATCCTCTGACGAGTCACCTTCACCTAGCGCTTCATGCTCGAGGTCTATTATCTCAATTTTGATGAGACGTTGTCCTTTCTTCGGCGGACTTTTTATTACAAAAGACTGCTGCGTGCTGTGTAGGTGCTTGAGAAAGGACGATTTTTTCTTACGTTTCCTCTTCTGCGTGTTATTTATCGCCTTTCGGATTTTAAGTTCTAACGGCGTTTCTTCGTGTCGTGGCTCTACAACCTGTGGAGGGAACATCTGTGTCCATCCTTCTAGCGGGTCCTGCGCGTCTTGAAAGACCGGAGATGGTGAGCGTAAGTCTTCGACGAGATTTTCGGTGTTCCCTGACATATTCTGAAATAAGTAATGAGTTATAATATGTTAAAGCGAACAAAATCCTATAATTAATTAGTAAATACATTCAATTTATGTTTAAAAAGTAACTTACCACTTTGATATTCTTATGAAAATAAATTTAGATTTGCAATTGACACGAATATTTATACCTTTGCTTTGTGATCGTGTGAGTATGTAAACCTATAGCTGACACAGCTCCTGGTGTCGCTACCTTATTATATAATGGTCTGATTTTTGTGTAAGTGGAAACGTATTGCCGACAAAGCGGCAAACACGTACCACGATGCATATAGAATCAGACAAGTTAGGACTTGTTTTGTGGCTATGAAATAAGATGGTCAAAGGTAATTAGATTCAGAATAAAACAACAACTTACATACATATTATTTATTTTAAGTAGATATTATTTACCTCTTAGTACTAAAATATACATTATTAAAAACAAACTTTCTTGTTATAATTAAGTAGGTACGTGCCTACATTTTTATTTATTTATTTAATAACTACAAGGATACATAATATATATTTTGGGTTGTACAGTAATACAAAAATCCGCATTGATTTACTAAACACTGCCATTCACCATCTATGTAAACGTTACAAAATAAACTACATTTATGAAACTAATCAATAATCATACATATTTATTTATTTATTTAAATGGCTCAACTACAGAATACAATTTACTACATTGTCAACAAGGTAATATATAATTGGTCTCACATTAAAATTGAATTCCGGTGATTGTTGCGCACAGCATTCAAATGAAATAGTTATATATAAAAGAGGAAAAGAAACAGTACCTAACTTTACAATAAATCTAGGTTATACTCCTATACTTTTATCAATCAATTACGGTTTACAACTACAATAAAACTGGGTAACATTTATTCTACAATTATAGTAGATACTATACTACAATTTTCATTCAAAATATTATACATGTGCCAAAAGTCACTTAAATACCATGGCTATATGTATTATTTTTTTGTAGTTTATTAACAATAATAGAAACTAAAACATGTACCTCATTCATTAGCATTTGTCATGGAGATCATTTTGTACGTCACAAATTTCCAATTTACTAAAGCAATGACAATCATCGTTCTAGGCAGGTTGCTCGTGCCCGTCGCCCACGAATAATATTTTGCGGTAACGGTTTACTTTTATACATAAATTAGATGGAATCTGTTATTTAGGGGTTACAAAACAAGATTAAATTGTATTTCATTATTACCATTAATTTGTAATTTATGATAAATAAAGAGTTATACGTGTATATTGAATCATCATATTCGTTTTCGCTATTAAGTTTCATTAATAAAACGCAGAAATTTTTGTTAAATATATTTTTTTTTATTATAAAGCAAGTGAACAAATATCATAATACCTAAACTTGAACAATACTTTTTCAAGTACAATTACTAAAGTCATAAATTAAATGTGCTTAAGTACCACTTTTTTATGAATAAAACATTCCTTAGAGCGCACTCTTTTTTATGACTTAAACAATTGAAGGTAACTCCACCTTTAGCATAACTATTACGCAATGTTGTGAAATTAGGACAACCTTTGCCTTCAACATTTATCAAAAAGCAGTCAGAACATAAATCTTTAATCCATTTCTGCTTTTCAACACCTTTCATTATTATAGTTTGGTCCTTTAAAATTGGAATAACTAATCTCTTAAATTCTCTGAAATCTATATTGCCTTGACTCCAGTATATTCCTCTGTTGCGTTCAATCCAATCCACTGCTCTTTTTTCTTCAGCAGATAATTTTAGATAGGAATATGGAGGTTTTATTAAAAAGACTTGCGTAAACTCTTTTGTGGCTAACGCAAATTCCTTAATAAAAAAATTATTTTTGCAGTCTTTGAATCCTTGTACATCAACAAAAAGTATCGAACTCTTATCAGCACTCATTGTTTTGTTGTATTCTGTTAATTTATAATAAGTATTTTTTTATTCATATATTTATTTCATTTATTCGTTTAGTAAATTAATTATAATGATTATACGATGACATTGAAGTTATGTTTAAAATATAATAATCACCTTAATACAAAAAATATTATAAAATATAATAAAAATAGTCCCACTACCTACTAAGTATTGGTTTGTTAATGCTAAAAAATTATCCCTCACCCGTTAAATTTTTTTGCAGAGCTTCAGCGTCTCCTTAAGTGGAATCAGTTCTGGAGCATCGAAATCTGTTTGATATTTCAATGACATTACCGCCTGATGTTTAAAATATAATAATCACCTTAATACAAAAAATATTATAAAATATAATAAAAATAGTCCCACTACCTACTAAGTATTGGTTTGTTAATGCTAAAAAAAATTCCCTCACCCGTGAATTTTTTTTTTGCAGAGCTTCAGCGTCTCCTTAAGTGGAATCAGTTCTGGAGCATCGAAATCTGTTTGATATTTCAATGAGATTACCGCCTGTTCCCAGCGATCTTTGGGCTCTACCTTCAATATCTCTTTGGTGTTGTATACCTTTATTTCGATGTAAACATCACCGTCTCTGTGGGCGGTGCGGCGCAGGACTCCGTCGGCGACACGCCGCGACAAAGACGACTGCAAGGGCTGAGTCTCACTGCCTCGTCGCGAGCCACCGCCTCTTCCTCACTATCTGAGTCAATTCGCCACCCAGTTGACTTTGTAGCAGCCGATTTTTTTTGATGTTGGCGCCTTCCTTTTTACTGCTTTGACAGATTTCGGCTCTTTCTTGGTACTAAAAAAGAAAATTAAGAAAACTAATTATTAAACGGTTAACGACACTACATATATCCTAATATAACTCTTAAAATTTAATGTAAGTACATAAATCAAGAATACATTTTGAAAAAACTAGTCATAAAAGTGTAAAGGACAAAAAATATATAAGTAATTGTTGTAAATGTAACTCATTACTTATATAAATGACTAGCTGTGCCCGCGAACTACGTTTCGCCATCATATTTTTTCCCGTTTTGTAACATTTCTCATTGATGCTCGGCTCCTATTAGCCGTAGCGTGATATTATACAGTCTAAAGCCTTCCTCGATTGAAGGACTATCCAACACAAAAATAATTTTTCAATTTGAATCAGTAGTTCCTGAGATTAGCGCGTTCAAACAAACTCTTCAGCTTTATATAAAAGCTTTATATAGTATAGATATATATAATATATAATCTTTAAAAAGTTAAAACTCTAGTTTGTTATCTAAGACTAAAATGCAAGTGTGTTTAATTAATACTTACGTTACTTTGGAAGTAGTTTCCTTTTCGCCGTCCGAATCGACAAAATCTTCCACGACCTGTTTTCTGACGCCCTTGCTGCGCTTATGGTTAGAGTATTCTGAGTCCGACCTGGAAGTAATTATTACAAACATTAGATAACGCTAAAAATTGTATTTAAGATAAAATAATATTTACTTTTTATGTTTGAAACTTAAATAGAACTTTTTATGTTTGAAACTTAAATAAAACAGACTTAAATAGCAGTAAATATTATGCAAACGTTACCATCTCGTTTGAGTTATATATGTCTTGACAGATATATCATGATGGTAAAGATATAAGAGCAAGATTTAAAACTATTGACGCAAACACGATAGTAACCATAGCACATTTACAAACATACCTTTATCGGATAAGTTAGTATTCACCACTTTAGAGAATAATTTAGTAAAATAACAACTTACGAACATTATTGTAATAGCTCGGATCCTCGTTTTGCTTGTGTGAGTTGTACGGTGAGCTTGCGGTTGATGAGCAGCGTAAACTCCTCAGTTGAGATTGTGATGAATAGCGACGGTTCTCTCACGTTCACGAATACAGTTGCACAGATGGAGACTTGAACTGAAGGGTGATGGATCAACACAGTAATGTTTTTTGGAACGATCTCAGGCTTAAATAGCTCTTTTTTGCTGAATATTCAGTTATATCGTAGTCAGAAGTTAAGAACATTCTATTATTGTAACATAAAATAAAAATAAACTACAAATCAGAGTCAGATATGTAAATACTGTCTTTCTAGCCCATTTTCGGTCACAGCACTCAATGAGAGTTGCTTAGATGTTGACAATCATTTAAAATTTGAAAGCCATGTGGTCAACGCTGTCAAACAATGTTTTTATAGGTTGAGGGTATTGTACCGGGTGCAAAGATATTTGAGTGTGGACCTGAGAATTCACTTATGCGAAACATTGATCTTGTCCAAATTGAACTATGCAGACACTGTCATAGGTGAATGTCTTCTAGCAAGATCAAAGAAGCTCACGCAGAGAGTTCAGAATGCCTGTGCCAGATACTGTTTCCCGATACCTCGTAGAGGCCACGTTACTCCTTACCTAAACAGAAATGATATGTTGAATATGACTAATCGCCGTCAATTACACTTTGCATCTTTACTCTTCGGTATAATAAAAAACAGGACTCCGTCATATTTATATAGAAAATTATGTTTTAGTAAGCGACAAGATAGGATTAAAGACCTTTTAATGTTCCCTAAGCATGGCACCTCCGCGTTTCGAGGTAGTTTTAGATATTTGTCAACGAAAGTGTTGGAACAATATTCCTCCGCCTATTAAACAGTGTGCCACCGTAAAAACTTTTAAAGTAAAGCTTCGGAAATATTTGTTAAGCGAACAAAAGATTTTATAATTTACTAGCTTCTGCCAGCGACTTCGTCTGCGTGGACTTCAGAATTGGGTCTAAAGCTTCGCTCGTTAACAATTTTAAATTTTCCCTCGGGAACTATGTACTTAAGGAATCGGGATAAAAGGTTATAAAAGGTTAAAGCCTATGTTCTTTTCCATGTCAAAGGCTACATACATGTCAAATTTCATCCAAATCCGTTCAGCCGTTTTTGCGTGATTTAGTAACAAACATCCACACTTTCACATTTATAATGTTAAGTAGGATTTTCAGAGGAATGTGCCCCATGTCGCAATTGCAGTAGTCATGTTGCAAGCGTTTAGTTTGTAAGTTGTCATGTCAGTTTGTATATAAATATCGTGTAGTTATGTGTATATTGTGTGGTGAATTATTTTTGTTTTATGTCTTTACTTATGTTGACTGCTTATGTTTACCATTCCAGCGCTTTTCTATTGATGTTACATCGGTAAAAGTACACAGAATATCAGTGTCGTGGCACTCTTTGTTACGAGTGTCACGGCGTACGCTGAGTGTAGACCTTTTTGGTACATTACCTACTTATATTTTGAATTTAGTGTATAAGACCTGTTGTATCCTAATGTATCAAATAAAAGTTCTATCTATCTATCTAGATGTGTAGGAGGAATTATACTCGCATAGTCCTATAGAACAAGATTAGACCTATCAAACTTAGTGGTTTGCTCTACAATTTTATGATATTTAGTAATCATATACAGAACGCATACACTACCGCACCATCGAGTCCAAAATAAATTAAAATGTTTTCAATGAAATAAACTTTTTTGAAAGAAATATTTTGATATTAATCATGTAATGGTTTACGATCTCTGATAGTAGAACGTCAGCACTTTAATTAATTTATCACTAATTTATTGACTGAAAAACAAATGTTTCATATTGCATTCCAGTTATGAAATCCATCTATTCAAATTCGCCGACAAAGGTGCGGGCCGACACAGACTCAATGTTACTATGTAGCGTTTAGTAAGGTCTAATGCACTTATTTTGAGAAACTCGGTTTTGCAATGGCACGTGACCTCGGTGTTCCAGTTCCAGTTTTACTTTAGTTTTAAGCAACATTGCGTCAAAACTTAGACCCGAGCCGTCATGTAAAATGCAGGATCTAAGCTATAGATCTAAGCTATAATTAAACAAAGTTTTTGACAGCTTTCAAAAACGGCAGCAAGTAAAATAACGTCTGTAAAAGTAAAATATTTTTTTTTTCAAATTAAATGTTTTCCAAATACATTGACCATGAGAATAATCAGATTCGGAAATGGCTTCATTAACCAAAGTGCTATAAAAGCATTTTCTTGGCGGTAAATTTAATTCTTCAAAACAACTGCAATTTATCATATATTCATAAGAGTACACACCTTTGCGTCTAAGTAAGTTGAAATGATTTGCTTTTGAAAAAGATCGAGACAAATGCAAAAAATCACTGTTGTTTATGTTTCCCACGAGCTTTTCTAAGCTAGTGCCCAAAAACTTGAAACAATCGACAAATCGAACTGCCATATATTCCTGACGCCCTGTTCAAAAAAACTTCGTGAACGATACCTATGTAGTTTTCCTTAATTTTCGCTCTCACTTTGATTTTGCCCGTCATGATTCCCAGTTGACGTATAAACAAGTGACAATCATAACCTGATAAGTTATGAAAAAATACTGGTATGAACTTAGGCAAACAAAACTGTAAAATGCAATAAGAATGCGCCGCGCCACGATATTTCCCTGTCATGTGACAATGATCTCGAACTTTATCATCTTTTTTTTTTTTTTTTTTTTTTTCGTGGGGAATGCCTTTACGCACCGTCCAAGCCCGCGGGCTAGGGGCAAGGGTGTGTGGGACTCCACGGCAGAGTGCCGCAACTACCCACTAAACCCCACGGGAACACCTCGCTGGCCATGGTGAGCGACCACAAGCATGCGCAGAGCGCTGAGCTCGCGTGGGTCGCTCGGCCGGGCCCGTACCGAAACACGATACGGGCACACCTCGCTGCCGGAAGCATGGGAGCAGCTAGTGTCCCCTAGCTGCCCCTACCATCGCAGGGGTCGAGTGCAATGCAGGCGACACGATACCCATCCGCGTCGCCCACCGATCCCCCACGAACTTTATCATCTTACAATAAGTGACCGTGAGTATAGAAAGCAATATTGTGAATTTGATAACTTTCTTGCTCGTCAGGTGTTATGGAAATATTTTGTCTTACATTTTTTGTATTCTTGTTACATCTTCATAAAGGTATTTATAAAATTTGCAACGCAGTCCTGACCCCGATAAGATACGTATTTATTTTGAGAGCTATCATAAGAACAAACAATGTAATATGCGGAAGGTATGTGCTTTTGTAGAATAATTGTTTTATTTTATTGCAGCTTATCACTACTAGATGTGGGCTCTAATAACGATTCAAAATCAGCATATATGACGAATGGCATAGTTTGCATTCTTTCGAAATGTTTAAACTGGATTAGAGTTCCTTGTCCAGGCATAAAAGTCCTAACACCGCTACATATATGTTTATTTAGATTCTGTTGAGTATAAAAAAATCAAGCACTCGTCCCAAAAATATTTACCGTGATGTTTTGTTAGCAGAGGTCTTAGTAACCTATTCAAATTTTTTATCAAACAAAAATGTTTATATTTACCTTTTTTCTAATAGTAGCAGTTTGACAGCTAGCGTCGGGTTGGTTTTTTCTTTTTGTTTTGCATGTTATAAAGAGGGCCTACAATATTGCTGTTTGCAAGACCATACACATTAACACTAATGTTTCGATTATTTTTCTCAAATATCATTATGTCCGTAAATCCGACTGGAAATGTCATACTCTGAATATTGAGAATATTTTCAAAAGGATACGAGGATATTCGATGTGCATTATTACTTGTTGGAAATAAAGAGGCCATTATACACCATAAGAAACAGAATGTGTCATTATTTTGAATATTAATACAGGCGTGTTTTAACTTAAAATGTTTCGGCAATTCAATAAACCGTGCGGCTCTCAATGGATTAAGTATTTATAGACTCAATGTTACTATGTAGCGTCTAATAAGGGGCCTAATTCCGCTAATTTTAACGTCGATGTCGCGTCGTGATAGCGTTTTAATAAAACTGCTTTGTCGCCCTTATGCGCATTTTCTAGTGCAATTTATTTCTACTACAATTTCTTGATAAGTCAATAGTGACATATGTTATAGTTACGTTATCAAGATGCCTAATGCATTCACTTCCACTTCCATGGTCAGTGTTCGTTTTTCAAACACTAAAGAACTGGCACTTTATTTAGAGAAAATATATTTTTTTTCGTGATTTTTTTATCACACCGCGCGTTTTAGGCAAAGGAAACGCGAAGCGCTCTGGGTACTATGGTACCCGGGACGGTTTACATAATTTGCGCTTGTGGACCATAGTCCCGCGGACGTGTGAGTGGAGCAGTTCTCAGGTCTGCAACAAAATTTTTGATCCGCAGTTGCGTATGATCCAAAAACGGTCCGATCAGCGGCTGAACTTCGTCAGCTATATAAAAAAAAGTATTTACGTAGCAAGAAAGAAACAAAACGACGAACTGACGCAATTATGTGTATTGGATTTTTATTTTCGAGGTAGTAGTAGATCGTTATTCAGCATCACAACATCTAAGAGAAGATTATAGTTTGGTAGTTTACTTTCAAAAAGTCGGTCCCATACTCAAAATATAAAACCTAATAACGTTTTGCACCTCTAACTTTCATGATATTTAGCAAAATTTGATATTTACCCATAATTCTACCAATGTGCAATATGACGCGGAAATAATCAGCAAATTAATTGTTTGTCGTTTATTTCCACAAACTTGCAATACAATACTGTGCATATACAGCAAAATAGTTGTTTACCGTTTAATTCTGCTGATGCAGAAATCTCGTGTAAGGCTGCATGCTCCAAATTTTTTTTTCATTTCGGGTTTATTATATTTATTTAAATTATACATGTACATACATATTTACAATTACTAACGAATATTATTAATTAAAAAGTCTTCTTTATAATAACGGATGCGATTTCTAATTTTCATTTTTCGATACTACTATTTAAAACAGATAAACAATAGGTATATCGTTCTATTAGGCGAACCGAATGTATCTATAGCATAACGATATTGATACGACATAACGACAGAACCATAGAAGTTTAAGAAAATTATTGTAATAATACATAGGTGGTATTCATCGGCAGCATCTCATACACGTTCCCACCGCACTACCCTATTTAATTAGGATGTTAAGACCTTAGTCAGCCATGTTGACCCAAGGTAGGTAGTTAAAATGTTCTTAATATTTTTTATATTTTCATTTTTTAAATTATTGGAATATTTATTTTCTATTTTTTATTCGTGTGATGACTGGAACACATCTTTCAGTCGCAAAAATCATCAATTTTATACTTTGTTTTATAATAAAGAATATATTTAATTGAAGTAATTTAATAAACAAATAAAAGTATTAACGTGTGAAAGAAGCCTTATTATTTGAGTAAGCACTCGTAACTGGATATATGAATAATGTGCAATAAATTTATTGCTGATAAATGAATTTCGCGGGAATGCTTTGAAACTGTATGGCAGGCTTATTATATATAAACCGTGTATTTATCTTTGCATTCAGAGCGTGTCTTGGTGGCGATCTAAAAACACAAGTGTTTTTCTCTGAAATAAGGTTTCACGTTTAACGAAGGCAGAGTGTATAACGGTACAGATACTTATTCGGAATTGAGTCCTGAAGCCAGGAAACCTCAACCAGTTTAAGTTCTGTTGTTATTGCACTGCTACCTAGTTAAATGCCTTAATATTCTGAGCTAGAAAACCTTGAAAATGTGTCTAGTAAATCGCAATCAAGCAACGCCAAAAGTATACTGTTTACAGTCAAACAACACAAGTGTTTTCATCTGAAATAAGGGTTCACGTTTGACGAAGGCAGAGTGTAGAACGGTACAGATACTTATTCGGAATTGAGTCCTGAAGCCAGGAAACCTCAACCAGTTTAAGTTCTGTTGTTATTGCACTGCTACCAAGTTAAATGCCTTAATATTTTAAGAAAGAAAACCTTGAAAACGTGTCTAGTAGACTGAATTCAAGTATGCCGAATAAATCGATTGCGATCCAACCACACAAGTGTTTTCCTTTGAAATAAGGGTTCACGTTTGACGAAGGCAGAGTGTATAATGGTACAGATACTTATTCGGAATTGAGTCCTGAAGCCAGGAAACCTCAACCAGTTTAAGTTCTGTTGTTATTGCACTGCTACCTAGTTAAATGCCTTAATATTCTGAGCTAGAAAACCTTGAAAATGTGTCTAGTAAATCGCAATCAAGCAACGCCAAAAGTATACTGTTTACAGTCAAACAACACAAGTGTTTTCATCTGAAATAAGGGTTCACGTTTGACGAAGGCAGAGTGTAGAACGGTACAGATACTTATTCGGAATTGAGTCCTGAAGCCAGGAAACCTCAACCAGTTTAAGTTCTGTTGTTATTGCACTGCTACCTAGTTAAATGCCTTAATATTTTAAGAAAGAAAACCTTGAAAACGTGTCTAGTAGACTGAATTCAAGTATGCCGAATAAATCGATTGCGATCCAACCACACAAGTGTTTTCCTTTGAAATAAGGGTTCACGTTTGACGAAGGCAGAGTGTATAATGGTACAGATACTTATTCGGAATTGAGTCCTGAAGCCAGGAAACCTCAACCAGTTTAAGTTCTGTTGTTATTGCACTGCTACCTAGTTAAATGCCTTAATATTCTGAGATAGAAAACCTTGAAAATGTGTCTAGTAAATCGCAATCAAGCAACGCCAAAAGTATACTGTTTACAGTCAAACAACACAAGTGTTTTCATCTGAAATAAGGGTTCACGTTTGACGAAGGCAGAGTGTAGAACGGTACAGATACTTATTCGGAATTGAGTCCTGAAGCCAGGAAACCTCAACCAGTTTAAGTTCTGTTGTTATTGCACTGCTACCTAGTTAAATGCCTTAATATTTTAAGAAAGAAAACCTTGAAAACGTGTCTAGTAGACTGAATTCAAGTATGCCGAATAAATCGATTGCGATCCAACCACACAAGTGTTTTCCTTTGAAATAAGGGTTCACGTTTGACGAAGGCAGAGTGTATAATGGTACAGATACTTATTCGGAATTGAGTCCTGAAGCCAGGAAACCTCAACCAGTTTAAGTTCTGTTGTTATTGCACTGCTACCTAGTTAAATGCCTTAATATTCTGAGATAGAAAACCTTGAAAATGTGTCTAGTAAATCGCAATCAAGCAACGCCAAAAGTATACTGTTTACAGTCAAACAACACAAGTGTTTTCATCTGAAATAAGGGTTCACGTTTGACGAAGGCAGAGTGTAGAACGGTACAGATACTTATTCGAGAGTTGAGTCCTGAAGCTACGAAACCTCAACCTGTTTAATTTCTGTTGTTAATGCACTGCTACCTAGTTAAATGCCTTAATATTTTAAGAAAGAAAACCTTGAAAACGTGTCTAGTAGACTGAATTCAAGTATGCCGAATAAATCGATTGCGATCCAACCACACAAGTGTTTTCCTTTGAAATAAGGGTACACGTTTAACGAAGGTAGAGTGTATAACCGTACAGATACTTATTCGATTATTGAGACCTGAAGCCAGGAAACCTCAACCAGTTTAAGTTCTGTTGTTATTGCACTGCTACCTAGTTGAATGCCTTAATATTCTGAGATAGAAAACCTTGAAAATGTGTCAAGTAAATCGCAATCAAGCAAAACCAAAAGTATACTGTTTACAGTCAAACAACACAAGTGTTTTCCTTTGGGATGAAGTTTTGGCTGGGTTAGTGTATATAATATACGGAGAAACTTGTAAGGGGAACCAGTACTGATACTCAGGAAGCCCACATACAGTTTAAGCTCTGTAATTATTACGCTCTTCCCTTGCTAAAATCTAGCCTGAGGTTGAAGACCACGAAAACGTGCCTAGTAGACTGAAAACGTGTGTACTGAAAAACGAAATATACTGAAAAATGAAATGAAATATACTGAAAAATGAAATGATATGAAATATACTGAAAAATGAAATGATATGAAATATACTGAAAAATGAAATGAAATATACTGAAAAATGAAATGCAATATGTTGAAATAATGAAATTAAATATACTGAAAAATTCAATGAAATATACTGAAAAATGAAATGAAATATACTGAAAAATGAAATTAAATATACTGAAAAATGAAATGAAATATATGCGATCCAACCACACAAGTGTTTTCCTTTGAAATAAGGGTACACGTTTAACGAAGGCAGAGTATATAACCGTACAGATACTTATTCGATTATTGAGACCTGAAGCCAGGAAACCTCAACCAGTTTAAGTTCTGTTGTTATTGCACTGCTACCTAGTTGAATGCCTTAATATTCTGAGATAGAAAACCTTGAAAATGTGTCAAGTAAATCGCAATCAAGCAAAACCAAAAGTATACTGTTTACAGTCAAACAACACATGTGTTTTCCTTTGGGATGAAGTTTTGGCTGGGTTAGTGTATATAATATACGGAGAAACTTGTAAGGGGAACCAGTACTGATACTCGGGAAGCCCACATACAGTTTAAGCTCTGTAATTATTACGCTCTTCCCTTGCTAAAATCTAGCCTGAGGTTGAAGACCACGAAAACGTGCCTAGTAGACTGAAAACGTGTGTACTTAAAAACGAAATATACTGAAAAATGAAATGAAATATACTGAAAAATGAAATGCAATATGTTGAAACAATGAAATTAAATATACTGAAAAATTCAATGAAATATACTGAAAAATGAAATGAAATATACTGAAAAATGAAATTAAATATACTGAAAAATGAAATGAAATATACTGAAATATGAAATATGGGGTGCAGGAAAGGAGCCTCCCAGTGTGGCGCAGTTTCATATGCGTCCGGCGCACCCCGGGCAACAGACTGCGTGGATGACGACTCGGTAACGCAGACTGGCTGATCCTTTCACTACGGCTCGATGGCAAGTAAAAAATTTCTTACCTGCCCACCCCAAGCGTATCCTAATACCTGCACACGCGAAAACCTGCAAAGCTACAGACAACATAATATCCGTGGCGGAGTACTGTATCTGAATCAACACGGAAGAATAGAAACATTATGAAATGAAATGAAATAAAAAATCTTCTTTTCCATTTAACCCTATATAATGTATATTGGGCAATCTTAAACTGTTTTCATCAAATCACCGTAAACGAACGCAGTGAGATTTGCGGAGCGTAGCGGAGCTAGAGCGCAGCGAAGCGTAGCTCAAATCTCACTCCGTTCGTTTGCGGTGTTTTGATGAAAACTGTTTTAGAATGCCCACAACATGTTAAACCGATCCACATTTGCTCAATAGTGATTGGGAATTCTAGAACACATTCAACGACAGTGATCGAACGGAGGTGAGATCACGTTGAATGTGTTTTAGAATGCCCAATATACACCTACTTAGCTGTAACCATTTTTTTTACCCAAAACTGTTTTTCTTTCTTCCTCGCAGGTGTTTAAATTGTAGAAGCAAGAGCCAATACAAATGCTACTTTTTAGGGTTCCGTAACCAAAGAGTAAAAACGGGACCCTTTTAGTAAGACTCCGCTGTCCGTCTGTCTGTCCGTTCGTCCGCTTGTCTAATTTTTTAAAGAACGTCGCCCCACACTAGGATTTTCTCCTGTGTCGTGGGTGCAGTTACAAACATAGAATATCACATGCACATAATACGCCCAGACCGGAATCAATTTCTGTAGGCCATACAAAACATCTGTCCCGTGCGGGAATCGAACCCGCGACCCGTTGCGCAGTAGGCGATCACTCGACCTCTGCGCTAACCGTCTGTCACTAGGCTGTGTCTCATGAACCTAGCAAATATTTAAGGGGGGCCCCCATACAACAAATGTGATTTTTTGCCGTTTTTTGCTCGATATTAATAAAGGCAACAGGTAGACGCTTGAAAGATTTTTTGTATAGGTAATTGTACGGAACCCTTCGTACGTGAGTCCGACTCGCACTTGGTCGGTTTTTGAAATCTAGATAGCGTTGGTGGCATTATTATACGATTCGGTACGTAGGTGTGTACACGTTGTGACGTGAAGGTGTTTGTTAGCAAAATGAAATTGCAAGCGAAGTTGCATAGGTGAGTAGAGCACGTGCAACCGCGATTGCAACATGTTGCAGCAACAGATCGCAAGTTAGATTGCATCGTGAGTAGGGCCTAATACCCCGCACATGCTGCTGATTTTGTTTAGTTACTTCAGGAACAACGGACAATCAAGACGTAATACATTAGTTTTTTTTGCATCTTTGACAGTTTTTGTTTTTACATACATATTTAAGTGAATTTTAAACTATGCCACCTAAACAAGACAATAATAGTGAAGTGAAGAAGAGAGTAAGAAAGACTTATAATTTTTATAATTTATTTTTAGAGTTATGTTTAAAGCGTTTACACACAGAATTAATGGTTAAACAAACTTACCTTTGTGATGTTTGACCATAATTATACGAGACGTTGCATCCGAAGAGATTTATATATTAACCAGGTAGTCCACTTTCCAATGTACCGGGCACCAAGCACAATTTTAGAGCGAAGACATAAAAATAAAAAGATAGGTAGGTAGTTTTAGTATTATTCACCCGCTTGCGCGATGTTACGCCGTTTGACTCATTCCTTTAGAGCAAAATTTCTCAAAAACATTGGGTATTTATTTGCAACACAGCAAATAATGGGTAGGGAGGGAGTATAAATCTCTTCGGATGCAACGTCTCGTATAATTATGGTCAAACATCACAAAGGTAAGTTTGTTTAACCATTAATTATACCACGACGTTGCATCCTCGAGATTTATATATTAACCAGGTAGGATGTTTAGAGTATTTTGAGAAATTTTTGATTAGAAGAGAGAGAAAAAAGAAAGTTTGTCGTTAATTCGGTATATGTTGACTTTTTTTATAATTTATAACAAAATCTAAATCAGTGAATAAGAGTTTTATTACGCGTGATAGACTCTTGATAGAATCTTGATAAGAATTTCCAAGGCACAGAAAATCACCTAAATAATTTATAATAGTAAACTAGACTTCTAAGATAAGATAATATGGGTTTCAAAAGCTTAGTGAAAATGTATGAAGCTGAAGCAAGTGCAAAGGGAAGACATTGAAATTCTTAAGTTATTTGCTCAAATTTAAATCTAAGATAATGTTTCGACGATTAATGCGTAGTAGCTAAAAAATAGACATCTAAATTGATAGTTCATAACAAGAGTTTCATAGGTGGTGTAACTGGTTGGGGTATTATGGGTGTGATTCCTTTACCAATACCTTGACCTTAGAAAAATCAATCCCTAGTTATAATCGAAGTATATCATTTCTTCTGCTTTTCATTTTATTCAAGAAAAATTACGAAATAGTTTCGTTGGAATATATCAAGTGCACGCGACCTTCGAGGTTTTGTTTCCAGTTCGAGATCAAGGCTCAGGACACGCAATACATATTTAGCTATAAATAATAAGGATTCTCCGAATGATTCATCAATTTGTTATAATAATTTAAGTACTTACGCTAATTACCAAGGTACCTTAGGTATATCTTAATTACTTGAATTTTCTTTTTGATTTAGAACAGATTTTATTAAGTTTTTTGGTAGGTAGGATATTTTTTTTTTTCAAACACATTATATTCCCAAAATCCGTCTTTTACATCCCCTATTTCATAAAAAGACCTGATAGTAAGCGGCATCTTGGTGGATTAATGAACAATATTTACAGATTTCATGTTATAAATATTCTAGATTTTCACCATAGAAAGTTTCAGATCACTCCTTGGCAAATAACTCACAAAGGCTATTTTCTTTGAATTAATGGTAGTAGTTGTACACAAAATAGGTGCTCTCTCCTCCATATGTTATTTTTATAATCCAACAAATAACAAAATATAACAATTTATTAAAAAATATGTTTGTAAAATCCAGTGTGAGAGCCCCGGGCCATATGATCATAGACATGTTACATATATTTAACCCAACACTGTACTATGAATCTCCAGGGCAGTTCCCTTAAGGCTTGGCTGTCTGGTTTTTCAGTGGAGGAACTAAGAAACAACTAGTATAACAAGGAAGAATTCTGTGGAATTACATATCTAAAACATATAAAATCTAAGGAATTGGAGTACAGTATCATTGACCCGTGATCGCAAGAACTTAAAGTCGAAGGTACGATCCACTAACCACCGTTACGGGGAAGGCTAATCTTAAAAAAAGAAACAAAACATTTTCATTTGGTGTATTCCATTACCCAGATTTGTACCCAATTTTTAGCTATATTAGTTTGATACCGAGATTGATAAAAAATCCCGAACCATTCTGCCCTTTGATTGTATAGATTTCTGTATCTATTATAATATACTTAGGTACCTGATTCTCTTTAATTTAACTTACAACTCTAAGGATATGATTGTATCTGGCTATTATTATGATGGCTGGCTTATGATTGTATTGTTCTCTTATGCTTATGCATAAGGAAACTGTATGTAAACATATAAAGCTTATTATTTCAATAAGTCAAGGATTAAATTTGTTTTCTTTTCCCAAATTTTGACAATTAGCAAGAAAAGAGCATTACAGGTGGGAAATATTATGTTAGTTAGTTTATATATAAATTGATCTAATTCATCATTGCATCATCTTACTGCTCTCATTTAGTATAACTTCTTAATTTCATAACGTAATGTCACAATATTTGACTGTGAAAAACGTGAACTTATAGGTAAACATCTTTGAGATTCGGTTTCTTGAAAAAGAAATTTGTAATCCGTTTTACCCGTTACAACTCATAAGAGAACTGGATCGATTGTATTTTTTTTTTTCAGGTGTGAATAAAATATTTTCATTTAAGTACCAAAATAATAATAATAATAATTTTTTTTTTTCTATTATGTTTTGATCGGCGCCTTTGGTCGAGACTTCGTTGTCTGATATCGATCTACTACAGGTGCTTTCCTCGCAGACTAATGGTACGAGTGACTCCTCGCCTAACCACGTCTCTGCGTGCGTGGCATTTGACGCGGTGGAGCTTTGCAGTTTCCCTGCTGGCTGACTGAAGGCCTATTAGAAGAAGAAGTACTCGCCGCTGGAACTTTCTTGATTTGGAGTCGATATTTCTGCCAACTTCGATGCTTTAATTTTATTAGTGAGATTCCCGCCAAAGAGAAATGAATCACTTCGTACACGTGCAATATCTTTTTAAACTTATAATCTAATGAATACATTATTAATTTCCTTCGATTAAGCGTGTTTTTATAATGAAGGTCCAATATAAGCTGATTTCTTTGAGTAACACAGCAGTGATTTCAGGATTCGATTTGGGTCTTTTAACTAATTGAAAGTTTTCAGGTATGAAGATGTTGCCCTCTAACTCTTTCTTTTAATCCTTATTTAAGCCTCCGCACAATATATGACCCCAACGTTCAGAGATTTCATCCTGGATTTTTGTTCCGAAAAGCTCGTGTTTCCCTTTTGAGGTCCCTAAGACCTCTAAAATATTCTCAAATAAATTGGTTGCTGGAGGGTTAACATCATTTACACGTACCTGAGAGCTAGTGGATGGTATGGGACACTTGGCTGATGCTTCTGATGTCATCACCTGTACATTACTAGGTTGTCACTCATTACAAGTTTTAGTCACATGAACCACTGACTGAACATATGGGATGTATGATAACACACTGAAGCAATTCATCCTCTCCATAGATTTTTATTTTATTTTATTTAACAAAATGTACTATTATAAACATAAACACAAAACTACGAAGTAGTTTGTCGGCGAGTAACATTAGTAATATTCTGCGAGGCGAGTCATATTCTGCGAGGCTATCCTCAATCTGTGTACTAATATATATGACCAAAAAACATGACTACAATCACATCGTAGTACCATTCTCTATATTGTGGTAGTACTGTGCGCGACTATGATCGCATCATAGTACAAAGGCACACTGTTCTATTAAAAAATAAAGAAATAATAACATTCCGTTGAATAAATAAGCTAGGTCATGCTCACACCATGACAGGAAGTGCTGTGGTCGAGACCGTAATCGCATCACGGTACTAATAAATATGACCAAAAAACATGACTACAATCGCGTCGTAGTACTGTGCGTGACTATAATCGCGTCATAGTTCCAAGGCACACTGTTCTATAAAATATAAAGAAATAATAACATTCTTTCAAAAAATAAGCTAGGTCATGATCGCATCATGACAGGAAGTGCTGTGATCGAGACCGTAATCGCGTCACGGTACTAATAAATATGACCAAAAACCATGACTACAATCGCATTGTAGTACTGTGTGTGTCTATAATCGCATCATAGTTCCAAGGCACACAGTTCTATAAAATATAAAGAAATAATAACATTCTGTTGAAAAAATAAGCTAGGTCATTATCGCATCATGACACGAAGTGTTGTGATCGAGACTGTGATCGCGTCACGGTACCAATAAATCTGACCAAAAAACATGACTACAATCGCATCGTAGTACTGTGCGTGACTATAATCGCATCATAGTTCCAAGGCACACTGTTCAATAAATATAAAGAAATAATAACACTTAAACACGTGTACAAGGCGTGTTTCAAAGTGCCGATTCACGGTTCTTTAGTAATAATGAATTATTGCTTGAATAGACGTTTATTTGGTACAAAAAATACAACACACAATGTAACAAAAAAATATAAATATATATTCAGATAGATTTTAGGCCAAATAGGCCCCGCATGCAGAGGCACAGAGTGCTTTGACGCTGGTATTCTGCGGATACCATTTTATTTAACACTGTATACAGAATATTTTCTAATTAAACAGTAACGTTAGGCAATGCGCAAATTGCAAGGCTCTTTTTATTGCTCAATAAATTTCAAAATGAAATTAATTAGTGAGCTAAATATAATCTACTGATTCGAACAAACACGAAATAAAGTTTTGCTTTAAACGAACGAAATGCAAAGATGAGAACGTGTCGAAAAAATAGTACAATATAATAAACAATAAACACTTATAATTTAAACTTACATAGGTACTTCCAGCACCATCAAAATGCTCGCAGCGGCGGCGGCGGTGACGCAAACGTTTCTCTAGTTTACGAATCTTTTCCTTAATATATTGCTTAGAATACTTACGTTTTCATTTACACATATTGATATCTATAACAACTACACAACACACTAAAAATAAAGTTATAAAATAGTAAAACTTTGATCTTTAATATTCCGATGCTGTGATGCCCGCACAAAGAAAGCGAATGAGTCAAACGGCGTAACATCGCGCAAGCGGGTGAATAATACTAAAACTACCTACCTATCTTTTTATTTTTATGTCTTCGCTCTAAAATTGTGCTTGGTGCCCGGTACATTGGAAAGTGGACTACCTGGTTAATATATAAATCTCGAGGATGCAACGTCGTGGTATAATGACATTGACATTGAATAGTTAGTTTATGTTTAAAGTTTTTTAATTATTATTAAAATTAATAACACACAAATACCAAAAATAACTAGCAATTTCATAAGTGCATATATAATTATTTTAAGAACTTACTTTTGATAATAAAGTATGTATATCCTTTGTTATAAATGCAGTTTTTTTTAATTTCGAGTCCGTGTGGATCCTAACCCTTGAGTTTTACATATAAACATGTGAAAAAATATGTCTCGACTTACGTCGTTTCGATTTACGTCGCGTATTTCGAGAACCTAACATGCCGTAAGTACGAGGACTGCCTGTATATCATAGTATCATCATCATGTCTATGATTTACATGAAAATTTTGGGTTATTATCTGGGCTTAAATAGGCTAAAACAGTGATTTAAATCGTTAGATGCGCCCTTCCCATACATAAGGCACTCGAAAATGTGTCAACATTGGGAAGAGTGAGCTCACTCATTCCGTCGTAGTCTGAGCTGCGTTCAGAACCTACGCTCGAGTGCACTCCGAGTGCACTCTGACAGCAACCGACCCGTTCAGAGCCTCGGGGTAAAAAACGCTCTGACAGACGGTTAGTACACTCTGTGCTCGTTCAGAAGCTTCGAGTGATGCAACCAAACAACCAACTCGAGCGTAGGGTGAAAAACACTCTGACAGATTTTATGTCAAAGTCGATGTCAAAAATACGCTAATTATTTATTATTTTATGAAATAACACTACTTTGAACTCTTTTAAGTCTAACACAAGGGAAATATAGTGATTTTTATGTGTTGTAATTATTTTTAAGCAGAAAAATGGATATTGACTGTTAATTTCATAGTAAGGATTAATAATATTTTGCCCTTTGCTTAATCTTGATCGGCAAGATACAAACTAAAAAAAAAGATAGCAACCGACCCGTTCTGAACCTCGGAGCGAGTGTGAAAATCACTCTCGGTTGCATTACTCTGACCCTCGGAACGCAACTCTGTGGCAGAAAGCACCAAGAGCATTGGATGTCAAATGCATTTTTTCTTTTCCCTAATTTCAAGTGTAAAATAATAAAATATGCCTTCCTGTGCCTTTAGAAAGTGTTTTAATAACTCGAGGAATACCCACAAATCTAAGGGAATTACATTTTATGCGTAACTACCTATTTATTAATTATTTTCATAATTTCCCAAATAAATCACACTTCATTTGGCATCGGTACGTTATTGTATGAGGGAGACCGAACAATATGTGCGTGAGTCAGATTGATATACGTGTCATTGCTTTGTCGTTAAAACCATCCAATCATCCAATCACGTAAGAGTATTTCAGTTATAAACGTCAGAGCGTTTTACAACCATCAAATTCGATGGATGTTCGGTTGTAACTCGCGCCGACACTCAAAGGCCTTGAACGGGCCGGTTGTTTCACCCGGTTGTCACGCTCGAAGGCATTGAATGGGGTTAGAGCGAAAAGTTGTACTTCGCGCGAAGGCTCTGAACGCGCCTCAGGCAAGAAACTCAAAAGGTCAAATTTTTTATCTCCTCTTTTTAATCGCCATTTACAATTTTGGTTTTGTTACATAGTCATTGAAAGTTTAAAAAAATACAATCAGTATGATTAAAATGTCAAAAAAATACAATTGGTATGCTTAAAATGTCAAAAAAATAAGTTATAGACTTATACACTAATCAAATCATAATACAATAAATTATGTTGTTACCAAACATATGACTGGGCTACAAAATTATTTTTCCTACGGGAAAACGCATAGCCACGAGTGGAAAGCTAGTAAAGAAATAATGTTAGTCAATTGACACAAATTCATCAAAAAACACATCAACATAGTTTTTCTTTGCAAATTATAATAAATTAACACTTTTTTACTTTGTAAATACCTATTTCGTCTTCTATTAGTCCAGTTATGTATTAGGTACCATACTGTTAGATTTTGTGGTCGTCCTCTAGTTTTGAGGTAATGTTTGTTAGATAAATTTCTTCCTGTGATCAACTCTATGGGTTGGTATCATTAAAACAAAGGATGTTGTTTTTTTTATTTTATCGGGTTCGATTCCTGGTCAGATAGGCGATTATTTAAAAATCTGTGAATGCAGTTTGGATTGTTTTTAAAAACAAAATGATGTCTTCTTTCAGTAAATTTTTCTATCTACGGTATTTAAAGCACTTTTCTTTCATGTGGCGTCGCCGTGGAACGCCCTGGAGATGCATTTTTGAAACAATAGAATTCGCATTCGAAATTGTAAGATTCGCATACGAATTTCCGAATTCGCTATTTTTGAACATTCATTCCGTGAATTCTGCAACGAGTGGTCCTACCCACTCGTTTTTCATTTCTACCAGTAGAATATGCGCAACGTATAAACGTTCCGTTTTACATGCGGTTCATCACTGTTTTTTTTAATTAATGAGTTATTGCCATGTTATTGCGTACCGGATTTTATTTTTTCTGCGTGAAACGGTTTCTAATGTAGAATTTGTTTTTAATGACAATACTGAATTCGAGTGATTCAAAAATCTTTAAAATTGGAAACAGTAGAAAATAATTTCGCATGTGATTTGTATTCGTGTTCGAATTCGAGATTCATTTCTAATGATTCAAAAATACGTGTCCTGTATAGGAAAAAAAAATAGGTTAGAAACTTGTTTACATACCATTACTACCCTCAATGATATCTATACTATTTTCTCTCGAGCACAGCTTGCATTTAATCAACAAATTCGTCTCGGATCTATTGTGTTTCTGAGGAACTTTATCAGCTTCAGTGAGATCGTGAAACTTTTCTGTTACTTCTCCACAACTACTACACTTTAGTTTTAAAAACCACTGGTAATGAGGATGGTTGGTGTACAGCTTCTCAATACATTCTAGCTGGGCTTTGATTTGAAGAGCTATTTTGACCATTTTTTCAATCTCTTTTTTAGAAAATAAATATTTTAGCTACAAATCACCGCAAAATTATCACAACACAGCTGTCAATGTCATGTCAACAGTCAAACTGGCATTTTAGGGAAATTCCGATACAAGTAAATACGAGTGAGTATTCGATACTTTTGTTTCGATACCAAGTACTAATAGCATCAAATCAATCTTGCGATATTTACTCGATATCAAAACAAAAAAACCTCTGTATTGAATCACACTGAACCAATGTAATTTTGAAATAACCGAATGCATCAGATCAAAGCGGTATAGCCTAAGTCCTCTCTCGCTCGGTAACGAAAACGCATCATTCCTCGCAGGTCTCGCGCCAATAGTCGAACCCGTCCGACTTCATCCAACCCTAGACCGAGAGAGTCGCCATTTATTTGTATTGTCACTATCATCTAATAATAATAACTATTAGTTACTGCTGGCTGAGGTCAGCCAGCAGTAATTAATCTGTCTGATTATCATCTGATAGTATCTGATAGCATCTGTCGGATCATAAAGGAAACTGTATCGATGTAATCATTTAGTAATACCGATGGTTCTGGATAGATTGCGATAGTGATTGTTATACGACGACTAGAGTGATTGGGAAAAAATGTATGGAGTCTGGGCCCACCCCTCAATACTAACATGTGATATACCATTTCATAGGGCGTTTTAAGCGGAACATTATTTATTAATACAACTATGGTCAAATGTTAGTACTTTCGGAGATATGACGTCTTAAAGTCGTCTCATTCTAACTTATTATTTATGGATTTTTATAAGGTACTATGGTAATAATACACGTATTTCACTTTAAACAAGATTTATTCATCGTCCTGTACATCGATAACAATTACATCGTTTAAAAAAGTCGCGGGGGCCACGAATGGTTGATATCTCCCAACTCCTAGGTACCAAATCAAAGATATGATATGAGCGCAAGTTCCTACAGTTCGCTGTCCGGTCAAGTAAGTGCAATAATATTGTGTTATCGCGTTTCTTCTAACTTGGTTTCGATCAATTAATATATAGCAATAATATGTTTTTGCTCTTACGTGGCGTGACTGTATTCTTCCACGCAGCAACCACACATTTTCTGCGGTTATATTATATTCAATTCCATTAGGTCGTGCAATTCGTTTTCTCTGTAGGTTTCTATTACGTATAAACCGTCTCGAAGATGTTTAGCACAATTCAAATTCAAATTCAAATTCAATATCCTTTATTCAATTGGGATTTTACAATCACTTTTGAACGTCAAAGAAGCTACGCCATTGGTTCACAAGTCTACGGCGGGAGACCTTGTACTGGAAAGAACCAGCAAGAAAACCAGCAAGGGCTATTTTTTTCTCCCTGTATTGTTACAGAGTCGTCAATTGGAAGCAGAACTCAAAAGTAAAGATTGTGTTCAACTTCCATTACAAGATTAGATGTGTCAGTGTACATTATACATTTAAATCTATAAATTAAGTCTACAATTAAGACCAAGCATTGACATCATTCAGATAATCATTGACTTTATAATATCCTTTACTCATTAGAGTCTTTTTTACATGCGCTTTAAACTTATGAAAAGGTAAGTCAGTAACACTCTGTGGAACTTTATTGTAAAAAGATATACATTTCCCCATAAATGAGCCTCTAGTTTTTTGGAGCCTGTACGTTGGAACGGCAAGTTTATTTTTATTTCTTGTATTTAAGTTATGAAATTTAAAATTGGTATCGAATGTGTTATAATTTTTATAAACATAAATCAAATTTTCATAAATATACTGTCCTGCTAAAGTCAATATATTAATTTCTTTAAATAAATCACGTAGAGAATCCCTTGTTCGTAAATTATAAATAGCCCGCACGGCTCTTTTTTGAAGTACAAAAATACTTTCTATACTAGCGGCTGATCCCCACAGTAATAGCCCATATGACATGACACTGTGAAAATAACTAAAGTAAATCAGTCTTGCCGTTTCAACATCAGTAAGTTGTCTCATTTTTTTTACAGCATATGCCGCAGAACTGAGTCTGTTTGCTAAAGACGCAATATGTGGATCCCACTGCAAAGTCGAATCTAGTGTTATACCCAAAAATTTAGTAGAATCGACGAATTCAACAGTATGATTATTCATTTCCACAATATTGTCCACTTTCCTAACATTTGGCAATGAAAACTTAATACATTTAGTTTTACTCGAGTTTAATGATAAATTATTCACAGTGAACCAATGCAATACTTTAGAAAGAGTACTATTTACAACGTCAGTATTTCCGTTTCCTCTGTCAATCTTAAATATTAAAGAAGTGTCATCTGCAAATAGTACTGTATCGCACAGATTATTGGTGAAGTGTGGGAGGTCATTAATATAAATTAAGAAGACACAATAACTTCGCTAACTTCATATGATAGGAACCCAAAGCAAGAAACATGATGTCGTCTTTTATTATTTGAGGAAAATCCTGAACTTGTAGAGTTGCATCCATTCGTTCGAAGTTCACTCTGCGTCTGATCATGTTATTACCTTCCACATAGTTAAATAAGAGGTTGTCGACTTCGAGCCTTTCATTAATCAAACTCAGGAAAACATCTGCTTCTCTGTGGTCGTCTATAGGCACATGAAAATGATTTAGAATTGCAGATGCTATTTTAAAATCGGTAATCATGTTATGGACGGTTTTATTAAAATAGCTTTGGACAGAAGTTTGAAATCGCGCTTAAAGCGACCGTTAACAATTTCTACCGGCCAACGTCATATAGTCACCAATCGCGATTTATTAGCCTGCTCGGTGGTTCATTGAGTTTCTCGTCAATGATTATACACAATATATATTATACACAATGATTATACACAATACTGTTCGAGTCTGGGTAATATAATGAAGTAAACTACGATAATTAATTACTTAGATTGGGATCACTTTTATGGCAGTATAACTCCGAAAGTAGGTACTGACTTTTAACCTTAGATGTAATACTAAGTTTTATTCGGCATAAAAATACCTATTCATTCATGAGTATCTCACTTCTATTGAGAGGTGAGCCCACCATTACCCATTGTCCTTTGCGCCGTCTTCATGCGTTTGTCAATCCCTCAAATTGAAAAAATGAAAAAAAATTGTTGGGTGAAGGTTGAACCGGAAAAAATTACACGTTTAAAGAAAGTGTTAACTTACTGGGGTATGTTTGTTTTTGGATTTTTCATTATGTAAACTATAATGAAAAATCCCTAAAGTATCGATACTTTAGGAGTTCTCTTATGAGTAGTACCGAAAAACGATTTGAGTACTACTGGTATCGATACTTTGTGGGTATCGGAACATCCCTACATTTAGGGTATTTCCTATTTTTGAAATGCAAAGGAATCAGTCCTTGGAGCCATTAATTTGTGTTATATCTAGAGATAAAAGTAGCATTATTTATGTGACGACAAAGAAATGTACTTACCTAATATAGGGGGAAATATTAAACTTAGTTTTTTAATAATAACAATAATTTTTATTTTTCTCTTCATCAACATTACTGCCTTATTAGACAAAAGCCTCATGCATATTAAGAGGCTGAGTAACGCCAACGACCTTGAGACATGATTTGTACTGGATTACGAGCGCGGTGCGTTATTGAAATTGAGCGAAAAAATCAAAATATTTTTTTTTAAAGAAACTAGTAACTTATTTGAAGATATAAAACATCAATATTATCAAATTAAGTGTAACGAGTTAATTCCCTGAAAATCATTAAATTACCTTTGTTAAATAACTCAGATTTTCTTCTGGAAGCTGTTTTTGATGGGTGTCTTTGCTATTTTTTTAACAAGAAATTTTGATTAAAATTTGTTTTGGGGACATGGATATTCTCAAAAATATTAGAGTAACATATATTTTTTTTTACTACGGTATATTAAATAGGTTTTGCTGAAAAAAGTTTTAAGTGGGGCTTGATTAGCTCAGCTCAGCGTTGTCAGCCTCTTAAAGCTGAAGTGACGCTGGCAAGTTTTGTAATTAAAACCTTTGCCATTAGGTAGGTATACAAGTTTATTGTTTAATTACCAAAAAAAATATGTGCTTGTTCACACAAGCTAACTGAACAACGTTCACTATGGGACCAACTTTGAAATCACCAAAAAAAGCAGCTGTTCCTTCCATACAAATGTTCAACATTCACTGAACCTAGATATAGCATGGAACAGCTGATTTTTTTGCGATTTCAAAGTTGGTCCCCATAGTGAAAGTTGTTAAGTTTGCTTGTCTGAACAAGCACACAATTTTTTTTTGGTAATTACAAAACAACCTTGTATAGGTATTTAGGTAGTATAGGTACACTAACATTTTGCAGTCGTTCCGCAAAAAATGTAGGAAACGACATTAGCCTGCGATAATGTCACGCTATTTTTACCGCAGCTAAAAATTCATCTTCATCATTTTTTCTGCGGAACGACTGCGGAAATATAGGCGTGTGGTCTTTGACTAAGGCAGGGGTCTTCAAAGTACGATTAGCGGGCCAAATCCGGCCCGCCAGTGCCATTAATCCGGCCAGCGACAGCTTAAGTAATTAATTGAATTGCAAAAAAGCGTATGTTTGCTTAGGTCACGCGCAATCTGCGACTAGTCTAAAAAAGTAACGTTTTAGTTCGGTCGTAGCGCGTAAGCGACATTAGAAGCTATGCAATTATCAACTACTAGCTGTGCCCGCGAACTACGTTTCGTTATACTTACGCCGGTAGCACACCTCCGCCGCGGAACTGTAGTAGCGAAACCGCTGAACGATTCTCCCGCGTTGTCGTTTGTATGGCGCTCGAGCTCAGGCATGTATAGGCTGTTCTAACACGCATATTTAACTATGGCGCTATCTCTGTCGTGCGCGGATCCGCCCGATCTGCTTCAACGCCGTCTACACCTCCGCGTTCGATTCGCCACCTTGTCTGTTCCGCTTTTAGTTTTGTGCGCGATCTGTCGAAGTCGACAGATTTTGTAGGCGAAACCTGTAATATTTTTATAAAAATGGTGTCAAATTCATTAAAATTCACAGAGGAATTAATTGAAGAGGTCCGTAATAGACCTATGATTTATTTTTAGGTCATCCTGAGTATAAAAAAATACAAGCCTATGGAGGCAGCTTGGACGGGAATTAAATGAAGAAGTTATGTAATAGTTTAAGAATATTCAATATATTATGTAGGTATTATAATTAAAATTTACGTCAGAATACGTCATTTTAGTTAGTATTTTCTGTAAAGTACTCAATTTTATCCCGTTTCTTTTCGTTTCTAACTTTTTAAAATCTTGTGTTTTGTTTTTTAATGTGTCTTTAAAAGATTATGCAATCTTCGAAGTTTTGCGGGGTCATCTGAAAATAATCATAAAAGCGGTCTTCATGTGACATAAGTTCTATGCATAATCTGTTTTCTCTTAACTTTTTATCTTTCGATTTATTTTGTAAGCCCAAATTCTTCGTCTTTTTAAAATTAAAGACCTGCATCCCTAGCACGAATCATAGTTTATTTACTTACTATCACATAACGATTGAGATATTAAATGGACAGTTATCGTAAGGCTGCTATAGTTTTCATACAAAATAATACGATTACCATAACCATAAATATAGTGGTTCGTGCTTGGGGCACAGAGCGACGACGACATTTCACTAGCTTGCCGCTGGCGTAATGGCGTCTGGCGGTTCACTCGCTGATTGCGAACTTAGCGTGTGTGGCCTGGTTTCGCTGCGGAACTAGCATAGCGGTTTCGCCTTGTTGGTTTCGCGGCGGAGGTGTGCTACAGCCATTAATAATTGTCCAAAAAACCCTTATCAACGGCGGGTACGGTGTGGTTACGCATTTCCCCTCGAGAAAAAAAAGGGGTAGGTACCTATACAAAATAGTTTACAACCTATTCTCAGACCTACCGAACCGAACATACACAAAAAAAATCATAAAGATCGGTGAAGCCGTTTCGGAGGAGTTCGGTAACAAACACTGTGACGTCTGTGACACGAGAATTTTATATATTAAAAGAAGATATTACCTCGCAATAAAGCAGTCGCCGTACGCGGGTAGCCGTTCCTGGCAAACCTCGTCTTAAAAAAGTGACAGCATACTTAGGAGTTTGCTAAGCTTAGATAAGATTGGTGAAATCGGCCATTAATCGTCTGTTAGCAGGTAAAGCAATAACGGTAGCAGTAAATAGACTTTGTGGCAATATGCTGTACGTGTACGTACACCATCATTTCCGCGGCTCTACCATACATACGCACAACTGATAACCCTCACTATCGTTTTAATTTCACGGGTTTGCTATGATAGGCGTTACCAAATCACAAGATTAAATGCGTGTAGAGCACTTCCGTCGCGAAACAAGGCAAAACCGCGACGCATAGTCAGGAACAAACAAAACGGCGAATCGAACGCGTAGGTGTAGGTAGACGGCGTCTGAGTAGATCGGCCGGATCCGCGCGCGACAGAGACAGCGCCATAGTGAAATATCCGCGTTTAGAGCAAGCAAGCTCGCCAGAGCTCGCGCGCCGTACAAACGACAACGCGGGAGAACCGTTCAGCGGTTTCGCTACTATAGTTCTGCGGCGGAGGTGTGCTACCGGCATAAGACAGCAAAAACGATAACGAGTGAATTAGGCGGTGGGGTTGCCGCCTGTCATAGCAAACTCGTGAAATTAAAATGACAGCGAGTGAATTAGGCGGTAGGGCCGCCGCCTTTCATAGCAAACTCGTGAAATTAAAATGACAGCGAGTGAATTAGGCGGTAGGGTCGCCGCCTGTGATAGCAAACTCGTGAAATTAAAATGACAGCGAGTGAATTAGGCGGTAGGGCCGCCGCCTGTCATAGCAAACTCGTGAAATTAAAACGATAGTGAGTGAATTAAGCGGTAGGGCCACCGCCTGTCATAGCAAACTCGTGAAATTAAAACGATAGTGAGTGAATTAAACGGTAGGTTCGCCGCCTGTGATAGCAAACTCGTGAAATTAAAATGACAGCAAGTGAATAAGGCGGTAGGGCCGCCGCCTGTCATAGCAAACTCGTGAAATTAAAACGACAGTAAGTGAATTAAGCGGTAGGGTCGCCGCCTGTGATAGCAAACTCGTGAAATTAAAATGACAGCGAGTGAATTAGGCGGTAGGGCCGTCGCCTGTTATAGCAAACTCGTGAAATTTTAACGAAAGCGAGTGCCTCGCTACCGCCATCCTGCATCGCTGTGTTAGTTAAGCGCTCCACACACAGGGGCGGAAGCGGGACGGTAGCGGAACCGCGGTAAGCGAATTTGCACCGCGCCGCTTCCGCGGGCGGTTTCTGTGTGGCTTGGTTTAAAGCAACACGCGAACATAACGAAAAATTCCGCTCCGCTCCGCTACCGCTTACTGCCCTGTGTGTTGAGTGCCTTAGGGCCATTGGTCGTTATAATTCTGTGACAGGATAATCAAGCACAAGGTACACTATTGCTTTATACTAATAGTGTTAAAAATAGTTATGACTACCTTTATTATATTTTTTAGTATAATCGAATCCTTTTCAGCCTAAAAATTAATCTTGAATAATAAACGATGACAATAACACGGTAATAGTATATACAGAATGTCGACTCGGCCCCCTCATTGAAATTTTATACCTACCTACGGCTCGGCATTGCTTGGTGCGTTGGCTCACGATGGGGCTGCTAGCTTCCATAACTACGTTAATATTATGCTCACTAACACACCGATCGCGACCGACCGTGCGCTCCGTTTGGCTCGTGCATATGCCCCGGCGAACTGCGTTTGTGACTGCCCTTGTAGATGCGATCCCAGATCGAGGCGCGTAGGCATAGCGCGTGTTTCGACCGTTTCTATGAAGTCGGTCTATGCGAATTGCGATCCCAGATCGAGGCGCGTAGGCATAGCGCGTGTTTCGACCGTTTCTATGAAGTCGGTCTATGCGAATTGCGATCCCAGATTGAGGCGCGTAGGCATAGCGCGTGTTTCGACCGTTTCTATGAAGTCGGTCTATGCGAATTGCGATCCCAGATCGAGGCGCGTAGGCATAGCGCGTGTTTCGACCGTCTCTATGAAGTCTGTCTATGCGAATTGCGATCCCAGATCGAGGCGCGTAGGCATAGCGCGTGTTTCGACCGTCTCTATGAAGTCGGTCTACTGTATATACTATTACCGTGACAATAGTTAGACATTCGAAATTTAAAGCCAATCTCTCCAATTGCATAATTTATTATATAATTATAAAATGGTACTAAATACGAAATATAATTCTTCACATAATTTTTTCTCTCCATAGTGGATTTCGAAGGTAACATTGAGTAATTTTTGTCGTCTTTAATCAAACAAAAAAAGTGCTATACGATGTTGCATCGTATGAAAATTCGAATTTATTCAAATCGTGTCCTCCTGTAATGTTAGTGACACGACACGTCTTGTTCATTTTGTTGTCAATACGCAGATGTTTTTACGATGTGACTTCTTAGTTTACACCAAGTACGATATTGGATAATCGTCGAACGAATGACTCTCGCTAAATAACAACTTTGTAGGTTACGTCGATTTCGTGATTAGTCAGTAAATAAATGATCTTGCATGATTTTTCCTTTCATAAAGGTATAGATTTAGATAGTGGGTAAACAAAACAATTCAAATTACAGAGACCACTATATTTTACGCACATTACATCTCAGTACGTCGAGTAAATAGGCAATTTGCTCTTTGATAAATTGGCGTTAAGGATGATTGCGTTGCGATCTCCTTCATTTTATGAATAGAGAGCCAAAGTTTTTTTTTCTAATTATATGGCCAAAGAAGAGATAAAACATTCGTTTTATTGTAACGGACATGCTTTCGAAAGGTTCGAAAGGTATGTGCTTAAAGCGAACTATTCTAGCACCGCGACATTGGTACAAGTTTGATGCAATTGCCCTGTGCGTCGGTGTGGAGTGAGAGACCCATCTCTTGAAGAACTTCATTGTCCACAGGCCCTTGGAGCGTCATCCTCGAGATCACTTCCTGAAACGGAAATTCACCATTGTCAAAATTCGCCCACTGAAAGGCACATGAGACTTTCCTCAAGAAAGTGGAGGTTATAAGGGGTTCCAAACAACACATTAAAAAACCCATTAGCTAACCTGCAAGCCAATTATGGATCTTTCATCGTATGACATGGTATAGATTCGAGAAAAGGAAGTCATAAAAAATGCTGCATTTCGTATTACCGATCTTCAATGATATTATCACTAAGGCATAATTTCAATGATGTCATCATTAAATAATGAAAAAATGATCAAAAATCTAACCGGAAATCGAATTTTTCGTTTTGCACTATGATCTCCAACCTACATGTGGCTCCTGTGAGATTCGCAGCAAATCTGCAATCCCCACAAGAACCACAGTGTACATTGCCAACTTGTGACATAAGATGTAAGTCACCGTACCCAGGAATTTCACTGCCATATTTAGCCTTCAAACTGGAATACAGCAATGCAAGCACTGCTGCTTTGCGGCAGAAATAGGTAAGACTAATTTAATTTTACATAAAAAAATAAAGTAAAGGAATAAAGTAAATAATAAACAAAAATCTTGCCTGATTTTCTGGACAGTTCTCGCATAGATTACGTACAGCAAATATTACCCATTGCATTATCACTGTTAATAGTCTGTAAGGAGTTTATTATGCAGCACATTTTAGATAAAAAAATGTCTAAACTGTGAAAAAGGGAAGGTTGCATTCTAAACATATCTTTAACGAGTGGCTTTTTTTGAATCGTCCAAAAGAAAATGTTAACAAATTTAAAATATTATTACTTTCGGCATTAATAAAAAGGATACATGGATTGCGAGCGTCTATGTTACAGCAGTCCATTAAAACAGATATAACATCCAATTCACGAATCTGAAAGAAATTAGTTAGTTATTAGTACTCATACAAACAAATCCTTTAAAAACTTACATTACCAATTAATCCTTAAGAGGCTGACAACGCTGAGCTGAGCTCATCGAGCCCTACTTAAAACTTTTTTTATTAAAATCTGTTTAATATACCGTAGTGAAAAAAATATATGTTAGTCTTGAAAATATGTTTGAGAATATCCATGTCCCCAAAACAAATTTACATCAAAGTTTCGCGTTAAAAAAAATGTCAAAATCCCCATCAAAAATAGGTTCCAGAAGAAAATCAGAGTTATTTAACTAAGGTTATTTAATGATTTTCAGGGAATTAACTCGTTACACTTAATTTGATAATATTGATGTTTCATATCTTCAAATAAGTTACTAGTTTCTTTAAAAAAATATATAAATTGATTTTTTCGCTCAATTTCAATAACGCGCCGCGTCCGTAATCCAGTACAAATCATGTCTCAAGGTCGTTGGCGTTACTCAGCCTCTTAAGTAAGTATCATTTATTCATACACTAGTACTATTATCTATTCTGTGGCACTAGTCCTTTGAGCTGCGGTTTATTCATTATCACTAACTCAGCCAGTGATTGAGTCAGTCATTGAAACAATAACACACTATCAATTTTTCGTTATCTTGAAGTAATGGTTAAACAGTAAGTAATACAATCTGACATCTGCAGATATTAAATTATCATCATCTTCATTTCAGCCAATGCAGGCACCACAGGCCTCCCCAGGGATCTCCAAACAGATCGGTCCTGCGCTTCACAAGTCCAGTGGCTTCCCGCGACGTTCACCAGATCGTCGGTGCAGTTTGTCGGGGGCCTACCGACGCTGCGTCTGCCGGTACGCGGCCGTCCGAGAGGGCCACTTGTCCTGCCAACTGCCACTTAAGGTTTAAAATTATTTGGGCTATGTGGGTGACTCTAGTACTTCTACGGATCTCATCATTTCTGATGCGATCACGTAGAGAAACCCCGAGCATAGCTGTCTCCGTTGCCCTTTGAGTGACCTTGAGCCTTCTTATGAGACCCATTGTGGGCGGCCGATCTGACCCAACGGTCGTCCGTCCTGCGAGCTATGTGTCCTGCCTCCTGCCACTCAGTCAGGTTTATTCTATTTTTTTAAGGTAATAACTCGCTTAACTCTAACTGATGACATAGTATGAAAAATTCGAAACTTATTCAGACAAGTTTCACTGAGACACACCCCGGACACTCAATACAATGTTTGCAAACTAATTACCTATTACTACAACTTAGGCAAATGACGTTTGTACACGCGCATATGTGTGCGTGGAATTTAGAAGGGCTGAGTGCGCGGTTATCAATCGAAATGAAGCGAGAAGTGGAGCGATTGCCTTCTCTTTTACCTGCATAGCGCCATCTCTGTTATCGGCCGGCGCTCGCGTCTATACGGCGAAAGTGTCGCCGCAACCGTGCGATCGCGCGAAGTTAAATTATGGGTGCTTGTTCAGACAAACAAATTGAACAAAGAAGAATGGCACACCCAGGGTCGCATAAAATATCAAGTGAAAGTCGATGAAATTCTATGCATTATATTAGTCAATTATAGTTGATCATTTTCTATAAGTATGGTTCTTTTGTAAAACGGGAATAATGAGAAAATCGAAAAAAAATAAAACTTGTATCAAAACTCAACCACACATGCAATAACGAAACGCATAGGTAAAGTATAAACAAATAAGTTGCCACCTTAAATAATTAAATAAATATAATGTTTAAAAGATTTATAAGATTTAACTATTTTATACGTTATTTTAAGTTTTATGTGATAACAAGTGATAAATAAGCGGAATTCGATATTAATAAGTATTAAAAACAAAGATTTATTTTAAAAACGTCTTAATTACTTTTATGATTATTAGGAATGGTAACATTTTTCAACTTTAAACAATGGCGTGGCTGTCCATCTGTCAATGGTGTAGATTGACTTTGCGTCTTTTCTTTTGGTTTGCGTTGTACGACTTTGGTTGTGATTTTTCATTTCATGTGGGTAGCGTACCTACCCACCCTATGTTTTGTTGTTAATTGTCATCTGTACATACCTTTTTATATGATTTCGGCTATGTAGGTAACTAAATATAATTACCTTTTTTTAAAATCAATTCTAGTATTAAATCATGTATTATCTGTATGTAAGTTCACTGACATTTGTAGGTTATATTGCAGCATAACATAAAAACCCCATTTTGTAAAAATATGCTGCAATTACCTTTTTTTTTAATTGGACTTAGACCTATCTTTTAAGGGTATTTTCATTAAGATACATAGCTCCTAAGTGCGACACTGAAAATACACGGGGCTTTGCCATTCTTCTTTGTCCATAGGACCAAAAAAAATCAGCTGTTTCATACAAATGTTCAACATCCGCTGAACCTAGATGTATGGAACATCTTTTTCTTGTGATTTCAATATTGGTTCCACGGTGAAAGTTGTTTGTCTTGTCAAGCACTCAAACTGTATATTAGTGGCAAATGTCAATGTTAACACGTGTCTTACCTTCATCAAAATATATAAATACACTCATACCTGTTTCTTGTTCTCTTGGTTCTTCCAGCAGAGGTTGGCCAGTGTCCGCACCAGGCCTGCCTTGAAGCCGAACGCGACGTGACGCTCAACCGTTTCCACACAAGTCACCGTTTTCCTGCTCACGCTAGCATCCACTGCCCCTAGTCTGTGCAATGTATAAAAATGTTATGCAATGTTCTATTGATGAATGTCAACCATTTCATAATAATTGGTTTCAGTTGTTTCTAAATGTCCCTTACATTCTCTCTAATATATTATGTAAGACTTTTTGTAAACTTTAAATTAAAGAGAATGCGATTAGGCATATAAAATTATTTAAATAAAAGATTCATTTACCTAATTTTGTGACTTTCTGGGGAGTCGATTTTAACAGAAGGTACTTTATTAACAACATTCTCATCTGCTATTTTAACTTCCTTTACTGGCTCATTCTTTTTCTCAATGTTTGGATTGTCATTGCGAGTTTTTTCTGATGAAATGCCTAAAATTTTCTGTAACTGCTCACTCAGATCAAAATCAGTGGATAAGTTTTGACTTTTCTTTATTTCTTTTGGTGTGTCTGGGGATTGTTTTTGTGATTCCGTCTCTTGACACATATCAGCTAGGGGCGGAGAGATTTCACTGGGCGAAGCCTTAACTTCACACTTTACCTCTTCTTTAAGCATGTGAATTTCAGTAGGTGGATCATTTGGAGAACTATCTTGTGAATCAGTACGACTTGGACCCTGAAGCTCTAGCCTTGGCTGTAACGCCACAGGTATTACTTCTGCTATTGTTTTCATACTGCCATTTGGCGACATGGAGTCTAATATAAGTGGTGGTTCAGTATCATCCCCAATATCAATCTTGTGTTCTAAGCTTATCCTACGCATAGGCAAATGTTGAATGCGATCATCTGCTTTTGGTACAGAACAACTTCTTTTAAATGCTACTTTGGATAAGTCACTATCAATTCTAACATTCGGATCATGATCACCATTTCTGCCATTTATCATCATAGGTATTGATTCAACAAACTTAAGTGGTTGATGCAAGCTATCTAAAGTATTTATTGTGTCAAGTCTTTCCATGACAGGTGGGTTTTCACTACATTCAAAGTACTGTTCGCTGCTCTCAGACTCTGTACATTCTGAAGTTGTTTCATTGCACAAAAGCATATTATCAGCAGAATCATTTTTTGAAAGTGGAACTGAAATTGAAATCTTATATTATTTCTATATAATGTGTCCAATAATTAATGCTTAATTTTAATGAATTCAACACAATGGAACTAAAAAAATGCAACTTACTCTCAGGTGATGAGTTGGCACCAACCAAAGTTTCATCATTTATGAGATATTTGCCAGTGCCTGCATATAATTTATTGATTGATGAGAAAAAATTACTGCTCTGCTTGCCAAGTTTGTGGATAGCTCGCAAAAGAACTGGAAAGTTTAATTAAAAAACTACATTTTATATTATGAATTTCATTACCGTTTGTTTTCTGTGGTACCATTAGATAGTACCATCAATACAATGTGATGTTACAATAAAAAGACTCAAATTATATAGTTTATCATAATTTCAATTCTTAGTATTTCAATGAAAATTATCAATACATGCTCATTCTAAAAATTCTTATAACTTGATTCTACTGTTTACAAAGATTAAAAACTATTAAATCTTCGTTATAACATTATTACAAAGAGATTAAGTTTAAAAAATAACCTCGTAAGTCATAACACTATAAGTAGTAACATCCAACCCTATTTACTGACTTCGGTTGCTAACTTTTTTTAATGAAACATAATATCAATTACTGCTTTTATGGACACTATCATAACAAAACTAATCATTAAACTAGTAATGGACAAAGTTTGCATCAACTTTTATTTATATTGTATAATACTGTTAATTTCATGACATGGCCAATAAAATTTATTTCTTTCTTCTCTTAAATAAAACAGACAAGCAATACTTACATGCACAATTAATAAACAATGAAGTGTCAGCTTGTAAGCAATCCATGTATGCGTCCATACTCGATGCTGTAGCAATGATCTCAAGTAAAAATACTACTTCTTGTGGTTCTATTGTATTGACATACTTATCAACTGTCTTCAGTATACAGTCTGATTTACTTTTAAACTCATGTGCCATGAATTTTACGAAATTTACCGATACATTAATATCCTGCGATTCAGTTGACATTAGAATGTTATATGCCAGGTTCAGAACTAGCATACGGCACTCAGGATCCAATTTCGAATAAAGTTTCTCAATGTAAGTATTTTCTACACCTATCAAATATTCTATAATCAAATGTGGGTACTCTGTATTGCCATTATTATACATGTAAGCAAGTGAGTTTAAAAGTGTCACATCATCTGGCAGCACATGTGGCTGTCCCAATAAAATGTTATATACTATCATGGCAGCAGCTGATGCTATTCTATCATTTTGTCCAACCAAACAGTCAAGTATTATTGTATCAAATTTACTCCAAATCATTATTTGATTGAAAGGATTGTTAACAACAAGATTACCCAATGTTTGCACCAGAACTGTCATGCAACTCTCATATTTCGTTTGCAATTCCTCATTTAAGAACTCAGCATTTGGATGTTGGTATTCAGTGGCTAAGATTAACATAGAGTCTAGTATTGAAAGTTCTTTGGATATGTAAGTCTGCATTTTAGTGCCTGCCGCGGCACACGACCGCACCAAACGGAGACACTGTTCAGCAACAGCGAGTGTACTACGGTTGTATGACGCCTGCTCCACGTCCAGTCGCATTATGTGTAAAACTTCAGCAATAAGACGTAGCGTATATTCAGAGGCTTTTTTACTGGAATAAGATATTAAAATGTTTACAGTTTCCTTATTTAAACAAAATAAATGTTTTAATATAAACGTATCAACGTACGGTCGCAAACGTCCTGTTTCTGCGTCTCTTGAAAGTTGTGCTTCTGCACGTAACATTTCTTCTACGGCATCCCATTCTCCAGTCTCTAACTGAAAATTAATCAGCTTCGCATCTAATAATATTTCTTCAGCGAACCATACACTTTTATCGCGAGACATTTTGTAAATTATTGTTAATATTTACGTGAGATTTTCTACATATTTTCTACGAGTAGGTAGCATTGTTTCACGCATGTGTGCGAAACTTTTTGACAATTTGAAATTTTTTTTTTTGCAGCTTTACTGGCCTGGGATCTTTGACGGTTTGACATAGACTGCGTTCCAATTCACAAAACAGAGTGACTATTCGGACCCGGGGGGGCTACCGCCTAACTCATAGCGATTACTCGCTATCGCTTTCGTGACATTAGAACAATAGTTCAAATGTCACCTGTGACATTAAAACTATTGTTCTAATGTTAAGATAAACATTTGGCCACATTAAAACTATAAACTCTAAAAACAGTATTTTATCGATCACTCGCTATCTTTATCGTGACATTAGAACAATAGTTTTAATGTCACAGGTGACATTTGAACTATAGTTCTAATGTCACGAAAGCGATAGCGAGTGATCGCTATGAGTTAGGCGGTAGTTCCCCTGGAGATTGGCAATAATGGTTGTCGAACACGACCGATTGCCATAACTTTTAGAGAAGAGGAAGAAGAACGATAGCGAGCTTAGAGCATTCAAACGGGAGATGGCGAGGCTGGGCGAACCCCTCTGCCAATTTACATTGACCATATGACCATACACGTTATACACGGTTATTTTTTTACCATACTGGAAAATTTTAGAGGCAGCTCGGTAGACGCTAGACGACTCATATCAATAAAAAAAACATGTGGTTATATTTTTTAAATTTTATCCGCCAATAATATTAAATTATAGACATTGTTCTTGTTTACTACAAGATAAGGTAAGATTATGAATGAATAAAGCATTTACTACTACCACAGTTAAACTGTGCTACTACGGGCTTAGGAAAATACGGCAACGTCGCATTATTAATTCAAGCAAGATCAATCTACAACTCGTTTGAAATAAGAGTTATTATTGCACTAGACACTACAATAGTGAAAGACAGAGACAGTCGGCGCCGGCGCCGAGTGCCGGCGGCGGCGTTTTGTTGTTTGCTGTCGCTTCTCGGCACGAGCCGGCCGGCTTTAGTTCGCCTTTGACCCCGGCGCGTGTGAACGTATCGCAATGTCGCGCCCGCGCCTGACGCGCGGCAATCGGGCGCATTCGGAATTTTAGTTTCAAGTTAACACATCTAGCGAATACACAGACCTTACTCCGGTAGACCGTAGACTTTTACTTGTGAAGTGAAATTAAGTGTTTGGTGTAAGAAAGCGAACCCACAAACGTAAGACTTGGAAGCGAAATCTGCATTTCGAGACGTTAAACACTAACCAAAGTGATATGTTGTTGTGGTCATGTATAGTTTTAAACGTGCACGACTATGTATGAGTTAGAGGACTTCCTTTAAATTTAGAACTCTTTTGTTATTAGAACTAAAGTTGATTTAAAGTGTTTCCTAGGTAGGTAAGTATTTAAAGTTGATTCCAATTTTTTAACTACGCCAAAACAACCTACCATAACCGTAATACCTACTTAGTACTGTTTGTTTTCTTTAAAAACTTTGTTTTGCCGGTCCTAAGCCCGTAAAGTAGGAAGGTGAAATTGTGATCAACTCAGTGTGACTCAGTGATGACTTTGAATCGGCGACGTTGTTGCCAGTTCGCGTTCATTCAATGTTTTGCCTACAACTTCACTCAGTGTCCATACCAGTGCAGTATTTTTTGGATATTTTAGATAATAAATATCTAATTAAACAGGTGAGTAAATTTTATTATTAATGGTTAAATAATTCTTCTACCGTGTCCTGAAGTCACCCTTAAATTAACCAGGGTGATAAAAAAATAACCGTGTATAAAATTAGTTGACGCGCGGCCGCTGCCATTAGGTGTCGTTTCGTATCGCAAGTAACAGCTCGTCAAAAATGGTTAATTGTACAGTTTCCTCTTGCGAAATGCTATCCAGTAACTCAAATCTTCAAGACTACGGCGTTTCCTATCACATGTAATTATAAAATATACATAAACGTGTTTTATTTAAGTACAATTTTGAATTTTTATGCCATTACGATAGAAAAATACAATAGTACGTTGGTTGCTCAACACAGTACACGGGCATGATTTGCGTGCGATTGCGTGGATACACGTTAGTTTGTCGATGTGTGTGTGTTTCTTTATAGAGAGAAAATATTTTCATAGTGTGCGTATCCGTAATTGAATGCTAGATTTTCGTAGTGTGCCATGCGTGTTTACCTCGCCTCCCGCAAAATGTGGCAGAAAAATATATACTGCGATTTGTTCCGTACCATATCCATAGGCTAAATGATCTAAGATAGCGAGTGATTGCTTTGAGATAGACGGTACGGTCCCCGATAGAAGCGTTTTAATCGAAAAACAAGTTTTATAGGATAAAACTAAAACGCATGAATCTGTTTGTTTCATGCTCAGGGTCCAAAAAATAATCGCCTTCTAAGGTCCGAATAGACACAGCCTTCACAAAAACACTTGACAAGTGATTGAGGGGCTAACAGTTCAAAGGCGTTTTGATTTAAAAAATCGCGATTATCATCACGATGTCTGTGTATAGGACCATTGTTTGGTATCGTCGTTTGATCGTCGTCATGTCGTAGATAGGTAATAATCTTTCGTCTGTAGAGCCCGTCCCAAATGGTTCCGACATGCGACACCAAAGCCCGACACGAACGAACAGACTGCCTGTTGGTGTACTTAGCGCTCTTGGATTAAATAAGTTAGATAAAATTCAATCGAAGGCCCTGCGTATTATATGCGGTACAATGAGATCTAGCCCAATCAACGCATTACAAGTAGAATGTGTTGAGTCCCCCTTACATCTTCGACGTCAATACCTTAGCGATCGCTTCCTATTTCGTGTTCTTCAAATATCCACCCATCCCCTTTACAATAGACTAAAATTATTATCTGAAATAATTGAATCTTCCTCATACTGGTCTAATAAACTCATTCCGTATCTTGTAAATAGCTTTCGAAAGTTTATATCATTACAAGCTCCTACTCAGCAATCACAGTACCTCCTAATTTTTATTGCTAAATTTGAGGCTCTGATAATATCTCGTATCATTTTTTTGATTATGACCTTAAGAATAATAACAATGCAAATGAATATTTCAACTTTTACCTAGATAGGGATTATTCTGATTGGCATCATATTTATAGTGTTGTTAAGTTGTATCCAAACTCTCAAATCAAAGTAATGTAGGAATTGGTTTGTATCATCATCAGTACAAAATAGTGCAAAAAATAAATTTCCCTCAAGAGACTTCTGTTTTCACTGGAGAGTGTTATGGCGTTCTGAAATCTCTCGAATACATTACTTTAATGAATCTGAAGAAAGCTGTAATATTCTCAGACTCTAAAAGTACTCTACAGGCATTGTTGAGATTTCCTTTTAAAAATAACTATTTTAATACAGTTGCTCAAAAAGTGGTATATTGCAGGGCTGTGCGGGAAGGTCACCATTACGCACGAGTACTTTTTCTTTACCAAATGTCAAATGTCTAAAATCTGACACACATTTTCCTTTTTTTCTAGCATGCTAAGTTAAGATTGCGTTATATAATCTGACTGGTAAAAGCAAAGCATAACAAAAAGCACGGCCGAACCTTGCTTTTAAAAACACGGCAAGCAAAGCATAGCACGCATTTGCTTCGTATCTGCTGTGTACGTACGACGACATATCTGGCGCCATTTTTTCTAAAATTTATAAGAAATAAATTTCACAATGGTTGTATTCATTTTTCCGCAACTTTATTAAAAAAAAGTTGTTCAATACACGTGCGGGACTGTCATTTCAACTCGTTCCGACTGTCGGTACTCGTTGTAATGACAGGCTTCTTTCGCACTTTTTGCGAAAATAACTATTATCTTCCGTGTTAATTTTACTATCGAAAGTCTAGGTCGCTGTTAGTCGCCTGCTTTTTGGAGCACTGAGGTCGCACTACGTAAATCTTTCTTTAGCTCTAAATTACGTAGTCATATGTGTGTACAATAGCCATTGAGCTTAGGAAAAGCAGCATGCTTGTTTAACGCTTCTCCAACTGCTAAGTTTTTGATAACGAACTGTAAGTAAAACCTTTATAAAAATAATTCGCCGGGCTCTTGCGTCATCTAATGTGCCGGCCCTGTTAGAGCCTACAGGCGTACTGAGGGATGACGGCAAGAGACCCGTTGGGATGTCTCTAGTTCCGCGGAATATGGGGCGGGCCCTAGTGTGGGATGCAACTTGCGTGGACACACTGGCCCCGTCATATCTTCTACGAACAATGATGAGGTCAGGAGCAGCAGCGGAAGCGGCCGCAAATATCAAAATTAATAAATATAGTAGTCTCGGTGCTGAATATTGTTTCAGCCCATTCGGCGTCGAGACTCTCGGTCCGTGGGGCCCAGACGCTCTAAGTCTCTTCTATCGAAGAGACTAAAAGATGTCACAGGAGACCTAAGAGCTGGCAGCTTTCTCGCTCAACGTATTAGCTTAGCAATTCAGCGAGGAATCGCTGCCAGCATCTTGGGTACACTGCCGCGGGGGCCATTTTTGGATTTAGTTTAGTTTTAAATTTAATATTAGTGTAGGGTGCTTACCTACATTTATAATTTATATTTTTATTTATTTAATCTACATTTATACGAAATATATTTATTACACATAAACAAATATAAAATATCTATACCAGCATATAGAAAAAACTGGCTATTGTTCCCGCGAGTGAGTTACCTGCGCGCGCGCGGCCACGTTCGCGCCGCGCACCATTCAGTCAGTCGAAATCTACTCACGACGCGAAGCGCATGCTATCTCTTTCCATCCCTTCGTTATTGTTATTGCTTTCGTTACTCCTAATTTTATTAGTATTGTGTTCTATTTCTCTTGTGCTGCGTCCCTTTCTGAACTGTGCTCGCGATACCTATCACAGATTTATATTGACTGTTTCTTCTGTCCGTCCTAATATAAAAATTGTGTATTGTGTGTGTTACGTATCGCATTGGACATTACAAATCTTTATCAACCGTAAGTTGGACTATTTATTATTATCACCAAAATAGTACCAAATTAGTTTACAATAGTTTTATATGTGTAGTTTAGTTTAGAGTAGGTTTTTTAAATGTTCGATTTGTTTTTACATTAGGTACTTAATAAATTGCCATACATATTTCAGCCGGCTATAACTATAAGCATATAAATTTCTGTAATTCAATTGCTTAATCTGAGTAACGTAGGTACTATGTGGCTGCTACAATTTTAAAATGTTTTTTGTTATATTCGCTGTGTATGTGTTTTTAACTGATTATAATTTTAGTATCGACGACACGTTTAGCGCAGAGGTCGAGTGATCACCTACTGCGCAGCGGGTCGCGGGTTCGATTCCCGTACGGGACAAATGTTTTGTATGGCCTACAGAAATATGTTCCGGTCTGGGCGTATGTGCATGTGATATTCTATGTTTGTAACTGCACCCACGACGACACATGAGAAAATCCTAGTGTGGGGAGACGTTTTTTTTTAACAAATAAAAAGAAAAGTATTATAAGAATGTGGCAGTTGTATTATTTGTTTTTATGTGTATTTTTTTATTTATTACTGCTAACAGCTGCGGGTTGTGATTTTTTATACTACTATTTCTTTGTATATTTGCTTTTGTACATTGTTTTACAATGGCTGAGACTGATTTAGAAGTGCAGTTGAGGCAGCTTCAGGAGTGTGTAGCAAATTTGTCTTCTGCGTTCCAACTAACTTCCTGTTTTCTGGGCAGATAAACCTAGGTTATGGTTCGCTCAAGCTGAGGCCCAGTTTGATATTTGTGGCATTAAAGCAGAGTCCACTAAAGGTTATGTTTTATCAATGCTAGACACTAGGATCGCAGCCGAGGTTGAAGACGTCATCACCAATTAGCCTGCTGATAAGAAATATGAGCACTTAAAAATGAGCTCATTGGTAAGCTCTCTGTTTCTAGGAGCCAGCAAATTCGACAGCTACTTAGTGACGAGGAGCTGGGCGATAGACGTCCATCAGCGTTCCTGCGCACATTTGCGCTCACTGGCTGGCAATGACATGGGAGATGATAGCATTCTACGTGAGTTGTGGATGCGTCGTCTACTACTCTACTACTCGCTCAAAAGTACCTGCCGCTGGACAAAGTCTCTGAAGTAGCTGATGCTATTGTAGAGGTATCGCTTTCAACCCCTGTTGCGGTCCATGCCTTAAGCTCCTCAGAGCTGACTTCTATTATAAAACATCTTGACGAGCTTTCACGGAAAGTTGAAGCTCTTAGTACTAAGCACCTTCGCAGGTCACGTTCTGGTTCTCGCTCTAGATCTGTTAATAATTCTGGTGGTCTGTTGCTGGTACCATAGCAGATTTGGTGAAAAAGCTGTCAAGTGCACTTCGCCGTGCTCCTGGAAACCTGAACAACAGGGAAACCAGCCCAGCAATCAGTAGAGGCGGCAGCTGGTTGCTCCAATCTTAGCCGTCGCTTATTTGTGACTGCGTTAAATCTGGCCATTGGTTCCTTATCGACACTGGGTCAGATATTTGTTGTTTTCCTCGTCATTTGCTCAAAGGATAGCACCATGCAACTACATTTGATGTCCGTGCCGCAAACGGCACTGCAATCAAAACTTACAGCCCCATTCTGATGCGATTGAATTTAGGCCTTCGGCGAGAATTTCTGCGCTGTTTTCTCATCGCTGACGTTGGTATGACGTATCATTGGTTCCGATTTTTTATCTGAATACCACCTCATGCCAGATTGCCGTAACCAACGTCTGCTTGATGGCCTTAAAAAGCTATACGTTGCTGCAGCTGTTGCTAATATGACCCAGGCAAGTGTTAAGGCTGTTGTTGCAGAATCTCCCGCCGCGCAGGTTTTGCTGGAGTTTCCGGAAATCTTGCGCCCTCCAGGTCTACCACGTGTGGTAAAGCATGCTACTCTACATCATATTATCATAACCGATGGTCCACCTGTTTCTTGCCGCCGTAGACTTGCACCGCAGAAACTCCAGGCTGCAAAAAAGGAGGTTGAGCAAATGCTCAGTTGTGGAACTGCTCGTCCTTCCAGTAGTCCCTGGGCATCAACGTTGCATATGGCTCGCAGGGGTGAGAATGGATGGCGTCCTTGTGGCGATTACCGGGCGCTCAATGCAAGAACTGTCCCCAACCGGTACCCTGTTCGCCATATCGCTGATTTTGCCTACACCTTAGCCGGTGCTACGGTCTTCAGCACCCTGGACCTGGTAAAAGCTTACCAACAAATCCCAGGAAATGAAGCGGAAAGGATCCATTTTTTCTTCCATACAACTATGCCCAAAACACGTACCTCGGGTTTTATTACATTTTTCTATGTAAAAAAATCTAAAAATTCATAAAATAATAAAAATAATTTCTTTGAACCATTTGTACCTGTTGTGTTGTTACCTCTTTTCAATAAAAGCTCCTAATATAAAAATATGTCAAACTGTTTGTATTGTGAAGTTTATGTTCATTCTCTTGAAATAAAGCACCAGTCACGGAAACAATACGTTTTACGTATTTAATATCCTAAGTGGTTATGGGCTTAAAGTAAACGGCAAAAAAAATTAAATGCGTGATTCGGGAATTTACAAGAAAAAATGGATACCGAAAAAGTAGTTTTAAACGGCCAAAATTGGTCAGTATTTAAATTCTCTACCATAATCAAGCTCAAATCTAAAGGTGTCTATTCAGTGGTTCAAAATGCTAAGCCATCGAAATGCGAAGATGAAAATGACTGCAAAGCGCAGGAGATCATCGTGAGCAGGTTAGATCAGAAACAAATATCGTACGTTCTTACTTGTGAAACTGCTTACGAAATTTGGCAAAAGCTGAAATCTATATACGAACCCCTTACTGAAACTCATAAGCATGTATTGCTTGAAAAATTTTTCTCCTTAAAATTTTCTAATAATGTTGTGTCGTTTCTTTCTGAGATAGAAGAACTTGCAATGCTTCTTAAAAATGCAGGAGAGACAATTACGGAAACAATGGTTGTTACAAAAGTACTCATGAGTTTGCCCGAAACATACAAACACTTTGTAACTTCATTTGAATCTTCTGCTAATCAAAGTCTTGCAGAGCTGACTTCAAGGCTGACAATTGAGGAAGGAAGAGTCTCACGCAGGGAGCAACCAGAAGCTCTACAAGCTCAAGGCAGTACCGAACAAAACAGCACACGTCCAATCTGTAGATACTGTCATGGTTTTCACCACATCCGTGATTGTGCAGAGAGAAGAACACTTGTGTGCGAATACTGTAAGAAGATCGGGCATGTGATGTCAAGATGTTGGTTCCGTAAAAATAAAGCTGAGAGGAAGACGAAAACGTCAGATAATGCCTTTGTAGCTGGTACCTTAGAAGACTGGATAGTAGATAGCGGCGCCAGTGACCACATGTGTTGGGATCGAAGTCTCTTTACAGCCATCGTAGAAACTCAATGCCGGGGATTCAAAATCGGGAACGGCGCAGAACTAGGCGTTCAGGGTTGTGGTACTGTTGAACTTGAGGTATGGAACGGTAATATTTTTATGAAGACGGTGTTATCAAACGTATTGTATGTTCCCGAGCTTAAGGTTAATCTCTTTTCGATAAGTAGAGTTTTAGATAAAGGTTTTTTTCTTAAATCGTGTAAAAACTACTGTAAAATTTTAGATAGCGATAATACCGTACGCGTTTTGGCTGAAAGAAGTGGTAATTTATTTAAACTTTTGGTAAAACCTTTTAACAAAAATACTGGCCGCAAAGAATGTCATGTCACTCTCTCTCTGACAGATTGGCATAAATGTTTGGCACATCAAAACATTGAACATGTCAGAAGTTTATTTAAGTCTATTTTGGCGTTCTCAGACAGTATCGATCCAAGATACTTGAAATGAGTGACTTTAGGTAATGGTTGACGATCGATGGAGATCTCGGTGTCGAGCGCGATCTCATCTCTAAAACTGCATGTCATGTACTCGATCTTGCTGCGACTAATACGAAGACCGTGGTTTTCTAGCGCTTGTTGCCATTGTTGGAGAGTGATTTGCAGCTGGCTCGCAGACTTATCTACCAGAACGACATCGTCCGCGTACAGCAAGCACCATGGTAGTGGGGATTGGATGTCCTTTGTTAGGTATTCCATCGCTAGGTTGAACAGGAATGGACTAAGTGCCGATCCTTGATGCATATCCACTCCAACTTCAAACGATTTGCTTAGACCCGCTGGTCCTCTCACCTGAGTGCTAATGTCTTCATACATATCCTGTACTAAGCCGATATAGTATTCTGAGATCCCTTGCGCTCTCATGGCCTGCCAGACTAATTTCCGCGGTACTCTATCAAACGCTTTTTCTAGGTCTATGAACACAAGGTGGAGGTCTTCCTTATTGGTTCGGTGTTTTTCTAGTAATATTGTCAAGGTTTGGATTGCGTCTATTTTCCCGGTGCGAATCCACACTGATTGTTAGATATGTTTGTAAGTTTCCCAAGTCGATTATTAGGTACGCGCTCCCAGATTTAGAGCGTATGAGAGGTAAGCTTGACACCTCTGTAATTACTGCAGCTACTTACATCTCCCTTATTTTTATAAAAGGGTACCAGATAGCTATGGCGCCAAGCTTTGGGAATTTATCTGGACTTGAGTATTGCATTAAACGTCTTTGTTAGCCATTTCACTGCTATTGGTCCCAGTAGCTTCCACAAATCAGCGAGCATGTTATCCCGTCCCATGGCTTTATTATTTTTCATTTTCTTAAGGGCATCTGCAATCTCTTTAATCTCGATGTTATTCAGCGGTCCAGCTACTCCTGGGATAGCTTGCAATGGTTGGCTCGGAAATTCCTCATTCAATAGATGTTGGTAGTACTGGTGCCATCGGTTATTGATCTTATTATCATCGGTTAATAGTCGTCCGTTGTCATCTTTGATATATTTGTTAATTTTAATATCCAAACCGGTCCTGTGGCGTTGTTTTGCCAAATTAAATATTTCCCGATCATTTGTAGCACTTTCAAGCCTATGATAGAAGTTTTCCCTTGCACCTTGTCTCTGCTCAGCTACTCTACGTTTGGCGAGCTTCTTAGCGGTTTTATACAGCATAGCCTCATGGTCTGATCCTGAGCTCTGCCATTTTCTAAAGCACTCTTTTTTGTCCCTTAGGGATTTCTTAACTTCCTCGTTCCACCACGAAGGGTCTTTACCAATGTTGAGCTTCCCCTTTGATTTTCCAAGGGTCTCTTCCGCGGCTTTCAGGCATATTTTCTCGAATCTAGACCACATTTCTTCTGCTGTGCTGTCCATGTTGGTTTCCATATCTTCAATCAGTATGTTCCGCACTTTTTGTAGCATTTCGGCTCCTTTTTCGGTGTTTTATAGGTGCCATTTGATTTTTGGTGTTTTTACTGAATTATGTTTTATGGGCTTAGGTAACCTTATGCAGCTGACTAAAAATCTGTGTTGTGTTGTGACGTTAGTGAATCGCCCGGTATAACTTTACAATCCCTTTTTTTCCCTGGGGAAATGCGCAACCGCACCGTACCCGCCGTTGGCTAGACGGCGGGGGTGTGTGGGGCTGGCCCGGCAGAGTGCCAGGCCGACCCAATAAAACCCCCCGGTGTTCTCCCTGCCCTTATGGGCGCGCATGGTAAGGTCCACACTGCGACTACCACTACCAGCGCGCCCGGGCAAGCCTGACCAAAATGATCGGGCTATCGACTTTACAATCCCTGCAATTTTTTAATAGTTTCCTATTGGTAAGGATGAAATCTATTTGAGATTGTTTATTTCCACTTTTGTAAGTTATTAGATGTTCCGGTTTTTTGATAAAGTATGTATTGACTATTGCCAAATCGTGTCTTGCGCAGACTTCCAAAATCTGCTCGCCATCACTGTTGCTTGACCCATATCCAAACCCCCCATGTATCTCTTTGTACGCAGTGCTATGGTCCCCCACGTGGCCGTTTAAGTCGCCTCCAATGTATTTAGTTTCCTCTTGTGCCATCGTATTAAAAAGATCTTCAAAATCATTCCAGAAAGCTTTTTCGGTAACATTACAACCGGATTGTGGCGCGTATGCTGAGATTATATTCAAGGGTGGTTGGTTATCCATAGCTATTTTAACTGCTATTAGTCTGTCACTTCTTCTGTCTACGTTTATATTGCGCTGTTTCAATTGTTCATCGAGTACGATGCCGACTCCATTACGCGTGTTAGTCGTGCCATGGTAAAGAAGTTGGTTTCCGAGTCCCAGATCCCTGGACTTCGATCCCATCCATCTGGTCTCTTGGAGGCAGCATATGTTAATATTCCGTGTCTGCAGTATTTTCGCTAGTTCTTGACTTCTACCAGTGAGAGTGCCCAGGTTCCACGTGGCTAGTCTTAAATTATCGTCGCTTACGGGATACGCCCTAGTATAATCTTCTTTGTTCGCATATTTCTTATCTCTAGCACTGACGTCGCTTCCAGGGTACGCCCTAGCTGTATTCACTTTCTTTTTATTGCCTTTTATCATATTTGACGAGTAGGAATGGATTTGACTTTATGTTTTACGTCAGGTTGTCACCTGACGCCAAGGCTGTATCTTACTGTAAGTTGTGGGCGCTGCCGTTGACCCGTTACGAGGGTTCTTCCACCACCATCCCTTCTGGGCGCTCCAGCCTAAACACCCAGCACTGCACAGACCTCGCCTCCGAATAAGTCGGAGAAGCCCTTTACAGGGGTTTGATAACGGAGTGTCCTTCTCCGGCCTGTTGGTCCGCGGGAGCTATTTGATTTCACTCCTACCCTCTAGACGACACGTCTTGCGAGTCGTCTGAAGGGCGTTCCCCTATCCGCCACCTGGGGACGCGTTCTCTAGAGGTGAGGCTCCCCCGAGAATATAATATTATTTTAAGTTACTTATAATATTATTTTGAGTTATTTATGTAATAATAATATAAAACTTTAAGGGTGTTATTTAAATGGTTAGCATAGTATTCGTATTTTTGTGAGCAGAAAAATATAATCTGTGAGCAGAAATAGCTAATTGATCAGCAACTCATGGCCAGCAAACATTCCAAAATCAATCAGCAATTTATGTCATTCTGGATGGCTGTAATTATTTTTGTACAGCATTTTAATTATATAAGCTGCATAGAGCTTCTCCTGTTTAATATAATATTGGTAAGCACTCAGAGGGTAAGTAAAAAAAAATCATTTTGAGCTGCATAAAAGTAGCAAAAATAATTTACTTGTCATGCGCAAAATGGGCGCATTCCTTACAAAGATTATTTGATTTATTTACTCTCTGCTTGGGTATGTATTATTTATAGAAGTGTAAATTATAAAGATTTTTTTTTATTCTTATAAAATACTAGCTGTGCCCGCGAAATACGTTTCGCCTTAATTTATTTTTTCCCGACATCTTCAACAAATATCGTTAATGTACACAGAAATAAATACAAAAACTTAACAAATTATATATTAAAACGTTCCTCGAGAATAACGCTATCGAGTGGTGAAAACGCTTGAAAATCGGTGCAGTAGTTTTTGAGTTTATCGCGAACAGACAGACAGACGCGGCGGGGGGACTTTGTTTTATAATATGTAAGGATAATTGAGATAAATCAAAAAATATAAAACAATTAAGTAGGTACCTATAAGTAGTTAAGCTATATCTTTATTCTTATAATAAAATTATAATCAATCCAATTAGTTATTTTGTTCACCATGTTTTAAATATGCATACCAATCAAACACAATGCTTATGTTTTCTCTTCTGATCAATTATGAAATCAAGTATGCTGCTCAAGTAGTTATTTTGCGGACTGAATGTTTATTATGCAAACTCATGATATTGTACATACTGCTGCCTATTAATAATTTAATTACTGACCATTATCAAAATTATTTGCGGAACAAGGATTGCTGCCTGATTTTTAAATTGCAAACAAAATTGTATGCCGACCAAATTATTTAAATGCTGTTTTTTTGTGGCTCACCAAATTTTATAATTGCTAAACATTTAATTACTTCTCAAACTTTAAAGTGTTATAATTTATCTGCTGTCCTTGATCCTTAATTTCCTAAATCCGATATCCATTTCAAAATATCCGTTTCCCTACCTTTTACCCTCGTCCGTGGCTAATGCACAAACCGTGCCAGCCAAAAGCAAAAAAAAGGTCTGGCCTGCCCCCGCTCCCCTTGGGTATATGTGTTCTGTGCCCCGCTCTCCTCTCCTCTTCTGCCTGCCGCCCTCGCGCCCGTCTTGCGCCCTGTCCAACCGATGGTGTTTCGCGTGTGAAAGAAAATTATTGTGAACAAGTGCATATTTAAATAAAGTTGTTTTGTGTGTTTCGTGAATAACTGAAATAATATGTAAAAATGGTGCATCATTTGTGATATAGTTTTGGTGTGTTCAAGATTAAGCATGATTGGATTGGGGTGATATTCTGAGCAGGATTCTTCTATTTCATTGTTCGAGCAGTAATGGACTGGCTTTCCGCTAACATTATTGGAATTTAAAACATTCGGTGAGTCATCGTTGTTTTGGCTATTATCGTATTATTGGTGAAGAATTTTAATAGTTACTTACAGCAATACATTTGGCATAGGTACTCCTGGATTATTTTGGTTTTCCAAGTGTCTGGTTTCGTGCTACATCTAAATCAGTTTATTTCGTTTCTAATCCCGCGGTAAAATACGAGTTTACCGATTACAAGTTTATCAAAATTGTAAGGTACTAAGTTATTATTTCTCGGAAGAATTGAGTTTGCAGTTTTGTACAAAAATAAACACATCAGTAATGCAAAGAAACCGACAAATAAATTTACTAAAAACTCTTATCGATTATATAAATAAACTTAGAAAATTACTGTAGTAAGTTGTATATCAGTTATATATTTACATCTACACAGCCAACACAGTACTACATTCAATTTGAGGCTTTCTAAATAAATCAAAGTTTTCAATATCATCATGTATATTTACTAAAAACTTATCGATTATATAAATAAACTTAGAAAATTACTGTAGTAAGTTTGTATATCAGTTATATATTTACATCTACACAGCCAACACAGTACTACATTCAATTTGAGGCTTGCTAAATAAATCAAAGTTTTCAATATCATCATGTAGTTTATACTTGCATATTGTCATTGATGTTCTAAAACAATGACCATTGCCAAACACCTGCACAGATGTTTGGCTCAGTTGAACAGTGCAGATATTGTGCACTACATTCCACTGGGTTTATGGTCTAATTGTAGTGCAGGGTACCTCCCCTGCTGCAGATACTATACTACTACTTGTTTCAAATAAGAATATGAATGAAAGAATAATCATATATTTTTCCTGTATTCATTCAGTCTTCATAAATTCAATTGATTTTATCAATTTAGAAGTTCAAATCAATTCCCGATTTATGTTTTAGTCCAATAACGAGCATGTTAGCGAAGTCGATAAAGTTTTTTTTTATACAAGAGGGCAATGGATCGATTCCAGAAAAATTTGATTGAAATAACAATTTTTTTATCAAAAGTATAGATTTTTGTCTAAAAAGATATGCTAAGTTATTCAAAATATTTTTGTGGAATGAGTTTTTATCTATCCATCTACATTGATGGACTCCAAGATGGCATTGAAATGTTTTGCAGTCACATTTTAAATTGCATCTAAGATCTTAAAGTTAAGAAACAAAATAAAGATAATTCATTGTATCAATAATCTTTTGCCAATAAAGAATAAATAATTTTTTTAAATATTAAAAGCATGAATTATATTGTGGTATCTTGGCAAGTGCTATTTAACCACATTGTGTCTTCTTTATGTATAAACAGTCATTAACCAAGTATATATATGTATACATAAACTAGACTATACACTATACTGGACTAGACTATACACGTAACATGACAGTGAATTGATTTTTCTAATCCTCAATAATTCTTTGTATTAATAAGGTCTAGAGGCATTGTATCAATATGTATTTTATAAATTAATCTATGTCATCGGTTAATTTGCCTGACAATCATGGTAACACTCAATGAACCTATGTCAGGTAATATTAGACGTTTCCGTTCTGTTTTGCTTTGATAAACAACTAAGAAAGCAACCAGCCATTACATGTTACAAGAAAATTACGCGGACGCGTCCGCATCAAAAAGTCATAAATAATTAAGAATACAACATCACAATTTTATATTGAAGTTGGTACCAAATTTTAAATAAGTACCTAGGTACTTAAATTAATTTTTCTTATTTTTTAAGACTTTCCAGGTGATCAAAATTCAAAAATCTTTATTGAACATAGGCCTTTACAGGCACTTATTGACATCAAAACAAAGCAAAACATTCTAATTTAAAGAAAACATATTTAACCTTGTATGTGCATACATTCTGAATATACTCAAGTTGTCTGCAAATACAAGTAGGAATGAAAAAAAAAGTTGAATCTACACCTGTTTGGAAATTGGGAGAGCCTTCTCGAGAAGAACAGGCAAGAAACTCGAAAGGTCAACATTTTTTATCTCCTCTTTTAAATCACCATTTACAATCTTGGTTTTGATACATAGTCATTAAAAGTTTAAAAAAGTTTAAAACTTATACAATAAATTATGTTAATTTACTAAATATATGATAAGTTGATCTAATTCAAAATCAGTGTCAGTGGGGCTATCACGCAGGAGAATTGAAAATCGAATCGAAATCCGAATCGAGGAGTTTGTATGGCAATTTTATTAGTTCTGCTACTCATCGTCGCGGCGCTAATAAAATTGCCATACAAACTCCTCGATTCGGATTTCGATTCGATTTTCAATTCTCCTGCGTGCTATCCCCACAGTTCTCTTCTGACTAAATCCTTGACTTTATAATATCCTTTATTCATTAATTAAAGTCTTTTTTACATGCGCTTTAAACTTGAAAAGGCAAGTCAGTTACACTTTGTGGAACTTTGTTGTAAAAAGTTATACATTTCCCCATAAATGAGCTTCTAGTTTTTTGGAGCCTGTACCTTGGAATCATTGCTTTGCATGCTCTAAGTAAGCTTGGCACCAACTTCAATATAAAACTGTGATGTTGTTTGTATTCTTATATTATTTATGATTTTTTGGTGATTTTGAAGTTGGTTTTATTTTTTGTAAAAAAAATATTTTTTTATTTATTACACACTTTATTGCACATATCAATTTACAGACTTAGTTAAATTACAATTAAATGTAGGCAAATGGTAGACTTATCTCTACAAGAGATTTCTTCCAGATAACCCATGGTAGTGGAAATAATACTCTGGTGAGTGCTGTTCTTTTGCGCAAAGATAATACATAGATAAAATATATAAATATATACACAATACACATATACATACACAGTGTTTCATAATAACCAATAAATAATTAATGCGTTCCCGTTATCTAAAATTAATTATTAAATTGTGTTTACCCGTAATGTCATTCAACCCAAAATTTTCATGTAAATCATAGACATGATGATGATACTATGATATACATGAAAATTTCCTTCTTAGGTTGAATGACATTACGTGTAAACACATTTTAATAATTAGTTTTAGATAACGCATTAATTATTTATTGGTTATTATGAAACATTGTGTATACAGTTATTTTTTTATCACCCTGAAAAATTTTAGGGACGCTTCAGGACACATCCATTGTTATATAAAAAAAATAAAAAAAATGAAATAAAAAATTAAAAAAAAAATATTACAAAAAATAAAAAAAATCTCTAAAAATGCTGCTCTCAACTAGTGCAGCATTGTTTGTGTTTTTAGAAAATTTATATAAAATTAAGTAAGTTATTTTTTTTATTCATATTTAAATCATTCTAATACCATGTCGTGAAGCATCCTTTAAATTTTCCAGGGTGTTAAAAAAATAACCGTGTATACTATCACTGTAACTGAACACCCGAATAACATTTAAGGGTATGTATCCATCAGAAGTAGAGATTCTGTAGGAAAAATATCAGGACTAACAAATCTACTTTTTTTTTCCATACAAACTAATTTTTTTTATTGCTAACGGTGGCAGACGAGCCAGTGGCCCACCTGATGTTAAGTGGTAACCACCGCTCATGGACATCTGCAATGCCAGGGGCACAGTTCTGTCACTGCCTAACTGGAGAGAAATGCTCTTCTTAAGCCTCGTTTGAAGAAGGACATATCGTAGCGCTCAGGAAACACCGCAGCTGGGAGTTCGTTCCAGAGCCTACACGTACGTGGAAGGAATGAACGCTGAAACCGAACTGTACTAGACGAGATTGGTTCCAGGTAATATGGATGAACCCTACTGCGATGGCGGGTGGTGCGATGGTAAAAAGGTGAAGAGGGCACCATTGCAAACAGTTCCTCAGAGCACTCTCCGTTAAAGAGACGATAGAGCACGCAGAGAGAACCAAAGTCTCTCCTTTGCTCCAGCGTCTCCATCGAGGCCGTGATATTGGGATCACCGACGATGCGGAATGCACGCCTTTGCAGGGAGTCAAGAGGGTCGAGCTGATATTTGGGAGCTCCCGCCCAGAGGTGCGAACAGTACTCCATATGCGGCCGAATTTGTGCTTTATAGAGCATTAGCCGCTGGCTTGGAGTGAAGTACCGCTTCGCTCTGTTCAGGACGCCCAGCTTAAATAAATTACTTTTTGGTATTAAGTACCAACAGCCCTATGTAAGATGTCACGGTATGCCTTGGCAAAGGCGCTGCTAGTGTGCGCTGACAAGTAGTGTGTGTTAACCTTTAATCTTAAAAGGATACAGGCCTATAAAGTGTAACATATCATATTTTTTTGCAGGCCCAACCAGGGATGGATGAAGGTCTGCTGAACGACCTACTCGAGTGCTCTGTGTGTCTGGAGCGGCTGGACACTTCCTCACGCGTCCTGCCTTGCCAGCACACTTTCTGTCTTAAGTGTTTGAAGGTAAGATGTAACTTTACAATAAGTGTGAACCACAATTTAAGTTCATAGTTAAAGTATCTTCACTTCAGAAATTATTTGATAATTATTTCTTTATTAGTAGTCATATCATTTTTTGATAACTCAAAAGACACAAGCATTTAGAGTAAAATTCTTGTGCTACAATCTGGCCACTGAAGTGGCACCCAAGCTTTACGAAAATTTTGTGTAGTTTATGCATTGTGGAAGAAGTTTTGACTACTTATTACAGTTCACCAGTTTAACAACTTGGTATATAAAATGTAGCTTGGTTTAGCAGTATGTTAAGTAGTACATGTTATAATGGTGATAATCCCACCAATATATACTAGCTGTGCCCGCGAACTTCGTTTCGCCTTACGATAGATTTCCCGTCATATTTTTCCCGTGGGAAATATAGCCTATGTTACTCACGAAGGATTTAGTTTTCTAATGATGAAAGAATTTTTAAAATCGGTCCAGTAGTTATCGAAATTTCCAATAGGAAAGAAATATTTTCCCGCGGTAAAAATTATAATATAGCCTATAACCATCAGGGACAATGTAGCATTCTAATGGTAAAAGAGTTTCTCAATTCGAACCAGTAGTTTCTAAGATTTGCGCTTACCAACACATTTTGCGATTCATTTTTATATATAAGAAGATCATAAATGTGAAAGTGTGGATGTTTGGATGTTTGTTACTCAATCACGCAAAAACGGCTGAACGGATTTGGATGATATTTGGCATGCATGTAGCCTTTCACATGGAAAGGAACATAGGCCACCTTTTATCCCGATTCCTTAAGTAGTTCCCGAGGGAAAATTGAAAATTGTTTACGAGCTAAGCCGCGGGCAGACAGCTTTGAAATTTGGTACGCATGTCACCTATGCTATGGAAAAGGACATGTGCTTTATATTCCTTAATGATCTCTCAAATAGTTCCCGTGGGAAGATTCAAAATTGTTAACGAGCGAAGTTTTAGACCCAATTCTGAAGTCCACGCAGACGAAGTCGCGGGCAGAAGCTAGTAATATTATAAGACCTAACAGCAATAATTTAACAAAAGAAGCCTAACCTTTTCAGATTTCTTCAAATATTGTATTTTTTTGCAATAAACATTTTATCCAATAAATGCCATCATCTCAGTCTTAGAGCTATGTTTTGGAAGCCAGTCAACCGAAAATATTGAACACTACATCTTGCTATTTCAAGCTTACAAACATCTGTAAGCTTAAGATGGCTTATTTCAATCCTGTGACTGATTCAAAGTCACACTGTTACCAAATATGCAAATGCACTATACCCTAAAATCGCTAAGCAGTTACTAAAATGTTTTGTTAATATTGCGACTGAACACAGAGACTCCGCCATGCAACACATTATAAAAAGTGTTATTGACAGAGTTGTAATCGAGTAGCTTAGACAGCTATGGAACGTAACACCCTGCACTTGTTTGAAAAACTGACAGGTAGTTTACACAATGCGATGACTAACTGAGTCTGTTAAATATGCATACTGTCTGCAACCAAAATATAGTCTCAAAATTGCGATGCATCATCGATGCAGTCTCTAAAACGCACTAAATGAACACAGACATTCCACAATGGGCATATAAGAAAAAAAACCGGCCTTAATGGTTATCCCTAGTGCTGTTGCTTAACAAGCTATACACCTGTAGCTTACTATAGCTCTACCACAGCAGTGTAGAGACATAGTAGGCAACTTGGTTTCAGTCTCCACCGGGAACAGGTCAGCTTACGGCAAATTCCGAGCGCTGCTTTGACCTTCTTGATTATATTTCTTATTTGTGTACCCCAATTTAGCCTTTGGTCGAAGAGGACCCCAAGGTATTTCTCACTTTGTGAGAATTCAATAGTCCTACCAAAGAGCTTAGGAGGCTTGAGGCTGTATAGATTCCTTCTCCTAGTGAAAGGGACTATAACGGTTTTGCCGGTGTTTACAGACAGCCCCACCTGGCATCACCTTTGTTCGATCTTCTTACGAGGACTGTGAAGTGCCAATTCATGGCTCGAGTATGCAATTTCAAAAATGCAGTTTGTTGCAATCCGCTTAGAGTTGAAAGTCCGAGGCAAGTGCCTACATTTCTTATTAAAATATTGTTTCGGGTGATAACGGTTTTACCCCCTAAAACCTTTACAAAATTAGACACTTTTGGTCTCATTAGATTCAGTATATCTTAATCTACGTTTGTACGTTTTGCTTGTTTTGTAATTCAGTATAGTTTAGTCAAAAAAGATAAAATGCTCGAGGTAGTTTTTAAGTGTAAAATGTGGATATTTAGATGCTAATAATTTATATTCTGAGCAATATTTCTTCAAAATCAAAACGTACAAACCTAGATCTTCATTATATCTACAACATTTCCAAATATTATGAAAATTGGACTATGTAAAGAGGGGGAAAAGCGTTATCGCTTTTTGTATGAAAAAAAGCGATAACAATCCTCTTAAGCTTCACAATCCTCTTAAGAGTGAGTTTCATGAGAAATTTCCCCACTATGTGGATTACCAGGTTACCAGCGTAGCCAGGGGGGTCTCATTCCGCAGTTTAGGGTACATTTGGGCGGCGCACCGGCCGGGCTGGTGTATGGCAGAAGGTTGCCCCTCGCGACTGACTTGATAAATTTTCTTGACGCTCGTCAAGGAACACGTGTGACTGAGTTTTATCATAAATTTCTTCGCGTGCCTATGCACCGACTGCTACAATTCTAGCCAAGCGCTTTAATACTTTAGAAGCAGTCGTAGAGCAAAAAAAAGTCGTAGTACCGTGCCACCGTACGGTTTGCTCCGTATCTCCGTCCGGAGCTGCGATGCACGACGCACCGCATCACCGCATTATCTATGTCGAAATCTATTACGCGTATGCACGTCCTTTCTACGCAAAAATCCGTGCGATACTGCGGCGCAGTGTGGCATACCCCGCGGACTGCACCGCATCACCGTCCGGGACATGCGGTGTGAGTGTAAGGTAGAAACAAACTATTGTGTCGTGGTGTGTTGTATTGTGACGCATCAGAAGCGTATCGGTTTCATACATTTACTATGGCTAGAAACACATTATTATAGTGTGGTGTGACTGGTGTGTTGTGGAGGCATCTGTTGTGGCGCGGACCGCTCGACTGCGATCGCGCCAGAACGGTGGTGGGGGGTTCTGGCGCGCCACAACACAACACAGTAGTGTGTTTCTAAGGCTAGAAACATATTTACGTGTCGTGGCGTGTCGTGACGCGCCAGTAGGATATCGGGTTCATATATTTAATATGGTTAGGAGCATATTTGTATGTCGTGTGGTGTCGCGACGCTTTCTGTCGTGGCGCCGCCGACTGCTGACCACCGATTGTGCCAGAACGGTGGTGGAGGTTATGACGCGACACGACATAACAGGCAAATGTGTTTCTATACTAGGCATGGGTAATATCGGATTTTCGCTGTATTGTATCGTATCTATATATCGGTTATGAATATCAGATATTGAAACTATATATTTCAATATCTATATATTGGTCGGAATCTATGGTACTCTGAAACTTAGATATACCACACAATGTCACATCGTACACATATTTTTAAATATTTCGGTTTAGTGAATAAATGGTGTAGGTATGTCGTTTTGAATGATATCTATGAAATTCGACTGTCGACACTGAAATTTTACGTTGCAAAACATAACGTCTAAAATAATTTGACATTCATAGAAAGATTATAGGTAATAAACAGTTTCAGAACACTTGAGTCAAAGTAATACCATACTTTTTTGCAAATAATTAACTTTAAATTAAACCTTATTTTGTTGCTAATAACGCTCAAACTAAAACGATACGCTCATTCGTTCTGCCAACATCACAATATTTCTCAGTCGTATCTATGTTTTCAGTCAGATTTCCGAGTATCATAGATTTTTTGGGTATATGCGTATTGTTTATTACTTGGTTATGGCCGGTCGGTGAAGTCGTGCGATATCCAATATATAGTTTGTGCGCTGAGCCATATATAGATATTAGATATTGTGCCAGTACATAGATATTGTATCTGTATACGATTTGTATCGCCCACTCCTATTCTATACCGGGCGCGTGGCTCGTGACGCGAACATCTAGAGGACTCCTTTTTATTTTTTTGCTGCGTATTTCTGAAAAATGACTGAAGAGCTTATTGAACTTTTACGTCAACGAAAAGTTTTATATGACATAAAGTGTAAAGTAACTCCTTCAATTAGCGAATGGATTTCCTCAAATTGTGCTTTGTTCATTCTAAAGTACTGATGAAATTTTTCTTCGTCACTCTCTAATTCCTTAACAAGACGATGAAATTCACCTTTTTAGGGTTCCGTAGTAAACAAGGAACCCTTATAGTTTCGCCATGTCTGTCTGTCTGTCTGTCTGTCTGTCTGTCCGCGGTTTTACTCAGAGACTATTAGTACTAGAAAGCTGTAATTTTGTATGGATATGTGTATTATTAATGCCAAAAAAGTGGTAGGTGAATTTAAAAAAAAAAAAATTTTAGGTTAGCCCCATACATGTAAAGTGGGAGTATTTTTTTTTCTCGGCTAACCCATCGTGTGGGGTATTGTTGAATAGGTCTTTAAAAAATAATGTAAGGTTCAGAACACCATTTTTCGATTTAGGGATCCGTTTCTGAAATATTTGGTTTTAAAGTGCAGAGGTTGTGAGGTGTGAGTGTGAACTCAAAGTTGGCATTTGCAACTACGGAACCCTACACGCGCGTGGCCCTACACGCACTTGGCCGGTTTTTCTGTCTCCCTCTGTTTATAGGGTGAACCCAGTACCTTCTTATCTTTTTTTTTGTACTCAAGAAGTTTAATTGCTAAGAGAAATTGAAGGTCTTCATCAAAATCACTATCCGAATCAGAGGAAAACATTATGTACGTTTAAACACTGCGAGGTTCTGTTCAGAAATGAAAGAAATACTTAACGCTAGAGCACGCCACGACACGACACATAAATGTGCACACTCACTGTCACGACAGTAAGCACTGCGACACGCCACGACACGTAAATATGTTTCCAACGTAACATTGTGTTGGTATCTGCGCTGGCGGACGCTCGTTCGAATCAAAATGACTTCGGATTTAATAGAACTTGTGCGTCAACGAAACCTGTTGTATGATACAACGTGCAAAGAATATAAAGACTAGGTAATCTACTATCAGAGCTGCTGCTTGGAAAGATAGTACAGGAATATCAAATGAACCTACAGACAGGCGTACCTGCTAGCTACAACTTTTTTAAAGAAACTTTATATCCATTACTATTTATTTAAGTGATTATATGTGTTACGGCGGCGTTCATAACAGTACTTAATAGATATTAAGTTTCTTTCAGAAATGATAGTTCTAGTTACAACTGAAGTTAGAAAATAGGCTCGCTGTAAATAAACAAATATTTATTTAAAATAAATATTTATTTTAAACTAGCTGCCCGGACAGACTTTGCTCTGTCAAAAGTTATTTACTCTGTGATTTGTTTGGCAGAAGAAAAGTGTTATTTTTACTATTTTCCACGCATTTTTTATGTTTTTCTCTCCATAAGATCCTATCTTGTGCCTTAAGAATAATGCCTTAAGAAATATGAAAAGAAATTAACCGAATCGGTCCAGCCAGTTCTCGAGTTTTGCGCTTAGCAACACATTCGGCGATCCATTTTTATGTATATAGAAGACATTATATTAAATAAATAAATCACTCGCAGAATCGAAAGAAAACATTGTGAACGTGCAACCGCTGCAAAGCTTCGATTGCCACTGTTGAGGAAAAAACGTCATAACGCGTTCTGACACGACACAACACACGTTACTAGTGTGCACGAGTCTTTAGTCGTTTCGCACCGCAAGCGGTTCGAACTGCGGTGCGAATCACCCAAAAGTTCTTTTTGAATGGGTCCTTTCGCACCACGGTGCGAATCGCCCAAGAACTTTTGGCAATGGGTCGCTTAGGACCTCGTGGAAAACAAAATACTTCTCTTTTTGGACAGGTGAATTCCTTAACATATTATGTTTTTATTTCACATCTCTTATAGTACAACCAGGCACAAAATAACACATATAACAAAATAATTTGTAAGTCAATAATAATTACTTATTCAAAAAGGATTTTCTGTGGCGTGTGATATTCTATGTTTGTAATTGCACCCATGACACTGAATAAAATCTCAATGTGAGGCGACGTTTTTTAAAAAATCAAAATCAAATAATTTATCAGCTTATTTGACCTTAATAGCGCACAGTACCTACTACTAGCGCCGCCATTCGTTTTTTGTTAATTATGATAAATTAAAGACGTATCTACAAAATATAAATCAGTCAACTACTCAATACAGATATTTCAGAATTTTTGAGCTATTCAGGCATAGTTTAAATGTATAGGAATAATCATAATCCGAATTATTGCTAAAAGTGACCACTTTTGTTTGTTGTCGAAATGGCCACGTGATTGTTATCGATTACCTAGTTATAAGGCAATTATATATAACATCATAATCTGTGATTTATCATAATCATCATAATGTGAGCGTCGGTGGCGCAGTGGACTCGGCACTTGCCTTCCAATCGGGGGGTCGGGGTTCGAGACCCGCCATGTACCAATGTGTTTTTCGTTTCGAATTTCATATGTACATTTGTCTGACGCTCCTACGGTGAAGGAAAACATCGTGAGGCAACCTGCATACATCTGCGAAGAAATTCAATGATGTATGTGAAGTCGACCAATCCGCACTGGGCCAGCGTGGTTGACTAAGGCCTAATCACCCTAATATAGGGTAGGCTCGAGCCCCTCGGTGGGGACGTATATGGGCTGTGATGATGATGATGAATCTGTGATAAGCAAAAGTTAGTTTTAAGTTCCTAGTGTTGATAATGCTGTGATTTAAACCATTACCTTATTACTTCAAAATAGATATTAGAAATCAGGAAAAATGTGTATTACTTTTAAAGTATGACGGTTAGCACTCAATCTGTGATTATGTCACATTTGAATTGGGATGATGACTGAATTCTAATTTTACGTCTTGTCATTAAATATTAAAATACCGTGGAAAAAGATGCAGTCCTGTGAAATTAGAATTAAAATCGGCTTAGAAATACATTAGATACAAGCATTTTAAGTTGTTAATTTGAAGGCGATTAGACAGAGAGATCCGACATCAACCGTGACGTCATCGTTGAGTACTGCCATAATAAACTCCTTGTAAATTGCCGTTTTGCTAGAAAGAGATGGAGAAAAATCTGCAATACCTTTTATCTTGGTTGTTTTTATAGTTATTCGAAAACCGTTTTTTCTTTCTGTTTATTATATGAATGAGCTTCTATTAAAGCAAAAAAAAAATTTTTAGTCAATTAGCCTATTGTATACGTTTGTGTTTTCTAAATATAATTATTTTATTACATCGCAAATTTTATTTTTTGCCATTTACCACTTTTCTTCCCGACTGTAAATAATTGGAACTTTGGTATGTGCCCTTATCAGGCATACAAAATGAGCATTGGGTCGAATCGGGCCATTTCAAAAGATACTTTGGGCGATTCACACCGCTATACACACTGCGGTGCGAATGTACTCATTCAGAAATAGTACTTGGGCGATACGCACCGCGGTCCGAATCGCTTGTGGTGCGAAACGACTAAAGACCCGTGTGCACACCCACCGTCACGACACAAGGCGTCGCGCCACAGCACAACATAATAGTTTGTTTCTACCTTTATACCCTGCGGTTTTTGTATACAAAATAAGATTCTTCAGTCAACATTAAAAACCGCAGCGCCGCACACCGGAGCGGTGTCCGGTTTATGCGCCTAAAACGCATTTCCATACACTGCCGTTGGCGTGTGGAACCTATGCAGCAGCGATCGCAAAAACGTTAATTGTGGCGCTAAAGGTTGCGCGTCTACAAGGTCCTTAACAACTGTGTGCCTAGTGCGAGTTTTATCGAGCTCTACTCGATCGTACGCATCGAACGCGTTATTGCGAATTTGTATGGAATTAGAGCAGCGCCATCTAGTACTCACTAGATGAAGCCGTCTCATTCCATAGCAGCTACTAGATGGCGCTGCTCTAATTCCATACAAATTCGCGTTAACGCGTTCGATGCGTACGATCGAGTGAAGCTCGATAAAACTCGCACTCCGCACACTGTTCGTTATTTAAGGAGTATTCCTTATTTAATACACATAAAATGAATAAAATATAACACCAAATTTTTCATTCTTCAAATTATACGTTGGGCTTTCAAGTATATGTTTTACAGGGTCATTTTTTTTCAAGTGAGCTCATCTCATACTGTAATTTCCTTAAAAAAAGGATATTTGCATCATCTCCTTACTATAATACTTGAGTGTCCCTTTCTACAGATTCCAACTATCAGTAGACTATTAAAGAACTATAAATTTTCGACAATCATTCATAATTTTTATCACATTCCGTCGTCCGACTGTTGCTCTCCTGCTGTCCTTCTCGCACCCTCACAACGGAGAGAGGGAGCAAAATGCTCAAGGTAATTGTAATGCGACATTTCGATACAAACAAACTTTCGCAATTCCTCTGCATTACACTGGCACACCTGCAACGCATAATACATTGTGTTTGCAAGAAGGTTCGAGTAACTATTTTTTCCTCGTATTACATTATTTATCATCAAATATTCTGAAAACAACATAAATTACCATACAACAAATAAACTACGCTGAGCTTTAGTAACATTACTATACGCTATTGCTTTATCTTTACATTAGAAACAAAACTAGGCATCCGGGCGGGTCCTTGGCAAGGAAAGCAATAAGGAGCAACGCTCTAGCTGCTTTTCATCATCACAATGAAAAGGCCCTATTTTGTTACTCGCAACAAAAGCGATTTTAGCTGCGAGTTTGCAGTGAACAAAAGTAATTCGAACACCATCTTTAGTATTCGACGCCAAAATCTTGCTTTTCTCTCTCACTGCTAAATGTAAAAATGTTTGTATGTTTCACACGAGTGCAATTTTTTTTTGTTACGTTCAATATTCTATAGATCTGTGGATTTTGTTACTAGCAGTTAGTATTTGACATTAGCTCCATACAAAATACTTAAGCGCTTCACACACAGAGGCCAAAACGGGACGGTAGCTGAGCTGCGGTATGCGATTTATTTGCGCCGCGCTGCTTCTGCGGTCGGTTTTTGTGTGGCATGGTCCATAGCAACACGAACATTACGAAAAATTTCGCTTCACTACCGTCCCGCTTGCCGCCTCTAATATAATATAGAATTTTTAAAGCGCTCCACACACAGAGGCGGCATGCACGCGGGACGGTAGTGGAGCGTAATTTTTCTTAATGTTCGGGTTGCTATGGACCATGTCACACAGAAACCGCCCGGCTGTGCCCGCGAACTACGTTTCGCCATATAATTTTTTCGCGTTTTTGCAACATTTTTCATTGATTCTCAGCTCCTATTAGTCAATAGCCTTCCTCGATAAATGGACTATCCAACACAACAAAATAATTTTTCAATTTGAATCAGTAGTTTCTGTGATTAGCGCGTTCAACCAAACAAAGAAACAATTAAACAAACTCTTCAGCTTTATCATCTATATCAACGACTTTACCCACTCTTTTTATCATCTATATCAACGACCTATGCAGGCTTGCAGTGCCCCATTGCAGAATTTTCACGTATGCGGATGATACTGCCCTTGTGATTGATGGATCGACTTGGACGGAGACCTATCTGAATGCTGAATGTGCTATTACCACAGTTCTATCATGGCTAGACAATAATCTTCTTACTCTAAATTTTGCTAAAACAAATTTTATAACTTTCGCCTCTAACACTAGAGCACTACCAACTAATGAAGCTGCCAATATTACTGTCCATCAGTGTTCTAAAGCTACAGATCAATGTAACTGTTTAAAGATGACAAGAACAGCCACTATTAAATACCTAGGCATTTACATTGACCAATTTTTAAAATGGGATTATCAAATAAAGTCTCTTATATCAAGAGTAAGAAAACTAATATATGTGTTCAAAAATATTAATAAAATAGCTGACGATAACATCCTCAAGTTAATTTATTTGAGTTTGTGTCAGTCTGTTTTGTCTTATTGTGTCACTGTTTGGGGTTGTGCTGCTAAAACGATAATGCTACCTCTAGAAAGAGCCCAGAGAGCAGTACTTAAAGTCATGACAAGAAAACCTTTCCGTTACCCCACATTCCAACTTTATACCGATACCTCAGTTCTGACTGTGAGACAACTTTTTCTCATGTATCTTATACTCCGCAAACACTCACAATTAACTTTTGACCCTAAACTTTTGACAGACAAACGAAGATCTGATATTGTCTGCCAAACACCACAATATAGGACTGCTCTGGCTAGACGGCACTTCAACATCATCAGTTGTATTATCTATAATAAGATTAATAAAATTATAAATATCTACCCATGTCAAAAAAGAGAGGTAAAAAGAAAAATTCAAAATTTATTAATAAAATTAACATATTTCGAGACCGAAGAACTTTTGGCTAAAACTTTATAAAATTATGGTTATTTACCTATATATCGCTTTATACTGGTTTTCAATATTACAAAATACATTCACACACGCTCACTCACACACACCCTCATACACACACACACACACACACAAACACACACCACACCACACACACAAACACATGCACACACATATACACACATGTACAGATGTTATTATATACCATTAACTTTTACTACCTTGCGGTTGAGAGGACAACGATAGTAATAGAATATTATATCACAATTTTGAAAACGTTATAATTTAAATTTCTTTTATTACTATTACACGAATTCTCAAAAAACAGACTATGTCTCGTTTGAGAATTACTGCTTCCACTCTGAGTCTCCTTACTATTATCGTTTCGTTTATTTGTTTCGGAGTTCTGTGTGTAGTACTCTGAACCTTTTTGTATCCAGTCACTTGCCTGTACACTTCGAGATACAGGTTAGTTCCTAGTTCGATGGTGGGTGGCTGGTGGCGGGCTACTAACAATTTAATTATAGTGATCTGTCATTAATAGATTTAATCCTAGATTGAAACGAATCAATAAAGAATTTTTATTATTATTATTATTATAATATTAGTAATTAGGTATAGATTAAAACCGGTCGTAAATCACTAACTTTATTTTGATTCAAAGCGGCCAGTACGTTGAAACGGCGATTTCAAATTCAATCCTCATGTATTACATACTTAAATTGAAATCTTCTTATCCAGCATTTTTGTAAGCAAAATAATAAACATAAATTTTCCTCGCATTTTCCGCTATAGTTTGTAGACACGAGGTTTGCGCACATCATCTAGTCGAGAACGCCGAGGGGAATCATTCGGCATCTTTCATTTTGTGTTTTTCCATTTGCGTTCTCCCTCGATGATCGTCCGTCGACGCTCCGGTGTAATTTGAGTGAATTTCACACCACCGCACCGCTGCCATCACCGCCTCGCTTGTAGCAAATAATCTGCACATACAACAACACAAATTGTCGGCCAATAAATATTTTCACTGAATTTTCGTGATGAATTTTACATAATAATATATTATTCGAGGACTATCCAAGATTCAAAGAGAAACCGAAACACGTTGCAATGATAAAAAGAAGAGAAACGGCTTACTTTTGGAAACAACACATATACCGGAAGGAAAAACATAACTTTATTCATAAGTAAAGAAGGAGGAAGAGACCGGCTTGGGTAGATAATCTGCTGAGTTGGACCGGACTTGCGCTGCCGAAAAAGCAACATATAATAGAAAGAAGTTTCGGCGGATAGTCGCCGACATCTAGCAGTGAATGGATATGGCACCAGAAATAAGAAGATCATCACCACACAGCTCATAATTCATAAATGTCCCCACAGAGGAACTCGAGCCTAATCAACCACGCTGGTCCAGTGCAGATTGGTCGACTTCACATACACCTTTGAATTTCTACGCAGATGTATACAGGTTGCCTCACGATGTTTTCCTTCACCGTAGGAGCGTCAGACAAATGTACATATGAAATTCGAAAAACGAAAAACACATTGGTACATCGCGGTCTCAAACACGGAAAACCGGACTTCCCAATGGGAAGGCAAGTGCCGAGTCCAAAGCGCCACTGACGCTATACCAACGTCACTCAATAACGATGAACTGTGTTCCAGCCGATTTGGATGATAATGGATCACGCCAACACTACACGGCCCTATTCGGCCAAGACCACGACCAGTGACCGCATGCGACCAGGTTAACTATAGAACCAACCATATCAACGGTCATGGTCGTAGTGACCAACGGCCACAAGCAATGGGCCGTCACGACCATCGTGCGTGGTGCGCGGCCATCTATTGCGCGAGGACCCTATACCCTTAAGTCCCTCACCCACAGAGGCGGAAGCGGGACGGTAGCGGAACTGCGGTAAGCGATTTAGGTACTTGCTTCCGCGGGCGATTTCTGTGTGACGTGCGTGGTCCAATAGCAACACGAACATTACAAAAAATTCCGCTCCGCTACCGTCCCGCTTGCCGCCTCTGTGTGTGAGTGCCTTTACACTATTACCTATACTAATATTATAAAGAGGAAAGATTTGATTGTTTGTTTGTTTGTATTGAATAGGCTTCGAAACTACTGAACCGATTTTGATAAAAGTTGGTATAGGGATAGTTCGAGACCAGGGGAAGGATATAGGATAATTTTCCTACGGGAAAAATCTGATGGGAAATGTTTTCCTACGGGAAAAGCTAGTTATAATGCAAACAAAGTTGCATACGGTCAGCTAGTACCATATACAAAACGATACTTTTCGTAGTTAGACAATTTTGGTCTCATTAGATTCAACACATAGACTCAGAATACGAATGTATGTGTAGGTAATTTTCGAGACACACTTTAATGCATTTTTTTCACAAGTATAGGTGGTAGTAAGCTGCCTCATCCTTTCCATTTTCACAATTTTCCACGTTTTTAAACGGTTTTCTCCAATTTGCCCTGGTTGTTTGTTGTTGTTGGGTCAAATTAAGTAGGTATCTAATTAAAATTTTACCTCCTTGTTGACCGATTGATCTGAAATTTGGTACACACCTTAATTTCTGATGACATTAAAATTAGGTATGTTCAATATCATTGTAAATCCAAGATGACCGCCACCACAAGATGGCGGTTTTTTTTTGTATCAACTCCCTCAAGATGGGTACAAACAAACATGGGTGACAAAACAGTACATCTTAAAAAATTTAGGCAAGTAATGAAATAAAAATAGCAATAGCAACATAGCAAAGTTCATTGAACATACTTGCACGCACAGAGCACATATTTTATGCACACACACTCACTTGAGTTTAAAAAGGACGCGTGTTCTTGCAACGCGTTGCACGCAAGGGATTGTTAACTATTTTGCATTAAATTTTTCACTTATTAGTGCGCTATTCAAAAGATACCTTTAAAGATAATGGAAATAAAAGTAAAAATGTCGTAAAAAACTTAATGTAACAAATAACCCTATAAAACATATTTATAGTTAATATAAAAAATAACCCTGTAAAAATTATACCCAAAAAGTATAACAACCTCTTTCACCCGTATAATTATACCTACACAAAACACGTAAATCTACATTCCTCGAAATCTCTGATGCAATTTATTGCAAATTTTGTCGTTCTTTAAAACAAGCTTTTCTGGTTGTTTTTTTTAATGATTCTATTGACCTCGAGTAACTCAAGTTCTGACTACCTCAGTATTGGATCGAAAAAACCGTTGACGTATGAAGATCTCATCTACTCGACTAATTCTTGTACGATTGGCTGTCGCGCGAGTTATATTTGATCGATTCGTTTGTTGACTGATCGTGTATCTAAAAAAGAGGTAGGTAGGTATACATTCGTTTTCAAGTATTCCGTTATCATAAAATGCATCGGCGAAAAGTCATGTTTATCTGCGGCAACCATTCGTCAACGGCGTCAACTGTTATTATACGAGTAACTATAACCACATAATAAACTTTTTTATTGTGTTTGTTGTTCTCCGTTTGAAATTCTACGAGAGTGTTAGAATTATCTTTTGCTCCTGCAATCTTTTTCTTTTCCTTGTATCTGGAACGGATTATTTCTGTGTAGGTAGTCTTGAAGTGATTGCCACCACCATGGACAATATGGGTCTTAACTTCAGTCTCTCAGTCGTCAGAAAAAAACTAGCGATTAATATGAAAATCCTGATTATTTACCGACTAGCTTTCAGCTCGCAGCTCCGCCCGCATCATTTTTGTTTTCCCGTGGGAATTTTATATTTTCCCGGAGGAAAAATAATTGTGTAGCCTATGTTCATTAGGGATAACGTATGATTCTAAATGTGAAAGAAGTTTTCAAATCGGTCCAGTAGTTTCGGAGCCTACTCAATGCAAACAAACAATCAAATCTCTCCTCTTTATAATATCAGTATGCAGTATCTGATGCTAAAAACGGGACTTTGTTGCCATCAAAGTTTGTTTCATTTATGAACAAAGTCCCGCAAAAGTTAGGGTGTGTTGACGTCGCAATTAATTAAGTGAATCGTGAGTCATGATCATGAGCCGCGTCGCAAAGCAGCTGCTTACATCCGAGAGAGTCATAATAAACTTTGTTTATTTACTGTTCCGGCCGAACGGGCAGACAGTACGGAGAAGAAGTCGCACGCATGTTACTTCGTTCAAATATCTAAGAGACAAGATTTGTGTATTTGTGGTAAGTAGGTCTAAAAACTAATGGATCGATTTTTCAAATTCTTTCGTCGGAGAGTGCTATATTTTCACCGAGTAGCAAAGGCTATATTTTACTTTCAAAAAAGGAATTTCATCGAAATCTGCTATGCGCTTATAACATTATGATAATCGATTTCACCCTCTACAAGTCATAATAATATTAATAAATTCATTCTTTAATTACCCAAAACAATCCCAAAATTGGTGAGTAACTGAAAACTCCCAACACTAAGCTGTGCCTGTCAGGTGGGAAATTGTCTGACTAGGTTTCATTCAATATGTATATTATCATGTCGTGGACTTAATTCACCTAGGTGCATTAAGTCAACCAAATAGTATACCTTATTCACCCAGCTGAATTAAATCTTAATGTGGTCCGGATCGTGGATATGTTCGTAAGAGTTTCCATGACCTTGTCTGGCAGCGACGCGGCCCTCGGCGTGTCCTCTACGTTTGATGGCGGAGAGGATGCGGCGATGATAGACGTGCTCGCGCCAAGGCGTCTCTGAGGGCTATCGATGGGTTTTAGTCGGCAGGCCGTGGTTTCTGGCTGACACTCTGTCCCCAGTGACCGCGGAGAGTCCGACATAACCTCGCGCCTACCCAAGCGTGAGGTATGCGTAACGCATTTCCCATCTTTAAAAAAAGGTGGTCCGGATAACTGGGTTTTCCCAGTCCCTGGAATGAACTCCCTTCTGGGGTTTTCAATGAGGACTACAGCATTTTAATGGGTCTCTAGCAAATTTTCAAGCAAAGCATTTAGGCGGTAACGCCTTAGAGCTTGGCCCTTCAGAGATTCTTGATTTTTTGAAAGTTTGATGAAAGAAATGTATGAAAATGATATAACTGCGGAAAGGAAGTGAATGCTTGCCGCAAGATAATTTCATTGCCATAAATTTTTTTTCTGTAAATATAATTTAAGGATAAGTGTGTGGTTTTTGTGAGGCGGCTTGGTGTGAATAGGCAACAAATAGACAAACAAGTCATTTCGAAGATATGTTATTGTCTTACATACATATCACTATAGTCTTAACGTTGCGCGTTCAGTGAGTCAAATAAAAGCGGCTTTACTTTTGTCATAATGAGAAAGACTTGGAATTAAGGCAAGTGTAAAGGCACTTGGACTGTCATTAAGAGTCATAGTCTGTCTGAATTAAGTGCACTGAATTTAGCTAAATGAAAGACGTTATAATCGATTGCCTTTGTTCCGTTCAAAGGAAGATGTTCTTGAGCTGCACAAATTATCAACACGAACGGTGCACCTATAAATAAACGCCTGCGTCGTCTCCGTCTCGTCTCGAGCGCGTGATTCGGTAAAAACTGAAAAAAAAATATTTCTTCACCAAAGAGATGCTTTTAACGTTACAGGCATGTGTTTGAATTTGATAAACTGTTTAGGGTGACCCAAGCTTTAACCCTTATGTGTTCATTGTTCCGTCCGTTTCGGTTTTTACTATAGTAGAGAGTGTGTATGAATTCGAGTTTTACTCATTTCGATAATTTTTAAAAGAAACGATATTTGTGAAATGACCCTTAGGCCAAAAACCCTAATTTTCACATCACATTCAATTTATGGTTTCTCGCAACTCGTTGCACTGGATTTTTGATGTTGAATAGGAAACTGCTGATACTAGCGTCCTGAGACTTTTAAGATTCTTTTTTTAGGGCGAGGGAATCTTTTACGTTTCAACTGAAGCTGACAAGGCTGTCCCTTGGCTGATATGCCGTAGGACTCGGGTAAAAACCCCATATCCGGTTAAACCACCCTCTGGTACCTCTCCGCCCCCGGTGGAGGCACACTCTGGATCGGACTAGTTATTCCCTGAACGCATGCCACTACACTAGCATCCCTGGCCCATATTACACCAAAATTAGTTGTATATTCGTCCATCTTGGCTATAGTCAGGCAAGACGATCCATGAGTAGGTTGCCTAGCAGAAAGATATCATTCTAATGCAATCGTTGTAATATTTCTCTAGCTAGAAGGTTAGGAAACTTGCCCTATGAATGACCCTATAGAATGGAAATTAATTTCATTCAAATTAATCGTTTGAAACGTGTGTTTGAAATATGCAATTTTAAATTTGCCAAAACTTTTTTCACACTTATTTGATTCGATATTTGATTTCGAAGATTTGAAGATAAAATTGATGACATGTGCCGTCTTAATCTCCAGGACCAATTTGTCCGGTGGTCCTTTGGTCCCTCATTTCAATTTGACCCGGTATAGCCTAATAGGCAAACCTGGGAGTAAAGACTCACGTCCCGTTTAGTGAAGTGAATCATCGCTCTGTTAGCTGGGGGAATGTCGCAGATTCATGATGAATGACACAGCCGGGGGCATTTAGTTAATTGTCCGACTCACGCGCATCGCTGTCGTCGGCAGACCTAGACGCGTAGATTGAATTCATTGAAATAGTTCTAGCAGCGCTAAAGAGACACGACAAAAATATCTCCATCGTCGTTGTATTATGTCATCGACTAAATAATGTTGTCATCTTTTTAGGGTTAAACAAATAGTAGATAGGGCTTCTGAACCCGCCTGCAGGCGTAGCACGGCGCGTGGACAGAACGGGACAAGAGACAAATAACATGTTTCTTCTCTCTCCCACATATAATAATGAAGGAAGGGAGGAGTGTTAGTCCTTTTCTCTTCTATAGTCCACTACAGTCGCTAGGAATGCTGGTTAGCTACCAACCACTGTTTGACCTAAGTTTGTTGCCTTAATAACAATATCAATAACATTGTTGTGTTTCGACAGTTAGAAGTAAAATAGCCAGTTCTTCTGGTGTTGTGGAGACAAGGTCTAAATCTGCTAAAAAGTTAAAGCCAAATCGTAACTAAATCGGCCAATCGGAGCGCATTATTGTGACGATGTCGTGATAATGTGGCGCTCTGATTGGTCGAACGCAACGGGTTAGCTTCTGTTCAGCGGTGGTTTATTAGCAGAATTTAGCCCTCAGATGAAACTAGCAGGTGAGATGAATACAAAATCTCTTGTACCAAGGGGCGAATCTATGTGTTGATTTGGTTACTAGCAATTGGTGTTTGACAATAGGTCCATACAAAATTACCGAAGGGTCTAGCTAGGGAGACTGTACCAGGGTCGCCTGCTTCGGTACGTCCGTCTTACCTATTTCTGCCGCAAAGCAGCAGTACCTGCATTCCGGTTTGAAGGGTAAGATATGACACTGAAATAACTGGGTACCGCGACTTTACATCTTATGTAACGTGTTCAACGTAACAATTTGAGTTGCAGATTTCTTGCGAATTTCACAAGAGCCACATGTACCTACTATAGGTGACTGCTACCACTCACCAGCAGGTGGGCAGTATGCTTGTTTAGCAACTTTGTTGTAGGGCTCCGGTCCACCGTGGCCAATACAACAAAGAGTATGTAACACTACGTAAGAGTCGGGTCTCCCATACTAAAAAATGGAAAAATTGCTTTGTATGAAACGCGTACCAAGCTCTATTACCAACAAAAAAATAAAAAATATGACGTCACTTCCAAAGCTGCCAACATAGAAATGCTAACCGAAGGGTTGTGCCACTACTCGGGATATATCGATAGTTTGAAAAAAAATTACCGGTACTTTTTGCTACTTTTTATTCTAAGGTACATTCGAAATTGGGATACATTGAGATTTGCGTGATGAAATAAAACAAAACTATGATTATTATCAAAAGTACAATAAAGATCTTTTGTAATAACTACAAATTTTTATTTTTATTTCCCAACGCTCTGTTGTTGCGCTTTCTTTGCCGAATCTGCTGAAGCTTCTTCTGATAGGTAGTGCAAAAGTACATTCCTTTCTTACGAATTAAAATGTGGCTTAGACGGCGCAGCAGGAGATTAACCATTTTATATTTATGATCATGACACACCTAAGAAAAATCAATATTGGTCAACATCACGGTCATAGTGAATTCTTCGGTCATATGTTCTTTTTCAGCTAAAGGAAGTATTTCTGCAGTTATGTTGTAGAAACTGTAATTACAAAAATACACGTTAATTCACATTAATCTCAATAAACAAAACGAAATTTTAATGAACTTTATGTAAACTTACTTGAGCCGATTCTCAATCTTTTTTCATTACCAGATGTTTGTGTTATCTTCTCTGAAGAATCTGTAAAATACCAAACGATATACCAATATAAGAGATAACATGGTAAATAGCTAAAATAACTTTAAAAGTTACAATAGTGTTACCTTCAGTAAAATAGCACATTTTTGGCTTTTTTGGTGTATTAATCACCGTTGACATTTTTTACACCTGGAAAAATAAAATATAGCAAGTTTATTATTAGCAGTTTTCCTTATCTAATATTAATTTGTCATGTTACAAAGAAAAACAAAAATATCGATAGTCGATAAAAAAATGTCAAGCTCTATTGATACTTGATAGGAATTTTTATACTAAATACCATAATAATATTAGTTTTAAAAAACCTGTAAATCACGAAAAGTACTTTTCTGTTAAGTTTTGTAAATATAAATTAATGTTTACCTCTCTTCATCCAGCGGAAATTTTGCCTTGAAAACTCTTTTTTTACTATGTTCCCGACGGGATTTTATTCCACATATTTCACACTTTTTGTAATGCATGACAGTAAACGTTTTATTCAATACTTCGAATACACTAACAACACCAAGATAAACACTGCACATAAGCATACACAACCCAAGATACAATAATATTCAGAGAAACAGAAGCACAAAATTAAATCTTACAATACAACGTCGGAACTCCGGCCGGATCCGGGAACGCCGAGCGAGCTGAGAGAGAAGGCAAGATGTTAGAGCAAGACAGCGATAGTCGCCATTATTTTTGGTACGCGTTTCATACTTCATTTTTTTGTATGGGAGTTGCGCCAGCCTGAATACAATGGCGTCTCGTATACCGTGTGCGGTGCGGAGTGTGACTTTTATCGAGCTTTACTCGATCGAACGCGTTAACGCGAATTTGTATGGTATTAGAGCAGCGCCATCTAGTAGCTGCTATGGAATGAGAGAGCTTCATCTAGTGACTACTAGATGGCGCTGCTCTAATTCCATACAAATTCGCGTTTAAACGCGTTCGATGCGTACGATCGAGTAGAAGAGCTCGATAAAACTCGCACTAGCTAGGGACACACAGACACAGGTGTTCGGAATGTATTACGTGAATCGGCTCTCCATCAAGTATACGTAACTTATACGTCAATGGATAATAAGCTTCCTCAATTTTGCTATCTGCCAGCCTGCTGGTTTTGGTTTGCGAGAACTCGGTCACGCAAAGCCGGCTTAACTGATTTAGAAATGGAGATATTTGAAAAAATTATTCAACCAAATTAAAATTACACCTCGGGCAGGATTCGAAGCTGCGTCTCGCATATACCGTGTCGGCGCCATGACCAATTAGCCCGGCCCACCGATGACTCGTCCAGCTATGCGATTCTCTAAAGCCGTGGTTCCCAACCTTTTACTCTATGCGCCTCACCCAACATTATGCTAAAATACTACGCCCCCCTAGGGATCAAAATGGGGAATCAGAATAAGAAAATTAAACAAACGATGAAAATATTGGCGTGTTTAGTTTTATATAAAAGAAATGGTTGCAACGTGTCGCTGACTTCGCATAGGTGGTACGTCCGCGTCGCGCGACTTTATATGAACAATTTTAATGTTCTTTATACAGTTTAATTCTGGAGCCGCTCGCTGCGCCCCCCAAGAGGCGCGCGCCTCACTGGTTGGGAAACCCTGCTCTAAAGTTAACAGCCTAGAGTTCGACGCTGTAGCAGCCGTTTCTCTACTCATGTGGTAGCAGTGCTGTAATATAATTTTGCATTTACTAATATTGCTTGACAACCGTTGACGATACTAGCGATTCGAAAACGAGCACGGCGTGAACCAGCGCTAAAAGTTTGACGTTTTTCTTTGTGTTTTGGTATTCAGCAAAAGAAAACAGCGTACACAGCCTGGCACGCAGCCACGATTTCTAGTGTCAAATCAAAAGCTACTTAAGTCGAGTTGTGTGTTTTGAGTTTTCATTGATGTTTCAATACTACAATAATAAAAAACCATGTGGGCTAGATTATCCATGATGTTATTCTTGCTCGAAGAAGTGAAGTAAAGAGATGATTAAGATCGCAAGCAGTGACCATAACCTATGAATGTTTGCAACATCAGGATGTGCTATAATTCATTTAATTGTAAATCTAGCAATGTGTAGCGATCTGAAAATTATTCAAGTGATTTCGAGTGTTTGCTATTAATATAGTGTGAAATTAACACGAAACTTGGGTACTTAAATAAATAAAAATAGTCTGTTAGTTAAAACTCTTTATTTAATTTACTAAATTCTGCACGACTTGGTGACTTTGTCTTAGCCAAGCGTCACTCATGTTTTATAATGCAGTCACTGAACGTGTCGGGTTCTGCGCCAGCATCTGCTCAGTAGCGCTTCTCCACTCTTCGATCTTCGGTAATAAATCTCTCGGTCGACTTGCTATTTGAGAATGTCGCTGGGATGGCAGAGTACAACCGATCAAGCGACGCTGACGAGGAGCTAAACAAAACAGACTTGGGCTACGACACCACGGTGGTGAGATTTGTCCTGCACGGACAAATCTCACCACCTTACGAGTCAACTTCTTCGCGGAGACATCGTTGTTGCCACAGAACACAGAAAGAGTTAGAAGGGCTATGTGGGCGGGGCACGCGTAGCCACAACTATGACTAAATGCTCATACTTGTGGCCCCGCAACGCGAACGCGTTGTTTAATCACTGACGGACAACTACAGTGAGTGTATCGTGAAGCGCGGCGCTATAAATATAAAAAAATGCCTTCTTGTGCTATAATTACTTGTAAAACAAGAAGTCAGGTGTCAAGTGTAGCTAAAGAAGGAATTTCTTTTCATCGGTAAGTAGTAAATTAATAATAATGACCATATTCCATAGATCATAATGTCAAAATCCACCAAAACTGATCATAACGATAAGTTACATAATATTTTTCTAAAAAATATACATTACCGGCAATGTACGCCCGCGATTCTTGCCATATTACATAGAGCGCGTAATGTAGCACACTGCTTTCGGTAGTGACGCATTTGGCTTAATGAGCATTAACGCAGTAGTCGCAGTACAAGGGATAGTGCCGTGCTAATCAAAAAACGCACGCATTACATTTTATCGATAAATGTATATTTTAAAATATTTGTATAAAGTAAAAATAACATATTATTTGTCACTTACAATGCCATAATAATAATTATTACTTATCGATAATACAGAATGTTTGGCGAAGCTAACACCTACCCTTTCTAACATCCTATTCATATAAGTACGGCGATGTAATCAAAGATTAAAATTGTAAAATTAATTTCAATTTTCACGATACAATTAGTTCGATTAGTAAAAAAATTATGGGCAAATTCTAAACTAATTTTACAACTTAGAATTTTTATATCACCATAATATTTATATGACTATTTTAGCATAGGTAGGTGGCCATGCAAGACATGAAGATTTGAGTACTTTAAAAAACACAAATTTACAGGTAAATATTTACTTTACAAATATTTACTTCTCCATCCAACTAAAATATCCTAACAACTAAACTACCGCACGTCCGTTTGTCAGATTATCCATTCTAGTTTATGCTTTCAGACCGGTGCATTATAGTATTATAGTTTTTCTTTTATTTTACGTCTAACCTACAACATTTTTGAGCTAAAAAGCTTTAATTTTGTTACATAGAAACAAAATATTACTTGAATATTATTAATTATAAACGTATAATGAAAGTAATAATTATTTTTTGGTTTTCTAAATATTTCAAATGGTTAAATAGCTGGCAATATTTAATATCGATAGCTATTAATCGATGTCAATCACTAAAATAATGTTATTTGTACACGCGGCTCTGGACGTCAGTGAATTTCTATGAATGAGGAGCCCAGTGAGCGTTGTGATTGGTTCAGCCCGATTTCGCGCGACTTTGCATGGGCGGTGCAAGGAAAAGTAGTGGGAGCAAAACTGGCGACAGCGGTTCCCGTACAAACGGTGCATGATTGCCTTTCTAACCTCTTTCTGTGTTCTGTGGTTGTTTGCCGTAAGCTCCCTCAGTCGGCTATTACGACATCGGAGGGAACTACGCTTTTTATGCTACAAAATCAAACACAAGATGACAATGCTTACATTTCTTTTTTACGTAAAATTAATTAAAATGAACCATTATTACTACCCAGAGATAGTATCTTACTGTTAAATAAAATGCCAAACGCGAAATTCTTAAAAGGCAAAGGGTATCAACTATAATATCGAAATGATGTCTAAATTAATTCTTAGACCATTTTTACGAACTTGTTTCTTTTCCATTTTATATAATAATGTTGTTTTAAGTCTCTCCGATATTTTTAACACGTGAAATGAAAACCTAAATCAATACAATAGACCTACAATGAACTGTTAATGTGCACGTGTGTCGCAACTCTGTTACAGCGACGAGCTTAAACAGCCAAGAGATCAGACATCGGAGATGAAGGACATGATGAAGGGCAATCTTCCAATATCTTCAAAAAGAAGGCTCGTCGACATGTGCATTCTGCCCATCCTAACCTACGGCACAGAATAGATAATAGTACTACGTACAGAACGGCCACTCACCTCCCCGCACTCATTTCAAATACCTCCTCATCCCACGCTGCACTTCGTTGTAGACATCACTGACACATAAACAAGGGCGCGCGCGATCGCTCGAACGAGTAGACGCGAGCGCCGGCCGCTAACAGAGACAGCGCTATGCGGGTAAAAGAGAAGGCAGTCGCTGCACTCCTCGCGTCATTTCGATTGATAACCGCGCACTCAGCCCTACTAGATTCCACGCACACATTTGCGCGTGTAGAAACGTCATTTGCTTATGTAGTAATAATAGGTAATTGATTTGCGAACGTTGTATGGAGTGTCCGGGGTGTGCCTACGGTGCTCAAACATGGTCGCTAACCGAGTCACAAAAGTCCAAGCTGAAGGTTTGTCAAAGGGCCATGGAACGCAGCATGTTAGGTGTAAGACGCTCGGAACGAATTAGGAACACCGACCTGCGTTCTAGAACCCAAATAGCAGACGTGGGTGAGAGGACGGCTCTGCTGCAGTGGGGTTGGGTGGGGCATGTCGAGCGAATGCATTCAGATAGGTGGGCTCCAGTAGTCACGCAATGGCAACTCCGAGACGGATGTCGACGTCGGAGCAGGCCCAGAAAGCGTTGGCGTGACGACCTGGATGCTTTTCTTCCACAACGGCCGGAGAGTGCTGGGATCGTGATCTGTGGAGTGGATTAAGAGAGACCTTTGCCCAGTAATGGGACAATATAGGTTAATTAAAAAAAAGCCAAAGTAGACTTTACTCACAGTTAATGACTATTACGTACCTATTACGTAATAATTTCCAAGCTAGAACTCGTTACAGATTTCGTGAAAGCTTCTCAAGATGAAGCAAACTTGGAAACTGAACTGTTAAAAAAAGTTGGATTTTTCAGCTACCTTGAAGTTTTGACTATACTTTGAATATTTTTATTGTTATTTTGGGTATTAATAATATATATTAATGTCGATAAAATTTCAAGGAGGCCATTATATTACGCAACATATTTTGACAGTTCATATCGATTTATCGTTTCATCATATCGTGTTTCGGTGTTCATGGTACGGGGGTTGAGAGATAATTTGTCGCGTTCCCGTGCGATCGTTACCAATAAATGTCTCGCGACTATGACCGCCGCCGCGACCCGTCGTCGTCGGTGTTATTGATCACTAACTGCCCCACTTACTTCCGCTTTCCAGTCTTCTAAGCGGCGGTAGTATTTCGAACGGGTCAGTATAAATAGATCGTCCCGCCCGGACACACATCCACAATCAACATCGTCAGGGTTGTTGCCGACGCTGATTTTGTCAGAAGGCTGACGCCGGTGGTGATATTAATAAATTACAACAACTGCGATGTATTAATCTGAATGAAAGACATGTTTACACTTCATTCATAACAAAGGAAGCGGACATTTGTAACGTCCGCCTGTCAGATGATATTCCACACGTATTTTTTTAAGAGGTTCCGTACCTCAAAAGTAAGCACGGAACCCTTATCACTTCGTTGTCCGTCTGTGGGTGGCGTCTGTCTGCCAATCAAGCAAGACCCTTTTTCGCGGGAACGCGTGGAGATATCAATCTGCAATTTATATATCAAATACTTCGGGTCTATGGTCTCTTTCAGCTGCGAGAAAATGCCCGTCTTATTACAAAACATGGGCTAAACTTTATCCCGGTTTAAACCTGACCCCGTCTCTACCTATGTATATTAATAACACAAATGAAAGCGCACAACGATTAAACCAAGAGTAACTTTAGATCAGATTTAGTCCAGGTTTTATCCTGATCCTGAATCACGCGCCACGACCACGAGCCCACGGCGCTATTTCTGTTCATTGGCGTATCAAAAAAAAAAAGTCGTCGCGATGTGTAAGCTGCGTTACGCAACAATCTGACTTGGCTACGGTTGCATTTTTGAGAGGGGTGATCTTAATTATAGCCAACTGGTCTATTTTCGGCCGATGGTTGAAAATCCCGTAGACGAGATGTGAATTTTAAGTGTGACCCAAACATTGTTTGGTAGGTAATGCTTATTATATGGCAGACGAAGGCGGTCAATTGCTCAAGCAATGCCTGTCTAGTGATCCAGCCGTGGAGGCCTGCGTGCATGGCTGGTCCCGTGCATGCCGCCGTAAGGCTCCTCCGTCCGGGGGATTGTGCTGGTGTTCTCGAACATCCGGCCAGCAGGCCTATTCTCTTACTTAGGTTGCTAACTAGAACCACGGTAATAGTATATACAGTAGAATGACTTTCATAGAAACGGTCGAAACACGCGCTATGCCTACGCGCCTCACTTGGATCGCATAGCTACAAGGGCTGTTGCGAATGCAGTTCGCCGCAGGGCGTACGCACGAGTCAAACGGAGCGCACGGTCGGTAAGCGAGCAGCCCTATCGCGGGCCACGCACCAAGCGATGCCGAGCGGCCGTAGGTATAAAATTTCAAAAAGAGGCCGAGTCCACCTACTGTATATATTATTACCGTGCTAGAACTGTCTGTCATTTTTTAAAGAAACTTATCAGCCATTACTGCTATCATGAACGCCGCCGTAACATATAAGATCAATAAACTAGTAATGGATATAAAGTTTCTTTCAAAAATGACAGTTCCAGTTACCAGCCGTAGTTAGCGAATAGGTCTGCTGGACAACCTGTGTACCTGACACAGTTGAACCATATCCTTGTTTCATTCTATACCCTAAGCTGCATAGCGTAGTCGCAGAATATACAGGGTGACAGAAAAGTCGACGTATTCCTTGAAACGGGTTATAGTACAGGTCATAAGCAACAAAAAAAGCCCAATTAACCAGGGGTCAAAAACAGTTGGTTATCGAGCTACGATATTTTCAGACTTGTTACCAAAAATATATTTTTTTAAAAACTACACCATTTACAATGACAAATTGATTAATTGCGGAAAGCTGAAAAATGGGCAGTTAATTAAAATTGTTGTCAAAAACTTACATAATTTTTGAAATAAGAGGTCTTTATTGACAATTAAGTCGATGAATTTTTTATCTTTCCGAAAATCGACGTCAATTATTGAAAAAAAAAATGTATAACAGTTGGCGTAAAAACTACTAAAATAACTTGCTGGTTTCATAAGCTTTTAAAAAAGGTAAAAATATTATTTACTTTTATTAGTAGTTTTTACAGAAATTAGCAAAAAGTTGCGCTGTAGGTCAAAATTCATAATTTCATCTCTGAATAAAAATTGTCTAAAAAAGGCAAAAGTACGAAGTAGAAATAAAGGAAATTGCATTTTAATACACAAAAGACTGAAAAATACTAAACAACAAACCAACATAAATAAAAACATTTATAAGTCCTGTTCAAATTGTCTGCCATTGTTACGTATGCACCCACGCAGCCTACGGCGTACCCTCGGAAGAATATAGTGATTGTTCTGAGGGCGTACCTCACTCACTGTCACGCGCGTTGAAAGTGTGTCTTAATGACTTCTTCAATGGAAATAGCAGGTGTGGGGTAGACTAGATCTTTCATGTGACCCCAAAGATAATAGTCACAGGGCGTCAAGTCAGGACTTCTCGCCGGCCATGGAGTCGGGCCACCTCTACCGATCCATCTTAGTGGATAATTTTCATCCAGCCACTGTCGTACACCACGGTAAAAGTAAGCTGGGCACCCATCATGCTGGTATACCATATTTCTTCTTGTAGCTAGCGGAACATCTTCCAAAAGCGTGTTCACTTCCTCTCTTAAAAAAGTTTCGTATGTTGTGCCATTCAGGTTTTGGGGCAGGAAGAAAGGTCCAATTAATTTATCGTGTACAATCCCCATCCACACATTTAGTGAGAATCTTCTCTTGTGAGCCCTTTCTTTACTTTTTTTTGGGTTTTGACCTTTAGGGGCCCAAAAAGTGAATATTGTGGTAGTTTGTGATGTCATCGCGATCGAACGTAGATTCGTCGGTCCACAGGATTTTCCTTAGATAATCTGGATCTTCAATCTCAGCATTGCTTAAAAATCTGTAAAAATCAATTCTTCTCACCGGATCACCTTCTTCAATGGCTTGAACTGGTGTGTAATGGAATGGATACAGTTGTGCTGTACGCAATGCGGCAAACCAGGCTCTCCATTGTGATATGCCATGTATTCTTGCCACTTGCCTTGTGGACACAGTAGGATCTGCTCTGAAACTCCGAATAATATCATCATCGTCCTCGTCAACACCAACATTACCAACGAGCGGTCTACCAAGATCGCGTTGTCGTCGTTGAACTGAGCCCGTTTCTCGAATGCGCTGATAGGATGCACCAAACACGCTCACGTGAGGCAAACGGCGATCAGGAAATCTGATTTGGTACTCTCTTTTTACTTCAGCGGCGTTACCATTACAAAAACCATAATAAAACAAAATATCTGCCGTTTTCGAAAGCAGCCATTTCAAAATAGCGTATCGGTTTATTTGTTATCAAAAGTTTATCCGTAATCTCAAAAGTAGTTTCAAACTTAACAAACAATTTCAATCAGGAAAACAAATGAATGATGTCGTCGAATCATTCGTAATCCTAATCAATCATGTTCCAAAACGTCCAAAACCTATGCAACCTCTGTGGTTAGGTCAATCCAAAGAGGTTACAGCTTTTTGGATAGCAAAGAGGTTTGCTATCCAAAAAGGATTGCAAACTTCGTTCTGCTTCAATCAGTTCAACCAAAAAGGCTGGATAATGATGTACTGCCATGATTTCTTTTAAGTTGCATGGAAATTATCTAAATAAACCATAGCCTTAGACAATTTTGAACAGAACTTGTAGTATTATTTTGTAATTTAGTATTTTCCATTCGTTTATGTATTAGAAGCAATTTTCTTTATTTCTACTTCGTACTTTTGTCTTTTCCAGACAATTTTTATTCAAAGATGAAATTATGAATTTTGACCTACAGCGCAACTTTTTGCTAATTTCTGTAAAAACTTCTAATAAAAGTAAATAATATTTTTACCTTTTTAAAAGCTTATGAAACCAGCAAGTTATTTTAGTCGTTTTTACGCCAATTGTCATACATTTTTTTTTTTCAATAATTGACGTCGATTTTCAGAAAGATAAAAAATATATCGATTTAATTGACTTTAATCTTATTTCCAAAATTATGTAAGTTTTTGACAGCGATTTTAATTTAAATTAACTGCCCATTTTTCAGCTTTCCGCAATTAATCAATTTGTCATTGTAAATGGTGGTTTCCTTAAAAAAAATTTTTTTTGGTAAGTCGGAAAAAAAACTCAAAAATTTTAAAACCGTCGTAGCTCGATAACCAACTGTTTTTGACCCCTGGTTAATTGGACTATACTATAACCCCTTTCAAGGAATACGTCGACTTTTCCTGTCACCCTGTAGAATAGTATTTCATAGCGTAGTAAAAATCTTAATTTGTTTATATTACACACTGTGCTTCATTTTTTTTTCATATTAGTGCGTAGTGCATGAGAAATGATAACTTGTTGTTCATCTTCGTAATAGATAATAATCTTGTTTCAGTTTTGACAATAATTGTTAGTAAAGCTTCAAAACGCCATGCTTTTTTTTAAATCTTCTTTTCAATGTCGATGTTATTTAGGCGTACCGCGTAATCCCTCATACCGAAAATAAATTACGCCGATGTAATTGTAATCACATTAACATACACGTAACATTATCACGTCATATAATGATAATAGCCACATCAACGCAAAAGCCCTTACAATTAGCACAGGTCTCTTATCAGATAATGTAACAAAAGAATATTTAATGATTAACAAGGTGGAACAATGAGACATCCTTTTCCGCGCATTTGGCGGTATAATGGTAATAATGAAGTTTGTTTCATATGTATAATTAATCGTGCTGTCTGTCCTCGTCCTCGGTTGGTGATTGGGACGTGTAAATGACAAGTCCAGTAAAACTCACAGACTACGCTATATTATTGTGCTATATAGTAAAGCAAATAAGGACATGCTGTACCGTGTAATGTCACGCGATATAATCGCAAGCATTTATTGTATATAGCAAGCTCATGTCGTTCGTTTCGCTTGCGGGACATGCGGAACGGGCGGGGGTGAGGGAGGAGGAGAAAGCGGCGCGCGATATAGCACAGCACATCGCTCAATTTTATAGCGTATAGAAAACCAATATAGTACAGCTAAGTGTGAAGTAACGTGTCAATAATAAATGTATGGTGCGCGATATTGTTGATGCTATGAACTATATGCTATTATATTATAGCGTAGTCTGAAAACACCTTAAAGGTAGATTTTATTATATTACGTGTAACACGTGTTTGGTTGGAATTGGCTTCTGAATCGATTTTAATGAAAAAAAAAAACAAAAAAATTACTAATTGTAATTAATTTAAGCACATTCACTTGTTCAGTTAACATTCTAAACGAAAAAATATGATACACAATACAAAGGCGGAGTTTCGAGGCGTGCATTATCGCTACAAGCTCGTCAGAGGCCCCAGACAAATGCCACACGCTAACTTTTCTGCAGTCGTTCCGCAGAAAAAATGTATGGATGTATGGAGCTTACGACAACCTCACGCTTTTTTTTCCGCAGCTAATGTCATCTCCATACGTTTTTTCTGAGGAACGACTGCGGAAAAGTTAGCGTGTGGCATTTGTCTAGGGGGTCAGGTCACTCACACTCACAACTACGTCACGCCACAATATAGAGAACGATCTCTATATTGTGGTCACGCCCTATTCGGCCGCCACGCGCGGTGCGTAGACTGTCCGTCCATGCTATGCGTTTGTAATAAGTATAATTAGTTTTTTTTTAAATAATATCTCTGTAAAATAATGAAAATGGCTGAAATTGATTAGTTTGTATATTTTTAACACACTACTGTCAGGCTGTGCGTTATTTCTGTTACACGTTGTGTATTAATTGAAACTATTACAAATACTTTTTTCCGTCTTTCACATTACTCATTAGACTATCTTATCAATAAATTGATCGTTTGTACCAAATTTCACACGTCGATAGCTATGTTGTGCTCTTATTTATAGCTGTCCTAGGGTTGCTCCGATACACTTACATCGAGGCATTGAAGACCATTCGATGTATCGAATCAGTCCAATACGTCGGCTACAGTAGATAGTTTACGTATGGTAAATTCAAGTCTGTTCAAGCCGCCTCTTACAACCATTCCTGTCTGCCCCCTGTCAAGTTGACAGGGGACATTGTCAACTGCCTCAGTGCAAGCGCAGAATTATAATTAGGCATTAATTAGGCTAGTAATGCGTGATACAAACATCGACGATATCCACTTTTCGATTACCTTCACCTAATTTTTTATTTTAAACAATTTCAATAGCATTCATATTTTGTTATCGGGGCATCGAAAACATCGATGTTTCAATTCGATATATCGAAAAAACATCAATGCAACCTTTTCCAAGTGATATTTTTAATCGAACATCACTATCGTAACCAGAATTAGAAAATCATTGTTGAGTGGTTAATAAAAAAGTCCGTTTTTACATGGCAAACAATACAAAATTTTAGGGGACAAAATAACAATAGAGGTTGTAATAAATTAAGATACCGAGATGATATTAACTTACATGATATATCGAAAAGTCACTGATGTGAGATCACATAACATTTAACCGTTTTTTTATCGAACACTTCTTAAAGTCGTCACGGTAATCTATATACAAGGATACATAACACATCCTTTTAAATACAAGGTGTATATATACTCGTAAAAGGAGAAGTTCCCATCTAGAGACGCACGCACAGCCGTAACCGCTAATGGTAGAAACGTGAAATTTGGACAGTTGTTTTAATTCAAAATGTGGACGCACACTAAGAAGGGGTTTTAAAAGAATTTAATCATGAAGGGATGAAATAGGGGTTGCAAGTTTGTATGGAAAAATCCTTAAATTAGCAACGATTTTGATAAAACTTTAAGTTTCAACAACTTCATTCATGCTCTTAAAAACATTTCATTGAATACGTGTTTCATGGTTTATTGGAATTCACCCCCTTAGGGTGCAAAATAGGGGTTGAAAGTTTCTAAGGAATATATTTAAAATTTTAATATCCGAGCTCCTTAATATAAATAACAGTCTTCTATATAATAGGCTACAAAATTATTTTTCCTACGGGAAAATATAAAATTCCCACGGGAAAACAATATTAACGCGGGCGAAGCCGCGAGTGGAAAGCTAGTATATTATACTAAGGCGCATAACACATTGTGAGTTAAGGCGCATAGTAACGTCAATCATAAAAAATCACTGCAGAAAAAACCGGTTCTCTTCATAAATATTTAATATAAAAATCTTTAAAAAAGATATGTTATTATTCAACGCATTCTTTAGAGGATCGTCTTTTTAATTTTTTGATAAATTAATTAAAACTTGGTTAAAATGTGACCCAAACATGCCTCGATTTTAAAACTATAAACCTAATCGCTTCGTAAATATTAGGTTATATCACATACTTTCATTTCAATAAATAAAGTGAACAATATTCTAGGGGATGGTCTTTTTTTTTTTTTTTTTTTTTCTCTCCAGGCCGGTGGTGCTGCTCGACGAGGCCGGGAAGTTTTTTGAGAAAATTCTCGCTTTCCGGCTCGTTGAGCATCTGGAGGGCCCGGGACCGGACTTGGCCGAGTGCCAGTACGGCTTCCGCACCGGCCGGTCTACCGTGGACGCGGTGGCCCACCTCAAGAGGTGGACTGAGGGGGCCACGTCGGCGGGGGAGGTTGTCGTTGCGGTGTCATTAGACATCCGCAACGCATTCAACAGCCTCCCCCACGAATGCATAGAGGAGGCACTGTGTTTTCATGGAGTGCCCCTCTACCTCCGTTCCCTCATCACCGATTACCTCCGCGGGAGGGAAATCGTGTATGAGGGGGCGGACGGTCGCGTCCACAGTTGGCCGATGGCGGCGGGAGTACCCCAGGGTTCCGTGCTGGGCCCTCTGCTCTGGAACCTGGGGTACAACTGGGTTCTGCGGGGCAACCTCCTGCCGAACATGGAGGTTGTCTGCTTCGCCGACGACACCCTTATCGCGGCGAAGGGGCGCACGTATGAGGAGGCGGTCCACCTGGCGTCGGTCGGCGCGACGATGGTCGTCCGGCGCATCCGCCTCCTCGGGCTGGACGTGGCCGTCGAGAAGACGACGGCCATTTCGTTCAGGCCGCCGCGTCGCCGCAGACCCCAGGCGGGGCTCCGTGTCCGAGTAGAGGGGGTGCAAGTCCAGATCGAGAGCTCGATGAAGTATCTCGGTCTGGTGCTGGACCCCCGATGGGATTTCGGGGAGCACTTTAAGCTCCTCGCCCCAAGGCTGTGTGCCGCCGCGGCAGCCCTCGGACGGGTCCTCCCCAACGTGGGGGGACCAGGCGCAGCGAGCCGTCGACTTTATCAGACGGTGATAAAGTCGATGGCGCTGTACGGAGCCCCGATTTGGGCGGAGCGTCTCGCCCCCCGTACGGTGGCCCTCCTGCGTAGGCCGCAGAGCACACCCCGGACACTCCATACAACGTTCGCAAATCAATTACCTATTACTACTACTTAAACAAATGACGTTCATACACGCGCAAATGTGTGCGTGGAATCTAGTAGGGCTGAGTGAGCGGTTATCAATCGCAATGACGCGGGAAGTGCAGCGACTGCCTTCTCTTTCACCCGCATAGCGCTGTCTCTGTTATCGCCCGGCGCTCGCGTCTACTCGTCCGAGCGATCGCGCGCGCCCTTGTTTACTTGTCAGTGATGTCTACAGGGAAGTGCCGGGTAGGACGAGGTATTTGAAATGAGTGCGAGGAGGTGAGTGGCCGTTCTGTACGTAGTACTATTATCTATTCTGTGCCGCAGAGGGTCATTGCCACCCGGGCCGTGCGGGCCTACCGCACGGTCTCTCACGGGGCGGCCTGCGTTCTAGCGGGCTCGCCTCCGTGGGATGTAGAGGCACGCGTCCTTGCGGCCGTGCACCGACATCGGGTGGCAGCGAGGAGTCGGGGGGAGCGCCCCCTCCCGCAGGAGGTGGCGCGCACAAGGCTCCTGGCGCAGAGGGAGGCTTTCCGCCAGTGGGCCGAGACGCTCGCCCACCCAGCTGCCGGCCACTGGACGATCGAGGCCGTTCGTCCATTGTTGGAGGAGTGGCTTGGGCGCCGGCAGGGCAGCCTCACCTACCGGATGGTGCAGATGATGACCGGGCACGGCTGCTTCGGCCATTATCTGCATCATGTCGCACGGAGGGAGGAGACGCCGCAGTGCCACCACTGCGGCGCTCCCGACGACACGGCCGGACACACCCTCTCGGAGTGCCCGGCCTGGCGACCCCAGCGCGACGCATTAGCCCTCGCGCTGGGCCTAGGTAGGGGTGCGCCCGTCGTGCTGGCCATCGTCGCACGCGAGATGCTGACCAGCGCGACGGCGTGGGAGGCTGTCGCCTCCTTCTGCGAGGAAGTGATCTCGCAGAAGGAGGCAGCGGAGCGGGCGCGAGAGGTTGACCCTCTCGCCGCACCGCTCCGGCGCAGGCGGTTGGGTAGGAGGAGGCGCGCGTTCCTGGACGCGCGCCACCAACTCCCCTAAGCAAGCTGGGGATGAAATGGCCCGGCCGGCCGACAACCGGTCGGGAGACACTTTTCTACCCCTGGCCTGCCCGTCTGGGGGGTCGAATTATTGCACTTGTCGACCCCCCCCGTAGAGGTAAGACCTGGCGCTTGCGTCAGGCCTACAATCCAGGGGGCGCACTCGGGGAATGGCTAACGCCGATCCCGAGTGTGTCTCTACGGAGGTAGAAGTTGCTCTGGAGGGTGGTTTAGCCAGGTATGGGGTTACCCAGGTTACCCGAGTCCAATGGCATATCCTTGGGGCGACTTTGTCAGCTTTCAGCCCCTTGTTGAATCGTAAAGAGATTCCCCCGCCTCAAAAAAAAAAAAGGGGATGGTCTTTTTAGATTTTTCTTATTCGCCTTTATTAATTTTTTATTGAAATAATTCATCTTACGCGTAAAGGTTTGCTTGAATATTCCCCTCACTCTCACTCACTCACTCCTATGTAATCAGTGCGGGACGATCGACGCAAGGTCATTGGGAGCACTATGCGCCTTAAATGTGTTATGCGCCTTACGCGTATGCACGTCCTTTCTACGCAAAAATTCGTACTCGTACGATACTGCAGCACAGTGTGGCATACCCCGCCGACCGCACCGCATCACCGTCCAGGAGTGCGGTGCCGTCGCGGGCGCCGCACAACCGCACGGACATGCGGTGTGAGTGTGTTATACCCTGCGGTTTTTCTATACAAATTAAGATTCTTCAGTCAAAATTAAAAACCGTGCTATAGTGTAGTTCAAACAATTTCATTATAATTGGCAATGGTAATAAAGTAGTAGGTAATGAGATAACAATAAGTTAGCATCTCAACGATCTCTCACATTATAATATGGTACCTACCTACAATACAATGCGTCATCAATATCTTCGTTCGGAGACTATCATTGGATGAGTCATATCACGTCTGCACTTATTAAGGGGGGGTTAATTCTCGCGTGAAAGGAAAACGTTTGAATTCGAGTTTCTTTCGAGCAGTAATCAAATCTTAAACAATCGGGGACCGAATTTAAATATAATCATCATTCGTCTGTCGTGTATGCTTGATTCTATTGATTTCCATTTGATTTTCGATGAAAATCAAAATTTTGTTGTAATATTCAATTGAGTTTCATTGATGACAAGACGCAAATAATTGGAAATCGAGGTCAGATTTTGCTGTATCAGCGATTCAGCGCTCGCCACCAGACGAATGATTCATAAATAATGCCCTAGAACACTGGACATGCCGTCCATTTTTTAAGGGTCGCTTAAACTGTCGCCTGTGGGACTAATCGAGACGTTAATTTCCAATTCAACATATTTTTTAAATATTTATATTTTTTCTTTAATTGTTTTGGTAAATTTTTTGAATAAAATTATATTTTTCAATTTATATGGCTAGTCAAATACATAGTAACATTCTACAATCTTATTTTTAAATGTTTTGTTTTTTTTTATTTACAAGAAAATATAAAGATCTCGCGTCACGATGTTTGTCCGGTTTAAATATCCAAACTATTGAACCGATTTTGGTGAAATTTGGCTTACCGTGTGTACTTTAGTCCAACTTAAAAGATTTAGATAAGAAAGAAACAATTTCGTGGTAAAACGAATTTACTTTTTCATTAATTTCCTTTGCGTTTTGTCACTGGCGACTTTGTGATCAAAGATTTTCTAAAGACCCTTTTATTAAATGGCGATTTCGTTCAGCTGAAAGTGGATTCATATTTGAATTGCTTGAATGGCGTTGAAATTTAATATTTTTGGTTTTTAGGAACGCCGCGTAACGGCTTTGTGACTTACACTCACAAGGCTTTTCTTTGTTAACAGGATTATGACTTTGACGGCACTCTGCTCTGCTCAATTGATTGAGACGAGAGAAATGAGTCTTCGCTCACAAAGGAACGGGGCGGTGATGGATTTAAACTACATCGTGTCACCTCCCCTTTTCCCCGTACATGTCGTAAGAGCCGACTTAGGGGTTTAACACTGTAAACCCACGAATAATTCAAAATTAGGGCCATAGGGCGCTGATTTTCGGACTTCGGTGGCTTACTAGAACTGTCATTTTTGAAAGAAACTTTATAATCCATTACTTGTTAAGTGGGTGCTTTTGTTATGGCGGCGTTCATTATAGTAGTAAATAGTAATGGATATTATGTTTCTTTCAAAAATTACAGTTCTAGGTAACAACCACAGTTACAAGTAAATGACCAGCCTGCAGAGATCATTGGGGGGTCGTTTGCGATTGATTGCTTTTGTTTCTTCGTTTTCGATTAATATCAATATTATACTTAGGTTTTCGTCATCATATTCTATTTTCTATAATTTATATTATTCGCAGACGACTGTTAACGAACGCACCAGACAGCCGAATGATTCGGAAATAGAGCCCCTGGCTTCTTTACCATTGATATACTACCAAACGTAGATAACGCATGAACGTTCGAAAAGTGGGCCGGTGAAGAACTGCCCAATCGGGCCTCGTGCAGTTCTTTTCCATGCGTTGGATAAGCAATTTTGAGCATTATGTTTGAGAGTATAAAGTTGATATTTTCTTGTAGCAATTACTAAAACGTCAAATTTTATGTGGCTAGGTATGAAATGATGTAACTGCACACGGTTGTACTTCAAATAGTTGCCGTAATAATAAAGAATAAGGTTGAATTCGATAAATACGGTACTTTCTTTATGGTAATTTTAATTCGGGTGTGCATATTCAACTACCTATTTAACAGCGTACAAATGTATAGTCGATTAGGTGAAAGATTTCAAGCGCGTTTTTGTATGAAGTGCTCTATCTACGTTTGGTAGTAAATCAATGTTCTTTACGCACAGGAACTCAATGTGACATCATTTGGCCGTGGCCCTTTGTGAGCTGCGCCTGCTGCTGCTTGCTACCGGTAGATCTTACAGCTCATGAATCTATCTGTAATTTTGTTTACTGGATATAGAATTTTGATAGGTTATTGCGAATAGCCGTAGATCAATAAAAGCCGTGCGCTTTTAAAACACCTATTTTAAAAATAGAACGCATCACAAAATGTGCGATGATAAAAACGGAAGATCCACGAACGTTCTGTTGTCGACAACTGTTCGATAACTACGATAACACCTTTCACTGTAGTCGTCGCCTTGAGTAGTCCGTGTTATGTGCCGACCGACCCGCTCTTATCAGACGGTATTGTCAGCTTTCACCTGCGTGCGTTACGTTCCGTTACTGAAACTGATATTGGCATGTCCTAAATTTCGTTAGGTCTGTATGATAATAATACTGAAATATTATTGGCAGAATGAAAATCAAATGAAAAGCGTGTGTGGGCTCTCCCGGCAAAGTGTTCTCTCTGCCCTTTAGGGCGCGTGTGATAGGTTCCACAATGCGACATATTTACCTCGCCTATATATTGGAATAGATATGAACGAATCATATTTAAAATCATTTTAAATTTTCCTAATCATCGTAACCCGCTGATCGTCCGTATACGCGTGTCCTCAGGTCATAGTTGAATCGCATAAGGAGCTACGATGCCCGGAGTGCCGGATCCTGGTCGAGGCGAAGGTGGAGGAGCTGCCGCCCAACGTGCTCCTCATGAGAATCCTCGAGGGCATGAAGAACTCCGCGCCGCGCCGGCCCGCCGTCTCCGGCCATAGGAAGGTTGGGCACGCCACGGTACGTTGTAGTTTAGACTAGCACTTCTGTAATTTTTTTTGATGGGGATTTCTCAGCTTCCTATGGAAATTTTTAGAAATCCTTCCTTACGAGGCACCTTTTTTTTAACCCAGTTAAAAAGATTTTAGGTCTACCGCAGTGGGAGTGGGGCGCAGCTGCGGTTATTTGGGACTCCCCCGCTAAGCGAGGTATACCCACTAAAAATACTGGGGGGCTCCGTCAAATCGCATTCTCGACACACAAAGGGTACTTCTCGCAATCGCTTTGTGTCCTTACGAGGCACCTACATGAACCAAGCTATGAGTTTGGGCTCTATGTTGATACCTCAGTCACCAGTCTTAGAATCGACGTTTTACTGTTAGAACGTATAGTCGTTGGTATCGCGTAAGTGTAAAGACCCTTGCGATTAGGGTTACCATCCATGTCAGGGAAGATGCATTAACGCCTGATTTTTTCAGAAAAATGCCTGTCTCATAATTGGGAGTATGTATTTGAGGATCGGATTCCCCCCTGACTGAGTTTTATCACAAATGTCTTGGCGTGCCTGTGCGCCGACTGCTGTGGTTGTAGTAAGGGCTTTGATTCTTTAGAAGATGTAGCAGCAGTCGGAGAGCAAAAAATTTGTGATAATTAATACTCAGTCACACGTGTCCCTTGACGAGCGTCATGAAATTTTTACCACGTCAGACTCACTTAATACGCGCCACCGTGCTACTCTTTAAGACATAGAGATTATGTCACTGAAATTGTGAGATAATGCGTGACTCGAGTCCAGTCCTTGCAGCCCGTGCTACGCCTGCAGAATGTGCACGGGCATTATTCAAGCCCGTTCTGTGCAGATGTTAATTGAGTTTGCAGTGACCAGTTAGGGCTCTAGTGAGCGTCCTTAGTTGGCCTCTGCTCAGTTCGACGTGTCTTGATCCCTCCTTGGAAAAATTCCTGATCGTTCTTTTCTTCTGTGCCTTAAATTGGGCCTTCCTGATTCACGTACTTCTTGTAAAGAATTGCACATGATTATTATGAGTTTTAATGATTCTTTTTTTATGCACTTTTCAGATACAACTACAGCAGGGTCTCCAGGCTCGCGCCGATTGCAAGCAACTGCCGCCGCATGCCAGAGCCATGCACGACTATATCTCCAAGGAGCTGGGGTATGTGATGCATAGTGTAGTGTTGAGGTATTCTTGTGCTATTTATATCAGTGTATTTTTTACATACGGCAGGAAAGCTCTTGGCCTTCACTCACCTGATGGTAAGTGAGGACAAGGCTGAAGGTGGAAGCGAGCGTCACCTGGACTCCTCAACAACTGGGGATCTGGCTATCTTATCTCTAATTGTCGGAACACAACAAAGCTATTCACATTGTTTTGTGGCGACAAACTTAGGTAAGACGGTGGTAGCTGGCCAGGCGGGCTCAGAAGCCCTACCACCAACTAAACGGAACAGAAAAATGTCTGCCCCCATGGGGAAATGAACCCCAGACCTCCCGATCAACACCCGGTAGTGTCAACCTCAATAGCACGGAGGCGGTTTATTTTATTATTATGTTCAGGGGAGCTACTCAACCTCCTTACGGAACGAAAGTATGTTGGTTGAGGTTGCAACCTCCTTGCGGCTGGGTTGGGTAGCCCCCAACCACAGATTAGATAATAGTTACTACGTAACAGATACATCACTCCCATAGAAACGCTCGAATCGCTGTAATAATAATAGCCAAAACCGACAGACAAAAGTCGCTACAAGAAGAAAAGGTCTCTATGAACGCGCGCCGAGAGTCGAGATTCCCGCGTATACCGCGTGATTGCGTCATCGAGCGAAATCTTAAGGGTTGTACAAAGAACATAAACAAAATGGCCAAAGTGAAACTTTAATGTTATTATTTTATTTATATACGTAGGATTTTAATGAAATAAAGTGATTGCGAGGAAAGGCCCCGACTTAAATGTGCTTTAATTTTATAAAATAATAAAATAATAGTACCTAATTTATTTGCAAGAATATTTTAAAATACATGATTGGTGTTAAATTATACACATTATTCCTCATAATCATAGTTTTAAATTGGCAGTGCGCAAATATTAAAAAATTTAAAATAGTACATGTCAAAAAATAAGAGAATAGAATATTATTTTATCGTCATTAATACATTTAAAAATTATAAAAAGAATACAAATTATTAAAAAAATCACCAATCCCGCACGAGACGATTTTTTTTTCATTGACTTTATTCATTTGTCAAATTACAAATGATTAAAAAAATACGAATTATTATGAAAAATACATGATCGATGTTTTTTTCATGTTTGAACTCACGGTTATTCAGATTCACTAGAATAAAACTAAAATTTTTGAAAAATAAAATTTTCAGATAAATATTCGATTTAGGTATAAAAATCCCGTTTGTAGTTCTAAAAAGAAAATTATAAATTTAAAAAAAAATTGATAAAAAACAAAACGAAATTAAAAATCAAATTATAAAAAAGCAATAAAATAAACACAAAAAAGAAACAAAATAATAAAAAACGATTTTATGAAAAGAAAAACAAGTTACAAGATTTGATAATAATAGTAAGTCTCGCGTGCGGCGCGGCGGGTGGCGGCGGCCCTCTGCCGGTCGGCGCGCCGGCGCGCTACTTAGCGGTAGGTATTTATAACGCTGCATTGCGAGAGTGACGGGGGCCTGCCCCAACCTCGATGGCTTTATTTTGGTATATTTAGTTAAATTCCATACACATTTTGAACCACTCCTTACAAACTAGTACAGACGCAAAAGTATATAGCACTAGCACAAAAGCACTAGCAATCCGCCAGCATGGATTTTTCATATAAACTTTATGACCGTGCAAAGTCGGGGCGGCCGCTAGTTAAAAAAATTATTAATTACAAATTCCAATCAAATATATGTATTGCCTTTGTCACTCGGGAATAATGTAGCTTTCTACTAGTGAATGAATTTTCCAAATCGGTTCAGTAGTTCCAGAGATTAATTCCCACAAAAAACTCACGAACTTACCAACATTTTCTCTTCATAATATTAGTATAGAATAAATTACCAAGTGTCAAGATGTGACACTTACCACTGTAGTTTCTTTATTTTTGGATGGAGATTTCTCAGCCCCCTGTGAGAATTTAAAAAAAATCTTTCATTAGTTGCCGCCTACATAAGCCAACGAACCCCTGTACTGAATTTCATGCTTCCAGCTCCAGTAGTTTGGGCTCTATGTTGATACCTCAATGACTCACTCACCAAAGCCTTTTATAAATAATGTGCTTGTTCAGACAAGCAAACTGAACAACTTTCACTATGGCACCAACTTTGAAATCGCAAAAAAACAATCAGCTGTTCCATACAAATGTTCAACATTCACTGAACCTAAATGTATGGAAGTGCTGATTTTTTTTTTGCGATAGTGAAAGTTGTTCAGTTTGCTTGTCTGAACAAGCACACAAAATTTTTGTCATAACTAAAAAATAAACTTGTATTGCTTTTGTCTCTTTCAGGGATCTGTCATTCAAGAAAGGCGATACGATCGTCTTGCAGAAGAAGCTAGACCCATTCTGGTATCAGGGGGAGTGTTCCGGCAGAACTGGAATGTTTCCAATAACATATGTCCAGGTGAGCTTCGAATATCATATTACTTTATACCAGTATACAACGTGTAAATGAAATTACGCAAAACCTGAGTACAGTTTTATAAATAAATAAAAATATAAACAAGCGTTAGCAAGATCTCTTTTTTGAAATTAAAGTTCTTTCCAGTACAAGGTCTCCCGCCGTAGACTTGTGAACCAATGGCGTAGCTGCTTTGACGTTCAAAAGAGATTGTAACAATCCAATTTGAATAAAAGATATTGAATTTTGAATTAATTTAGCACTAGCTGTGCACGCGAACTATGTTTCGCCTTAAAAGTTCAAAGAAAAAACTGAGGCCCAATTCTGCCAATAAGTTATTGCTGAATCGAAACTAAACCGTTGCGATCGACAAATCAGAACGCCACATTATCACGTCATCAAACAGTTTGACGACACGGTTAGCGCAGAGGTCTAGTGATCGCCTACTGTGCAACGGGTCGCGCGGGTTCGATTCCCGTACGGGACATATATTTTGTATGGCCTACAGAAATTTGTTCGGGTCTGGGTGTATGTGCATGTGATATTCTATGTTTGTAACTGTACCCACGACAGAGGAGAAAATCCTAGTGTGGGGTGAAGGTTTAATAGTAGTTTATGAAATAGTACATCGAATATACTCAAGGTCACCACTAGACTGTCATCCATTTGCTTACTGCGGGTCCTTGAATACTTTGGACACATAGCCCGTAAAAGTGGTGAAAACCTTGAGAAATTGGTAATCACTGGTAAAATCCAGGGGAAGAGACCACGAGGGCGAAGCCCAATGCGCTGGTCGGACCAGATCCGTGCTGCGCTGGATCGCGACGTGCACGAGGCCATCCACGAGGCAGAGAACCGGAACCGTTGGCGCGCTATAGTCCGGGACAAAGTTATCCGAGGAGGGGGTCACGACCCTCAGCATTGAGGAAAGCGACGCGAGGAGGAGGATGAAATAGTCACATAATAGGGGGTCTTAAAACACTAGTGTGTGTTTAAAATTCGAGGCTTGCCGAGAATTTTAATAGTACCACACGAGTGTTTTAAGACCTAATTATGTGCAATTTCATACACTACTTTATCTACACTCATGCAATCAGTGGTTACCTAAATTAAATAAAAGACACAAAATTAAAATAAAATCAAACTCATTTATTCTAATAATTATTTGCATTTTGAACAGTGCAATTGTGAAACTAATACAGAAATCTAAAACTACATTCATTTATATTATTTATTATTTTATCCAATAACAGCAAAATAATGAATGAAAAATTCAGAGAAATGGCGCCAACACCAACATTCTACCGCGCATGCGCTGTTGCACGCGCCGCCATAGACAATGGTACTGGCACAAAAGAAAATTGTGACAAAACCTCCTTGGTCGGGCTTCGTCAATCGAACTGTATTTTATTGGAATTCGAGTTACATTAAAGTACTGGTTTTGTATGGCGAACCTGTATTATAATGTAATTTGTAAAAGGCCAAGGGCTTTAAGTTATGTCTTTAAAATATTAGTGTTGAGTTCTTAATATTAGAATTAGAACATGAGTGTAGATAAAAATAAAAAATGGCTGAGTCCGTATATTAAATAACAGCTCTGTGTATAATTATGTCATCGGGCTTATACCGGGTTAATTTTCTGCTGGAAAAATAACTCGGTATATTCGTTGTATTACTGCGTTACAGGTTGTTGTACCCCTACCGCAGACGACGGCGCTATGTAAAGCTCTGTACGATTTCCGAATGTCCGCTCCAGACGAGGAAGGCTGTCTCGCCTTCGACAAAGGTAAGCTGAAGCAATACCAACATTAGGCGGTTGTTACATTGCCGCCGCATCCCGCTGCGGTGTACGGACGGACGAAATTCGCACGCGGCTACGAAGGCACGGAACCGTATAGGTGCCGGCAAACATCTTGAACATTTTCACAGATAAAAAATACATGCGCAGAAAAGAGCGTCGGTGGCGCTGTGGCCTCGGTACTGAACTATGCCCCGAGTAGAATCGGGAGGCCTGCGATCGATCCTTTTTTTTTTTTTTTTTACGAGGGGAATGCGTGACGCACCTTACTCGCCGTTGGCTAGACGACGAGCGTGTGTGGGGCTCTCCCGGCAGAGTGCCAGGCCTACCCACTAAACCCCCCGGTGTTCTTCCTGCCCTTATGGACGCGCGTGGTAGGGTCCACACTGCGACTACCACTACCAACGCGCCCGGGCTAGCCCGACCTAGCTGGTCGGGCTATCGCCAAGGGGGGATTGCCCGAGAACACCAGGGCAATCCCCAGACGGAGGGCCTTACGGCGGCGTGCACGGGGCCAACCGTGCACGCAGGCCTCCACGGCAGGGTCATTAGACGGGTATTGCTTGCGCGAATACCCGCCTTCGCCTGCCTGTCCGTCTGCGGCGGATGGGAGCGGCTTGAGGATCATTCTCCCGCTCCCTCTCCGCGGCCTCCTTCTGCGAGATGACGTCCTCGCAGAAGGAGGCGACAGCCCCCCATTCCGCCTCGCCGCGGAGCATGGCCACGACCATGCTCGGCAGCGAGAGGTCTCCGCCTCCCAGCGCAGCGTTGAGTTCGCTGCGCTGGCGTCGCCATGCCGAGCACACCAACAGAGTGTGCTCGGCAGTATCGTCGGGAGTGTCGCAGTGATGACACTGCGGCGTTTCCTCCCGACGCGCGACCCGATGCAGGTAGTGACCGAAACAACCATGTCCGGTCAATACCTGCACCATGCGGAACGAGAGACTGCCCTGCCGGCGCCCTACCCACTCCTCCAACACCGGACGTATCGCTTCAATCGTCCGGTGGCCGGCAGCTGGGAAGGCGAGTGCCTCACCCCATTGACGCAGAGCCTCCCTCTGCGCTTGGGTACGAACCCGCTCCACTTCCTCGGGAGCGGATCGTCCCCCCCGTTCTCTAGCGGCAACCCGATGTCGATACATCTCTGGCCTGCGATCGATCCTGTGATGTATCAATGTGTTTTTCGTTCTACAAATTTCATATGTACCTACATTTATCTGACGCTCCTACGGTGAAGGAAAACATCGCGAGGAAACCTGCATACACCTGCGAAGTAATTCAAAGGTGTATGTGAAGTCAACCAATCTGCACTGGGCCAGTGTGGTTCGACTAAGGCCCAATCGCCCTAACTAGTTAGGGTAGACTCGTACCCCTCGGTTGGGACGTAAATGAGCTGTGATGATGATGATGAAAAGATTTTGTACTGAATACTGCAACTGTGTCAAACAACTAAAAAACAACAAGGCGGCGGGTGATGATGGAATCACTACAGAGCTTCTGAGAGCGGGCGGTAAGCCGATACTTAAAGTCCTCCAGAGGCTCTTTAATTCCGTTATTCTCGAGGGCAGAATGCCTAAAACATGGAGTGAGAGTGAGGTCATCCTGTTCTTCAAAAAGGGTGATAAAACACTCTTGAAGAACTATAGGCCGATCTCACTCTTGAGTCATGTTTATAAGTTGTTTTCGAGAGTCATTACGAATCGTCTCGCTCGCAGGTTTGACGACTTCCAACCTCCCGAACAAGCCGGTTTCCGAAAAGGCTATAGTACCATAGACCACATCCATACGCTGCGGCAGGTTATACAGAAGACCGAGGAGTATAATCTGCCACTTTGCTTGGCGTTTGTGGACTATGAGAAAGCCTTCGATTCGATCGAGACATGGGCGGTGCTGCAGTCTCTCCAAAGGTGCCAAGTGGACTATAGGTACATAGAGGTGCTTAGATACCTATACGGAAATGCCACTATGTCGGTCCGACTCCAGAACCAGAGCTCTAATCCCATCCAATTGCAGCGAGGTGTAAGACAGGGAGACGTTATCTCTCCAAAACTCTTTACCGCTGCATTGGAGGATATTTTCAAGCTTCTGAATTGGAAAGGATACGGCATTAACATTAATGGCGAGTACCTAACACACCTCCGTTTTGCCGATGATATAGTTCTAATGGCTGAGACCTTGGAAGACCTGAACACCATGCTCGGAGATCTCAGTAGTGCTTCCCAAAGAGTGGGTCTTAAAATGAACATGGATAAGACAAAAATCATGTCGAATGCCCATGTTGTACCCACTCCAGTTAATATTGGGAACACTACACTTGAAGTTGTTGACAGCTATGTATACCTGGGACAGATAGTCCAGTTAGGTAAGTCCAACTTCGAGAAAGAGATCTCTCGTCGAATCCAGCTCGGATGGGCAGCTTTCGGGAAGCTACGAAAAATCTTCGCGTCCAAATTACCTCAGTGTCTCAAGACGAAAGTCTTTGACCAGTGTGTGTTGCCAGTGATGACCTACGGAAGTGAAACGTGGCCATTCACTATGGGTCTCGTCCGAAGGCTCAAGGTCGCTCAGCGGGCAATGGAGAGAGCAATGCTTGGGGTGCTCCCTGCGTGATCGGATCCGAAATGAGGAGATCCGCAGGAGAACTCGGAGAGCAACCGACATTGCTCGAAGGATTGCTCAGCTGAAGTGGCAGTGGGCGGGACACATAGCGAGAAGAACCGATGGCCGCTGGGGCCGAACGGTTCTCGAATGGCGACTACGATCCGGACGACGCTCAGTGGGTAGGCCCCCGACCAGGTGGACCGACGATCTGGCAAAGGTCGCGGGAAGACGCTGGATGCGGGCAGCACAGGACCGATCGTTGTGGAGATCCATGGGGGAGGCCTATGCCCAGCAGTGGGCGTCGTGCGGCTGAGATGATGATGATGATGATGATGACTGCAACTGTGCATGTACCTATTTCTTATCTGTGAAAATGTTCAAGATGTTTGCCGGCACCCTTACCACCGTACGGTTTGCTCCGTATCTCCGTCCGGGGCTGCGCTGCAGGCGTAGCACGGACCGTGGACAAAACGGGACAAGAGACAAATCAAATGTTTCTTCTCGCTCTCTCATATAACAATGACGCGAGACGGGACGAGAGTTAGTCAGTTTCACTTCTATAGTCCACGCGCCGTGCTAGGCCTACTGCACGACGCCTCGCATTCATTTCCATCCTACGTTCATTTAACATTCGAACGCCGTGGTAAAACTAGGTCCTAGTGGTTGATATATGGATACAGAAATCATTCAAAATGCTGCGCTAATGCACCGCAAGGAGGTGCGGTGTGAGGGTGTTATACCTCATTTGCAGTTTTTGTATGCAGATCGAGATTCTTCAGTCAAAGTTAAAAACCGCACACCGGAGTGTGCGGTGTCCGGTGCAGTGTGATAACCGCCTTATTGTCGCGCAGTATGATAGAACATGGTATATTGCTAGTGTCTTTTTGTTTCATTTTGGATATAGGCAAAGTAACTGTAGCTCACAAGTAGCCCACAGTAGGTAAAATGGTTTTTGTAAGTACGAATTGTAAAATTAATTTCATTTCATTAATTATTGCTGAAGGAAATATTGATATATTGTTCCATGTATATTGTTCCATGTTTTTGTAAGTACGAATTGTAAAATTAATTTCATTTCATTAATTATTGCTGAAGGAAATATTGATATATTGTTCCATGTAATATCAAGCCAAGCTCTCTCAGAGCATTGTCTAAAACTGCCATATAGATCAAACTTTAGACAATTTGATAAAATTATATGTGGTATCCTATAAACAGTAATAAACACCTTGAAGATACTGTAAAATCAACATGAGACTTGTGAATATAAGCTAATTTCCCATATCAACGGACTGATCTGTGAATATAAAAATGGTCTAGAAATGAGGAATTGCTTAAGTGTCAAATAGGACCATTTTATTAATATTTATACAAAGCTGTCAAATAAAATAACTGCTTATGATGAATTGCACTCTATTCATAATACGAAATACGAATCATATTATGATGCTGCCGATGTGGCTTTTTTAGGTCTGCTGGTCCTCTAATGGTGAGGTTCGATCCTGCCATGTACCAGTGTGTTTTTCGTTTTTCATGTGTATGTCGTACGCTCTGATAATGAAGGTAAAATCGTGAGGCAACCGGCATACATCTGCGAGGAAATTCAAAGGTGTGTGTGTGTAGTCGACCAATCCGCACTGGGCCAGCGTGGTTGACTAAGGTCTGAACCCCCTAACTTAGGGTAGGCTCGAGCCCCTCGATGGGGATATAATATGTGAGCTGTGATGATGATTCAGAAGCCAAATTTTTTAAATTGCAACGGCTACCGCTTAATCGTGGCTCTGTATTTGGACTGTCAGTCAGTGTGATGATGGTTTCAAACAGGTGCTATCATAACGGTTCACCGGCGCGTGGATGAGAACTGGGCGGAGGGGCGGCTGGACCAGCGGGTGGGCATCTTCCCCATCGCCTTCGTCGACCTCAACCACGCGGCGCGTTTGCTCATGAACAGGTGATATACGCTTGCCCCCCTACATATCTATACTCTATACTAATAAATAAATTTGAAGTGTCTGTGTTTGTAATGTCAAAATAACAAGTTTTTACTAAATCGGTATGAATGTATATCGGGTACCAATAACATAAACACAATTTAAAAAAAAAATCTGTTTCTCTGTTTGTTCCCGCTAATCTCCGGAAAAATCTCTCTCCAGCCGGACCGATTTTGACGGGACTTTAATTAATAGATAACTGATTATATAAGGTATAACATAGGCTACTTTTTATCAAGATCTTTAAGAAAGTTGCCTACAAAAATCAAAATGCTACCAAAAGTTACTATTTCACGCGGACGAAGTCGCGGGCACAGCTAGTTATTAGTAGAATCATAGCTACTAAAACACTCAAAAGCTTAAACGTGAACAAAGCTAGTGGTCCTGATGGTATACCAGCCATAGTGTTGAAATTCTGCGCGCCTGAGTTGTCTCTGGTTTTGACTCGTCTTTCTTTAGAGTCAGGTGTAGTCCCCAGGAGTTGGAAGCTTGCGAACGTTCAAGCTGTTCCAAAAAAAAGGAAGCCGTGCCGATCCTAGCAATTACAGGCCTATTTCGGTGACGTCCATCTTGTGTAAAGTTATGGAGCGTGTACTGAATAGGAAGCTCATGGCATACCTTGAAGTCAATAATCTCCTCAGCGACCGACAGTACGGATTTCGCCGAAACCGGTCGGCTGGGGATCTTCTCGTGTATGCCTCACACATCCTGAGCTAGGCTATCGAGAAACATGGCGAAGCTGTGTCTCTCGACATATCGAAAGCCTTTGATAGGATCTGGCATGACAGTCTCCTTAACAAGCTACCACCTACGGACTACCTGCATCCTTGTGCACATGGATCAAAGACTTCTTGAGGGAACAATTGATTCGAGTGGTTATTGACGGCTGCTCGTCCGATCTATCGGCAATTAAGGTCAGTATTATCTGCAACTCTATTCTTGCTACACATCAATGACCTGCTGAAGCCCGGCATCTATGGGTATGCAGATGACAGCACAGTTGTGGAGAAGTATACTTCCGGTCCACAGACCAAAAAGGCGGAAATCGATGCGTTGAGAGAAGGCATGGTTGAGCGTATGAATAAAGCTTTAAAAGCTGTTTCCGACTGGGATGACGAAACTAGTGTCCAATTCAACGCTAACAAAATCCAGGCTTGTCTTTTCTCCGCCAAAAAGAGTCAGTTCCCAACGTTTCCAACTTTCCGAAATGTAAGTATACCTCTGAAAGACCGTCTTGAGCTGCTGGGAGCTGCTGAAGGTCGGCTCATTACCACCCATTTCAGATCGAAATTCCTAAAATCCGTACACAACGTTTTAGGTCCACTTTTCTGGTGCGTACTGCACAGGAGTGGAACTCTCTGCCGCCTTCCTTGTTTCCTGAGAGCTATAATCTTGGGGTTTTCAAGGCTAGAGTGAATAGATATTATCTAGATCTACGTGCTTCATCCTCGACCACACCGTTGCTTACCATCAGGCGAGTTGGTGGTCAAACGTAGACCTATTACGAATATTAAAAAAAAATATTTTTTTAAATGTTGATAGGTGCCTGTAAAGGTCTTTATTGAACAAAGATTTTTGAGTTTGAGTTTGTATATTGCTTATTTATAACTAGCTTGCGAAATAGATAATTGAGACTGAGAGAGAATCTTTTTTGGAATGTCTCGACAATTTCAAAGTCCAGGGACGTTCTGGACTTTAATTCCGAGAGAATCAGTGCGAATAGAGTTCAATTTTAAGTAAAAAACAACATTCATATATTTTTCAAAAAAAATAAAATAAAAGAGACCACACAACTGAAAACTAAAATTAGTCAGTTTTATATAATGTCGATTTTTTTTTGTCTTGCAGTAATCCAATTAACCGTCCCGTGCCTCAGCCGCCAGATTTGGTCAGAACAGCAGCCCCAGATCATAGGCATCATACACAGGTAGGGTCATCACTCTACTCGTAATAATTAGTAGCAGACGCAAAAATTTCAAAGCAGGTGTTTGATTGCCATGTCATAAAAAATAAAATAAAAATAATTGTGAGCAATAACAGAATTTTCTCTCTTCGTTCTCCTCCCCACCACAGCACGCCCACCGGCTGCAGTACCAGCAGATGTCGATCTCGGCGCCCTCTTCCGTCGCCGCCAATAACAAGTACGCCGTGGCCGCCATGAGCCAATCCCAGGGCACGGTCGACCTGGTGCCGGGCCTTCAGGCGTTGCGCATAGCGGACGTTTACGACCGTCGACTGCACAAATTGGACTGCGCCCCGCACAAAATAGACGCCTACGTACGTCAGGTAGAGATTAGAGTAACGACCGTTTCCAAATAACGAATAACAGAGGGGCAATCGCACTATTTACGAATGTCTGTCTGCTGTCAAGGTGTTGTCAAAATGTATGGCAACGGAAACGTTTCTGATTTGGTTGAAACGTTATAAATAGTCCGATTGCCCCTCAGCACTGTGTTATTTCCATATAGCTGTTATTGTGAACTGCTGTCCGTTATCCTGTAATACTGCTTCTTTTGCACAATGAACAACGCGCTAGTGTTTCTTATTCGCACTGTCACCAACATCGAAATAGTTCCAAATAGGAGCGGTCGTCGCGGCTCTTATTCTCGGCATTTTTAATATTTACAAATACTTAACACTAACTATAAAACAATTATTATTTACACTCACGCTAACTTTCAATTACGCACTTACACACTAAAATAATTCAATGGTAACAAAGAAATAATCACAATTTCTCTATTTCGATCCGTTGCTGGACTGAACAGAACAGTATTGAACGAACGATAAAATTTTAAACAGCAATCTCATTCGAAACAGCAGTATAATTAATAATTATTATTCACCTGTTATTTCAAATCGTCACGATCATCAAACATTTTAAAGTGAACTTTACGTCAATGTGCGAGAAAGCACAAAAATTAGTGGTTAGGAATTATCGTGTCGGAGAATGGAGCTGACAAACAACATAATAGTTATTTTCGCTACAAGTGCGGGAAGCCTGTCATTACCGCACGTGTATTGAACAACTTTTTTTAATACAGTTGCGAAAAAATGAAACAATAAATACGTAGCAACCATATGTAGCAATGTACCTGCTTTTGGACTTTACAGGCAAAATACTCACACTCGCATTTTCAGCAATTAAACATAATTCTAGGCCTCATATGGAATACTGTTCTCATCTTTGGGCTGGGGCACCCCAATACCAGCTTCTCCCACTGGACCGCTTTGAACGGAGAACGACTCGAATCGTCGACTGCCTGGAAATATCGGCTTGATACTTTGGCGCTGCGTAGAGATGTCGCCTCGTTATGCATCTTCTATCGCATTTATCACGGGGAATGCTCCGAGGAATTGTTCGGACTTATACCTGCCGCCTCTTTCCGCCATCGTTCCACGCGACAAAAAATCCATGCCCATCACTTAGATGGTTGGCAGTCCACAACTGTGCGATTCTCCCGAAGCTTCCTGCCTCGCACAGTCAAACTTTGGAACGAATTGTCGCCTGCGGTATTTCCGGACCGATACGACCTTCAAACTTTAAAAAAAAGAGCGTATTCCTTTCGCAAAGGCCGGCAACGCACTTGTAACTCCTCTGGGGTTGTAGGTGTCCATGGGCGACGGTAATCACTTAGCATCAGGTGATACATCTGCTCGTTTGCCCCCTATACCATAAAAAAAATCCGGTGGTGTTAAATCAATTAATATGGAGTCACTCATTTTAGAGAATTATTAAACTTTTAAGCAAATAACAACAATCAATAATCACACAGAGAAAATTTTAGAAAAATGGCGCCAAATATGTCATCGTACGTACACAGCGGTGACAAAGCAAAGGCGTGCTATGCTTTGCTTGCCGTGTTTTTAAAAGCAAGGTCAGGTCTTGCTTTTTATTATGCTTTGCTTTTAGGCATGCTTTTACAATACAAAATCTGGTAGACTAGTCAGATTATTTAGCGCAATCTTAACTTAGCATGCTAGAAAAAAGCAGGAAAAAAAGAAATGTGAGTCAGATTCTAGACATTTGACATTTAGTAAAGAAAAAGCACTAGTGCGTAATGGTGGTCGTCCCGCACGCTAAACAGCCCTGCAATATTCTACTTTTTGAGCGACTGTATTAAAAAAAACAATTACGATTACGAGGACTATGCAATGACTCGTGCAGTTTATATTGCTATCTCCCGTACACACCTATTGCGCTCTCGCTCTTTGCTTCACTCTCGCGTTACGTTATCGGCAACAGCGCGGTGGGTGGAACGTCAGTCATTGCGCTACAACGCTACAACATCAACAGCAGTTTATAATGATAGCAGGATAATCCGTTGCTCAATAATGTGTTGTTATTCGTTACGTTCATATAATGCATTATATTATCTGCTACAGGGTTGATAAAAATCGTGATTTTTTTGTTTTTGACAGATATTTTTGATTTTTTTCAAATAAATCAAAAAAATCATGACTCTTTTGATTTTTTTAATTTTCTTTAGAAACTTCAAGGAAAAGTCATGATTTCATACATTTATCTTTTTAACATCATTTGGTAAGTTTTTTATTTATTTCTGGCAACTTTAACCCATATATGCCCGTAATTATTTAGGTCATGAAAATATCTGATATTCACAAATGTTACTCAAAATAGGAACAAATAAAGGGCTTTTACATTATTTTTTATTTTTTTTCTGGAAAAAGTAGTTTTTTTGACTGGGTCGCTAACGACCCACTGGGATAATAGATGTCCTAAAATGTATGAAATGAAACGAACTAGTAAAATCAAAAGAAAGCTATATTATGACATTAAAAATGTAACAATGATATAAACCACGTGTGGTATAGTTGGAAACACTTATCATGCAGATTGACTCCACGTTTCTTGCACATTTGGTTGGTTTTATTTTTAGAAATAACACCTCGAAATGTAAGCAAAGATACCTATATATTGTAAAATATGTTCGATATTATATTGTGTTTGAGCAGCAGAGTGTATAGATCGCCTAGTCATGGTTGATGGTTCTGGAGCATCTCGAGCTGAGGGTTAGTAGAGCTGTAGCCAAGGATCTGCGAAAACTCAATGTCGACGGGGGTACTCCTAATCCTAATCAGCACTTATAACCAAATCTTATAGGCTTACCAATGCTGTTTGCATCCATACCTCCCGTCATAAGGAATCATTGACCTATTCCACTTACGTGCTCGTCCATAGGATCGTTATCACTATCTTCTTTACCAAATCATTTTTTTTGTCAAATCCGAAAAACAATTGCAAAGTCTATTACCTTACTTTCAGGGCTAAGCTTTTCGGTGCCATCTTTCGTACCCACTTTCGCACTGGTTTTATAGGCTTCTTTTATTCTATTTTACAAGGACCGGGCAACTCTAAATCTCAATTTCATCCACAACTTCTGGAAATTCTGATCGATTTATTACGAGCTGTGTAGCTGCGTAGGTGTCAGTCGTATTTACTATATCCGAGCAGTCCTCGTCTCCCAGTCATTTTCAGACTGCTGACAGTCACGAGGAGGATCCAAGTACATATCCAATTGGCCAAAATCATTTTCTTCAGCGGTGTAGTGTAAAACTTCCAAAATGAAATGAAATACTTAGTGTTCAAGCCACGCGACGACCTATGAAAGAAAGAAAAAAGGTAAGGGATTATCCCAGTGGGTCGTTTGCGACCCAAATATTTTTATGGCGCTCTTATACAGTAAAAACAGCTTAGTAACTCATTGGAAATACCTAATTTCTATCAATTATCTATCTAACAAGCATGTTACATTATTTATTTCTTGTTAACATAGATAAAAAAAATTATACTTACATTTTTCGCAACCTCGCACGCAGAAAATGTACTCCAAATAGGACTCAAAAACTAAATTAGCTCTAAAAAGAAATTATATCACTAAAATAACTTGTAAATCAATGTTAAATGTTCTTCAGACTTTCAAGTTATTGGTAAAATAAACTAAGTACAGATTATTATTAAAAGCAAAAATATCCACCTATTCAAACGTAGTTACTAATCTTGGGTCATTAACGACCCATTGGGATAATATAGGTTAATAGAAATCAGGCCAAAAATTTTTTTAAGCTGACAACACTCCCACCCACGTCACGTTAATCAAGTAGGTAAATAGAAAACTTTATCTTAACACGCACGATTTGGGATTCCTCAAATCGTGCATGTTAAGATAAAAATTGTTTGGTGTTGATATTGAATTGGAGTTATGGTGTAAAGTAAATATCATTACAGATTTTTAAATATCTCACTAATACTAAAAAAAAAACATTTTTATTTAAATCATGGATTTTTTCAAATAAATCATTTGATTTAGAACAATCAACCCAGAGGCCCTAGACAAATGCCACACGCTAACTTTTCCGCAGTCGTTCCACAGAAAAAAATGTATGAAAATGACATTAGCTGCGGAAAAAGTAGCGTGAGGTTGTCGTAAGCTAATGTCGATTCCATACATTTTTTCTGCGGAACGACTACGGTAAAGTTAGCGTGTGGCATTTGTCTGGGGCCTCTGATCTGCTATCGTAATAACGGCCATCTTTAACGTCAGGACGTCCGTCAAGACGTGGTTCCCCTGCCCGCCCCTGTCGCCACCCCCGCCCCGGTTCCCCCCCAAACGGTGGCCAACAAGGCGGAGACGCCGAGGCAGGAGCCGTTCCGAGACTCGTCCGACTCGAGCTCGGCGAACACGCCGTCGCTGAACAGCTCGAACACGTCGCCGAACACGAGCAGCGACTCGAGCGAGAGCGCCGAGCCGAGCTCGCCGAGTTCGCCCGCAGCCGCCGCCGCGGACGACGGGAACGCGACGAGCGCGCTCGCCGCGAACGCGCGCAGCGCCGCGGCGAACACGGCGAGTTCGACGCGCGTCGTCGTCGACAGGAGCGCCGCCGTCGGATCTAGCAATGAGGTGGGTTGGATTTTTTTGTGTGTGTGTGTGTGTGTGTGTGTGTCTCGATGTGGTCACCGATTGTTTTGTTTTTTTTTCTGATAGTTGGTATGCTTTTTAGGTTTCCGTAGCCAAATGGCAAAAAACGGAACCCTTATAGATTCGTCATGTCTGCCTGTCTGACCGTCTGTACGTCACAGCCACTTTTTTCCGAAACTATAAGAACTATATACTGTTGAAACTTGGTAAGTAGATGTATTCTGTGAAAAAAAGGAATAAATTTTGGGGGTCCCCATATTTAGAACTAAAACTCAAAAAAAGTTTTTTCATCAAACCCGTGTGTGGTCTGTGGTGCTCAGATTCAAAATTATCTTTGTTCAAATCTGACACACTGAAAAGCTTTTTTTGAACGTGCCAATTTTGTTTCCATGTAATCAAAATGAGACAGTTTACGGCTATGCTTATATATCAAACTATTTTTTGCCCGCGACTTCCTACGGGTGTAATTTGTACGACTACGAATCTCACCAACAGAGTGTATTAGAAAAAATCAATTTCTTATTGAAATATGAAACTAACATTCAGTTTATATAATTTGACAGATGTTCCCATTGCTGTCAATTGTAAATCTTATTATCTATTAAAAATTCTTGATTTGAACTTGATTAAAAAATGATTTTCAAAACATGAGTAAAAAAAATTGATGCCTGCACAAAAATTAATCTACTCAACCCAGCTTAGGAATGTATCACACCAATCGATTGATGGTTAGATCGACGTTGATTGATTGGTGTGGTTGCTTTGGCTGTCCGCTTTTTCAACTTGTGTTTAATAAATACAAATTAAAACCAAAAATAGTTTTTTTTAATAGACGATAAGACGGCGGATACCAGTCTGTAAACAATAGATCGACGGCCTTACCACGACATCGACCGATCTATTCTGCCATCAATAAATACCATCGATCGATTGGTCCGGTGGAAATAATCGATTGTCGCCCGCCGACCAATCCATTCTACATCGATCGAGAGTGGTGTGGTGCGGTAACACACTTTTACAACTCAGCAGGTAGAATCGGACCTGAACACATCGATGGGCGTGCTCAGCCTCAACGAGAGCTCCACCGCTACCAACACCTCCTTGAACGTGAGCCTGCCACCTTCCGAAAGTCCCAAAATGAGCTCGCTACTAAACCGGGAGCCCGCCGACAATCGGGAAGTGAGACTAGTGGACGACGAGAGATTGGACGGACCGTCTTCTTCGAAGAACGTTAGAGGCAGCGGGCCCGATTCCCTCCTGAACTTCGGCCTGGGACTCCAGGCGGCCCTGTCGCCGTCACACGCGAAGGAGTCCACCTACATGGCGGCCAGGAGTCACAGAGAGCACCACCACAACAGGGAGAAGAGGCACAGTTTGACGCCTTCGACGCATTTGCAGGGAGGACATTCTACGCAAAACAGGTGAGCGACTTCACTACTCCTTTAAAACTTAATGAGGGTGCGTTCCGAATGGCGATGATATTGATGTCAGCGCGCTAAAAGTCGTTACGAATCACCGTGAGCGTGCTGACAGCGTCCAACCTGACGTCATCGATGTCGTCATTTTATTCGCCATCTTGCGTTTACGGCGACCATGCCATGCCATGGGATCGTAATCGTTATGAGTGTTCCGTCATACGACTGTCAAGTATCGATGTCAGCGATTGAAAACAACAATGGGCATGGTTACGTTTATTGTGAGGGATAAGGAAAATAATACAGTAGTGGACTTAATTTTTCTGTTGTCTGCCTAAGTGCCCATTAAAAATGGTTAGATGCAAAAATTACTTGCTGTTGCTGAAAATTAATTGTCAAGCTAATCGACGTCGGCTCTTAGGAAACGTCAGCGTCGTAAGCGCGCAAACGATCGTTCCTAACGGCCAACTGCTATTTGTCGATGTTAGCGCCATATGGCGTTCGGAACAGTTGCTCACACCATTCTCATCGCTATAAGCTCATTTGGAACGCACCTTAATGGTCTAATTATTAAGAATTGTACTCCTTTTTACAAGCTTTTATTTAATTTCCCACCACTTCCGGTCTCCGATTGAGCTGAAATTTTCCATGCATATGTATATCGCGTGATAATGCAATATTATGCTGATATAAAAGCTTGTATTTAATCATTTATTTGTATCATCCTCGGCTTAGTTACTCCGTGTTTTGTCTTATTTTAACGCATGACAGCCGACATGTGCGCAAACAAGACAAAACACGGAGTAACTAATCCGAGATTTTTTTTTATCAATAAGGCCGTAAGTGATTTACCAAGAAGAACTTATTAGTGCGCGATAGTGTAAAAGTAACGTTTAGAAATTCTTGCCGCTCACCGATCACTCTCGACGTCGCGTCGCTCGCTCGTTCGCAGGCACTCGGCGGAGATCCTAGCGACCAGTTTACTAGACCAGACGCCAGAGCGAGACGGCTCTCGCGCAGAGCGGGACAGAAGACGGCGACGCTCGCGCAGCTCCGAGAGATCGCTGCCCGCCGCGTACGTCGCCCTCTACCCGTACAAGCCGCAGAAGGCGGACGAGCTGGAACTCAAGAAGGGGGGTGAGTACATACAACCCAACCTCAGTAGTCGGTCAGTCGTCTGGGGACTGAGTCATTCGACAAAGAGCAATGGTCACTTAATTAGAGCGATTTTCACCCAAAAAAAAATCGAAACTTAGAGATTATAAAAACTAGTTAACTTATTGTAACTGGTAAAAATAAAAATATGTTTAAATAATTATTTTATTTTTTAAATCCCAGCAGGCGTAGCACGGGCTGCCAAGAAATTTGTGATAAGACTCAGTGACACGTATCCCTTGAGGAGCTTCAAGAAATTTTGTCATGTCAGTCACACTCTAAGGCTGCGTTCCGAAAATCAATAAGAGTCACTATTAGCGCGCTCAAACGTGTCCCGACATGTTGTGTGTGAGCGCGCTAATGTTAGCCGGCATGAAGAGCCCCATGACGTCATCGCTAACGTCATATAGAACTTACGGCGCTAATGCTCTGGAGTGAAATCACTTTATGCGAACTGTTAGTCTGACCAAGGGTGGATTTAAGGGAGGGGGGGGGGGGGTGCACGGGGGCACGTGCCCCCCCAGACGGTATTTTTGTGTACTGTGAAGATTCCATTACAGTACATACTTAGAAGCACCTCAAATTACTTATCACTCTTGTCTATTTCTGGCTAGAATTGCGAATTTTGATCGTTGCCCTTTCATGCGCCCCTTGTGCTCCTCCCAGAAAAAAATCCTGGATCCGCCCTTGAGTCTGACGTTCGATAATTGTGTTTTCAGTTCAAAATGAATGTACTTGTTCTTCCGGACCGAAATCGTAAGCATGCTGATAGCATTTTCAGTGTTCTCTTTAATTTGGATAAGGCGATTATAATCGTTAGCACTGTGCGCGCTGTTATCGGACCGCAGCCTCAATACGCGCCGCCGTGCTACTCTTTAAGACATATATAATTTGTCACTGAAATTGTGAGATAATGCGAGACTCAAGTCCCGTCTTGGGAGCCCGTGCTACGCCTGCAGGTTAAAGAGATATTCTGGTTTTAATATTATTGGTAAGATACGTATTTCGGACCGTATCTGGCTGTACGGATGCGTTCCGAATGGCAATGTTATTAAAGTCAGCGCGCTAAACTTGTTTCGAGTCACGGTGAGCGTGCTGACAGCATCCAACCTGACGTCATCGATGACGTCATTACGTCGAACGCTTGTACTGTCAAATTAAAGATACATTCTGCGGCTCTCGGAGTAGAAAAATGGCGGAAAGAAATTACATTAATGTGTTCAAGAAGATTTTTTATTTTATTTTGTAACTTTTTTATTTGGGGTTTCATAAATATTCTAAATTCATAAATCGGTTACATATTTTTTACATTTACACAATTTATCCATAAATTAATCTCTCTATTTTTCGCTTTATTTAGGAACAGAAATGACCATTGTTCTTTGAGGGGATGTTTTAGCAACAAGAATTCACATATAAAAATTATAATATTAATGAATCAATATTTTAAAAGTTATATTGTTATTGTTTTTTGCTGCGGTCGTCATACAGTGCGCGACTGTACGCGATGCGACTCAACGAATGACGTAAGACGCGCGCCGCTTGCCTAACACTCATCATCACAGCTCATATACGTCCCCACCGAGGGGCTCGAGTCTACCCCATATTAGGGTGTTTAGGTCTTAGTCAACCACGCTGGCCCAATGCGGTTTGGTGGACTTCACATACACCTTTGAATTTCTTCGCAGATGTATGCAGGTTGCATTATACAGGCTAAATTTTGAGGTACCGGCAATCTCGCAGGATTAGATAGCAAGCATCATTAACTACAATGTTTGTTCTACGACTTTTGAAAATTCGTTAGATTTGACTTTCATACAAAAATAAATATTTATTTAATATTCCTGTAGAATGTTTGTAACTCTACGCGCACAGCGCGCGAGCGTAGCGTTGTCTTCCGTCGTGGTTTATAAATGAAACATAGACTTATCAATGGCACGACCCTGCAATAAAAAGTTGAAAATTGATTTTTGTGCAATGTATTGAGTTATCTTAAAACTCGTAAAACAAACGTTGTAGTTAATGATGTTATCTATCTAATCCTGCGAGGTTGCCGGTTCCCCAAAAAATTTACCCTGTATTTGTTTATTCGTTCAGAGTACATATAGCGCGTATTTTTTGTTAACTCCGTTTTTTAATGCTTGAATTGAAATATTATAAGTATAGAAAATAGAACCTACCTAACTTACCTAAAATGTATAATAGATTGATAATTTTTTGATTTGCACACTACAATACACAAACAAAAACAAAAAATATCGCAATACAACTATGTTGCCGCCTAATAATTCGGACCCGGAGCGGGGCGCGGGCGCGGGCAGCGCGGTGCGCCACCGGCCTCTCTTTCGCTTGCTCCTAGCCGTCGTAGTCGCATGACACGGACATAGCTACCTACTTTAAGCATATTATATCGTAACTCTGTATATTTTATCAAAGTATATCACCAAAGGACTGGGAAACGACTTTTATTTCTTGCCACAACAAACTATGGGTACATATAATGGAGACGAAAACATCGTATAAAATATGCATTCTTAAAAGCACTGTGTTGTACGACCGCTGTGTGCTAGAATAGTGCAAAAGGGCTCACAGGCCAGCATACGATTTGCACATGCATTGTTTTCGATGTTTCGATCGTTTTCGGTTGTTTTCGACGTCACCTCAAAATGAATGTCGATTGTATCGAGCGCAGGAGTGCGTTCAGTGGGGCTAGCACGCAGGAGAATCGAAAATCGAATCGAAATCCGAATCGAGGAGTTTGTATGGCAATTTTATTAGTTCTGCTACTCACCGCCGCGGCGCTAATAAAATTGCCATACAAACTCCTCGATTCGGATTTCGATTCGATTTTCGATTCTCCTGCGTGCTAGCCCCACAGGGCCTTCGCGCGAAGTACAACTTTTCGCTCTAACCCCGTTCAATGCCTTCGAGCGTGACAACCGGGTGAAACAACCGGCCCGTTCAAGACCTTAGGGTGTCGGAGCGAGTTGCAACCGAACAACCATCGAATTTGATGGTTGTAAAACGTTCTGACGCTTATTACTGAAATAATTTTACGTGATTGGATATACTGAAGGTCATAATCTAAAATGTCATCTGATAGAAAGAGAGAGAAATAAAAATTCATGTGTGTGAGAGAGATAAAAGATTTGGTTGCTGCAATGCGTTCAAGGCCTCTGAGCGAGTTAAAAAACAACCGGACAACTACACCCAGAGGCTCTGAACGCGCTCCTGTAATTATAAAAAATCGGCGTGGCGAGCGAGACCACTGTACGACGAACGCGTCCCCCACGTATAAAGATAGCCAAAATAATCGTTTGTATCGATACAGCGTATCGATACGTATCGCAACCAATTATATCGATTCAGCGATATATCACGTCTTGTATCGATACATACAATATTTATCCATATTTGAAATAGGTTAAAATAAAAAAAAGTATTAGATCGAACAGTAAAAGAGACTTTATTTTCATAAAAATGGAAGTTATTACAATATTTTACAATTGCCATTGAGAGGCGGTAAGGCTACGCAAAAACAAGAGTCTAGAGGGGCGTTGCGGATTTAAGCAATTGCGTCTATCTGAAAGTGTGTTTCCGGCTAGTGAAAACAAGCGTTACCAAAAAACCATAAAGGACGTTTAATATTACAGGTTCAATCAAATCATTATTTTAAGCAGATATACATGGGTTCGATATTTTTTACCTGGAGATACGATAATTATAGATGCGTATTGTATGGTCGTGTATTGATACAAAATATTTTTTTTTATTGGTGAATCAACAGTTACAAAAACAATATTAAACAACAACAATATACACCGTAAAACCAATTACAGATTCACACCGATATGCAACAAAATTACTAAATATAACAGCGATGAGTTAACCACACTCATTTCAAGTTAGGACTTATGAAACATAACAGTGACTTTGCTTTTATTGTGACAATGATTTAGGAGTAAAAGAATAAATTATTAAGCTGCCGCCTCACCGAATCGACATTTGAGTTGAAGAGATCTATGTCAAGTTTCTCGTAGAAATTGTTAACACACTTGCCTGCGCGTATAAATAACGAATTTTGTCTAAAATTGGTTCTGCACCGTGGTAGTGAAATTGGTTTATAATTGCGAAACACTCTGTTAGGGACGGTTTAAGTTGACCAACTGCAATAGCTCGGGACTATCTAAAGTGCCATTGACAATTTATGAAATCCGCAATAGCGCGTCGGTTCTCTAGGCTGTTGAAGTGGTGTTTTCTACAAATGTTTTCGTAGTGTTCACTATCATATACAGTGAAGGTTCTGTAACACAAGTAACGCTATATCGTAAATATCGTGAGTAAATATCGATATATCGTATTGCCTACGTATCGATACGGCATAATATCGATTCGTATCGCGCACCTTTAGCTTTACCGCGTCGTCACGTTGCAGCGGTGTACACGGTGACGGAGCGGTGCCGCGACGGCTGGTACAAGGGGTGCGGCGAGAGGTCCGCCCGCTGCGGCGTGTTCCCCGGGAACTACGTCGCGCCCGCTCCCGCTTCCGCCTCCGCTTCCGCCTCGGCCGCCGCCTCCGCTTCCGCCGCCGCCGCAGCGTCCGCGTCCGCCATCGCCACCGCGTCCGCCGCCGCCGCGATAGCGGCCGCCCGCATGCGGCACGACAAGGTGAGCGACACGTGAAACTCACAGATGGTGCTGTACTACAAACCGTATGTATTCGTTGCTGAGTACCGAGTACGAGCTGTCAAATACCGAGTAACGAAACGAATGAACTCACGAATTAATTTCGTTACTCGCATTTTTCGTTATTCGTAGTTTGTTTGTACATCTGTTTCAGTTCGCGCAAGTACCGTTGATGCGTATATTGAAACGGTTTTCTGATCTTGTATTTTGCGCATGCGCGTTCTTATTCGGTGAGTTTAAAAACGTAGGTACGTTACAGGAACGAAGTTTTTGTTTACTAGGAAATGTAAACAAAAAGAAAAAATACTTATACACATGTCTGGTTCAAAATACGCTAAAGTGAAAAAATGCACCTTACGCAGTTGGGTCTGTAAGTACGAGTATGTAACGTATAAGTATATTTTCTACAAGCTACGAATGATACTACGAACGTCATACCGTACGCGTACGCAATACGACTCGATGCGTTGCTTCATACTATGTTATGAGGTATCAAAAATAACGAGTAACGTAACGATACGATAGTAACGAGTACTAACTGTTGAAGTAACGAATACATACAGGTACGTTTTTTATCGTTACTTTTACACCACTGCTCACAGACGCAGCAGACTTAACATAATTTTACTCACACATTTGTCATGAGTAATGTATGTATATTGTTTTTACTTTCACTCCAAAGTGCAGGGACGGATTTGCCTAAAGGCACACTAGGCACGTGCCTAGGGGCGGCAAGTTTTAGGGGGCGGCACGGCTGGCGGATATCGCCGCAACGCCTTTTTGTAACGCGCTTCTCCCCCCCCTCCCCCAACATCCCATATATATTAAATGGCTTTAACATATATGGCACATGCAGTGTTTTAAGGGGGCGGCTGTTAGCTGCCTAGGGGCGAAAAATGAATAAATCCGTCCCTGCCAAAATAAATCCGTCCCTGACATGATATACTTATCGCTATTTCTGTTTTTCATCTATGGCGATAATAACGCACACATAAACATTTCCGAAGCCGTGGCAGACGTCACGTGGACGCCATGTTGTTTAGCTTTGTCGAAATAAGAGACTAGAAATGACGTCATTGTGTTATAATGTTTTGTTTTGTGATTATAAATAAAAATAACTGCTAATCGGACAAGACAAGACCAATGGTAAAGTGCTGTGCCCCGAAGTGTTCTAACGCATCATATTATAAAACTCCAGAAATTACAATAAAATTTCATGAATATTGTTTGTGTGTGAGTAATGTTTACATGTGGTAAAGTTGCCACGCTTTTTGAATGATACGGTTAGTCTGCTTCCCTTTATACGTCTGTGGTGAAACTTTTTATCAATCGTCTCCGTGGTTTAGTGGTTGAGGCCACCGGGTGTTGATCAGTAGGCCTATTATGGATCTGTCTGCGTATGATATTCATTTATTATTTTAAGGAAAACCAATAGTTCAAGTCACATACACTAATTGTACTAATTGAATTATAAATAACAACGGACAGCCAAAAACAGGTTAACAATAACGATTTATGTATTCGGTATTGTTAACCAAGAATCATCCAATTTGGTGCAGTCGTTCGAAAGTTATGGGCGTACATACATTTCGAAGATCCATTTTTATTTATATAGACTAAAGCATTGAGTAGTTATTTACAATTTTATTTCTACAAAACGAGTAAATTATTTAGAACAATCCCTCTCTCAATTCTATGATTATGCAATTGAAAGATAGCCATGCATCTGGAATAGATGAGATACCCACTAAAATTCTCAAAATGAGTGCTGGTGCCTTAGCCTTTCCTATCACCCATATTTGTAATCTTAGCTTCAATGAAGGAATATTTCCTAAGTGCCTTAAAACTGCACTAATAAAACCAATTTTCAAAACGGGAGATAAAATGGATGTTGGTAATTTTCAACCAATATCGTTACTTCCTTGTATTTCGAAAATATTAGAAAAACTGATAAACGAAAGATTAACGAAATACCTTGAAAAATATAAAATTGTATCAAACCGACAATATGGATTTATTAAAGGCAAATCCACCGAACAAGCTGTGACTGATCTTTCTTACGTCATATATTGTGCAAAATCTGGAAAGAAATAACAAGTGTTTAGCTATATTTTTAGACCTGGCAAAAGCCTTTGATACGGTGTCATTATCTATCCTTTTGAAAAAGCTAGAACAAATTGGTATAAGAGGTACACCATTAAATTTGTTTAAAAGCTATCTGTCAGAAAGAAACCAAAGAGTCAAAGTGAGTAATGAAATAAGTGATACATATCCTCTCACTTACGGTGTACCGCAAGGGAGCATATTGGGACCTACTCTATTTTTAATCTATGTAAATAGCATATGCAATATAAAACTTGACAATGGTGAAATCTTTGCATTTGCTGATGACACCGCTCTTGTTTTCCATGATACCTCCTGGGATAATCTTACACTAGTGGCAGAAGCAGGTCACAACCTAAGGATTTGAAAATTAAAGCGCATATATGTCAATATGACAGCAATGATTTGTCTTGTGGTTGCTTTACTCTTGAGCACTTAAATATTTTTAAATATCTCGGAACATATATAGATTCAACATTATCGTGGAAATTTCAAATTGACCAACTTACTAAAAAGATTCGTACACTTATAGTTATATTTAGAAGACTAAGAACTGCTGCTGATCTTTCAGTCTTAAAATCAACTTACTACGCTTTGTGTCAATCACTAATAACATATTGTATTTCAGCATGGGGAGGTACTTATAAGAACTATATGCTTGGTGTTGAAAGGGCACAAAGAGCGGTACTCAAAGTCATGCTTAAAAAACCTTTCAGATACCCAACGTCCCAACTGTACAAAGACGCTGAGGTCCTATCTGTGAGACAATTGTTCATACTAAAGTCAATACTGTTTACTCATGCAAAAACAGAATATAATCCTGTCACACATAGTGACAAGAAATAATAGTATTATATATCGAAATCGCGATAGAGCTTCACCCTACGCAAAACGACACCAAATATTCCTTGGACCTTTTCTTTATAACAAAATTAACAGCAAAATTAGCATTTATTCTAAATCTCGCTATAAATGCAAAGAAGCGACAACTCAATTCTTGCACTCTCAATCATATGAAGAAACAGAAAATTTACTTAAAACTCATCAATAAATCATGGTGCAGAAAGAATAACGTAAATCCTAATTAAAATCATATACCTAATTCCTTATCATTCATAGCATATAATTACAATAAACCCTTTTTTTTTTAGTTCTCTCTATCACCTTCCTCCCTCTCTTTGTCGCTGCACTCTTATGTTTCAGATTAAGGGAAGGGAGGAGAGGGGATGATGAAGAGTTAGACCAACATTTCCCAACTTTTCAGTTTTCTAACATTGACAGGCGCAAACACTGACACACACACACACACAATCTCTCTTACAATAAAACACATATACATACACGCACACGTTCACTCATATTCACTCACACAAACATATCATACACCACATGGACATTTTTATTATTATTATTTTTTTTTCTTCCAAAAATTTTCTATAAATAATAATGTAATATGTACCTATACTTAGTCTTGATTTAATCCTAGAGGGTGGAGGGCCGGAATTTTGTCACACAGGCTTGCCTAGTACAAGTTCCGCTCTCACTCTGGCTTGTCATTTAAATTAAACGTAGTTGTTAGATAAGATGTACCTATAATGTCATTGTGAAGCCATTGTGAAGATATAAATAAAGATGATTATTATTATTATATTATTATTAATTTGTAAGAAAATAAAATTGAGTAAGAGCATTCAAGTAGGTTATTATCTAAATTGACAATCGTACAACCAAGTAATAATGAGTCTAATAATAAAAAATGCTATGCTAATTACCAGCTATGGTATAAATTTTAGATAAGGAAGTCATGAAACGCTTCATTTGATATTACCGATCTCCAATGCTGTTATCACTATGGCATAATTTCAACGATGTCATCAGGATGTTTTGCACTACAATTTCATCATGATGATATCATTTGAAAACCATGAGATCGGTAATAGGCCTGCTGGTCTGGGGCTCGATTCCCCATGGGCGTAGAAATTTTTTTGCTCGGTTTTGGTAGTGGTAGGGCTTCTGAGCCCGCCTGCCTAGCTACCGCCGTTATATCTAAGTTTGTCGCCATAATAGCAATGTTTATAGCATTGTTATGCTCCGACAATTAAGATGTAAGATAGCCAGTTCCTCAGTTGTTGAAGAGTCCAGGCGACTTACTAACCCGGTTAAACTTGTTAACATTATTATGCTAAAATCATCACATTAATTTGAACGGGCACTTGGTTTCAATATAAAAAAATGTATTTAGCAGGCGCCGTGCTCCCCTAGCGCCGGCGGTAGGGGTCAACAAAACTCGAACATCTCCGTCCCCGACGCTCCCCCAAGAGGACACAGTCCACCAGGTGAGTTTTCCGAACGATTGTTTCTGTTGAATTATATAAAAAAATCTCTGTCTTATTACAATTTGGCAAAAAAGGAGTTTTCGGAGCGGTGACAGTTGTAACAAAAAAGCGATCAAGCCTGCTCCGGCCTGTTCTTCTCGAGAAGGCTCGCCCAATTTCCGAACAGGTGTAGAGTCAAATTTTTTTTTTCATTTGACTTGTATTTGCATACATCTTAATAATGATTGGAGTGTGTTTACATACAAGGATTAAATAATTAGTTAATTGGGATGATGACTGAATTCAAATTTTTACGTCTCGTCATTAAATATTAAAATACCGTAGAAAAAGACGCAGTCCTGTGAAATTAGAATTAAAATCGGCTTAGAAATGCCTTAGATACAAGCATTTTAAGTTGTTAATTTGAAAGCGATTAGACAGAGAGATCCGACATCAACTGTGACGTCATTGTTGAGTACGGCCATATTGACTCCTTGTAAATTGCCGTTTTGCTAGTAAGAGATGGAGAAAAATATTTAATACCTTATATCTAGGTTGTTTTTATAGTTATTCGAAAACCGGTTTTTTCTTTATGTTTATTATATGAATGAGCTTCTATTAAAGCAAAAAAAATTTTTTAGTCATCTAGCCAATTAGATTACTGGTTGACTGAACCGTTTTTCCATATCAACATATCTCCCGTTTCCTTCCTGTATAATGGCAATAGAACATTTTTTTTTCTATTATTTCTTAAATTATTTATTCAATGATATAAACCTTCAAAAATTTAAGTTTTCCAGCAAACTTTAACAAGATTATTTATGAAAAAAGCAAAACATAGAAATACAGCCATAATGCTTTAATTTTTTAATGAAAAAAGTAATAAAATCGGTCCGGTTTTAGAGAAGCAAACAGGGTACTACGAAGCATCTATTTAGGCGCATAACACATTGCACCGGACACCGGTCCGGTGTGCGGCGCTGCGGTTTTTAATTTTGACTGAAGAATCTTAATTTGTATACAAAAACCGCAGGGTATAACACACTCACGCCGCATGACCGTGCGGTTGTGCGGCACGCGCGACGGCACCGCACTCCCGGACGGTGATGCGGTGCGGTCCGCGGGGTATGCCACACTGTGCCGCAGTATCGTACGGATTTTTGCGTAGAAAGGACGTGCATACGCGTAATAGATCTCGACATAGATAATGCGGTGATGCGGTACGTCGTGCACCGCAGCTCCGGACGGGGATACGGAGCAAACCGTACGGTGGCACGGTTCCGTGCCGCCGCAGCCGCATGCGGTTTTCGTCCCTCCGTACACCGCAGCGGGATACGGCGGCAATGTGTTAAGCGCCTTACAGGTCCGAGTTGCAGTTGTCTTGTCTATATCGCGCTGTGCGCGATTGTTCGGGCTCAGCGCGACAGTAATACTTTTCAGAAATACATTTTTCTGAATTTTCTCTGCCTTTAATGTTTCCACTTAAAACTAGATTGATCATCAGATAGTGCACTGATGAGATAAACAACGCATTATTTCAAATCAACTGAACGTTTGGCGTTTGTTTTATTTGAAAAAAAAAACGTCATTCGTATTCTCACTAGCGAACGTTGAAGATAAATATTCGCATCCGTATTAGCATTCGCGAATTCGAAGATTCTAACGTTTCGTGACATCACTATTGCTGCATTGGGGTGAAACTTTTTTCTTTGTGCATACAGTGTAACATAGTATTTTTCAAGAAGATACATAAATAATCGTCCTACTTATCATATTGAAATTCGTTGCAGCGCAATCGCTGACGTACCAATGGAGTCCGATGCAAGCGCAGCCTCAGCAGAGCACCCCGAGATTAGATAAGGTAAATTTTTTTACATACACGGATAGGGCTATGCCTTTTTGCTATAATATGCAAACCGACTGGACAAAGTACATCGCCCTGTTGTGTTCCTGTATCAAACGAAACTATTAATGGAATGTTTTTCCTAACTCACTATAGTAAAAATATCGAATAGTTATAATGTGTAACAAGAACAAATTAAAAAGACGAATGAAAGCGTGGTTCATGTGACTGTGGTGAATAATTTTTAAAAAAATCTATTACATTTTTCTCTTTATGCGTCGATTTATTAAGCCGCTTAAATTTAAAAAATTCAACTGACTATCGTAACACTTCCAGTCAAAAGAGAAGTCGAAAGCGGAGAAATCCTCGATATCGAGCGGCGTCAGCCTCATGAAGCGATTGGCCGCGATGAAGAAGTGCAAATCCCCCCCTCCGGGTGGGTACAGTATGGACAACCCCGTGTTCGAGGACGGTCCGGGCACATCGCTCGTTCTGAATCTACCCGCACATCACCAGCCGGTGCATGTGAGGTGAGTTGTATTAACGGCTAGTTAAAAAAAAAAATTTAAACTGTGAAAATCCTTAGTTAGTTGACGCCTACATAATCCAAAGAAATCCTGTACCGAATTTCATGCTTCTAGCTCCAGTAGTTTGGATTCTACGTTGATACCAGCAGTCGGTCACTCACCAAAATTTTTATAAATACAGATTATAGATAGAGGCATCGTGCAGAATTCAAAGTAATGGAATGAAAAAATTTTCGTCAATTTTAGTTTTCTCGATAACAACAAATCAAAATAGGTTGTGAATGCTAAAGTTACTGATTCATAGAATAACTTCAGTGTAACTTGTGCGTATAAGGAACGGGTTTGTGATTGCAAATGGCTGCTTGTCGCGCGTACATCTATCTATATTTTCGAACATGGCAATAACAAAGGTTTCATATTTTATTTCATTTGGACTAACAATGGATAATAGTGTGATCGATTTAGTCAAAACTTCTCGTATACAGCCAAAATATTGGAGATTTTAAACTTGCGTTACTGCCGAAATATTATTGCAAGGCAAACTCAACTTTGTTGTTTAATGACGCGAAATTAAAGCTTAGAATACATATTCGACCAACCCACCCAACGGAGTCCTAAAATTTTTGGAGCAACCAATTCTGACCCGTTCCTTATGCGCCCCAACTGTATTTTTCATTCTTCATTCATTCTGTGTATTTTTAACAGGCCATGTTTGTGCATAGACTCATATTAGTCTTGTTGATTCCATCTGTTTGTTGCACACACGCATGTGTTTGTTGTTAACATTGTCCATTAATGTTGAGCGATGACTCGGGCATGGAGTGTTTAACTTTGGTACGTTATTTTAAAAAAACTACAACTCCTACCTGTGGCATGTAGTATTAAAATGTTACAGTACCTATATAATATTTTTTGTTTGTTGTTAAAAATTAAAATGTTGAAATCCATAGTGAAATGTTGCCAGTTGCCATGCCTGAAACGTCGTTCGCTAGGCTAACACAGCACTTATCAACACGTTCGTTGCATTTTTTTTTTTTTTTTTTATTTATTTATTCTATTTACAGTAATATGGTAAAGTTACATAATATCGCCAAACATTTTGTTTGTGTCGCCTTGCACTTGTGTTGCCACATCTACCGTTCTAGTCTGCGCCCGACGACCCTGTGTACTAAATTAAAAAAAAACTCAGTGACAATTTCTTATTTATGACAATCATGACAAACAAAGCTTTCAATCAAAATTAAGTCAAGAAAAAGGTGGACATTTATGTAAAATACGTGATAATATTTAGGGGCTAATAGTAGGTAACTTGAGGTCAAAAAAATAATTTATTTTGTTTGTGTAGAAAAACAGTAGCTTGATTAAGTAGTATCAATATTTTTCTACAGAATTTCCACTATGGATCACTATCATTTAATTCGATGGTTCGTGATGATCTATTCGAACGGCAATGTCTAGAGACACCCAGTTAAAAGTTTTTCCACCAGTGTTACCAACTCTCAAAAATATTATCCTTACTGCTGAAGTGAAAAACTCCTAAAATCCCCATAATAACTCTGAAATCCCCCTTAAAAATAATAGTAATTAAAAAGTAATAAACGTTTATGGTAAACACTATGGTGACATTTTGCTTTCATTTAACATTTGTTCTATGAATAAATAAACTCCTCATTCTTTGTAACGAAGAACTGTACTAGATGTCGCTAAACCACTAGGTCAAGAAAAATATGACTGACTAAAAGTGGTGTTTATTTTTCACTTGTATTATTCTTGATAAAAAAAATATACATTACTTGTCAAGGAATCCCGAAAAATAACGGGTCTACAAAAATATGATTGACTAGCTTTACTTTATGCAGCTTCACTCGCGTTGTTTTTGTTTTCCCGTGGGAATTATATATTGTCCCGTAGGAAAAATAATTTTGCCTAGCCTATGTTAATCAGGGATAATGGATCATTCTATTGGTGAAAGAATTTTTGAAATCGGTCATGTAGTTTTTGAGTTTATTCGTTATATACATGCATACAAATCTTACCTCTTAATAATAATAATGTAGACTAAATAGGCTAGATGACTAAAATTTTTTTTTGCTTTAATAGAAGCTCATTAATATAATAAATTGAAAGAAAAATCAGTTTTCGAATAACTAAAAAATCAACCAAGATATAAGGTATTAAAGATTTTTCTCCATCTCTTTCTAGCAAAACGGCAATTTACATGAAGTGTAAATGGCCGTACTAAACAACGACGTCACGGTTGATGTCGGATCTCTCTGTCTAATCGCTTCCAAATTAACAACTTAAAATGCTTGTATCTAATGTATTTCTAGGCCGATTTTAATTCAAATTTCACAGGATTGTACGTTTTTCCACGGTATTTTAATATTTTATGACGAGACGTGAAAATTAGAATTCAGTCATCATCCCTATTGACCCTTATCTTTACACTTATTTTTTTCTCAATAAATAAACAAATATTAGTAGTCACACAATCCCTAAAAATACCCCTTAAAAAACCCTAACAAATTCGCCCCTAAAAATATAAAGCCCCCATTGACCTCGTCCGGAAATCAGGGGGAGACGTTGGCACTTATACTGCGGCGTAGACTGGCACGGTGGTTGTAGCTTGTGCGTGGCGCAGGTCTGGCTCGTGCCCGTCGCAGCTGCTGCGCTCGCTGCCGGCCGGCGAGAGGCAGCGGGCGAAGGACAGGCCGGCGACGCACGATCACTCGCACCGCAGGTAGGTCGCACACCTCGCCTCACCTACAGACACTCCCATCCGTGTACAGTTCGCACGATGACACGGCGCGAGAGGGGAATGTAATTATATTAAACACGTGTGTTTTATGTTTTGTTGAAATGTTTAAATAAAGAACACCTGAGATAAAGCGATTCCGAGAGCGGCACGATCACTCGCACTGCAGGTAGGTACCTCACGAGCACTCCAATGTACAATTGGAATCATGACAAAGTATAAAAAGGGAAATCTGTTGCGTCCGACGGTTAGACAATGAAAAAATATTGAACACGTATTTTTTGCTTTCTCGAAATGTTAAAAAACATCTGAGATGAAGCGGTTTTAAGTGTGGCAGCGGATCAAGGACAGGCCGGCGGCGCACGATCACTCGCACCGCAGGTAGGTCGCACACCTCGCCTCACCTACAGACCCTCCATTCCGTGTACAGTTCGCACGATGACACGGCGCGAGAGGGTAATGTAATTATATTAAACACGTGTGTTTTATGTTTTGTTGAAATGTTTAAAAAAAGAACACCTGAGATAAAGCGATTCCGAGAGCGGCACGATCACTCGCACTGCAGATAGGCACCTCACGAGCACTCCAATGTACAATTGGAATCATGACAAAGTATAAAAAAGGAAATCTGTTGCGTTCGACGGTTAGACAATGAAAATATATTGAACTCGTATTTTTTGCTTTCTCGAAATGTTAAAAAACATCTGAGATGAAGCGGTTTTAAGTGTGGCAGCGGATCAAGGACAGGCCGGCGGCGCACGATCACTCGCACCGCAGGTAGGTCGCACACCTCGCCTCACCTACAGACACTCCATTCCGTGTACAGTTCGCACGATGACACGGCGCGAGAGGGTAATGTAATTATATTAAACACGTGTGTTTTATGTTTTGTTGAAATGTTTAAAAAAAGAACACCTGAGATAAAGCGATTTCGAGAGCGGCACGATCACTCGCACTGCAGTTAGGCACCTCACGAGCACTCCAATGTACAATTGGAATCATGACAAAGTATAAAAAAAGAAATCTGTTGCGTTCGACGGTTAGACAATGAAAATATATTGAACTCGTATTTTTTGCTTTCTCGAAATATTAAAAAACACCTGAGATGAAGCGGTTTTAAGTGTGGCAGCGGATCAAGGAGAGGCCGGCGCCGCACGATCACTCGCACCGCAGGTAGGTCACACACCTCACTACACACACTCCATTCCGTGTACAGTTCGCACGATGACACGGCACGAGAGGGGAAATATTATATTAAACACGTGTGTTTTTTGTTTTGTTGAAATGTAAAAAAAAACACCTGAGATAAAGCGATTTTGAAAACGGCAGCGGGCTAAGGACAGGCCGCCGCCGCACGATCACTCGCACCGCAGGTAGGCACCTCACGAACACTTCAATGTACAATTAGAATTATGACAAAGTATGAAAACGAAATCTGTTGCGTCCGACGACGGTTAGAAAAAAATATTGAACACTTATTTTTTGCTTTCTCGAAATATTAAAAAACAGCTGAGATAAAGCGACTTTAAGTCTGGCAGCGAATCAAGGACAGTTAGGCGTTGCACGTTCACTCGCACCGCAGGCAGGCACCTCACACACTCCAATGTACAATTGGAATCATGACAAAGTATAAAAAGGGAAATCTGTTGCGTTCGACGGTTAGACAATGAAAAAATATTGAACTCGTATTTTTTGCTTTCTCGAAATATTAAAAAACACCTGAGATAAAGTGATTTTAAGAGCGGCAGCGGGCCAAAGACAGGTGGCGTTGCACGATCACTTGCACCGCAATAAGGCATGCAATTTTTATTCAATCACCAGGCCTACTATGGATCTTTCATCGTATGACATGGTATAAATTTTGAGATAGTAAGTCGTGAAAATATAGAAAGTCATGAAATGCTTCATTTCGTATTACCCATCTCCAATGATAACATCACTATCAACGAATGATCAAATATCTGACCGAAAATGTTAGTTTTCCTTTTGCATTATGATTTCATAATGATATCATTTGAAAACCATGACATCGGTAATAGGCCACTTTTTGAATTTACTTAAATGTTAGTCTGACTAGTAGACGATTAAAAAATATTGGGCGTATTTTTTTTCCTTTTTTTCATTTCTTCCCTCGGCCGGTTTCAATATCATATATCTATCCGAGATTTGTTTACTAAAGATAGAATTTTGACCTATTTTGTATGGGTATAATGTCAAAATCGCTAGTAACCAGATTTACGGATAGATCGCCACTCTTGTGAAGCGTCGCCAAGTAGCTCTATGTTTGGTGAAGTGAAAGCACTGGTTAATGTCAAAGCGGCTTTTTTACATTTGGCTAAATTCAGCCCCCGTAGCACGACCATCAAAACACGATATGATAAAGCGCTTTATAGCGATGAACTGTCAAAATACGATGAAAACCTATTGTATTTTGACAGTTCACCGTGATAAACCGCTTTACCATATCGTGGTCGTGCTATGGGGGCAGTGCTCTAAATGACAAAGGCTGAATTTAGGCAAGTGCAAAAACATTTAGACTGTCGTAAAGAGGAGACCCCAAGGAAGCTGAATTAGTATGTCCGAATTTAGTGCATTACGCCACGCTATAGCGTAATGGGGACTTAAGAGTGCGTCACAGATTTAATGAAGTCTGCCCATCCTGTTGGAGGGTTTTTTAACCTAACCAAAAACTTGAGAGATACAGTGATTTGAAATGTTACATGACGTCACGCCTGTGTACATTTTGTAGCACGTTGTAAGGTAGCGAGCCCCCACTCTGTCACTTTAAATCAGTTTTTTTTCAGTACCTTTTGCTGTTTTGCCAAAGCAAAAACTGTCTGATATTTTTTCATTGGAAATCGATTTCGAAATCGAAATTAGATTTCGATTTTTCATACCTATTCAGTCCGCATGCCTATTAGGATATTCATTTCGCTTAATTTCAGCCAAAGTATGAAAGATTCATGCGCAAGCTGTGCTTGGTTATTATGACCTTGTCTCTGAATTGAATATTTTAAGTAGGCATAAAACCTCAACATAAGCACAGGTCCCACGAATCTTTCATAACACAAAGAATACTTTTTAAATGCATATAAACGTAAACGTCATCCTAATATTTGTTTCATTTCCAGTCCGATTATTTTATTATTTACCCCATAACCATGTTTGTTATATTTAGCACGCAGACGTTAACACGAACGCTAACTCGAGTGGAGCCCTAGCATTACTTTTAACATTACCGCACTTGAATGGGTCTCATATTGAAGTCCCGGTGAATGTTCAGCTTGATGAAACATACTGTGTTAAAAACAAGGTAGCGTGGTAGTGCTAGCGGTAACTAGACTTGGTTACTAAATGTCACATTGACAAAATATGAAATAACATTGCAGTATGAAAGTTTGAGTTGTCGAGTTCCATGTTAAGTTCTTAGTTTCAAGTTGGTTGGTTGGTGATAGGGCTTCTGAGCCCGCCTGCTTGGCTAGCTGCCACCGTCTTACCTCAGTTTGTCGCCATAATAACAGTTTTAATAATATTTTTGTATCCCGACAAATAAAGGTAAGATAGAGCGTACCTTGGTTGTTGAGGAGTCCAGATGAAGCTCGCTTCCATTTTCGGCCTTAGCCTAATTTATCATCAGATGAGATTGTAACACTATATATTCACCATCACAACATTTTTGGCCTTGTGAGAGATATAATTGCAATTTTCATTCGAAAAACATTATGTAATTTGTTTACCTAAAATGCGTCACTAGTAATAAAATGTCAGTGTCAACATTCCTCTGAACGTTTCTTTTGTGAATAGGCAAAGGAACTCGAAGCCTTCTGCCACTTCTAAGTAATAAATATATTATGTGATGTTTTAGTCTTGTTTCAAGTTGTGATTTTTTAAGTAAGTAGTTTTTAATTAGATATTTAAACCTCTTAATAATATTACCATATTTAGAAAGACACTTTGGCGCTTCGCGGGATAGCTTCCATAGTTTAGGTAGAATATAGATTTGTGAAAGTCTATGATTTATGATGGTTATTGTTGAGTCTGTTGATAGAATATTATTGTTTTGATCATCTGTGGAGCTAGTGCAGCGGTATTGATTTAGAAGAAATATCGTCTTATCGAGTAGGTGTATATCGATACCGCGTTCTTATACTTAAAAGGGTGTATTTATTAATCTCTTTCGCTTTGTTTAATTATGTCGAGTTACCTATGTTTGTTTTGGAATGGTTTAAATTTCAAATTATTTTAGTATACTTCTTAGAGGATTAATTTAGTCTCTAGGCTTGTGGAAACCCCGCGGCGTCGCAAGGTGAATGCTGTTGGGCTTTGAGCTGGTATTGATTATGGCAGAGTAGGTCACCTTGCGGCTACCCTTCCAGGTTTAGTTCCGTGCCTCCCTTATGGAGGTACCTTCAAGATAACTCCGCAGAGACCGGAGAACATATTTGATCTGAAGTTTGCTATTCGGATCGGAAGAGGTAGTAGTATTTTTGATCTGTGTATCGATACTAGATACTATGGTTGTATTGAAATCCCATCTCTCAGCCCTCCGCCTTTTCCGCTTTAACGTCGTCAGGATGAGGTCGATTAAATCTGGCCTTTTCCGTTTCGTGGTGTGGAGGAGCAGCCGCTTCAAAGGAAGCGAAGGCTGAGCCAGCCCATAGTAGGCTCTGCAGCAGGCAGATCTTCTTTATAAAGCTTCAGCAGGCAGATCTTCTTTATAATTTTTTAATTAAACCCATGGAGAACATGGTAAGTTGTAATTTTTATTGCAATTCTGCTTGTGGCGTAGGTCCGCCATTACATGACCACGTTCTAATAATTGTTATTTTGTTTTAGGGTTTTTTATTCCTTGTAACTGGTTCCTAGTTCTTGTTTAGTAAAGTTAGGCTTTAAAAATTGACAAATTCTGGGGAAACCTCTCAATCCCCCTTAATTTCATTTAAAATCCTCACTACGTAACTGGTGGATACCACATAGTCCATGGATTCGACGTGGATTAAATTTTTGAAGTGAAGGCGGTTTCACTCGCCGTCCCATTTTTTTTGTACCTGCATTCGAGGTTGCTTGGAGGAGCCGTTCGGAGGGCAGACTGAAGAAGATGGTTCCTCGAGGTTAAGCCTACAATACTTAATATTTAGCGATACCTAACATATGTATTAATAAGGTGCGTGCAAAATTTATTTTTAACCCTAAGTAGTCACGTATTAAAATTAAGATCTTCGATATGGAGGTAACCCTCACTCATGTTTTTACTTCATGAATAAATTGCATGTTTTATATAAGTTGTGCCTTTATTAGATCCTTCCCACATCTGAAGTCTGCTTGCACCTGTATGGAGGCGCCCTTTAAAAAAAATATGCCCATACACTTCTCCAGGTAGGCCCTTAAATAATATGAGAAAAAAAATAACCCACGACCTGATGGTATTTACAATTCTCTCTCATGCTCACCGAAAAAGGTTACAAGATGAAAGTCGAGCTTCCGTCGCAAAAAAAAATATTTTAACCGTCGAAGAGTAAAAGAAATACAGTATGTTTGACAATACCCAAGTATGATTGTTTTTGTGTTATCAACGCCTGAATAATCTGCATAAGAAGTGTTGCCTGCTCAATGTTCAAATAGATTCATACGTTGATCACAGTGTGTTACCTTTGCAGCGCCACGACCGAGAGCCCGTGGCAGACGCAGCACCGCAAGTCCCAATCCTTGGACGTGACCGTCGCCAGGAGGGACAGGCATCACTCGCAAGCCGTCAAGGAGAGGTGAGAATTACAGTCAGGGATTCACCAGAGGGAAGATGGCTATATGTTACGTATTTATGCCGCAAAGCAGCGATGTTTGCATCGCTGTGTTCCGTCCGGTTTGAAGGGTGAGATTAGTGAGCACATGCAACTGCCACAAAAAGCCCAATATCAAGTCACAGTACAAAGTAATTTCACTGACTGCCTTACCCTTCGAACCATAACAAATATGATCTCGGTTAGATTTTGTAAACATTTTTTCAATAAATCATGATGGCATCATTGAAATTATGCCATAGTGATGATGTCATTGGAGATCGTTAATACAAAATAAAGCATTTTAATAAAAATTTATACCATGTCATACGATGAAAGATACATAATAGGCCTGCAGATCCGCGTGAGATTTTGCATAAACAAGTTTCGGGAAAATAACTATTAATAAGTTAAGAAAAAAGTAATTTAAAAACCGCTTTATTTATTATAATGTGAACCTAGTATTATCAAGTAAATGTTATTTATTGCGACCAACGATAGGTGTTAACTAAGAAAAACCTTGATCTGAGCTGTTTTTCGTAATAGGCCGCTTAAAGTTAGCAGAATTGGGCCCCACAATACACCCTGCGTTCCAGATAAGCATTTTTAGCCATAAATATCAAAATTTTTAGCATCTCTGTGTTTCATTAGCCGGTGATGCTAGTTTTTCTTGTTAGTTGTCATGCATGCGTTTCATTTAAGCATTGCTAATACGAAATGCAGAGCATCAAATACTCGTGATAATAGATGGGTCCTCTGATACCACTCTTTGGCAATTTTCAAATTTGACATTTGGAATCTTTTTTTCATGAATCGAAAAGGATTTTCAGCGGATTTAAAAAAAATATTGAAAGATATTTATAGTATTAGCGAATTCTGATTTATATTATTAAAAAATTTAAGTGGCTGGACTGAGTAGGCGAGGTGTCAAAATTCAGCACGAAAATTCAGTACCTTGCGTTTCATTTGTAACAATTAGCGCGGCTAGAAATGTCAACATTTCCTATAAGAAACGTAAAACGAGGCTAACATCAGATGTTAGCCTCAGAAAGTAGCAGTGCTTTATCTGGAGCGCGGGGACAGAGTGCTGTATGAAATACTTATTTTAAGAGCACCTTTTCACACCCGCGGCCCGCCCGCCCGTTCCAGGTTCCGGTGCATAGTGCCGTACCCGCCCAACTCGGAGTACGAGCTGGAGCTGAGGGTGGACGACATAGTGGTCGTGTCGCGCAAGCGCGGCGACGGCTGGTACAAGGGCACGCTGCAGCGCACCGGCCGCACCGGCCTCTTCCCCGCCTCCTTCGTGCAGAGCTGCCCGCCGGAGTGACCCAGGACGGCGCCTTCCAGGTTCGCCACCCTCTTCTGACCGCCTGGAAGTGACCCCGCGCCGGCGTGACCTAGAAGTGCGCCCTGCAGGGTCGTGACCTAGAAGTGCGCCCTGCACAGTTGTGACTTTGTTTCTATCAACCACCCGGAAGTGACCTCGATGGTGTGACCTACAACTGCACCGTACAAGATCGTGACTCCGCCGGAATGATCAAGAACTCCGCCTAAAAGGTTCGCCGTTGTTCCGCCTCTTCCCGGCCTCCTTCCAGGTTCGCCACCCTCTTCTGACCGCCTGGAAGTGACCCCGCGCCGGCGTGACCCACGGAGTGCGCCCTGCAAGGTCGTGACCTAGAAGTGCGCCCTGCAGGATCGTGACTCTGTTCTAACAACCGCCTGGAAGTGACCCCGCGCTGATGTGACCTACAACTGCGCCGTACAAGATCGTGACTCCGCTGGACTGATCAAGAACTGCGCCTTACAGGTTCGCCATTGTTCTGCTTCTTCCCCGCCTCCTTCCAGATTCGCCACCCTCTGCTGTCCGCCTGGAAGTGACCCCGCGCCGGCGTGACCTAGAACTGTGCCCTGCAGGGTGTGATTTTATTCTAACCGCCAGAACTGCGCCGTACAAGATCGTGACTCCGCTGGACTGATCAAGAACTCCGCCTTACAGGTTCGCCGTTGTACCGCCCCTTCTCCGCCTCCTTCCAGATTCGCCACCCTCTTCTGACCGCCTGGAAGTGACCCCGCCCTGGTGTGACCTAGAAGTGCGCCCTGCACAGTTGTGACTTTGTTTCTATCGACCACCCGGAAGTGACCTCGATGGTGTGACCTACAACTGCACCGTACAAGATCGTGACTCCGCTGGAATGATCAAGAACTCCGCCTAAAAGGTTCGCCATTGTTCTGCTTCTTCCCCGCCTCCTTCCTGGTTCGCCACCCTCTTCTAACCGCCTGGAAGTGACCCCGCGCCGGCGTGATCTAGAAATGCGCCCTGTAGGGTCGTGACTCTGTTCTAACAACCACCTGGAAGTGACCCCACACTGGTTTGACCTTACACTGCGCCGTACAAGATCGTGACTCCGCTGGAATGATCAAGAACTCCGCCTAAAAGGTTCGCCGTTGTTCCGCCTCTTCCCCGCCTCCTTCGTGCTGAGCTGCCCGCTGGAATGAACCAGGACTGCGCCTTTCAGGTTCGCCACCCTCTTCTGACCTCCTGGAAGTGACCCCGCCCTGGTGTGACCTAGAAGTGCGCCCTGCACAGTTGTGACTTTGTTTCTATCAACCACCCGGAAGTGACCTCGATGGTGTAACCTACAACTGCGCCGTACAAGATCGTGATTCCGCTGGAATGAACTTAGCTGCGCCTTGCAGGTTCACCACCCTCTTCTAACCGCCTGAAAGTGACCCCACTGGTATGACCTAGAACAGCGCCTTGCGGGGTCGTGACTCGGCTGGAATGATCTTAAACTGCGCCTTCCAGGTTCGCCACCCTCTTCTAACCGCCTGGAAGTGACCCCGCTGGCGTGACTTAGAATTGCGCCTTGCAGGATCGTGACTCCGCTGGAACGATCTTAAACTGCACGTTGCAGGTTAGGCACTGCTCTAACCGCCTGGAAGTGACCCCGCTGGTGTGACCTAGAACTGCGCCTTACAATATCGTGGCTCTGCTGGAATGATCTAGAACTGCGCCTAACAGGTTCGCCATTGCTCTGGCGCGAAGACTGAACGCGCCCTTGTATTTTCCAATGCTATCTGTCCAATTTGCGTGTTCGCAATGTCAAAGTAAATAATATTTGAAACGATATTCGGTGACTAGCGTTCGTGCGTGAATAAGTTTGATCGCTGTAAGTATTCGATCAATGCATTTGTATTTCATTATCTATTTACTATCATATTTATTCAACGTGCTTATTAAAATAGCTCATTCAGATACCTCCAATTTATTTTTTTATTTTGTTGTAAGTATATCCTGCAAATTTAAAGCTCTATGGTCGCGCGTCTGCGAGTACGATTAGTCGCGCTGCCCGCACGCCCGTTTTTTTTATATATAAGCCTAGCACATATATTTTATTAGTGGAGTCGATTCTAATCTGTTTTTTCTTTTTCTTCTTTATTTAATCGATTTCAGGTTTTGAGCAATTTCTTTAATACGTTTTATAGCAAAAATCAACTATAGTTACATACACAATAACTCCGAATGTACAGTTTTCAAATTAATCCTTTTTAATTTAACTTGTAGTGAATTTGATTACTTATGTAATCGATTTAAAATCCACTTAATTTACAAAAAAATATTAGCAATGAGTGACACACGAAAATGTAAGCAATGAATCAAAATAATTTGTCAAATGTTTTTAATGTAGCTACGATTAATTGATGGCGCGGTTTAGAGAGGTCACTATCACTAGTATATACAAAAATAATATAATTGAAGTGTATATAATGACATGTGGTGTGTAATATGATGTCTATATTTTAATGAAAATAACGGATGTGTGCAAACAGTATTGTCTAAAATAGGATGAAAAAACACTAATTATGAATGCCATTATAACATTAAGTTACAATAATATTGGATCAACATATTGTTAGTGTAAATGTAAGTCGTAAGTCGTAACTCTATTTTGTATGGAAAAAGCAGGGACCTGCAGGTGTAGGCATCCGTGACTAGATCTAGGTTATTATTATAGTAATTATTAAATTATAATAATAGATATAGATAGTGAAATAATGTAGCTAATTGTAAGTTTGATCAAATATTGTAACCGCTGTATTTGGGTGAAGTTAATATTATTGCAATACGATATTTAGCTGATATGCAACAACTATATGTTTATTTGAGATTTGAATGGCACGCAAACAATATATTTTATTGACATTGTCTCAATGTTACAAAACTTAAAAATAGGTGTAAAGCCATTCATATCTTGTTTTTCTATTTTTCAAATTGCAATTATAACGTAAACTTCGAGATTGTTGTAACTTAATCTTTCATTAGCGTCAACTGAATAATATTGATAGTTTTGGAGAGCAATCAAATCTATAGTATTGTTTCAATATCCAGCTGTGTCAAACCGATAAGAAATTAATATAAAGTATGTCCTGAATGTCTATAAAAATAATCACATGAAACAATCTATCCTTCTAATTAAAATTATCCTCTGAAATTTGAGTAAAGCCACATCCCTAGTATTGAAAGTATTAATTTTAAAGATAACTTTCTTTGGAAAGATAATTAGAATATGTCACAAAAACAGAGATTGAAATTTCAAATTATACAATGAGGATTAAAAGAAACATCGTAACGTTTAATTTTGAATAGATATAAAAAGTGCTCTTTAGTTTATACATCGTAATCTTCCTATAAATAGTTATGTATTAAAAGGATCACGTTCGTTAAAATAGGTGCTGTAAAAACAATATAGGTACAGCTAGGCAAAAATATTACAAAAGGTACTAAATTAATTTAATAGCAACAACCTCAATTTTTTCATACAAAAGATCGTTTATATCTTCGCTTTTTTGCCAAACTGCAATACCTATTGAGGCAATGAAATGTCATATCTTTGCAAGTGGTCATGATAAGAGAGTATAGACAGTCACCATTGTGTACACTATAATCGTGTATGATCGCCCATGCTCGCCTGTAGTTGACGATTATCGGTGAGTTGTCCGTACGCCAAAGGATCAAGGTCGTGCGCGTATCGACAATCGCAGAGGTCGATCGAGCTACTAAATATTAATTTCCAGAATGATGAGTCACTGTACGTTTTTCTTTTACAGTGAATAGCTAAAATCCACCATCTACACTCGCTCCATTTTTTTACAATTTTTATTTTGGTTGATGCACATTTCGATAATCAAAAAAATAATTAGCAGCACTTTGATATCCATCGTTCATAGTTGCCAGTGAATAAATGAACAATTACCATAGTGTAGTAGACAGTGCAGTCATCGACGCAGCGATCACGTTCACGCCCAGTTTTTTTTTGTTATTAATTAATCGTCCATCGGAGGCAACTGTGACGAGGCGCTAAAATAATGTACACACCAAATTATTGTCATCCAATTTTAGTGTTTCTCTACAAAGCTATTTTAATTATTAACGTTAGTTATTTATTTTATGCACATTTATCTGACAACTTATGGATTTTTTAATGATAATATACGCTTATTATGTTTTAATTATTACTTTGTAAGTCACTACTGCCATATAATTAAATATACAATGACTTTGATAGAACGATTTAATTTTTTTTAAATTAATACCTGTTAAGATAAACATTTTTACTGTACTAGTATTAAGCGTCTAGGTATTGTATAACAAGTTTAATTTATTTAGGTTTTATAGTATTTTTAATAGGTAGTAAATTGATGACACGAAACCTTTGCATTTTTTTTACAGTGAAGATGTGCATATTTATTAAGCGACATTTAATTTAAAAGGTTTTAATGTAAGTATACAAAACCTGAGATAGATAGGATATTGGAGCGTTTGTTAGTTATTCGAGATTCCAAAATAGCAAACGGGTAGGGTCGGGGCGAAGCGACAAAGACAATAAAATCCGACTTGAGACTTGAGCCAAGGTGAGTCGATTGACTTAGTCTTGCCATGACTCGCATGGAGCTCTTATAACCCATCCACGCCTTTATCACTGGACTAAAAGACCTTAAATATTTGTTACATCACAAGATCACAAATAATGTTTTAGGAAACTAAATTAATAATGAGTAATGACGAGACGTAAGTGTGTTTTATTTAATGAAATTTGTGTTGATATTCATTTCTCTTGGATCTCTGTCGACTTTGGGATTTTTTAGTGTTTTTCTATTTTGTTGGAATCGAGATCTAGTTTAAGCAAATTATTGGTATTGACCAAAAATAGTAGTTCCACATATTTTTATTACGTGCGGGCCAATTATTATTGTGGTGGCATTATTGCAACGAATTTTTGTAATAAGTTTTTGTTTAACTTTTTAAGTAAAGCAGTTATTCGTAATTTTATGTTACCTTCTGCATTTTTTAGATGAATCATTAAATCAATATTTATGTATGTACCTACTTTATTGAAATCGAGAACGAATAGAATAGGGATACGCAATTTTATAATATTTTATAATACATTTTAGTATGTTTGTAAAAAAAATCAATTGTTATTAAATATCAAAAAATAAGAATGTCAAACAGTTTAGATTAAATTATTGCTGAAATTTTTAACATGTATTTACGTAAATGAATCCTATCATAATAGTTTAATTACTTATAATTGATGAAATTCGTGAACACGAAAGAACTGAATTATTTTTTAGTATTTATTAAGTTGAGCATGTGTACGTTTTGTTTTAGCTGCTGGCAATTTTTAGATACGATTTACGAATATGTCAACGTTTCAGTGCTATTTATTATTGACATGTGTATATCGCTTTTAGTCATAAAGTTTAAGTGAATCATATCGAACAGTTGAATTAGGGAGTTTCTAAAGAAATAAATGTTTCTTCGCAATACATCGTTTTATTTATGCATCTCATGATTATTATAACGGGTAAACGAACCATGTAATAATAATATGATCTTAGTGTTTTACAGAGTTACCGAGTTGAAAGCGTAGAAAAAAATCCAGCTGTTCTCCATACATCGATTACTGGATATTGAACATTTGTATGGAGCAGCCAATTTTTTTTTTCCTATAGTAAAATCTTGATATTGAAACACTAATTTCACAAGTTCCACTTGAATCTTTATTATATTTGAGTTATTGCGACCGATTGCGATTTTTGATATACGCGACTTTGACTGCACTGTGACTCAGTTTGATAAACATTCGAAATAACTTTTGTCCCTTTTATAAAGATCGTGAGGGATATGAAATTTGTTTATTGCCTGACGATGATGTATCGAAACCGGTCGCAATAACTTAAATATAATAAAGATTCGTGTGGCTGACCCCAGCCGGGCCACAAAAAAAAAGTGTGAAAAATAGATTGTTTGAGTAGGTCGCTATAATGTCTAGAGTTTGTCAGAGTTTGTCGGCAAGTTTCAGAGTTTGTCGCCTGCGCGTTTCAGATATCTGTGTGGCCCGGCTAGGGATACGTTACCCCAGCCGGGCCACACAGATCTCGAAAACGAAACGACCTAGTGAAAATCTGTTTGCTGATATAGATAGGCGGCAGTTTGTCGAAGTTTGTCGGACAAGTTTGAGTTTTCATCGGGCTCGCGTTTAAGGGGGCTGTGTGGCCCGGCTGGGGTAACGTTACCCCAGCCGGGCCACACAGATCTCCAAAACCAAACCACATAGCGAAAATCTGTTTGCTGATATAGATAGGCGGCAGTTTGTCAGAGTTTGTCGGATAAGTTTCAGAGTTTGTCGATCCACCATTTCAGAGCTCACCTGCAGCAAAGTTGCTGCAACTGAGCTAGCTGGATCTCGAATACAAAGCGACGTAGAGAAAAACTGTTTGCTGGAATAGTGAAGCGGTAGTTTGTCGGAGTTTGTCGAACAAATTCCACAGTTTGAGACATGCGCATTTCCGAGATATGTGTGGCCCGGCTGGAGAAACGTTACCCCAGCCGGGCCACCTGGATCTCGAAAACGAAACGACCTAGCAAAAATCTGCTTACTGACAAAGATAGGTGGTAGTTTGTCGATACATTCTTCAAAGATTCAGAGTTTGTCGACGCCTCAATCCAAAGAACGAAAGAATTCTTTATTTGGGTAAATAGTCTAGGAGCCTGGAGTCCCAAATGTGAGAGGTTTCGTTATTTTTTATGTTTTATGTACTTGCTTACAATAAGAAGTAAATTTAAAATAGTTTATTGAATTCAGTTATGAAACAGTAACCGTAAATATTTAAATTTATGTAAATCCTCGATGAGTGATCGATATTTTTTAAATGTATTATTTAAGCAACATTTGGCATCTTGTCTCCTTGTCTATCTATATGAAGTAATGTACAGTCGCGTACAACTGTCTTTAAAAAAGTAAGTTTTATGAGGTTTTGTTCGCTATACACGCTGTTTCATAATAACCAGTAAATAATTAATGCGTTATTTAAAACTAATTATTTAAATGTGTTTACACGTAATGTCATTCAACCCAAAATTTTCTTGTATATCATAGTATTATTATATTTTGGGTTGAATGACATTACGGGTAAACACAATTTAATAATTAGTTTTAGATAACGCATTGATTATTTATTGGTTATTATAAAATACCGTGTATATGCTGAAAATAATATTTTTTTTATAAAACATCCATAAAGTTTATTACGAATTCATTGCTTTCATGTTCAAAGTTGTTATCCTTTCATGCCCCCCACGGTGAAACTTTACAACGCTTAGGAAAGCCTGGCTCGATTTTGATTAAATAAAAACTATTAGTAATAGTATTTGCACGAGTACGCGAATGAAATGCAGTAACTTTTATAGTAATATTTTGATGTGTTGGTGTGACTATCATTATTAATAGATTGGAATAGATCCAACCTACTTTCAAATAAGAATTATATTAAAGTAAAAAAAAATTAATTAATTTAATATGTTGCGAAAAACAATTCCATTACCTATCCATAAGATGGTTACCCATAGGGAATCAAATTGTTTTCCGCAACATGATGAGGTTTTTTATTTTCCTAACTTTTTATACTTTTACCACAGATATTTTGATTGAAGTCAATTCAATTAATTCATCTCACTTTTTTAATTCACAAAAGTCCATCTCAAGAGATGTAAAATCTATAGGAACACGTAGATTATTTTTCGTTGCACCATATTTTATATTTAAAGTATGTTATCAAAACAAACCAATTTTTTATACTAGTTTTATTTTAATGTTTACTTGCGTTGATATACGGAGTGGGTGGAAAGGACAACAACTTTAAACATGAAACAATGAATTCGTAATAAACTTTATGGATGCTTTATATAAAAATTATTCTTTTCAGCATATACATCTAACAAACAAAACCTCATAAAACTTACTTTGCATGCACTTATTAAAATCGATTTTTTAAAGAAAGTTGTACGCGACTGTACATTACTTCATATAGATAGACAAGGAGACCAGATGCCAAATTTTGCTTAAATAATACATTTAAAAAATATCAATCACTCATCGAGGATTTACATAAATTTAAATATTAACGGTTACTGTTTCATCACTGAATTCAATTAACTATTTTACATTAACTTCTTATTGTAAGTAAGTACATAAAACATAAAAAATAACGAAACCTCGCACATTTGGGACTCCAGGCTCCTAGACTATTTACCCAAATAAAGATTTCTTTCGTTCTTAGGATTGAGGCGTCGACAAACTCTGAATCTTTGAAGAATGTATCGACAAACTACCACCTATCTTTGTCAGTAAGCAGATTTTTACTAGGTCGTTTCGTTTTCAAGATCCAGGTGGCCCGGCTGGGGTAACGTTTCTCCAGCCGGGCCACACATATCTCGGAAATGCGCATGTCTCAAACTGTGGAATTTGTTAGACAAACTCCGACAAACTACCGCTTCACTATTCCAGCAAACAGTTTTTCTCTACGTCGCTTTGTTTTCGAGATCCAGCTAGCTCAGTTGCAGCAACTTTGCTGCAGGTGAGTTCTGAAATGGTGGATCGACAAACTCTGAAACTTGTCCGACAAACTCTGACAAACTGCCGCCTATCTATATCAGCAAACAGATTTTCGCTATGTGGTTTGGTTTTGGAGATCTGTGTGGCCCGGCTGGGGTAACGTTACCCAAGCCGGGCCACACAGCCCCCTTAAACGCGAGCCCGATGAAAACTCAAACTTGTCCGACAAACTTCGACAAACTGCCGCCTTTCTATATCAGCAAACAGATTTTCACTAGGTCGTTTCGTTTTCGAGATCTGTGTGGCCCGGCTGGGGTAACGTATCCCCAGCCGGGCCACACAGATCTCTGAAACGCACAGGCGACAAACTCTGAAACTTGCCGACAAACTCTGACAAACTCTAGACATTATAGCGACCTACTCAAACAATCTATTTTTCACACTTTTTTTTTGTGGCCCGGCTGGGGTCAGCCACACTAAAGATTCAAGTGGAACTTGTGAAATTAGTGTTTTAATAACAAACAAGATACCATGGAATTCCATCAAGAAATTACAACACAAAGCTTTAACCCATAGTAAAAGCTGTTCAGTTTCCTTGTCTGAGCAGGCACACAAAATTCGGCTCCCGCTTCAAAGGTAACCGTGTATTGTAACTGTATTTTTTCTAAAATACAGTATATTTTAAAATTAGTAAATCAGGTGTATTTGAGTGTGTCGCTATAATGTCTAGAGTTTGTCGGCAAGTTTCAGAGTTTGTCGCTTGCGCATTTCAGAGTTCTGTGTGGCCTGGCTGGGGATACGTTACCCCAGCCGGGCCACACAGATCTCGAAAACGAAACGACGTTTTTTTTTTGAGGCGGGGGAATCTCTTTACGATTCAACAAGGGGCTGAGAGCTGACAAAGCCGCCCCAAGGATATGCCATTGGACTCGAGTAAAAACCCCATACCTGGCTAAACCACCCTCCAGAGCAACTTCTACCTCCGTAGAGACACACTCGGGATCGGCGTTAGCCATTCCCCGAGTGCGCCCCCTGGATAGTAGGCCTGACGCAAGCGCCAGGTTTTACCTCTACGGGGGGGGGGGGGGGGTCGACAAGTGCCATAATTCGACCCCTCAGACGGGCAGGCCAGGGGAAGAATGGCTCCCGACCGGTTGTCGACCGGTCGGGCCATTTCATCCCCAGCTTGCTTAGGGGAGTTGGTGGCGCGCCTCCTACCCAACCGCCTGCGCCGGAGCGGTGCGGCGAGAGGGTCAACCTCTCGCGCCCGCTCCGCTGTCTCCTTCAGCGAGATCACTTCCTCGCAGAAGGAGGCGACAGCCTCCCACGCCGTCGCGCTGGTCAGCATCTCGCGTGCGACGTTGGCCAGCGCGACGGGCGCACCCCTACCTAGGCCCAGCGCGAGGGCTAATGCGTCGCGCTGGGGTCGCCAGGCCGGGCACTCCGAGAGGGTGTGTCCGGCCGTGTCATCGGGAGCGCCGCAGTGATGGCACTGCGGCGTCTCCTCCCTCCGTGCGACATGATGCAGATAATGGCCGAAGCAGCCGTGCCCGGTCATCATGTGCACCATCCGGTAGGTGAGGCTGCCCTGCCGGCGCCCAACCCACTCCTCCAACACTGGACGAACGGCCTCGATCGTCCAGTGGCCGGCAGCTGGGTGGGCGAGCGTCTCGGTCCACTGGCGGAGAGCCTCCCTCTGCGCCAGGTGCCTCGTGCGCGCCACCTCCTGCGGGAGGGGGCGCTCCCCCCGACTCCTCGCTGCCACCCGATGTCGGTGCACGGCCGCAAGGACGCGTGCCTCGACATCCCACGGAGGCGAGCCCGCTAGAACGCAGGCCGCCCCGTGAGAGACCGTGCGGTAGGCCCGCACGGCCCGGGTGGCAATGATCCTCTGCGGCCTACGCAGGAGGGCCACCGTTCGGGGGGCGAGACGCTCCGCCCAAATCGGGGCTCCGTATAGCGCCATCGACTTTATCACCGTCTGATAAAGTCGACGGCTCGCTGCGCCTGGTCCCCCCACGTTGGGGAGGACCCGTCCGAGGGCTGTCGCGGCGGCAGACAGCCTTGGGGAAAGGAGCTTAAAGTGCTCCCCGAAATCCCATCGGGGGTCCAGCACCAGACCGAGATACTTCATCGAGCTCTCGATCTGGACTTGCACCCCCTCTACTCGAACACGGAGCCCCGCCTGGGGTCTGCGGCGACGCGGCGGCCTGAACGTAATGGCCGTCGTCTTCTCGACGGCCACGTCCAGCCCGAGGAGGTGGATGCGTCGGACGACCATCGTCGCGCCGACCGACGCCAGGTGGACCGCCTTCTCATACGTGCGCCCCTTCGCCGCGACAAGGGTGTCGTCGGCGAAGCAGACAACCTCCATGTTCGGCAGGAGGTTGCCCCGCAGAACCCAGTTTTACCCCAGGTTCCAGAGCAGAGGGCCCAGCACGGAACCCTGGGGTACTCCCGCCGCCATCGGCCACCTGTGGACGCAACCGTCCGCCCCCTCATACACGATTTCCCTCCCGCGAAGGTAATCGGTGATGAGGGAGCGGAGGTAGAGGGGCACTCCGTGAAAACGCAGTGCCTCCTCTATGCATTCGTGGGGGAGGCTGTTGAATGCGTTGCGGATGTCTAACGACACCGCAACGACAACCTCCCCCGCCGACGTGGCCCCCTCAGTCCACCTCTTGAGCTGGGCCATGGCGTCCACGGTGGACCGGCCGGTGCGGAAACCGAACTGGCACTCAGCCAAGTCCGGTCCCGGGCCCTCCAGATGCCCCGACGGGGCATCGGCGGGGCGATTCGGCTTCCGCAGAAGGCAGAGTCGCGAAGGCAAAGCAGAGTCGAAAACAAAGCGACGTAGAGAAAACCTTTTTGCTGGAATAGTGAAGCGGTGGTTTGTCGGAGTTTGTCGAACAAATTCCACAGTTTGAGACATGCGCATTTCCGAGATATGTGTGGCCCGGCTCGAGAAACGTTACCCCAGCCGGGCCACTTGGATCTCGAAAACGAAACGACCTAGCAAAAATCTGCTTACTGACAAAGATTGGTGATAGTTCGATACATTCTTCAAAGATTCAGAGTTTGTTGACGCCTCAATCCAAAGAACGAAAGAATTCTTTATTTGGGTAAATAGTCTAGGAGCCTGGAGTGCCAAATGTGCGAGGTTTCGTTATTTTTTATGTACTTACTTACAATAAGAAGTTAATGTAAAATAGTTAATTGAATTCAGTGATGAAACAGTAACCGTTAATATTTAAATTTATGTAAATCCTCGATGAGTGATTGATATTTTTTAAATGTATTATTTCAGCAACAGCATTTGGCATCTGATCTCCTTGTCTATCTATATGAAGTAATGTACAGGCGCGTACAACTTTCTTTAAAAAAATAAGTTTTATGAGGTTTTGTTTGTTATAGTATATGCTAAAAAGAATAATTTTTGTATAAAACATCCATAAAGTTTCCGACAAACCACCGCTTCACTATTCCAGCAAACAGTTTTGCTCTACGTCGCTTTGTTTTCGAGATCCAACTAGCTCAGTTGTAGCAACTTTGCTGCAGGTGAGCTCTGAAATGGTGGATCGACAAACTCTGAAACTTGTCCGACAAACTCTGACAAACTGCCGCCTATCTATATCAGCAAACAGATTTTCGCTATGTCGTTTGGTTTTGGAGATCTGTGTGGTCCAGCTGGGGTAACGTTACCCCAGCCGGGCCACACAGCCCCCTTAAACTTAAACGTGAGCCCGATGAAAACTCAAACTTGTCCGACAAACTGCCGTCTATCTATATCAGCAAACAGATTTTCACTAGGTCGTTTCGTTTTTGAGATCTGTGTGGCCCGGCTGGGGTAACGTATCCCCAGCCGGGCCACACAGATCTCTGAAACGCGCAGGCGACAAACTCTGAAACTTGCCGACAAACTCAAACTCAAAACTCAAAAATCTTTATTCAATATAGACCTTTACAGGCACTTATTGACGTCAAAATAAAAACATAAAAATCTTCAACCAAGAATCTAATTAACTAAATTATTTAATCCTTGTATGTACACACACCCCAACCATTATTAAGATGTGTGCAAATACAAGTAAAATTAAAAAAAAAAAAAAATTGACTCTACACCTGTTCGGAAATTGGGAGAGCCTTCTCAAGAAGAACAGGCAAGAAACTCGGAAGGTCTTGTATTTTTTTTTGTCTCCTCTTTTAAAATGAATGACAAACTCTGACAAACTCTAGACATTATAGCAACATACTCAAACAATCTATTTTTCAGTTTTTTTTGTGGCCCGGCTGGGGTCAGCCACACGTAAATCAGTTCACATTATCAAGAAAAAACATTCAGTCTGCTCGAGGTGAACACATTTTAGCCATATTTTTCAACAGTGTTTTAAAAGTATTTGAAATTAATAGTTATTTCGAAAGTAAGCATAAGTTTCTATATTTTACTCTACGTGTTCTATTTAATAATAAAATTCAAAGACCATTTTGCTGCAGAAGCTCAAGCCGAAGCCACAATATACATATTCTAAGGCAAAACGAATACACGCTATCATCATAGTTTGGTCAATTCTCAAAACGAAAATCAAATTATTTGCTATACCTAATAAAATTTTAAAAAATCGTGACATGTTTAAAGGTAAGGTAATGGTAAGATATTTTAGTAAAAAAAAACTAAATGAACGGTATATTCCATGGAATACACCACCACTTTAAAATTTGACAAAATATATTATTTTAGGATCGTTCATTATCAATAACAAAATCGAATATCTACATTTTATCTCGTAAATTCTCTAAAGTTAGAGATTTTGATTAAATGAGGGACACATTGAATGTCTTAAAATCAATTTGATGTAATAAGTGTTTACGGTTTAATGATCAGGACATTAATTTTATCAGTATGAAAATAATACAATTAGTTATTATTGCCTGTCACACCAGATTACGCCAGGTAAAGTGACTGTCAGGAAAAAAAATTCTCAATTACACAGTAGGCACCCGAAAAAAAATTGAGAGCTGCAAAAAAGTGAAAAAATTGCCTCCCCGGCGGGGAATCGAACCCCGGTCTCCCGCGTGACAGGCGGGGATACTTACCACTATACTACCGAGGACTTGACCGAAAGTCCGAAATTAAGCATAAGGTTCACGAGATCCGACAAACAATGTTTGGAGCTACCGGGATGAATAAAACAATGTAGTAGATTCGAATAATGATTCTGCTGCACAATAGAGTAGACTAAAAAAGAAATACAATAACGGAAAAGAATATTAAAATTGGCTTGGTAACTCTTTAAATATTTATAAATGATCAGTACAAAAAAGACAAGTTCTTTGGGGAATTTCGACCCACTTATTGAAATCTGTGATAAAAGAACTTGCTCCGCAACTCGCTTTGATCTATACATAGGTACATACAAATATATAAAATTGAAGTGTCAGTTTGTAATGTCAAAATAACAAGTTTCTACTAAATGGGTATGAATGAGACTGTCAATTTAAGCGTCGAGGATAGTACACGCGTCGGCCTAGAATTTTTCAAAAACTTTTTTCTTTCAATATTTAATTAACTTTTTTCGTCGTGTAGTTACTATTTATTGTGTTGTCTATTGTCTGGGATACGGGGAAGTGGTTTTTGGAAAGTTTAACACACTAACATTGAACCGGCGACCATGTCGTCGGTTCAAAAAGAACCTCCCGACCGCATTTCATTATCTAATAAAAATGATATTTCTGAAGAAATATCAATGTCTGTTCAAACAGATTCATCTCGTAAAAGACCTGCAAGGGAAGAAGTCGTTGAGGCTTCGTCTAAAACTATTAATCCGCCATCTGCGTCGATACAAAATATTTATACCTACCCACCCTACTTTAGAAGAAATAAAAAAATATTCGTCCACGGATTCTGGCCCGTATTTAGTCCATGTCATGCGCCAAGAAACCCACCCTAAAGCAGGTACTTCCATTAACCCAATCCAATTTGGAAAATATTTGTAAGTGGGAGTTAAAAGCGTCGGACGGAACCGCATTTCCATAGAATTTAAATACTCAGCAGATGCTAATAATTTCCTTACCTGTCCTTTATTGGAGGAAAGTAAATTTTCAGCTTTAATTCCTACCTACAACATTACAAGAATGGGCCTTGTTAGAGGCATACCAACAGAATGGACAATGAATGACTTTGTTGAGGCAGTGGAACTTCGGGGTGCGATGTCGGACAACCTCCTAGTGGTGCACCCTGGGCAACCCGGCAGATTCTCTGCCGCGGGCTAATAGTCGGACGAGAGGCCCCCCATGGAGGGGGGGCGTGGGATGGCCGGGTTCAACCCGGCGGGCCACTTCGTGTGGCCGCCCGCTTCATGCGGGGAAGGGCGAAGTCCCCTTTTCTTGTCTTAAGAAGAGGTGTGGCTTTCGCCGGAGCCTGATTTTTGCGGCTACCTTTGGAGGTAACAGGGTAGAGGCGACGTTTTTCGCCATGGCGCTTCACGCCTGTCGGGGATTCTCCCGAGCTTCGGCTCACCCGCGCGGCGGTGGATCCAGTGGAATCTGCCGTCGGGCAACCCGTTTCCCGCATTGAGCGGGCCGGGGGTCCGGCGCATTGAGCGTCGGGCCGCGTGGAAGACAACCACAATAAAAAATTACCCCAACCCCAAGGTGGCGTCTCCGTGCCGAGGGGGTGCGTGGCTGGTGGGAGATCAGTCCCAAGCGGGCAAAGGGAGTGCATCCCAAAATGCAGTCATAATGGAACTCGGCAAGAACGACAAAAGTCCCCAGGGGGTATCAGTCCCCCCCGTAGGACCGCGCGAGGCGGCTGCGGGCAGCCAGGCGTATCTGGGGCTGGCTAACCCGAGTTCCACCCTTCCTAAAGAATGCGAACCCGTTAAGAGCGGGCCACCACCGGTATCCAGGCCGGCTGGTGGAAATTCCATCCATGTGACCGAGGCGGCAGGAGAGTTCCAACCCCCGACGGCGGTTCCCGGGTCGTCGAGGGGTAAAAATGCGACCGGACGAAAAGGAGGGAGAAGAAGGGTAGGGATATCTGACGTGATGTTGGATTACCACGCGCCGGATATTTTTCCTATCTCTGGGGAATCGGACTGTTTGTCCGAAACCTCATCTATGATGAGTACCGACAGCGGAACTAACACCCACTCCGCTCGTCGGAAGAGGAGTCGTGAAGATGCAGGAGACAGCGACGATCCTTCTTTTGAAGATGTTCCGCTGCCTTCCCTTCGAACATCGAAGCCCAAAGGGAAGAGAGGAAGAGGCCGCCCACCAACCACTGGTGAGTACGTGGGGCTGGCCAAAGCAAAGGCGGAGTACCTTAGGCAGGAGCGCCTGGAACTACAACTGCAGGCGGAGAGGGAACTCTTGGCTATGCCAATGGAGCCCCGGAGCACACGACGCACAGCTCCCGCACCAACACCGACGTCAGTTGTGCTATCCCCTCTGGAGGAGAGCGGAAGCGACGACCCTACGCTCACTGTCACCGAGCGTATGGGTCGGGCAATTGAAGTTATTATCTTCGTTGCGGAAAGGTCCTCTAATTTAAAAGGGACCTTCGTCAACAAGCTGAAGAAGGCGGCAGCGAGCCTTCGGGAAGACGCGAGGACGCTAGCGGCGCGCACTGTCTCGGACGAGACGGAGCGCCTGCTGCAAGCGAACCGCCGTTTAGAAGCCGACCTCAAGGCCCAGAAGGCCAGGATCGCCGAACTAGAGGCGAAGATGAGAGACCTTCAGGGGAGGAGTCTACCACCACATCCCCCCTCAACGAACCCGGACGAGACACTAGCTCTTCATAACATCGAAGAGCTAGAAAACAGGTTGATGGGGCGCATGGTTGCGCGACTCAATGCCAGGCTCGAGGGGTTAGAGCCTAGGCTGAACCCCGAGCCGCGCCTGCGCCCCTCCCTGAACCACGAGAGACGAGCCGAGAAGAACATCTCTCCCGCGGCCGTCCTAACGACGAATGCACCCGCTGCGCCCACAGCTCGCAAGCACGCTACGAAAAGCGCTCCCTCTGCGCTCGCGACTTCTCCGAGCAGGCGCAAACCACCTCGAAGGAGGAAACCTGCTGTGGAAAATACCGTAGCGAGGGAGCCATGCATACTTCCAGCGGCCCCATCCGACACGGAGGAGGCCTGGACCATGGTGGTGAAGCGCGGCCGGCGGAAGCGACAGAGAGGGGATGGCATACCAGCAGCCACCACAATGCCGAAGCAGCCTCCTCCTCCCAAGAAGAAGAAGGCTCCTCCTCGGCAGCCTAAGCTGCGTTCGCAGAAAACGGCGGCAGTGGTGCTGTCACTGCAGCCAGGTGCCGAGGAGAAAGGCCATTCATATGCCGGGGTGATTGCGGCCGCCAGAGCCAAGGTAAACCTCGCGGAGCTGAACATAGAGGGTGTCCAGTTCCGTAGGTCTTTGACTGGGGCGGCCGTAATCCTCGTCACGGGCGACGAGAAAGACGCAAGCGCGGTCAACCTTGCCGTCGCCCTTAAAAGGGTAGTCGACCCGACTGTCGCGCGGGTCACCGTTCCCACCAAGATGGTGGAGATGTTGGTTTCCGGACTGGACGAATCCGTCCAGCCGGAAGAGCTAAAAGAGGCACTCGCAAAGACCGGCGAGTGCCAAGTTGAGGAGGTCCGGGTGGGGGAGATCCGCCAGGGCCGCTACACCATGGGCACGGCGTGGATGTGCTGCCCGGTGGAAGCGGCCAAGAAGATAGCCTCCGCCAAGAGGTTGCTGGTGGGATGGTCCGCCGCTAAGGTGAAGCTCCTCCAGCCCCGTGAAATGAGGTGCTTCAGGTGCTTCGAGTCGGGGCACCTGAGAGTAGATTGCAGGGCGGAGGTGGACCGGAGTGCACTCTGCTACCGGTGCGGGGATGCAGGGCACAGGGCGTCGACGTGCTCGTCGAAGCCTAAATGCCCATTATGTACGGCGGCTGGGAAACCGGCGGACCACCGCCTTGGGGGTAAGACCTGCTCTGCCCCCAAGGCAAAAATCAATAGGAGAAGGAGGAGGGCAGCGCCAAATAGGCCACCCAAAACCTCCGGAGGGACGGAGATGGAGGTGACCGAGGACGTAGTCGGGGCCCCCATCATACAAGAGGAGGCGGCCGCGGGAGGGGATCCCCGCGATATAAGTGGTAACCAACCCCAGGGCACCTAGTGCTGGGATATTTCGGGGTGAAGAGTGGCGCACAACACCAGCGCCGCTGACAAAGCAGCTGAGCTACACGCCGTAGGCGTAGCGGGAGTCCGGAAACGGGCGCATTCACGGGCAGGGGGTCAGCGGGAACAAGGCCTCGCTGTTGTCCCCTTCCCCCTGTCTTGTGACGGACGGAGAAGCTGCGGGGGGTTTTTAGTGGGTAGGACCGGGCCGAGTTCGGCCTGGGGAGTCCCACATATCCACGTGGTTTGGCTCGACCACGAGGAATGCGTAAAAGCATTTTCCCCCTTCCAAAAAAAAAAAAAAAAAAAAAAAAAAAAGTGGAACTTCCAGAAAATTGTGGGCAAATATTAAAAGCTCGTAGAATAAATAGAAAAACATTAAAAGAGGGTACTACTGAATGGATTCCAACTCGCACAGTGGTTATCACATACACTTTAGAATTCGATTAAATGCATGATTTTTTAGCTCCCATTCAGTATCAGGGTGAGATTTTCTTGACTCCGCATCTGCTATTTCATTATATTATCTTTAGAGCTTATGTAACAAGCAAAGACAAATGTACCTCTAGGTTCGCACCACTGCCACAGTTTCCTGGTTATATCAGTAAGGTGGAAATCGAACTCCGCCCATGCGGTTGATATACGAAATAGCAGTTGTGTTGTCAATGCGCAATTATACTTTGAGCTTCATCCTCGAGATTAGATAGATAACACTTGTAGTTTCATGTAATTGACTCGCTAATCATACACTATAGTTTAAAAATATTTTTCTAAAATAAATAAAAAATTCTAGCACTGGTAACCCTAAACCGTCTTGCCTAGCCGTTACGCTTCAAACACCATTCGCGTTTTAGTGCTCCGCTAGTCAACACTTATTCTCTTAAACAATGCCAAAAAGTAGTCGAGAAAATGATGAAGAATATATTAAAAGAAAAATGAAGAAAATTGAGAAAAAATTACGGAAGTGGAAAAACCGTTCTCTTCTGTGTTCCGATAGCAATGACCAGGACTCAGGTGATGATACTATGTCACCCGTGCTAACAATCCTTGAAGGTAAATTAATGTGTTTCTTATATTCGTTAAATTTACTAAGTAATTCTCATCAACGAGTTAGTGTTAAATATTTCGTAACATTTGCTTAGTTCTAATGATTTTGTTTTTCTTCTACACACATTAATTTCAAATGATAAGTTTTTAAGCATTTACAACGAATGCTTAATGATTAATGTTTAAACAAAATGTAATATTAAAGCATGCCAAGCTGTTTTTTCCTTTTCTTAAAATCAGATTTAAGAATCGATGACTGACTGTGCAAAATAATAAAATAAGCTAGTCTTATTTTATGCACAATCATTTCATAGACTTTAAGCATTATCTAAAATCCAATTATTATTGAAATAATAATTCAATACTTTAGTGTTATCGTATTTACAAAAAAATATAGTATTATTGTGAAAAACCACGTGCACAATAATAAAATAAGTTAGTCTTATTTTATGCACATTGTTCTTTCAGATAGCCAACCTCCGATTCTACTGGAACCGGCTATTCTGGATGAATTACCTGGCACATCCGTACAAGATACAGATTTGGAAGTAGCCCCTGGGCACTCCACGCCAGCGCCAGAAGAACGCCCACTTGATGAGGATATTCTTGAAATGTTGGGCGCCTCACCTTCAAAGGGCAAGAAAATGGGAGCAGTCATTCATAAAGATCTTGCTCTCCGTTGGGAGCACATCGCAACCACTGGCCTTTCTAAAGAAGTTCGGAAGGAACTATTAGACAAACATTTAACGCCCGAAAATTGTCCTAAGGTTGCAGCCCCATGTCTAAACCCAGAAATAAAAGCCGCCTTGCTTGATACATTTATCGGGAAAGATAAATCGTCTGAAACCAAGCAGAATCAGGTAGCTTCCGTGATCTCTTGTCTAGGCGAAACCCTCACAAAAATGTTGCATTCAGAAAATAGAGACACGTCGGTAATCAGACCCCTACTTGAAGGCGCTCAGCTTTTATGCGACTTACAATTTAAGGAATCCATGAAAAGAAGGAGTTTAGTTTGCTCGTCTATTAAAAAGGATATTCGTACTCAACTGTATGAAACTGATATAGACAGCTATTTATTTGGCAAAAATTTAGCCGAGACTCTAAAAACCGCAAAAGCAATCACTAAATCAGGCACTGAAATTAAAGCCACAAAAACTAGGGCTGGCACGTCTCGAGGTTTAAGCAATAATTTAAACTTCAGACCTCAACTGGTATACAGCAGGCAACCAGCCAAGAGGAGACAGCTGCCTGCCCAGTTCACACAGCATCCATACTACCAGACACCAAACGCTGCAATGCGACATCAGGCTCAGTTGCTGCCCCCACCACCGCCTCCTCCACCACCGCCGCCAGCGACAACAGCAGCCCCACCACCGCCACCGCCGCCGGCACTTCCACGAGCATATCCGCGCTCCAAGCCCCAACAACAACAGCACCGATAAGCCCGGTACGTTATTCTGGTCGCCTATCTTTATTCTATGACCAGTGGTGCCAAATAACCACTGACCCTGTTCTATTGTCTTGGATAAAAGGTTACAGTATCCCATTTTATAAGCCCGTTGTTCAGAAATACATTCCCTCACAACCAAACCTTTCGTCTTACGAAATTATTCAGTATAAAGAAACCATTAATGAACTTCTAGAATCTGGTGCGATTTCTGAGTGCCAGTCTGAACCGGAACAATTTTTGTATAGTTATTTTATAATCAAAAAGAAAAATGGTAATTCTCGTTTTATTCTTAATCTTAAACAGCTAAATAAATTCATAAAAACAGAGCATTTTAAATTAGAAGACTTAAGAACAACAATAAAATTAGTATCTCGAAATTATTTTATGGCTTCCTTAGACCTTAAAAACGCTTATTTTTTAATTTCGATTGACGAAAGGTACAGGAGGTATTTAAGATTCACTTGGCTTAATGAAATATATGAATTTAACGTTCTCCCCTTCGGACTTAGCACAGCGCCTTTCGTATTTACGAAATTACTTAAACCGGTCATGTGTTTGTTAAGATCATCAGGTCATATATCTACTGTTTTTCTGGATGATATATGCTGTATAGCTCCCTCTTATATCCAATGCTTAGATAACATAGCACAAACACGACAATTATTTGAATCCTTAGGATTCATTGTTAATATGGAAAAAAGTTGTCTTATTCCATCTCGAACATGTACTTACCTTGGTTTCATTATTGATTCAGGTAACTTTACTGTAAGTCTAACCGATACCAAGAAGGAGAACATTCTTTGTGAGTTATTGCGATTCAGTAAACTTGACCGTTGCACAATTAGAAAATTTGCTCGCGTCCTGGGTTTACTTACCTCTGCTTGCCCTGGAGTGCAATACGGTTGGCTTTATACTAAGCAACTAGAAAGATGTAAATATCTGGCTTTGTTACGATCAGAAAACTATGATGAATACATGAACATCCCCAATAATTTAGATAGTGACATAAAATGGTGGATTTCTAATATAAAAAATTCTTTTAGTCCCATTAGAGAAGATATTTACACCTTAGAAATTTTTTCTGATGCTAGCAAAACTGGGTGGGGGATAGCGTGCCAGGGACAGACAGCAAATGGGCAATGGAGTAATGATGAGGCGTTCCAACATATAAATTATCTGGAATTATTGGCCGCGTATTTTGGTTTGAAAATATTTGCTTCGACCTCAAATAACTGTCAGATTTTGTTAAGAATTGATAATACGACGGCAATTTCTTATATTAATCGGATGGGTGGTGTAAAATTTCCACATCTTAATAAATTAGCTAAAAATATTTGGCAATTTTGTGAAACCAAAAATATTTTCATATATGCATCTTATATTAGCTCCCGAGATAATGAAATTGCGGACGCCGAATCCCGGAAATTACACCCTGAAACAGAATGGGCACTTAGTGATCAAACTTTTAAAATAATCACAAAACGATATGGTCATTTTGATATTGATTTATTTGCAACGAGATTAAATGCTAAATGCGTTAAGTATGTGTCTTGGCATAGAGATCCCGGAGCGTCTGCTATTAATGCCTTTACAATCGATTGGAGAAATATAAATTTTTATGCGTTTCCTCCATTTTCTGTAATAAAAAAAGTTTTAAGGAAAATTATTACCGATAAAGCTCAAGGTGTAGTAGTAGTTCCCTACTGGCCTACACAGGCATGGTTTCCTTTGTATTACAAGCTTTTATTATTTGAACCTATTATTCTTGAAGCTAGTAATAATATGTTTTCTTTTGTTCCGAACAGCCTGGAGACACTACCGCAGTTCAAACTTATGGCTGGAATGTTATCCGCGAGGCATTTAAAAGAAGAAGTGTACCATTGAACTCTTTAGATATTTTTTGTGCCTCTTTGTCACATAATTCTTTGTTACAATATAGTGTAGCTTTTAAGCGATGGTTCTCTTTCTGTGATGCTAATAGTATAGACCATTATGAGGCGTCAGTGCCTAATATTATATATTTTTTGACGAATGCATTTAATACTGGGTTGAAATATGGAACGCTGAATACTTACCGTTCCGCCTTATCATTAATATTAGGCTCAAGAGTAACAAACGATGACCGCATTAACAGACTTTTTAAAGGTTTTTATAGACTAAGAACACCCTTGCCTAAATATAATGTCGCATGGGACACATCAATAGTTTTAGAATTCCTGTCAAACTTATACCCTAATCAAGAGTTACCCTTGGACCAGTTAACTAAAAAGACTGTAACCCTTTTAGCTCTAGTCACAGCGCATCGAGTTCAAACGCTCTCCTTAATAAAGATTGAAAATATTGAATTTTGTTCCAACAATGTATATATTAAGATACCAGATTTGATCAAAACTTCGAGGCTAGGATCTCATCAAACTCAGCTTATTATAAAGAACATTTTGCATTATCAGTATTAGGTACATAATAATAATATAAATATTCATTCAGTTCAATAAATATTCATAGCGTAACACATGATTGTAATAATTTTGGATTATTTCATATTACTTACCTCCATACTTTATTTTATAAATGTAAAATTAATACTTACTGATTTCGTTCATTTATATAATTAATAATAATAGATATTTATGGTACATACATACCACTGAATCATGTTATGGTATAACTTAATTAATTACCATTATTACAATGTAATTGTGGTATTATTTAACACTTATTAATTCATTAAAAACATTTCAAATAAAATAACATTTTAATTTCATTCTTTAAAGGTCTACAAGTGTTATCTATCTAATCTCGAGGATGAAGCTCAAAGTATAATTTGTGATTAAACGAACTTACCTTAAGTGAAGTTCTATCATAATTATACGAGAGCTTCATCCGAAGAGATTAGATCCCTCCCTCCCAGAAACCCTTAAAAATATTATTTTCTTTAAAATAGCTCTGTACATAGAGATATGTGCACATATGCTTGCATATATCAATAAATAATGTATGAATACACATTAATTAAGTATCAAGTAATATGTGCACATATCTTTACTTGAATTACTAAATATGTATAATACCTACACATTATTTGATAATTCAAGTGTGTCAAGTGTGTGTTTTATCTTCTCTTCTTTCAACTAAATGATGTTTGAAGCGTAACGGCTAGGCAAGACGGTTTAGGGTTACCAGTGCTAGAATTTTTTATTTATTTTAGAAAAATATTTTTAAACTATAGTGTATGATTAGCGAGTCAATTACATGAAACTACAAGTGTTATCTATCTAATCTCTTCGGATGAAGCTCTCGTATAATTATGATAGAACTTCACTTAAGGTAAGTTCGTTTAATCACAAATAATATTAGACAATTTCTCCTTTTCTGAATATTTGAAAGCCTAGACAAGCGGCCAAAAGTTCTAATTAATTTATGTGTTTGGATGATTCCTCTATACTCCATTGTCCACTAGCGGTCTCCTTACCGCATGCTGCCCCCCACCCTTTTTTGCTCGCATCCGGAAAAAAATTCGATATTGTAATAGTCTTGTCTAATAGGATTAAATGTTTTATCAATGGAATTTTTCCACCAGGAAAAATCTGTTTGCAATTGTTGTAGCTGTCGTAGCTATTATTATTGCATAAGGCAAGGTATTTGCATCTCTCCATTTGTTTGGTATACAACCAACCATACTGTACTGCTGGGCTGAGGTGAGGAATCCCAGCAGTCGAGCGAAACGTCGAATTTTACAATTTGTCTTATGTTGAAAGTGAAGCAATTCTTTTTTAATTATATTTCTTTTATCCTGTGTTAAACATATATGAAATGTTTTCGTGTCTATTATACCAAGAAATCTACAACTAGTGTTAGGAATCATACAAAAAACTTTTTTTTTTTTAAAAAAAAACGTCGTCCCACTCTAGGATTTTCTCCTGTGTCGTGGGTGCAGTTACAAACATAGATTATCATATGCACATATGCCCAGTCCGGAAACAATTTCTATAGGCCATACAAAATATTTGTCCCGTGCGGGAATCGAAACCGCAACCTGTTGCGCAGTAGGCGATCACTCGACCTCTGCTCTAACCGTGTCGTTAAATGTTAATAATAAACCGAAAGGACTAAAATATTTTTAGTTTCAGCAATATTTGCTAGACATTTTTGGTTATCCCAATGACACAAATATAATCTAAGAAAATGATACACATATGGCCTAAGGATCGAAGTAAGTACATCACCGGCTTAAGCAACTTTGTTAATACAAATGGTGCGGTGTTAAGGCCAAAGGGAAGAACGTTAAATTCGTATAGTTTATCTTCAGATATAAACCTTAAATATTGTTTATGAGTTGGGTGGATTGAAATTAAAAAATAGGCATCTTTTAAATCTAGGGTGGCCATGAAACTGTTTTTTGAAACTAATTTCATTGTAGTTCTGTAATCTTCAATTTTAAAATATTTATAGGTTTTAAGTTTTAAAAAAATCTGTTTTTACATGTTGGTTGTTTAATAATAAAATAGCTGGACAATAACTGTTTATTTCACTTGGTTGACAAGGTGAAATAGCTCCTGAATCAATCAATTCAGTAATGGCCACTCTATATTGTAAAGATTCAGAAGCTGGCAAGGTTGGCAGCAGTTTAGGTTCCCATAATTGATGAATAGGTCTGGAAAAAGGGATCTTATAACCCCTTATCCATGATAATATAACTAAGAGTTGCCAATTATCGTAAAAATTACATAAACGACTTGCTGAACATACCGAATCTAGCGAACGTGGGCCTAAGTGCTGCTGCGAGCGCGGTGGCGATCGCGGCAGCTGCTGTTGTCGCGGCGGGCGCGGTGCCTGCGGCGGGGCCAGCTCCATCCTCCGCGGTGCTCCCACCTGCCTGGCCCTCGTCAGCGGAGGCTTCTGGTTTAAAGGACGATTAAAAGGTTGCTTTGGTTTTGTCGCCGCAAGCGTTTTCTTGGTTGATGAAGTAATCTTTATCTCAGCACCAGACTTCGATATCGCCTTTGCGGCTTTGAGTGTCGGCAAATTTTTTCCCAAATAGAAAACTGACAATTTCAGCATTGTACAGTTGCTCCTTTATGTCATTTTTTTCTGCTTGCAAACGTCACCAATGCAAGATATAGCAGCTGCCTGCTGTATTTGTTTATTTTCTAATGCTTTATCTTTCATAACAAGCATTTCCGATAAGGCTGCCTTTATCTCGGGGTTCAACTTTGGTGTGTTTATTTTTATGCAGTTCTTGGGAATAAGATGTTTTTCTAGAAGGTCCTTTCTATTTTACTTAGTTAAACCCGTAATCGCAATATGTCCTTGTCGCGGAACTAAATCTTGATGAATATCAGGACCCAGTTCTTTTTTTGGAGGGTGTTTCACCTAAAAGACTTAAAATCTCTTCATCCAATTCAACACGAACTGGTTCGCTTCTCACATTTGCAGGTAGTTCGGTAGAATCTAAAGGCTGTAAAGCTGTTGTTGCAGTTGCAGCCATAGAAGTGGATGGATCTGAATTGATCTCTTCTACAATCGAGACTATGTCGACCTCTGATTGCACTTCACTTTCACCTGCAATACGTTTGTGTCGCATACAGGTAACTCTGTGTCCAAAAATACATATGACACAGAAGAATACACCTCTGTCAGATATCCATAACAGCTGCTTTATATTTTAAATGCGGTTATATATCAACGACCAATGTTTGTAAGAATAAACCCTTTCATGCCGTATGAAACTTTAAAAGGCAACATTTCATTAAAATGTGCACATACTTTATTAGTCATGAAGGTAACATAACTTAAAAAATGTACACAGTACATAAAAAATATTGTGATGGTAACATCCCGCATAGATGTACACTACATACAAGATACCAGTGGTAATTATTTGTGACGGTAGGTAATATCCCATATACAGGGTGTAACTGAACACCCCAATAACATTTAAGGGTATGTATCCATCAGAAGTAGAGATTCTGTAGGAAAAATATTAGGGCTAACAAACCTATTTTTTTTCCCATACAAACTAAATAATTATTTTTAGGTATTAAGTGCCGACAGCCCTATGTAAGCGTACGAGGAAAACTACGCTCACATCGTACAAACTTAATAAATTATTTTTGGGTATTAAGTGCCGTCAGCCCTACGTAAGCGTACGAGGCATACTACACTCACGTCTGTCACGTGTCATTTTGTGTTTTAATTTCTTTTGTGTTAAGAGCTGATTATGGTTGTCACTTGAAAGTTTTTGCTTTCAGTTTAAAATCAAATAACTCTAAAAGTAGTGGGGTTCCAGGTCTCAGACAAGCACTGAAGGTCCATTTAGTATCTAATTTATATGCCCCTTAAATGTTATTGGGGTGTTCAGTTACACTCGGTAGATATACACATCACTAAAGATTATACATATGTTATAGATGACAGGCAGGTACTTTAATATTATTTGGTATAATATTTTGTGCCGGTAACATCCCCGTATAGATGTACACTACACAATATTAAAAACCAGTGGTGGTTTTTCGTTATGAAATAATCCCATATAAATATAGGAACACATTACATCACATTAAGTGATACAAATGTCAACCACTTTTAAGAAATAAGTATAATATTATTTAACACCTGCGTACCTTCGTTTCCTGATAGCATCAGAAGTGCTTTGAAGATCTGTCTATGTATATAAAAAAAACTATGTACATACTATGTATGTCTGTCCTCTATGCGTTCCGAAACTATTCATCAGATTGTAATGAAACTTTGGTAGGATGTAATGGGGACGACCGTCTTAGCAAAAAAATGGGCATTTACGTGGCAACGCATGCCGGGTACAGCAGAGCTAGTATTGAAAAAAGATGTCTGAGTTTGAGTGAGCCTATTTAGGTTAGGACTATAATTGGGAATGCATTTGTTCCATTTCAACACTTTAGAATTAGCTTAAGAAAGTGGCTCAGCGAAAAATGTTTTTACTCTATTAAAGATTTTATGAATTTTCGTGACAAATAAATACGAATCTAATGCAATAATAATTAAAATATGCTTATATTAATAAAATATAATAAATACTGTAATTGATAAATAATTGATAATAATAATGATTTAGGATAATGGTATTACAATTTAATAATAATTTCAATTTTATGTGACATGTATAAAATAACGTAACAATTAATTTCTAGTTAATAAGTTCATTATTGTAACATAATTGTAGCTTTAATATTTGCATGTTGTATAAAACAGCGAAATGTGCTGCACTTAAATTAATAACATATCATCTTGTAATAACCATGTTTCATGCGAATAAATTTGATTTGATTTGATTAAAAGCTCTTATGCAAATGAGATCTTCCAAGAAATAAAACAAAAATTGACATTTTTACGTAAAAAATTCGCGAGAATTTAATTTATTAATTTATATAATTTATTTGACATACTGCAGATAGATAGGATATTGAAGCCGGTCATTAGTCTGGCCATAATTCACTATGTTCCAAATGCAAAACAGTTTTAATTTTTCTGTCCTTAACTATATTTCTAGACTAGCAGCACAGTGCGCGGCCTAAGCAAACGTACGCTTTTTGCATTTTAGGTCGAATTTCACCGACATTTAAACAGACGGTTAGAGTTAACCAACAACCGCTTTTGACACTTATCGTATGAGTGAAATGTCAAAAATTTGTTTGTTAGTTAACTGTTTAAATTTTGGTGAAATTGGACCTTAATTACCTAAGTTGTCGCGGGTCGGATTGATGGCACTGGAGGGCCGGGTTTGGCCCGCGGGCCGTAGTTTGGAGACCCCTGGTCTAAGACAATCTACCTCCTAGTTAGCGTTACTATCTGTACCTTATTATAAAGTACGTTATTTCGGATAATTGTACTCTATATTTTATGCCAATGATAAAGTAGGTACCTACGCGAAAATACTTTATTTTGGCTTATTTGATTTCTCTAGGATTCATTTAACATTAAATATACAAAAAGAAAGTTTGTTGTAACGACAAATTAAAAAGTGTAATATTTTTCCTACAAAATCTCCACTTCTGATACATGCCCCGCTTCGCGCTGACACCACATAAGCGATGTTTAGGTACGGAGACGCTGAGCTAGAAATTATGTGTAATGGCCAGCACGCAAAACGATTAAATTAAACAATTAGCAAACCTCATTTGTGATACCGGCTGATTGTTTCCGTTATGCAACTAGTAACAAACAATACGGAAACGAGATTTCCCGTTCCCCTGTAGAAACAACGGTTGCTCGACTTAAAAAGGTTCCCCATTTCGTAAGAGTTCGAGCGTAACACTTAAAAGAGGTTACCCGTTTTTTTAGTTGTGTAAGAAGTTTCTGTAGTTGAGAAAGAGCAACACCTTGAAACAAGAAAGATTATTATAATTTATTTTAAATACAAGCTTTTAGTACTCGTCAATACAAATCGAACGAGCCCAAACTCGATGGGGTTGTGTCGTTTTATTGCGGGGTTCCTATGGCCACCTTCCAGCTCCAGCATCAGATCGGCTCCATGTCATCATTATATTGCATTGTTATGCGATATACGCATACGCATGCAAAATTTTAGCTCAATCAGAAATCGGGAAGTGGGTCAAATTGAACTTGCAAGATTTCATTACAGACACCTACCGGGTTACCGCCTATAGCGATACTCATAGCGATCACTCGCTATCGATTTTGTGACATTAGAACAATAGTTCAAATGTCACTTGTGACATTAAAACTATTGTTCCAATGTCACGATAACGATAGCGAGTGATCGCTTTGAGTTAGGCGGTACGACCGCGGGACAGGTGAAAGTAAATAAAAGCTTGTAATAAAAGCAAGCAAGCAAAATAAAGTAAACACAAATATTTACAGTTCGTTTCCTACAAAACGCATCTTTTAGGGTTGCGTCCGTGCCTCAAGAGGAAAAACTTCATTGTCTGTCTGCCCGTCTGTCTGTCAAGCAAGACCCATTTTCTCGGGAACGCGTAGAGATATCCAAACTGGAATTATTATCAAACTAGCTGTGCCCGCGAACTACGTTTCGCCATACAATTTTTTCCCGTTTTTGAAACATTTTTCATTGATGCTCAGCTCCTATTAATCGTAGCGTGATCTTATATAGCCTAAAGCCTTCCTCGATAAATGGATTATCAAACACAGAAAGATTTTTTCAATTTGAATCAGTAGGTACTCCTGAGATTAGCGCGTTCAAGCAAATAAACAAACTCTTCAGCTTTATAATATTAGTATATAGATACTCGTACTTTTAAGTCAACGCGATCAAAGGATATGAATGATCGTTTATGTCGCATATTTTGAAAGAAAGAAAGAAAGAAATAGTACATTGTTACCCTAGGGGTGAAAGTAACTTATTTAGTCCCGAGACGGGTTTTGGCGCCCGAGCGTAGAGAGAGAATTCGGATCTTCATTTGTTTTTTCGAGTTTTAATTGTTTATTCCTCCGTATAGCAGAGATTTCATACATTAGAGAAGAGGCAAAAGCAGAAGTTGTTGATTTAATAAAATTAAATTCGCTCATAATAATAATATGGTCATTTGCTGATTCATGTTTTTATTTTTACTTTCCTTGTATTCGTAATGAAAAGCACAGCATTTACCTCGGGTAAAAGACTTATTTAGTCCCTCGAACTATAGGCGCCCTCTCTACGCTCGGGCGTAAAGAAGTCCGCCATATTGGATTAATACTGACGTCACATTATTTTTCGAGTTACTCTTAGCAAGAACTTTTTTTGATACCCATATTGTAGGAGTGCATTAAAAATAATTGGTCCGCCATCTTGGGTATGCCGCCATCTTGGATTTAGAATGACGTCACACAGTCAACCATGCATTGTCATCCAAACTGAACGTGTATACAAAATTTCAGCTTAATCGGTTAAAGATATCTGCTTCAAAAATTAAGTTGCAAGATTTAACCCGAACATACATACTTACATTTCAAGTTAAATAAAAGCTTGTTATAACAAGTGCGGTCTCTCTCAACAGTGAAAAAATCATGCTTGAAAGTCACCGCGATCAAAAGAAATGAGCGCTTTTGTCGCATATTTTTTAAATTTGGCAAAAAGCAAGTTCTTACTTATGGCACATGTTCGGGAAAAAATCTGAAAACTGTTAACATGTAAGGAGGCTTAACTAGCTTTCAGCTGTCTCGCCTCTTTGAAAGTTTGTGATCATCTATTGTCCAAGCTTTTTTGCCAGAATGACGACCAATCAATGCAATATTGCATTCGGTTTTGAGACTGACCACAATCTTTTTACGAGATACCTATACAGCAGTGTGCACTGAAATAGTTTGTGGTTAACCACATAAGTGAAAATATGTGATGCGAATTGCGATGTATGACGCGTAACAATCGCCGAGACGAATACATTCAATTTTTATTCATTATCCGGCTCGAAGGGCCAAATTTTTTGACAGTTCTGTTCGAAACCGATCATAGACTTGGAACATACTGACTGCGTATGACAAACTGACAGTGCGAGCGAGAATGTATAGTGTGCGGCACTTGGTCGCTAGACGACCAACCCTCCACAGGTAGATAGGGTTCCAAATAAATAACTACGTAGGAAGGTACTGTTATTTATTTTGCCAAAAGATTCTGTGGCCGCCTCACGTCTTGATTAAAGGTAAAGGTAGGTAATAGGTGTGACACTGGCCTTATGAAGTTTTAAAGAGTTTGAAAGAGACAGTTCATTTTAGCTACACCGATTTTGAATAACAGATCAGCCACATATATTGGAATTGACAAATCGAAATGGGTCACATTTTAATGAGCTGTCAGTACGATTACGATTTTTCTAGCTCAGTCTTCCAGTTCGTAAGACTTTTCAACACGTATTGTAATAGTTTTGTTATATTAATGCGTATCGAAAAGGCATACGACACCGTAACATAGTGCATCATTACAAGGTTGGGTGAACTTCACCGCATTTGACCTTTAGGCAATCCCGACAACATGAAATGACGTAACCTCACACTTGTACCGAGGCGCCCCGACAGGTTATTTTATTTGGCCGGGTTGCACGCAGGGGCGACGGGCGAAGGCTTCGAGCCGGCTGACTGGCTGCAAGTAACGATCAACGATTGCGGCCGAGCGTTCACGACGCGCCTTCGGAACCGAGTTTATAAATAAGCGTCCGGAAAATGGCGGCTCAGTTTACTCGAGAGCGCAGCCTTTGTCGCTATTACCGGTCTAGCAGATCAACCGTTACGAAAACATTGCATTGTTATATGAATGTAATAAAACAAAACAGTGAATAAAATGCCAACCGACATAATGTCTGCGACGTGCCGAGCGGAGCACTTCAGCCGGGGGCTCCAGAAGAAAAACGACGCCGAAGTGAAGTCGGGATTTCTGGTGTTACTAGGGCCAGGAGGGATGCGGCAGGATGTCCGCGTGGTCGTTTACAGGACCTCGCTGGAGCACTTCGCCGTGATATACCCGCGGAAGAGGCTCAGCAAGCCGACCGGCGTAGTGAACCTGCGGAACACGGCGACCGAGCGAGCTGAGTCGAGGAGCGGCTTCATCATCCGGCAGAAGGGTTACGACAACACGATATCTGCGCGATTCCTGTGCGCCGAACGCGAGGTGGAGCCGTGGCTGTCTGCGTTCACGTCGCGGTCGACCCAATGCCATCACCACGTCATCGCCAGCTTGCCCGTGCTCGTCGAGGCTGAAGAGAGTTAAACAAGTTACCTAACCAACCACTATCGGTTCGAGTGATTGATTTGTCGGCACGGACGAAACCGTGGGACGCCGAAACGAGGTTATGTTTGTTTTGCAATGAGATGCTAAAAGTGAAAGCCATTTTTTGCGAGTGCACGAAAGTGCTTGGCTCTGTAATCGTTATTACGACTGAACATAAGAAACGAAGTGTCGACTGGCGTGACTCATTTTAACGCTGTCCAAACTGTTAAGTGTACCTATTTAATTGTAAATAGGTAGATAGATATAGTACATATTCATATAAACAAAGTTAAAACACCTTGTTAATACCTAGGTATTGGATAATCCTACATTTGCGCCTAACCAAAATACGTAGGTGCCTAGGTAAGCACTCCATAGGGGTAATTTCGAATATACTTATTATAAAATAGGTATTTTTGAAAAAAATTGGGGCTATGTAAAATAATAACCTTTGTAAAATTTTCCTTTAAGCCCCAAAAAAATATTTTTTGAATAAATCGTTTTGGACACAATAAAATCATACTTATCTACCTATAGTTGGGTGAATTAGTATAAGAGTCCATTCGGATTCTCATCTATTCTAGGTATCTTCCTTAGTGATGGTTTTATTTATTTTACCGAACTATTATGATTATACATTAGGGATGCCATCTGATCAATAGCTCAGTAGTGTAGAATTGTAACAACAACAGACAGGTAATCATAATGTGTCTACTACAGCAACTTAGGGAAGTCGGCAGTCGGGACCCGTTAAATATCGGGGCCGATCACACGAAGAATAAACACAACAGCAACAGAGTGTTGTTATGAAGCTCTTATCATTCCTCCTGTAATTCATTTTGATTCTAATATCCATAAATATGATAGATAAGTTAAATTTAATGTTTTCCCCTTAAAGAAAGCAATTAAAATGATTGGCATCACATATATTGTGATGCATGGAAGTAATCTCTTTCTAGCAATGTTGGTGTAGGTATCTTGCCACGGCCAGTACAAAATCGTAAATCATCAGAGAATGCTTTGGAATCTCTAAATGCCTTGAGTATATTCTTTTAGCAAAATTGAGAAAGATTCGGATTCTTTCGGATTCTCAAAGTGCTATTGAAGCACTACACAGATTTCCTTTCAAAACAATCTTATTCATCCTGTGCTAATAGACTGCCGCAGATTACTTTATGAATGTTTTACACGTGATTTTCATGTGGATACCGGGCCATCGTAGCATACCCGGTAACGATAAGGCTGATTCTTTGGACAATCTAGCTGTTACTTCTGGAGATTTATTTCCATACAAAAATTACTGCTGTCGCCTTGCTGCACAAGCTAAACTTTCACTTAGATCTTCTTAAGAGGAAGTTTGGAATAAAAGCTCACAATTAAAAGGAAATTATTCAAAATTTCAAAATTCAAAATTCAAAAATCTTTATTCAACATAGGCCTTTACAGGCACTTATTGACGTCAAAACAAAGCAACACATTCTAATTTAAAGGAAACATATTAACCTTGTATGTGCATACATCCTGAATATAATCAGGATGTCTGCAAATACAAGTAGGAATGAAAAAAAAAAAGGTCGATTCTACACCTGTTCGGAAATTGGGAGGCCTTCTCGAGAAGAACAGGCAAGAAACTCGAAAGGTCAAATTTTTTATCTCCTCTTTTAAATCGCCATTTACAATTTTGGTTTTGTTACATAGTCATAGAAAGTTATAAAATACATTCAGTAAGTATGCTTACATACACTTAAAATGTCAGAAAAATATGATAAGCTTAACACTAAGCATTATACAATAAATTATGTTGTTACTAAACATGACATCTGATAACTTAGTCTAGCTAATTCCATATCGTGTGGTTACTTAAATAATCACTCACTTTGTAATAACCTTTGTTCATGAGAGTCTTTTTAACGTGAACTTTAAATTTATGAATTGGTAAATCGGTGATACTTTGTGGAAGCTTATTATAAAAAGCTACACACCTCCCTAGAAATGAGCCACTAGTTTTATGAAGCCTGTAACTTGCAACGGCAAGCTTATTTTTATTTCTTGTGTTTATATTATGGAAATCACTATTTTTATCGAATGTAGCATAATGCTTGTGTACATAAACTAAATTGTCATAAATATACTGACCGGCTAAAGTTAAGATATTAATTTCTTTGAACAATTCTCTATTATAACCGTATACAACCTCATATTCCGTTGTAACCATGGTTTACTCGGACGAATTTCAGTAAAATCATAACATCTATCATTATAAGATTACGGATTGGTAATACTTGTACCCTAGCTCATTTAGCGAGGTTCAAAATTATTAATTCTCATTTGTGTGAATGTGGTTCTGCTATTAGTGATGGAAACCATACAATATTATCCTGTCACTCTGATCTGTTCACCTCTTTAAAATCCCTATATGTTCCATCCGGACTTCGATTCCAGCCCTAATGGCCGGAAATAGTATTGATATTTATAAGTTATTTACTCCTTTTATGTGTAAATAATATTAAATTGTAAGCTTGTATATATATTTTAGTTAATCAGTTCCTTAACGTGATCTTTATCAAGATCCTAGATCCTATTCCCATTCCGCGTTCCTGTTTATTCCAAACTTTGTCATGGCTAATGCTCAAATTGTGCGGAGCCACAAAAAACAACAACAACATAGTGAAATCCAGTGAAATCTCGATAAAGTTTTATATGAGTAGTTACTGAAGCTGCCATGAGCCGCGTAGTTACCAGGTGAAATTATCTGCATGTCAGCAGCGCGAAGTTAGTTAGTGATGAACCCAACCGTGTAAAAATAAACCTTGTTGCTGAGATGAATAAATTATTTTAAAAAACTATTCATGATCTAACACCTAAGAATATTAATTTAAAAAAGCTAAATCGAAGTCAATTGAAAAAAATGTGAATTGTCTTCCTTTGTTGTAAAATTTTGTATTGTTTTTACATTTCTTATTAAACATTTGGATATTAGACCGGGAATTTACCCCTCCATAATATGTATGCAGCCCCAATCTAGTGTTTTATTATTGGTAGGTCACATTCTTTTTGTAAAACATGCTTAAACCCATTTTAAACCTAACTTTATTTTTCCAACACATGGTTTAAATTAAATAAGCAGCCTTTGAAATATATTATCTAGACATTCACGGATAGGACTGTTTGTAGGTACGTAGTTTAAGGAACTTTTTGTTGTAATTATTATTTTTAAATGTGAAATATTTCAATATATCCACATAATCCTATTCTATCTTAAAAACGGCTCCGGCTTATGCCTTACTCTCAGTGGAATAGTATTCCATTGTACTGTGTAATAGTGATGATGACGGGCTACGAGTATATGTATATATATATATATAAATCTGATCAGTCCTTCAGTTAAATAAAAAAACATCCGACATGTATTTTTTGCTTTGTTAAAATAACAAAAAAATTGTGAGCCGTCGCGGGACGCCTGGCAGATGTGAAACATCGAAATTATTTTGTACAGGTAATAAGCATAAATGGATAGTTTACGACAGGAAATAAATATGGCACAATGCAAAATGAGTAAATACTTGTAAAAAATATGAATAAAAATTCGTATTTTTTTTTCAAGAAATACTTAGATGACTGAGTCGCACGCACATTCGCTTGCTATAGATGTTTCACATCAATAACTACTGAGGACTGAGGTAAATGGATTCAAAGTTATGGAGCCTCCTCGTTACAGCGTGCTTTCAAAGTATCTTATGCCTTCTTTTTCTTTTAGGCGGGGGAATCTTCTTACGATTCAACAAGGGGTAGGCGGACAAGGCCGCCCCAAGCATATGCCGTTGGACTCGGGTAATACCCTATACCTGGCTAAACCCCCTCCAGCAACTTCTACCTCCGTTGGGACACAGTCGGGATCGGCGTTAGCCATTCCCCGAGTGACGTATGTTATGAGTGAAATATGTTATGCCTAACCTATACTTTGGTTATCTGTGCTTTGATGCTATAAATAGAACACAGGCGTGACGTCACGAGACATTCATTACAAATCAATGCATGCATTGTCTCAAGTTTTTGATTAGGTAAAAAAAGAGAAATTCTGTACGAGCGTGTGTAATATTTTTAGTAATACACCATGGACTTTTTTGTCATCGCCAAATTAACTAGGTTTTTCGTATTCCAACGTCTTTTTTAAGTGATTTAACATATAGCCACGAGTTCTATTAGTATGTGGTTTCTGTAAGACTTCCAATTCTTGTCTTTAAGTGCAACAATGAAAATCTGTGCTCGTTAACCCGGGGGGTTAGGTATTGTCTAAGAAAAAATCTATCACGATCGCCTTGTCATTACTAATCATTGCGGCGTCAATACAAGACTGTGTCGACTGTCTGATAAAAAACAGTAATGGATGCACTTAGACTGTAAAAAATTGAAAGCGGTCGCGATAGATTTTTGTTACAAATTTCGCGAATAGGTAGGTCCAATATCTACTAAATCAATCAAGGACCGGCGTTATAATACGTAGGTGATACAATATTTTTGTTACTAGTTATTACATTACAAAACATATAGAATTAGTCTATAATTCTTTTCTGTCTTTATAATATGTGGATACAAAGCCATATTGTGATAATTATTCTAGTGATGTGTCTGTTTATAATAGTTTATTTATTCACGATAAACCAATAAATATTTACTAAGTATAAGTAGTTGTGCATTTTATTTATTTTATTTTATGTAAAGTCGACGGCAAAAGGAAAAATATCAATGAAGTGCTTAAAAATAAGAATCATAAACAAGTTTTCATGAATGGATTCCATGACTTTTTAAAACAACAAGTGTTAAAGTTATTAGTCCTTATTTTAAGTTTTTTTTGCAAAAATTTAAAATCCTTACATATTATAAAACGCGTCTGTCTGTCTGTTCGCGATAAATTAAAAAACTACTGCACCGAAGTTCAAGCGGTTTTCACCACTCGATAGCGTGATTCTCGAGGAAGGTTTTAGTATATAATTTGTTAAATTTTTGTATTTATTTTTTCTGTGTACATTAACGATATTTGTTGAAGATGTCGGGAAAAATAAATTAAGGTGTAACGTAGTTCGCGGGCACAGCTAGTCGTGAATAAAATATACATTTTTTAAATTAAAACGACTGTTGCCGATCAGTTACAAACCTTTTTAAATATTTATCGTAGGTAGGTACATATTATTTACTTTTAAATACATACACTAATCAACAAAGTGTTAGACTCAACTACCAAGACGAACTTTTTTGTAAAATCTCTTTAATAAAAAGTATAGGCTACTAATAAATTTGAAAACAAAATAAAAGCGTGATGAAGTAATGTTCTAAATTTAAAATTTCAAAAACATTATTCCATAATTTTAGCTCATTTTAGCATGAGTTCGCGGCAAAACGTTATTCCTGTTTTAAGTTTCTTCATTTCTGGATACAGTTTGAGTTAACTGATATCAAATCTTTAATTGAATGTTTTAAATTTCTTTTGTAACTTAAAGACTGGCTTATCAGACATCATGCCACGTCGGCATTTAACTCAAAATTAAATGTTACGTGCTGTGCGTATGCTTGAAGCCGGGCGTACCCAACGTGAAGTTGCAGATGCCATGGAACACGGCTGAACGACAACCTGGTAGATATTGAATAACCACCGAAAGACAAGACCTTTTATTCAAAATATTGCCAGACGGGAGCCCAAAACTACCGCCCGGCAACTCGTTGAAAGCCTAAGGCTTCAACATCAAATGGCTATCAGCACTCAAACTGCCAGGAGAAGACTGCACGAGATCGGTGTGCATTCTCGTAGGCCTTTACGGGTCGTAGTGTAGTACTATTATTTACCTACTTATTCTGTTTCGTAGCGCTTCGACGTGGCAATCGTGCTCAGCGTTGGCAGTGCGCTCGTATTCACCTGCGATGGCCGGAAGAAGAGTGGGCTCATGTCCTGTTTTCTGACGGATCCAGGTTTCGTTTTCACTCGGACTCAAGAAGAATACGCGTAAGGCGGGCTTCTGGACGTCATGACGGCTTCGTTGTCCTCAGGAAATTCATCCCTACCATAGCGGAACAATAAATGGTTTGGGCCGGTATTCGCGTTGGCGGTAGAACGGACCTCGTTTTTATATAGGGCAACATGAATGCCGAAAAATACCGCAACGAGGTGGTGGAACCTATTGTTGTTCCACATCGAATCCAATTGCGGGCGAATTCCATCTTCATGCAAGACAATGCTCGCGCACATACCGCAGGAGCAGTGATGAACGTTCTTCGTGAACGGGATATCGCACTCTAGACTGGCATCCCCAGTCCTGCAATATGAATCCTATTGAGCACGCCTGGGATTTGCTAGGAAGAATGGCTTTTGAACAACTTCCTCAGAATTTACACTCAGGCCAAGATCTTTTTTTACATCTTTCTCGGACGTGGAGCATAATACCCCAGGCCACTATTGATAGTCTGATATTCAGCATGCCAAGACAATGCAGAGCCTTAGCCAATGCTTTAAGAGGTCCAACTGATTATTGATTTATCACCTTTACACTTATTTTAACGATTTCACACACCAAAATTAAAAAAGGCATTTTTAATGCCTATCTGTATTCATTTTTGCACCAATTCTTTTCTTTATTAATAAAACTTTGTTTTTGTACTGATGAAACTTTTTTATTTTATTTTAATAAACAAGCCTAAAATTACGCTTTTATACATCTAACATTGTTTATATGAAATACCTCAAAGTTTTTAGTAATTTACGAAAATAGGTTTGAGTCGACTTTGTTGATTAGTGTGTATTTCATAATATAATGTCGGGCGACGTCCGATACGGGCTACGGCAATACCTTACTTCAAGATAGATATTGGGCATCGGCTAACTTCGTGTTTCTGAAGATTACTGACACATCTAGGCAGTATATGTAATGATATAGGGCTGCTCTTGTGATTGTTAATGATTTTAGGGCCAAAATACCTTTTGTCAATTGTCTTTGATAACAAATGACTAAATAAAATTCGCCATATAGTAAAACAGTTGACTAAATTACTTTCGGCATTTGTTTTAAAATACAGAAAAATTTTCGGTGAATGTATACATATTAGGAGCCGACCAAGCGTTGTCAGTTCAGTTTTCTTCCTTTCCGAGCAAAGTGGAAAAACGAAGAACAATGAAATAAAATGTGAAGTCAAAAGTGGATGAGAGTGCAATGAACAAGTGTTAGTACAAAAATTAACAGTGCAGTGACGTAGGTGACAATCTGCGGACAGACTCGCACGCACCGCACTCGTGTCGTGTGGGTTCTCAGCACGAAGCAAAAACAAACTACAAATAAAAATACATTAGTAGGTGCTTACTACAATATTAAAACAATTGACATAATTTTATATAAATAGCTCAGGGAATTACAAAGAAATCGATTAAAGATTGAACCTGAAACACTTTGTTAGTTTAACCAAAAACAGCGAGCAATTAGCATGTGCGCTAATTTAATTGGCAACGCCGCCGGTTTAACGGCGCGCCATAACTATTGTACTAATTCATGCGTAGGTACGTATCGCGTTAACAACTGACATGTGTAGGTACTTGCGACCAATTAACCGCGAAAGGTAGCAATAACCAATGGAATTTAACAGAGCGCAGAGGCCGCGGGATCCGGAGGCCGAAATGAATGGAACTTTCACCAACATCGCCATAGTAGGACTGGTTTCTACATTCGTGTCCACCATTTGCTTAGTCATGGCTTTTCAACCGTTAACGAAAGAGGAGCACGTCGAAAGGATCTACAAACTGAACAATGAGGTAGAGCCGTTCAGGAAAAACTTGTCAGAATGCGCTCGGCAAGTCAAGGCGTCCATGGCGGACGTTGAGAGCTTCTTAAAAAGGATCCCACAATCGTCGATGCAAGGTAAATGTTTCGTTGCGTGCATTTTGAAGAGGAATGCGATAATAAGTAATAATAAAGTGGATGGCGACACCCTACTGGAAGCCAATAGAGCCGTTTATGGCGAAGATACTGAAGTGATGCACAGATTAAAGAAAGCTGTTGTCGAATGCACTCGCGTGGTGGAGGGAATATTCGAGATTTGCGAATACGCTTCTATGTTCAATGATTGTATGCACATGAGGATGGAGCATTTATTAGACAAGGTTACACTGGAGAGGCGCATGGAGGCTTTAGGTCAGATGACCTCAAATCCTGATGAGTGGACTGACGAAGAAGATGAAATTTTGAGATTAGTGAAAGACGAATTGTAGCGACCTATTTAGATGGCTTCTTAAAAGGTTGAAAGTATACTTTCTACCAGCTGAATCTGGCTGTTACCTAGGTTATTAAGCCGGATATGCAATCACTAACTTACTTGTGTAAGCAGTCAGTGTCAGTGTTTTATGTAGTCAGCATTTAGTAAAGGTTTATAATATGATTATATGAAGCTAGAAAATATACTACACAACTGTAACAGTAGAGTTGTGTAGTTTATTTTCTAGCTTCTCTGTCAAAGATGGGGTACAACTTGCTAAATGCTAAAATTGGGAATTGTCAATATTAAACTATTGATTTACATTAATAAAGGTATAGCCGTATAGGTAAATTTAATACAACTTTATATAAAATATAAAGCTTTTATCTATAATACAAAAAGTTTAACATAAACAAGAGCAGAATACTGTTCGTTTACTCGATCTCGATAATATGGTATGGTATGGTGTAGGTCAGATTGAATGGGTAATGAAAGTACACAAAATCAAGTTAAGTGTTTAATGGCTGAACTGTGAAAAGACTAATTAAACCAGTGAATAAAATAAAAACCGTAGCTCTGTATTTATGCTAAAAGTCTCCGGAGGCAAATAAAATTTTCGATATGTTTTTTGAAATACCGCACCGAGAAGTATCCAATCGACAAATGGAAATGCACGCACTATCTACCTACTATAGTAAAAACTCCGTTGGGATACCTGTTACCAGTTCCCACAAGTTCTCTTAATCACCAAAATAATCTATTTAATTATTCAGTAATAATTCATAGAGGTTAGAATCATTTAAAATGGAGCCTTTTGTCTTTTGTTTATCGGGATAGTAGGTATTTATTTCTTCACTAAACAAACGAGAAAAGAAACCTCACTTATTCAGTCAGCTCAACAAACGAGAAAAAATATCATTAGTTCAGTGAACTGAACCGGTCAATGAGCTAGTGGGAATAAAGGGTCATGTTAGTATTAAGCCGGGTCCGCTGCGTCATGTTTTCGTGTTTGTAAACACGAAAACATTGTTTAGTTTACCGATTAGGGGCGTGGTTTAACAGTTTTGTTAGAAAAATACGATAACATGTTTCCCGCGACGAATGGATAACATCCCCCGCGTTCGCCTGCGGGGAGGGGAAGCTAAGCATTTTTTGTTAGCGCTCACTAGAGGAACACGTATCGCTTGAAGTTTATAACAATTCTCTTTGGTTTATTTTTGAGGGAAATAAAGACAATATTTAGTTTTTAATACAACTAATAAGGGAGAGACCGGTGCTGTGGGATGTTACATTAATAGATTATACCGAACCTATCATAAATTTTTAGTTCTTGATAAATAATGACAAAAACATTTCAAAAACAGGCGCCATGTTCGGCTTACATGTTAGAAAATTGGTGCAGCGGACTGGCTGTTTTTCTTAACATGTTTTGTTAAAAAATTGGCGCTGCGGACCCGGGTCCATCTATAAACTAAAATCACCCGCACTTTGAAGTCACAGTCAAATTCCTCATCACAGCTCATATACGTTCCCACTGAGGGGCTCGAGCCTTCCCTATAAGGCAAGCTATAAGTAAGATGGTACACAAGGTAAGTTTGTTTAATTCTTAATTATACTGTTACGTTTGCAGAGTGGGTGTTTTATTGATGATAGCGTAACACCAACAGTTAGAGATAAGATTTAATTAAGCACTTAATAAAACACTTTACTAAACATTGAAAACCAGTATGGACACAGAACACTTCACTGTAAAACATTGACACTGTAAAACGTTACTGAACACACAGAATCCTTCACCATAAAACCACTTCCAAGTCGCAGATGATCGCTCCAAGTCGCTTGTGTGTATCGCTTCATCCCACAATAGTACATTATTGCAAAGGCCGTGAAATAGGCATTTGCAGGTCGAGTAACTTCACTAATGCGATTCAAGTTAATGCCGTTTTAAAAATAAACTGTACATTTCAGCTTAGAATAAATTGCCCAAAGTGTAGATAGCTTCTTAGTCTAAGCAATCTCATTAAAATATGCCAAAAATACTGTTTCGGAGAAAATGTTCATTTATTTCTCGATTTTCAAACTCATAAAATTTTCATATACCTACCCCATATAACGCTTTTTAATAGCCGTAACGAAACAATTCGACACTATCGCGTGGACACCGATTTATCCTTTGTTGCCCGTGGTCCACCTGCGTAGTTCACCTGGGTGTACATTCCAGTATATCTACCATGAGTTTGCATTCGTTTGGAGTCGATATCGACTGCGTTTTTGTATGGAACTTTGTACAGCGCCCCTAGCGGTAACGCGGTGAACTAAAATCGGTACCATGAGTGCAATAGTTTACGATACGTCGCGAACCTATCGAAAACGCGCTCGCTATCGACAATCGTTTGGTGCATATCGTATGGAAATCGGTACCATGAGTTCATGATTTGACAGCTACTCGATAGACGTTAACGTACAAAACGATAACTACTGTAGTTACGTTACTCACTTACATTTTCAAGCAAGTTTGGAATAATATTATTGAGTTAAATTAGTTAATAAGTTGTGAATTTTTTTTGCATGGAATATGCTAACCACGGCTGAGTTCAAGAATAATAACACATTAAATCTTTATTTTGTGTAAATTTTTTTGTTTTTTGTGTACCTAATCTTTTTAATGATTGTTGGTGTACGTTCGTAGACGGCAAATGGGGCTCGTCGCTCCCGGCCTCAAGCTCTGGGGTAGCACCAGCTGCGGTTTCACAATTAACCTGCGAACGTAAATCAAAATTAATATGATGGTCGTTACGGTCGAGTCACGACTCTACCTTTTCTCGAATAAAACGACTAGAACGGGAACTGGTTGCAGCCTCAGCCGCCGCCAGGTCTGCCTGCAATTCTAACTCGTGCGATATTGAGCTCACGCGCGGCTGCACGATGAGCGAGTTCCGCCTGTTCGCGCGCAGCTTCTATTCAGCCACTCGCCTGGCGTGCTGTGCCTTGAGAGAAAGCTGCTTTACGAGAACGGTGGATTTAGATTTCGATGTATGTGGCTTATTACGAGTGTTATAAGAGCAATGGGAGGTAACTAATGGGGATGGTCTCAAGAACGTATCCTGCGGAGTAATCGGTGACGCCTGGAGGGACGCTTGGTATGAGCGCTCCTCGCGCCGCTCTGCGCTGAGGACAGAGGTTGTGTGTTGAGCCGTGTCGTTCGTTCCTCTTCATTCAGCATTGCAACTTTTCTTGACCGCAATATCATCACACGAGACGTGAGTAGTATATACCAACTTTAATAAGCGCGCGGATACTTTTTTATAACTTCTGACACCTGCCCCCCTAGCACGTCCACCAAAACACGATATGATAAAGCGGTTTATCGCGGCGAACAGTCAAAATACAATAGGGTTTCGACGTATTTTGACAGTTCACCGCGATAAATCGCTTTATCATATCGTGTTTTGGTGGACGTGCTACGGGGGCAGAAACTGTTGGCGACGTACTTAAATTATTGAAAAAGAAATAAAATACAATTTACAAAGTACGCGTGTATTAAGCAACAGGACAACAATAATATGACAACAGCAAAAGAAAAACAATAAGTCAAAAAACAAAAGAATAAAAAATACAAAGTGGTCAACTAGTCAGTCCGCAACACGTACCTATTATAATAATAATTTATTATAGTTAGGGAATAGGCCTATCTGTGACGAATTACACACGACAATTAAGCTAGAGACAGACTGATCCCACGTACGCAACGTTTGCGATGCAACGTGGGAGAGCTAGTGTGCACATTTGTCCCACGTATACGACGTAAACTGCATCAGACGCTGTTGTCATTTCTCAGGTGTACAACGCCATAGAGAAAATTAAACAATGTTTTCTGATTCTGAGAGTGAGTTTGAGGACGATCTATGTTTATTTTTAAATGAATATTTCCGCGCCACAAGAACTAAAAAGTCTTGCCATGCAGTTTTGCTGCATACGTTGCGTACGTGGGACCAGTCTGTCTCTAGCTTTAATTATAAACGACGACACGTTTAGCGCAGAGGTCGAGTGATCACCTACTGCGCAACGGGTCGCGGGTTCGATTCCCGTACTGGACAAATGTTTTATGGCCTACAGAAATTTGTTCCGGTCTGGGCGTACACGGAAAAAAAGATATCTTGATTCAAGAAAATATGCGGTTATATATGCACTATGCAGTTAAATGCCTTGAATTAAGACGATGTATTTTTTTGAATTCAAAAATGATATCATTTTGAACGAATGTAAACTGCATTCAATCAAAATAACACTGTCGATTCACTAAACATAACAGAATCTTGAATTAAATAATGATTGTCTTATTCCAATGAATTGGTTTTCAATAATACTTTAGTATAACACGATCACGCCATTCAGTCAAGATAACAGAGATTTTGTCCTGAACTCTTCTCTGCCTTAAATTGAATGAAATAATTTTTTGATTCAATGATATCGGTTTCCTAAACCACTTTATTAAGACGATCATTTCTTCCAGTCCAGATAATATTATCTTGTGCTCATCTCTACACAATTAAATGAATTAAATATAAGTATTGAATGAAGATTCTGTCTGCCTTGGTTCAACATGATCGATATGATTGAATCAAGTCATTACGTCTTTCAGCCAATATAACTGAAATCTTGGTTCTAAATACCATCTACTTTAAACTAGGTAGATATATTATTGTTCTGAACAATTATTTGTTTTGCATTATAACATCAGCATATTAGCTGCTAGCTATAATAGCTATAATACAATATTTTGTTTTCGTAAGATTTAACATTTTGAACCAAGCATATCGACTTATCTGATGGAAATCTAGGTATTCGAGTCAATATAATTTTTTATTGTCCTAAAAGAATAATTTCTATTTAGAAGAAAATATTCTCTCGATCTAAAGTATAAATGATCTTCAAAGAAACTGACAAAAGCTTGACTTAATGGAATAAATTTATCAGGGCAAAACCCCACTAAACAGCACCGTTTAGATTCCTTCTCCTCATAGGTATATTAAATGTTTTTGTGGCATTATTGCTATTGTTACGTACACTTTAGTTATACGGCGTATTTATAAATAATGCAAGAACTCCAAGGGTGCTACACCACTGCTTAGATTTCTACACGACGATTCGGAGATGCGATAAATAAAGTTGTTGCATCTGAGCAGTACTGTAACATCTTCGGAGCTCTTGCATTATTTCTGGTTACGTTGTGTAACTGATGTGTGGATAGCAACAATATGCCACAAAAAATAATAAGTATGAGGAGAAGAATGTTAAACGGTAATGCTTAGTGGGGTTTTGCTCTGATAAATTCATTCCATAGAGCCAAGTAGAGGTACAACTGGATCTGAAACAACAAAAATAATTATCACTACAAAGTACTTCGATCATCAAAAACACACAAAAACTTTTACTCTACTATTGTCAGTTTCTTATTTAATTCATTCTGGGAAAGTGTTTTAAAAATGAAAACATTCTTAATAAAGTATAAAATATTATTTATTCATTATAAATTAACTTTACAGTAAGCGATTTCCTTAAGATACACAATTAATTAATTCCCATTTTTTTACAATTTTATTGCTTAACTATATAGTCGATATATTATATTATTTTTTTACAGATGCAATGAAATATTACTGTGCCACATACATCAAAAGATCTAATGACCTAAGCCATCTCGATGATCCCTACGTGCAATAACCTATGCGATAGTTCACTTATCTACATTTTTGCATTTTTGTGGTCTTAATCTACAAACGTTACATTTGACACAATAAGTCTATATTGGCAGACTAAACTTTAAATCTAGACTCAAGTTTTCCGTAACTAACACAATATACACAATAACATATTTTTTTCGTTTCCCACCTTTTTCATCATCTGCTTTTATATAGAGGCGTTATTATCACCAGGATTCTGAAAGAAAAATGAAAGTAAAATACAATATTTTTGTCAACATCATAACAGCTTATCTACATGACGTCCCCATCGAAGGACTCGAGCCTTCCTTAAGTTACGGTGTTTAGGCCTTAGTCAACCACGCTGGCCTAGTGCGGATTGGTCGACTTCACACCTTTAAATTTCTTCACAGATGTATGCAGGTTGCCTCACAATGTTTTCCTTTACCGTAGAAGCGCCAGACAAATGTACATATGAAATTCGAAAAAAAAAACACATTGGTACATAGCGGTCTCGAACCTTGAACCTCCCGGTTAGAAGGCAAGTGCAGAGTCCACAGCGCAGTCATTTTTGTTGAAATGACTAAGTTTTTATGCAATTTTGTAGCTGACATATTCATGTTCAGTCCGATCTGCTGATTATGAATGTGCCAGCTATAAAATTGTATAACACTTTTTGGTCTAACAATCATTTTTTTAAGTTATGTTATGGACAATATAATCCAAAGGTGCAAGGTGACTCGATTTAGGTGTTCCGGAGTGTATAAACGACCATGAGCCATCGGACTCGCCCACCGAGGGTTCCAGTAACTTTATAGAGATGCAACCGCATATTATAGTAAGCTTAGAGGATTTTTAAAACTTTGGAAGGATTTTTTATGATTTCCAAAAGCAAAGTAAAAGAATTCAAAGAAGTTGTATTCTACGTTGCATAAGTGTTGACTCACCTCAACTAATATCATGATACTCTCTGACATTCTTGAGTGAAAGCTTCCCAGTCTTGGATGACTCCCAAGATGTCTTTCCATGGATCCTGGGACGGGTGGGATAATGTAGGCTTGCGTCGAACCCATGTCAACTCCGTTGGTAATTTTGTATCTGAAAATTTATATTTTCAATGTTATTTGGAAACGTCAAATGTCATATACGAGGTGTAACAAAGTACCTTACACTAACACTCAAGGAAGTGAATGAATGTTAAAAATTTCCAAAGTAACATCTATCGAAATATGAAAAATTTTTACTACAAAACAAATTTAGATTAAGTATATTGGTATACTCACTGCAAAAGTTGAATTAAATTATTCGGAATTTTCCAGGACTCCAAAAGAACAGCAATAATATTTTTTGGTACGGCCATGGTAATAGTGCGCTGCTTGCTTAATGTTTTACTAAATTTGATCTGAGAACTATTAAAATTATCACTAAACTTATATATTTACATTATATTGGCACAGTATTCGTTGGTTTTCATACTCCAAACCAGTCAATCAGGAATCAATCAGGAATAAGTCAATCAGGAACGCGTAGTGTGGTATGGTTGACGCATTGTGGAAGAATACTTGCACAAGTTCTCTGTGGAAATTGTGTTTTTCATCCAAGCATTGTGTAAGTATTACATATGAAAATCTTACATCTTGTTTGAAAGTAAAAGTTGTAAACCGAAAGTGATATTGCCTTAGTTGAAAAGAACATTTGTTTTCAAAGTAAGATAACAGAATTCTTGTGCTAAAGCAATATCGCATTAGATTAAAATTCTATTGACTCTATTCAAAATTCACAATTTATTTACATTAAAACAGTCATAAATTTTCGTCCAAGAAAAATAAAAGGTTGGACGGACAAAATATGTACTTGTAACAAAGAAAACTACGGTATTAAAGCAAAATTTTCAAATTTGAATGAAAAAAAGAGAGTTGTGATATAAAACCTCAGTGTATTCGAACCAAGACAATGATTTTCTTGTGTTAAAGTAATGTTGCATTCTATTAACAATCTGTTGACTCCATTCAATAATGTCTTTAAATTTCATCAAAAAAATAAAAGTTTCATCGGGAAACAAAATTTACTTTGATCAATTGGCTGTGATATTAAAACAAAATTTTGGAATAAGTATATCAATCCAAGAAGTTTTTGTATTGAAATAAAGCACACACACCCTTCAACGAAAACAGAGAGAATTCTGATGAAAAACATCACTCTATTAGAACCAAGACATCGGGTTTCTTGTGTTAAAGAAATATTAAATTATAATAATATTAAGTTTCGTTTAATATTATAACTGAGTTTCGTTGCATATTTATAAATACTTGATCTAAAGGCATATTTTGTAAAACAAGAACATGAAAGTATTGAAACAATTATTTGAGATATCTTCGGTCAAGTAAGTTTCATGTTATTGAAGCAACGAAATTAACTTCAGGTTAAAATAATATGTTCGAATTGAATTAAGAAAATGAACATTCTTAATTCAATTCCGTGACATACTGTTTCAAAGTAAATTGTTTTGTCTCAACAAAATATGTTCAAGACAATATAATGTTTTGAATGAAAGAAATCCCGGAACTCTTTTTTTTCCGTGTATGTGCATCAGATATTCTATATTTGTAACTGCACCCACGACACAGGAGAAAATCCTAGTGTTTTTTTTTTTAATTGTGTTGTGACCTATGTGACCATGGACTTAATAAATTGTTAAATCCATGGCTGTGACATAAGAAGCACGTAGTATCTCCTACTTAATCTGTGTATCTCCTACTTAGTCTGTCCTGTGGCTGACGGCTGTGACGTTAATTAATGTTCTGTGTCGTACGCGGCCGCGTTGTTTTTTGCTCACGTAAGCTGTGTTCCATCCATCCATTTAACGATCACCACTTTGCTGATGTTAGAATCGTTACCTATGCGTTTCTTTTTAAGAAATGCTGACATTTTTAAACGGTATGAACTGATTTTTCGTGCTGAATTTTAACGTCTCACCTACTTAGTTCAGTAACTTAATATTTTAAATAATATAAATCAAAATCGGCTAAACTATAAAATATCATTCAATTTAATAATGAAATCCACAAAAATTTTTTTTGATTCATGAAAAAAAGTACTTATCCAAATGTCAAATTTGAAAGCTGTCAAAAAATGGTATCAGAAGACCCATCTATTAGCATGAGTATTTGATGTTAACTTTTCGTGGCAAAAATGTTTATGTGGAACATACGCAACCAGCACGAAATGTTAACACCCTCAGACTAAGTACACCAATGGACGCGCAATGTAATAATATGTCTCAAATGTTTAGTCCGCCATTACAAAGTACCGTGTTTGTTGTTGTGCTAAAATATCAGTCAGTGAGCATTATTTCTGAGTGAATTTTACAGTTATATGTTTTTTATTTCTTTTTTTATGAATTGTATAAAGAAAAACATAATAAGTGTGGAATCTTGGATGCGGCGTCCCAAGTTTTTTCCGCCATCTTAGAGCACCAACACTAATTTTGGCACGCTTTTTTCGTAGGTATTTCATGTCTATTGGTATCTATAGTCTAAGGTTAACACCAAAGCCAAATGAAACGCGTTGATGCTAAAAATGTTGAAAATATTGCAAATCCGTGCTTAACTGGAACGGGCCAGAGGCCCTAGAGGCCCTTTTAGGGTATCCATAATTAAGTTCTTTCAGTGAAAGTTATGCATTTACAGTTCCAGTAAGTAAGTATACCAAAAAATGGTTTAGGCAAATGTGGTTAAAAGTACGTCCGGCGAATGTGACGAAAAGCCTGTTGTATGCAGTTAATATTTCAAATAAGAGGATTTTACAGAAGCAATATTTCGAAGAGCTTTATAAGCGAAAATGCGATATTAATTCAAATTCAAAAATCTTTATTCAACATAGGCCTTTACAGGCACGTATTGACGTCAAAACAAAGCAAAACAATCTAATTTAAAGAAATCATATTTACCTTGTATGTGCATACATCCTGAATATATTCAAGATGTCTGCAAATACAAGTAGGAATGAGAAAAAAAATAGTTGACTCTACACCTGTTCGGAAATTGGGAGAGCCTTCTCGAGAAGAACAGGCAAGAAACTCGAAAGGTCAAAATTGTTTATCTCCTCTTTTAAATCGCCTTTTACAATAGGCTAGTTGACCCTTTTTTAAAGTAGGGCTTAAAATGTTCATAATTATTGTATTAGACCATAGCACATGAATATTATTTTTTTCGATGGCTAAAAAGTGCAAAAATATCTATTTTAAATTAAGATTTTCAATTTTGGACCGAAAACACGGTCAGCCATGATAGTCTGTTCATTATCTGTGGCAATGACGTCAGTCTTATAGTAAACAAAGCACGGGGGCGAAATAACCTCACAAAAACAATGCTTTCTATTAAGAGGATTGTGAAGTAATCGTGCGCGGCGCGAGTAGGTATTTTCTAAAATGCTATCTGTTTCACACCGCTCGGCCTCCCGTCTGGCGTTTACACCACAAATACAACACGCGCAAATTCTCACGCACACTACGACAGCAGCGCGCGACTCCTCGGCGCGAGAACTCGAGATCATTATTTTACCGTTTGTAAAATAATGATCTCGAGTTACTGGAGGGAGACTCTGTACCAGGGTCATCTGCTTAGGTACCTCCGTCTTACCTATTTCTGCCACAAAGCAGCAGTGCTTGCATTGCTGTGTTCCGGTTTGAAGGGTAAGATATGGCAGTGAAATTACTGGGTACTGTGACTTTACATCTTGTGTCACAAGTTGGCAACGTACACTGTGGCTCTTGTGGGGGTTGCAGTTTTGCTGCGAATCTCACAAGAGCCACATGTATTATAGGTGACTGTTACCACTTACCATCAGGTGGGCAGTTTGCTTGTTTGCCAACTTTCTGCAATAAAAAAAAAATGTTTTGCGTTGCTTACTGCCTTTCCGCTCGCAACTTTGCCTTCGTGAGGCAATTTTGTTTTCCCGTATGAAAAATTATTTTATAACCTTATATTACTCAGTGATAATGTAGCATTCTATTAGTCAATTTTTTTTTTAAATCAGCCTAGTAGTTTTTAAAATTAAGGCGAGGATTTCCCAAATTTGCCGATCTTAGAACGTCTAGATCTGGATAATATTAGAACCCACAATTCTGAAATTCACACACCTTAAACTTGAAGATATAATCTAGTGAACTGTGAAAGCAGAAACACGATTTACTCCATTTCACTCGATAGAAAAAAAATCCAAACATAGGTCTAAATCAAAAACTAAAACCACGATTTGAAATCGAAATATACATAAAACAGTATAAAAGTTATACCAAAACATGTAGTTCGTTATTATCTAGTGAACTGTGAAGACAGATTTTTTGATGTCATATAAAATATTTAGGAAAATGACGAAAATTCTATAATTTCGCTTGGTTGCAATCGCGCTCCATATAAGACAGTACTCGCCAAGTCGTCTCAGGGTATGGTCATGTCGCTTCGTGTCGCGGGCGCAAAAAATATATTACGTGTTTCTTTACGATCGAATTTTAATTTTGCAGTTTGCGTTTATTTTGTTAACTTTCATTATTATTATAGATTAGTGTAGTAATATGGTGAATAGTGTAAATAATGGATTAGGTATTATAAAGGAGAAAACTATTTTAATCCTTCTTCCTAAATTATTTTATGTGTGAAAAAATATGTTTTTCGTTCTTTTTTTCTATAAGTTATTTTATGTGTAAAAATCGCTAATAAAAGAAGTCAAAGACGAAATGTTAAATCAAATGCATACAAAAAATGCTGAAAGAAAAGTAGTAAATATTTATTTCCCAAATGTTTATATTTTATTGCCGCGGCCATATAGCACAGTGCAGTGTTAATAAACCAGTATGATAATTTCTTCAAGTAAATATGCAACGATTTATAGGTTCAAAATAATGTTTCCTATAATACTTTATTGCTGAATTCCTTTAAATACTTAATGTTACCCCCTTTATTCACAACGCCTTGCATCAAATCTTTAGAAGGTAGAATCAACAGCACATTATACATGTAGCTAAATAATAGAGTTTTATTCGAGCCTATGTATTATATATGATTATGAACAGTAAAACAGTATTTTAGGAATCTTTTAAATTTCGTAACATTTATGGTCAAGCGTGAGTTGATTATAAAAAAGTAAAAAATAATTAACATAAATTTCCGTCCGATTTATGTAAAGATCACTTCATTGTATTAAAAGAAAATATCTGATCAGCGGAATTTTGTGAAACTTTATAAAATATTTGCTTTTGCCCGCTGCTTCGCCCGCATAAATGTCATAGAGGTTCTATACAAACTATTATTTTTTTAGTTTTACCCCCTTAGATGGCGAATTTCCAACATACATGTCAAATTTCCGCTTTTTGTGCCTTTTAATTACGGCTGTGCGTAATCTGTCAGTCACTCAGTAATGAAAGTGTTTTTATATAAATACGTCGGCCCACACTAGGATTTTCAACTGTGTTGTGGGTGCAGTTACAAACATAGAATATCACATGTACATACGCCCAGACCGGAAAAAAATTCTGTAGGCCATACAAAATATTTGTCCCGTACGGGAATCGAACCCGCGACCCGTTGCGCAGTAGGCGATCATTCGACCTCTGCGCTAACCGTGTCATCAAAGTTACAAACATAGAATATATTACATATCACATGCACATACGCCCAGACCGGAACATATTTCTGTATTCCATACATAATATTTGTCGCGTAACTACAAAAAAATATTTTACAAAAAATAAAAACCGACTTCAAAAACACTGAAAACTTAAAAATAATATAAGAATAGGTACAGACAACATCACACTTCTGTATTGAAGTCGGCGCCAAACGATAATCTCCTAGAAAGTGTTAAAATTTGTCACCGACTTCAATATAGAAGTGTGACGTTGTCTGTACCTATTCTTATATTATTTTTAAGCTTTCAGTGTTTTTGAAGTCGTTTTTTATTTTTTGTAAAATATTTTTTATTTTTAACTTTTCAGTGAATGAAATCTTTTTAGTGAAAGAAGTGTGTTTTTAGTGCTTTCCTCGATTTTCTATGGGATCCCATCATCAGATCCTGACTTTGGTGACCATGAGACCACCCTTGCTCTATACTCTATCGAATACAAAAATAATTTAGGACATCGGTTTAAAAAATAATGACGGAGTTATGAGGTAACAAACATAAAAAATACAACCGAATTGATAACCTCCTCCTTTTTTGAAGTCGGTTAAAAATATTTGGGAATCGAACCCGCGACCAGTTGCGTAGTAGGCGATCACTCGAACTCTGTGCGCTAACCGTGTCGTCAAATGTAAAGTCATCATGGTAAAGAACGCTAGCTGTGTAGTACTTCCCGAGTTTTCTTACAGGCCTAAGGTGGTAGAATATTAATTAATATTTTAAAACCAGTTTGCTTAGAGACTAATACGGTTGCCTGATATTCATAGCGATTTGTGGCTTTCTTCTTGATAATCTTGTTTAGTACATGCACGCCCCTGTCACTCACGCAATGCAGCGTTATAAATACCTACCACTAAGTAGCGCGCCGGCGCGCCGACAGCTGCACACACGTGTAAAGAAATTCTTAGGTTGTGTGTGAAGTCGAACAACCCGCACTTGGCCAGCGTTGATGATGGTAGCACATCAAAAACAGGTTTGAGCTTGTTTCGAATCATCTAATAATAATATGATGGATGACATACCTGCCAGAGATACCTGTCACAAAAATTGGGATATAATTAAAATCAAAAATACTATCGTTTTTGATGCTTGCTAAGGCAAGGATAAAAATACCTCCGTCTTACCTATTTCTGCCGCAAATCAGCAGTGCTTGCATTGCTGTGTTCCGGTGTGAAGGGTAAGATATGGCACTGAAATTACTGGGTACCGTGACTTTACATCTAATGTCACAAGTTGGCAACGTACACTGTGGTTCTTGTGGGGCTTGCAGTTTTACTGCGAATCGCACAGGAACCACATGTATTATAGGTGACTGTTACCACTTACTATCAGGTGGGCAGTTTGCTTATTTGCCAACTTAGTAGCAATAAAATAAAACACACAACATTACATTACAAAAAATAGCTCTCTAAGTCAACTTGAAAGAATATACCTAACTGAGAGTCAATACGTACCTTTTATATCTAAAGACTAACTCCCTAACTCCTTAAAGTTAAGGAGGAGAAGGATTTTTTCTCGTCTGGCAACACTAAGTCAAACATCAAACATCAAAATATTTGTGCTCCGTATTTGTTAATTATTTAAATTAATTTCTTAAAGCCCAATTACCAATATTAAGCTTTTAATAGGTGTACATATAAGTGATTAATTATAGGTAATTAATGGTTGTGATTGTTTGTGACTTTAAATGAAATAAAAGTGTCGATACCGCTAACCTCGAAACAGCTGATTTTATCAAAGTAAGTATTGACTGACTGTTTCTCTTGAATATTATTATTATATCTCGTATATAAGCGGATATTCAATGAAGATATAGTCAGTTTCTACCTTGATATAATCATTTAAATATATTGTGATTAACCGGTAATTTTAGAAATACCTACCTTCCCATTTTTAGTTGACAAATTGTTCCTTCGTTAATAAATTTTGTTACTTGTAATTTACAACCTTAAAATGATGACACGAAGGGCCCTGTCACGCCAAGAGGAGTCTAAACTTCAACTGACCTTGCAGGAACTTAAGGCTGCAAAGGAGCAATGTGTCCAACTGGAAAATGAAAGGGAGGATAATGAGAAGGAACTAGTAGGGGTTTTGAATAATAACAGTAGGCTTAAAAGTGAATTGGCATCGTTACATATTAGATTTAATGATATTGTTGATGAGCGGGACAGACTCCAGTCAATAGTTGATAGGTTCGATGAATGCAGTGATGAGTACGAGCAGACCCTTAGAAGAAGTTCCAAATTGAAACAGGAACTACGTGAGGCCCATCATCACATCTCAGATCTGGAGGAGACTGCTCTGAAAGTCACTGCTCAGCAGAATGACAGCCTATACCAAGAATTGGTTAGTTGTGCCCCGCAGTTGGTTGCTCCTGCAATTTCTAACTTGACCATTGTAGACCTCACCAAAGAGGACTCAGTACATGAAAAGTCAAGAATAGCATTTTGCAGTAGGAATAAACTAAAAAAATATATTAAAATAAATAAGTTCATAAAAAAATCAAAAAGAGCTATGAAATATTTTAAATCCTTAACTAAAAATATTAAAACTAAAAATATTAAAACTAAAAATATTAAAACAAAAAAGGAAAATTTTGAATTAAGAGAGCAACTTCAATCATGTACTTTTAAATTAGAAAATAACTTGAAAAAATATGAAACTGACACACAATACTTAGAGTCAAAAATACAAAGTTTACAAAATGACTTAAAAAATCTTACAAAGAAATATGAATTGTCTCAAAAGGCAATTAAGGAGTATTCTATGGCAGTGGATGAAATTTTAAAGTTATCCAAAGATAATTCTGAGCGCTTTGACTCACTGGTTAAAAATCAGTGTTGTATTTGTAACAACGGCAATCTTCCACAGTCACCAGATAGACAAGGCACTCCGGTAACCTCAGAGTCCCAGGTCTCTCCTTTACTTCCATCATCATTGTGTGGCAGTATACATGACGTCAGTTCCTCTCAAAATATAATTATGTTCAGCGATAATATTGGTAAGGACATGGGTTCAAATTTGCGCTTAAAGATAAATTCACCGGAGCAGTCGATTATAAATAATTGTTTTCCTTGTGCTAATTTACATGAAATTATGCACAAAATATTTAACTACACATTTAGTAAGGATGATGAATTAATTATATTTATTGGAAATAGGGGTAATGTCAACAAAAAAAAGTTAACCTATTACTTTGAAAAATTAAAACAATTAGAGATTAAAAAAATTGTAATGTTTACATTCCCCTACATAAAAAATTTGCCAGATGCGGAAAATAATTATAGATTTAATTTAAATATGACTCTGAATTTATTCAGTCAGTATAATAATAAATTCCTTGTAATTGACTCTAACAGTATTGTTAGTAAAAATGTATATACTTTGACTAAAGGTAGATATTACCTGCCTAAATATTATAAGGGACAGATAGCAAATTCACTATCATATTTTTTATTAACTTCAGCCAAGAACTTGGCTAAACAAACTGACTCTATTGAGCAGTATAATTTAAATAATAGTATGACAGTGGAATCTGTTCCAAGCTATTTAAATTAGATATAGAGACAAAAGAGGTATCCTCTTGCAAATATAAATACATAAATAATGATTTTAATATGACATTATCATTAGAGTCAAATAAAAAAAAATGTGTTCAAAAATGCCCTCAAAATAAATGTATTAATTTAAATAAAATAAAATATATTAACCTGGTGCATCAAAATAGTAATGGACTATCAAAGGGCAAACAATTAGAGATGGAATTATTCATGAATTCAAAACAAATTGACATTTTGTGTATTACAGAACATTGGCTTAAGGGATGTGAACTCATGTTTAGTTTCAATAATCACCAGGTTGGTAGTTCATTCTGCAGAGTCAACACAGTACATGGGGGGTCACTGATTCTGTTAAACAAAAGCTTAAAATTTAAAGAACGGAAAGATATTGTGTCTCTCTCTGTAGAATGCATAATAGAACTAACATGTATAGAACTTGAGCAACTCATTGTGGTATGTGTATACAAACCTGGTTCCTCAGCTTATGATAGGTTTCAGGAAATCATGGATGAAGCCTTGAACAAATTGGGTAGATCTAAAAAATACTTGATTGTGTGTGGAGATTTGAATATTGATCTTCTTAAAAAGAACACTGAAACCTATAAAATCTTAAATTTATTTAAATCACACAATCTTTCCAACTTATTTATGGAGCCCACTAGATTCTGTAACACAACATCAACCTGTTTAGACAATATATATAGTAATCTAGTACCTGTAAGTAAGAAAGTTATTACAAACTTAGATTCAGACCATTGCGGGCAATTAGCTTGCTTCAAAATTGACACAGAACAAGTCAATAAACGTAAAATTATACGTCGACCAGTAACTGCTGACAGATTGAAACGTATTGGAATTGAATTATGTTGTAAACTTCCTTTTTTATCACCGCATATGTCACCAAATGATATGTATAATTTATTTTTTGAGACATTTTGTAACCAATTTAACAAAATTTTCAAAACCAAAGAGATCACTGTTACTGTTAATCCAGTGTTTAGCGAATGGGCCACTGCAGGAATACACAAAAGTAGGCAAAAATTGTATGAGCTGTACTCAGAAAGACAGTTTAATAGAACTGAATCTTTTCAAAATTATGTTAAGTCATACTCAAAAAATTTTAAGCAGGTTTGTCAAACTGCGAAAATTAAATATATTAGTGCTCAAATTTATAACAGTACAAACAAAGTCAAATCTACTTGGAAAATTATCAATGCAGAGACTGGCCAAACAAAAGCTTCAGCAAATAATTATAAACTTAAAATTGATGGTAAATTTATTAGTTCAGACTCGGATGTTGCTAATGAATTTGAGAAATTTTTTACTCGAATTCCTGTAGATTTGACAAGCACTTTAGGCTCTTCCACCCCCATTGCAGAATCCTTGTTGAAAGAAAATGTTCCTTATTGTAATACTGTATTTAAATTTAACCATGTTAGTAAACGTGACATCATAGACACTTTCAAATCGTTGAACATTAAAAAAACTGCCGATCTCTGGGGAATATCTGTATATATGGTAAAGAATGTTATTGAAATAGTTGCTACACATTTAGCTTTAATTTTCAACAACTGTATTGATAGTGGTGTGTTTCCTGATTTGATGAAACTTAGCAAAATAACTCCATTGTTTAAATCTGGTAGTACTTCAGATCCCTCTAACTTTCGTCCAATATCCGTACTATCAACATTCAGTAAAATTTTTGAAAAAACCGCGCTTAAGCAATTACAGAAACATTTTAGTAATAATAACTTACTGCATATTAAACAATTTGGTTTTACCCGCGGACGGTCCACGACTGATGCTGGAATAAAATTGTTAGAGTGCATTTATGAGGCCTGGGAGGAGTCGCAGGATGCCTATGGTGTTTTTTGTGACTTATCGAAGGCTTTTGACTGTGTCCAACATCAGACGTTAATCAGGAAATTACACTATTACGGTATCCGTGGTACCGCTTTGGATTTTCTCACTTCTTACCTAAGTGACAGGATTCAAAAGGTGGTCATCAATGGAGAGCAGTCACCTGGATCATTTGTAAAAATGGGGGTGCCGCAGGGGTCAATATTAGGTCCATTCCTATTTCTGGTATATATTAATGACCTCCCTCACCTTGTAAGACACGACCATGAGATAGTCTTGTTTGCAGATGACACGTCTTTAGTATTTAAAGTTAAACGTGGACAAATTAATATTGACGAAGTAAACATTGCACTCTCCAAGGTCGTTCACTGGTTCGGCGCCAATAATTTGTTGTTAAATGAAAGTAAAACAAAATGCATTAGATTCACTATGCCAAATGTTCGATTAGTTAAAGCCAAAGTCAAGGTTAGGGATGAAGAAATAGAGCTGGCCAATCAAACTGTATTTCTGGGTATAACTTTAGATTCTAAGTTACAATGGGGTCCTCATATTGAATGCCTTTCGAACAGACTAAGTTCTGCAGCATACGCCGTTAAAATGATTCGTCAAATAACAGATGTGAAAACTGCGCGGTTAGTCTATTTTAGCTACTTTCACAGTATTATGTCATACGGGATACTACTGTGGGGAAATGCCGCCGATATTGGCTGCATTTTTGTACTGCAGAAGAGGGCTGTTCGGGCGATCTATGGGATGGGCTCCCGAGAGTCTTTAAGAGAAAAATTCAAAGAAATTGATATTATGACTGTACATTCACAATATATTTATGAAAACTTACTGTATGCACACAAGAATAAAGATATCAAATTCAGTAAAAATAGTGACTATCATAATTTAAATTTAAGAAATAAAGACAAGCTAGCAATGCCCACATATAGGCTCCATAAAATAAGCAACTCTTTTGCAGGTCACTGTATACGAATGTACAACACGCTGCCATGTAACATGCATGACTTGTCAGTAAATAAATTTAAAATTTTAATTAAAGCTCAGTTAAGCAAAAAGGCTTATTACAGTGTTAAAGATTTTTTGAATGATAAGGCAGCGTGGCGGTAAAAGAAATGAATTGCTCGTTCTCTGAATAGTTTTGTAATATTCACAATTTGTAAGACATTTGGCGATTTTAAAAGAGTTTTGGCACATGAGTTTCTTGCCCGATTCTTCTCATGTTAGCCCCTACATTCGGAATCGGGTCGCTCTTGGCGATTACATGCGCGGCATCAACTCCGCGGATGTACTTGCCACTAGCGCACGGGTTAGCTTGATTTTAGTAGAATATTTTTTGTTTTAATAATTTTGTAAAATGTGTAAAATTGACGATTTTAAGTGCCCGCAAGGGCCTATGAAATAAAGTACTTTTGATTTTTTGATTTTGATTTTGGATCCATCGTAAGCTCAGCATAGTGGAAGAATCCTTGAGATGATGTCTTTCAGACGCAAATACCTGAATAGCTTCAGAAAAAAAACAGGAAAGACGTTGGACGTGCCTATTCTCTCGATTTTCTTGGGATTCTAATACTAGATCCTGACTTGATGGCATGGAACCACTTCGGGGGTATACTTTTCTGAATACAAAAAGAATTTTGAAAATCAGTTAATAAATGACGAAGCTATGAGGTATGTGTTACCTCATAACTTCGTGAAGTCAGTGAAGTCGGTTAACAAATCAAATCGAAATAATTTATAGTACTTATTTATTCAGTAATGTATTAAAATACCTACATATATATATTTTAAAATATTTTTATTGACGAATAGTAAGCGAAATAAGTTATAGTACTTATTTATTCAGTACTGTATTAAAATACCTACATATATCTATTAAAATATTTTTCTTCAAACTACTCATTAATATAACTCTAATCATCGGAAAAGGCAACACTAAATAATATATTACTACCCTGGAAAACGGCAGTAGTATTGTATGAAATTTCATTAATGACCCGTTCAACATAATTGCCCTGTTGTTTGTTTTTCTAATTTAAAAAGAAATTACAATTCATATTCATTCAATTCATACAAAATGTAGGCATTTTTCCAAAGAGATTTGAGTGGTTGTATAACATGTCACAAAAAATACACATGCGCAAAACAAGTTAGATAGGACCCTACAAAGCCAATTTTATTTAAAAAAGAGAGGCAATTGGCTTTAATGGCGAAGATTAGCTTTTATTTTAATAAATTAAAAATTGTATTCGAGTGAATATTGTGCAGTGAAAGTGGTGTTTTTTGGTGCACATTCATGTTGACGGCAAGAAATAAGAGTTTTGTGGTGTACATGACAGTGAGTTTTTTTTTGTGGATTTTCCACTTCCGTCACCACCGTCAAGTCATAAATAAATAAGTTTTTCTACAGTCAACTTCAGTTTTTTATTATTTTTTAATAAGTTGAAGGAAAAGCAGATTACACACCTCGTAAGTGAGCTATTAATGCCCTCGGGTTATTAGTGCCCTCGAGCAAGTGCTCGTGCACCAAACATCCGCGGGCATTAATAAGTCACTTAGCGCTCGGTGTAACAATCTACTATTTCTAAATCAAACCGAATAGCCGTCGAAGTCAAACAAAAAAATTTAACAGTGCTTTATATATGCCGCCGCGTCAGTCATATTCTTAGCTTTTGTTTTAAATACTACTTCTAGCTAATCGAGCATTTCTTGTATTCTAGTTATGCATTCTATACTGCACAAAAGAAATATGCATAAAATTTGAATTTACATTTAATTAATAACACATCATAGAAACATTTAAAATCTTTGAAATTGTGAAGAAACGGTCTAATTATGATGAATCTTGAAAAAGTCTAATTATTGATAATTGCTTTACGTCTCTTTCTTATAAAATATATGTTTGTATCGCTATTATAATGGTGGACGAGTACAATGACGTCACTAGCAAATAAAAGCTTTTTAAACTTTGTTATTTTTTAAGTTATTAAAAAAATCACGTGGTTGTTTGTCAAATAAAAATACTATGTAATGTAACAATTAAAAAGTGTCCATATTTACATACAAGTAAAGATACAATAAAAAATAGCAATGAAGTCATAAAGCTGTATCTTTATTGGTTGTATTACTGTAGGTACTTACCTCAGTTTATAAATCAATACTTATTTGTAACCTAGCAAAAAGTATATTGCATATGATATAAAACGTCCTTGTTGTACTGTTATATTTTTACTGTGCGGCACATGATGTTGGCGCCTGTTCAGTGGCCGCGTCCGTGCTAACGTCATGTACAAATGAACGGTGTGAAGTGCGGAACATATGGGCTTGCACGTGGAAATTCCTCGCCTTAATTACCTGATTTGATATCTAAAGTAAACATTCGCATTCGCATTCGCATTCGCAACATTCGCACTCCAAACATTCGCATTCGCATTCGCGAATGTAGAAAATATGACATTCGTAACATCCCTAGTGTACCTATATGTGTATGTGTATATATAAAATTTTAAACCAAGCTAATTTGATTGAGTTGCGCAACTCACGTTAAAATAAAAGTAGTCGTAAGTCTTAATATAATTTAATATTATATAGAATGGATCAAAAAGAAACCTAAAAAAATGAAAAAGGCACGGACCACGAGTCTGTGGAGAGTTAACTATGTATTAATATATATATATATATATAGATATCTCCACTCGGCAAATGTTGATCACACGGCTTGTGGCATCAGTTAATTGTTGATCTGTTGGCAATTGTTGATCAGAACAGCTTTTGTTGATCTAATGCAGGATTCTGCATACAAATGTGGCTCCGATCAGATCAACAATTGCCGGCCCTCTAGTGGCAAAAATACGAACTATACACAGTATTTTTTATACAATTCCATACCATCCATTGTTGATCAGATTCAAATGGGCCAATCAGAGGCCACCTTCTCTACGATTAGTTGTATTCCATTGTGCGCTGTTGCCACTTCGCTACATAAATCGCGCAACATCTCCGATCACAGATGTTAGTAAACAGCTGTGATTTAACGACCTATGTATCGAGGGATGATAGCTTCCGATACAGGGTTATTTTTTATCACCCACAAAAATTTAAGGGACTTTTCAAGACACGGTAATAGAATGATTTAAATATTAATAAAAAAATAACTTACCTATTTAATTCTATATTAATTTTCTAAAATATCCAAAAAATACTGCACTATATTAATTTTCTAAAATATGCAAACACTACAATTAAAATTTTTTTAACTTTTTTAATAGCTTTTTTATTTTTTATAATAATGGATGTGTCCTTATTGATATTGGTACTTTAATCTTACCAAAAAGGGTAATGTGTCGCTATATACAAGTATATAATACTAGCTCTGCCCGCAACTTCGTTCGCGTGGTTGTTCGAAAATAACAATATCGTAATGCTATATAGCCTAAAGCCTTCCTCGATAAATGGACTATCCAACACAAAAATAATTTTTCAATTCGAAGCAGTAGTTCCTGAGATTAGCGCGCGCAAACAAACAAACAAACAAACTTTTCAGCTTTATAATATTAGTAAGTATAGTATAGTAAGTAAGTAAGTATGGATTATGTTAACAATAAAGTTGATAAAAAATAAAAATACCTTTTACAAACAAATATCTAATGCCATCAATAATCATACCTCTTAATGTGAAGTTGTAAATTTTTATTTTACCATTTTTCAAATGTATCTATAGAAATAAGTACGATCCCCGTGTCTATGCCAGTGCTGATGGTTTTATTTCTAAGCATTAGAATTTGAACCGTATTAGTAAATACTAGACAGTGGCTTGTACTAGATACGTTTGAACGTCATTTGGTAAAATCAAAATAGGTATGCAGTGCTGGCGTGCTCTATATGCATATTTCAACATAAAAAAATACAAAAATAATCTTCTAAAAACTAAAATAATTCAAAGACGTATAATCTTGCACGATCTTATTTAAAAAGAAAGGAGGTAATACTTAAAATTATACAGCCCGTATTGCTAGATTGAGAACAAGCTTCTTATCACTACACAAAATTTCAATAAGTCTTGCTCTGCCATCGAAATGCAGTCATAACATTACATCATCATCTCAGCCGCACGACGCCCACTGCTGGGCATAGGCCTCCCCCATGGATCTTCACAACGATCGGTCCTGTGCTGCCCGCATCCAGCGGCTTCCCGCGACCTTTGGCAGACTGTCTCAGTCCACCTGGTCGGGGGCTTACCCACTGAGCGTCGTCCGCTTCGTGGTCGCCACTCAAGAACCGTTCGGCCCGAACGGTCATTGGTTCTTCTCACTATGTGTCCCGCCCACTGCCACTTCAGCTGAGCAATCCTTCGAGCAATGTTGGTTACCTTAGTTCTCCTGCGTATCTCCTCATTTAGGATCCGATCACGCAGGGAGACCCCAAGCATTGCTCTCTCCATTGCCCGCTGAGTGACCTTGAGATCTCTTTCTCGTAGTTGGACTTACCTAACTGGACTATCTGTCCTAGGTATCCATAACTGTCTACAACTTCAAGTGTAGTGTTCTTAATATTAACTGGAGTGGGTACAACATGGACATTCGACACGATTTTTCTTATCCATGTTCATTTTAAGATCCACTCTTTAGGAAGCACTACTGAGATCTCCGAGCACGGTATTCAGCAAGCCTATTCTCTAACTACGGTTGGTAATTAGAAATGTCATTTTTGAAGAAACTTTATATCCATTACTAGTTTAGTGATCTTATGTGTTACAGCGGCGTTCATGATAGCAGTAATGGACGTTAAGTTTCTTTGAAAATTGAGAGTTCTAGTGAGCAACCGAAGTTAGAGAATTAACCTGCTGGTCTTCAAAGGTCTCAGCCATTAGGACTACAATCATCGTCATCAAAACGAAGGTGGGTTAGGTACTCGCAATTAATATTAATGCCGTATCCTTTCCAATCCAGAAGCTTGAAAATATCCTCAAATGCGGCGGTAGAGTTTTGGAGAGATTGTCTCCCTGTCTTACACCTCGCTGCAATTAGATGGGATTAGAGCTCTGGATCTGGAGTCGGACTGACATAGTGGCTTTTTCGTTTTTCGTATTTTCGTATAAGGTACCTTAGCACCTTTATGTACCTATAATCCACTTGGCATCTTTGGAGGGACTGCAGCTCCATCCATCGATCGAATCTAAGGTTTTTCGTCGACATGATAAAATCTATCTCGTTTTTGCCATTACCGTCCGGACTCAACCAGGTCCATTTTCGACTTTCGGACTTTCTAAAGAAGGAGTTCAACATATAGAGGTTCTCCTTCTCCATGAAGTCCGCTAGCATCCAGCCTCTTGTATTCCGGTGCCCAAATCCGAATTGCCCCATTCTCAACTTATCACCGCAACGTTTCGCCAACCTAGGGTTGAAGTCCCCCATCACAATCGTGTATTGGGTATTGTGGCTACGTATGGCTTCAGAGATCTCCACATACATAGGCTTCATTTCATCATCTGTGTGTGTCGAGGTCGGAGCGTAAACCTGAACGACATTCAACGAATATCGTTTCGATATTCTGAGTATCAGGTACGCTACCCTGGTCGACACACTCCCGATGGCTATTACGTTTTTGACGAGGAACTTGTGGATGATGAACCCGACACCACCTTGGGACTATTGGTCGCCCTCCCGGTAGAACAGCAAGTTTCCAGAATTGAGGATTATCGAGTCCTCCCGCTCTCTTCGGACTTTATATAAACCAATGATATCCCAGCGTAGCTTACTAAAAGTTTTGTCAACTCCGTTAACTTCGCGTCCGTCTTGAGTGTACGCGTGTTGTAGTTTGCCAGTCGAGTCGTCGTAGGTGGTAGCCGGATCTTACCCGGAGATTCTTCGCATCCTCTGCCCTACCGTTATCGTAGCCGCTACCGTAGCTAGGCATAGCAGGGCTGCCGGGAACTAGGGGCCGATTACATAGTGTGTGACTCATATGCGGAGGGGTGGTTGCCATAATCGCCACGCTTGGCTGGTGGCTTGGAAATGGTAGTAGGGCCAAGATCTAAGGAGGCGCTGCTGCTCGTCTCCTAAAGGCCATATCTCGCTTAGTCGCCTCGTACGACACCCTCGGGAGAAGATGAGTTGGTGTTATTCTAGGCCGGCACACACAGCATTATGACTGCTATAAATAGTTACTCTTTTGACCTCTCGCACGAGAAGTCAAAAGAGTGAGTGAGAGAAGGTGTTTGCTACTTAAAAAAGTGAACAAAATCGGTTTTTGCTCACTGTTGTGACTTTTTCTTACGCACCCAAAGACATTAGTAATAATCACATTTTCTCACGCGCGTGCAAAAACAGAGAACCGATTTTGCTCATTTATTTTATTGATTTATTCAAAAAACAGTGAGAAACGAACAAACCGTTTCTGGAGATACTAAAGCTTATATTCTGCACTATTTTTAACATACGAGTATGTACCTAAAATTAAAATAACAACTGAATAATTTTGCTTTCTTATTGGATTAGTTTAAAGCTTGAATTACGCACTATGTTTTATTTTAAATAAAAATCACAGATTGGTAAATGGGTGAATATACGCTATTTGAATTCCAGTGGCCAGTGAACAAATTTCATGTTAAAATTTTTATATTACTATAATTGAATGTTCATGCCATAAACAATATTGTCTATTATTTGGACCACACAATTAATTCACAATAATTGTTTTATATATGGCATTATTTGTAAAAGAATGTTATAAATGTATACTCCCCTGGCCTGCCCCATTGCAAGATTTTACACTTGTTTGGGCATATTGTTTTTAATATTCATGGGATTATGATTTCTTAAACGTAATTGTACACTTAAATAAATATTAAAAGATATTTTAACAAAAATCCTTATAAGAATAACTATTTTTATTTAAAAAAATACCTATTATTTATGTCTCAGAAGTTTAATGTCACCCTCACCTGGCGTAATTTAAAGCCTCAAAATTTGAAGAGAATCTACTAATGTATGTTCTGGAACATGAATATTACGATTAGTATATAGTAAAGTTATAAGCAAGCTAATGCGCTTGAGCGTAACTAAAATAAAATTGCGTCAATCTTTTGGTACATCTCCGTAAAGCGTGCTTGTGCCAGTCGTTGCTGTAACTCCCCTGGTAAGTATATGTTTTTCTGTTTTATTCTTATGCAATTGTAAATCTGCACAATGCAATATTTATCATGTGTAAATGTCATGTATTACTTCAAATTCTGAAAAGACGAACGAGTTAAGTTTATTTCGTGGATTATGTGTGATTTTGTCACTTCTCTGGCGTCACTCCTCTGGCATTTTATACGCCAGGGGAAATACGTGCACTCCAGTGGAGTGACGAAATTTCGATTCTTTAATGTTTATTATTGTAATGCTTCATTTTATTTGTTCTAGTTCCTCGCTCGTCAGATCTAGTATCATAGCGAATACAAGGAAAAGCAAATAAGGAAGAGAGACTACAAAAAAAGCGTAAAATTGAAAAATGTAAGCTAAAAATATGCTGAATCAAAGGATAAAGAAAAGCAAAAATATTTTAAAGCAGAAGGGGCAAATAAGGAGTATGAGGATCTTGACTGAAAGGAACCAAAGGGTTATGAGCAAAATTTGAAGAGGAAAACTTAATAAAAAACATAAGCTTTAATGCTTTATTATCCAAAATGTCGCCTTGGTTGCTAAAAAGTTGTCAGAAAGTCATCATTAAAAACACATAATAATACCAAACTCAAAAGTTCGAAGACCATCTCGAGCATCGAGCATGATTGCAATCTAATAATAACAAATAGGGTGCTGTAAGCCGTCACTTTAAGAAACTATGGCAATGAGTGATTATTGGCTAACGAGCTCCTCTCATTCTTCCAACAGAAGCGTCGGCGGGACGTCAGTCTGGAAGTCAGTGCCGTGCAAACCTTCAGCGAGGAGGCCAGCTTCAGCGAGGAAGGCATACGGTTAGCAAAGCAGCTGCTGTATCGGTTTTTAAATGAAACAGATCAGATTGTGTCTCACTGACGAGATGGGATATAGAAGAACCTTTAGGACATCATCAACAAAGACCGAGCTTTCTGTAAAAGGCTGACCCCAATGACGTACCAACATTCGTGGCAAGATTAACAAGCTGCCTCCCGTCACTTTCGACCTCGTAGATGTGACCAGCCTATTAAAGGACATCATTATCCTAAAGCGGATGTGATGGGGAAGTTTGAGGTATCACAGAATAGGGTGAGTGAGTCTCGCAAGGAGGTTTATAGTTTGCGCTCGTCACTGGCCGTCTGAGTCATAATGCGATCTTTATTACCATTGCTAAATATAGGAGACGATAACTTAGCATTCCATGGATCCTCCGTGCGGGTGCCGGGTCCATCGCGTTGCAGAGAATGGAGCCAAACAACCAGAGGGAGAATCCGTATTAGAGTCGACGGTGTGGGTACCTAACATATTTCTGCTGCCAAACAGCGGTGCTTGCATTATTGTTCCTAGTTTGAAGGGTCAGAGGCAGTGAAGTAACTGGGTACTGTGAGTTGACATCTTATGTCACAAGTTGGCAACGTATATTTGGGTCCTTGTGGAGGTAATAGATTTGCAAATCTCACGGGAACAACAAATGTACTATAGGCGACTTAGCCACTACCATTAGGTGGGCAGCCTGCTTGTGTACCAACTTAGTTGTATAAAATATGAAAAGAAACAGTGTATTCTAAGGGAATCCAGAGCCATTTGATGTATATGAAAAATTAACTGTTAACTGTTTGGAATATAAGAAAAAAAAGGGCTAAAACGGATAGTTTCAAGAAGTTATATTATCATTTATTATATTACATATTTTATTTTGTTTTTTTTAAATTTAAAAACATGAAAGTTTTTATATACTTTTAAATTACCAAAGTTGATTTACTTATAGGTTATTAGGTTCATCATTATTTATTACTATTAGTTTAGTTAATTGGAAAGTTCCTCAATTTTCTTTTTAGAAGTTTTCTTCTGCCATGCTTAATGTCTTTGGATATTTAATCAATCATTGAAAACCTAGTAATGTAATTCCTAAGATAATTACATTTGTTTAAATTTCAAATGAGCCCAATAAATATAATTTTATAAGCAGGAATTAGTGCTGTTATTTCATTTGGGTGATTAAAACTTTTATAAGTACTCAATGTGCTTATATTTTAAAACTTTTTAGACTGACTGTATTTTATTCATTAAAAATATGCTTAAAGTCTTTTATTCATGTCTTTTATTTAATATTTATTTACTTTCCTATACTAATTATTAATAGCCTGTCACTTCCTTGTCTTAATTTGTCACTACTCTGCCAATAGTGTCACTCCCCTGACCACACATTTTCCCCTGGTGCCCATAAAAGTCAAAAAAATGAAAATATCTTCTGGCCCTTATCCTTACAGTTACAAAAGTAAGGTCAAGTAGTGAAATTATAAATATTAAATGAAATAGATCATTTTTCCTTTGGGGACACAAAAAAATCAAATACCGTATAATCACCCAAATAAGGTTTCCTTTTACTAAGTGGGCATGTTTTCCTTTTCAATATCATACTTATTAAATATTAGAAACAACGAAACATCACAATACTAATTAAATAACTGCTAAAGTGATTAACATAAATACTACTTTTTAATAGTAGATTATACACCAAGGGGATAAAGCAATGTATTTCGTCACGGGCGGCATATTGAATACCGAGCGTAACGAAGGATTCTAGTATCAACTTCCGAGCATAGCGAGGGAGTGAGAGACGAGTATGGATAATGAAACTGCGGGAGATGAAATAGTGAAAGCATTAATGGCAATGAAATTAGGTATAGCATCTGGGTGTGACAGCGTGAATGTCGAAATGCTGAGAAGTGACAATAGTGTAATTGTTAGCTTTCTGTGGAGACTTTTTAATATGTGCTTGAGGGAAGGCCGAGTACCAGAGCACTGGTGTAAAGCCATCATTGTCCCACTTAAAGTCAAAGGTTCACAGCAAGAATGCTAGAACTATCGTGGCATCAGGCTTCTCAGTGTGGATGGCAAACTAAATGTGAAAGTGTCGATTGAAAGTGTGATAAATTTAACTGAAGAAAAGTGTGGGACGTACGAACGGGATTCGGAAGGGGTATGGGATGCATGAATGAGGTTTTTTCGCTAAGGTGCATCTCATAGAAATACTTGGCAAAGCACCAAAAAGTATTCTGCGCCTTTGTGGATCTCGAAAAGGCATATGATAAAGTGAACCGGTATGAATTGTGGTCAACACTGGCATTATATGAGGTTGACGACCGCTCAGTATGGGTACTGAAGTCCCTCTATGAGAACTCTATGAGTAGCCGGTCGGTATCAAAAAAGGCGCATCTGGCTATTGACAATGGGGTGTTGTTGCCTACACTTATGTATGGAAGTGAATGTTGGGTATTGTCAGAAAGAAATGATAGCCGCGTGAAAGCAGTGGAGATGTGTTCTCTTCCCTAACAATTATGTGTGGTGTTACTTTGGTTGGCCGAATCAGGAATAGTGTGATAAGGAATAGTTGTAAGGTGCAGGATGATAGGTTTTGTTACAAGAATTGGGAGATGTATGCTTAGATGGTTCAGTATGGTCACGTGGACAGAATGAATAAAAGTAGTCTTACGAGTCAAATATATCAACCCAGTGTGAGTGGAACTGTCAGGAGTGGTCGTCCGAGAAAAACATACCACGACCAAATTAATTTTCTACCTATGTAGCTCCCTCAGTCGACGGAAGTGAATGAAAAGATGTATGAATTTAGTTGAAGCAAAAGATGTATGTCAGGGTCATAGTATGTGATGAACCTTAGTTTTTGCCTACCCCCATGGGACAACGGCATAAGCATATGTACGAATATATATGTATGTACTAATGTTATTGACTGGAGTAATGAAATACGATTATTGAAATCGATTTTTTTCTTTATTTCAGAAATAATACATGCAAATAATATTTTGGAACATTGGTACCATTTAAACCTCTTGGTTTTGTCTATAGTACCTGACAATTAATTTTCTTCCGCGTTAACAATAAGTGAAGCGGTCCCTTGATTGTATAAAAAAAAATCCATAGCGATCGCTTCCAATTTTGAGAGTCAAAGTGCATCCATCGCTATTTTTTGATAAACAATCGACACAGAGTTTTGTAATAACGCCGCAATGATTAGTAATTTCAAGGCGATCGCGAAAGATCCCTTCTTAGTTCAAACCCCTGCTGGTGCTACAATTTATTCTAATCTCTTACGCACAAATATAATAATTCGACGATGTTTTGTCAGTTCCTAGAGAGACTAATAGATTAATAATTACAATTAATTACGATTAGGGCGGCGGAAGTTGTTCAATCCTTTGAATAATTCCTGCATACATGGCAAAATGACTGATAACTTCCGAACAGTTGGACCGATTTCCGTGAAACATAGCTAACATACCTTTTTTTAAAAAAAAAACACATCGTGTAACTAAAACAAATTGTCACCTGTACAAACCCCGACTGAAACTCAGCTAGGCAAACGACTCGCAGTCACGGACGCACTTTCTATCTCACTCAAACATATTACTTCCGTTTCGTTTTTGCGACATTGCCGCTCTGCCGCCACCGGTAGCCACGTTACTCAAAAAGAAAATATTCGCGGCAAATGTTGATCAAGCGAAGTTTATATTGATCAACAAAAGTATTCTCAATGTAGGAAAAAAGACGGTTAGATGATCAACAAATACCGTAAAAATTTTTGACGTGCTAGAGACTTTACATCACAATTAAGCATAGCGTCGCAAGGAGGAGAATTGTTATATAGCAGACTTAGCACGATAAACCCAAAACTTCCTAAGTAATAGGCGGATAAAGTGGATCAACAATTAATGCGAATTTCGGCCTGATCAACAATGGCCGAAGGGAGGACTATATATATATACACGGTTATTTTTTTATCACCCTGGAAAATTTTAGGGACGCTTCAGGACACATCCAATATTATATAAAAAATAAAAAAAATGAAATAAAAAATTAAAAAAAAAATAAAAAAAAAATAAAAAAATCTCTAAAAATGCTGCTCTCAACTAGTGCAGCATTTTTTGTATTTTTTAAAAAATTAATATAAAATTAAGGAGGGGGGTTATTTTTTTAATTTATATTTAAATCATTCTAATACCATATCGTGAAGCGTCCCTTAAATTTTGCAGGGTGATAAAAAAATAACCGTGTATATTAATGTTGATAAAATTTAAAGGTAGCCATTATTCCAATATATTTTGACAGTTGATGTCGATTTATTGTTTTATCATATCGTGTTTCGCTGTTTATGCTACGGGGGCAAGGCATATTAACTAAACTGTAATTTGTGTTTGATCAAAATATATACCAAGCAAAATACGCAAAATACCTAAAAAATAATAATTTATAAATAGGAATTCGTCTACAGTTCAAAATTTGCATCAAGCAAAATGCCACTGCATTAATTCTATGCAGTATATTTTTTATTTTCAATTACGTTGGAACTTCTCTTCCTAATCATTATAAGGTTTAGGTAAAATGCTGCAAAGTAGTTATGATTTGTAGTAGGCATGCTGTCTATACCCCCCTAGACAAGACGTTTTTCGATAATCGCTAGAAAGAAAATGTATGTGATTTGACATAGCTGTCGCTTAGCTTTCTAGAGCAATTGTCAAATCTCATACATTGTCAATTTAGCGATTGCGTTAGCGATTATCGAAAGGCATCTTGTCTAGGGGGTCTGATCAGAAAGCAATTTTTCCTGTAGTGGATACAGGAAAAATTGACGGACCAATTGTTTTAGAAGTAGGGATTTTTTTTTCATTTAGTTCATCTCTCTGTAAGAACCGCTTTAATAGTACATACATTACGACGACAATGACGTATTACATCAGTATTGTACAACGTTTTTCAACTCACTTGTGATGAAAAATACCTAATAAACAGAATTTTTTGATTAAATAACACAATTCATTGCTAGTTTGTAAATAAACTAAATAATGGTATGAAAATAATCATGTAGTTCGTCGATGTCTTTTATATTACTTAAATTGCTATTTTATATTGCTATATTTTATAAAAGCTAGACTTTTAAAAACTATAGCACATTAAAGGAACGTCCGGCAAGTGCAGCATTGCCAGACTCATAACATGCCTCGGGTATAGAACAGGGCATGTTTTATGAGCTGCTTTATGTAACTAAAACCGCTTTAATTAGATCCACTTAATGAGCAAGTATTTTGAAAATATAGTTACAGAAATAATTGATAGGTTCTTATTATACTTATTAAAAATACCTATTAAACTAAACCCTATATAACATAAAACTAATTAAAAACTAAACACACCATACAAAAAGTAGCCCACAAATATAACCTATAAAAAGAACACGCCATCTAGCTCCCTGTCCCGTGGCATAGTACCCAGTACGCTGGCGGCGTTGCCCCTCTGTATGGCAATTGACAGATTTTGTGCAAAGAAGCCTTGAGTCACCTGAGGCGAGGACCAATCTTGTCGACACGTCCTTAACAAAGGTTTTAGTGTCGGACGACCACGGTCCCATGGTCTCTACAGCAAGCGCCGCAAATTCATAGTGATTGTTAAGAGCACTATATTTGCGGCGTTTGAGCAGCTGCGCTTCTTCGGCCGCAGCTCCAGCCTTCGCGGCAGAGCCCTGCACGTAAGACGGTGCTAAAGTATCGACGCATGTAGCATCCCATACCAAACACCGTCCTAATGTCCACGGTACCAGAGTGGCACCATCAGGACGTTTGCCGTCATCCCTGTACATGCCACAGGGTTCGAGGATGGCAGGCACGCCCGCGGTAGCCAAAGCTCGACGGACAAGGTCATTAATGGCAGCATGACGGAAGATGCGGCCGGCGCTCTTGATGCACGATAGACCATAATTTATTTTTGGTTATTTCGATTTAATCCAACAATCTATTCAACAATAGTCTCTGGACAAAAATAATATTTGTAGATAAGTAAAATATGATTTTGCATATGAAAGTATTTATATTTAAAAACTATATATCGATTATATCGATTTTCATCCTAATATTGTCATACTTCAATTTTTCTTTTCAATACGAGGAAATTATGGACACCCTATAAAAAAGGGACAAACGGCTTCTCTTCTGGCTATCCCTCTCGGCTCGTTTTTCGGGTCAGAGAACTCAGTCCTGTTTTGATTATTAAGTCCATGGCTGGCTCACTCACAGAGGTCACAGGGTCTTAGAGCATTCATACGGGAGACGGCAAGGCTGGGCGAACCCCTCTGCCAATTTACGCTGACCATATGACCATACACGTTATATAAAACTAGTTAACGCGGCCGTTGGTTGCCATTTGGTGTCGTTTTCGTGTCGCACTACGAGCTCCAAAAAATGGTTAATTGTGCAGTTTCCTCTTGCAAAATGCGATCCCGCTACTCAAATCTTCGAGATTATGGCGTTTCCTATCACATGTAAGTATAAAATATACATTACCGTGTTTCATTTGTTTACAATTTTGAAGTATTTTTTATGCCGTTACGATAAAAAAATACAATGGTACGATGGTAGCTCAACACAATACACGGGCATTATATTATCTGTGACACGGGCATTTGCTTAGTGCTGGGACAACGTGAGTGAATGATGCTAATTCAATTTTTATTTATCATTCATTCACTCCGGAGTTTGTTTATTGTTTAACCAGATATAAGATTAAAATAGAAATTCAAGTGAAATTTAATTGAACAAAAATATATCAAGAAAATATTACTTATTATTTTGCTTCAACTTTGCTTTGTAGATTAAAAAACTTTTTCTATACAATATACTTACTCTAAACAATTTTTCGACTGCGTCCCACTTGATTTTAAGCCTATTAAATAATCTTTATTGGTATGTTACAAAATGCAATGTAAGTTAACCCCTAGAGATGGCATCATAACTCGTGTTTACTCCAGATAGAAAAATGTCATATAATGGGGGTAATTCTGAAGTTACCTGCACTAAAACTAAAACTAAAATTAAACATATAATTTTAAATTAGTTTTAGGTTATTCGTATTCTGAAACGCCGGACTCTCTTAATTTAAACTGTATTTGACAATTTCTTAAATTGAATACACAGATTATAAATACACCTAGTGCTGTAGAAAAACGGGATAATTTAGAAACATTAAAAACAGCTATATTCTACTAATTTTACTATCAGAAATTATTAATTTAAGATTTGATCGTATTTGTAAATAACAGAAAAGAAATTTTATTATTTATCATTCATTTTATCACAAAAGAAAAATTATTCGACATTTATTTTGGGATTGTGATGGCTTCGCGCCTATGCCATGAAATAAAAAAAATTACGTGGAATCTGAATTTTAAAATTGCGTATTTTGTTTCATTTGTAATTTTTGTTTTCTTTTCATAATAACCGCTGTTATTTACTGACAAATAATAGTAATTGCTAGGCAACAAATTTTAGATAGGCATACTTCTATCTGCAGATAGAATATTAATTTCTGTTGTAAGAGTAAATACATACATACATAACCTACCTATCATCTAAATGTCAGTACTATTAGACTACTTGGGAACAAACAAATTACAACTCACGACTTGGCAATTGATGCTATAAAAGCCTTTCCTTAAAAATGCCATAACAACCAATTCATCATCCATTTGGCAAGTTGCACAAAAAAATTTGACTTCGGTAATGTTAGAAAATCGTTAAAAAGTAACAAGATAAATTTAGACGGCACCTAAAAGCTCACCTCCTAAAATTAGTTTGACATATTTAAAATTATAGAAAAAATTACATTTAGGAAGCATGTCAGAATACGAAAATAACATCTAACACTAAATTGAGTAGTTTAGTAACGTCACTCTTAATTTTAGAGTTAACTTGTGAGTTCTGAATACCAAACGGTGATTGACATTTCTATCTCTAATTTTATTTAGTTATAGTTTTAGGTGGTCGCTTCAGAATCACCCCCAATGTTCTCTTAATTTTATGTTGTAGTTCAGGTCTAATACAATATAAGTACAAAAAAAAAACGTTTTTTTGTACTTTTTTTTGATAGGCTGAAAAGTTGCAAAATGTTCATAAACTCTCAAGTATATTTTATTCAATTGTACTTCTATTTAATTTTATACGTTGACTGCCTGACAGCAGACAAAATAGAAAAACTATTGTTTGCGGTCACCGTTAACCGCGTTTTCGTTTCGTTTCCGCGTTGCATTGCGGTTTCATGCCACCTGCTCTATGCAGCAAGTTGTTGGGGACATCAGTAAAGAGCACAAAACAAGTGATTGTCGTCATCGTCGTCATCAGAGAAAATTTTAATATTGCAACATAATTATTAAAATCACACAATAAAGCTTTTTCTTCTTATTTTAGTGGCTTTGAAGTTTGTACGGCCAATGTAAACAAAAACACTTTCAACGTCACGTTATGACAAATGAATAACATGTCTTACTATATCTAAATAAAAACTTTCATAGTAGTAAACATCTACTAAGCTAAAATGGTAGAACTAACGCCACATACGTGTAGCAAGGAATTTTATGTTTACTTTAACTCACATTTTTTGGTGCAACTTAAAGGAAAATGCCCGATATTACTGGAGGGAGACTCTGTACTAGGGTCGTCTGCTTAGGTACCTCCGTCTTACCTATTTCTGCCGCAAAGCAGCAGTGCTTGCATTGCTGTGTTCCGGTTTGAAGGGTAAGATATGGCAGTGAAATTACTGGGTACTATGACTTTACATCAGCCCCCCTAGCACGTCCACCATAACACGATATGATAAAGCGGTTTATCGCGGTAAACCGTCAAAATACAATAGGGTTTCGTCGTATTTTGACAGTTCACCGCGATAAATCGCTTTATCATAACGTGTTTTGGTGGACGTGCTACAGGGGCTGGTGTCACAAGTTGGCAACGTACACTGTGGTTCTTGTGGGGGTTGCAGTTTTGCTGCGAATCTCACAGGAGCTACATGTATTATAGGCGACTGTTACCACTTACCGTCAGGTGGGCAGTTTGCTTGTTTACCAACTTTCTGCAATAAAAAAAAATATCGTCCCAAGCGTTATAACACATTGGGCCCTATCGCAAATGAAAGGTTTTCTAAAATACTAATTTTGTTTGTATGGCAGTAAGTTGCTATCTCGTGCTTTTAACCAGGGCCGCGCCGACCCCCGGCAGCACCTGTGTGCAAAGCCTATGAAGCGCCTATTTTTTGTCTTCGTGGAGGATCTTCTTCCCGCGCTCGCTTCGTCATCTGGCGCCCCTAGCGTCTTGGCGCCTGTGTGCACCGCACACTTCGCACACAGGGGCGGCGCGGCCCTTTTTACTTGCACGAGATAGCAAATTACTACCATACGAGCAAAGCTAAACGAAAAAGTACCTACCTATTAAACATGTTTATAACTATGCAGATCCTACTAATATTATAAATGTGAAAGTGTGGATGTTTGGATGTTTGTTACTCAATCACGCAACAACGGCTGAACGGATTTGGATGAAATTTGGCATGTATGTAGCCTTTGACATGGAAAAGAACATAGGCTACCTTTTATCCCGATTCCTGAAGAAGTTCCCGAGGGAAAATTGAAAATTGTTTACGAGCTAAGCCGCGGGTAGACAATTTTGAAATTTGGTATGCATGTCACCTAAGCAATGGAAAAGGAAATGTAATAGTTCCCGTGGGAAGATTCAACATTGTTAACGAGCGAAGCTTTAGACCCAATTCTGAAGTCCACGCAGACGAAGTCGCGGGCAGGAGCTAGTATATAATAAAATCAGAAATTAGTTCTTGGTATATTAACAATTCTCACGTAAAACATCTAAGACATTCACACACACAACTGAAAATTTAAATTCGTCCCCCTCCCCCCCACCTCCTCATCAAAACATTATACCTACGCCTATGACTATGATGAAAATATATATTTATTTCAGTCGATCAGCTAAACAGCAAGTGAAATTGCTGTATTTGACACAAAAAACTTTTTAAAGCATTTTAATAATAATTAGCGGGCCTCGCTTTGTACTAATTTAAGAAACCCTGGCTTCATTGTATTTTTATCAACTCTAGCCGAACAGGTTATAGTAATAAAAATACAATTTATTCATTTCAATAATTCACTCACTACGACCCAAATAGTTACTCATTCTTTGTGTCACATCACTAGGGACATTAATTCTCGTAGGTAGTGGAGTCGCAGTGTGGACCTTACCTAGCGCGCCCATAAGGGCAGGAAGAACACCGAGGGGTTTTAGTGGGTAGGCCTGGCACTCTGCCGGGAGAGCCCCACACACGCTCACCGTCTAGCCAACGGTGGGTACGGTGCGGTTGCGCATTTCCCCGCGATAAAAAAAAAGGGACATTAATTCTTTGTGGTGGGGCGATTGCGTAGATACACGTTTTTTGTCGATGTGTGTGTGTTTCTTCATTGTAGGTCTGTGATTGTAGGGTAATATTTATTATAAATATTATAATTCCGTGGAAACTTTCATTTTTAACTGGTTTATTTAACAGAAAAGAAACTACAAGGAATTCAAGATCAAGCGTCACATTTTTATTGTTGAATAAAATGCACAGACAAAGTAGAGTAGAGATGCTTACATCCTATTGGATACCGAACAAAATAATGACAAGACAAATAACCAATAAGAATGCAGAACAACAACAGATAGTTTGAGCGCTATTTTTCAAACTTACTTTAACACTCCCCCTCGCTAAAACGCTTAAAACACTCAATATGATTTATCTGTATGATACTAAAATTGTAATAAAATTGATGAACCCTATAAAACACTAGTTATTATTTATTCTACAATCAATCAAGGTCCATTTTAAAAATTTAAATTTAAAAATAACCTTACAAAGAATATCAAAGTTCAATTCGGGAGTCATTTGGACAACAAGGCTAAGCTGGCCAGCAGAAAGCTCGGTGTCCTTAACAGAGCAAAGCGTTACTTCACGCCCTACCAACGCCTTGTGCTTTATAAGGCCCAAGTTCGTCCGCACGTGGAGTACTGCTCACATCTGTGGGCTGGAGGACCTAAATATATGTAAAAACTTTGAAATATGTTAACACCTTAAAATGTACAACATGGAAGCAATTGATAATGAAATAAAGAAATACCAACTTGATCCATTTGACTCTCTGCAAAGAAGGGCCGCTCGAATAATCGGTGATGCTAATCTATCGAACTCATTGGAGTCGTTGGGGTCGCGGAGGGATTTTGGCTCCCTCTGTGTGTTCTACCGTCTCTTTAACGGTGAGTGCTCCGAGGAACTATTTGACCTGGTACCGACGTCACCCTTTTTTCATCGTACCACTCGACACCGCAGTGGGGTGGTTCATCCTTATCACCTGGAAGCGATATCGTCTAGTACGGTTCGCTTTCAGCGCACATTTTTACCACGAACGTGCCGGCTCTGGAACGAACTTCCCGCTGCTGTGTTTCCTGTGCGCTACAACATGTCCCTATTCAAGAGTAACATTTTTTTTTTTTTTTAATAATAATTTGTTTATTTACTCATCACAATAACAATTACAATGTATCGAGACTTACAATAAAATAATGAAAACCAAATGTTATGTGAGACTCTGATGCCTGAGGTAGGTATCCAAAAGGAACCTGTAGTACAGGTCACCAGGCCCCCCGCCACGGCGATGTCCACTATCCATTGGTAGTTTCAATAAAATTAGCAATATACAAGAGAATACACGAAAAAGAAAAAAGACGATTAGAAATACAACATCAGTATTAAACTAGAATAGATACGATTGTATAATTATATGTATCCAACTATCCACATATAAACATATATAGCTTATCTCTAAAAGGTGTTAGGTAAGCATTAATGAATCAATGGTAATTTATTTCTGTGACCAGAGCGATATGTGATGTACCTATAAATGTTTGTGTGTGTGTGTGTACGTGTGTGAAAGTGCGTACGTGCGTGTGTGTGTGCATGTGAGTGTGTGTAAAAGTAGGAAGAATAAATAGAATAGATGTGACATAAGTGAGTGAAGTTTCATCAATATGCGATAATAATAATTTCAAATTACATTATGGGGGTAAGTAATTTCTCGGTAGTTACATAATCTAGAGTTAGTAAGTATTTAGTAATTTTCAGTTTGCAATTAAATTTAGTTACAGGATAAATGTTAAGGAAACTATTCAACTTATTGTATAAGAAGGGACCAAGATAACCATAAAATCTGCGTGAAAATGCTTTTTTTGAGATTTGGGCAGCACAAACTCCACCCCTACGGCGTTTACCTTTAAGTATGTTTGGGTCAAATGTTAATTGGGAATGTTGTTTTATAATTATATTTAAGATAAAAGTTTTCCTAATGCTTAGAATTCCCCATTGATTATATAAGTCAACCGTAGGATATCTAAACGGGAGGCAACCCGCTACCTTAAGCAGAATACGTTAGGCTCTTTCAAGTCTCAAAAGATGGATTTTTGCTGCACCACCCCAAGCTGTAATACAATATGTTAAAAGAGAATGCGCCAAAGCATAATAAACAGCTTTAATCACTTTTCTACTAGCTGTATTACTAAGGGTCTTGAAGATGAATATAAGCTTCCGCAATTTTGGTACAAGTGTATCGATGTGAGCTTTGAAGGTCATGGTGCAATCAATCACAACGCCCAAATATTTTATACTTGAGCATCTTTCGAGCTCAGGGCAAGGACATACAGTTGCGATCTGCTGGCATGTATGTGCTCTGATTTTAAGGGTTAGAGGAGGAAGTAAACTATTCTTGAGAGCAAATGTAACATATTTGGTTTTGGAGACATTCAAGGTTAAAAGATTTTGAGTCAACCAACGACATACTAGGTTAAAGCCACACTGGGCATTTTCAAAGGTCTCAGCCCACGAAGAACCCTGAAAAAAGAGTGCCGTGTCGTCGGCAAATGTAAAGATTTTGCTCTCACCACTGAGGGAAAGTTGGCACAAATCATTGATGAAGACGAGAAATAGGGTAGGTCCGAGTATACTGCCCTGTGGGACACCATAAATAACAGTCTCCTCCTCACTCAGCCAATCATCAATTCTCACCTGCTCTGTTCTTTCACTGAGATAATCCGCGAATAGCTTAAGAGGAGTTCCTCTCACACCCAGCCGTTCAAGTTTTGTTAGCAGATGCGGGATCGAGACTGTATCGAAGGCCTTAGCGAGATCGAGGAAGACCACTAAACCTTTTCTTTGTGAATCTAGAGCCGATACAATACTTTGAGTCATATCATGGACAGCGTCACTAGTTGAATAGCCTCTCCTAAAACCATATTGTGACGATGCTATAAGTTTGTTTTGCTCCAAGAAGTCAGTTAGACTATAGTTCATAACTCTTTCCAGAATTTTAGAGAGAGCTGGTAAAATTGAGATAGGCCTATAGGCCTATAGTTTGTATAAGACTTTTTTCACCATTTTTATATATAGGCTTGATGAGTGCTTTCTTGAATGCCGAGGGAAAGACGCCGTAAGTGATGGCAAGATTACAGATGTGCGTAAGTGGCTCAACAATTATGTCCAAATACCTTTTGAGAATCTTGCCAGAAATCTGATCTACCCCCACTGCACATCCATCTTTAAGACCCAATACAAGACGAGCAATTTCCGCGGAATCTACGTGATTCATCACCATTGAATTAACTGGAGGGTTGGTAATAGGGATATTACTTGAGTGCACACCTAAAGCAGATGAGCTTTGAGCAAGTTTTCTACCGATCTCAGCAAAGTATTTATTTGCATTATTAATGCTTTTTTGAGGATCAGTGGATAAAAGTATATTTGATTGTACAGGAGTATGAGAGGATCCAGATATATTTTTAATGACCTGCCAAAGTTTCTTTTTATTGCTACCAGCATTGTCCAATTCAGCCTTATCATGTAAACGTTTGGCTTTTTTTACAGCTGATGAGCAAAAATTTCGATAACGTTTGTAGGTGGCTATAAGGATGCTATTATCTGGATCCTTTCTTAGCTTCCTTAACAACACATTAAGAGAGCATTATACTCAAGGTAAGCAGCGACCTAGCTATGTCCCTGATATTAGCGAAGTCCATGGGCGACGGATACCGCTTACCATCAGGTGGGCCGTCTGCTCGTCTGCTACTTTCAGCAATAAAAAAAAAACACATTATCATTAGAATATTTCACACTTGTCATTTGGATAGTACTAACAATCTCATCTATTCTGTCACTAACAAATTTCTGAATCTAACAAATTTACTTTTAGTCAAAGGCTTAGTTAACACATCTGCAATTTGATTTTCTGTACAAACATATTTTACAATCAATTCCTTTGATTTAACTTTCTAACAAATAAACTTATACTTAATGTCAATATGCTTAACTCTAGCATTTTTCTCTGGATTGATAATATTGTTAATGCAACCCTGATTATCCTCATGAATAACAAATCTCTGAACATCATATTTCAAATCACTGAGTAGTTTTCTTATCCACAAAGTTTCAGAAGTGCAAGCACACAAAGCTATTAGTTCAGACTCTGTGGTGGACAAAGCTATACTGGCTTGTTTCTTTGTTGTCCAATGCACAATATTGTTATTTAATTTAACTAAAAACCCTGATAAAGATTTCCTATCCTTGGAATCACCACCCCAATCCAAGTCTACAAAAGCTTCTAGGTTAATATGATTGTTTGACTTTCTATAAGATAAACCATAATTAATCGTACCTTTTAGATATTTTAATACATGTTTAAGATTAGTTCATAACTGGTAAGAATAACAATTTTGATACCTACTAAAATAATTGATTGCAAAACAAAGGTCGGGACGAGATCCTAACATTAGGTACATTAATGAACCAATCAACTCACGATATGGTTTGTTACAATGATTGTTAACATCAGAATTATCATTCGAATTTAAATTTATATTTGGATCAATAGGTATGGGTAATGTTGAACAATTTTCCATATTGAAACGTTTCAGAAGTTTCTTAATATAGTTACTTTGCTTAATAGTCATAAATCCTTTCTCTCTATCATGATCTATTTCTAAGCCCAGAAAACATTTTAGTTCCTGCTTATCTTTTAACTTAAAATTTAGAGCCATCTCTGATTTTACATTGTTCACAAGGTCTAGATCGCTACTAGCAACAATTATATCATCAACATGGATTAATAGAAAAATTAATATATCTCCTTCCTTTTTGCTATACAGACAATGATCATTTTCAGACCTTTTGAAATTAATTTTTACAAGAAAATCATGAATTGTTTTATTCCAACAGTTCGAAGATTGCTTTAGACCATACAAAGCTTTCTTTAATTTTAACACTTTATACTTAGGCAAAGAAATACCTGGAGGTGGTAAACATCCCCATCCAACGTACCATTTAGAAACGCAGTTTTAATATCAAGTTGATGAAAATAAAAATCATGTTCCAATCCTACAGACAATAAAGTTCTAATAGTTGTCATCTTAGCGACTGGGGCATAGATACTGTCATAGTTAAAACTCCTTTCATCTTGTTTGAAACCTCTGACCACTAGACGAGCTTTATATTTATCAGAACCAATTTCATTTTCTTTAAAAACATACACCCACTTAGCATCTAGAATTTGTTGATTACAGGGCTTGTCTACAACCTCCCAAGTTTGGTTTTCCTCAATAGAACTTATTTCCCTATCCATGGCATTTAACCATTCATCTTTGTCCTTATTATCTAACACATCCTGGTAAACAATAGATACATTTTCAACAAAATTCATGTTACATAAGGCCATATACATTTCAAAATCATTGAACTTTTCAGGTAATTTAACCTCTCTTCGCTCTCTGTGAATTCTGGGAATATCATTGGACTCATATGATGGTTCAGAACTTTCAACTTTACTTTCTTCGGAGTCTATACAAATTTCTTCTTGAACCTTGTTCTCAAGTTCTGAATCAACATTTGAGTTACCATTTATTTTTAAATTACAATTTATATTTTTTATATATTTAGTTATATATTTATTTATTTATATATTTAGTTTAAAATAAAATTCACTTTCCCTGAATTTCACATCTCTAACAAAGACAATTTAATTTCTATCAATATCTAATACTCTGTAACTGTTTATACTATAACTTAAGAAAATACCTTTCTTAGCTTTAATATCAAGTTTAGTTCTAAGTTGCTTAGGGATATGAAAATATACAGAACATCCAAAAACCTTAAGGTTAGATTCATTTGGTTGCTTTTGATACCACAATTCTGCTGAAGTTACGTTATTTAAAACACTAGTAGGACTTCTATTCATTATATACACAGCGCTATGAACAGCTTCCTGCCAAAACTCTTTAGGCACATTTGAATCTAATAACATCGTCCTAGCTTTTTCCATAACTGTACGATTTATTCTTTCAGACTTACCATTCAATTCGGGGGTATAGGGAACAGTATACTCAACAAATACTCTATTGTTTCTTCAAAAATCCTGGAATTCCTTACTCTTATACTCCCCTCCATTGTCACATCTTAACCGATTGACACTCTTATTGAACAAATATTTAGTGTACAAGAAATATTGCTTAAATTTAGAGAAGACTTCACTCTTAGATTTCATAAGATACACATGTAAGAAATGAGTATAGTCGTCTAGAAAAGTCACTACATATTTATAACCATCATGCGAAATTGGGTCAATAGGCCCTAACACATCAGAATGGACAATCTTTAGTAGTCATTAGCTCTATCTCTTGTTTTTGAGAAAGGTAACCTGGCCATTTTACCATTAACACATGAATCAGAAAAGAAATCCTTATCTACTTTAAAATGGTCCATTCCCTCAACCAAATTTTTATTTATTAGCTCTTTCATAGAACCACAGTTTAGGTGACCATATCTCAAATGCCACAATTTGTCTTTTGGCATTTCACTATTACAAATGAAAGTATCATGTTTATCTACCAAGAAGCTTACTTCATACAAGTTATTTCTACAACCTGAACCAATAATTTTGTTTTTATTCATAATCTTAACCATACCATTGCCAAACAGTGTAGAAAAACCTGACAATTCTAATTTCTTAACTGACAATAAATTCTTTTTAGCATTAGGAACATGTAAGACATTTTTCACATTACACTTTGAATACTTACTTCCATTTAACAACTGTCCTTTGATCGTTCATACCTATCGCTTGCATGGCTTCGCCTTCTTTAGCAACTGCAATCTGGATTGGCTTGCTCAATTTACAGTATGATGCAAACATGGCTTCATCCTTGACAATATGATCGGTGCAACCCGAATCAACATAAAACACCAACACGTCCTGATCACTATTTTGAACAGATGAATCCAGAGATACAAACTCGGTTACATTATTCCCAGCATCCTGATCAACCATATGACTTATAAAACTGAAACTTCCTGTGGTGTTATCATCTTCATTACCTTGGTCAGCCACATGACTTGACTTAAAATTAGTTTTCTGTGAAAAGTTACTACGGCTTGAGTTGTGCTTTGACGTCAAACTGCTGTTTTTATTCCTTTTTTGCAGATTTTTAAAAGCAAAACAGTTTCTTTTGATATGGCCACTTTTCTTGCAAAAATGACACCATTGATTTGTTATTGGTATAAAATTACATTTGTGTGTCAACTCTTGCGCTTAAAGTACTATCAGATGACTTCTCATCAACATTTTTTAATTTCCTTTTGACAACTTCATATGTTGACTATGCTAAGCTGGTAGCGAACCTTTTTATATAGAATTTGTATTTTTATATTTTTCTTATTCTATTTTTTGATAGATTGTTGTTTTTGATACTTCCTGTCAGTATTATACGTTTTACAAGAGATAGCGAGCGTACGTTATTTGTAGCTTTTTTCCAATTTCCTCAACATTTTGGTGTCAGAAGTAATTTTAAAGAGCCTTTAAACAACTCTAAAATGCTGACGCGCTCGCAAACGTGCAAAACATCTGAGATGCAATCAAAGGTGGAATCAAAGCGCGGATCAGGTAAGTCCTCCAAATCCTCTTTATCAGCTCGCCTCCAGATAGAAGCAGCACATGCGGAACGTACCGCCGCCGCTGAGCGTGAGTTGGCGGAGGCCGAGATTCGTGCCGCCCGTGCCGCCGCTAGCGTAGCATCGGCGGAACGTGCTGCTGCCGAACGTGTAGCAATAGCAGAACGCGCCGCCGCCGAGGCGGAGCGCCTCGCCCAACTTGCAGCTCTGTCATCCCGCAGCTCATCCAACGCTAGCCGCACACAAGCCTGGGTAGAAGAACACACCGGCTTTCAATCGGATTCTACTGCGCATAACGCTAATTTTGTGGGCCCAACCGTGGAACCATCAGCGTCACGGACGCTTTGCGATGGGTCAACCGCGGTACCCTTTGCGTGTACAGCGCCTTTTGAAAGAACCGTGATCTCCGCTCCCACCGCTGTGCTTGCAACGCCCTTAGTTGCTTGTGGTCATGCCGTTGGACAAGTCCCACTGCCCCAGCGAAATCATTCGCCATTGGATGGCAGTCATCCTCATCACAGTATGAACTCTACATTAGGCACTCAACATCAAAATTGTAACAATAATAAAAATTTCAATTGTTTGCACACTTCACCTAATGACCTGTTGCAACTAGCAACTGCGATCGCCAATGTTGCAGCTTCGTCGTCAACGAAAAAGGTAAGTCCTTCCCCCCTTCCAATTTTCAATGGCCATCCGACCGATTGGCTTATATTCAAGAAACTTTATAACGCTACCAGTCATTCGTTTTCGGCCAGTGAAGATGAGAATCAGTATTGCCTTGCGCGGGGCCGCGCGCGAATGCGTAAGCGTTCTAATTGCAGTCGCCCGGGACCCTAGTGAGGTCATTCAAGCGCTCGAGGCATCATTTGCTCGACCGGAGCAGATCATTTTGTACGAGCTTTCAGTCATACGAAGCTTACCAAAACTTTCAAGCCACGAGAGCTCGAAAGATCTCAGCAATTTCGCATGTAAGGTCCGAAATTGTGTCGAAATTGTTCGTCTTTTAGAAAGGCCGGAGTACCTAGCATCACCGGAGCTGTCCAACGAAATTGTAGGAAAGCTCACGCCGTTGCTACGAACTCGTTGGGCAGACTTTGCATCAAAACATGAACGCAGTAACTTTTGTCGGCTTGAACTTTTACCAAAATTCTTAGTGGACGAGACAAACCTACGTGTAAAATTTGAATATATTGAATCCGCAAAACATTCTCATATTTCTCATAATAATTCGATTAATAAGCGTCATAATCAACATGTGAACACGCTTAGTTGTCATGTCAACTCATCCGTGCCATCAAAAACAAATTCTAAATTGACCATTGAGTATTGCCCATTTTGTGAAAAGTCTGATCACAATATAGTGAAGTGCAAAAAATTTTTAAGTCTATCCGTTGATGAAAGATGGAATTGGGTACTTGATAAAAAGGTGTGTTATAAATGTTTGCAAAAAGGAAATCACTCGTATATTAGATGTAAACGTTTTCATTGTGCGGATAACTCATGCATCAAAAAAGCCACTCATCATACTATTCTGCATCGACCCGTTACTATTCACAATATCACCACGACCGTTTCTGATGTACAGTCAGCACCAGGAACCTCTGGCACTGCCGAAAATATATCAGAATTAGTAGCTCATAGTAGTGAGGATTCGACCTGTTCTCTTTCGCGCCCGCTTCTTAAAATTATTGCGGTATCCGTATCTGGGCCAAGAGGTACATTGAATACCTACGCCTTATTGGATGACGGCTCCACCGCTACGCTAATAGACTCGTCTCTCGCGGAAGCTATTGGTGCTGAAGGTCAAAGTGGCTTCATGAGGGTGGATGGTATTGGGGGTATGTCAAAGTGTACTGTGGTAAATTTCGTCGATGTCAACGTTAAGGGTCAACATAGCTCAGAGTCCTTCAAGCTCAAAGAGGTCAGATCAATTTCAAATCTGGCATTAACTATGCAGTCTATGAAACTGGAGGATATTCGTTCTTTAGGGTATTTCTCAGACATTGCCGAACACCTGAACTATGTTGACGCTAAACCTCTTATGTTGATTGGTGCTGACAACTGGCACCTTTTACTTCCACAAGCCGTACGCCGCGGCTCTCGTACTCAACCGGTTGCAGTACTCACTGCACTCGGGTGGGTTTTATTCGGAAGAATCAAGTGCGCTTCATCTCGGGTTAATTTTGTTAATTATTCCATCGATAATATCGACTATGAGTCTCTCGATTCGCAATTAAAGGAATACTTTCGCATAGATTCTATCGGAATAGCCCAGAAGCCATATTTTTCCGCGAAAGACAAGAGGGCCATTCAAATACTTGAAGACACCACGAAACGTCTCCCTTCAGGTCAATTTGAAACAGGACTTATCTGGCGAGATAGTATTGAAAAAGTCCCGGAAAGTCGCCAGTTAGCTCTATCGAGATTTCGAAGTCTCGAAAATAAATTTTGTCGTGACCCTTCTTATGCCGAGTCTTATAAAAACAACATACAAGCGACTCTAAGTAAAGATTACGCAGAATTGTGCACCACGCCTCCGAGTGGCGTTACGTGGTATTTGCCACACTTCGGTGTAGTTCATCCTCAGAAAAAGAAACTGAGGGTGGTGCATGATGCTGCTGCACGAGTTCAGGGAGTAAGCCTAAATTCATTGCTACTGCCTGGACCCGATCTGTTGCAGCCTTTGCTAGGTCTTCTTATGCGTTTTCGTGAGGGTAGGAAAGCCTTGAGTGCCGATATCAAAGAAATGTTCCCTCAGACCAAAATTCGTGTTGAGGACAGGGATGCACAAAGATTTTTATGGCGCGACGACCCTTCACAGGAAATTCGTGAGTACCGGATGTCATCCATGATTTTCGGTGCAGCTTCGAGTCCATTTACTGCGCTATACCTTAAAAACCGCAATGCTGAACAGCATGCAGAGTCATACCCGGCGGCTGCCTCTGCTATCATCCAGGACACGTACATGGATGACTATCTGGGAAGGACGGATTCCTGCGAGGAGGCGGCCTCTCTAGCCGCAGACATAGTGCATGTGTGTTCACAAGCGTCGCTGGAAATGCGGTCATGGATCAGTAACAACAAAGATGCGCTTATATTTTTACCGCCCGACCTGTGTGCATCTCATGTGTCATCGGTCAATGTTCGTATTCTAGGCGTAAACTGGAACACTAAAGATGACGATTTGTATTTTTCTATTACAAATTTGGACAAAGTGCCATCAAAATTAACTAAAAGATCGTGTGCGTATGGATTGAGGAGCCACATCACGAAATCAATCGAAACCCCGCCCAGATTTAGTAGCAAATTAGATAAATTTGTAGGCGAAATCCTGGAATTTGTAGCAACACACATCAAGAGTTACATCAATTTAAAGGTGGCTCCTCAATTCAAACATCTGGATTGAGGAGCCACCTAGAACTCGGAAACTATTATATGTACATTTTTGAAAATTTAGTATCATTTAGTAGTAATTTTGTCTGGAACCTACAAAAAATTTGGTTCGGATACTGCTGAAACTCGAGAAGATACAATACAAAATGTGTGGCTCCTCAGTCCATACACGTACAAAACTTGTCAACGTGAATTTCCACGAAACTAATTGAGCAATTTTATTTTGGAGTGCATGATCATTTAGTAGTAATTTTGCTAGAATTTGTAGTATAGAAATAATGTTGGAGGACTTAGTGAAATTAAAAATATAAAGCAATATAGGTGGCTCCTCAATCCAGACGTTTTGCATATAAATGATTGACTGTATCTTCGCGTAATCACAATGGAATCAAAAGCTTGGGGCGCCAACATTTAGTAGAAATTTCTACTAAATAACTACGTACAATTTATCAGTGTACATATTAAGGATCTGAAGAAAAACACACATTCCGATATTCCATAGGAAATTGCTGTTAAGGGTGACCATAATATTAATGAAATCAGGATAACTGTTTCATGTTTATTTCTTTTAACATCAGTCATATAAAAATAACATTGATTTCGCTATAATAAATTAGTGACATTATAGCACTTTTCTTAATATTCTGAAATGAAAGTATTCAACATTGAGCTCATCAAAAACTCAGAAGAATTTTGTTTTTTTTTTTTTTTTTAATTTTGTTTATCCCATTTGGGAAAGGCAAAGGCGTCAACCATACAGCCTAGTCTGTATGCAATAAACTATTGTTATTCATTCTTCTTTTGAATTCACAAATCGCCAAACGTAGAGGTTACATATTCATAAATTGCTTCAAAGCATTTTTCAATGGAAAGAAGTTTTTGTAAAGAGCGCGGTAGATCTTGCTGGTGTTTCATTATTTTTGAAATTTCTTCTAATAAAATGTTTCTTTGCAGGGCAAAAATTGGACATTCGTAAAAAAGGTGATGCAGAGATTGAGGTAAGGTGGTGTTGCACCAGTTGCACGATGGGGAAGAAGTCATGCCTAGCCGGTACAAATGGTCATTGAATCGACCGTGCCCAATTCGCAAACGGCAAATAATAGTAAAAAATCTTCTGTTTATGTAATTGTGTCTATTGAACCAGGGTTGTTTTATTTTATTATTTATTTCTCGATACCACTTCCCTTTTATGAGCAAAGTACTATTCCAGTGTTCTTCCCATAGCTTCAATATTTCTTTCTTGATTAGAGCTGTACAATCAGTATATGAAATTGATATGTTTTTTATAGGTACGTCTAGAGTGTTCATAGTTTTGGCCAGTTTATCTACTTCCTCGTTTCCATATACACCGATATGAGCTGGAGTCCAAAATAATATAATGTCTATTTGATAATTTATTTTTAAATGATGTATCTGATCTCGGATATTATATATTAAATGATTTGTGACTGATGAAAAGGAAGGATTTCTCAAAGCCATCAACACACTCATGCTGTCAGTAATAATAATCCATTTTTTGTATTGGCTGAACTGTTGAATGTAGTTAAGAGCTACAATTATAGCATTCGCCTCAGCAGAAAATATGCTGGCATTTTGGCACATTTTAAAACTATGTCCAGTTTTACTACCTGCATCATACATAGCTACTGCAACACTTACATTCGTCTTTGAACCATCTGTATAAATTGATCGATAATCATTATAAGCCTGTAGACTTTCGTAAACATCATATTTATCTTTAAAATCTTTATGTAGGACAATATGAATGTCACAGAATTTACTAGCATATGAGCCACTATAACAATGTAAAGTAGTACTACAAAATATATTACATTGTTCTTTTAAACTTATAAAATGTGAGAAATTCTTTGAAAGAAAAGTGTTAGTGGAACATACATTTAATTTATTTAAAAGATCATTATTCGAACGTGATAAGAGTTTAAAAAGAATTTTAAGTTTTAAAAATTCAAAGCGAATAACCATTGGTGGTAAATGACATTCGACCTGCATAGAATTTATTGGGGAAGTGTTCATAGCACCTAGTATTAATCGTAAGTTCTTATTCTGTATTTTATCAATAATATCTATGTATTTTGGATCGGAAGCGTAACAAAAGAAAGCATACTCAAAATGACTTCTGACCAAAGCTTTATAAAGCATTAACACAATTTTAGGATCAGCACCCCATTTCAATCCAGTAACGGACCTAATTACATTAGTGGCTTTTAAAGCTCTGCTCACCAAGCAATCAACATATAAATCCCACGTAAGATTTTCGTGAAAAATAACACCCAAGAATTTAACTGAATTATCAATAGGCAAAGTATGATTGCTGTATGTAATATTAATTAGAGGTAGAGAACTGTATTTTGGGCAAAATATTACAACTTTACTTTTTAAAAGACTAACATTTTTTTTTTTTTTTTTTTTTTTTAATTTTATTGACCAAAGCATATGACAAACTATATTTTGCACAAGTTATACCCTTACACGAAAACCTGAAAGGTTTATCTGTGTGGGTGAGCCGTTCACAAGTTCAAACATGAATACAATACAGCAGTTCATTATTGTTATATTAATTATTGGCACGTATTACAAAAATAAATGTACATTATTATTTATTGCGACATTCTAAATTTGATAGATATGGGTTTTGTAAGAAGAAATTTTTAAAATTACATTTGTATTTTAGTTTTTTTAAATAATCATTTCGAAGGCTTGCGGGAATCTCGTTAATGAAAGTAGGTACTATATATTCCATAGTTCTTGAGCCATATACATTTGTTACGTTAGGTAGACGATATTTATTGGTATACATTTGTCTCAGGTGAGTCGGCCTTTTTATTTCTTGCAAGTGAGAGGGCTCATTTACTTCAGTTAGTATAGAAAATCTTATCTTATCATAAACATTAACTATTTTGCAATATTCAAAGAGAGCTTTATCGTTGCCTTTAAATTGTTTTTTTATATGTCTAGGTACAATAGTTTTTAAAATTTTAAATTGCAACCTATAAATATCATCTATATATGTTTTATACGTAAGGCCGTAGCTACTCAACCCATAGTTGATCACCGAGTCAGCCAGGGACAAATATAACATTCGTAAAATCTTGTAAGGTAGTTTATATTTCAGAATTTTCAGTCTACTGATAATTGAACGTAGTTTGGCACATACATGTTCTTTGTGAGATCCCCAGCTGAGTCTGTGGTCTATTACTAGACCAATATACATGTGTTCTTTAACATTTTCAATTGGCTCGCAGCGGCATTTAGGCATTTCTTGATGTAAACATTGGTGGGAATGGGCCACGATGGTGGGCTCGCGATCGACCTTATTATGTGATGAATGAATATGCAGTAGTTTGGTCTTCTCAGTATTGATCACGAGCCCCACATCGTGTGCCCATCTACATAACATATCAAATTCTTTCTGCAGAGTTACTTGAGCCTCTAACACGCTCCTACTGGCAAACAGTAGGCACGTGTCATCCGCGAATTGGTATACTGATGCGTTGTTTATTACATTACACATATCATTCGCGTATATTAGGTATTCGGTGGGGCCGATTATTGAGCCCTGTGCGGTTCCCGTCACAGTTAAAATTTTTGTACTATTTTGGTTAGATATTTTAACTGTAGTGTACCGGTTGGTATGATAATTTTTTAGTAAATCTAGGGCTGGTCCCTGTATACCACTTCGCGAAAGCTTATCATAAAGTATGTTATAATTTAATACATCAAATGCCTTGCTAAAATCTATAAATACTACTAGTACATGCATTTTATTATTCAAGTGATGATTTATTTCATTAGTAAATTTACACAGAAGTTGAGTTGTACTTTTATTTTTTTGAAAACCATACTGATTGCGATGTATTATTTCATTATCAGACAAATAATTATTTATTTGATCGCAAATAAAACGTTCCATTATTTTATCAATGCAAGACAAAATTGTTATAGGTCGATAGTTATTAAAATTGCGACTATCACCCTTTTTATAAATGGGCCTGATTACTCCAATTTTCAGAAGGTCAGGGTAGATTGTGGTGTCTAGACAACAGTTAATTAAGTGTGTAATTAGGGGAGTTAGTTTATCCGAGATAAATTTTATGTCACATGCTCGTATCCCATCATAACCAGGACTTTTTTTAACATTCAAACCTGTGATAATTTTTTTGACAGTGTCATTTTGTGCTTTTTTTAGTCTCATAGCTCGGTCTGGGTTAATCTGGTAGTGAAGAGATGCGAGTAGGGGCTTAGAACATGAATTCAGTTTCGTAATATTTGTCACATTTTTATTAAACTCGTTGGCAAAGTTATTGGCTAGATCTAGTGGATTTATGTCAAATGTTTTTAGTAATGCGTTTTCTATAAGATCGGAAATTTTTCCTGTTAAATTGTTTATTATTTTCCATATTTTTCGAGGGTTATTAAAGTTATCACAAACATATTTCATAGTATATTCATTTTTCAACTTCTGCGTATACTTACTAGTTTTATTTCTGTATTTATTGTACAGAAGCCTTTTTTTGACATTATTTACATCCTTACGCCAAATATGAAATAGTTCATCTCGTTTTTTACACATCTTCATAAGTTTATCATTTTTCCATTCGCATTGTTTGCGCTTGCTTGTGTGGCTGCCCGAGATTACATATTTACACTTATTATAGACGTGGTTAAAATGTACATGCATATTATTAACAATATCATTTGGGTCTGTCAAATTGAGTAACGGGTCCCAGTTAATATTCGACAATTCACTTCGTAGCTTTTTGTTATTTATTTTAGTTATTGGCTGTGGCATACACGGTGATGAGTTATTATTGTTATCGATAAACGCATCGAGCACGGCGCAACCGGTTATGCAGTGATCTGCCGGTGCAATGTTTACTACGGCCGTGTGTGCGTCCCGCTTACTCGTGTTGCGGATTAGTACGTGGTCAATGCACGATTTCGTAATTTTAGTGCCATATTTCTCTATTCGAGTATAATTGCTAATGCCACATTCCATGCCTAGAGTATAAATTGTATCTAAATAGTTCGTAATAATAGGGCTCTTGTTTAGTATGTTCAAATTCATATCACCCATTATTATAAGCGATTGTTTACATGGAAAATGTTTAACTAGTTGAGTGAATTCCCGAATAAAATCAGTTTTATTTAAATTAGGTGGTCTGTACATTGCGCATATGCCGTATTTTGAATTGTTTGGCATTAATATTTCCCCTGCTATACCTTCGAAATTCTTAAATGTTACTTGTAACCGTGAGAAATTTAAACTGTTATGCACATATAGTAAAACACCACCCCCTCGCCTACATGTTCGCAGGTTGGCGTATAAGTTGTATTCGGGCAATACAAACATGTTAGTTACATCGTTTTTTATGTTAGCCTCTGTTATCATGACAATCTGAATTAATTGCTCTGAATTTACTACGATTTGTTCCAAACATGTAAAGTTTTTATACATTGAACAGATGTTGACGTGTAATAAAAGTAATGATTTATTGTGTAAGGGTAATCCTCTTGCAAAATCATTCCAATGATCACAATTTATTTCAATTAATTTTTCATTAACCATATGAAAAGGTAGGAATATAATTAACTGAAAAGGCTTTTTTATTAATAAAAGAGCAAGAGTTTATACGTACTATATATTAATCTTATTTATGTTTGATTTGTAGTGCTAGGAATTTTATATTTTGTAATTTAAATCAAGTTCTGAGAAGTAATCTGCCAGCTTCACTAGATTATTATTTAATGTTAATTGAATATCTAATACATTAGTACCTTTACAATAAATGACAAGGTCATCAGCAAACTGAAGATTGTTGACTAAATTATTATTAAGAATGGAATTTAGTTTTCTTATATACAAAATATACAGAATAGGACTCAAGATGCCTCCTTGACATACAACTTTGCTCGAAAATCTAGGGCCTAAAAATTTATTATCTATTTTGACATACACTTTTCTATCCGTGAGAAAAGCATATATCCAATAAGCAATTTTTACAGGTAAGAAAGATAATAGAGATTCAAACAAAATACCATGATTAACGTTATTAAATGCACCTTCTATATCAAAAAACACTGCTATTGTATACTCCATATTCTTTTGAGCGTCGTAGTGACGTCGTAGTGACGTCCAAAAAAAAATGTGCTAAGCTTTCTTGAGCCGAAAGTCCTCGCCTAAACCCAAACTGGTTTAAAGGTAAAATTGAGTTCTTTTCTATGAAGAATTCCAATCTTTGTTTGATTAGCTGTTCAAATAATTTACCAGCACAAGACGTTAAAGCGATAGGACGATAAGAATCGGGATGAGATGCAATTTTTCCAGGTTTTAAAATAGGAACCAAGCAGTCCATTTTCCAATTAGGAGGAATTGTGCAATCTTGCCATAAAATATTATAAATTTGTAAAAGCTTATAAAGATTGTCAGTGTTAAGTAGCTGAAACATCTTGTACGATAAACTATCTAATCCACAAGCAGTGTTTTTTCTAGATTTCAGAGCTGCAGTTAATTCGTCAAAAGAAAATGGATCAGTGAGGAATGACTGATTATCTGGTAAACTATTGTCCTTCACAATTGGCCTGTTATTTTGCACAAAGTCAGGCGTGTATTTACGTAAAAAATCACTGACCCACGAAAAATCACTATTTTGCTTTTTATATGTTTTATGTGTAAGTTTTCTCATGTTACCCCATACTACTGAAACTGGTGTCAATCGATTTAATTTTGTACAGAATTCTATCCAACTACTTAGTCTTTCTCTCTTAATGGTAAGTTTTTTAGCAGCTTGTAATCTTTTGAAATTAATATATTTTTCTTGAGAAGGATTATTCTTAAAATCAAGATAGGCTTGCTTGCTTTCCTGGACAGCTTTAGCGCAATTACTATTCCACCAAGGAACTGTTCGATATTTTGATTTTAAGTTTTGAGTAGCAATGTTACGTGATTCGGACCGAGAGGTACGAGAGGGAATTGACTTTTGTGCAGCTGTCAAAATGATTTGACAAAAAGAGTTGTATGAATCTATTGGATTACTAATAGGGTTACATTGAAAATTATCTAAATCCTTATTAACAATTGAAGAATACAACTTCCAATCAACTAATCTATGATTAATGCGATTGTTAAAATCATTTTCATCCTGAAAATTGTTTTGAGAGTTAAAACATTGTGAACTACTATTGAATGTAATCTTAGTAAATGTTGGCAAATGATAACTGCCCAATGGATCGTCGTGTACTGACCATTCGCAGCGAAGAGCTAATGAAGGAGATACCATAGTCAAGTCCAAACCATTGGGTCTCCAAGAATGAGAACCGACAGTTGTGACCTGACCATCATTCAACAGGACTAAATTGCATTCATCTAAACACTCAAGAATATCCTTACCTCTGGAATCCGATAACGGACATCCCCAAATTGAGTGAGGAGCATTGAAGTCACCAGCTATAATCGTTGGCCTATGGAGAGAATTCAAGAAATGTTTAAACTTATTTTTAGAGAAACTGGGAATACAATTTGTTGGACAATATATACTGGCTATTGAAATAGTGTTCTGATTTAGTTCTAAATGTATTACAATTGTTTGAAGAGAGTTGTCAAAATAAGATGTTACTTTTTGATATTTTAATGATGTATGGATTAAAATAGCAACACCATTATGCTTGTTGCCACAGTCATTACGTTCAATATGATAACCTTTGATTTTAAACTGCTTCTGAGGCTTTAGCCATGTTTCACATATAATTGCGATATGAATAAAATGGTCATAAAGAAATTTCGTAAAAATAAGTTGATTGCTTAATAAGCTTTGAGCATTCCACTGTACGATATTCAATTGATTGGGGGTGAATTGTGGGGATTTGATTGCTTACCAAAAGTATTTTTTAAGACCTCTAAAACACTTTTAGAATTTATAGAAGTATTTTGAGTATTATGCAAAGAAACACATTTAGTTATGGTTTCAACTAATAATGAGAGACACTTGCTGTCAGTATTGAGCAGTGTAAACAAATCTACATTATTTTTTGTCTTACTTTCTAATTTGGGAAAATTTAAAGGATTTGTAATATCTGCATAAGAAGCAGGCTTATATTTATTTCTATTTTCAATGATTTTCTGTTTTTTAACTGGGCATATTGGAGACACACTAGTATGATTGCCATCACAATGAATGCAAGTAGCTTTTTCGATAGAAACTGTACAAGTCTTATAGTTATGATTTTCTTTACATATACTACATTTTTCAGAATTTTTACAATATTTTGCCAAATGTCCGTATCTCAAACATTTGTAACATTGCTTAACTGGTGGTATATATTGAGACACATCATGTCTCCAACCACCAATATCTATATGATTTGGCAAAATGGAAGTGGCAAATGTCACTATTACTGTAGTTGTAGGTTGTAATATAAAACCCTCAGTCACATTTATTTTTTTCATTATTCTTTTTATTGTTATTATTTTTTTTGTACTTGTTATCATAGTAAATATTCTCTTGTTTGATATAATGGTAGGTACATTTCTTATAACTCCGGACACCTCAGTTGTAGCAGCAGGAATACTGGCTTTGAATTTGTATTCTTTCAAGAAGGTATTATTATTTAAAAAGGCATTCGCCAAGTCTGGTTTTTCAAAATAAATACCTATCTTAAACTTATTGATATTTCTTAAAAATTTGACGCCTTTGTTAAAGCGCTTTAAACAAGTTGACAAAGAAAGAAGATCTCTTGTTCCAATTGGTTTCTGGATGTCTGATGACTCAACAAAAACCACAAATTCAGTGCCGCTAATTTCTTCCGGATATCTGCGTATATAGTCAGTAACATAATAAGGCTTGTACCTATCTGCATTGCTTATTTCTTCATCACTGTCCGAAGAGGACATATCCGTTTCTACCAACCTTACCTCATCTGTCTCCCTATCTGCATCACCAGACTCCGGTTCATCCTCCTTTTTTTTTCTTTTTCTCGAACTCCGCTTCCCCATATCTGCTTATAATATTATTTAATGCCTATATGTTATATACCTCTTTTGTTTGTGTTTTATTAAGTAACTGACTACAATTAAAATATTTTAAAGAGCCCGCCTTTACTATGTGAACAAGAATTTTGTTTATCATTGTCATGACAGCGCTGACATCTGTTGTAGTTTTTTTTTGCAACTTTCTCATTCTTTGTGAGCAAAGGTTCACCGCCATACAGCCTACCCTTTGCTCCGAGTTGATATAATCATGTAAATATTTTAGGTAAACTAAAGTAGATTGTATCCGGTTTTTATGTATAGAATAGAACATAATATTTACTTAGTTATTAATAATTTTATTCTTAAATGAACAAAACCTTCAATTTGGTTTCTTTCTGTGAACAATCTTGTTGGCTAATGTTGAGTCCGTGGATAGGATGTTATTGTCTTGATCATCTGTGGAATTAGTGCCGCGGTATAGATTTACAAGAAATAGCGTCTTATCGAGTAGGCGGTTATCAAAAGTGCATTCATGTGCTTTAAAAACTTCTCATTAAAGGATTTATTTTATTTTCCTTTTCTCGTCAAGGTGGCAAATCGGCCCAGAGGCTCTAGACAAATGCCACACGCTAACTTTTCCGCAGTCGTTCCACAGAAAAAATGTATGGAAATGACATTAGCTTACGACAACCTCACGCTATTTTTTCCGCAGCTAATGTCATCTTCATACATTTTTTCTGAGGAACGACTGCGGAAAAGTTAGCGTGTGGCATTTGTCTAGGGGGTCTGATACTTAATTAATTCCAGCTACATATACTATGCTCGGAGTATTTTACTACTTTAATTTTTTAATTACTATTAAATTACTATTTTGATACTTATCATCACAGCTCATATACGTCCCCACCGAGGGACACGAGCCATCCTTAGCTAGTTAGGGCGATTAGGCCTTAGTCAAACCTCGCCCACCCAGTGCGGATTGGTTGACTTCACAAAACCTTTGAACTACTTCGCAGGTGGTTGCAGGTGTCCTCACGATGTTTTCCTTCACCGTAGGAGCCTCAGATAAATGTACATGTGAAATTCATGAAATGAAAAACACATTTGTACATGGCAGGATCGATCGCAGGTCTCCCGATTCTCCTCGGAGCACAGTCCAGTGCCAAGGCCAAAAGTATCAGAAGTATCAGAGCGTCGATGGCCCTGAGCCACCGACGCTCTGATACTTTGATACTTCTTAAAATATAAAACCTATGGAGAACATGGTAAGTCGTAATTTTTATCGCAATTGTACTGTGTCGTAGGTCCGCTATTACGTGATCACGTTCTAACAATTGTTATGTTGTGTTTGAGTTTTTCTCCTTTGTTTCATTTGCCACATTATAACCGCTGCTTGGGAGGCTTCGGACACCTATTTATGACGTTTCCTTTGGATTTGGACGGCGTATTATGAAATGTCTACAGCTTTCACACTAAGTACGGATATAAATAAACATTTTCGTTTAATAAATAAAATGCGTTTTATTTTATAGTCATTGACATGTATGCCAGTGAACAACGTTTCGCCATAATTAAAAAACACCTCTATTACATAGGGTTCTAAAAAATTGTTTACGAATTATTAAAAATTAACTTAAAAATGAACGACGACTCGGTAACGCAGACTGGCTGATCCTTTCACCACGGCTCGATGGCAAGTAAAAACTTGCCTTCCTGCCCATCCCAAGCGTATCCCAATACCTGCACACGCGAAAACCTTCAAAGATAACAGACAACATAATATCCGTGGCGGAGTACTGTATCTGAATCGACACGGAAGAATTGAAATGAAATGAAATAAAAAATCGCCTTTTCCATTTAACCCTATATAATGTATAATGGGCAATCTTAAACTGTTTTCATCAAATCACCGTAAACGAACGGAGTGACATTTGCGGAGCTAGAGCGCAGCGAAGCGTAACTCAAATCTCACTCCGTTCGTTTTCGGTGTTTTGATGAAAACTGTTTTAGAATGCCCAATATACACCTACTATTAGTACCTGTTACGTAAAAGCTATACCTAAAGTTTGCCTGTGTAGGTAGTTGGTTCTTAACCTATGAAATAATGTTTTACTTGTTTCTTTTTTTTTTCAAAATAAGTAATACTTAACGCGTGAAGTATCTCCCTCTTCAACATTATGGTACACAATAGGTATAACAACGTCGGTAAGCCAAAATGTCGAATGTTTTGCCAAAAATACGGCTATTATGCTATGTGGATAGATATAACATAATAGCATGTATTAATACACATTATAATTCCTCAGTAGCTGTGGAGTCCAGATAAAGCTCGCTCCCACCTTCGGTTTTATCATTACTTACCATCAGGTGAGATGAAGGCCGAGAACTTGCCTGTTGTATGTAAACAAAAAAAAATTGGTTTTTTTTTTGTTTGTCCTAGATTTTAGTCTCGTTATGGTCACCCTTAACAGCAATTTCCTATGGAATATCGGAAAGTGTGTTTTTCTTCAGATCCTTAATATGTACACTGATAAATTGTACGTAGTTATTTAGTAGAAATTTCTACTAAATGTTGGCGCCCCAAGCTTTTGATTCCATTGTGATTTCGCGAAGATACAGAAAACACAGTAGTAGTATCGTGTGTAGCCTTCATAACAACGTACGTGACATCTAATTATCTGTATTAATATGATAATTGTATCCACGATTTGAGCAAATAAATATTATGATTATTATGATTACAGTCAATCATTTATATGCAAAACGTCTGGATTGAGGAGCCACATATATTGCTGTATATTTTTAATTTCACTAAGTCCTCCAACATTATTTATATACTACAAATTCTAGCAAAATTACTTCTAAATGATCATGCACTCCAAAATAAAATTGCTCAATTAGTTACGTGGAAATTCACGTTGACAAGTTTTGTACGTGTATGGACTGAGGAGCCACACATTTTGTATTGTATCTTCTCGAGTTTCAGCAGTATCCGAACCAAATTTTTTGTAGGTTCCAGACAAAATTACTACTAAATGATACTAAATTTTTAAAAATGTACATATAATAGTTTCCGAGTTCTAGGTGGCTCCTCAATCCAGATGTTTGAATTGAGGAGCCACCTCTAAATTGATGTAACTCTTGATGTGTGTTGCTACAAAATCCAGGATTTCGCCTACAAAATTATCTAATTTGCTACTAAATCTGGGCGGGATTTCGATTGATTTCGTGATGTGGCTCCTCAATCCATACGCACACAAAAGATCAGCACTGTCAATGTTAATGAGCATTTACGATCCTTTAGGATTTTTGACGCCTATTGTGATTCGAGGAAGAATAATTTTTCAATTAACTTGGCGGTTGTCTATCGACTGGGACCAAGAACTCTCTTCCGATCTAGTTGACCGCTGGTGTTCTTGGTTCCAGGAGCTGACAGCCATTAATCAAGGCTCCATACCTCGACACTATTTTAAGGATAGTGTTCCCGCACGCGTTGAGCTTCATGTATTCGCTGACGCAAGCGAACTCGCTTACGCTTGCGTTGGGTATTGGCGGTTCGAATGTGACGACGGATCCGTGAAGCTCAGTCTTATCGGTGGTAAGGCGAGACTTGCACCATTAAAGCCAACTTCCATTCCGCGACTGGAATTGCAGGCGGCTCTTATAGCAGCCCGGTACGCCGATTATATTATTTCATCCCATCGGCGGAAACCTTCAAAATTATTTATTTGGACCGACAGCTTGACCGTGTTAAAGTGGCTGCGCAGCGACGCTCGCGCATTTAAGCCTTTTGTCGCTCATAGGTTAGGTGAAATATCTGAACTTATAAATTTACCCAACTGGCGATATGTTCCTTCCGGCTTAAATATTGCGGACGACGCTACGCGAACCAGTCCTAAGTTTGATTCTGCATGTCGGTGGTTCTCGGGACCAGCCTTTTTGACTTCACCGTTGGGAGAATGGCCCCAAGAACCATCGTCAGCACCGCCTCCAGTAACTGAGGAACTTAAGAAAAAAGATTCTTGTTCGGTAATTGTAGCAGCTACTGTACCCCGTGATCTACCATCGCCTGTGGTAGCGAACTTTTCTTATTTTAGCCAATGGCTTCGTCTTTTGCGAGCAACTGCTAGAACCTTATTAGCCGCAGATATATTCAAATCCCTTTTGGCCGACTTACCTCAAAAATCGAAACTTTTATCCGTTCACCACCTGATGGAGGCTGAACGCCTTATATTCCTTCGATCACAGTTGGACTCTTTCGGGGATGAATACATATTTATCCAGCGTGGCCAGAGGTTACCCAAATCCAGCAAAGTGAAGAACCTGGTGCTAAATATAGGCCAAGATGGTCTGATCCATCTGTCTGGAAGAATTTCAGCCGTCAACCTTCCATCCATCACAAATGACCCTATCATTCTCGATGCCAAGAGCTGGCCCGTGCGTTTGCTTATTGCCTCCACTCATCAGGCCATGGCACATTGCAACTATGGGACGGTCATCAACGAATTACGACAAAAATATCACATTCTTGGTCTGCGTGCTGCCGTTAAAAGAATAGCCAAAGAATGCATGCAGTGCAGAATGCGTAAGGCCCTTCCAGCCATACCGAGGGTTGGCAATCTACCACCAGAGCGACTCGCCCATCATGAGAGACCATTCACCCACGTCGGGCTAGACTACTTCGGTCCCTTGCTTGTCATCGTCGGACGCCGCACGGAAAAACGTTACGTAGCTTTATTCACCTGCTTGACCGTACGTGCCGTCCACCTTGAAATTGTGGCCAGTTTGAGCACTGACTCCGCTATCATGAGCCTCCGGCGTTTTATCGCCCGACGTGGAATTCCGACAACCATATACTCGGACAATGGAACTGCATTCGTTGGAGCTAACAGAGAGCTGCAAAAATTGTTTGGCCAACCCGTGAACGATTTTGCAGTGAACAAGCGCATCACATGGAAGTTTATACCACCATCTGCTCCCTTTATGGGTGGTTGTTGGGAGAGGCTGGTGCGAAGTATTAAAACCGCACTCACGATGACCCTTAAAGAACGTACACCATGTGAAGAAGTGCTGATTACACTGCTGTACGAGGCAGAGGCTATAGTGAATTCCAGACCGGACGGACCGCAGCCCCGGTCGTGACTAGACGTCTTTTGTTAGCTTCGCAATAATTTTAAGTTAATTTATTGTATTTTCGACAAATTGCTGTAAATTAATGCATTTTTAGAATTAGTATTGTGTTGAAACGCGGTTGTATTGTTTGTGAAGCGATTCGCGGTGCTATTTTATGTTTATCACGACAAATTTATGACGACGTTAACACCTACTGTCACGGATTTGAACGAGCCAACGAATATTTTCGAAGATCACGGCAAAAGGCTAAAATTTTAATTCCAAGCCGTTTGATTATCAAGAGGAAATACTTGGAAAAACTGAAATCGTGGAAAGTATCCATGGTACAGAGCTAGCAAGAAATTCTTCAAGCTAATCAGTGACGGCAGTTTTGGTGATTGACGGATTACCTACTCATACATAAACCGGGGGAGTATTGTATTTATTATTACACATTCAGTCCTCATTTAGGCAAATCTTCGAACATAGGTACCTATCTTACTCTCCAACATAGGCAGCACACTTATTAAAAGCTATTGAGATTTATCCAGTTTTACCTTAGAACATTCAATTTTCTGTTACACGTTGATTGTTTCACTTTACATACAGTGAAAGTAGGGTTCAGCTTTAGTTCAGACATATAGTGACATTGGTCAAATGTTTTTATACCTACATTTACAAACAAATTTTATTAAGTACTTAGTAAATTAACTCAATAATTCTCACGTAAAGTGAGACACGTCCAGTATCACACTTGGGCTAAGTTGTGTCTCTCTTAACTTGACATAAAGTGGAAGTTAAAGTTGAGACTTGTCAACGCCTACAGCCTCAGACATAGCACCCTCTACACACTGCACAGATATTTTTCTGCTGAAAACTTTATTAGTATAACAATATAGTACATATAATATATTATAATTTATATTTTTGAGTAACCATTATAATTTTCAATCATACTTTGATTTAGATAGTTTATTCATGAAGTTTTTTTTTCTTAATAATTCTAATACAAATAGGATAACAGTGACTTACTATACCTTACAAATGTAATTTGTGATTATGTATACAGTGCTCAGCGGCTGTGACAAACTGGGAACTGATATGTTACATTTTAACTAATTATTAAAAATAGGCTAAAAAGTGACTTTTCATAGTTTCATAGTATAAACTGATTTCATTATTATATCTAACCCTAGATTCTATTGCTAAAAAGTCCTAGTTATTTCTTGTGATTTTTTTTTCTTTTTCCTTTTCTAACTTTCAATAGTCTTGATTTCTCTGTGTTTTTTGCATCCCTATTTCTTTGCACAGTTTATACTTGAACTTAAACGTATTTGTACATTTTTAGGTTTTCTTTGCTGAAATATCAAAATGTTGACCCGTAAAGCTGCTGCACAAAACACTGAGGCAAAGCTCAGACAGGCTGTATTGGAATTAAAAACCCTAAAGGATTCCCATGAACGGCTACTACAGGAACGCGATGACAGTGAAGATGAGATAAAAAAGATTATCGACAGAAACACCACTCTCAAAAGTGAGCTCTCAGCGCTTGATGCCAAATTTCAAGAAGTCTTAGAGGAGCGGCACCAGTTACAAGACCACATCAATGACCTTACTCTGTGCAATAGTATGTATGAGGCAGCACTGAATAAAATCTCTGAACTGGAACGGGAGCTGAGTGATGCAAATGGAAAAATCGGTAAACTTGAACAATCTATGCAAAATAGTGAAATTATACATACCCATAGTCTTTTTGAGGAGCTAATGCAATCTCCTGGTGGACAAAATCTCACACAGCAGTATTCAGGTACATCAGTTAAGTCCATACCTTTCCATTTTAGTAGTAAAAATAAACTCAAAAAATATGTTAAAATTAATAAATTAATTAAGAAGCAACAAAAATTAATTAAGAATCATAACTCTTTTAAAAGTAATATTAAATTACGAAAGCAGCGTGCTTGCTTAATAGATTCGTTGGACATTTTTGACTCAAAATTGAGAGAGAGCAGAAACATGTATGAAAGGGACATACAAGAATTAAATAATGTCATTAATAACTTGCAAAATTCTTTAGCAAACATGACAAAAAATTATTACAATGCTCAAAATGAAATTAAGGAGCATATCCAATCAGTCACAGAGCTAGCCACACTTTGTCAATTTAATGAAGACAGATATCAGGCCTTACTGGACAAACACTCCTTAAGTTCCACTAACGATAGCTTAACATTGGATAGCCAAATAATTTATAATGTTGTACCTGATCATGCGTGTCCTGCTCTCAACATGGTATCTCAGCCACCAGCAGCTGACTATGCACAATTACTACAGACTTCAGTGGTCACAAGTGACAATATTGTTATGTTTAGTGATGACATTGGCATAGGTATGGGCCAACTTCTAACAAACATGGGACATTCAATAATGAACTATTGCATGCCTGGTGCTTCGTACTGTGACATACTAAAAAAAGTGATTGAATGTGAATTTAACCAGTCTACTACATTGTTGTTATTTATTGCAAATAGAGGTAATATGAACAAAAAAGTCCTGACTCATTATTTAAATAAATTAAATAATTTAAATGTACAAAAAATTATTTTGTTCACATTACCTTATTACAACAACTTGTCACAAGAGGAAAATAGTGTAAGATATAAATTGAATTTAAAGTTAAGTACCTTATGTCATAATAATAAATTTCATTTAATTGACATCAATAATTATGTAAATAGATTGTATTTGACTAAAGATAATAGATATTGTCTATCAAATTATTATAAGAGACGAATAGCAAAATCGCTATCATATTATTTTTATATCTCAGCCAAGAACTTGGCTACAAAAATTGCTCCTATTGAGCATCGTAGAAGTAGGATGACTGTCAGTAATATTACTGATGTATTAGTTAGTAAGTCTTTAAATTAGGTATTGAGACAATAGAGAAATCCTCTTGCATAATGTTAAATAAAGAACAAAATGAAAATTGTTTATTAGATAATGTACTGGAAGACCCATTTGAATATAATAAACATGTAAATTTTATCAACCTGGTGCACCAGAACATGCAAGGAATGATGGGCAAAGATCTGGAAGTTGAGTTATTCATGAACAGTAGTAAAGTAGACATTTTTTGTATAACCGAACATTGGCTTAAAAGCTACCAGTTCATGTTTAATTTTAGCAACCACCAGGTTGGTAGTTCGTTCAGTCGAGAAAATGCAATTCGCGGTGGCTCATTAATCATATTAAATAAAAAGCTTAAATATAAAGATCGTAAAGATATTGTGAACCTCTCAGTTGAACGAACAATAGAAATTGCCTGTGTAGAGTTGGACCAGATTATTGTAGTGAGCGTATACAGGCCTCCTTCGGGATTGTATGACCACTTTGAAAATATAATGGATGAAGTTTTAAATAAAGTCTGTAAGCAAGGCAAACAAATATTAGTCTGTGGAGATTTTAATATTAACTTATTAGAAAACTCTAGTTTATGTATGAGAATTAAAAATTTGTTTCAGTCATATAATCTTAAAAACTTATTTCTGGAGCCAACACGAATTACTGAGTTTTCTGCCACATGCATTGATAATATTTATACTGACATAGAACCATTAGCACAAAATGTTTTTAATAACTTAGAATCTGACCACTCTGGTCAATTTGTTACTATACCTTACAAATGTAAGCTTATGGCGAAAAAGAATATCACTGTTGTACCAAAGACTGCTGGCCGCTTGGAGCGTTTCAATAATAATCTTGGTATTAATTTAAAGTATATTGATTATGACGAAGACCCAAATAAATTGTATGAAAACTTTTTTAACACATTTTGTTGTGAATTTAAAAATATCTTTGTTCCAAAAACCATCTCAGTCAATGGTAGATTAGCTTTTAGTGAATGGGCCACACCAGGTATTCACAAAAGCAGAATAAAACTTTATGAACTTTACAATGAGCGTTCATTAAATACTAGTGATCAATTTAAATTGTATGTAAAAACTTATTCCAAAGTATTTAAAAAAGTTTGTAAATTTGCAAAGTCCAATTATTTAAGCTCTAAAATAAAAAATAGTAGTGACAAAATTAAAACGACATGGAACATTATTAATAATGAAACCGGAAGAGTAAAAACTAATAACAACAATTTTTGTTTAAATATTGAAAATAAGAAAGTTACAGTAGATATTGAGGTAGCTACAGAATTTGAAAAATTCTTTACTGACATTCCAGTTTCAATCACAAAATCTTTGGATTCCTCCCCCACTGTAGCCGAATCTATTCTAAAAGATTATGTTAAAACTTGTGATGATAAATTTAAATTTGCCCATATTTGTGCAAATGATTTAATAAAGTCATTTAAAACGCTGAATAAAAAGAAAACCGTGGATCTGTGGGGCAACTCTGTAGATGTTTCCCAATCTGTAATAGAAACAATAGCTCCAATACTTGCTAGTATTTTTAATGATTGCATTGACTGTGGTGTGTTTCCTGATCTAATGAAACTGAGTAAAATTATTCCATTACATAAATCTGGTAGCACATCAGACCCCAATAATTTTAGACCTATCTCTGTGCTACCTACTTTTAGCAAAATCTTTGAAAAAATAATGTTGGAACAAATGCAAAGCTTTTTTAACAGAAATAATCTTCTACACTGTAAACAATTTGGTTTTAGAAAGGGTCGCTCAACAACTGATGCTGGTGTTGAGTTAATACAAAATATATATGAGGCCTGGGAGGACTCACATGATGCGCTGGGCGTTTTTTGTGACTTGTCCAAGGCGTTTGATTGCGTTCATCATGACACCCTGATCAGGAAATTACACTACTATGGATTTCGCGACACTGTTCTGGATTTACTCATCTCCTATTTGACTGAGAGGATTCAGAAAGTAGACGTCAACGGGGAGAGGTCCCAGGGCGCCTCGGTTAAAATGGGAGTTCCGCAGGGTTCAATTCTTGGTCCTTTTCTATTTTTAATATATATAAATGACTTGCCTGCTTTTGTACAAGACAGGCATGAGATTGTATTATTTGCAGATGATACTTCACTTATGTTTAAAATTAAAAGACGATTGCAAATTTATGACGATGTAAATAGTTCTATCTCAAGAATAGTTTACTGGTTTAATGCGAATAACTTGTGCCTCAATGAAGGGAAAACTAAATGTATAAAATTTGTTTTACCCAATGTTAAAGAGGTTCACACCACTGTTAACATAAAGCATAAAAATGTGGACCTTGTGGATACCGTAGTATTTCTTGGTATTACTTTAGATTCAAAGCTTCAGTGGGGCCCACATATTGATAAATTGTCGAAGAGACTTAGTTCTGCAGCCTACGCTGTATGGAAAATACGTCAGCTGACTGATGTTGATACAGCAAGACTTGTATACTTTGCCTATTTTCATAGTGTGATGTCGTATGGCATTTTGCTGTGGGGAAATGCTGCCGACATTCAGACTGTTTTTGTGCTGCAAAAAAGGGCTATTCGTGCTATTTATAACCCTTAAATAAGAGACTCTTTGAGAGAAAAATTTAAAGAAATTGGTATTATGACCGTCGCGTCGCAATATATTTACGAGAATATAGTATATGTTCATAAAAATATACATTCGTTTTGTAAAAACAGTGATATTCATTCAGTAAATACTAGGCAAAAGAATATGTTAGCGTTACCAAATACTAGGCTTAAAAAAATTAATAATTCTTTCAAAGGCCTTTGTGTACGTTTCTACAATAAAATCCCAAATAATATTAAAGCACTTAACTTGAATAAATTTAAAGTCGCTATCAAGGGCGCACTTATGAAAAAAGCATATTATAAAGTGTCTGATTATATGACAGATAAAACTGCTTGGGATTGACAAAAAATGTGATAATTGACGTTTAAAGGGTGTTAACACTTTGTGATAGTGGGATAAATTTCATTCGAGTAACTGTTCCACTCACACCGACAGGCATTTCTATATTATTTAAAAAAATGTATGTGAAATATAATATTGTAATGTTGGCATTTTAAAAGAGGAGACAAAAAAAAAATACAAGACCTTCCGAGTTTCTTGCCTGTTCTTCTTGAGAAGGCTCTCCCAATTTCCGAACAGGTGTAGAGTCAATTTTTTTTTTTTTTTTTTATTTTACTTTTATTTGCACACATCTTAATAATGATTGGGGTGTGTGTACATACAAGGATTAAATAATTTAGTTAATTAGATTCTTGGTTGAAGATTTTTATGTTTTTATTTTGACGTCAATAAGTGCCTGTAAAGGTCTATATTGAATAAAGATTTTTGAGTTTGAGTTTGAGTTTGAGACCACTCACGCACGTTTCAACTGAGCCAGATGCTGAAGAAGCTATCACACCTACGCATTTTGTCATCGGATCATCTTCACCATACTCAATTATAGCCAAGACAGATGATGCCGACCTTAACCGCAGAGTGAAATGGCGAAAGGGGCTAATACTAGCGGATCACTTTTGGGCACGCTGGGTAAAGGAGTATCTACCGCAATTAAGACCTAAACCCACAACACCAACGTGTGAACCTAAACCTCTCGCGATCGGAGATTCGGTTCTTATAGCCGATGGCAACCTACCCCGAGGAGTCTGGCCCCGCGTTCGCATCACTAACGTGTTTCCGGGTCGTGACGGCATAGTGCGCGTAGCAGATGTAGCTACAAAGGCTGGCACACTGCGCAGGCCGACACGGAAACTCGTACTGCTGGCTTAGCATAGTCACCCTAATACTTTTGTGTTGCCACACCGGGGCGACCATGTTGACTATGCTAAGCTGGTAGCGAACCTTTTTATATAGAATTTGTATTTTTATATTTTTCTTATTCTATTTTTTGATAGATTGTTGTTTTTGATACTTCCTGTCAGTATTATACGTTTTACAAGAGATAGCGAGCGTACGTTATTTGTAGCTTTTTCCCAATTTCCTCAACATCATATGAGAGATCTTCTTGAGACATGTTCTCTATAATTGGAACCACAGTATCATACTTTGATGTGAGTCCCATCATCAATATACAAATCATGTCATCATCTTCCATTGGCCTCGTATCAACACTCTTTAATTCATTTAATAATCCCTCAAATCTCGAGATGTACAAGTCCAAAGTTTCACTTTCTTTCATTTTGATAGTGAATAATTTCTTTTATAATACTAGTTTACCTGACAAACCTTTCTTCTGGAAGGTATCAGTCAACGCTTGCCACATTTCATACGCTGTATTCTTGTCTCGTAGAACATTCAGTTGACTATCATGAACGCATTGAATAATTATGTTTTTAGCAAGATTATCCTTCTTCTTTCTTTCTGACTTATCAGCTTTAGTTGTCTCTTCTGTGTTTTTGTCGTCTGTAAGGTAGTTGTGATACTTCACACAACATAAAGCATCATGCTCAGCGAGTAAACTCTCCATCCTAAATTTCCAATTCAGGAACCCATCTCCATTGAACAATGGAACATTGTACTGCCTGCTTGTCATCCTGGCACTGGTTATTTACACTTACATTACAATTGTATGTACTCTAAAATTGGAAACTTGCAGCTAGTGAAAACTCAGCCTTTTAAGTATACTGAAAACTCAGCCTTAAAAACTATACTGAAAAACTCAGTCCAAATCCTCGCTGAAAACTCAGTCCAATAACCCGCTGAAAACTCAGCTTTTTACACTGCTGAAAACTCAGATTTAGCACATTGCACACAGTGAAAAACTAAACCAGGCACACTGGGCCCATAACCTATAAAAATATTATAATTCCGTGGAAACTTTCATTTTTAACCGGTTTATTTTACAGAAAAGAAACTAGGTACAAGGAATTCAAGATCAAGCGTCACATTTTTATTGTTGAATAAAATGCACAAAGTAGAGTAGAGATGCTTACATCCTATTGGATACCGAACAAAATAATGACAAGACAAATAACCAATAAGAATGCAGAACAACAACAGATAATTTTAGCGCTATTTTTCAAACTTACTTTAACAATATTTTCATTAGTGTGTGTTCGTAAACATAAGAACAACGTCTCTGTAATTCTACATTTTCGTAGTGTGCGTGCGTGTTTACCTCGCCTCCTGCGAAAAGTGGCAGAAAAATTTACACTGCGATTTGTTGCGTACCGCATCCATAGGTTAAATGATCTAAGTAAATGGTATATGTGTTCTGTGCTCACAGACAACGGACCCTGCGTTCCAGTTATAGCACTGCTACTTTCTGAGGCTAACATCTGATGTTAGCCTCGTTTTGCGTTTCTTTTAAGAAATGTTGACATTTTTAGCCGCGCTAATTGTTACAAATGAAACGCAAGGTACTGATTTTTCGTGCTGAATTTTGACACCTCACCTACTTAGTCCAGCCACTTAAAATTTTTAATAATATAAATCAGAATTGGCTAATACTATAAATATCTTTCAATTTTGTTTTTAAATCCGCTGAAAATCCTTTTTGATTCATGAAAAAAAGATTCCAAATGTCAAATTTGAAAGCTGTCAAAAAGTGGTATCAGAGGACCCATCTATTAACATGGGTATTTGATGCTAGCATTTCGTGTTAAAAATGCTTAAATGAAACGCATGACAACCAGCAAGAAAAACTAGCATCACCGGCTAATGAAACGCAGAGATGCTAAAAATGTTGGTATTTATGGTTAAAAATGCTTATCTGGAACGGGCCGAGAGTGATTATGTCATGGAATTATTACTCAAACAGGAATGAGCTTATGCTTAAAAAAGCGTGCCGAGCGAGAGATAAATAACTGTACCGTTTGTCTCTTTCGTAAGTTTTGTGACCACAAATTCTACAAAATAGGGGATTTTTCTTAAAAACAATAACATTCAACCTGAAAGATGCTTTTGAAAATTATAATATGCTTAATAATCACGATTGTTCGAGATCGCTTTTAGCGACAAGGTCGCCCTTTGTACACTTAGTGTATTATTTATACGTTGACTTTAAATTGGTTGGTGTTGTACAACAAAGAAATATTATATTCTATTCTATTATTTTAAAATGAGTTGCGCAAAAGAACTTTATATCTGCTTTTCAATACAAGATAGGTTTTATTAACATAATAATTATTTAAAAAATAATGAATGTCAATAATTGTCTTTCAATAGATGGGTCTTTCCAATCGGTATATTATGTTGAACCCACTGCCACATAACAGATAATCAAATATGTTAACTTGTCAAAAATGAGTAAACACTAAAATCTCTCTGTGATATTTAAAACATACCTAGTAAAATTGCAAATGAATTTAACAACTATTTTATAAATGAGTTCGATAACAAAAATAAACAACAGCTACCTTCTAAATTAAATTTATCAAATATACAAAGTAATTTAGACTCGATATTCCTGGCACCAACCACACCACAAGATGTATTTATAATTATCAAAAATTTAAAAAATACATCAAGTGTTGTATTTGATGATATATGTACTAGAGTCATAAAAAATTTAGGTCATTTGATAGCTGAGCCTCTAAGTCATATAATAAATCTCTGCTTCGATAGAGGTATTTTTCCAAATAAACTAAAATCAACAATAGTGAGACCTTTGTATAAGAAAGGTGATAGGCAAAATATATCTAATTACCGTCCTATTGCATTATTGCCCGTTTTATCGAAAGTTTTTGAAAAAATAATTTACAATAACCTATATACATTTTTAGAAAAGTATAATGTAATAATTAAAGAGCAAAACGGTTTCCGTAAAAGTACTTCGGTAAATACTGCAATATATGACCTAGTAAGAAGAGCTGCAACAAGTATGGATGCGAGGAGGCTGTCATGTGCCATCTATATGGATATGACGAAGGCATTCGACAATGTAGATCATAAAATACTAATAGATAAGCTGTTCAAATATGGGATCCGTGGTAACTGTCTCAAACTAATAAAATCCTACTTAGAAAACAGAATCCAATATACTGAACTAACACAAATTTGTGTAGAATCTAAGCAAGAAAAGAAGTATAGGTCTATATATAGAGAAGTAAAGTATGGCGTGCCACAGGGAAGTGTTCTTGGGCCTTTATTGTTTTTAATTTATATAAATGATTTTAATACGTGTACTGCACATCCACTGATATTATTTGCCGACGATAGCACTATTTTAATTGAAGCTGACAACAATAATAATTTTAATAATGACATAATTAATACAATTGATAATATAATAGTTTGGTTAAATGACAACAATCTTAAGATAAATCTGGAAAAAACAAATATAATGTATTTTTCTCAGCGAAAGCCGGATCAGTATATGAATATTAATATACAAGGCATAAATATTAATGATACAAAAACTGCTAAGTTCTTGGGAGTCAACGTGGACAGCAATATGTCTTGGGAGTCTCATTCTATAAATATTTGTAAAAAACTACATAGCTTTTCATTCGCACTTTATAAGTTATCGAAAATAGTCGATCAACAAGCCCTCTTAATGGCATATCACGGACATGTAGTTGCAACATTACGGTATGGCATCATTTTTTGGGGCAATTCTTCCTATAGAGACATTATTTTTAGAGCACAAAAAAAGTGTATTAGAGCCATTTGCGGGCTAAAACAAATAGAAAGCTGTCAGCCCTACTTTAAATCTTTAAATTTGTTAACCTTTCCGAGCCTCTACATCTATGAATGTTGCAAGTTTGTTAAATGCAATCCACATCTTTTTGAAATTGTTGAATCAGCAAAAGACTCTCGCCTTCGCCCCAGGAAACCTTTTATCCGCACTCGAATCTGTCAAACTGCTATGTTAAAGAAAAGTGTAGTGCTTATGGCTCCACGGCTATATAATAAATTGCCAGTTAACATAAGAAATTTACCTACTAAAGTATTCAAAAATGTACTATGTAAACTACTCATTGACAAATGCTATTATACAATTAACGATTACTTTAATGATAACTTGACATTCTAATTACTTTATATTCAAATTTTATATAATGTTCAATTTGACATACTGATATTATTAATCGTTTGTTTGACTATATTCTGATTGTTATTGACCATTTAGAAATGTTTAAAATTATTGAATTATGTATTTGATGATAACTTGACATTTTAATTACTTCATATTTAAATTTTCGATTTGACCTACTAATACTATTATTAATTGTTTGTTTGACTATTATATTCTAATTATTGTTATTGACCATTTAAATTCATTGAGTAACATTCAAGTAACATTCATATACCTAAATAGGTGAAGCATAGAGCTCATAACCATCAAATATCATCCTCTGTACCTATGTTTATGGATGAATAAAGGATTATTATTATTATTATTATTATTATTATTAAAAGAATGAGTAATATTTTAAGAAGAAAAGAATAAAAAACACATCAGTGTGAGTCAAACTGTTTCAATAATAGTTAAAACTTTTGTGGTTTCGCCAATATCTTGAACAGAATGTTAATGCCAATTCCTTTTTTCTAATAACTTAACATCGCATCGTGTAAGCTAAACAATAAATAACTAATATAAACTACTTTTATTAAAAAATGTTAAAAATTGCGATAATATTTAGGTTAGGTACATACCATGTGGTCACCCTACTACAATGACAACGAAAATTACTGACATTGACAAAGAATCGATGTTGCAATATAACATTTTTTGAATACTACCACTAGAATATTTCCTGGACGTAAAATCATAGTGTTATAATTATTAATAGTAGGCTAACATGGTAACTTAAATTATTTTATGTTATAATTATTACAAAAAAAACAATTTAGATATTTTGGGCGTTAAAAGTAATTAAAATAAACAATAATAAAAAATCTTCATCTACCAATAGTTGTTTCATAACTTGGTGGTGCCCAAGGTAGACACCACCACGTCGGCGATTCACCGACTTCGGGGTTGCTGATTTTTGTACCCTACTACCAGCTCATAGAAAGCATTGTGGCTTACCCCGATTCCAATTGTCTCCGTATGTAGCCGGTGGACTTCCTGAGCTAGCTCGAAGGAAGTCGCGGCTCCTGAAGTTCTGCAGTGGATCCACCGGTGGAGACCGGAGCACTACAAATGCCTATTAGGCCACCACGGCTCACACACGCGATTTTGACACCTTTGCACAACACAAAGCGGGCTTTCGCACCCCGATATTAGGTGCGCCGCGCAAATCACTATAATGCTTAAATATTGTGTATTATATTTTATGGATGCCCGGACATCATCCTAACCTAATTCAATGTCGTGACATTTCGACTCAACTGACATGTCACATGCGGCCGGCCGCCAAAAAGGCTCTCACTGCACAGACTAGAATGCAATGTTGCCACTCGCTCTTCCTCGAGCGTGAACATCCCCCCGCTCCGGACAGTCCCGGACTATCCGCCAAATCAGTCTAAGGGGAGGCGAGAAAGAGTAGCGACCGCGCGCTTCAAAACAGAATCCCCAACTAGGACCTCGGCAAACCTGGGCACACCATCAGACCCTAGAGTAAGTTGGACAATGCGTCCGCGACGCCAACGTAAGGGTGGCAGGTTTGGGTCCTTCACTAACACGAGGTCTCCAACCCTCGGTGGGTTTGTCTTATCTGACCACTTAACGCGCTGTTGCAAAATGTGTAAATATTCAAGGTGCCAGCGGCGCCAGAAGCTCTGGGTAAGCTGCTGGAGCAACTCAAACCGCGAAAGGCGTCCTGGATTGACATCTCTATAAGGATACTCGGGCAGGGCGTTAAGTGGTCTGCCTATCAAGAAATGGCCCGGCGTGAGGGCCTGCAAATCGTTCGCGTCGGTAGACAACGGACATAACGGACGCGAGTTGAGAACCGCCTCAATCTTATGAAACACCGTCGCGAGTTCCTCGAACGTGAGAATAGTCTCCCCAATAACGCGGCGAAGGTGAGTCTTGGCGGCCTTTACAACAGATTCAAAAATCCCTCCCCAGTGAGGGCAAGACGGCGGGGAGTATCGCCATGTTACCCCCCTACGGGAGAGTGTGGATCCGATCTCAATATTATTTTTATCTAAAAATTCACAAACTTCTCTTATATGTCTATCAGTGCCCTTGAAGTTCGTCCCACAATCGGACCGAATTAGAGAAGGCAGTCCCCGGCGGGAGACAAATCTGCCTAACGCTGCTAAGAAAGCGTCCATGGTGAGCGCACTCACCACCTCCAAATGAACGGCTTTAGTGGCCAAACAAACAAACACACACAAGTAAGCCTTTTCAGTCTTAGCATTACGGAGTCGCGACGTTTTTATAGTGAATGGTCCCGCAAAATCAGTTCCAACTCCTAAGAAGGTCATCGATTCATTCACACGATCAGCAGGCAAATCACCCATTTGGGGCTGCATCGTCTCGGGGCGTAAACGATAGCAGGGCAGACATCGAAAGATAACAGATCGGATTATTCTTCGCGCTGACAAAATCCAAAACTCCCGTTGGAGGAGCGCGGTCAATGCATTACATCCGGCATGAGCATTCTTCACATGGCGATCAATGATCAACAATCGCACCATTGGTCCGTCCTTGGGGAGCAATAGGGGATGACGTGATCTATAAGGCAAGTTAGCGTGCCTCAATCGGCCTCCTACACGCAACAATCCCTTATCATCCAGAAAGGGAGTCAAACGCACCAAGGGTCCCTTCAATTTGGACGTCCCGGTACGGAAAATCTTAAGTTCCGGTTCAAACGCTCTAGACTGGGTCATACGCACCCAATGCAAAAGAGCATCTTGGCGCTCCTGTGGTGAGAGGACCGGACACAAATCTTTGTCCTGAGGCCGGCGACAATTTCGTATAAATCTTTTTATCCAAGCGGTCACGCCGAGCAACTTGTCCAGAGAACTGTAGCGGACTAATAAAAATTCCCGCTCTGGAGCCGCCATAGTCTCGACAGCGTGAACACGCAAGCCCGGATTTGGTACCTTCACCACAGCTGGTGTGGAAGGCCAAGACGGTTGTAACAACCATTCGGGACCCCACCACAGAGTGTGGTCAATAAGCTGAGGGGCTTCGCTGCCACGTGATGCACAGTCAGCAGGGTTTATTTCACCTGGCACGTGGCGCCAAATCAACGTGGCCTTCGAGGCCTGTATTTGGGATACCCGATTGGCCACAAATACTTACAGGGAGTGGACGGAGTTCTTAATCCAACACAGGACAACCTGACTGTCGGACCAAGCAAAGAGCGACTCAAAGTCCACACTACGTCCCAGGGTTTCAACAACGTGGTTCATCAACCGAACCAGAAGAGTAGCTCCAGACAATTCTAACTTCGGAATCGTTAATCGAGTCCGAAGTGGAGCAACCTTACTCTTAGCAATTAGCAAGTGGAGCTTAACAGCTCCTCTATCATCGACCGTCCGGATATATACGACGGCTGCGTATCCACTCTCAGACGCGTCACAAAAGCCATGAAGGCTGGCAGTAAACCGTCCCTTAGGCAGTATATGTCTAGGGATACTAACACGGTTAATGTCGGGGAGAGACGACATGAAGGACTCCCAATCTCGCAGCAAACGGCCCGAGAGGGGCTCATCCCACGACACTTCGGCTGACCAAAGTTCCTGTAGGAAGCACTTCATCCAAAACACTACGGGACTAATCCAGCCATTTGGGTCAAAGGTACGAGCTACTGTAGACAAAACCAACCGTTTCGTCCAGACCTTGGGGCTTGGCAGCTCCAATCGATAGGTGAACGTGTCCTGGACAGGTCTGTATTGCACTCCCAAAACAGACAGTAAATCTGGAGTGTTGGCATTCTCAAAAATATGAGGCTCCTGCTGGTGGTCGTCTGGCAAGTCACACAAAAGCTGAGGTGAGTTGGACATCCATTTCCTCAGTTCATAACCACCAGCCTCGAGAAGAGCAATTAGTTCATCTCGCAAAATCAAGGCTTCCTCGACACTAGAGGAGCCCGTACAAATATCATCCACAAATGCATCCTCCTTGAGAACCAAGGATGCGCGAGGGTATCGTAACCGCTCACGTTCAGCGAGTTCCACAAGTGAGCGAATTGCCACAAAGGGGCTCGAACGCAAACCGTATGTATTGGTGTTCAGCCTGTAGACCAGCATGGGATCTCTGGGATCTCCCTCCATAATATGAGCTGATATCGTCTATCGTCCGGGTGAATCACAGTCTGCCGAAACATCATCCGGATATCGGTCACAAAGACGACGGCATGGCGACGGAAGTTGGTCAATACATCACCCACCTCGTGGTCCAACTTCGGTCCAGCATGCAGACATTGATTCAGCAAAACTCCGGTAGATGTAGGAGCTGACCCATCAAAAACAACGCGTATCTTCCCAGTGGAAGGTTTCAAAACCGCGTGGTGAGGAAGAAAATTATGTTCCTCGTTTCGCCAGTCCAGTCGCGAGACCGACATGTGCCCCAGTTGCTCATATTCTCGCATGAAGTCGACATATTTCTGTTTGAGGTCGGAGTTCCTACTCATACGACGCTCCATGGACAGCAGTCGCTTCTCGGCCAACGGCCGGGAGCTGCCAAGTGAGGGGCGAACTGACAAAAAGGGCAAACGAGTGATCAGCCGTCCCGAGTGAAGGCGACCTGTATTGTTCTGGTAGAACAACTCACACTCCTCGTCCAAGGGGTTCACTCGCTTCACGGTAGATGGTTCTTCCACCTCCCAAAACCGTTGAAGGACATCCGATAAGGTGGAGCTAACAGTTATGTAACTGTCCACCGATGGAGATGGTGGGTCATGCCTAACTGGTCCCATCACTACAAACCCAAGCGATGTAGATAAGGCTACCAGCCCACCCGTCTGTAACTCTCTCCTCTTCCCACAATACACGCGGCCTAGAACATCGGCACCGAGCAATAAGTGAATCGGACCGGTTCGGTGGAAGGAAGGGTCAGCCAAGGTCAATCCTGATGTCGTATCAACGACAGCGCGCGAAACGTGCTGTTGCGGAAGCTGACCAACAACCTTCTCATAAACAATCGCGGTAGCGCCAATTTTGGGCGCTGAAGAGAAGTGGGGGGAAAAGGAGAACAAAACCTGACCGATCGGATCCGGGATCCGCAGGTCTCCGATTCCTCGTACCGATTCAAGGTATGGAGATGTGTTCAAACGCAACTGCCGGACCAGCCAGCTGGAGGCAATGCAACCCTGAGCTCCCGTATCCAAAAGGGCGCGAACTAAAACAAAGGTGCCCCTCGGGCCCCACACCTGTACGGAGGCTGTTGGTAACAGCACCTGCTCCTGTGGGGGGGTTGCAGCCGACAGTTGGTTTAGTGAAAATCCTCCCGCATTCCCCGCAACGGGGGGGAAGGGGGGTTCAAGGAAAAATGCGTGCGCGGCGGAGGAATAGGGCGCTCAAGGCGCTCGAGCGGGTCCCAATCCGGCACGTACACACCCCGACCAAAGCTGCATCGGGGGGCCGGGCGGTGCCCATGATGGGCGAAGGTTGGGGGAGCCCGTGATAAACGAGGTCTCTCCATCATAGGGGGAGAGAAGCGTATCGGCTCCCGACGTGGCTCCCTAATAACCGCGGCCCAATCCCGCGGTGGCGCCTCATAAGCGGCGCGTCGATCCCCCCCGCCCGTAGGGGGGGTGGGGCGCCCAATCCTCTCACTGGAGGGGGGGCGCCTGTCCAATCTCCGCGAAGGGGTGGCACGCCCCTCCGATCTCCTCGGAGATGTGGGTGACCTACGAGGGCCCCCGCCCGTGTGCGAGTCCCTCTCTCTCACCACCTCACGAGTGTCTTTATTATTAAAGCACAAGAGGGGGTGATGGCCCCCTCCACAACAGTGGCAATCTCGTGGGTGGGGGCAAGCCGATGCCATATGAGCCCCCAGACAGCGGTAGCACCAATTCCGCTGCTTGGCCATATTCCTACGCCCCTCGGTGCGTAGGCCAACAAATTTGGGACAGGCCGGCAAACGATGGCCATCCCGCTTGCAACACTTGCAAGGCATCGGCCTCTCCCCGTGTGGAGAGTTCTGCCGCACTGCAGTATACTGCTTGTGCGGGCGGCGCTCTCTCCGTGGCGCTGCCCGGGTCGCCTCATAGCGGCCTGTACTCGGTCCCGGTATAGGAGCCAGATCCAAGTGGTCGGTCATCCGACACTCATCCTCCAAAAATCTGAGGAGATCCGAGAAGGGGGGGAGGTACGAGGCACTATTGCCCCCGTATCTTTGTTCAAAGCGCCCCTTCATCTCCATGGGAAGCTTATTGAGGATGAGGTGGAGCAAAATAAAGGACCACTGGTCCACCGGTAGATCAAGTCGTTTGAGCGCGTTAATAGCGCTTAGCAGCGGGTTCAAAATCTCCTTCCTCAATGAGGAGACCCGCGATACTCGTGGCAGCCCTAAAATGGCAGCCACATGTGTGTCCGCTAGCAAGCGAACATTCTGATACCGGGCGGTCAACAACGCCCTTGCAATCTCATAACTGTCATCGTTGACAGGTAGATGCTGGACAAGCACACCAGCCTCTCCACGTAAGGCAGAGAGCAAATAGGCCAATTTCTGGCTAGGGAACAGATCGTCCCTCGAGTGAACCAGGCTATCAAAGAGGTTAATGAACCCCATCCAAGAAGCCAGGTTCCCATCAAAGGTTGGGATGTCTAAAGTGGGCAGTCTGCCCAGCAAGCCGGCCGGGGTAGGCTTGACCTCCCCGGGCGTGCACGACTCACCCCTCCGGGCGAATAGGATAGCCTGAGCCTTGTTTATGATCACATCCGCCTGTTCAAAACATTGATCATAATCGGCATTAAATTGGTCGACTGCCCGCAACTCAGCGGCACCCTCGGCTGGGTGGTCGAGCAGATATTGTTGATGAGCAACGAAAAGCTGCTCCAATTCCTTCAAGCGAGCAGGTACTCCCTCATGCCGAATTAACAAGGCCTGTTCTCGGTCTGGTCGGTCTACCAAAGCGACGGCACTAGCAAACCATCTCAAAATCTTTTGTGCACCCGCGCGGGCACCACTAAGCGGGCTGACTGGCGGGACCATTTTGCACCAAAATTAATAAACACTATAATAATACACGGACAAACAGACCGACAACCGCAGACAATAAAACAGATCGGGAGGAACTTCAAAGGCAGAACAAAATATATAAACAAACCAAAATCAAGTGTAAATGCTAGAACTTAACTAGAACAACAAAGGCATTTAACAATAGAATTTTTCAAACAAATTAAATTCAACTATTAAGTCAATAACTTAACAAACATAATATTCAAAGGCAAACAAAACAAAATCAAATGTAAATGCTAAAACTTAACACAGCAAAATAGTGTATTACAACAACAGCAAAGTCATTTAGCAGCAAAATCTTTTAAACAAATTAAATTCAAGTATAAGTTTACAACTTAACAAACAAAATATTCAAGGGCAAAACAAAGATATGAAAAAACAAACCAAAATCAAATATAGGTAATTGCTAGAACTTAACTAGAACAACAAAGGCATTTAACCCCAATTTTTCATATACAATGACAATGACAACTAGTTAGGGAGATCGGTCCACAAATGAGATTGTAGTCGGTTTAAAATCAGCAATCAAAACCAATTAATATGTATTGCCCATTTGGACAACCAACAAGATTACAATATTAATTGTACAATACTAATCAACCACTCAAATCTAAAAACCACGCTCTGCTACCAAGAGATGGTGGTGCCCAAGGTAGACACCACCACGTCGGCGATTCACCGACTTCGGGGTTGCTGATTTTTGTACCCTACTACCAGCTCATAGAAAGCATTGTGGCTTACCCCGATTCCAATTGTCTCCGTATGTAGCCGGTGGACTTCCTGAGCTAGCTCGAAGGAAGTCGCGGCTCCTGAAGTTCTGCAGTGGATCCACCGGTGGAGACCGGAGCACTACAAATGCCTATTAGGCCACCACGGCTCACACACGCGATTTTGACACCTTTGCATAACACAAAGCGGGCTTTCGCACCCCGATATTAGGTGCGCCGCGCAAATCACTATAATGCTTAAATATTGTGTATTATATTTTATGGATGCCCGGACATCATCCTAACCTAATTCAATGTCGTGACATTTCGACTCAACTGACATGTCACATGCGGCCGGCCGCCAAAAAGGCTCTCACTGCACAGACTAGAATGCAATGTTGCCACTCGCTCTTCCTCGAGCGTGAACATAACTATTAAATTATAAAATATACAACAGTAGCAACACTGTGGGAAAGGGATAAAAGGTACAGTTATTGCGATCTCTCTCGGCACACTTTTGCGCTTTCAAGTGTTTAGTCTTTATTAACATAGATATAAGGTCCAAATTTGAACAACAATATTTTGAAGAGCTCATGCCTGTTTGAGTAATAATTCCATGGATTATGTTTCTATGTACAAGCTGTTGGTCTGAATTGTAATTAATGTTTGGTCACACCCCGGACACTCCATACAACGTTCGCAAATCAATTACCTAATACTACTACTAAAGTAAATGACGTTTGTACACGTGCAAATGTGTGCGAGGAATTTAGTAGGGCTGAGTGCGCGGTTATCAATCGAAATGACGTGAGAAGTGCAGCAACTGCCTTCTCTTTTACCCGCATAGCGCTATCTCTGTTATCGGCCGGCGCTCGCATCTACTCGATGAACGTGAAGTGTCGCCATGCCCGAGCGATCGCGCGCGCCCTTGTTTATGTGTCAGTGATGTCTACAACGAAGTGCCGGGTGGGGTGAGGTATTTGAAATGAGTGCGAGGAGGTGAGTGGCCGTTCTGTACGTTGTACTATTATCTATTCTGTGGTTTGGTTCTATCAAAATGGCTCAAAGGCCTAGAAGCCAAGCCAAAAATATTATAAAAAAAAATTGGTTTTATCTATGGTGTAATTTTGTTTGTTTCATTTTTTGTGGTACTTATTTCATAATAAGTCTGTGTTTAATATTCGTACATAGTATCTCTATTTAGTTTGTTGCTAGTATCTCTATTAAGTTTGTGATATGTACCTATTTCGTGATAAGTCTAAATAAATATTTATTCCCTAATTTTAAGATTGTGATTCAAAAACTTGGGAATTTTATATAATCTTTTTGTGTCGTGTTCTCATTCGTACCTACCGGTTCATCTCCATTATCGTTTGGTCGTCAGTAGGCATGGGTAATATCGGATTTTCGCTGTATTGTACCGTATCTATATATCGGTTTTGAATATCAGATATTGAAACTATATATTTCAATATCTATATATTGGTCGGAATCTACGGTACTCCGAAACCTAGATATACCACACAATGTCACATCGTACACATATTTTTAAATATTTCGGTTTTGTGAATAAGTTTTGAATGATATCTATGAAATTCGACCGTCGACACTGAGAATTTACGTTGCAAAACATAAGGTCTAAAACTAATTTGACATTTATTGAAAGATTATAGGTAACTAGCTTTTGCCCGCGGCTTCACTCGCGTTAAATTAGGGGGTAAAAAAAAAAGATTTAAAAAAAATAAGGCAGGTATTTTTCGTTGGTAACAAAGAGACTGTGTACCGATTTTTAGCTTCCTTCCTTGAAAACTGCAAAAAGTCCCATATAAAATTTAACCCCCTCTTTTAAGTGGTTGGGGGCAGATTTCCAAAAAAAAAAATGATGCACGATTTTTTTGTTAGTCACAAATAGTTCGCGTACCAATTTTTAGCTTTCTACCTTGAAAATTGCGGAATGCTCCATTTAAACTTCCACCCCCCATTTTAGGAAAGTGGGGGGTTAGAAAGAGACAAAAAGTAGCCTATGTCACTCTCTATCCGTTCAACTATCTCCACTTAAAAAATCACTTCAATCCGTCGCTCCGTTTTGCCGTGAAAGACGGACAAACAAACACACACACACACTTTCCCGTTTATAATATTAGTATGGATAAATAAATAGTTTCAGAACACTTGGGTCAAAGTACTTAATATCATACTTTTTTGCAAATAATTAACTTTAGATTAAACCTTATTTTGTTGCTAATAACGTTCAAACTAAAACGATACGCTCATTAGTTCTGCCAACGTAACAATATTTCTCGCTCGCTCATGTATATATTGTTAAACTGTGGCTCAGTCGTATCTATGTTTTTAGTCAGATTTCCGAGTATCATAGATTTTTTGGGTATATGCGTATTGTTTAATACTTGGTTATGGCCGGTCGGTGAAGTCGTGCGATATCCAATATATAGTTTGTTCGCCGAGCGATATATAGATATTAGATATTGTGCCGGTACATAGATATTGTATCTGTATACGATTTGTATCGCCCACTCCTAGTCGTCAGTTTGTGTTTGCAAGTGGAAAAGTTAATATCTGTTTATTTCTTCATGGTAAAATCTATTAAACATTTTAATATCAGCAATGATCAGCAATTATTGATGGATTTTAGAACATTTGACGTTTCTGCGTCAAGAAGACAAGTAGGTAAATGTTGTTGAAAAAATACCATGTAGGTGTACCACTTACAAATGTTTAAATAATATGCAAGTGCAGTACAGTAAGACCCCATTCAAGCTATACATTTACACTACGAAAATGGCCATTATTACGAGCGACATAGGAACGGTCCAAAGTTCAAACAGTATATAGCTTTATAAGGAAGGATATTGTACCTACAGGAATTTGACTTCTGTTTTTTTGTTGCAATTGCATGTTATCCAAGCGGAAGGAGTTTCTGTTAATTGTGGTAAATATATTTCCTTATTGACATGTTAACACAATATCTCATATTGCTTTGAATGTCTCTGTTTTGAATAATTTGATCCATGGATCCATGTGAATATTTTAGATCCCTTATAAAGATTATAAACGGTGTGTGGTCATTATTTAATTGTGACTGGTTTATTGACCTGAATGTTTTATGTGGTAAATTTGAAGAAATAAAAATATTATTGTAAGCTCACAATAATAAATTACTAGATACTTTATTTAATTAATGGGAACAGGGGAGAGACAGAACCCAGGTTTATACAAATTTACACTCCTAGAGCCAATCTCTTTGTTTTAATGAGTCATAAAAAATATAATGGTGAAGAGAAGCTAAAAGAAAGAAATAGGTATAAAATTTCAAATTTATGTAGTAGTTTCATGTAATATGTTTTATTTGAATGTAGCCCTACAATGCATTTATGCATAATTAGAACTAATATATTTTGCATTGTATAAAGCCCCGTATTCATTAGGCAACATTTGTTAATAAACTGTTTATGAAGTTGATCATTGTGTCTATAAACAAGTTTACCGAAAACACTATTTCTGAAACTTGGCAGTCCACACTTGCCAGTTGTTGCTAGGATGTCACCCGAGGAGGTAGTGATCCTCTCTGCTGCTTACATAATAATTCATAAGTGTTAATAGAAAAAAAAGAAGAAAAGGTGGTGGATTAGAAATTATCTCTTGTATAGAAGTTATGTATTCCATGACCTCTGCAGATTTGATGGGTCCTTTCAGAATTTCACCAGAATGTCAAGATCTGATTTTGAAATGTTATTGAGATTGATTCGACCACTAATAACAAGACAGGAAACGAAATTTCGGCATCCTATTGAGCCCCAGAGAAGACTAGCTATAACTTTAAGATTTCTTGCTTGGTATGGTTCGCCATAGCTATGCCATCCATCTCCATAGCCATGATATGTTCCAAAATAATTATTATCGAAATTGCCCATTCTCGCTTGTAGCAGTATATTAATTATGTAATACTTGGTCTGTATTAATGCTCTTTGATTTTTCACATTTTTCAATTCGGATGCCACATACTGGCCATAAATTTCAAATTCGTCTTGGTTCCTCCATCTTCTTTTTGGTACTTTTCATAATTTCATATGCTTAATTAATTATTTAATCCTTGTATATGTACATACCTTGAACATTATTAAGATGTACGCAAATAAAAGTGAAATAAAAAAAATGTTGACTTCTCTGTTCAGAAATTGGGAGAGCCTCCTCAAGAAGAACAGGGAAATTTTGAACCGATTCTGAACTATCGACATTGAGATTGTGGTTTTTGTTTGCCTGTGTTGCCAAATTGGCTCCAAATCTGATCTATATTGTGCACATTTTGAGTGAACCTAACTCAGTGTTTTTGCTCAGTTTAATTTTCTCAAGATACGGAACCAATTTAACGCTAGTTACTCAAGCATACAAAAAATTACTATCCCAATGTTGATCAATCTGATTGGTTCAAGAGTAAGTTGGTCTGCCTTGATTTTTATTTATTTATTTATACTATCAGTACATTGGTGTACAGAGGCGGACTTAATACCAAAGGCATTTCTTGATGATAATTTTTACCATTGCTGTTATCCTATAGCTGGATCGGGTCTGTCTTGATTTTTAACATGCTTTTTGTCCTACAGCTGGATGGCATCTGTCTTGATTTTTTATATTCTTGTTGTCCTATAGCTGGATTAGGTCTGTCTTTTAACATTGTTGTTATCCTATAGCTCGCACTAATTATTCTAAGACTAATTGTTTTTTACAAGATCCTGTAAGTCCTTTAATCAATTGTTAAGTGATGATTGCCGCATTGATCTTTTCTATTGCAACATACCCTACATAAAATTTAAAAAAAAATTAGCTAATAGAAATTAACATAATATGTGTGCGTATGATAATGTAATCAAATTAACTCATAAATGACTTTTATATGTGAAAGCTTGTAATTGGCATTTAGATAAGTTTTTTTTAAATGCAGAAAGTTGGCAAACTAGCAAACTGCCCACCTGATGGTAAGTGGTAACAGTCACCTATAACACATGTGGCTCCTGTAAGATTCACAGCAAAACTGCAACCCCCACATGAACCACAGTGTACGTTGCCAACTTGTGACACCAGATGTAAAGTCACAGTACCTAGTAATTTCACTGCCGTATCTTACCCTTCAAACCGGAACACAGCAATGCAAGCACTGCTGCTGTACGTCAATTATTTTGTAAATAATGCTGTAAGCTTTCCATAAAAATAATAAAATAAAATGGCTGAATTTATGCTATGGTCGGTAGCGTTGTGGACATGGCACTAGCCTTCTAAGTGGTAGGTCCGGGGTTTGATCCTGCTAGGTACTAATGTGTTTTTAATTTATCGAATTTTATGTGTATTTATAATTTCTCCAATGCTCCTATGGTGAAAACATTGTAAGGCAAACTTAATACATCTGCAAATAATTTCAAAGGTGTATGTGAAGTCGATCAATCTGTATTGGGCTAGCGTCATTGACTAAGAAATAAACACCCTTGATTTTCAACATTGTTGTTATGGCTGAATCAGGTCTGTTACTTGATTTTTGGCATTGTTGCTGACATGAGTAAAACTAAATTTGTAATTACCAGTAATCACCGGTCACATAAAGATAATGATTTGTTGTGGTTGTGTTATACCTTGTATAGCAATGTATAGAGTGATAGTGTAGTTTTAAAGTACAAAGTAATGGAATTTTAAATATCGAAAAGTGATGTTATCTTGAAGTTCTTGTATATCAATGAACAACGGTTGAGTTTTTTAACAGGTTCTTGTTGAGCTTTTGCAGTTTTTTCTGCAAAACAATTCGAATCTATTGAAGGTTTTTCTTTGTATTTTTATACTATGACTACTAATGAACAATTATTTTACCACACTTACAGAAGATGCCGTCAAACATCCCCGCGATCTGTGAGTGCTATACCAATTCTATATTTCCAATAATTTTTTTTAACTGAATGTAAAATCCAAAATGTAGTTATAATCATAGAAAAACACAGTTTTCAGTTAAACAATTTGGAGACAAAAAAAAGACGACCATTGGTATGAAATGTCCATTTCGTTGCTTTGACCTTTTCCTTTGAATAAGCACAAAAACAAATGTAATATTGTTAAATTAGTCCAGTAATAATAATAGATGACAGTCAAACACGTATATCTAATATAATAAAAAAAAGGTTGGTCAGTTCAGGATTTCATTTGACTAGGTGCTCAAATGTTTTTGAAATAGATATGGTACAGTAAATAATAATGATTTTCATCTTTGTTGTAGGAGTTCTTGAAATACCAATATTTGGGATATCGAATTTGTTTTGTATACCTAGTCCCTGGGGGAATATTTTAAAGAAATGTGTGATAATCTCTTCAGGTGCTGTACATGGTATTCTTCAAGCTTTTCCCTCATTAAACGCTCCCTTGTTCGCTTAGGCGTAGAACCAGGTTTTATTTGCAAAAAAAAAACTTAATGTTCTTTCTGGAGGGTTTGCAATGATTGTAGAGAATATCCTAGATTTTTAATTTTCTTGGTTGCAAGAGTGCGACAACCAACCATCTTTTCTTTATGAATGAATTTTCCGTATGAAGTACAGTCAACAGCACATCAAGCTGTACACACATAGATACCCTCCAGCAAAAAGAATGAAAACATTAATCGAAAAATGTTTTACAAGCAGAATTACAAGTTACTGTTTTGCAATTTCAACACATGGGTATATTAAAACCGGCGATATTGAAGTAGGGAATACTTGGACATTAAGGTGGGTCAAAAGTACCCACATTTTTAATTAAACACATATACACATCGCTGGCCCCGGGCAATAAAGCGGTGATATCAAAAATCTAATTTTACAGGAGAAAACAAAAAAAAGCTAATTTGTTTATAGTGCAGCGTACAGTGAACCAAAACAGGCGTTCTAAATGTCAAATGAAAGCTATTTTTTTTACCAATTTAATCTTTAAAAATAATTATAATGGTATAAATATTTAATGAAATAATTGAAAAAATGTATAATACAAATTATAGACAACAATTAAATTGCACAACAATTCAAACAATTAATTCAAATGCAACATCATTAATGACTTTATAAACACACCGACCAATAAGATTCAAGAATGTAAGAACATAATACGACGTAATTTCCACTTTAGGTCTCCAACGTACCAGCCGATTACCACCTTCTTCAGAGAAATTTTATAGCCAAATCTTGGCTGCATCATCCACTAATCGCTATTTTAGAATCCTATCAATGAAACATATTTTCATGTAACCATTGTAACAGACTGACCTTAAAATGTGATTTATTTTTATTTTTTATTTTTAACCAGTTTAGAGAGTATTTTATAAAATTAATATTTTTTTATAATGTTACTAATGGTATCTAATTTATATTTAATTAAATTTTAAATGAATCCCTTCGTCTGTGAACCCCGACTGAATCGGACTGACGCTATTGTTTAACTATTGTGTCTACTTCGCTAACAGGTAGGACGTTTAATATTTTGTATAAAAAAAACTACAAATCAAATATTTTTTATTAAATAAACTTTGGAAACAAACATACAAAAATCCTTAAAAAAGAAAAAATGCTATGCTACCTTAATTTGAATAAAATCACATAATTTCTATTAATAAATAAACTTTTGAAACAAACACAACAAACATTTAAAAAAGTAAAAATACTATGCTATTTTAATTTGAATAAAATCACAAAATTTTTATTAATTAATTAATTTTGGAAATAAACACAAAAAACACTGAAAAAAGAAAAAATACTATGCTACCTTAATTTGAATAAAATCACATATTTTTTAATTAATTAACTTTGAAAACAAAAATAAAATGGTCAAAACCTTAAAAAGGAAAAAATATTAAGGTCAATTCGGCGAAGACCGGCATACTTAATTTTAAAAAAACAAAATAATTTATTTTGTATACTCTATAAATGTTACGCTAATTTTTGTGAAACTAGAAGATAATATTTTTAGCTGGTCGTTAAATGAATGTTTCAAAATGAAATAGAAACCATCGGTACATGAAATGGCGACTTTTTTTAAATTATAGTAAGAATAGACGGATTTGGCCCCCATGTCGGACAAGACCGTCTAGTGGTAGCTTTACCTCGTTAGCGATAGTTTGCGTTGTTATAGATAGTGTGCGCGAGTACCGGTATCTGTAAAAACTTGATTTGTGTACCCTAATACCATGAAATAATGTTCAAAATAGCTAATTTCGCGAGATTTGTCGGGTAAAACCGGCATACTTCGCACTTTCAGGAGTACAAAACCTTGATTAATAATAATAATTAATGCTTTTTTAAAATATGTATTACAAAACTTGAAAAATTACACTCAATTAAAATAAAACAATATTTTAAACGACTTCAATAGAGAAGGGGGTTCTATAATAAAGAACTAAATAAAATTTAAAAAAACCGCTGTCAAAAACCAATACTAAAAACTTTCAAATAACAAAACCAAGACATTACTAGTTTTGCTTTTGAAGGCGGTTTTTTTATAACAGCTTTGGCCTTAAATGAAAAAATAAGTGAGTGCGTAGTACTAAAAGTATGAGATCTAAAATAGGACTAACATAAGAATCTATTCTTAAATGAAAATCTAAAATTAGTAGCATGATTTTATTTTATTCCAACAAAAGTAAAGTGATTTACTTTACTTTTGTTGGAACAAAATAAAATCATTCTACCTTTTAAAAAACATATAAAATAAAAAAGATTGATTAAAAATTGCTTGAAATACCTACTCAGTAGTATATTTTAGCTACTTTGTAGTTATTTTACATTATACATACATTTTGCAGTTTTATATGAAACAGCAGTATTTTTCATAAAAGTATTACAATGTTTTTGTGACACTTACTACTTAATTTTACTGAAAATAAAACAAATTTTCATCTGAAGACATAAAAAGTTGTTCGATTTATGAGGATTTTGCGTCAAATCAATTTTTTTCAAAATCTTCACTTTGAAAACTTCATCATGCTCACTTGTTTTTGTCATTTTGAATGTAAGTTTTGGCTTCTTAATAGTTTTATAAAACTTGATCGAATAGGAGAACTTTTCGTCTATTAGTTTAATATTTTCTATTATTCCCACGTGGTATGACCATCTTTGTCGTGTATTATATCTCAACAAGATATTGTCTCCTACATAATAACTAGGGACTTGTTTTTCTTCATTGTGTATATTAGGGGTTAAAATGTTTATGTCTATGTTTTCTTTGTCCAAAATTTGTGCACTAGCATTACATTCAAAGTCATCTATTACCGATATATCTGATTCTATATCAAGAATATCTGAATCGCTATGGCTACTGATTGAGCCCGAAACACTCGTTGAAGTATAGCTGCGGCAACGTTTTAACCGGGTCTTGCAAAGTCCTGACGGTCCTGGCTTAGGGTTCTCATACGCCTTATTGTTTTCCTTTTTATTATCTTTCTGTTCTTCTTTTTTCTTATCTTTTCCAGTATCGGCTTCTTTAATTACCACATTGGACAGAATTTTAATTTTTTTCGTATTATTTTCTTGTGTCTGTAAACAATTTGGCAAATCAGTTAAATCTTTGGCTACAAAACGTTGCAGCGCAATGTCATTTTTTGAAACGTTCTTTAAATAAACAACGTTATCTTGTTCTTTGGCTTGTTTTTTATTTGCAGGTTTAAGTATTCTCTTTTCCTGTTTATTTTTCTTTTCTTTTTTATATTAACTTTTGGTTTTAGTTTTTTGTCCTGTTCCTTCTTTATCCTTTCTAGGACGTCGTCGTGCGTGACCACTATAGCGCCTAGCGCTACCTTACGGCGTTGTGGTTTTGGTAAATTATTACCAGGTCTCAATTTTTGTAAGAGTAGTTCTTCAAACGAAGTTTTCTGGTTCTGTATAGAATTAACCAAACATACATTGACTTTTTTGGGTTCTTCTGAAATCACAAAGCTTTCACGTTGACTATCAAAGGAAACTTCCTGGTCCTGTAGAGCTAATTTCGACGATTGGCTGCAATTATTAAATACATCTGCAATGGCAAGATATTCCTGTTTCAATAAATCAAGTACTATTGTCAGTAACGTTTTCGGGTTTCTCTCTGTGATCTTCACTTCTGATGAAATATGTCGCCTACTTTCGATTTCTGTCCAGTGTCTTAGCTTTAGCAGATCAAATTTTTCTTCTTTAATTTCTTCACGGTTTACTGGGTGAATGCCAGCTTTTCTAAAACCACTGCGTAACACTCGAGGATCTACTTCGGACCAAACCTGCCCAATCAATCGTGCGAACTCAGATTTTGGTAAAACTTTGCCGACATTTAATCGCTGCCACTGGACCAATAAAGGATCCCAGCGATCTTTGAAGGACTTTATCACTGCTATGTCCAGGGGCTGTAGAACGTGGCTGGTGTGGGGTGGCAATTTCAAAATTGTTACATTTTCTTTGCGCGCCTCCTCAATAATTTTTAGTCCTAAATGAGTGGAGTGTCCGTCGTATATAAGAAGCACCGGGCGTTGATCTTTTACTACAGGTAAAAAAGTTTTTTTAAAATAGGTCTCAAATATTTGTGACTCCATCCACCCATTTTTACTTGCGGCATAAGAAGTCCCAGGATATGTCTCAGGTGACGTCCAGGTATCCCATATGTTTTTACCTTTAAAGACAATAAGGGGCGGCGCTTTTTTTCCGGAAGCACTGGCGCCAAGTAGCACCGTTGTATTTTCTCTTCCAGGAGATGAGATAACTCTAGTCGATGCGTGGCCTTTAGCGCCAACGACTTTAGTTTTGGCTGGGTCCTTGGAAAAGCTCGTTTCATCAAGGTTCCAAATCGCAGATGGTTTGTTTTTTAAATTTAAATCGCATATCGTTTTTTCTAGAAGATCAAAATAGGGGTAAATAATAAATGGGTCTACCGCCTTCTTCCGCGCGTATTCCACTGCTTGGGGTTTTTTAACGGATAGACCATGCCGCTCTTTAAATGACAAAAACCAATCCTTGCCGGGAATACCATTTTTAAAGGAAGTAGTAAGCCTATTTTGTTGTACATAATCTCCAACCATCTCCAAGACTTCTTTTCTACTAAGCCCAAATCCATATTTCTCCATCATATGAAGTGACTTCGCTAAATTGCATTCAATTTCAGGTGACAGAGCTGTACTTCGTCCGAACGTTGTAGATTTTTGCCTTTTTCCTTTTACGTGGTCCATTATGGTCATACGAGGTATTTTGTACATTTTTGATGCTCCATAACCACACATCTTGCCGCTTTGAACTTCACGTATGGCTTCCATTAATTTTTCCTTCGAATACGACCCTCGTTCCGCCTTTCGGGTATATTTTCCCATGGCTGAAATAAATAAAAAATATATAAAAACTTTATAAATAAAATGCCTATTACAGTTCGAATGATAGAAGACAGATCCTGCACCCTTAGTAAACTATCGTGAGTAACTGTGAGTAATTTTCTCGCTCAATCAGATCGCTGGAAAACCGGTCACGTGACCAAAATGAAAAATGTGTCTGATTGACATAATTACTCACAATCATTTACACTCAGACCGCGTACGTGAAGTTAGCAGAGATACGGCAGCGGCGCGGGAGCGGCGGCGCAAGCAATGTAGGCAAACGCATACACGACGACGACGCGCCGCTGCCTTCGTGGCCGGTTCCATAAGAATCTATATAGCTGCCGCTGTCGCCCCGCTCGCCACTGACTTCGCGTCTACGGCCTCACAGTTACAGTCACTGTTACAGACAGCGGAACCCTAGTAATAAGGTCTCATTGGTATCCTTTAGGTACGGCACCTTAAACCTACATACACAGCAAAATACATCAAAATAGAAACGGACCTCCATTCTTACTACGTTGTAGATAGGTACTTAGATATGTTTTGTATTTAAAGAACATTACATTACATTAGTTTCCTAATTATGTAGCAAATTTTTCAAAGATGCCTTATTAGACACCGAAGGTTGACGACTCCTGAAAGTGGCAAAGACCGGCATATGACGGTTATTACCCTCCAAAACTAGACGGACTTCCCCACTACATATTTTGAGGTTAGTTTTTATTGTGATCAAGAATAATTTAGTAAAAAACGTGTATAATACTAATGTAACGTACTCATCATAAGAATATATTAATAAAGAATGAACTTACTTACATAGATCTGCAAAATAATTGAAATTTAAACACTTTTCACTTTTTTTGTTAGCACGTGGCACACTCCCGATGCAAGTTGCCCAATGAACTAAATTGAAACATTTGTTTTTTTTTGCTTGTACTGCACGTAACGCCATCTATGTCAACTTGTAAGAACTAGAACGATTTTATTGTTCCGATGATGGTATTGCCATCTTCGTAATTCTGCTGAATTCGTTGTAATTCTTGTTGTACGATCTTACCCGATAGACGGTTTTCGCCGAGTTGACCTTTATGCTACTTTAATTTGAATCTTCGCTTTTAATATCGATTACTTCTTCAGACTTCCCAACACAATTCAAATTGTTAAAAAAATTATGATAATGTTTCGGGATTGCTTCAGTTTTGCAGATACTCATCAAATCATCGTAAAATGGTTTCGGTTAGGCGATTGGCTCTCTGTACAGATTTCTCAGTTCATCTGAAACATCAGTCACTAGCGTCCTTTTGGGTCTTCCTCTTGAAGATCTGGAGTTTGATGCATTTGATATTTAAAGAAATATACTCATCGTTAAAGTTATACTTTAAATAAATTAAAATAAAATAAATAACATCTGGATGCGCTTGAGTAATCTTGATTTCGTGAATCTTTGTCCACATAACTTTTATATTAGTTTCGTCTGCCCACAACCATTGTCTATTGTCCATTAACTCTTTTAAATCGAAGAAATTGTGTTGTTCCATTTCCTTAAGATGAAATTTTTCACCATTCATCTTGGCATTCATGATTATGCTATACCTACATTTGATCAGGAGTATAAATCGTGTGGTTCTTTTTTGCGCATTCGACAAGAGAATGCATCGAATCTCCTTCAGACTGGCAATGGCCAGTTTCAAAGTACCTATGTATTATGTTAACTCCATACTTTTTGGACAAATATAAATAGAGAGCAAAGATAATCCTATTTTTATTCTGCCCAGCACAACCATCAGAATAAAATATAAAATTCTTGAGACCATTGACGTTGGCTCAATGAAATTTAGGACGCAACTGCCGATTTCATTAGCACGCCTTTTGGCCACTTAATAGTGCCAAAGATAGCAGTAACCTCTTCCACTTAATGAGTTGTAAATCGTAAAGTTATAACGGGTGATTTTTTAAGAGCTTGGTTTTTGAAAATTGAAAAAAATAAATCAATACCTACCATTTATTTTTTAAACATTTTTTCATGTAAATGTTGTACGCAGCTGCGCCTTAACTGGTCCATCCTGGAAGTCCAATTTTGGCACACTTTTTCCAACATTTCGGCCGGTATTTCGCCAATAACGCGTTCAATGTTTTCTTCCAAGGCAGCAATCGTGTTTGGCTTGTCTCTATAGACGAGAGATTTAACGTAGCCCCACAAAAAAAATCTAGTGGGGTTAAATCGCACGATCTTGGTGGCCAATTGACGGGGCCAAAACGTGCGATTAATTGTTCACCGAACTGGCATCTCAATGAGTCCATGGTTTCGCGTGCAGTGTGACTTGTGGCACCGTCCTGTTGGAACCACATATCGTCCAAGCCCAATTCTTCCAGTTTGGGTAGAAAAAAGTTCACCAACGAACGGTATCTTTCTCCATTGACGGTAACGCTACGGCCATGGTCGTTTTTTTCAGGATGTAATGGCAACTCCTGAATTGCCTCAGGCTGCTCGTCGGACCAAATTCGGCAATTTTGCTTATTTTCGTAGCCATTGAGCCAAAAATGGGCTTCGTCGCTGAAGATAATTTTTCGATAGAAAAGCGGATCTTCTTCGAGCTTCTCTAAAGGCCATTCACCGAAAACACGACGCGTTGGTAGGTCGCCTGGCTTCAGTTCCTGCATCAGCTGTATTTTGTACGGCTTTAGGCCAAGATCCTTGCGTAAAATTTTCCAGGTGGTCGAATAACACAAACCCAATACCTGCGATCGGCGACGGATGGACATTTCGCGATCATCGTCAACACTGGCGGATACAGCAGCATATTTCCCTCGGTGCGCACTCTGCGGTTACGGGTTGGTGGATTGATGTCCAAAAGAGTGAAATTGGTTTGAAATTTGGTCACAATGCCTTGAATAGCTTGTTCCGTGGGCCGATTATGACGACCATAAAATGGACGCTTTTTGCGAAACACATTTATCACTGAGCACGAATTTTCATAATAAAATTGAATAATTTGCAAGCGTTGTTCGGGCGTAAGTCATCTTGAAATGGCAAAACATACTGAACATTCCAGACTTTTACAGACGTCACCAACCGTACGTCAAATGTCACAAATCGTAACCTCAAAAACCAAGTAGTAAAAAAATCACCCGTTATATAGGATACTTTCGCTTGTAATGGAAGATTCCTACCTCTGATTGAGGAATCGTCAGGACTTTTTCCAGATAATAAATAGCGACGACAGTAGTCGCAGAATCGACTTCTATTTTTATATCTTTAGTTTTGAGTTCACGAACACATTCCTTATTTCTAACGTGCTTTGTGTAAGCTTCTTGGAGTTGCTCTTTTCTTTCACTATCAGCTTGACGATACAATGTACATTGGCCCCACATATCTTTTTTAGGTTTCTGGAAAGAATAATTGAATTTTGTATTAAACAGAGTTTCATACTGTCGTTTAGTAGCCATCTTTACATCATTTGGATAATTTGCACCCTTAAACCATTCATCAGAATACAGCCTGTACATTTTGGAAATGTTCAGTGTTTCTTCTAAGTACAACTTCTTAGTATCTCTTCGGACACAATGTGATTCTTTAACTGGAAATTGTTTTATATATGCAATAACATTTTACTCGCTTGAAACACTCATTTTCCGTGGTCTATTTTCATGCTGGCCCCTGTTGTCTTTAAATTCTTCAGATTTCCCCTTTCTCTATTGCTGTATTTACTGTTTTTTCGCTAGTGCATTCAAAAAAAATGTCAATTGATTCTGATCCATTTATCTTGAAAAAATAGCTAATAGTTTGTGGCCTGTTTTTTTTCTAACTAGTTGCATTTTAAAATATCTTTAGTATTCACATGTCGTAAGATGTAATGCCACTGATCCTCGTGATCACTAAGTTTCCAAAATTTGTCGAATATAGCCTGCCGAGAAACTTGAGACACCGCATTTTTTATTGCATTTACAGGCATTCTTCATCGTTTTGGAATCAAACTTTTTTTCGAATTACTACCAGTATAAGCTTGGTCTGAATTTTTCTGCTTTTTATTCTTAACTTTATCCCAATTTTATTCGTGTCGCCTTCTTTTTCTAGTTAGTTCTTTGGTGGTTGATGGTGCATAAGATTCGGATAGCACATTTACTGTCGTTGTAGTTTGGTTGCAATCATTAGATTCGACATTAACATTTTCTATCGTTGTAGATTGGTTTTCAAATAAGAAATCTGCATCCAAGTTCACAGTATTATTCCAACCATTAGATTAGATGGCAGTTTTTTTACATTGTAAAATCAAAACATTTGAATTATCATTATCGACCGGTGTTGTTGTAACCTTTTTCGGTGAGCATGAGTTAGAGAATTTATGTCAGGTCGTGGGTTATTATTTTGGAGGTTGGTAACTAAGAGCCTACCTGGAGAAGAGTTATATCTATACTCTTTATGATGGGCGCCTCCATACAGATGCAAGCAGACTTCAGATGTGGGAAGGATCTAATAAAGTACACAATTTAGGTAAAACATGCTGTTTTTTTTTTTTTTTTTTACATTTATATATTTAAGTGTAAGAAAAAATAAGGCTTATCTAAGCATGAGGGGGATACAATTAGGTGAGAGCTTTACTCCTCACGGCACACTACCATACAAACAAAATATAAAGCTAGAAATGGGTTGATTTAAAATTACGAGCGAACCATCTTCCTTGCTCACACTGGGTGGAAATTAGAGAGCTGGTGACTACTCCTTCCTTCGGGGATTATGTATACTCAATGGGATAAAAAAATCTTTGGCTTGTAATGAAAGATTCCTACCTCTGATTGAAGAATCGTCAGGACTTTTCCCAGATAATAAATAGCGACGACAGTAGTCGTAGAATCGACTTCTATTTTTAACCGACTTCAAAAAAGGAGGTTATCAATTCGATTGTATTTTTTTTTATGTTTGTTATCTCATAACTCCGTCATTTTTAAACCGATTTCCAAAATTCTTTTTGTATTTGATAGAGTATACTGCAAGGGTGGTCCCATGGTCACCAAAGTCAGGATCGGATGATGGGATCCCATAGAAAATCGAGAAAAACACATAATACCAGCTGGTATTAAATTAGGGTTTCTTTCACTAAAAAGATTTCATTCACTAAAAAGTTAAAAATAATTTTTTTTACAAAAAATAGAACTGACTTCAAAAACACTGAAAACTTAAAAATAATCTTCTTTTATATTGAAGTCGGTGACAAATTTTAACACTTTCTAGGAGATCATCGTTTGGCGCCGACTTCAATATAAAAGAAGATTATTTTTAAGTTTTCAGTGTTTTTGAAGTCGGTTCTATTTTTTGTAAAAACATTTTTATATCTTTAGTTTTGAGTTCACGAACACATAACTAGTTGCATTTTTTAAATGTGCATTTCTAGGTAAATTTCTAGGTAATCTAGGTAAAGCTGTCTAGGTAAATTTTTTCCTTATATACCAAATAAATCTTATTTAGGAAATGTATATCGACCTAGTTAATAATAAACAGCAAATGAACCAAAAATATTTCCATTACTTACGAAAATATTTAGCATTTTCTGAAAAATCGATACGGGGGCCTGTTGTCTATATCATGGGACTGTGCGTATGAATTAAAAATATGATTTCAGTAGCCAAATTAAACTTATTTATTTTGTTTTTTTTTAATTATATTGTTTTTTTTGGCGTTAGATGTGAAAGAGTATAGACGTGTTTCTAAACTATGTATTTTGAATAAATTTTTTAAAGTTAATTTAAACATTGTACTTACTTGTGACTTCCATTAGTAATTAATAAGACCTACTTACAGTACAAATAATTTATGCAACAATATTGATTAATCTGCACTACCTGCCAGCACTTCACTTGCAATACTGCACTGGATTCATTCACTGAAAAGCATACTTTTTTGGAACACTATGTCGCAACTGGCTGATATTTTAGCGGCACAACAAAACCTTGAGAAAGTGAACCAGAAAATGATGGAGCTCCAAAAGCAACTCCAGACCGCAGGTACACCAAAGGACACCGTTGCTAAGGTGGCTGAAGAGCTCAGAACATTCAGAGCTTGTCTTTGCCATGTTGGGCCTGCTCCGTAATCAAATTGCTGAGTTTAACAAACATCTAGATGTTATTGAAACTAAGACTACCGAAGAAAAGCATTGATTTTTTAAAGATTGGTTGAAGAAAATAAGGAGGACTGCTGTAAGTTCGGTTAGCGCAGAGGTCGAGTGATCGCCTACTGCGCAACGGGTCGCGGGTTCGATTCCCGCTCGGGACAGATATTTTGTATGGCCTACAGAAATTTGTTCCGGTCTGGGTGTATGTGCATGTGATATTCTATGTTTGTAACTGCACCCACGACACAGGAGAAAATCCTAGTGTGGGGCGACGTTTTTTTTTAAAAAAAAAAAGTCAATCTTTTTTTTTATTTTTTATGTAAGGCTCGGCAAATGACCTCCTCCCGCCTGATGTTAAGCGGTGAAAGAGGCCCAAATGAGTTGACAGATTGAGTAGGGACGACATCCACTATCCTACCTGCCCGCCCCTTGCCGGCCTAAAAGATGCTTTTTCACACCTCTTTTGAAGGAACCCATGTAGGATGAAGGAAACACGTGCGCAGGTAGAGAATTCCAAGTGTGGGATGAACGACAGAAGAAGGAATCTTGGAATTTCTTGGTACGGTGTGAAAAGCAAGATACAGTGTAAGGATGACTCCGAAGGCCCTTACGCGTGTTTCTGTTAAGGAATGGAGAGGGAGGGATAAGGTTAAAGAGCTCCTCAGAGCATTCCCCATGGAACATTCAGTAAAAGGCGCTAAGAGAGGCGATGTCACGACGAAGTTGTAGAGGCTCGAGGGTGTTAGTTGCCTCTACATCGCCAATTATTCGAATAGCGCGACGCTGCAATCTGTCCAGAGCATCGAGGAGGTACTGAGCGGAGCCGTCCCAAAGGTGCGAGCAATATTCCACGCAAGACCTAACCTGAGTTTTATACAACAGGCATAGTTGGTCCGGCGCAAAATACCTACGCACCTTGTTTAGGACACCGAGTTTCCGTGAGGCAGCAGTTATAACGGATTCGATGTAGTCTCTGGGGTTCAGATCGCAGCGAATGTTCATTCCGAGCAAGGTGATGTTACTCTGTGTGTGAAGGGTTGTGCCCTGAAGAGAAGGAGGGGAGAGGAAAGGTGACCTTTTCGCCGAGAACGCGCACACCTGAGTTTTCTTAGCATTGAACTCGACAAGATTGTTGGAACCCCATTCGGAGATGAGGTCCAGCGTCTTGTTGAGCTCAATGATAAGATTCTGCCTCTCCCTATCAATATTGCCACGAGCAGCCCCTGAGCTTCCGTGATATCCCCCATGCACTGTACTGTCGTCTGCATAGCAATGTATACTTCCCAAGGAAAGCATGTCATTGATATGCAGAAGAAACAATGTTGGGGATAGAACGGAGCCTTGTGGAACACCAGCATTCACTGCCACGAACCGCGAAGCGCAGCCGTCAACGACAACGCGAATTCTACGCTCGTGGAGGAAGCTGGCAATCCACGTACAGAACTGAGCGGGCAATCCGTATGCCGGAAGCTTGGAAAGGAGAGCCTTGTGCCAGACTCTATCAAAAGCTTTGGCGATGTCGAGACTAATAGCCACAGACTCGCCGCGCTTATCGATAGATTCACCCCATTTGTGCAAAAGGAACGCTAGAAGGTCACCTGTTGACCGTTTAGGACGAAACCCATACTGACGGTCATTAAGCAACGAGTGACCTTCCAGGTAACGGATCAGCTGGGTGTTAAGGATCCTCCCCATGATTTTACACAAAATGGAAGTGACGGCTATAGGGCGATAGTTAGCCGGATCAGAACGATCTCCCCTTTTGGGAATCGGCTGGACATTGGCCTCTTTCCAAGATTTCGGCACACAACCAGCAGAGAACGACAGACGGTATAGACGCGTCAGGACCGGAGTCAACTCTGCTGCACACTTCTTAAGTACAATCGCAGGAATGCCGTCTGGTCCACTTGCTTTTCGAATATCAATCGACTGTAGCTCCGCCCGCACATCTCGCTGTCTGATGCGGATATCGGGCATAGTGCTGCCACAATGGGACAGTGTCGGAGGTTGTGCACCACAGTCATCGATACGGGAATGGGCCGCGAAGAGTTTTGCCAGGAGGTCGGCTTTCTCCTGCGGCTGATGAGCAAGTGAGCCATCGGCATGTCTCAGCGGTGGCAGCGAGGGTTGGCAGAAGTTTGATTGCACAGCTTTGGCCAGGCGCCAGAAAGAACGGCTACCCGTAGGGTGCGCTAGCAGTTCCTGACCCACTTGTGCAATGCGCTGAGCATCCGCTCTAATGTAAGCCCTCTTACACAACTTGGTGGCATTATTATAGGCTGTTTTCAATAGGTTAGTATTGGGATCCCTAGAAGCTCGACCTCTGATCCAAGCGCGGTAAGCTAGCTGTTTGTTTTCAACAGCAGAGGCACACTCGCGATTGAACCAGAGGTTACGTCTCCCTCTACTGACGAGATTGGAATGTGGAATATAATATTCCATTCCTAGTCTGATCTCGTCAGCAACAGAAGTAGCGCAGGAGTTCGGATCCATCCCACTGAAACAGCGCTGCCACCAAGGAACAGACGCGTAATAATCCCGCATACCGTCCCAATCTACTGACGCATAGTGCCACAGACGGCGTGCTGCAACCACGCGACGGTCGCGACGCCTGAGGCACTGAGACGGATACCAGGCAGTGATCTGAAGATCCTAGTGGAGCTCGAATCACCACCTGATATCCGTCGGGGCGATTTGTCAGCAGAAGGTCCAACAAAGAGGGCGCTTGACCGATAATATCTGGTACCCTGTAATCTTGAGGTATTTAAGGGTTATCTTTGAAAGGCATGCGCACACAAAACCTGCCTTCTGCTGTGCGTGATGTTGTTTTAATGAAATGTTCTTCACAAGCCTTTTCTTCATCACTGCGTATATCAGTCACTCTAGGTATCTCCTCGAGCTCCCAGAATTTTTTAATCTAATGTGTGTGTGAAATTACAAAGAACTCGAGAAGTATGGTATGTTATAGTGTAAAGAGGTCCCGGGACGATCCATCCTAATTTTTGGTGTTGTGTAAGACTGGGCCATTTTTTAAGCGTATATTTCCTTCAATGAGGTGGTCCCAGAAATAGTCTGCACCTATCAGGAGGTCGATCGGCTGTGACTCAAAATACCTTAGTGTCAGCCAACTGAATGTGATTTAGAATATGAAGATTGTTGATTGATTGTTAGAAGGTTGTCTTTTTTCTTAAGGTATTTAAGGTGTTCTTTCTCTCTTAGTTCTTTCTTTTTCTATGGATCGTTTTTAATACGCTCATATCTTTTTCGCTCTGCTTCTCTTTTTCTTTGTAAAATCTCTTCTTTAGATAATTTTCTTTTTCTTGGCGCCATACTCAAATTACACGTGTTAGTTAGTTAGTTCGGCTGGGCTCTTTCACACTTAGCCCCATGATTGGGCCATTGTGCGTCCTAATCTACGTCTGCCCCCATCCTACTCCATCCATCCCAGGTCCCCCCAGAACGCCAGCAGCCTCTGTGGGCTACTACATGCTTTTGGCATAGATGCCGGGGAGTAGAGAAGTTTCGCCCGTTGATCGGCCACGCTTGTGCATTCCACAAAAGGACGTGCTGTAGCGTTTCTTCTGCCTCCATACAGCCTCTGCATAGAGGGCTGTCTGTCACCCCTATTGTGAATAAGTGTTTGTTTAGTAGACAGTGTCCGGTTAAATTAGCTATAACTTTTCGGATTTGGTCTCTCATTAGTCTGATGAGGGATCGACGCGGACGAGGTCGCGGGCAAAAGCTAGTTATAAGCTACTAAAAGTCTGTTTCAGGGGCAGGCGGAAAAACGTACAATGACCTTTTATAGGGGCACACAACCTTTTTTCTTTTATTAATAGATTGTATAATTTTTAATTTAGATGAGGTGCTCGGTAGCGTAGTGGTTAGCGCAGCCGCCCGGATTGCGCAAGGCGCGGGTTTGATTCCCGCCTGAGCCTTGACCGAATTTATTTTTTCTAGTATATATTTTCTTCAGAAAAATTATGAAATAAGAATAATATTTACTGTTTTAAAATAGTAGTGTAGTTATGTTATTTTAATTCTTTTTAACGCATTAAAATAAGTTTTTTTTTGTTTTTATTTTTAATTTTTAATCACAAATCAGCAACATTAATATAATGGTGGGTAGGTAAGCTATGGCCTCTCTTCGTCTGCATCCGTTTCACTGTCGTCGTTCTCTGATGATGAAGACGTAAAAGAGTCTGTCACATTTATCAGAAAACTGTCTACAGTTTTGTCTATAATAAGATCAACGCCGTTTAATTTTGTTTTCTCCTTGATTTGGTCATCGACACAGTTTTTCCACTTTGTTTCATCAATTTTATTAAGGCCTTCTTCCAGCAACCTTTTGATATCTGTCATTTTAAAAGTGGTATTATTTCAGGCCACGTAACCTTTAACATCGGCCCACACAAGCTCAATTGGATTAAGCTCGCAGTGGTATGGCGGCAACCGTAGTACTTCTGTACCCCTCTGTTTTGCCATTTCGTCGGTAAGGTACAGTAAGCTCCCATTCAAGCTATACATTTACGCTACGAAAACCGCCGCTATTACGAGCGACATAAGAACGGTCCAAAGGTCAATCAGTATAGCTTGATAAGGAGCTTACTGTACGACATATACCTCTCTTTAACAGCTTTAACTTTTGCCCAATGAATGAATTTGGAATTTTAATTTTTTTTTGAGGTACTTAATTCGCCATAAATCTATGTCGTGTCTTTCAATTAATGCGCTGTTTCTTTTCTTTTTAATGTATTTAAACTTTAAGGCTTTTAACAGGCGTCACAGCGATGTACGGCTGAAATTAGGTAATATGTCGTCTGAATTGACAGCCTGTAATATTTTATTTAATGTCGGCATCTTTCCTTTTAAATAAAATTCGTGCACTTTTTTTCTAATGCACGACTTGTCAAAGTCATCAACACTCTTAACCACATTAGGACGCCTTTTTGGAGAGGCAGGTGGCTTCACTATATCGGTTTCTTTATATTCCCGTAAAACACTGTAGACTGAAGTTTTTCCAATGCCTAAAATATCCGCCGTCTTCTTTTTTATATCCATTTTGGATGGATATTTGTCACTGGGCCACGTTTCTTTTACATATTTAAAAACATTAATAATCATAATTTTTTCGTTTTCCGAAATATGCGACATCTTACTTTCTTTCGTGGTGACAGAAAACATTTAAACGGTTTTGATGTCGACGGGGCCAGCTTGAAAAACGATATTCGTTGAAAAACAAAACCAATATAACATAAAACTTAACACGAATTGTAACAAACAAAATTAACATAAACTTAACACAAAACCTAACTAAATTAAAAATAACAAATTTAATAACAAATGATCGAAATTAAAGGAACGATAAACAAAACCAACCATACGCGAGCGCATTTCAAAGCGGAATGCGTGTTGCTCTGCTCCGCTCCCTCCACAACCCGCGTCCACGCAAATCCCAAACAGGTTTTTAAACTCTGAACGACCGCGTTGCTCAACTCACCCCGTACCACGAAACGCGGTACGATGCTTGAGCGACACAGAAATGTATGACGAGCGATACGTATTGTTTTCTGTCGACAGTAACATAATACTTCGGGTCAATGCCCTTTTTTCCGCCTGCTCTAGGAACAGACATTAGCTACTTAATGAAACAAAAATTCTTACTCTATATAAAAAGTAAAACTCTTGTCAAAACAACGGAGGGACGGACGGACGCACGCACGCACCGATACCTGAAAAGCAAAATATTTTCATTCATTATTTATCTTCTTTTTTTATATGTACGAGTATATGGTTTCTAATTGCATGAGTATCAAATTGATCGATACCTGTTACAGATTTATTTCTTTTTCGTTTTTTTCGGCGTGTGAAGTACGTTACTCTCACTCCCCGAAGGCCCATACTTTTCCCTTATTGTTTTACCGACGGCGACGGTGCGGTTACTAATATCAAGTGCTACACCGACACTATCCCGCACTTGTGTAACTGGTAATAGAGCCCTACCTTTGTGAGATGTACAATGATTTTTTGGTGTTTTTGAAGTCGGTTTTGTTTTTGTAAAAAAAAATTCTAAATGACAGTTCTCTAGTTACCTACATTGATATAATTATTATTGTATAGTTTTACTCTATACACTGTTTTTTTTTCTACTCTAAGAATTTCAACAGGTTATTCGGGTAATCAAATTGAACAAAAGTCGAGGATAGAGAGTTTACAGTTGATCCCATAATGTAAACGTTGTTCTTTTTGATGGTCTGCTGCACAAACTCTTGAAATTTTAGAGCAATAAACAAATTATGTATACCTATTCCACTGAGTTACTCGAATGTTACACGAAACATGAAACGAATGATTCAAACTGTTACACGGCACCTCGATTTAGCGTTTTTAAAAAAAAACTTTTATTCGATTAACACAATTATATTATTTAGAGCGCGAGTAGCTTGACCGGAGTATGGAGCCAGACTGACTGACGTGTAAAAGTAGACATACTCCAACCAAACGCTTCTTAAGATGCATCAGCACAAAGTCTATACATGGGCTATCTATAACAACCCCCTCCTTGAGAGGAAACTTACGGAAAAAGTAAGTTTTCATAGAATTAATCGAAACGTAATTGCGGTTGATTTGTTCTAGTAGAATTTTCAGGATCTTGTTCTTGTACTGAATTGGTTGTAATTTTTATTGAAAACTTCCTTTTTCTATAAAAATAGTATGCTATAAAACTAAGGGTTACAATCATGGATAATATACTTAAAATAGGAAAACTTATATTATTATAAAAATTTGTAGGGTTATCAAGGTCCTCAATATCATTAACAATTTGGTCAGAAACAGCTTTAAAGTTTTTCAAATTTTCTAAATTGACACCTTTGATTTTGACATTTGAAATATTGACATTTATTTTACTTAAACGATTAAAACTACAACAACTATCATTAATTATATTAAAATCAAAAAACACTGCAGGTACAGTTATATTAGGATACACTTTTGTTATTAACTTAACATTTTTATGAAAGGCAATACATTCAGGAGGAATGTTAAGTACACCTGTACCGGATATGACAATTTCAGACAATTTCTGGTTACATTCAATGGAAAGTTTTGTAGGTTCAGATTGTATAAATACCCATTTGTTGTTATTAAGCTTATGCCAAATATCGACATTGCCAAATATTAATTTATACGGGCAGTTATCAGGTAAGGAAGTTAAGGTTTTGGTTATGATTTCAATTTTACAGGAAGGACTATTAAGGACGGCGTAGACATCGGTTATCTCACAAAGGTAAGTTTCTATAAGTATATTTTGACAACTATTTAGGTCTTTAAGGTAAGTATAGGATAGTCTATCGGTACTAAGAGCTAGGAATTGTTCTGAGGGAAGGATCATAGCAAAGGAATTGAAGCTATTATTGGTGTGTGGAGTTGGTAAAGGTATGTTCTTATAAATACTAAATTGTTGTAAACTAACTAAGGGAAGCTTTACAATAAACATTAACTTATCATTAAGGTAGTAGCAGGTCAAATCTGCTATATTAATAAGAGTATGAATATTACTTATATCTAGGTTCACAGGGAAATCTCTATACTTAGGAATAACTTTAAGGTTACTGACAATATCATTGAACAGCTGATTCGGTGTCAGTATAGACGGATGCAAAGTATTACTTTTGACAAACAGAATAGAATTAAGAAAATCTTCGACTTCGAAATCGTAAGTAAGTTTGATTGAAGAACATTTAGGATATTACTTAGCCTATTCCTTAAACTAATAGCATTAACAGTATGCGTCACATTTATAATTGATGTTGTCAATTGGTCGATGACATCGTTTAATTTCGCTTGGTTTACATTTATTTCTATTAAAGATTTATTCATGTTTGAAATAGCTGATTGTGAAACTATAATGCTTTTTGTTAATGAATCTGCTAATTTCTTGTCATTATTATAAAGAGCTTGAACAGCATTATCATAATTTCTTGCATCGTCTTCGTCTAATGTACCAAATATGTGTTTGAACACAGTTCCAATGCCTCCAAACCATGCGGATCTCTTAGAGATGCCGTTTGATATTATGTGAGAGATAGATTTGAAATCGCGTTGAATATCATTAAAAAGAGCTTCTAGGGGTTGCAACATATTGTGACACTCAGAAATATTTATTTCGTCGTTTTCTCTACAATAGAATCGAATCGTTCCGAACACTTCATGAACATTCTCGAGGTGATGTTGAATAGGAATTACTTCGGATGGAATAACGATGTGGAAATGATCGTTAATAATTCTCAGTGTGCCAACAGGGTCGAAGAGTATACCAGGGCTTTTGGTGATCTTTTCTATATATTGACTTTCAGTCTCAGCCTGTGCGGTATTGCAATAAAGTGCAGCAAGTCTGAAAATGTTAAATAGTAAAGAAAAAAAATGTAAAAAGTGGTATATTATAAATGTATGTGTATAAAATAGTAAACTATATACTAGTGTAAAAAGTTAAAATAAAATGTAAAAGTTGTATAATATAAACTATGTAAAAAAAATGTAAAATAAAATAAATTAAGGATTTTGAGCTGGTTTAACTTCATCGAAATGGTGTTTGACATGCCTTCGATTGATTAACAGAGAAAGGGTATTGTTGCCATGAATTTTTACAATTTTATAGGGACCTTTCCAAACTGGGGATAGTGCCTTTCGTAAGCGAAGATGATTTTTAAGGTAAACGTATTCGCCTACTTCGTATTGGACGCGACGAGAATGGGCATCATAGTAGCCTTTTGACCTTTCTTTTGAAGTTTTAATATTATCAATAGCTTTTTCGCGAGAGAGTTTTAATCGATGACAAAGAGATTTTATATATTCTGGATATGATAGATCTGGTGGATTATAAATAGAATCTGGGATCCAAGGTTTATGTCCGAAAACTAGCTCGTAAGGTGTGAAATTGGTCGTTGAATGGATGTTGGTATTGTAAGCAAGCATGGCTGTGTAGACATATTTGTGCCAGTTTGAATGGCTTTCGTTGACAAAGCTTTTAAGATACTCTTTGAGTGTGGAATGAGTGCGTTCTAGTGCACCTTGGGTCTGAGGGTGATATGGGGATGACCATAATTGTTTAATTTTTAGAAGATTACAAGTTTTCTTAAAAAGTTCTGCAGTAAAATTTGTACCTTGGTCGGTCAAGATTGATTTCGGAATACCAAATAGAGTGATAAAGTGAACAAGACATTCACATGACTCTTCAGCGGTTGCATTAGTAATTGGGTAAGCTACGGAAAATTTGGTGAGGTCGTCTTGGAGTGTTAAAATGAAGCGGAGTTTTGTAAGTCCAGCTTCTGGTAAAGGACCCACATTGTCGAGACTCACGCGTTCAAAAGGACGGGTAGAAGTAGTTGTAATTTGCATTGGAGCGCGATTAATTTGACGAGGCTTTATTGGCTTGACAGGAAACACATTTTTTCACGTAATTTTCTATGTCAGATTTCATATTTTTCCAATAATATCTATCACGAATTCGGTTATATATTCTGGTAATACCTAGGTGACCAGCGATAGGTATGTCATGGTTTTCTCGCAATATCTTTTGTATTTCAGTCGGAGTTGGATATATTACGTTGTTATGATAGATGTTGATGTTTATAGAGGAGTTATGGAAAAGATAAGTGAGTATATTATATATTTTTACAAAAGAATGTTTCTCAAAAGGATTTCGAAAATCAGATATGGCAAATTCGGTAATATGAACAGTAGATGTTAATTCGTTTCTTATATTTGCTAGAGTGTTGAAGATTTCGAGGTATGCAGATTCGTCGAAGTGGTGTACCTTCGTAAATAGTAAGTAAAATACTTTGTTATTATATGATACCTTTTTAAACATATATAATTCCTTTTCGGATTGTAGTAATTCTTCAGGATTTTCTAGATTAGATAGAAGATCTTGGATGTAGGGATTTGACTCGTCTAAGTCGAGAGAGGTCGGTATAAGAATGGTCTGACAAGTACTTTTCATTAAACTATCATTATGTTCTCTCAGGTTAGTATTGAAAGTTGTATTTTTATCGGCAAATGATTTTAGGAATTTTCTATATTCTTCTTTATTTGAAGTGTTACTAATATCTCTTTTTTCTGTTTCAGGTGGAGCTTGCACGGGTAAAGGAGTGGTGATTTTATCTATTAATGCTTCAAAATCTTCATTTTCAGGAGGAGTGTTTGATGGGAGTTTGCTGATTAAGGATTCAAAATCGACGTCTATTTCTTCAGGATTAGGATTAAGATCAAAAGGACCGAAGTCGTCTAAATTAATTAAGTCAAGATTTTGTTCAGGAGTGGAACTCGGATTGGGATGCATACTACTAGTTCCAGGTTGAGGATCACTTGTTTCCTGGGTTTTGGATTCATCGTTTTGTTGAATGGGGTTTACTGGAAATCTGGACAAAGCATCGGCGTTACTATTTATTTTACCCTTCTTATATTCGATATCATAGTCGAATTCTTCGAGCTTTAATCTCCATCTAACGAGTTTGGATCCAGGGTCTTTACAATTAAAGAGCCACTTAAGTGGGCGATGGTCGGTCACAATTGTGAAGCGGCGACCGTAAAGATATGGCCGAAAAGTTTTTGTGCCGAATAGGATTGCTAAGCATTCCTTTTCGGTGATGCTGTAATTACACTCTGCTTTGTTAAGGGTTCTTGAGACGTAAGAAATGGGTTTGTCTTTGCCTATGGGACCTTGAGACAAAATAGCTGAAACAGCATAGTTAGATGCGTCGCACGTCAACACGAAAGGTTTAGAAAAATCTGGGTAGGCCAATATCGGAGTGGAGATGAGAATTTTCTTTAATGTTTCGAAAGCCAATTGTTGATCGTTTTGCCAGTCAAAGTGGACATCTTTTTTTAGCAGTTTCGTAAGTGGTTTTGCGATTTTGGACAAATCTGGAATAAAACTGCGATAGTATGAGACCAAACCCATGAAGGATTTGATATCTCTAGGGCATTTTGGTTGGGGGAAATGCTCAACGGCTTTAGTGGTTTCAGGGTTAGGTTTAACACCTTTGTCTGTGATGACATGGCCAAGATACGATACTTCTTTTCGAAGGAACTCGCACTTGTCTGGTTGAAGTTTGAGGTTACAGTGTCTGAGTCTGTCAAAGATATTGGATAGGTTTTTCATGTGGGTGGTGAGGTCATATGAATAAATCACTACGTCATCAAGGTAGACGAAGCATTGGACGCCTTGTAGGCCTGATAGCGCAGAATTCATCAATCTCTGAAAAGTTGAAGGGGCGTTTTTGAGGCCAAATGGCATTCGTGTGAATTCGTAATGTCCCTGCGGGACTGAAAATGCAGTTTTGGGGGCGTCTTCACTAGACATTTTAATTTGATGAAATCCAGAGGCAAGGTCAAGAGTACTAAAGTATTTGCTCTTGCCTAACTGGTCGAGAATTTCTGTAATATTTGGAATTGGATATGAATCCCCAATTGTTATGTCATTAAGACGACGATAATCAATGACTACACGCCATTTACGTTGGCCAGATGCGTCTATTTTTTTGGAACTATCCATATAGGAGAAGACCATGGGGATGTTGAGGGTTTTATGATTTCATCCTTGAGCATTTTGTTAATTTGTTTTTGTACTTCTTGCTTATGTACTTCTGGAAATCGGTATGATTTTGTATTAATAGGTACAGTCGACGTGGTAGGAATTTCATGTTGGAGAAGATCTGTACAGGACAACTTATCATCAGGGAGGTGGAATATATCACAGAACGTAGTACAAAGTTCATATAAAGAATCTCGCTCTTCAGAATTGAGGTGAGATACTCTGAGAAGGTTTAATACTTGGTTAGCTCGATTTAAGGCATCGTCTGGAATGTATTTTGGTTGAGACATGTGGAAAATTTGATGACTGTTTTCTTTTTCTAAAGGTATTAGTCTTAATTTTAAGTCAGAGCTTAAAGTTACTGAGGTTTCGGAAGTGTTTACAATTGAAATATTTACTCTGGAGTTAGGTTTCACCTTTACAATACAATTAGCTATAAGAATTGACTCAATATGATTTTGATTGATAATGAGGCCTTCTTTCAATTCAGGGTTAGCAACTGAGCATTCTATTATGGTTTCGGTTCGAGGTGGGATGGTGTAAATAGGTTCACTGAACTTCAAGTGGAAATTTGTTTTGTTTATTACAAGTATCTCATTTTTGTAATCGATTTTGCTATCTGAATTTGACAAAAAATCATTACCAATAATTCCATCGTATGGAAAATCGAGGTTTGGAATGACGTGGAATTTATGTTTTAGTGAACTAAATTCGATTTCTATATGACCCAACGATTTTTTGTGATTACTTGCACCTATTCCAGAGAAAGATATGGGGTCTTTTATTATTTCTGGCATGATTTCAACAGAATCTTCTTTTATGAGACTAATAGATGCTCCACTATCTACGAGGAATTGCAATGGATTTGATGACACAGATGTATGGACTTCGACAAAAGGTAAGTATTTTCTTGATGGGTTAGTTGTAATATTATAAATTAGTGTTTCTTTTTTTTCAGGTGCGGTATGGAGAGGATGCGGCATTGAAGTTTGTACATGAACAGAAGAAGAGTCTAGATTAATAAATTTGAGTTCAGAGGATGTTGGAGATTTATCAGGCGTGGTGGTTATTGGAGACGCAGTGGGTATTTTATGTTCAACAGAAGCAGTGGGATTGGTAACAGGTATATTGGATACGGTGGAATTGGAAATAGCAGCTCTACGATTTTCGTATTGTTTATTATTCTGCGTTATAATAAAAAGGGATTCGTTTGAATTAGAATTGGCAAATCTATGAGTTTGGGGCTGGTTACCCTGTTTGTTAGACTGCCTTGGAATAGAAATTGACTCATTTGAATTAGAATTGGCAAATCTATGAGTTTGGGGCTGGTTACCCTGTTTGTTAGACTGCCTTGGAATAGAAATTGCTGCCTTTTTAGATTGGTAGGTATCGATTTTTGAATTTAACTTTCCCGAACGATACCAGACGGGAAAGTGGACGTGTTTAAATTATCTGTCTCGTCTGTACCATAATCTTCTGTGGTAGTAGCAATTGCGTGAATCGGTTGGTTCCGATTTTGATAAAAAGAATTTGATGACGGGCCATTGTTGTACTCATTAGGAAGGTTAACAGATCTCCTGTTATTATATTCACGTTTGCGGCACTTTTCAATCGTGTGACCTGGTATTTTACAGTATCGGCACACTAAGGAAATTGTTGGTTTAAATGGAGGTGACGTCATGTTGTTGTTGTTTACTCCATGTTGCGGAGTTGATCGATTCTGTTGTGGAAATTGACGAAAGCGACCTGAAGGGTTGGAATTCTGATTGGAATTATGTGCAAAGTTTGTGTTTCGTCGCGAAATAGCTTGGAATTTTTTTTCCTCTGACACAGCGAAATTAATCGCGTCATTGAGTGTATCAGGGTCACGGCACCGGACCACAGTGGATAATCGTGGATTAAGCCCACTCACAAACGTATGTAAAGCGAGGTCTTGCATCGCTGCGAGGCGGCCAGTCAGTTCACCTTTTTTTGTTGTAGGAATTGATATATTTATTTCGCTCATTAATTTTGATAAGCATGACTCTACTTTCAGAGCAAACTGATTTACCGTTTCGCTATTCAATTGTCGACAATCTTGCAGATCAGAGAGCAGTGCAGCATAATGTTTTCTATCTCCATACTGAGCTTTGAGGAAATCTTCTAACTGTTGCCAATTTTCAAAATTTTTTATTGAGCAAGCATTTTCAGCGCGCCCTTCTAATTGGCTCAAAATGTATTTTAATAAAATGTCTTGTTGATTTGCAGATGCTAAAGTTATTGCATTTCTACAGTTGTTAATAAATGCGTTTAATTTTTCGCGGGTTCCATCAAACTTGTTTATGAACTTGATTAAAATATTCAAGTCGATCTCTGACATTGTTACGAGCTCGTCTTTAGGCATTCGAAAGGATGGGACTTAGTCTAAACAAAAGATAAGCACGGCGTTATCGCGAAGCGATAAAAGACTGCACTGGTCTCGGACTGGAATTGAATAATACTATTATGAATTAAACTAAGCTTAGAATTATTTTGTTTTTGCACTTCGGAATGAGTTTTAATTATGCACTGGGATTAAAACTTTTCACTTGACTTCACTGGGGTATAAAAATGTTTAATGACTTACAGGAACATGGTGATCGTGGAGCAGGACATCTTCAGGTGAGTGTAGATATAAGCTTCTTACAGGTATGTATTGGATCTAGCAGTTAAGTTTTCTTCTAGGAACACTTCTGGATACAGAACTGGAGCAACTAGGCTGGATTGGATCATCCGACTCGGAGATAGACAGGTAAGTATATTTTCTTCTTCACTGAGGCACAACGGACTTCTTCACCAGAACAGAGAGTTTCTTCACCAGGACAGATGTAGATTTGGGTATTTTCTTTATACCAGGACACAGAGTTTCAGTTTTATCACTTAGATACGGAGTTAAGGTTTTATCACGAGGACACAGAGGTTAAGTATTCTTCACTGGTTTTTGATAAAAGAAATTGAGTTGAGTCTGGATATAGCACACTCGCGACTTTTGAGACGGACCGGGGATTTTGACAATCCCTTTACGCTGCCACCAATGTTACACGGCACCTCGATTTAGCGTTTTTAAAAAAAACTTTTATTCAATTAACACAATTATATTATTTAGAGCGCGAGTAGCTTGACCGGAGTATGGAGCCAGACTGACTGACGTGTAAAAGTAGACATACTCCAACCAAACGCTTCTTAAGATGCATCAGCACAAAGTCTATACATGGGCTATCTATAACAAAACGATTGGTTCAATTGCATGGGTAACATCCCTACTATAAAAAAAGAAAATAGGTTTTCGACTATGACCTTGTTATGACATCAAGTTTTCGTCGAATGATATCATTTATTTAATTAATAAAAGTTTTTAAATAAAGATAAGTGTTAAAATAGTCGTCATTTTCATTTCAATATATAATAATAATCAATATAATATGTGGCAAAAGAGACAAGTGCGGTTTTATCATTCGAAAAATAAATAATATTGTGTGATCGCCATTACAAGACTACCATTGAATAACTGTCATGAACTGTCAAACGGAGTTCTTAGATTAGGTGGACTGTAGTAGCCAAAATTGCACATAGTTAACTTGCACATAGTTCAACTACTCGTATGTGCAAAATTGCACATAGTTGAATTCTTTATTACTGCTAGCGTTATTTATGCTAGCTATTATTGGTGGTGCCCCAAGTAGACTCCACCACGTCGGCGTTTCACCGACTTGTATTGCTGAATTTTATTTGACTACCAACTCATAGAAAGCTGGTATTACTTACCTTGGCTCCAATTGTCTCCTTCCGTCTCCTCCGTAGCCGGTGGACTTCCTGAGCTAGCTCGAAGGAAGTCGCGGCTCCTGAAGATCTGCAGTGGATCCACCGGTGGAGACCGGAGCACTACAAATGCCTAATAGGCCACCACGACTCACACTCGCGATTTTGACACACAAACACAAAGCGGGCTTTCGCACCCCGATATTAGGTGCGCCGCGCAAATCACTATTTGCTTGAATATTGTGTATTATATTTTATGGATGCCCGGACATCATCCTAACCACAAAATATGACATTTCGACTCGACTCAACTGACATATCACATGCGGCCGGCCGCCAAAAAAGCTGTCACTGCACAGACTAGAATGCAGTGCCGCCACTCGCTCTTCCTCGAGCGTGAACATCCCCCCGCTCCGGACAGTCCCGGACTGTCCGCCAAATCAGTCTAAGGGGAGGCGAGAAAGAGTAGCGACCGCGCGCTTCAAAACAGAATCCCCAACTAGGACCTCGGCAAACCTGGGCACACCATCAGACCCTAGAGTAAGTTGGACAATGCGTCCGCGACGCCAACGTAAGGGTGGCAGGTTTGGGTCCTTCACTAACACGAGGTCTCCAACCCTCGGTGGGTTTGTCTTATCTGACCACTTAACGCGCTGTTGCAAAATGTGTAAATATTCAAGGTGCCAGCGGCGCCAGAAGCTCTGGGTAAGCTGCTGGAGCAACTCAAACCGCGAAAGGCGTCCGGGATTGATATCTCTATAAGGATACTCGGGCAGGGCGTTAAGTGGTCTGCCTATCAAGAAATGGCCCGGCGTGAGGGCCTGCAAATCGTTCGCGTCGGTAGACAACGGACATAACGGACGCGAGTTGAGAACCGCCTCAATCTTATGAAACACCGTCGCGAGTTCCTCAAACGTGAGAATAGTCTCCCCAATAACGCGGCGAAGGTGAGTCTTGGCGGCCTTTACAACAGATTCAAAAATCCCTCCCCAGTGAGGGCAAGACGGCGGGGAGTATCGCCATGTTACCCCCCTACGGGAGAGTGTGGATCCGATCTCAATATTATTTTTATCTAAAAATTCACAAACTTCTCTTATATGTCTATCAGTGCCCTTGAAGTTCGTCCCACAATCGGACCGAATTAGAGAAGGCAGTCCCCGGCGGGAGACAAATCTGCCTAACGCTGCTAAGAAAGCGTCCATGGTGAGCGCACTCACCACCTCCAAATGAACGGCTTTAGTGGCCAAACAAACAAACACACACAAGTAAGCCTTTTCAGTCTTAGCATTACGGAGTCGCGACGTTTTTATAGTGAATGGTCCCGCAAAATCAGTTCCAACTCCTAAGAAGGTCATCGATTCATTCACACGATCAGCAGGCAAATCACCCATTTGGGGCTGCATCGTCTCGGGGCGTAAACGATAGCAGGGCAGACATCGAAAGATAACAGATCGGATTATTCTTCGCGCTGACAAAATCCAAAACTCCCGTTGGAGGAGCGCGGTCAATGCATTACATCCGGCATGAGCATTCTTCACATGGCGATCAATGATCAACAATCGCACCAATGGTCCGTCCTTGGGGAGCAACAGGGGATGACGTGATCTATAAGGCAAGTTAGCGTGCCTCAATCGGCCTCCTACACGCAACAATCCTTTATCATCCAGAAAGGGAGTCAAACGCACCAAGGGTCCCTTCAGTTTGGACGTCCCGGTACGGAAAATCTTAAGTTCCGGTTCAAACGCTCTAGACTGGGTCATACGCACCCAATGCAGAAGAGCATCTTGGCGCTCCTGCGGTGAGAGGACCGGACACAAATCTTTGTCCTGAGGCCGGCGACAATTTCGTATAAATCTTCTTATCCAAGCGGTCACGCCGAGCAACTTGTCCAGAGAACTGTAGCCGTCTAATAAAAATTCCCGCTCTGGAGCCGCCATAGTCTCGACAGCGTGAACACGCAAGCCCGGATTTGGTACCTTCACCACAGCTGGTGTGGAAGGCCAAGACGGTTGTAACAACCAGTCGGGACCCCACCACAGAGTGTGGTCAATAAGCTGAGGGGCTTCGCTGCCACGTGATGCACAGTCAGCAGGGTTTATTTCACCTGGCACGTGGCGCCAAATCAACGTGGCCTTCGAGGCCTGTATTTGGGATACCCGATTGGCCACAAATACTTCCAGGGAGTGGACGGAGTTCTTAATCCAACACAGGACAACCTGACTGTCGGACCAAGCAAAGAGCGACTCAAAGTCCACACTACGTCCCAGGGTGTCAACAACGTGGTTCATCAACCGAACCAGAAGAGTAGCTCCAGACAATTCTAACTTCGGAATCGTTAATCGAGTCCGAAGTGGAGCAACCTTACTCTTAGCAATTAGCAAGTGGAGCTTAACAGCTCCTCTATCATCGACCGTCCGGATATATACGACGGCTGCGTATCCACTCTCAGACGCGTCACAAAAGCCATGAAGGCTGGCCGTAAACCGTCCCTTAGGCAGTATATGTCTAGGGATACTAACACGGTTAATGTCGGGGAGAGACAACATGAAGGACTCCCAATCTCGCAGCAAACGGCCCGAGAGGGGCTCATCCCACGACACTTCGGCTGACCAAAGTTCCTGTAGGAAGCACTTCATCCAAAACACTACGGGACTAATCCAGCCATTTGGGTCAAAGGTACGAGCTACTGTAGACAAAACCAACCGTTTCGTCCAGACCTTGGGGCTTGGCAGCTCCAATCGATAGGTGAACGTGTCCTGGACAGGTCTGTATTGCACTCCCAAAACAGACAGTAAATCTGGAGTGTTGGCATTCTCAAAAATATGAGGCTCCTGCTGGTGGTCGTCTGGCAAGTCACACAAAAGCTGAGGTGAGTTGGACATCCACTTCCTCAGTTCATAACCACCAGCCCCGAGAAGAGCAATTAGTTCATCTCGCAAAATCAAGGCTTCCTCGACACTAGAGGAGCCCGTACAAATATCATCCACAAATGCATCCTCCTTGAGAACCAAGGATGCGCGAGGGTATCGTAACCGTTCACGTTCAGCGAGTTCCACAAGTGAGCGAATTGCCACAAAGGGGCTCGAACGCAAACCGTATGTATTGGTGTTCAGCTCGTAGACCAGCATGGGATCCCTGGGATCCTCCCTCCATAATATGAGCTGATATCGTCTATCGTCCGGGTGAATCACAGTCTGCCGAAACATCATCCGGATATCGGTCACAAAGACGACGGCATGGCGACGGAAGTTGGTCAATACATCACCCACCTCGTGGTGCAACTTCGGTCCAGCATGCAGACATTGATTCAGCGAAACTCCGGTAGACGTAGGAGCTGACCCATCAAAAACAACGCGTATCTTCCCGGTGGAAGGTTTCAAAACCGCGTGGTGAGGAAGAAAATTATGTTCCTCGTTTCGCCAGTCCAGTCGCGAGACCGACATGTGCCCCAGTTGCTCATATTCTCGCATGAAGTCGACATACTTCTGTTTGAGGTCGGAGTTCCTACTCATACGACGCTCCATGGACAGCAGCCGCTTCTCGGCCAACGGCCGGGAGCTGCCAAGTGAGGGGCGAACTGACAAAAAGGGCAAACGAGTGATCAGCCGTCCCGAGTGAAGGCGACCTGTATTGTTCTGGTAGAACAACTCACACTCCTCGTCTAAGGGGTTCACTCGCTTCACGGTAGGTGGCTCTTCCACCTCCCAAAACCGTTGAAGGACATCCGATAAGGTGGAGCTAACAGTTATGTAACTGTCCACCGATGGAGATGGTGGGTTATGCCTAACTGGTCCCATCACTACAAACCCAAGCGATGTAGATAAGGCTACCAGCCCACCCTTCTGTAACTCTCTCCTCTTCCCACAATACACGCGGCCTAGAACATCGGCACCGAGCAATAAGTGAATCGGACCGGTTCGGTGGAAGGAAGGGTCAGCCAAGGTCAATCCTGATGTCGCATCAACGACAGCGCGCGAAACGTGCTGTTGCGGAAGCTGACCAACAACCTTCTCATAAACAATCGCGGTAGCGCCAATTTTGGGCGCTGAAGAGAAGTGGGGGGAGAAGGAGAACAAAACCTGACCGATCGGATCCGGGATCCGCAGGTCTCCGATTCCTCGTACCGATTCAAGGTATGGAGATGTGTTCAAACTCAACTGCCGGACCAGCCAGCTGGAGGCAATGCAACCCTGAGCTCCCGTATCCAAAAGGGCGCGAACTAAAACAAAGGTGCCCCTCGGGCCCCACACCTGTACGGAGGCTGTTGGTAACAGCACCTGCTCCTGTGGGGGGGTTGCAGCCGACAGTTGGTTTAGTGAAAATCCTCCCGCATTCCCCGCAACGGGGGGGAAGGGGGGTCCGAAGAAAAATGCGTGCGCGGCGGAGGAATAGGGCGCTCAAGGCGCTCGAGCGGGTCCCAATCCGGCACGTACACACCCCGACCAAAGCTGCATCGGGGGGCCGGGCGGTGCCCATGATGGGCGAAAGTTGGGGGAGCCCCTAACAACCGGGGTCTCTCCATCAGAGGGGGAGAGAAGCGTATTGTCTCCCGACGTGGCTCCCTAATAACCGCGGCCCAATCCCGCGGTGGCGCCTCATAAGCGGCGCGTCGATCCCCCCCGCCCGTAGGGGGGGTGGGGCGCCCAATCCTCTCACTGGAGGGGGGGCGCCTGTCCAATCTCCGCGGAGGGGTGGCACGCCCCTCCGATCTCCTCGGAGAGGTGGGTGACCTAGGAGGGCCCCCGCCCGTGTGCGAGTCCCTCTCTCTCACCACCTCACGAGTGTCTCTATTGTTGAAGCACAAAAGGGGGTGATGGGCCCCTCCACAACAGTGGCAATCTCGTGGGTGGGGGCAAGCCGATGCCATATGGGCCCCCAGGCAGCGGTAGCACCAATTCCGCTGCTTGGCCATATTCCTACGCCCCTCGGTGCGTAGGCCAACAAATTTGGGACAGGCCGGCAAACGATGGCCATCCCGCTTGCAACACTTGCAAGGCCTCGGCCTCTCCCCGTGTGGAGAGTTCTGCCGCACTGCAGTATACTGCTTGTGCGGGCGGCGCTCTCTCCGTGGCGCTGCCCGGGTCGCCTCAAAGCGGCCTGTACTCGGTCCCGGTATAGGAACCAGATCCAAGTGGTCGGTCATCCGACACTCATCCTCCAAAAATCTGAGGAGATCCGAGAAGGGGGGGAGGTACGAGGCATTATTGCCCCCATACCTTTGTTCAAAGCGCCCCTTCATCTCCATGGGAAGCTTATCGAGGATGAGGTGGAGCAAAATAAAGGACCACTGGTCCACCGGTAGATCAAGGCGTTTGAGCGCGTTAATAGCGCTTAGCAGCGGGTTCAAAATCTCCTTCCTCAATGAGGAGACCCGCGATACTCGTGGCAGCCCTAAAATGGCAGCCACATGTGTGTCCGCTAGCAAGCGAACATTCTGATACCGGGCGGTCAACAACGCCCTTGCAATATCATAACTGTCATCATTGACAGGTAGATGCTGGACAAGTACACCAGCCTCTCCCCGTAAGGCAGAGAGCAAATAGGCCAATTTCTGGCTAGGGAACAGGTCGTCCCTCGAGTGAACCAGGCTATCAAAGAGATTAATGAACCCCATCCAAGAAGCCAAGTTCCCATCAAAGGTTGGGATGTCTAAAGTGGGCAGTCTGCCCAGCAAGCCGGCCGGGGTAGGCTTGACCTCCCCGGGCGTGCACGACTCACCCCTCCGGACGGATAGGATTGCCTGAGCCTTGTTTATAATCACATCCGCCTGTTCAAAACACTGATCATAATCGGCATTAAATTGGTCGACTGCCCGCAACTCAGCGGCACCCTCGGCTGGGTGGTCGAGCAGATATTGTTGATGAGCAACGAAAAGCTGCTCCAATTCCTTCAAGCGAGCCGGTACTCCCTCATGCCGAATTAACAAGGCCTGTTCTCGGTCTGGTCGGTCTACCAAAGCGACGGCACTAGCAAACCATCTCAAAATCTTTTGTGCACCCGCGCGGGCACCACTAAGCGGGCTGACTGGCGGGACCATTTTGCACCAAAATTAATAAACACTATAATAATACACGGACAAACAGACCGACAACCGCAGACAATAAAACAGATCGGGAGGAACTTCAAAGGCAGAACAAAATATATAAACAAACCAAAATCAAGTGTAAATGCTAGAACTTAACTAGAACAACAAAGGCATTTAACAACAGAATTTTTCAAACAAATTAAATTCAAGCATTAAGTCAATAACTTAACAAACACAATATTCAAAGGCAAACAAAACAAAATCAAATGTAAATGCTAAAACTTAACACAGCAAAATAGTGTATTACAACAACAGCAAAGTCATTTAGCAGCAAAATCTTTTACACAAATTAAATTCAAGTATAAGTTTACAACTTAACAAACAAAATAGTCAAGGGCAAAACAAAGATATGAAAAAACAAACCAAAATTTAAATATAGGTAAATGCTAGAACTTAACTAGAACAACAAAAGACATTTAACCTCAATTTTTCATATACAATGACAATTAGTTAAGGAGATCGGTCCACAAATGAGCTGGTAGTCGGTTTAAAATCAGCAATCAAAACCAATTAATATGTATTGCCCGTTTGGACAACCAACAAGATTACAATATTAATTGTACAATACTAATCAAATGCTCAAATCTAAGAACCACGCTCTGCTACCAAGAGATGGTGGTGCCCCAAGTAGACTCCACCACGTCGGCGTTTCACCGACTTGTATTGCTGAATTTTATTTGACTACCAACTCATAGAAAGCTGGTATTACTTACCTTGGCTCCAATTGTCTCCTTCCGTCTCCTCCGTAGCCGGTGGACTTCCTGAGCTAGCTCGAAGGAAGTCGCGGCTCCTGAAGATCTGCAGTGGATCCACCGGTGGAGACCGGAGCACTACAAATGCCTAATAGGCCACCACGACTCACACTCGCGATTTTGACACACAAACACAAAGCGGGCTTTCGCACCCCGATATTAGGTGCGCCGCGCAAATCACTATTTGCTTGAATATTGTGTATTATATTTTATGGATGCCCGGACATCATCCTAACCACAAAATATGACATTTCGACTCGACTCAACTGACATATCACATGCGGCCGGCCGCCAAAAAAGCTGTCACTGCACAGACTAGAATGCAGTGCCGCCACTCGCTCTTCCTCGAGCGTGAACAATTATATTTTTTAAATAAATAGATACTATATCTCATGAATTTCGTAGCGAGGACACAATCAGTACTAGTAATAACTCTAAAATTCCTAATAATAATAATAAATCGTTTATTTGCTGGAATATGGTATTACATGGTGTTATGATTCAGATTTCCGACATATCCTATCGATAATTCGATGTGCAAATACATTTGATCAAAATAAACTTAAATTACTTCATATATCGCAAATCACACAAATAACATACAGATAATCATAATTATAATGACAAGCGATTCTTAAATGTCTGTAGTTGAAATTAAATAGGTATAATACAATAATTGTTCATAAGTGTCACGTGAAATGGTATCAAACAATGAATACAATTTAAAATAATAATTATAATGTCAAGCGATTCGATTGAGTCAAAAGTAATAAACTTCAGAATTTTACACATATATATACACACAACACATGCTTCAAATAATCTTATCCTTAATAAATTCGTCAACTGAGTAATACATTTTGTCAAGTAAATAACTAAACAATTTATTTTAAATTCGTTAGTATTATAATTTGTTAAAAACTCGGATGGCCATAGAGTATGTATTTTTAGAGCATAAAGTAAGTCGTTGATATGGAACATACAATTTGTCACCTTTCCTACCTCTATAGGTGAAGTCTTTATTTTTTTTGAATAATGTTCATGCTCTTTGACAAACAGAGCAATTTGAAATATGTATAGACATGGTAGTGGTAATATATTTAACATTTTAAATAGGGGCTTACAGCTATCTAGATAATCTGCACCACAGATGGATCTGATACATTTTTTTTGTATTTTAAACGCTCGTGACGTGTCAACAGAATTCTCCCACAGTATAACACCATATCTCAGTAGTGATGCTACATAGCCATGGTAAGCAATAAGTGCTGTCTCTTTAGAAGCTATTTGTCTAATTCTGTTCAGTGCATATACAAATCTATCAAGCTTATTAACTAGTATATCAATATGTTTTTTCCAGTTACATAGTTCGTCAATTGTTATTCCCAAAAGTTTTATGTCACTAACATTTTCTATTTTATTATTATTGTAGGTTATGTCATTGTTAAGAATATCGTCATTTTTAGTTTTAAATAAGATATATTTTGTTTTCTCAATGTTGATTTTTAAATTATTTTGTGTCATCCACGTAGCAATTTTATTTAAGTTTTTATTTGCTATGTTTATTAAGTCATTTTTATTTCGCGATTTTACGACAAGAGTAGTATCGTATATAGTCCGCAAATAATATACACCTTTCATCAATAATACTTGGTAAGTCATTAATGAATAGGTTGAATAGAAGCGGAGCTAATACGCTACCCTGCGGGACTCCACATCTGTTGTTTTCATACTGAGAAGAGTATGTTTTCCTTAGATTGCCACTGGTTTTTGAAATTTCAGTGCGTTGTTGACGATCAGATAGGAAACTTTCGATCCAGGATAAGGCTGTTCCTCTAATACCTAATTTTTCCAATTTGTTGAGAAGCAGATTGTGAGAGACAAAGTCAAATGCTTTGCTCATATCTAGAAATACAGCCAAAGTATACATATGATGACTGTAGTTTTGTGCTATCTCTTTAAGAAGATGAAAACAAGCTAGTGTGGTAGATCTGTTATGACGGAAACCATATTGTTCTTCCGTGAAGAGGCCCTGAGTTGTAATGTATGAATATATTTTTCCATACATAACTTTCTCAAAAACTTTTGATAGCACGGGTAGTAGTGCAATGGGTCTATAGTTACCAGGGTCATCGTAAGAACCTTTTTTATGCAACGGTTTAATTATCGTTTTTTTTAATTCCGAGGGAAATGTGCCTTGGATGAGGGATAGATTTATAATGTGGGCGAGGGCTGGGGCAATATATTTACAACTTTTTTAATGATATTAGTATTGATGTCATCATATCCGGTAGACTTTGAATTATTAAGATTATTAATTATTTTAAGTATGTCATTAGTGTTAATCGGTGTTAGATATATGCTATTTTTATGTGATGGTATGTCATTAAGTATGTATCTTGATTCGTCATTGTTGTTAGTATTGCTGTTAGTCAAATCTATAAAATATTTATTAAATTCACTACATACATATATGATTAGGATTATTAATTATTTCTCCTTTTCTACTTTTAACTTCGCGTATGTCTCTTTTTGGGTCCATGCTATTTATGTGTTTCCTTAGAATATCCCATGATGATTTACAAATATTTTTAGATATTACCTTTGATACCGTTTTATTTAAACTTTTAACATGTGAAATCATTAACCACGCGCGAAGTCTCTAAAGACTGATTCAAGGTCAGTGAAGTAGTCAACAGAAGGAGGACAGTAGACGACACCCAGTACAAGCTTTGCAGCACTTACACTAATTTCCAGAAACAAATATTCAGCTGAGGCAGAATACTAGACGCAGATGTAGCTATTACTTTGTGCGGAAAATTAATTTGCAGATAGATTGCGACTCCACCTCCACCCTTGTCAGTCCGATCATTGCGGATAAGTGTAAACCCAAAAAGTGAGTAGGAGGTAGATGCGGCTTCAGCCAATACTCCGAAATTAAAAGAGCATGGATGTTGCATTGATGAAACACTTCATATAGTTCGTTAAAATGTCTGGGAACACTTTGTGCGTTAATATCTTAATCGTCCCAACACACCCAGTTATTTAACCCCCCATTTCCAGTTCTTATGTGCTTCGCATAATAGGTAAGCACATAAGAACACGGCCCCTTTGGTCATCATCCAATTATCTCCTTAAATGTCCATCTCACTTGTAACCTCTTTCGGTGAGCATGAGAGAGAATGTAAGCACCATCAGGGCGTGGGTTAATATTTTATAATATTGTACAAGAGCCTACCTGGAGAATTGTATGGATATATTTTTAAAGGGCGCCTCCATACAGATGCAAGCAGATTTTAGATATAATTTAGGTAAAACATGCGGTTTATTAAATAAATAAAAAATTACATAGCTTGATCTAAGAATTGTAAATTTAAGTGCACGTAGGGATTACGCTGGTAAGTTACACAAGTGGGGGAATCATCTTCTTCATCCACTCCTTAAAAAAGGCAAAATGCTGGTGACTGCTCCCTTCCACGGGTTCGTTAGTTGTACTTTACCAATAGGGAATATGCATGATTTTTTTTTTATTTCATAAACTAATCAATTACATCTTTATAACATAGAAAAAAAATATAAATAGGCTTGAAAATAGTCAAGTTATTGTCCAAAGTGAAAGTTAAAACATCGAATAAATTTGAGCCGTTCAAACGCCACCATTTTGCGCGCGTTTTGATGACGTCATTGGTTTTAGTTGTCATTGGTCCCGTGTTTGTTTACTATAGCGTTAGCGCGCCCACATACTTATTTCGTGACTTAATTTCAGTAAATTGTTATACAAATCATGGAGGAAGTTAAAAAACCTTTGCTTTTGGACTTTACAGGTAAAATACTCACACTCGCATTTTCAGCAATTAAACATAATTCCGGTGGTGTTAAATCAATTAATATGTTATCAGAGTCACTCATTTTATAGAATTACTAGCTGTGCCGGCGAACTACGTTTCACCATAATAAAAAATAGTTTACGACCCATTCTCAGACCTACCGAATATACACAAAAAAAATCATAAAGATCGGTCAAGCCGTTTCGGAGGAGTTCGGTAACAAACACTGTGACACGAGAATTTTATATATTACTAGCTGTGCTGGCGAACTACGTTTCGCCATAATAAAAAAATAGTTTACGACCTATTCTCACACCTACCGAACATACACAAAAAAATTCATAAAGATCGGTCAAGCCGTTTCGGAGGAGTTCGGTAACAAACACTGTGACACGAGAATTTTATACAGGGTGTCTCAGAAACAATGGATAAACCTTTAACTGTTGATAGGTTTCGTCGAGACCTCTCTAATCTCAAATTTTGACTTTAGTAAAAATATCTCGGTTTTCAAGATATTTGATAGTTTATGATTTTTTTTAAAAATGCCACTTTTGGTTGGTTTTTAATGTGCCATTTTTACAAATACGGACTTTTTCTGATTCAGTTTTTTTAGCTTCTAACGGAATAGTTCAGCTATCAAAAACAGTGGTTAAAATTGAGCTAGCTAATCACGAAGTGCTTGGAAAAAACAATGTTCCAAAAAAATTAAACAAGAAATTATTTTTCTTCGTGTTTGGTCTGCTGTCATGTAAAAAAAATGTATGACGCTCATCCTGCCCATTATCTTAAAAAAATGCTTAGTTATTCTAGTTTCAAAAAAGGTATGATAAACTTATGCTTAATGTATCTCTTAAATTTTATTACTGCTTGAATAGCAAATAGTATGAAATTTTAAAAAGATTTTTTTCGGAATAGTTATTAATTCTTAGTTTGAATAAAGAATTTGAAATAAAACAACATGAAATTTTAATTTTTTATTAAATTTACAATAAATGTTCGAATTGGCATCCTTGCGTTCTGATACACGCCCTACATCTTTTTATAAAAGAAAGTTTGATGCGGCGCGCGTAACCAGACGTTTTTATGTGTGCAGCTGCATTTTGTATGCGAGTACGCAACTCTGTTATTAAGGATACTGGCCTCGAGTAGACAAGGTCTTTCAGACATCCCCAATAAAAAAAATCCAAGGGATTTAGATCCGGCGATCTGGGCGACCATAAAATAGGGCCGAGCCGGCCTATCCACCTTTGTGGGAAGTGTTGATTTAAATAATTTCTTACTACTATTGCGTAGTGAGCTGGGCACCCATCATTTTGAAGCCACATTCTCCGCCTCACTTCTAAATTGACATCTTCTAGCATGCCGGGTAAATCATTTTGTAAAAAATTAAGGTAAATTTCACTATTCAGTGTAGCTGGAAGTTCATATGGCCCGATCACCTGTCCGTCAATAATCCCAGTCCACAAGTTAACTTTAAATTGACCTTGGGACCGATCTTCCCTCATCAAATGTGGGTTTTCAACTTGCCAGCTATGTAGATTGTGGATGTTGAAATATCCATCTCTCCGGCATGAGGATTCATCCGTCCATAAAATTTTATTGAAAAATTGCGGGTCCTCCCTTATTTTATTTAACATGATTCTGCAGAATGCAATCCTGCGCGGGTAGTCAGCAGGCTGTAGAGTTTGGACCCTTTGAATATGGAAAGGGTGCAAAAGGTATTTTTTCAATATGCGGTGCACTTTGCTTCTATTAATGCCGGTTCGACGTGCAATTCCACGCACAGAACGTGTTGAATCTTCTTCTATTTCGTCGAGGACTACTACTTCTTCATCGTCGTTTCTTTCTGGTCTTCCTGGCCCTGCACCACCAATGCCTCTTCCTGGAAGCCTCCCTTCGCAGTACGAATTATGTACCCGAGCAAAAACTCGATAGTCCGGGTGACGTGCGTTGGGGTACCTAATACAAAAAATGACGTTATTAAATTTACTAATTCATTTAATTTTAAAATCTAATTAAACACGGCGTGTGACTATTTTTAGAAGGATAACATAATGTAAGACCCATCCTGATACGTTTAACTAAAGTTGCAATAAATGTGTGTGATTTAAAAAAAAATAAGATTGATTGAATTAAAGAGAAAATAAATAATCTTACCTCTCTGCGTACAGACGAGCAGCAGCGTTAGCATTTCCTCGACATTCGCCATAAACGAAATGCATGTTTGCATATTCGCGCGACGTGTACTGATGTCTAGGCATGTTCAGTGTTATGTATTGGTTGTCAGTTAGGTTTCACAGCACAAACAATATCCAAATCGTAAAGCTAGCCAAGTCCATATGATCACCAGTTGTCAATAGGTTTCACAGCACAAACAATATCCGAATCGCAAAGCTAGTCAAGTCCAAAATCACAGCAAAATGTCGTTTAAAATCATCGAAGCTCTATCGAATCTCTCGAATACAGAAAACACGCGTGGGTCACAACCGGAGTTCAGAAGGACACTAACAATCGTAACAAAGAACCCAATGATCAGACACAAGTAAAAAAAGTCCTTCCAGGAAATTCGATAGCAGGTAAGGTTGCAAATGCTTATGACTCATGTGCTGTTAATGATAAGGCTCCTTTTTGATTGCGCATAGTGGATGAGACATGTGGCAGGCAGGGGCCACAAAAAAAACACGTTTCTCAACTCTGTGACTCGCAAACGAATGTTTACAAATAAGCTTTAAGTGCTTATTAGTGGAAAAAAAACCTTTTTTTTTTTCAAATTTTCATTTTATTTGCTATTCAACCAGTCAGAAAGTCAAGAAAGCATAAACTTAATACTGGAAAACTAAATTAACCGAATAAAATTAATCCGAAAAATAATTAATCCGACAAACAATCTTTTTAAAATTTTCATACCATTTGCTATTCAAGCAGTAATTAAAGTTCAGAGATACATTAAGCATAAGTTTATCATACCTTTTTTAAAACTAGAATAACTAAGCATTTTTTTAAGATAATGGGCAGGATGAGCGTCATACATTTTTTTTACATGACAGCAGACCAAACACGAAGAAAAATAATTTCTTGTTTAATTTTTTTTGGAACATTGTGTTTTTCCAAGCACTTCGTGATTAGCTAGCTCAATTTTAACCACTGTTTTTGATAGCTGAACTATTCCGTTAGAAGCTAAAAAAAACTGAATCAGAAAAAGTCCGTATTTGTAAAAATGGCACATTAAAAACCAACCAAAAGTGGCATTTTTTAAAAAAATCATAAACTATCAAATATCTTGAAAACCGAGATATTTTTACTAAAGTCAAAATTTGAGATTAGAGAGGTCTCGACGAAACCTATCAACAGTTAAAGGTTTATCCATTGTTTCTGAGACACCCTGTATATTAGATATAGATTAAACTTTTAAGCAAACAACAACAATCAATAATCACGCAGAGAAAATTTTAGAAAAATGGCGCCAAATATGTCGTCGTACGTACACAGCAGTGACAATGACAAAGCAAATGCGTGCTATGCTTTGCTTGCCGTGATGTTTTTAAAAGCAAGCTTTTAGGCATGCTTTTACAATACAAAATCTGGTAGACCAGTCAGATTATTTAGCGCAATCTTAACTTAGCATGCTAGAAAAAAGCAGGAAAAAAGCAAAATGTGTGTCAGATTCTAGACATTTGGTAAAGAAAAAGCACTAGTGCGTAATGGTGGTCATCCCGGACGCTAAACAGTCCTGCAATATACTACTTTTTGAGCAACTGTATTAATAGTACATTATGATACGAGCGCGCTATGTCGGTTATTGCGTAAGAGGCGATATTGTGCGCGAGCCGCAGGCGAGCGCGGCAGGAAAGCAGAGTACGTAATGACCAATGCGCGCGTGTATCATACGACGTTTTTCAACACACTTGTGAGGAAAATAAAAGATCTTGTGGTATTAATATTTTTCTGAAAATGACCGCTTTTTTATCAATCTTCCACTGCATGAAAGTATCTTATGCCGCCAAGGCATAGACTTTGGCGGCAACAAACTATTATTTCCGGCGGAGTTAATAATATGGATTCTTCTTCACTTGGACTCGACATATTTGTAGATAATCAATTACAACAAAAAGGCAAAAAATTTAAATAGCGGGAAAATGCCGCGTGCCTTTTTTTTCGCGCGCTGCCCGGGCATGGCTAAACTCTTCATACAGCCAACAAAAAAGGGCCAAACAGCCAAAATTCAAAACTAAATTATAAATTTAAATTAAATTTAATTAAACTTTAAATTATAGAAAACCATCTCATAAAAGAACACCACTACAGTTAAAAAAGAAGTTAACTAAGAGAAATAAATAATTTCTAAAGATACTAGACTTAGGCTTACTAAAATGAATATTCTAAATATATCTCAACCAGCGTATTACGATAACAGCATTGAAAGCTATGAATTTCATTCGTATAAACCATATGTGACAAGTTTTAACAAGAATGATGAAATAAGGATACCGATTAATCAACAAGATCTATACATATTGCCTGCACTCAGTACATTATACAGGGTGGCCCATCCATAGGCGTCCCAAAGAAAAAATTAGAAGCTCTATGCTATGGGGTATCCGAATCACCCCCATGTATGTTCAGCGATTTTTTGTAGTTTAGGAGCTAGAATTATTTTTAGATTTTTTTCAGTAATTTTCTACCGACATTGGTTTTCCTTTTTTATCTTTTTTTTCCTTACGTTTACAGATGTTTTTTTTTGTGTAATTAATCATCATGATAGTAGCTAACACCTCAAATAAAGCGGTTTGGCTAAGCATTGCAGAACTTACATAAAATTTTATCTGAAGTTCAAAATTACTGTTAGAGTTCAGTAGTCAAAAATGTTAAGGGCTTAAAAAAAATTAGTAAGGGGTGCCAGAGGTTTCTAAGCATTCTTAAAATCTGCTAAGAACCTGTAACAATGAATATCATTCATAAAAATCAGACCTTAATAGTGGTTTTTCTTCTGTGACTGGCCTTGAGGTAAACAAAGGTCGACAAATTGAAAAAAAATATGTTTTTTTTAGGTGTTGTTGAATTGTAACGTGTCTAGTATTACTTAATATTCGGTACTCCATGGCGGTCATGTTATCGGCTTCAGATGATTTTTGAATTAATTTTTTAAAGAGTTATGATTAATTAAGTAAAACACAGTTGTTAGTTCCTAAATTTTATTTAAGTGCCATTTATAACTTGGACTCGACATATTTGTAGATAATCAATTACAACAAAAAGGCAAAAAATTTAAATAGCGGGAAAATGCCGCGTGCCTTTTTTTTCGCGCGCTGCCCGGGCATGGCTAAACTCTTCATACAGCCGGTGAGTCTCAGTAAATGTTTCTCTCTCTCTCTCTCTCTCTCATTTATAAAAGGTTTTCAAATTGGCGTCCTCCCACAGAAATGCACAATCTACATCTCCTAAAGAAATTGTGTTTGAGGTGTCTAAAAGCTTCTCTGTTGCTTCTTATTATGTTTCCCGTTTCTTCAATTTTCCGCCTCAGCTTTTCTTCACTATTAGACTCCCGCGCGTATACGTTTTCTTTGTAGTACCTTTGTTCATCTTGCTCTGTGAATATCATAGATTTGGTATGGCTTAGTACATCATAGATCTTTCTTGCATGACTACTTATTAGCCTAACAAACTCTAAAACCACAGATTTAGAGTAGGCTAGATACCACTTGTTCATTAAATAGTATGAGAACCGAGCGTGCCTCCATATCCCCACTCACTATGACGTCACGCGAGTCATTTAGTGATGTACACACATAAAAAGAATCGTTTCAATCGCAACGCGAGAGTCGCGCGACGTGCGCGCTCGCTCGGTGAGCCATTATCGACGAGAGACGACGCGCGTCGCGTGCTCCGCTCTTCGACTCGCACACTCGCCTTTCTACCAAGTAAATTCATAATTATCATTTGGACTTTTTATAAGAATATCAGTTCGTTTTAAGACTGTTTTCAGGTCTTATAAAATATGACTGTAGGGTACGTACACAGATATCGACTCGATATCTGTGGGTATATTATAGGTATAATAGATTTTCTTTCTTTTTCCGTCGATACGATAAGTCGACAAAAATTATAAAGAAATAAAAACTGTAAAAAAATCATAGTTCATAGATTAGTAAATTTTTTAACATACCTTACCACCAGATCAGAGAATCGATTTATCAATTGACAGACACATGAGGTCCGCACGGCTTGCTACCACCATCTTGCTCGCTAATCCTGCCGTGAAGCAGCAGCGCTTGCGCTGTTGTGTTTCGGCGTGGAGAGTAAGACAGCCGGTGAGTCTCAGTAAAGCTGTCCGTCTATACAAAGTTGCACCTACGGCCTGGCGCTGTGACGCCACATACGCCACACACAACGTAGCGAGGTACGGGCACAAGATGCAGAATGCTCGCAAACCGTAAAGTAAGAATAACGTACTTATAGCCAACTAGCTGTGCCCGCGTACTACGTTTCGCCTTAAAAGTTCAAAGAAAAAACTGTATGTCGTCTTTCCCGCGGGAACAACTGACTTTACCGCTAAAAAATAGTCTATATGTTAATCCATGTTGTAATCCAACCTTTCATTCAAATCCATTCAGTAGTTTTTGCATGAAAGAGTAACAAACATCCATACTTACAAACTTTCGCGTTTATAATATTAGTAACATTAATAAACACCTGCCAATCTAACAAAATCTTAGCTACGCTCTTGCGCCACATACCTAATATGTTGCGGGTTACTAACTGTTGCTTACTGCTGCTTACAATATATACTTTTTATTTAATTATTGAATTTTGATTTAATAATGGGATCGCTTGGAAAACTGAAAACAATCATGCCCTATCTATACTTAATTCGAAAATGCATTCTCATTGGTTGATGGTTCGATTGCTAAAATCGATTTGAAAGTAACCATTGTACATCACTAGTCGCAAAATTTTACAGACGAATGATAAAAGTCCTTGTACCACGAAACTTGTTTACTGTGAAGTGATTCTGTCGTTTAAAATTCATTGCGTACGGCCAGAACACCCGATGGTGGTCTTTCAAAGCCAAACCGCAATGTAAAATAAATATATCAACATTCCCAAATACGAATTTATCGCAGTAGTATCACGCGAATATCACAACAAATCATAAATAATTGATTTTAAAATGAATAACAACTATTTGTAAAACAAATTACTTACGGATGATAGGATACATCTCCATTGACACGATTTACTACTTTTGAAGAGTTTTTACAGTTTACAATTGCGCAATTTGGCATTTTTACGTTTTCAACCAAACGACTCGTCAACGTTACGGTAGAATGCCAACTAAAGTAGAAGCGCGGTCAGTTTGAGCATTGCTCAAACTCGGGGCACGCCTCGGGCACGCTGCGCCGGGCAACAGGTGGTATCTAGCCTACTCTAAATCTGTGTCTAAAACACAGTTTTCACCACGATATGTAACGAATTGATTTTGTGAAGAATCAAATGAACAAACTATATAATATGCAAAAGCGATAGGTATATGTCGTTGTAGGTCAACAGTACTAGCAATATTGGGATCAGGTTCACATCCTTGTACTGGTTGTAACATGGCCTCAAAGTCTGCGTAAATAACAAATGGCATATTTTGCTTACGATCAAAATGTTTAAATTGTAATACAGACCCTCTGTTGGGTAAGACAGTAACCACACCTCCACAAACATGGTTATTTAGCTCGTTTTCCGATGAAAAAAATATTAAACAACAATCACAAAAAAACAATGATCCGTGATGTTTAGTAATTTGACTTCTAACAAGACGCTCAAATTTTTTTATCAAACAGTAATGGTATTTATCATCTTTCTCTAAAAGAAGTAGATGAATGCGCTTACCATGTTTATTGTCTGATTTGTACAATGGACCTGTAATAAACTTATTATCTTGTAACCCAAAAACGTTAAGACTCAAACTAGGATTACTTTTAAAAAAAATAGTTATATCTACAAACCTTACGGGAAAAGAGATGTTACTAATATTAAAGATATGTTTATAATGCGGGTAAGAAGATACTCGTTCCGGGTGTTTGTTTGTTGGATAGATAGCAGCAGTTATACACCACAAGAAACAGTTTTGAATATTCAGGTAAGCTATTTTATTTTTTATAAATTTAGGTAATTCTATAAATGTAGCCCCACCTAAAGGTAAATATTTATTTATGTTTATTTCCAAATGAGAATTATGTAGAAAAGACCAACCACTATCTTTTTCTTGAAATTCTTCAATTGTTTTATTAAAATAACTTTTAATTGTAGAGAAAAAATTTTAAAATCAAAATTTAAATGGATAGTATAGTTTTTTGAACCAAACGATTTAATTTCTTGTCTATCTTCTTTTAATAGTAGGAACATCAAATAAAGTTCGAAGTTTACTTTGATACTATTATGAATCTTCAAACACTGCTCTAAAAGAAGTTTAACTTTGGAGCTCACATTATCTAAAAATGTGTTTAAAAAGTAAAGTTCATTGTTTTCTTCGGAGGCTACAATTTTGTAAGTTGCAATACGACTTACAAAATTGTAGCTACTAATTGTGCTACTATTATTTTTGTGACTGTTGCTACGTAAATGCCCTATCCATTGTTTTTTGAGTACCGTTACGTAACTAACTAATGTACTTAGCTGACTCTGTTATTATTTTAATATATGTATGTGGAATATTATAAGTAAGCTAAAACTAATGCAAAAATAATTAAAAACAACTTTAAGAAAAATGTTTACCATCGGATAAGTTTTAATACAAAAATCCTTGATAATATTTACGCTAGATTAATTTTGTCACTGTAAAAACAGGCATAACTTTACTGAACAAACTGTTTACCTGTTTAATAAATCGTTGCAAGTGCTCCCACTGTTGGGAATCGTTCTCTAATAAACAATTTAGACGGAATATCGCCTTTTTCCAACGTTCTTCGGCGGCACTGGTCTTAGCGTCCTCGCGGTGGTATACCTTAAGGTCTACATAAAACTCGCGAGTGGTTGGTGCGACGCGTCGTTGAAAGCCGTTAGCGACTCCACAAGTCATGTGCGAAGACAGTTTGTTAGACTTCGTATCCGCAAAGTTGATGTCTTCGTTCTCACACAATCCAAAAATGTCATCCGTCTTCGATTTCTTGCAATATGTTCTGAAAATCATTAACATGAAACATATTATTATTCATGATAAAATTACAAAAAAAAAAAACTTGTAATTATTTTATGACTGGACCGAAACAAATAATATATATATATATATATATATATATATATATATATATATATATATATATATATATATATATATATATATATGCGTATATTTATTTTTGTTTATAAATGAATAATATAGTTAAAATTAGTGTTTTAAATGATTTTTATTGGTTGATTTAAATATAATTAAATCAACCAATTGATTTAATTGATTTATATAAAGAAACACATATTGTATTTTAAAAATAGCAATATTACCGTTGCTGTTTAGTATTCAACTTGCGCTTATTAACACTCGAAGATTTCTTATTGTCTACGATCTCAGCCAATGTAGCGATTGGTTCGCCATCAGAGTCAGACCTGAAATCAAAAATATTTTTGTAGAGATAATGATAAATTTCTACAGCACCCAAGTAATTCCTCCCATATACAATGTATATAAAATGACAACAGCATTTACCTCAATGATTGAACAGGATTCTGTTTTCTTGTAGTCGTAGAGATTTTCTTTGCGGTCTTCACCTTAGGAGCAATAAACAGTTCAGCTTCGGAATCAGACCTGAAATAATGAAAGTATTTGTTATAATTATTTCATTTTTTAATCATTTAAACTAGCAAACGCGATAAATTAATTGCTGATAGTCATACTATATAATAATAATAATACTCACTAACATTTTGATAGTCCTTTTTAAATCGACGAAGCTTCAAGAATAGGAATATGAATTTATCAGACGTAACAGGAATGTCGGTGCACTTTAGTTGTAGTAGACAATTCGCTAAGTGAATAAAATCAGGTAAAAGTAGCGCTTTTAAACGAAATTAACTCTGAATTCAATATGGTTTAAGTAGCTGCAGTGGTTAGAGAAAAATGAACTTTTTAGTATAGCTATAATCAAATATTATTGTTTAATTTATATTATTCTACATACAACATTTTGTAAGTAGTGCTAATAAATGTCAAATTGCAAAATTTAAGTCAAATAAGCTGTATAACGTTTCTCGGTACGTTTACTAAAGAATATGCCGGTGGTTTATTACCATTTAACCGATTTTTCTTGTCTACAATTCACATCTGTATTATTGAGTATTTTAATAATTTGGATATATAATATTTTTAATTTTGAAAGTTTAATAAATTTTGTGGATAAATAAGCGTTATTAGATAGTTGAATAACACAACCCCTATACCTTAGTACACACAGCACGTAAGGTAAGAGTTGATATTTGCTATCGTTACATTACGAGTTAAAATATACATATTAATTGAAGATTTATAATTTATGATGACGATGATTAGCAATTGCACTTGTGAATTATTGTGTAAACAAAGATAGCATGTTAATTAACACGCCACTGTAGCGCGCATAGTACGATAGAAATACACCTTTAAATGTTGTAGTAAAACAATGAGGCGTAAAATATAAAACAAAATATTAACTATAATTTACATTATTATAACCTCATACATATCTTGTTTATCATAACTTCTTCATAAAATTGTATATCAAGAATATATTATAAAAAAAAACATCGGAGAAATACCCATATGAATTCAGCTCCATAAACTATGACTTCAGTCATTCAAATTTACATGCTTATTCTGATACCTACTAATTTAAAAGTTTTTGTTTAATTATCCCTTTTTATTAAACTAATCATTTCGTCTAGTTTGTTTGTATATTTACATCAAGGAGTATAGTTTTACTGCAACTCATTTAGTCACATCGTGTTTCAATTATGCATAGTTAAGCAAATGCTGAAAGGTGAGAACGACTCGCTTATCGATACGCAAATGCAACGCTATACAAAATTGAATTGTTACTATGCGACAACTATGGCATAAAAACAAGAACCTACTATAAGCTCAATGGCGAGGTAGCGTGTGTGTACAGAGTTTTAAAATGTTAGCTTTTAGATACTTACCAATTTTAACCGACTTTCAAAAAGGAGGAGGTTCTGTGTTCAACTGTATCTATTTTCTTTTTTTAATGTGTGTTCACCGATTACTCCGCCATTTGTGGATTGATTTTTTTTTTTTTTGTAATCGAAAGAGTACATTCCTGAGATGTTATTATCACCATGTCATGATCTGATGATAAAATCCTGGGAAAACGGAGGGAAACCCTTAAATTTTATTGTCACGTCTAATGTGTTTCATGTTTTTTCTTAAGATATTCAGATATTTGCGTCTATTAGTCATTATGTCATGTAACTGAGCTGATGATGGGAGGTTTCTGGTAGATTAGGGAGTTCGAGATTAATTCTTTTGAAATCATCTAGAGCGTTAACGTTTTATTTTATTTTTATTAACCAAATATCATAACAATAATACAAAATCAGCTCCATCTATTGAACTTTATGTAAAATATATCCTCAGGTATCAAACCAATAAATAGAGCCAGTTGAATATTAGCATGTGTCATAGTGATTCTCCACTTAGTAAATAGATGCCACTATATTGTGCAATGTCAAAAGATATCGCAATTTGTTTTCAACAATTCATTTAATTTTTTTATCATATATGCGGTTTATACTACAATAAAAACTAGAATAAAGGATGTGCTGTTAGACTTAACAACAGATAAATAGAATAATAAAAACAAAATTTATATCCAGCGCCACCTAACGCATAATGAACTTATTTTCTACTTAAGTAAACTATCAAGTTCATAAGTAGTGTAATTTGATTACTGATTGTAATGATTCAATGCTTTAGTGCTAGGTGTCGCTATATCTACTACAAATTCGATGTTATTCTATTATTTTGATATTCGTAAATAAAAAATATAACTAAACATGTATATAATAAAATAAAATATTTATTGAAAAATGTCTAAAAAACGAAACTACAAATTGCAATGAATACGTTACCCTAAAAGTTTTTATAGCGCATTCCTGCATCGCGGTTACGAAATTTACATCGCGATTGATATATATACAACTTCCATTCACAACTCTCTCGAGGTCTGTTGTGTTGTGTTGAGCCAGGCGTGTGGCACTGATAAAATGGTGCGGCTGGATCATGCGTCTCAGCTATACACGAACAGCAGAGGGTGTTTTCACAATATTAGCACCGGGCTCGCGTCCAGCCGTTCCCAACGTTAAACGTGAAATTCATCCGGGGGTGTTACTGACAAAGCTAACGGGCTCACGTCCAGCCGTTCCCAATGCTGCGTGAAAATACACCTTTCCTCACTTACTCTGGCTATCTCGAAACCTCGAACATTTGAGTCTGAAGAGCCGTGCCGAGTACCCATCTGAGCTATGCAATATATGCAATCTCGGGGAAAGGCACATATCTTCTTAAGCACTCATACATGTTTTGCAATTTTTTGCTTTTTACCAAAACCTTACAAATTCAATTTGAATCAGCTAAGACTTTAAAATATCACAAGTTATTTGTTCTGACAAAAATGGATTTGTAAAATGAATTTCACTCACGTTGAATCGCGTTAATAAAACCGAACAAATTCAGTTTAAATCAGCTAAGACTTTAAAATATCACAAATTACTTTACATGTTATTTGGTCTGACAAAAATGGATTTGTGAAAATAATTATTACTCGTCAATTCACTCATGTTGACTCGTGTTAATTTATTGAAATACGTGAGATCACTGTACAGACGAGTACTACATTCAATTCATAATATTGGGCAGTCTGTCCCACGGTAATGAGGAGGTCCACATGATGGACCGACGATCGGGAGTGCTTGCTGAGCTTGACACCATTCATCCTAATACAAATTTTGTTTTTCGAGGTGTCTGTGTAAAATGGTCATAATAAACTTCAGTCAGAAAATGCAATATTTATTATTTTTTAACTAAAACCAGTATGTTCATTAGTCAAAGTAAAAATAATTAGAAAAAATCATAAAAAAAATTAGAGGGCACAGTTAAGAGATCCATAGGTCAATGGTAGATACTTACTTATACTTAATATCAGGTTTAATTGATTTAACATCAATCTGTTTTATAAATATAATAAAAGAAATGATAGAAAATGTTATTACTAGGGCATGCAGTTTCATAGATTTTAAGTCTCGAAATTGGCTTATGAAATTAGGTTCATTAGTTTGGAAATTTCGAAATTCAAGGAACACCTTAGTAATGGAATATCAGACTGTTTGTGAAACTATAATGAAAGCGTTTTATAATACTTCAAAAAACCTTTATTTCTTATAAAAAATTTATACCATAATTACAATCACAGTAATCACACTTTTAAACTTTTTCCAAGGCAATAGATTATAGCGCTTATAAAGTGCTTATAAAAAATCAGCTATAATCTTAAGGAACGGAAAATTTCAGCAGAAAATGGGATATTAGAAAAGCTAAATCAATAAACATTTAAATCTTCAGATTAAGTTAGATAGAACCCATTTCTTGCTGAAAATGGGATCTAAGAAAAGTTAAATTATCCAGCATTCTGCTGCTCAGAGAGCTTCTCAGCCGGATACAAATGTAGCCGGCCACTGAGAATGCCCTATCAGCTTCGACACTGGTTAGTGGAATCGATATCAAGTAATTGTTGGCCTTATCTAAAAACTCCCCTCGCTTGCCACCATTTTCGTAGAGTGCCATTTCGACTTGTATTATTCGATTTGTATTATTAGCGCGCCAGCGTTAACGTCCTACTTCGGGACGGAATCGGTTGACTAGAGAGAAATGCGGTCCACCCACAAATAGTGAAATCGATATTATTTCGAAACTAAAGGTGCAAATTTTCGAAATTACGTGGCATGCAAATGTAGTCCGAATTTTCGAAATTTCGAAATGCATGCCCTTGTTATTACATTGTTATTTTTTTTGTCTCTGATAAGAAATAAAATCTAGTGAAAACTCCTCAATATCACAAACCATTGGCGTTGTATCACAAATAAATTTAGCTTGATTGTAAATTTACATTTTTTGTTAAAAATTGAAATAAAATCTTGTGATTTCTTACATTAAAAAAAATATTATTGATTCTGTTGCTCAGTAGGTCAAATGTCACACAATGCTAGTATAAACCTTGTTATATCTTTAAAATATGTGCAGTCAATTAACTAAATTTCTTTTCTAACATAATAGAATAGAAATTAAATTTAGTTAGGCAGTAGTACCTATATTATTATATTTTCTCAGTCTCAGTCTTTTATATTAGTTATGAAAAACAGTGTTAAAGATATTAATGTGGTAATGTGGCTCTGACTATTACATTGATTGAATTTGATTGGTCCTGGGTTCGTATCCTGTTGGTGGGAGATTTTAAAAAAATATAACTACTAAATATTGTTTAATGCAACTTTTAAAAAAATATTAATTTACCTACATCTAATTATAAAAACTAATACATTAATTATTTTTGATTGCCCTATTGCTCTTGCATCATTTCCAGCAGCGCTCTCATCTCGCTCCAGTCACGCGTTAACTCCACCTGAGCTCGCGCTGCTTCAGCCTGAATACGAGAGGCTTCTGCCATTATATGAGCAGCATTAGCCAGAAAGAAAGAAAGAAAGAATCTTTATTTGCAAGAATATGGTAAATATAGGTTCTTACAGTTTGGTTCCATCATATTCTGTCGAATTCATCAACGTGCAAATGTCATGGGTATTATGTCGGCGTTAAAAATGTTATAATTATTGTTAAGCAATGTCAAAAATAAATCAATGCTATGTTACAAATGTCAAAAATATAAATTTTATGTCAGAGATAAATGTTTGTCAATTCTAAACCCAAGCAATATCAAATTAGTGTTCATAATAACATTTTAATTAAAGAATTCAAATTAACGGCAATGTCAATACAATAATAGTCAATAATGAAAAAAAAAATTAAAACTGTTCAGATAAGTACTCTCCAACACTGTAATATCCTTTAGACAACAACATGTTAAATAAAGCCTTTTTAAATTTCGAGAATGTGAGATTTGTGATATCCGTCGGTAGTTTATTGAAGATTCTGATCGCCATACAATATGAATTTTTAGAAACGATTTTTAACCTTTGATATGGTGTATATAGACTATTACCTTTTCTACCTCTGTACACGTGTAAATCGCAATTCATTTTAAATAAGTGAATGTACTTTTTCACAAATAAACACATCTCAAAAATGTATAGACTAGGAAGTGGCAAAATTCCCAATGCCTTAAATAATGGCCTGCAGCTAGTAAGAAAGTCTACATCGTATATAGCTCTTATACATTTTTTTTGGACTTTAAAAAGGACGTCTAGATTTACTGAGTTTCCCCACAGCACGAGACCATAACGCAATAGTGACGCTACGTATCCATGATAGGCAGATATTGCAGCCTCTTTTGATACAATCTGTCTTATTCTTCTTAGGGCATATACAAATCTATCAAGTTTGATTGCTATCATGTCAATATGAGACTTCCAGTTACAGAATTTGTCAATGGATATACCTAAAAATAAAATATTTTCAACTTCAATTAATTTTTCGTCGTTATATTTAATATTAATATTTACAGAATTGCTGTTAAATGTTTGAAAAATTAAATATTTGGTTTTATCGATATTGATTTTAAGGTTATTCTGTAGTAGCCATGTTGTAATCTTATCAAAATTAGACTGTGCAATACTTTCAATATCATTTAACTTCTTACCTTTGACCAGAAGTGTAGTATCGTCAGCAAAAAGAATACAATTTTGATCGATACAGTCCGGTAGATCATTAATATATATTAAGAACAGCAATGGCCCAAGAACGCTACCCTGTGGTACTCCACACTGATTTAATTTATAATCAGAATTAAACACTTCCTTGGTTCTATTAACAATTTGCGTTATTTCTACACATTGTTCGCGATTTGTGATGTAGCTTTTAACCAGTCTAAAGCATTTCCTCTAATCCCGTATCGTTCCAGTTTACTTAGCAAAATTTCGTGAGAGACAAAATCAAAAGCTTTACTCATGTCAAGAAAGATAGCCAACATATTGGTATGTTCGTTAAAGCTGTTTGTTACCTGATTAATAAGCTCAAAACAGGCAAGAGTTGTACTGCTCCCCTTTCTGAAACCATACTGTTCCCTTTTAAGCAAACCTTGCAATATCATAAATGAGCTAATTTTGTCAGCCATGGTTTTCTCCAGAATTTTAGACAATGTAGGTATAAGTGTAATGGGTCTATAGTTATCAACATTGTCACGGGAGCCCTTTTTATGTAATGGTTTTACAAGAGACCTTTTAAGCCGGCTTGGAAAGTGACCTTCAAGCAATGATAAGTTTATGATATGAGTAAGAGGAACAGATATAAATATTGCACATTTAATTAATATTTTGATATTAAGATCATCATAGCCAGTTGAGTTAGTTTTTTTTAAATTTTTTTATAATTTTCAATACATCATGATCATCTATAGGTGTCAAAAAAATACTATTAGAATTAAAAGATATGTCAGAAACCGTTTTTAAGTCATTACTAAAATTATTTGTCATGTTAATAAAATGTTCATTGAATTTCTCAGCTATAGTTTTTGGGTCAGTTAAAATCACATTATCTTCCAGTTTTATCTCTCTTACTTCATTGTGTGACTGTTTATTATATAAATTGTTTTTTATTACTTCCCAAGAAGCTTTGCATACGATTTTAGAATTTTTGATACGTTGTGTATTTATTGATCTCTGAGCCTGTAATATACATTTATGCAATATCTTTGAATAACTGTAATATTTTCTTTGGTTGATTTTTTTGTTTGATTTCGATTGGCGATACAACAAATACAGGCCCCGGTCGATTGATACGGACCGCAGCCCCGGTCGTGACTAGACGTCATTGTGTTAGCTTCGTATTTAATTTTAAGTTATTTTTATATTTTCAACAAATTCCTGTAAATTAATGCATTTTTAAAATTAGTATTGTGTTGAAATGCAGTTGTATTGTTTGTGAAGCGATTCGCGGTGCTATGTTTGTCACGACAAATTTAAGACGACGTTAACACCAACTGTCACGGATTTGAACGAGCCAACGAAGATTTTCGAAGATTACGTTTTGGCAAAAACTTTAGATCCAAGACTTCAAGAGGAAATAAGTACATATATGGAAAAACTGAAATTGTGGAAAGTACCCGTGGTTCGCTAGCAAGAAATTCTTTAAGCTAGTGACGGCAGTTTTGGTGATTGACGGATTACCTACTTATACATAAACCGGGGGAGTATTGTATTTATCATTACCCATTCATTCTATGATTAGGCAAATCTTAGAACATAGGCACTTATGTTACTCTGCAACATAGCACACATATTATTAAAAAACTATTAGGATTTATCCAGTTTTACACATTGATTGTTTCACTTTACATACAGTGAAAGTAAAGTTCACCTTAAATTCAGACATATAGTGACATTGCCCTAGTACCCTACCCCATAACCAACTTTATTTGTTAGTTTAGTCCACCTATAATTCAAGGTTTTTTGGTTTTTTTTTAAACACATCTGTGTTACACAATAACTAAAGCAATTTAAGCAATTGCAGGCCTGAATGCTAATTTATGTAGATATTACATTCAGATCTTACTACCTAAATAGAGGCTGCAGCTTATTTCTAAGTATATTATTTAACCTATTATTGACATTGACTTATTAACCTATTATAGTTAGGTAATTAATGTTTTTTGCCTATAAGAAGTATTATTGTTGAGTTTCCCTGACTTAAATTAACTTCCCTAAATCACAATGATAACCCATACTATATCTTAACATAGACTGTTTCTTGATTTTTCACGGTGGCTGTGTCCTGCAATTGATATAAAATATTTTAAACATAGTGTTACATTGTGGAACATTGGGATGTAATGCTCACTGGAAGGTCTGCGTGGTGGTGGCGTTGTGCGTCGGGTCGTTACGTTCCCTAAAATATGGTTGAGCGAAGCGATGGCTGATTCATGCGTCAACCTGTGAACAGGTGCTGCCAACGGGGACTGGTCATTCATCCATATGTTTCTTTAAGATTATTTAGAATAAGAAATACATTTCTCTATTTACTTCGCAGTTGTATGGCGCAGTAGCTTGTGACATATTAAGAACTTATTTGCATTTTTATCTTAAATTTTACTGTAAATATAAATATATAGGAGACGTTTTTACAGTATAAACTGTTTCTTTACTTTTTTTTTTTTTTTTGTTCTCTTTGCTATTTGTATATCACCTTTTCTGTTTTTGTTTGATAATATTATTCCTTGACAAGTTATTTTATTTTCTTTATTTTTCTACTTTTATTTTCTTTTTCAAAATATCCCTTTCTTATCAGTTGCCTTTAAATTCCTAGGTCTTGTTTCATTACCCAGTTTATACTTCCTATTAAAATAAAATTCAACTTTTTTAGGCAATTGATGAGCTAACAAAATGCTGACCCGCAAAGCTGCTGCCCAAAATACTGAGGCAAAACTCAGGCAAGCTGTCATTGAAATAAAGACATTGAAGGATTCCTGCGATCAACTTCTAAGGGAACGTGATGAAAGTGAGATCGAAATCAAAAAGATCATAGACAAAAACACCTTCCTTAAAAGTGAGCTCTCCGAATTGGATGTCAAATATAAGGAAGTACTTGAGGAGCGACACCAGCTGCAGCACACCATCACCGGTTTTACGCAGTGTAATGACACTTATGTGAAGGCATTGGATCGAATCACAGAACTTGAACGGGACTTGCGTGAGGCGAATAGGCAAATTTCTGAACTGGAACAATTTAAACAAAATCAAGAAAATGCTCACACACACAGCTTGTTCGATGAACTCATGCAGTCACCTGGTGGACAAAATTTAGCAGAATCCTCTTCGCCTACAGAGGGTAGGCCCTTATTGAACAATCATATGAGTAATAAAAAATTTAAAAAATATATTAAAATCAAGAAAATGCTAAAAAGGACTCAATACCAATTAAAAAAGTATAACTCATTTAGGAGTAATATTAAATTACGGAAAGAGCGTGCATGTCTAATAGATTCATTAGACATTTATGATAGCAAATTGAAAGAGAGCAGGGGTTTGTATGATAGGGACGTTGAAGAACTCAATAATACTATTAGAAATTTACAACACAAATTGTCAACTATCTCCGAAAATTATGACACGGCTCAAAATGATATTAAAATGCATATTCAATCTATCAGAGAACTAGCCACACTCTGTCAGCATAATGAGGACCGCTATCAGTCCCTTCTTGACAAACAACTTTTGACTGCAAGTGAGAATATTTCAATAACAGAATGCAATGTCACAAATAATAACAATGCACCCAGTCATACATCCTCCGCTCATAGTATTGTATGTCAGTCACCAGTCAATGAGCAATCTAGTTTTCATTGTAAGATGTCTGTGTCTAAGCCTAAATGTATTATTTTTTGTGATGACATAGGCAAAGGTATGGGCCAGTTATTGACAAATCAGTTGGATTTTAGTGTCATTAATTATTGTATGCCTGGCTCAAGTTTCCATGATATTGCAAATAAAATTAATAGTTATAAGTTTGATATTAATGACAAACTGGTTATGATCTTGGGAAATAGGGGTAATTTGAACAAAAAAGTACTAAAACATTTTTGTTCTCATTTAAATAATTTACATGTTAATCAAATAATAATGTTTACCCTTCCCTACCATAATCGTTTGTCACAACATGAAAATAATATTAGATACAAACTTAATTTGACATTAGATTTAATGACAAATTATTCGAAAAAATTCCATATTATTGACTTCAACAAACTGACATGTATTAAAGCTTATTTGACAGAAGATAGATTATATCTATCAACATTCTATAAAAAACAATTAGCTATTTCGCTAAGATTTTATTTACAAACTTTAGCCAAAAACATGGCTATAAATTCTTTCTCTGACAATGCTTTTATTGAGCAGCCCACTCAAAGTACTGAAATTGCTCCTATTGAGCAATACTGTGGTAGTGAAACGACTGTCAGTAATGTTACTGATGATATTTTTAATAAATCTTTAAATTAAGTAATGAGACAAAAGAGACATCCTCTTGCTTATCATTAGGTAGAAAAGATACTGAAAACTTTGTAAATGTATTGCAAAACCCATTTGAAAACAAAAATAAAGTAAATCTTATCAACCTGGTGCACCAGAACATTCAAGGAATGTTAGGCAAGGATCTGGAAGTGGAATTATTCTTGAACTGTAGTAATGTAGACATCTTTTGTGTAACTGAACACTGGCTTAAAAGTTATCAGTTCATGTTTAATTTCAGCAATCATCTGGTTGGTAGTTCGTTCAGTCGAGAAAAATCAATTCGTGGTGGTTCTTTAATAATATTAGATAAAAAGCTGAAATTTAAGGATCGTAAGGATATTGTGAGTCTTTCGATTGAGCGAACAATAGAAATAGCCTGCGTGGAGCTGGACCAGATTATTGTATTAAGTATATACAGGCCTCCTTCAGGATTATATGACCTTTTTGAAGATACTATGGATGAAGTATTGAAAAAAGTGTGTAGTTCCACAAAACAAACCATTGTTTGTGGTGATTTTAATATTAATTTATTAGAAAATTCTAGTTTATCTATTAGGATTAAAAATCTGTTTTGGTCATATAACCTTGGAAATTTATTTTTGGAGCCAACAAGAACAACTCAATCGTCTGCCACATGCATTGACAATATTTATACAAATATTGTTCCTTTAGCAAGAAGAGTTTTTAATAATTTAGAATCTGACCATTCTGGACAAATTGTTACCATTCCACTTAAATGTAAAAGCATGGAAAAAAAGAATATCACTGTTGTACCAAAGACTGCTGGTCGCTTAGAACGGCTGAAAAATAATATTGGTATTAAATTAAATTATATAGGTTATGAAGAAAATCCAAATAAATTATATGAAAACTTTTTTCATACATTTTGTTCTGAATTTAAAAATATTTTTATTCCAAAGACTATATCGGTTGATGGCACTTTAGCTTTTAGTGAATGGGCTACACCAGGTATTCACAAAAGCAGAATAAAACTTTTTGAACTTTACAATGAACGCTCATTCAATACTAGTGATGAATTTAAACTTTATGTAAAAACTTATTCCAAAGTGTTCAAAAAAGTTTGCAAGCTTGCTAAATCTAATTATTTAAGTTCAAAAATAAAAAACAGTAGTAATAAAATTAAAATGACATGGAATATTATAAATAATGAAACTGGAAAAGCTAAAACTACTAATAATCAATATTGTTTGAATGTTGATGGTAAGAAGGTAACAGTTGACACAGAAGTAGCTGCAGAATTTGAAAAATTCTTTACTGATATTCCAGTCTCAATCACAAAGTCTTTGGATTCATCCCCCGCTATTGCTGAATCTATAGTGAAGGATCATGTTAAAGTTTGTAATGATAAATTCAAATTTGTACACATTAGTGGAATTGATATAACAAAGTCATTTAAAACTTTAAATAAAAAGAAAACTGCGGATCTGTGGGGCAATTCCGTTGATGTTACTAAATCCGTAATTGAAACAATAGCTCCAATACTTGCTAACATTTTTAATGATTGCATTGACTGTGGTGTATTTCCTGATCTTATGAAGCTAAGTAAAATTATTCCTTTACATAAATCTGGTAGCACATCAGACCCCAGTAATTTTAGACCTATCTCTGTGCTACCTACTTTTAGCAAAATTTTTGAAAAAATAATGTTGGAGCAAATGCAAAGTTATTTTAATAGGAATAATCTTCTACACTGTAAACAATTTGGTTTTAGGAGGGGTCGCTCAACAACCGATGCTGGTGTTGAGTTAATACAACATATATTCGAAGCCTGGGAAGACTCACACGATGCGTTAGGCATTTTTTGTGACTTGTCCAAGGCATTTGATTGCGTTTATCACGAAATCTTGATCAGAAAATTACACCACTATGGGTTTCGTGACACTGCACTTGATCTTCTAATCTCTTATCTAAGTGGGAGGATTCAAAAAGTAGACATCAATGGAAAAAGGTCTCAAGGTTCTGCAGTTAAAATGGGAGTTCCGCAAGGTTCCATTCTTGGTCCTTTTCTATTTCTTATATATGTCAATGACCTCCCTGATTTTGTACAGGATAGACATGAGATGGTATTATTTGCAGATGATACTTCACTTTTATTTAAAATTAAAAGAGGTGTGCAAATTAATGACGATGTAAATAATTCTATCTCAAGAATTGTTCACTGGTTTAATGTGAACAACCTGTCACTTAATGAAGGGAAAACAAAATGTATAAAATTTGTTTTACCCAATGTCAAAGAGGTTCACACCACTGTAAAAATAAAGGATATAGGTGTTGACCCTGTGGACACCACAGTATTTCTTGGGATCACACTTGATTCTAAGCTGCAATGGGGCCCACATATCGATAAATTGTCAAAGAGACTTAGTTCTGCAGCTCACGCTGTATGGAAAATACGTCAACTGACTGATGTTGATACAGCAAGACTTGTATACTTTTCTTACTTTCATAGTGTGATGTCGTATGGTATTTTGTTGTGGGGAAATGCTGCCGACATTCAGATTGTTTTTGTACTGCAGAAAAGGGCTATTCGAGCAATCTATAACCTTAAAATGAGAGATTCTTTGCGAGAAAAGTTCAAAGAAATTGGTATTATGACAGTAGCGTCGCAATATATTTATGAGAATCTAATATATGTTCGTAAGAATATTCATGTGTTTTGTAAAAATAGTGATATTCATTCAGTTAATACTAGACAAAAGAATATGTTAGCTTTACCAAATACCAGGCTCCAAAAAATTAATAATTCTTTTAGAGGCCTGTGTATACGTTTCTACAATAAAATCCCAAGTTGTATACAAGAACTTAGCTTAAACAAATTTAAAGTTGCAATCAAAGATGTACTTATTAAAAAAGCATATTATAAAGTGTCTGATTACATGACGGACAAAAAAGCTTGGGTTTGAACTCTCAATTCTAATATTTAACAATGTATTGCGTTTTGTTTCGAAGAAACGTTCAGTGAGAGCAATTTATTTATAATCTGGGTTCACGCACTTCTCTCAGAGATAGCTTATATAATGTGAATTAACACATCTATTCTTGTAATGGAAGTTGAGCTCAAACTTTTGCTTTGAGGTCAGCTTCCAATTGACGACTCTGTAACAAACCAAAATTGTAAATGGCGATTTAAAAGAGGAGATAAAAAATTTAGACCTTTCGAGTTTCTTGCCTGTTCTTCTCGAGAAGGCTCTCCCAATTTCCGAACAGGTGTAGAATCAACTTTTTTTTTTTTTTTTTCATTCCTACTTGTATTTGCAGACATCTTGAGTATATTTAGGATGTATGCACATACAAGGTTAATATAATTTCTTTAAATTAGATTGTTTTGCTTTGTTTTGACGTCAATAAGTGCCTGTAAAGGCCTATGTTGAATAAAGATTTTTGAATTTGAATTTGAATTTGAGGCGACGTTTTTTGACACAACAACGCTTTATACCTTTGGTCAACCACTCATTTCTTTGTTTTTTAGCGACTTTTTTTATTGTTATAAGAGGAAAACAAAGGTTGTAAAATAAAATAATTAAGTCGTGAAACGTATTGAAAGCCGCTTCTGTACTGCGTTCCGATAGAACTTCGCTAAAAGAGAGAGAAGACATACAATTTATAAATTTATTCATATTATCTATATTAAAGTCGCGTTTCGTTTCAAACCAAAATGATGGTGATTTATTGTATTTTTTTCTATCAACTTGAAATGTTATGCTTTGCCCAGTTTCATGATCTGATAAACACAGATAATGCAGATTAGATTTTACATTAGCAACATTACTAGCGATGAGATCTAAGCAAGAGGATAGTCTAGTAGGTAGAGTGATATGATTTTTTAAATTGGTATTGGACAGTATACTTATAAGCTCTTTAGCATGTCTGGAATTTTGTAACATGTCGATATTGAAATCACCACAAATAACAATATTTTTGTTTCGCCTGCGTGATATTCTCAATAAAAGAGCTTGCAATTGATTTAGAAAAACTTCAGGCTTGGAAGTGGGTGTTCTGTAGATGCAAAATACAAGTAAATTTTGTTGCAATAGTTCTATCCCACAGCATTCAAACGAGTAAGGTATTGCTTCGATAATGCTAAGTGTTTTGAAATCAATATTATTTTTTACTAAAATACAGGTACCGCCTCTACGCTCATTTCGACAAAAGCTTGCTGCGAATTTGTAATTATTTATTTGAACATTATTTTCTGAGCCCCTTTTGATGAAGGTCTCGGAAAAGCATAATACATCAATGTTCCCTAAAGTTTCTGTTAGATCGATTAATGCTATCTCAAGAAGGTCCTGTTTTTTTAAGATGCTTGCTATATTCTGATGAAACAAAACAAACTTCTCATTCGTCACGAAAAAATGATTCATTATCGGCACACTGTTCAGAATTCACACTTTGGTTATGCGCCTCAGTCGTTTTTTGTTGTAAGTAATTATTTTGACTACGCAAAATTATATTTTTTAATTGGTCCGGTAAAAGAAATCTATATTGATACAACAAGAAATCTATTTCAGTGTTAATTTTAAAGCACAGATCATTAAGAAAGGCATTGCGATTCTGTGTAAAGGATCTATAGTCAATACATTCGTTGTCATAAAGTTCTATAAATTTACAATTGTCATAATTCCTTAATAACATTTTAATATTATAATTTAATGCATTCTTATTTAAATAAAGATTATATTGGACACTTACAACATACACTTTAAATTCCCTTAATTTATATAATGCTAGTCCCAACTGTGAGAATAACAAATATGGGTTTTTATCATTTGAACCCAATGCCAATATTACTATGTCTCCTTTGTTAAGTTTCTCTTGTATATAATCACAACTGCTGAGAATAGGAGAACACATTGCCCCCGGCTTCATCACTGTCGTTATACAGTATTGATCTTCGTTATTCTTTTTTCGGCTGTTGTGTAATGTTTGAGATAAATTCCGTATCTGTTCGTCCCCCAGTATAAAAACTTGTGTCTTTCTATTAGTAGCTGCTTGATCAATCGTGCTAGCAATGCTTGAGCTTGATTTATTCATACTGTCACTAATAAAACAGTGCTTGCTTTTGGCTATTTCCGTGTCATTAGGCTTGGGTACAGAATTTTGAATATTCAGATTCTCTAGCTGTGGATGATAGCATTTTAAAGGTGATGTACTTGATGCAGAGTTAATCTGTATAATTTTACGTCTAATAGGTGTTCTAGGCTTACTAACGGAATCAGTTGAAATTTTTTTCAGTAAATCTATTTGTTTTTCTTGTTTTTCAATGACTTTTTTTAGTTCGTTGTTTTCTGTGTTTAAATTTTCTATTTCCTGTTCTGAACTTTTTAATAATCGTTTTAAAGTCGCAATCCCTTCCAAGTAATTGTTGTGTGATAGGTCATTAATAAATGTTTCGCTTTGAGCACTGAGCATCGTCGAATCCATTATTGTTGAGTTTAAGGTTTCCAGTTCCATTGTCGAAATTTCCAGGTCAGACTTTGATCTTATTAACTTACGGGTCCGAAAAGTAATGTTATCCATGGTTCTTCTTTAACATTCACAGCAAAATAATAATTTTATAAATTATATAGAACGTCAATTTAGCGTTTAGATATTATCTGCGCTACATGAGAAACATATTTTCATTTGTTAGATACTGAAAATACAAAATTTGGAAACAAAAACAGTTTGTAAGAATGTGGATTCGAACGCCGTTCTACCGATTCGCATCCGTAAGTCAGATCCTCCGAGCTATAGCTGCTTAATTTTCGTTTATGAAGTTTCAAACTGCTTGGATTGATATGTCATAGATTCAATATGAAGTAAGGCGTTAATTGATTTATAGTGAAGTTGTAACAAAGCATACAGCAATCGTTAGAAAACACATTTCTATAGTGCTAGGATAGATGGCGTTAATGTAGCTTTGTTTATAAAATAGCTTCTAGTTATCTACACATAAGGCACGTTTTAGCATTAAAGTAAGCAGATACTTTTTAGCATTAAAGTAATGACATGCAGTTTCAGCTGTTAAACAAGTTGGCGGTAGTCGTTATAGATGCTATGATATTTTGCTCCGCATTGGTAATATAATAAAGTTCTGTTTCGTATTTTAGCTGTTTAGCTATTAGGTATGAAGTCAACTGACTTGATTCAAATTTCTAGTTTTAGACAAATTATTATGTACTTACAATTTTATATTAAATCCACGCAATCATTGCTTTTTGCTTTCGCTTTCAAAACTTCCAAAAATATATTTCTTGTCCACTGTTAGTATATATTCTTCTTAATTATAATGCTTAGGCGTTCATCGATTGCAGCTGTAATTTCGTCTTGTAACAAATATTTCCTGAAGTAATCACTGAGATAACACCAATATATTGATTTTAGCCACTTCTTTGTCGATAGATTACAAATTTAACATTATTTAGGATCATTAACTATTTTTTTTAGCTAATAATACGGAGCAGTTCCTTTACTGTTTAACAGCGCAGCGCGCACGTTTCGTAGTCTGCTTTCAGCCTGCTTTCAGCTTCCACTCTTTTCCTCTCTAATTCCATTACACATTCGGGGTTGACTCTAGATGGAACTGAAATAAAAATAAGTAATATTTACTGTTTTAACAAATACATTAATAAATATTTAAGCACAGAGATTAATAGTTCTTTAGACTCACCAGCATTAAGAACAGGTCTGTTTCTATTACGCCTGTGACGAGGACGATCAATAGCTGGCCGATTGACAGGACTCTCCAAACCTAACAATGTTTATATTGTATCAAACTACAGTGTGCTTATTCAGGTATATTTATTGTCGTTGCATATTACTCACAATCTTAAAAATATATACGAGTATGTTTCATATAAATAACAAATATAGATTATTTACCAGTTTGTGGTGGCTCGGGCACTTGTGTCTGTTGCCTCTGGTTAATTGGTGTTGATGACTGCATGGGTATGAAATTTGTAGTGATATCTGTAGCTGAAAAAGCATAGTTATTTTAAATAACAATTGATAATTTAAATTACATAGTTAAAGACTGATAAATAATTATTACACTTACAAACTCTGCTTGTATGGCCTCTTCTTGATGGAGAGTTGACTGATAAATTGTCTGTACCTAAAAACATTTTCAATGATTTATATATAACATAAAAACATACTTTTATAACATTGGTAATACCAATAAGTGAAATCAGGAGAATACTTACTGTTAGGTACGAGTATATCTATTACCATTTCCTGGGACACTGTGCAATCATTTTCAGTTTGTGTTATATTATTATGGACCTCATCCGTTTCAATGTTCTGAAAAAAGTAACAATTATTTACTCGTATAAGAAGGAAAAATAACTACATTCTATGAATAAGCACTGTAAGAAAATAACTTTTACTTAAGGAAGATGTTAAACTTACAAATACAGGGACTCTGTACACACTGTCACCAAACACAGCCTGTTCCCCGATGATAGCCAAATTTTTTTTGTCTATCTCTGACAAATCATCTTGGGTGCTAGGACCACCACCAGTCGATTCAGCATCCCGTCTGCGTTTGGCTAGTCTCGACTTGCTTTTGTGCTTTAAGTCAGCCCAGTACTATGAAAATCAAAAAGTTTGGTAATATATAAAATGAAAAAGAACAGACAGAGAAGTAGAAACTTTGAGTCAAATGTCAAATTGTAGCTCACCTTTTTCCATCGATCACCAGATTTTGATGATCCAGAGCCATAGGAGTTGAGCTTATTAGCAAGATCATTCCACGTCTTATCAATTGTTTCCTTAGACCTTGCCCCAGCCCCTACTCCTTTGGCTATTGTGGGATGCTCGGCAAGGAAATATTTGATGATTTCGAATTATCTAAATAAATAATTAATAGAGTAAACATTGGTATTGTTATCTGACGATAAAACATTTGAATGCGATAAGTCTTGTAGGTTAATCTGTTTTATGTCTGCCTCATTAAATGTAAAATCAGTTGAGCTGTTGGTGTCACGAGAGGATATTATAGTGTACGATTGTGAAGGGCTTTGATATTGTGTCATGTCGCTGAGCTCTGCTTCGGAAAACAGTTTGGCTAAAAGTCTTAGCTCAAAAACAAATAGTCGACACTGTCGTGATTGTACTTAGGTTTATCTTATTTATTTTGAAGGTAGTTTATTATCATATCATCGATGTATTCTTCAGTTCTTATTACGACGGGAAGTTTCGGTTGGATCTAATGACTGGTTCGGGAGTTCAGGATGTTCATTAAGAAGACTTGAAGATATCGTCACTGACGATAGTGCAGTAGAAGATGGAGTAGGACTTGCAGCTGTTAGGGTTTGGCTGTCTTCGTTAACATTGGATGAAGTTTCTCTTGAAATAATAGATTTATCCAAAAATGAAAGCTGCGCAGAAAACATAAAGTTAATTGTTATTGCACTCCTCGTAGTTCCTTTAATCTGTTTATTATATTTGATATACCCATTCTTCTTGCTTTTCCACTTCCTCTTTATTGTGTCATCTGCAAATTACAAAAAATGAATTAAGTGTAGTTTTTTTTTAATTTCAGGTACCCGGCGACTGGCGATTCGTATCAAACTATAGCCTATTCGACTTGGACGCAGTACCGTTTTGAACACAGTAAAAGAAGTTTGTAAACAGCATGTGAAACACTGCAACCAATATATATGATTGCACCATCAGAAGATACATTGAGACAGTCAGAAGTTGGTTATAAAGAAATAAGAATATAAGAATGTCTTGGGAACGGTGGCTCAAACTACACTCGGCGTCAAAAAAATCGCACCTTTTAAAAATCTTGTTCAAAAATTCCTAAACCTTATTTAGAGGATAGTGTTGGGTATCATTGGAAAGGTAACAAAAAGGAGTATCAAAAAACAATTAAATTTAAACTTTTGTTTCATTATAATGATACAAATAACATTAAAAAGAAAAAAGTAATAAAAATCCTTAATTAAGTCCTAAATAACAATCGATGATTTACAAAAAAAATATACAAAAAGTGTCTTAAAATTAACTTAAAATCTAGTGTTAAACAAACATATTACATTTCCAAAATCCGCCTTTTTCAACCCCTATTTGATTAAAAAAAAACCTGATAGTAAGCGGCATCTTAGTGGGATTAATGCATATATTGAGTAACACTTGCGAATTTCATGTTAAATTCTAAATTTTCACAATATTAAGTTTCACATCCTTTGGCAAATAACTCACAAATTAAGCTGTTTTCTTTTTATTAATAGCAATAATTAAACACAAAATAGGTGCTCTCTCCTCCATATGTCCTTTTTTTAACTAACAAATAAGAAACTTTGACAATTCATTGAAAATTGACTGGGATTCCTTCAGTACTCAGTGTTAGACCCACTGACCCTAAGATCATAGGCATATTTAATTATATTTTTAACATAACATTGTGCTATGAATCTCCAGGGCAGTTCCCGGAGGCCGTAGGGCTCCGCTGCTTGGCTTCTGAGCTAGGAAAACTAACTTAATATCAAGGAGGAATTCTGTGGAATTATACAAGTAATAAATGTATATATTTATAGAGAGAATAATCTAAGAAACTGGAATATTATATCTCTGACCCGTGATCGCAAGAACTTACAATCGAAGGTACGATCTAATTTTTTAGAAAAAGAAATAAAACTATTTGTTTGTATATCTTATTACCCCGGTTATATTATCACTTTTGTACCCAATTAATTTAACTAGAACTTACCAAGATTGATCAAACAAACCTGAACCATCCTGCCCTTGGCTTGTATTGATTAAACATTAAGTTAAGTGCTTTGCATTGAGGGATTTTGTTTACTTCAGTAACATATGCATAAATGAATCATAATTATGTACCTACAAGAATAAAGCTTTTCATTTTGTATCGAACTAAAGGAATAAGTTTGTTTTTTTTTTCTTTCAACTTTAAGATTTCCCTATATTTCTACAATTTAGCAAGAAAAAGCACTACAATTTGGCACTCCCGGGTAGCAAAATATGCAAGAAATTTTTGTGACACTATATTTGTTGCTTTAGGTTTTATTTGATAATGAAAAGTAATGTTTTTTGTTGTTTATAATTTTAATTTGGTTCCAGGTGGTATTTAAACACAATATGTTTTATTTCACTTTAGGATTTTATTTTAAGAACTTTACTACAAACACAAGTTCACAAGACACCGATCAACGTACGCCAAGGTCGCCAAGGAAGAAGAAAAACAGAGCATAGAACATAGGAATAAATGCAGGCAAATGTTAAAGATTCCATACAGCCATAAATTCTAATCAACACTTCCCCTTAATTTTGTTAATTCTATACTTCCCCTTAATTACACAAAATTACCCTTGTTTGCAAAAATCAGCTGTTTTAATTTATTTACATTAGTTTAACAAGTACTTGTTAATTTTTTTATAGAAAATTCTAATTTATTATATTATTAAATTATATAAAGATGTTTCAAAATAATTTTAATTATTGTATTTTTCTATTCAGTCACATTTTTTTTGTACAGAATGAAATTTTATTATTATTTTATGGAACAATAAAGTTATATGTTACTAAGAATATTTTTTTTGTTTTTATACAATATAAAAATTATTATACATTTTTTAAAAAATATTTTGTTTTACAAAATAACAAAAAATCTAATATTAAAAAATGAAATTTAGTACAAAATTTGTTAAATTAATTAGCTGTTATATTAATCAGCTGTTAGTAGTATACTTACTATACCCTCCTAATTTGACACATTTTTACTATTACTAAATAAACATTAAGATACAACTAAATCTTTAAAGATATTAAACTTCACACTAGCTAGGGGTTTGGTTAAAACATCTGCTATTTGTCTTTCACTTGGGCAGTACTTCACACACAATAGTCCTTCACTCACTTTCTCATGTATAAAGTGATAGCGAACGTCAATGTTTTTTGATCTCATATTCACAACACCATTTTTGATCAAAAATATTGCACTTTGATTGTCTACATACAAAGTAGCACTGACACTGATTTTAATTATTTCACCTAGCAGATTTTTCAAATACATTAGTTCTCTGCAGCAGTCAGCTGCTGCAATGAACTCGGCTTCCGTCGAAGACAATTGTGCAACAATTGGTTGCTTTTTAGAGGTCCATGCTATTGGGCCTCCATTCAGATAAATAATCTATCCTGAGAAACTCCTCCTTGTAGTAGGATCATTCGCATAGTCGGAATCACAATATGCCTCAAGCTTATTATTACCATTCTTGTTAAATTTTATTCCCAATTTCTTTATCCCAATTAGGTATTTTAGTATTCTTTTTGCATTATTTACATCTCTTTGTGTAGGGTTTTCTACATTTCTACTACACATGTTAACTGAATATGATATCTCAGGTCTTGTTCTTGTAGATATATACAGAAGGCAACCAACTACACTCGCGAGCAAAAGTTTGGAATCAGTTACTTGAAATTGGTTCCGCGTGATCTTGCTTACTAAATAAATTTTTAATAATCATAAAAATGACATCATGTTAAAGGTGCAACTGTCCACTTTAAATCGATATGATGGTGCCCAAAGTAGACTCCACCACGTCGGCGTTTCGCCGATTATTTGATTGCTGATGTCGACCGACTACAATTAAAGAATTTGCTACTTACCTTGTCTCCGTTCGGTCTCCGTATGTAGCCGGTGGACTTCCTGAGCTAGCTCGAAGGAAGTCGCGGCTCCTGAAGAGCTATTGTTAACCGATGGAGACCGGAGCACTACAAAGGCCTATTAGGCCACCACGGCTCACACACGCGACGATAACAGATTTGGTGAATTTACACTTTCACCGACACTAAAACTTTGGTGGACCCTCGCACCAACAATCACTTGGTGCGCCACGCAATACTATTTGTTAGATGCTTATATATTTTGTATTATATTTTATTGCTGCCCGGTTCTAAACTATATCAATGTCATTCCGTATTCGACTCGACTGACATGTTACATGCGGCCGGCCGCCAAAAGGCTCTCACTGCACAGACTATAATGCAGTGTTGCCACTCGCTCTTCCTCGAGCGTAAACACGATATAAAATTATTTCATATCGAGCCCGTAATTGTGGAGTTATCCCGGATTAAGTGAAGGAGGTAGGAAAACAAGGAAATAGGGAAAAATAATGAATGAATAAAACAACAAAAAATTTATTTATTTTTAAAAATAAGTGTCAATATTTTGTGTTCCCTCCCCTCGCCCTAATAACTGCTCCAAGACGATTCTTCATAGACCTGATTAGCTTCTGAATTGATTCTTGTGGAATACCTTCCCACTCCTCAATCAACGCTGATTTCAGCTCATTCAGACATGAAGGAGCAGGAGTTCTGGAACGAACCTTCCTCTTCAGTTCATCCCATACGTGCTCAATGGGATTCAAGTCAGGGCTGAGTGCTGGCCAGTCCAATGTGGCAATACCGACTTCTTCGAGGTATTCCGTTGTTACACGGGCAGTGTGACAACGAGCGTTATCGTGCATAAGGAGGAAGTCATCACCGATGTGTCCCGCATAGGGAACGACATGTTCCAGGAGAATATCGGAAATGTACCGGTCCGAAGTTAGACCGCCTCCTCGTCCCCCGCCAGGCACGAAAACAAGCTCGGTTTTACCATCGAAGGAAATGCCGGCCCACATCATACAAGAGCCGCCCCCATAAGCCACTGTTTCAGCGACACAGCACTGTGCAAATCGCTCCCCAGGCCGCCTGTAGACCCGTCCTCTTCTGTCGCTACCGTGCAAACACATCCTGCTTTCGTCGGAGAACAGGACTTGCCTCCATTGCTCAACCTCCCAATCAAGATGGGTGCGAGCAAAGTGAAGGCGTGCTTGTCGGTGAGCTGCCGTGAGTTTCGGGCCTGTGGCAGGCCTTTTTGGAGTCAGATTCGCTTGCTTGAGTCGTCGACGAACTGTCCACTCGCTGGCTGCTACCCCACGAACATCTCGGAGCTCCTGTTGGACGTCGACACCAGTCAAATGTCGATTTCGGAGAGGTTGACACGATAAAACGGTCATCCCTCTCCGATGTGCACCGGCGCCGTCCAGATCTTGGTCTTGGGATAAAGCCACCAGTCTCCCGAAAGCGCTTATAAACTTTCGAAACACAGGATTGGCTTATGTGGAGCCGACGAACGACAACCCACTGGCTGAGCCCTTCTTGCAATAGGGCTACGATTTGTGCTGCTTCTGTAGGTGTTGTCTCCATTGTCGTACAAGGTAAAGGGTCAAAAGTGGCGGAGATGTGTACCGGTCAACGTGTGAAAGTCGACTGATAAAGAAAATCCGATAACAGGTGCTTTTATAGGGGGTCAATAGGTCGCAACTCGTGATGTATCAAACAATTGAAACACGTTTTCGATACACCTTCACTTAATGCGGAATGGCTCCATAAATACTGGCTTGTTTTTAATGAATTCGGTATCAGTTTGAAAGTAAAGAGTTGAACCTTTAAAATGATGTAATTTTTACGATTATTAAAAAAGTATTAACTACTCAAGATAACGCGCAACCAATTTCAAGTAACTGATTCCAAACTTTTGCTCGCGAGTGTAGTTCTCTATAACAATAATTGTTTGCTGGTATATCATTTTCTTGTTTCATTTCTGAACCAACTATCATTGGTGTGGGAGAAATTTTTGCTTCTTGCATGTTAAAATTTTTAGCCATTTCATTAATATAATTTTCTTGCGTTAACTTAATACTTTCTGTATTTTTATTTATTTGTATGTTTAAAAACTTGGGATGTGAATCTTCTGTTACTAAAATTATTGATCCATCTTCATTAGGAAATATGCATTTATCATTTATTTGACTTTAGTGAATTTGACTTTAAGTAATTTGTAAATCTTTTATTCCAATTTAACGGTGATTGTTTTAATCCGTATAATGATTTAAGTAGTTTACAGTATGTTCCTTTTTCAAAGCCTTCTGGTAATTTCATATACAGGGTGTCTCAGAAACAATGGATAAACCTTTAACTGTTGATAGGTTTCGTCGAGACCTCTCTAATCTCAAATTTTGACTTTAGTAAAAATATCTCGGTTTTCAAGATATTTGATAGTTTATGATTTTTTTTAAAAATGCCACTTTTGGTTGGTTTTTAATGTGCCATTTTTACAAATACGGACTTTTTCTGATTCAGTTTTTTTAGCTTCTAACGGAATAGTTCAGCTATCAATAACAGTGGTTAAAATTGAGCTAGCTAATCACGAAGTGCTTGGAAAAAACAATGTTCCAAAAAAAATTAAACAAGAAATTATTTTTCTTCGTGTTTGGTCAGCTACCATGTAAAAAAAATGTAGGACGCTCATCGTGCCCATTATCTTAAAAAAATGCTTAGTTATTCTAGTTTCAAAAAAGGTATGATAACCTATGCTTAATGTATCTCTTAAATTTTATTACTGCTTGAATAGCAAATGGTATGAAATTTTAAAAAGATTTTTTTCGGGATAGTTATTAATTCTTAGTTTGAATAAAGAATTTGAAATAAAACAACATGAAATTTTAATTTTTTATTAAATTTACAATAAATGTTCGAATTGGCGTCCTTGCGCTCTGATACACGCCCTACATCTTTTTATAAAAGAAAGTTTGATGCGGCGCGCGTAACTAGACGTTTTTATGTGTGCAGCTGCATTTTGTATGCGAGTACGCAACTCTGTTATTGAGGATACTGGCCTCGCGTAGACAAGGTATTTCAGACATCCCCAATAAATAAAAATCCAAGGGATTTAGATCCGGCGATCTGGGCGGCCATAAAATAGGGCCGAGCCGGCCTATCCACCTTTGTGGGAAGTGTTGATTTAAATAATTTCTTACTACTATTGCGTAGTGAGCTGGGCACCCATCATTTTGAAGCCACATTCTCCGCCTCACTTCTAAATTGACATCTTCTAGCATGCCGGGTAAATCATTTTGTAAAAAATTAAGGTAAATTTCACTATTCAGTGTAGCTGGAAGTTCATATGGCCCGATCACCTGTCCGTCAATAATCCCAGTCCACAAGTTAACTTTAAATTGAACTTGGGACCGATCTTCCCTCATCAAATGTGGGTTTTCAACTTGCCAGCTATGTAGATTGTGGATGTTGAAATATCCATCTCTCCGGCATGAGGATTCATCCGTCCATAAAATTTTATTGAAAAATTGCGGGTCCTCCCTTATTTTATTTAACATGATTCTGCAGAATGCAATCCTGCGCGGATAGTCAGCAGGCTGTAGAGTTTGGACCCTTTGAATATGGAAAGGGTGCAAAAGGTATTTTTTCAATATGCGATGCACTTTGCTTCTATTAATGCCGGTTCGACGTGCAATTCCACGCACAGAACGTGTTGAATCTTCTTCTATTTCGTCGAGGACTACTACTTCTTCATCGTCGTTTCTTTCTGGTCTTCCTGGCCCTGCACCACCAATGCCTCTTCCTGGAAGCCTCCCTTCGCAGTACGAATTATGTACCCGAGCAAAAACTCGATAGTCCGGGTGACGTGCGTTGGGGTACCTAATACAAAAAATGACGTTATTAAATTTACTAATTCATTTAATTTTAAAATCTAATTAAACACGGCGTGTGACTATTTTTAGAAGGATAACATAATGTAAGACCCATCCTGATACGTTTAACTAAAGTTGCAATAAATGTGTGTGATTTAAAAAAAAATAAGATTGATTGAATTAAAGAGAAAATAAATAATCTTACCTCTCTGCGTACAGACGAGCAGCAGCGTTAGCATTTCCTCGACATTCGCCATAAACGAAATGCATGTTTGCATATTCGCGCGACGTGTACTGATGTGTAGGCATGTTCAGTGTTATGTATTGGTTGTCAGTTAGGTTTCACAGCACAAACAATATCCAAATCGTAAAGCTAGCCAAGTCCATATGATCACCAGTTGTCAATAGGTTTCACAGCACAAACAATATCCGAATCACAGCAAAATGTCGTTTAAAATCATCGAAGCTCTATCGAATCTCTCGAATACAGAAAACACGCGTGGGTCACAACCGGAGTTCAGAAGGACACTAACAATCGTAACAAAGAACACAATGATCAGACGCAGGTAAAAAAAGTCCTTCCAGGAAATTCGATAGCAGGTAAGGTTGCAAATGCTTATGACTCATGTGCTGTTAATGATAAGGCTCCTTTTTGATTGCGCATAGTGAGACATGTGGCAGGCAGGGGCCACAAAAAAAATACGTTTTTCAACTCTGTGACTCGCAAACGAATGTTTACAAATAAGCTTTAAGTGCTTATTAGTGGAAAAAAAACCTTTTTTTTTCAAATTTTCATTTTATTTGCTATTCAACCAGTCAGAAAGTCAGAAAAGCATAAACTTAATACTGGAAAACTAAATTAACCGAATAAAATTAATCCGAAAAATAATTAATCCGACAAACAATCTTTTTAAAATTTTCATACCATTTGCTATTCAAGCAGTAATAAAAGTTCAGAGATACATTAAGCATAAGTTTATCATACCTTTTTTGAAACTAGAATAACTAAGCATTTTTTTAAGATAATGGGCAGGATGAGCGTCATACATTTTTTTTACATGGTAGCAGACCAAACACGAAGAAAAATAATTTCTTGTTTAATTTTTTTTGGAACATTGTTTTTTCCAAGCACTTCGTGATTAGCTAGCTCAATTTTAACCACTGTTATTGATAGCTGAACTATTCCGTTAGAAGCTAAAAAAACCTGAATCAGAAAAAGTCCGTATTTGTAAAAATGGCACATTAAAAACCAACCAAAAGTGGCATTTTTAAAAAAAATCATAAACTATCAAATATCTTGAAAACCGAGATATTTTTACTAAAGTCAAAATTTGAGATTAGAGAGGTCTCGACGAAACCTATCAACAGTTAAAGGTTTATCCATTGTTTCTGAGACACCCTGTATATATCTTCAGTTACCTCTCCATATAGAAAAGCAGTTATAATATCGAATAGTATAACATGATAGTTATTTAATGCTGCTAAGGACATAATTAGTCTAAAGGTGTTTGCATTCATGACTGGACTATAGGTCTCTAAATAGTCTATTCCTTTTCTTTGTTTGCACCCTCGTACCACAAGTCTAGCTCTGTATTTATTATTTTCTCTAATTTTAAGTACCCATTTAGCTGTAAGTACATTTTTATCTTTTATTTCTTCTTCTGATATTATTTTCCATGTATTGTTTTTATTTATTGAGTATTTTTCATCTTCCATAGCATTTAACCATTTTTCACTATCTTTTCCTGTGATCGCTTCTTTATATGTAAGTAGTATGTAATCTTGTAATCTGGTAGGTATTTTTATATTTCTTTTACCTCTTCCTAAGTCTTCAGTATTAGGTATTTCCTGTGATTCATTTCTTATATCATTTTCAGTGATTTTAACCATTACATTCTCATGTTCTTCTTCTTCAGACAGTATATCAGGTAATTTATTAATTTTTATTATTTCTTTTTCTTCGGTTACTGTACTAATGAAGTTATTTTCTTTATTTTCAGGTTCTACTACAGGGAAGATATGCTTATAATAGTCATAACTTTTAGTTACATTGTTTTCTTTGTAAATAGTATTTGTCATCTTTACATCACGTGACAATATGACTTTGTTATTTGTTATGTCCCATAGTCGATAAGCATTATTTGAATAACCAATAAAGATACATTCTTTTGATCGTTCATCTAATTTTTTGATGTTACCGAGAATTTTAGCACATGCTTTTGCACCAAATAATTGTAAATGTGACAAGTCAGGCTTTTTATTGTACCATAATTCAGCGGGTGTTTTTGGTACGGTTTTACTTGGGGATCTATTCAGAAGATAAGCTGCTGTCAGCAAAGCTTCACCCCACATGTTTTTATTCAGTTCTGAATCAAATAACAGAGCTTTTGTTCGGTCCATTAAAGTTCTATTGAGGCGTTCTGCCTTACCATTCAGTTGTGGTGAATATGGTACTGTATAGTCTATTTTAATTCCCTTGCTGCTACACCATTCTTTTAGTTCACTACTGGTGTATTCACCACCATTGTCACATCTTAAACAGGAAACTTTCTCCTTTTGTTCTCTTTCGCTTGCATTTATGTAACTTTTTATACATTTAAATACATCACTTTTGTTTTTCATCAAATAGACTTTTATGAAGTGACTAAAATCATCAAGTATTGTAACAAAGTATCTGTAGCCATCATGTTTCTGTCTCTATTGGACCAGAGATCAGAGTGGATTAATTGCAGTTTTCTAGTTGCCTTTGTTCTTATTGTTTTGAAAGGTGATCTTGGATGTTTGGATTTTATGCATATGTCACATAACTCTTCTTTATTATTTTCATTTATTTCTACACCATTGACAAGTGTTTTTAGTTTTTTAATGTTCTCATAACTGAGATGACCCATCTTTCTATGGAAAGTTAACATTGCACTTTCTTCATATACTGTTTCTCTTAATTTGATTTCATATAAACCACTTTCATTCTTCTTTCCGGTTAAAACAGTTTGACTGTCCTTTTTTACTATAACTTGATCTTTAGTGAAAGTGACTTCTCCACCATTGTTCGTTATTTTATTTACACTCATCAGATTTTTTGTTAACTGTGGAATATATAATACATTTTTTAGAGTGCATTCGTTTGTTTTGATCGATCTAACACTTTCAGATATGATAGTATCACCGGCTTTTGCCGTTTTAATTGCTTTTTTATCCTCTTTGAATGTATCAAACAAATTTAAATTGTTCGCTAAATGCTTTGATGCACCTGAGTTCACAATCCACGTGGTTTCACTATTAATATTGTTATCTTCACTGACAAAAAAGGAAACTGTTTGTTGGTATGTTTTAGTTTCTTTGTTTTTATTGCGGAACAAACAATTCTTTTCTAAATGGCTGTCTTTCTTTTTACATATTCTGCAATACATTGTTTCTTTATTTTTATTAGTGTTTAGCTAAATTTAGCTTTGTGTGGTCCATTGCATTTGTAACATTTTGTCTTAGGCTTATCACTTCCAGCACTGAATGCTACACTTGGTTGATATGGTTCTGATTGTTTTATTCGATGCTCTTCAGCTATTAATCGCGCTGTCAGTGTTTCAAATGTCTTCTTTTCTGGGGGCATCGACTCCCACGCGCTAATAGAGTGATTATATTTAGGTGGCAAAATCGTCAACAATTTCGATATTTTCATATCGCTGTCAATGCTATTTTTTAGGGCAGCCATTTTAAAAATAATATTTTCTAGGGAACTAATATTTGTTGCCATGTCCTCAGCTTCGTTGTAATTAAACATAAGTAATAATTGCATGTTTGAATATTTTTGTTGTTCCTCTTGTTGGTCATATAATAGGTTGGGGAAAAAGTTTCTTCGCATTTTTTAAGAAAATTCAAAACATTTTTTAATATAGTTTATTTACATTTAACTAAAGTATGTAGGTACCATTTTGTTCGATAACTTTTTGCCATCTTGTAGGTAGGGACATGATCCCATTGCTATAGAAATTTTGGGACTTCTGGTCAAAATACCGCGACAAGTGGTTTTGGCAGTCCTCTCGTGATGTTAACCTGACACTGCCTAAAGAATTCTGAAGAGACCGAAACAGGTGGAAATCTGAAGGTGCAAGGTCAGGACTATACGGCGGATGCATTAACACCTCCCAGCCAAACTCTCTTAATTTTTGCTGAGTGGCTAAAGATGTGTGAGGTCTAGCGTTATCATGATGAAAAACCACACCCCTTCTGTTGATTAATTCCGGCCGCTTTCTCTCAACTTCTTGCTTTAATCTCATCAGTTGTTCGCAGTAGAGTTCAAAATCGATGGTCCTGCCTGGTGGTAACAGCTCATAATGAATAATGCCCTTCCAATCCCACCACACACACAGCATCACCTTGTTGCGAGTTAACCCGGGTTTCGCCACAGTCTGTGAAGCCTGACCGGCCTTTGACCACGACCTTTTTCGCACGTTCTTGTCGTACGTGATCCACTTTTCATCACCAGTTATCAGCTTCTTCAAAAATGGTTCGGTTTCATCACGTCGTAATAAAGAATCACAAATGAGTACACGGTTCATTAGGTTTCTTTCAGTGAGCTCGTGAGGTACCCAAATGTCGAGCTTTTTTGTGTACCCAGTTTTTTTCAAATGCGCCAAAACTGTTTTGTGGTCAATTCCCAGTTCTTCAGCTACGTCGTAACTACTAACATGCCGATCTTGCTCCACTTTTTCAAAAATGGCATCCATTTTATCTGTAATAGGGCGACCAGAGCGACGTGCATCTTTGACATCAAAATTTCCGGATTGAAAACGCTTAAACCAAATTTGTGCTACTCTCACAGACACTGCACTAGGTCCATAAACATCGCAAATTTTTTTCGCGGCTTGCGTTGCATTTGTACCTTTTTTGTAGTAAAATTTTAAAATGTATCGAATTTCTTCATTAGATCCACTCATCTTGGCGGTACGAAAAACAAATGAAAATCACATATTTTCCTAATTTGAATTTGGAATTATGTTCTTTAAAATTTAAACTTTCAATGATACCAAAACCAGCCAGATACAAATAGTATAGCCAAAGAGATTTTATTACAAGTTTATACATACTATAATGCGAAAAGACTTTTTCCCCAACCTAATATATTGCATAGTTTAGAGTACATTTTCGACGCATTAGTACAACTCAAAATGTGAGGAATGCATCTTTTCTCAATTGATGTTAGGAGGATTCTTTGAGCTTTCGCATCTCTTAATTCTCACTTGTCTTTATCAGTACCTTCTGGGGCACCATTCGCTTTTTTAGTCACTATATCGAATAGTGATAAAGATTTTAACAAAATATCTACCTGAAACCGCCATATTGCGAAATTTTCTTTTCCGGCTAATTTTTAAGTTAAGGCATAATCCGCTACGTCTGGGCCCATAACCTGTTGTTTATTATTTTAATTTGGTTCCAGGTGGTATTTAAACACAATATGTTTTATTTCACTTTAGGATTTTATTTTAAGAACTTTACTACAAACACAAGTTCACAAGACACCGATCAACGTACTCCAAGGTCGCCAAGGAAGAACAAACACAGAGCATAGAACATAACAATAAATGCAGGCAAATGTTAAAGATTCCATACAGCCATAAATTCTAATCAACATTTTTTATTAAGTTCATTAAGTAACCTTTTAAATAAAATCATAATAAAAGTGACTGCATCTGCATATCAAAAGTTAATGACATTTGAAAGTGATTTTCTTAGAGGTGCGATTTTTTTGACGCCGAGTGTATATTTGTTATAAAAGTATATTTTCAATAGTTCTACTGGCAATAGTAGATCCGTTTTACAAGTTTATTATGGTTGACATCGGAAGTTACGGCCGACATAATGACAGTGTAGTTTTTGAGAATGTATATTCGAAATCACATGATATTGCCTCCAAAACCATTACCAAATACAGATGATGCCATTCCTCATGTACACTGAAAAAAAAACTTGTTGTAGTACGTAGCTGAACTTTCATTTACTGGTAACATAAAATAGGTGACCACAAAACTAGGGCAGTACGTAACCAAAAGGAGTTTGGTTGAATAATAGGCGAACTGTTTTGTTATTATTGTAAAACAGTAATGTCTAGTTTTAACTAACACGTTTGTTCATGACTAAACCTATTTTTGATTAAGTTAAGCAAACCTTTTAGTAATTATTGGAATACTTTAAGGGAACTAGTAAGCTTACTTTTTGCATTCTTGCAACTTTAAATCTTGTTTAATTTAACTTAAGACTTTTGTTGATTATAACCAAACTACTCGGTATTTTACAACCATATTCCCAGTTTACTTACAACCCTAAGATAATGTCGCTGTTAATAGTCTCGTTATGCTAATATTTCCACAACTATTTGATTATTTTCTACATATTTGTTGGCTTGTTTTAACTGTACCTGTTGTGTTTTAACTGTAACTGTCTAGAACGAGAGCGTGATGTGCTACGAAATGGTCTTCGGCGATGAAAAGAGGAGCGACCTCTCCCCAAATTGACTACGCGTTGGGTCAATCTAATTATCTCCGCTTCGAGGTTGCAGGATGTTGTTGAAGAACTTGGAGAAACTTGCATTATCTGTCCGCTTCTAGAGTTTTCTAGGACCTTGTCTGCCACTGTAGCTAGTTTGTCTAGGTCCTTAGTTTCTATGACAGAAAGTACACTTCTCACTGCCGTTGGTAACAGGTTTTGCCACAAAACTGTCAAGGTGTCGTCACTTATCTTACCCCTGGCGAGGTCACGCATACGTCTCAAGAGTTGGGATGGGCGTTGGTCACCGAGTTCCATCTCTCCGATTAATTTCTGTATTTGTCGATTTTCCGATTCCTCAAATATCGATAGTAATCTATTTTTCAAGGTCACATATTTTCCATCTACAGGCGGCTTGATGAGTATGTCCGTGATTTGCAGGATCACTTCCTTGCTGACTTTAGACACTACGAGATCATACTTAGCGTGATCTCCGAGCTTATGTGGTGCAAGGGTGGCTTCAAACTGGATGAACCAAGCTCTTGGTTGATCGGTCCAAAACTCTGGAACTCGTGAAGCTAATGAAAAGCATCTTCCACTTTTATGCTGCAGTTGGTATGGGAGATGGTTCCATTTTGCGTCACTTCACACACTAGGCACTACTGTACTGTCTTTTTGTATATTATTATTTATTTAGTTAGTTAGGTTCACGGCACGTGCACGGTAACGTTATGTGTAGCGAACGTAGGTTATAAACGAGCCTTACAAAACGTCACGTCATCACGTCGGGGTCACCAATTTAGGGTTTATGTCCCTATATCTGACTATCAGAAGGTTAGACTGAAATGAAAGTCATTAATACTGATAAATAAAATATATATTATTATATAATGCCAAGAATCTAACCTAACGTTCGCTACACTATACGGAGGACGCCTGGCGTATGTCAGTCGATTCGATGCACACGTCAACTCTACATACTGTACCACAGATTACATAATTATTGTACCATAGTGTCCCTACACTCTTAACAAAAAGTTATTGCTATTAGTAGCTTAAGCATGTAATTTCCAAAATGCAAATTGTCCACTAAAATCCATTGAAAAAATCTATCATGGTTTTTAGTGGACTTTCATGTCCACTTTAATATCTTTAACAGATTTTAGTAGAAATGGATCTTTTAGGAAATGCCTGTTTCAAAAAATCCATTATCCTTTCATTTTGGATTTCTTGAACCATACATATCCTAAAAGATCCATTTGTCATAAAAATCTCTTGAAGGTATTAAAGAGGACATGAAAGTCTACAAAAATCCATGATGGATTTTTTCAATGAATTTTAGTGGACAAAGCAAACTTCTCACGGGATAAGTACGAACCTAAATGACAGCATTCACTATGGGACCCACTTAATTAATCGCAAATAAAAACAGCCACTTCAATACATTTTCTTCGAGTAGATAATCTTCTATAGATAAGCTGATTTTTTCCACAATTTGGCAGTTGATCCAGATTTTTCGTACATACTTGAAATTATACGTTGCATAAACATGGGGAAAATTCATTTAACCAAAATATGAAACAAATTAATTTTCTCACATATTTTGAAACGGTATGAAGCTAGGCAGCTTAGAGTTACATAATAAAATAAAACATTATGTAGTTTCAGAAATAATTATATTTAATGAATCGAATCACAGCTCAATCATTTAGCTTACATATAAACAAGAAAATTCTTATTAGTTTGGTAAGTACTTATTACTAGGTAAGGTACCTAACTAGCTATCTGTATAATTTATAAATACGAAAGATATATTAATATTGCAAATAATAAAAATTGTTTCAATCAATCACAGTTGTACTTATTTATGCTAGAACTTATTACTAACACTTAATAGGGTGTAAGGAAAAAACTTCCGAAAAAAAGGAGGTGATCTCTATCACCGACATTTTTTTCGGAAGCGTTTCCCTTACACCCAATAAAGAAAGTTCTTATTAGTTTGGTAAGTACTTATTACTAGGTACCTAACTAGCTATCTGTATAATTTCTAAATACAAAAGATATAGTAATATTGCAAATAATAAAAGTTGTTTCAATCAATCATAGTTGTACTTAGTTATGATAGAACTTACTACTAACACTTAATAGGGTGTACGGGAAAAGCTTCCGAAAAAAAGAAGGTGATCTCTATCATCGACATTTTTTACGGAAGCGTTTCCCTTGCACATACAAAAGGCGACATCATCATCGCAGCTCATATACGTCCCCACGGAGGGGTTCGAGCCTACCCTATGTTAGGGTGATTAGGCCTTAGTCAACCACGCTGGCCCAGTGCGGATTGGTCGACTTCACATACATCATTGAATTTCTTCGCAGATGTATGCAGGTTGCCTCACGATGTTTTCCTTCACCGTAGGAGCGTCAGACAAATGCACATATGAAATTCTAAACGAAAAACACATTGGTACATGGCGGGTCTCGAACCCCGACCTCCCGATTGGAAGGCAAGTGCCGAGTCCACAGCGCCACTTAATTTTCGAAACACAAATACATAAGTAAATAGCTGTATAAATTTGAATTTGAAATTCCTAACCATAGAGGATATATTTGAGATCAAAGTGGCCAGTACGGCAAAACGCCAATTTCATATGTAAGGACCTAATATTAGTAAGTATAGACAATTAGTAAATGAAGTTAAAAAAAATAGGAGCATTATACTTAATAAAAAGTAATATTGCCACCTTCTTTGATTCAATAAATTAAACTCGCGCTACTAAATAATTGTTCGCTAGGAACACGTGGAGTGGATAAACGATAAATCTTAGTATTCCACAGCGCAAACAAACACGTAATGATTTATTTACAAGAAAAAAATGATGCACCACAACAAACGCGTCGGATCTTGTCACCAAATTCGGCAAATATCACGCAATTTTTTTTCTGATAGAAACAAAAAAAAATTATACTATTTTGGTCCATTTAATCCAGATTGTACATGCTTAAGATTTAATCTTAAGCGTAATCGTAATACAATTAAGATCATTTTTTTCTTTTTACAATAACAATCCAACGCGTTTACGTAAGAAACCCACATTTTGAAAAATCTCACGTGAGATATGGGGATGGGGGAGGGGGTTAAATAAAATCTCACGACATCTCACCAGGAGGGAGGGAGGGAGGGATAGAAAATTTTAAAAAACACCTCACGTAGTTTATGGACGCTCCCCTACAGAAATATAGACGGCTCCTAACTTGTGAATCCCGGAATGACTCCCTAATACATTTCCACTTTCGTAATCGCCAAAAAATAAAAATAATGGAAGAATTAGTTTGTCTTTATGATTTGTCATAATTTTTTTCCAAAATGCACCCTGTGTAAAATTGCTAACGTTATTATTAACATTCCTCAAAATATTTATGTAGTCTAATGTTTCTTTTAACACTCCATCTAACGAAAAATATTTTTGATGAACACTTCTAAGTGAGATAAATTGCTCCTTACATTCCACTGTAACTGCTTTTACAACACCGCGGTTAGTTGTAGTAGTTCTTCTTTGACCAATAATTATTTCATTTGGGGCTATATAAGACCCAACCCTTTCAAAGTATTTAAGGCGGTTATGTTCAGTATTGAACGATTTTAATGGGGAATCGACGGCTGACAGCACTCTTTGTTTTATTAGATCTAACTTATTTACAGCTGTAGGTGTAGTGATTTAAGACAACAAAAATATTTCTTATGTTAGAAGATATAGCACCACAAACATACTTGTTGACGCCTTCCACTACATCCTGAACAGTTTTTCTGGGTAACAATGGGTTTGCATACAAAGAAGACAAGAATAATTGTATATGATTACTATCAGAGTATGATGTACCTGACTGTATAACATTCAAGGCCCTTGTTTTATTTGATTTAAAGAATTCACAAAATTAGTAGAATGTGCACATTGTGTTACTATCTGATCTGTTTAAGATGTACTGGGTAGACCTATATCAGAACAAGCACTTGCCAGTGGCAATAGAATATTGGCATCAGAAGATAAACATCTTCGTGCAAGGTTTCTGGAACGACAAATGTGAAATTTATTCACATGTTTACAGAATGTATTTTTCAAGTAAAATGATCGATCACAGCCATCATCTATACAGTGATAAACGGTAAACTTGTGTTCATTGTGGGCTATTGTGAAGTGATTGAATAATTTCCTAGCATCTACAAATTTGTTAAAACATAAAAAACACGTAATCATTGCTTTAGATTTATCCTGGCAATACAATTATAATTTATGTTTAATTTACACTACTATTTCAAGGTCAGAAGCGAGAGCACGTACAGTTGTAAAAATTTTATCAAATTTAGTAGTCATTTTGTATACAACTTTTTGAATGAATTGCCATACATGTTTACTCTCCGCAGGATATTCAGCATTCAATGAGAAAATGACTTTAAAGCAGGTATCCACTGATTTAACCATAGAGGGCAATTCATATCTGAAATTGTTAAGTATTATGTACCTTGCAGATATTGTCTTAAGAGTAGGTCCTACCACAACAATATAAGGCTGAAGAGTCATTCCCAGCTCATGCAGTTTTGTTTTGCGGCGTTCTAAAGTGTCTTCTATTTCTGATGCACTCTTCAGATGACAGATAAAGCTTTGTAGAACTTCATACTTAGATGGCCTCCATTGTTTTTTGCTTTATCCTTTTTTATCATAGAGGACAACATCAGAAATGGCAATGTCATAAACCCAACTGTATCCAGAATCTCCTCAGTTTCTGAAAATTATATTGAAAATTAGGTAAAAGTTAACCCTTAAGTATGGACGTCATTTTTTCATAACACTATCCTGGACGTGTAGTCTCACAGGCTCCTATATTAATTAGTGTTTTTTTAACAAAATTATTTTAAATAGCTTGAATACCATATTTAACTTAAAGTATGGTTTAGTTATAGTAAAAATACGTGAATATATAAGCCACTTTTTTATAATAATTCTAGAAACATTCAAAATTAAAATGGCACATTTTGGGTAATTTTAAGTACAACTACGTTTTCAGCCGTAAAATCAACTAGAAATTATAAAAAACTAATATTTGCCTCCCTTTTATTTTTTTTACTATTCCAACATAATTAAGTCAAAGTTTACAAGAAAATCTAAAAAGAGAACAAAGTTGCTTACAAATATTTTTATAACACAACTATGGACGTGTAGCCTGACAGGCTCCAAAAGATTTTTAGATAAGTATTACTCACGTATTTTTCATTGAATGACGTAATTTCCTCCTTCGCTGGTCGTTTTGATACTAAAACTGAAGCTACTGAGCTACTCAAGTGTGGGGAGCGGGGGGAAGTACACAAAATATAGAAACTAACATTCACCCGGAGCCCGTGAGGCTACACGTCCATACTTAAAGGTTAAACAAATATTTCAATTTGTGTCACTGGGGACTCGACACTGGCCTTTAAATCAGGAGGTTCGGGGTTCGATCGTATGATAAATTTTATATGTACATTTATTCAATATTCTTACGGTTGAGGTAAACATAGCTAGGGAACCAGCATACACCTGCGAAGAAAGTCAATGGTGTATTTGAGGTTGACCAATCCTCTCTGGGCCAGTGCGCGTAAACACCCTAACTTTGGGTAGGCTCGAACCCCTCAGTGGGGACGTTAGCTGCGATAAATAAAGATTTGGCTCATAAAATTGTCTAAAAATCTGTTAAATCAGTACATTTTGAAACCACCTTACTAGTTTATTTTTATATATAGCTTTATTATATAAAATTCGTAACAAGTTTATAATTAAAAGAATTTAGATAAATAAATAAATATATTAATTATTTTGAGACATTATTATATACATTTGATCGAATTCCAAGCTAAGTAAACATAGCACTTTTTGATGGGATTCCAATATCAATAACCCAAATGCGTCTGTAGAACGCAAGGCTACAGACGCAGTCAACCGCCAGCATCGGCTTAACGAGCAACGAACGAGACACACCAACCCCGAACTGTTCTGACAGCGACCGAGACACACCGACCCTAAAACGTTCTAGCAGCGAACGACCTACATCGATATCGAGTCGTAGTCGGCCAAGACCAGGAAAAAGTACAATAACCGAAGACATACTTAAGTCCGTAAATGATCATTTTAAACGACCTAAACTTCCCGATAATCGTTTTGAGGTTTTAGGAAAAAATGTTGGGATGAAACTACAAGAATAACCAAAAGAACAGAGAATCATAGCAGAAAAAATAATTTACGAAACTGTTCTTGGCTGAAATGGGTAGCTTAACTATGTCACACACTGTAAAAACACACTTTGCCAACACTAGTTTTTCAGTTCAACAAGATCTTCAAAAACGAAAAACATTTTATAATTTCAAGTTCTTTGTTCACGATAATTATACGACTTATATTAATGAGTTTATTTATTTATTGATTTAGGGAGAACCAACAAGTCTTACACTAATAAAATCTTAAAACTAAGTGCTAATCAATTCACTCTAAGTGCAGACCCAATTACAGGTTGCCACGGCATGCATTAGTGGATTTGATGCTACTTAATCATATCTGCTTACACATTATGTTACATGAAATTTATACAGGTTTTAGAGAAAAAATACAAAATAATCAGAGTCGCAAGGACCCGACCGACAGACAATTTATAATTTCTCGTCTAAATCTTAGAGGTCCCCACTTTCAAGATGACTGAGGCGCCGAAAACAAATATCGTCTCTGACGTACACGCATACACCGGCCTTAGGTGCAAAGAGGTGTTCCAGTCCGTACCCAGGGTAGGAGAGATAAGAAATATAATATTCCTAAAAACTAATTGTGTACTTATTTTGTTACAGTTTCCAAAAACAGAACAATATTGGAGAATGATAGGGAAAGAATTCGAGCAGAAGTGGAAAATTCTTCGCTGTTTGGGTGCCATTGATGGTAAGCACGTTGAAATCGTGCCTCCAAGCAACAGTGGCTCGTTTTATTATGACTATGAACATAGACACAGTATGGTATTGATGGCAATCGTTGATGCAAAATACAGATTCCTGTTAGTTGATTTTGGAACAGGCAGGTTTTCTGATGGTGGAGTTCAAACTCAAACTCAAACTCAAAAATCTTTATTCAATATAGACCTTTACAGGCACTTATTGACGTCAAAAAAAAATCATAAAAATCTTCAACCAAGAATCTAATTAACTAAATTATTTAATCCTTGTATGTACACACACCCCAACCATTATTAAGATGTGTGCAAATACAAGTCAAACGAAAAAAAAAAATTGACTCTACACCTGTTCGGAAATTGGGAGAGCCTTCTCGAGAAAAACAGGCAAGAAACTCGGAAGGTCTTGTATTTTTTTTTGTCTCCTCTTTTAAAATGCCAACATTACAATATAATATTTCACAAACATTTTTTTAATAATATAGAAACTTAGATCATTTAACCTATGGATGCGGTACGCAACAAATCACAGTGTAAATTTTTCAGCCACTTTTCGCGGGAGGCGAGGTAAACACGCACGCACACTACGAAAATGAAGAATACACTTACAGAGACGTTGTTCTTATGTTTACGAACACACACTATGAAAATATTACCCTACAATGAAGAAACACACACACATCGACAGATTAACGTGTATCTACGCAATCGCCCCACCACAAAGAATGAATGTCCCTAGTGATGTGACACAAAGAATGAGTAACTATTTGGGTCGTCGTGAGTGAATGATTGAAATGTAACCGTGCGTTTGCACTGAGAAACATAAAACATGCAATGTTTTACAACTTGTTGTATGATACAAATCTCAAAATTTGTTGTGTATGCTTTTGCGTTCTCACTGCCGAAAATCGTGTTGGATTCGGAACAAATAAAAAGATTTGTTGCAGATTGCGTTAGGATCGCCTCAAAACTTGTTGTCTGTCAACGTTTTTTATGAATTTGTCAACGATTGCGTTCGCACTTTCAGCTGTTAAAGACTTCATACATGTTGGGGTGTTGACAATGGAAACGCATTCATAAACATTGACAGAAACATGTATAAAAACATGTCTTTATGTAGATGTTTCGTCAGTGCAAACGCACGGTTACAATAAATTGTATTTTTATAACTATACGCTGTTCGGCTAGAGTTGATAAAAATACAATGAAGACAGGGTTTCTTAAATTAGTGCAAAGCGAGGCCCACTAATTATTATTAAAATGCTTTAATAAGTTTTTTGTGTCAAATACAGCAATTTTACTTGCTGTTTAGCTGATCAACTGAAATAAATATATATTTTCAGTCATAGGCTATAAGTATAATGTTTAATGGTATAGGCATGCAAGGTAATGCTATAGGTATAATGTTTCGATGGGGAGGGGGGGGGGGGGGGGGACAAATTTATATTTTCAGTTAACGAAACACAGTAAGCGCTCCGATGCGTAATCATAATTTTTATCAGCTCTCGGGGAATAGACTATTGATTTGATTTCTGATTTTTATTAGTTGTTGGTATCCCACAGGATCCTTATACTTTTTCAGCATACATTTTATCCTAAATGTTGATAAAAAAGTCATAAATAATAATAATAATATAAGACTACTTACGACGTCACAGTTTTCTATTGAAGTCGATACCAAGCAATGATCACCTTGAAACTCTTCAAACATATAAGAACAACAGTTGCTTAAAATTTGGCACCAACTTCAATATAAAACTGTGATGTCATAATGTAGTCTTGTTTTATTATTATTTATAGCTTTTTGGTGTTTTTGAAGTCGGTTTTATTTTTTATAATATGTAGTGATGTAGTATAGAGACTAGATTTCGACCATTTTAGCTTAGTAGATATTTACAACTATGAAAGTTTTTATTTGCATGCAGTAAGACATGTTATTCATTTGTCATACATAACGTGACGTTGAAAGTGTTTTTGTTTACATTGGCCGTACAAACTTCAAAGCCACTAAAATAAGAAGAAAAAGCTTTATTGTGTGATTTTAATAATGATGTGGTATTATTAAAATTTTCTCTGTATATTGCACGACAATCACTTGCTTTGTGCTCTTTACTAATGTAAAAACTAAAAGTACAAAAAATAGCTCATTTTTTGTACTTATGACCTTAACTACAACATAAAATTTAGAGGACATTACATGACATTTTTCTAACTGGAGTATTAACTTACATTGCATTTTGTAAAATACCAATATAGATTATTTAATAGGCTTAAAATCAAGTGAGACGCAGTCGAAAAATTGGTTAGAGTAAGTAATTGTATAGGAAAAGTTTTTTCAAACTAAAACGCAAAGTTGAAGCAAAATAATAAGTAATATTTTCTTGATATTTTTTTTAATCAATTAAATTCCACTTGAATTTCTATTTTAATCTTATACTACCTAATCCATGCACCGATATTAAAATTATCTGGTTAAACAATAAACAAACTTCGGAGTGAATGATAAATAAAAGTATGAATAAGCATCATTCACTCACGTTGTCCCAGCACTAAGCAAATGCCCGTGTCACAGATAATATAACGCCCGTGTATTGTGTTGAGCTACCATCGTACCATTGTATTTTTCTATCGTAACGGTATGAAAATTACTTCCAAATTGTAAACAAATAAAACACGTTGATGTATATTTTATACTTACATATGATAGGAAACGCCATGATCTCGAAGATTTGAGTAGCTGGATCGCCTTTTGCACGAGGAAACTGCACAATTAACCATTTTTTTGGAGCTCGTAGTGCGACACGAAAACGACACCAAATGGCAGCGGCCGCGCGTCAACTAGTTTTATATAACGTGTATGGTCATATGGTCAGCGTAAATTGGCAGAGGGGTTCGCCCAGCCTTGCCGTCTCCCGTATGAATGCTCTAAGTATAGAAATGCCTGTCGGTGTGAGTGGAACAGTTACTCGAATGAAATTTATCCCATTATCACAAAGTGTTAACACCCTTTGAACGTCAATTATCACATTTTTTGTCAATCCCAAGCAGTTTTATCTGTCATATAATCAGACACTTTACAATATGCTTTTTTCATAAGTGCGCCCTTGATAGTGACTTTAAATTTATTCCAGTTAAGTGCTTTAATATTATTTGGGATTTTATTGTAGAAACGTACACAAAGGTCTTTGAAAGAATTATTAATTTTTTTAAGCCTAGTATTTGGTAACGCTAACATATTCTTTTGCCTAGTATTTACTGAATGAATATCACTGTTTTTACAAAACGAATGTATATTTTTATGAACATATACTATATTCTCGTAAATATATTGCGACGCGACGGTCATAATATCAATTTCTTTAAATTTTTCTCTCAAAGAGTCTCTTATTTTAAGGTTATAAATAGCACGAATAGCCCTTTTTTGCAGCACAAAAAACAGTCTGAATGTCGGCAGCATTTCCCCACAGCAAAATGCCATACGACATCACACTATGAAAATAGGCAAAGTATACAAGTCTTGCTGTATCAACATCAGTCAGCTGACGTATTTTCCATACAGCGTAGGCTGCAGAACTAAGTCTCTTCGACAATTTATCAATATGTGGGCCCCACTGAAACTTTGAATCTAAAGTAATACCAAGAAATACTACGGTATCCACAAGGTCCACATTTTTATGCTTTATGTTAACAGTGGTGTGAACCTCTTTAACATTGGGTAAAACAAATTTTATACATTTAGTTTTCCCTTCATTGAGGCACAAGTTATTCGCATTAAACCAGTAAACTATTCTTGAGATAGAACTATTTACATCGTCATAAATTTACAATCGTCTTTTAATTTTAAACATAAGTGAAGTATCATCTGCAAATAATACAATCGCATGCCTGTCTTGTACAAAAGCAGGCAAGTCATTTATATATATTAAAAATAGAAAAGGACCAAGAATTGAACCCTGCGGAACTCCCATTTTAACCGAGGCGCCCTGGGACCTCTCCCCGTTGACGTCTACTTTCTGAATCCTCTCAGTCAAATAGGAGACGAGTAGATCCAGAACAGTGTCGCTAAATCCATAGTAGTGTAATTTCCTGATCAGGGTGTCATGATGAACGCAATCAAACGCCTTGGACAAGTCACAAAAAACGCCCAGCGCATCATGTGAGTCCTCCCAGGCCTCATATATATTTTGTATTAACTCAACACCAGCATCAGTTGTTGAGCGACCCTTTCTAAAACCAAATTGTTTACAATGTAGAAGATTATTTCTGTTAAAAAAGCTTTGCATTTGTTCCAACATTATTTTTTCAAAGATATTGCTAAAAGTAGGTAGCACAGAGATAGGTCTAAAATTATTGGGGTCTGATGTGCTACCAGATTTGTGTAATGGAATAATTTTACTCAGTTTTATTAGATCAGGAAACACACCACAGTCAATGCAATCATTAAAAATACTAGCAAGTATTGGAGCTATTGTTTCTATTACAGATTGGGAAACATCTACAGAGTTGCCCCACAGATCCACGGTTTTCTTTTTATTCAGCGTTTTAAATGACTTTATTAAATCATTTGCACAAATATGGGCAAATTTAAATTTATCATCACAAGTTTTAACATGATCTTTTAGAATAGATTCGGCTACAGTGGGGGAGGAATCCAAAGATTTTGTGATTGAAACTGGAATGTCAGTAAAGAATTTTTCAAATTCTGTAGCTACCTCAATATCTACTGTTACTTTCTTATTTTCAATATTTAAATAAAAATTGTTGTTATTAGTTTTTACTCTTCCGGTTTCATTATTAATAATGTTCCATGTCGTTTTAATTTTGTCACTACTATTTTTTATTTTAGAGCTTAAATAATTGGACTTTGCAAATTTACAAACTTTTTTAAATACTTTGGAATAAGTTTTTACATACAATTTAAATTGATCACTAGTATTTAATGAACGCTCATTGTAAAGTTCATAAAGTTTTATTCTGCTTTTGTGAATACCTGGTGTGGCCCATTCACTAAAAGGTAATCTACCATTGACTGAGATGGTTTTTGGAACAAAGATATTTTGAAATTCACAACAAAATGTGTTAAAAAAGTTTTCATACAATTTATTTGGGTCTTCGTCATAATCAATATACTTTAAATTAATACCAAGATTATTATTGAAACGCTCCAAGCGGCCAGAAGTCTTTGGTACAACAGTGATATTCTTTTTCGCCATAAGCTTACATTTGTAAGGTATAGTAACAAATTGACCAGAGTGGTCAGATTCTAAGTTATTAAAAACATTTTGTGCTAATGGTTCTATGTCAATATAAATATTATCAATGCATGTGGCAGAAAACTCAGTAATTCGTGTTGGCTCCAGAAATAAGTTTTTAAGATTATATGACTGAAACAAATTTTTAATTCTCATACATAAAGTAGAGTTTTCTAATAAGTTAATATTAAAATCTCCACAGACTAATATTTGTTTGCCTTGCTTACATACTTTATTTAAAACTTCATCCATTATATTTTCAAAGTGGTCATACAATCCCGAAGGAGGCCTGTATACGCTCACTACAATAATCTGGTCCAACTCTACACAGGCAATTTCTATTGTTCGTTCAACTGAGAGGTTCACAATATCTTTACGATATTTATATTTAAGCTTTTTATTTAATATGATTAATGAGCCACCGCGAATTGCATTTTCTCGACTGAACGAACTACCAACCTGGTGGTTGCTAAAATTAAACATGAACTGGTAGCTTTTAAGCCAATGTTCGGTTATACAAAATATGTCTACTTTACTACTGTTCATGAATAACTCAATTTCCAGATCTTTGCCCATTATTCCTTGCATGTTCTGGTGCACCAGGTTGATAAACTTTACATGTTTATTATATTCAAATGGGTCTTCCAGTACATTATCTAATAAACAATTTTCATTTTGTTCTTTATTTAACATTATGCAAGAGGATTTCTCTATTGTCTCAATACCTAATTTAAAGACTTACTAACTAATACATCAGTAATATTACTGACAGTCATCCTACTTCTACGTTGCTCAATAGAAGCAATTTTTGTAGCCAAGTTCTTGGCTGAGATATAAAAATAATATGATAGCGTTTTTGCTATTCGTCTCTTATAATAATTTGATAGACAATATCTATTATCTTTAGTCAAATACAATCTATTTACATAATTATTGATGTCAATTAAATGAAATTTATTATTATGACATAAGGTACTTAACTTTAAATTCAATTTATATCTTACACTATTTTCCTCTTGTGACAAGTTGTTGTAATAAGGTAATGTGAACAAAATAATTTTTTGTGCATTTAAATTATTTAATTTATTTAAATAATGAGTCAGGACTTTTTTGTTCATATTACCTCTATTTGCAATAAATAACAACAATGTAGTAGGCTGGTTGAATTCACATTCGATCACTTTTTTTTTGTATGTCGCAGTACGAAGCACCAGGCATGCAATAGTTCATTATTGAATGTCCCATGTTTGTTAGAAGTTGGCCCATACCTATGCCAATGTCATCACTAAACATAACAATATTGTCACTTGTGACCACTGAAGTCTGTAGTAACTGTGCATAGTCAGCTGCTGGTGGCTGAGATACCATGTTGAGAGCAGGACACGCATGATCAGGTACAACATTATAAATTATTTGGCTATCCAATGTTAAGCTATCGTTAGTGGAACTTAAGGAGTTTTTGTCCAGTGAGGCCTGATATCTGTCTTCATTAAATTGACAAAGTGTGGCTAGCTCTGTGACTGATTGGATATGCTCCTTATAATTTCATTTTGAGCATTGTAATAATTTTTTGTCATGTTTGCTAAAGAACTTTGCAAGTTATTAATGTCATTATTTAATTCTTGTATGTCCCTTTCATACATGTTTCTGCTCTCTCTCAATTTTGAGTCAAAAATGTCCAACGAATCTATTAAGCAAGCACGCTGCTTTCGTAATTTAATATTACTTTTAAAAGAGTTATGATTCAATTAATTTTTGTTTCTTCGTTCATATTTTTTGAGTTTATTTTTACTACTGAAATGGAAAGGTATGGACTTAACTGATGTACCCGAATACTGCTGTGTGAGATTTTGTCCACCAGGAGATTGCATTAGCTCCTCAAAAAGACTATGGGTATGTATAATTTCACTATTTTGCATAGATTGTTCAAGTTTACCGATTTTTCCATTTGCATCACTCAGCTCCCGTTCCAGTTCAGAGATTTTATTCAGTGCTGCCTCATACATACTATTGCACAGAGTAAGGTCATTAATGTGGTCTTGTAACTGATGCCGCTCCTCTAAGACTTCTTGAAATTTGGCATCAAGCGCTGAGAGCTCACTTTTGAAAGTGGTGTTTCTGTCGATAATCTTTTTTATCTCATCTTCACTGTCATCGCGTTCCTGTAGTAGCCGTTCATGGGAATCCTTTAGGGTTTTTAATTCCAATACAGCCTGTCTGAGCTTTGCCTCAGTGTTTTGTGCAGCAGCTTTACGGGTCAACATTTTGATATTTCAGCAAAGAAAACCTAAAAATGTACAAATACCTTTAAGTTCAAGTATAAACTGTGCAAAGAAATAGGGATGCAAAAAACACAGAGGGAAATCAAGACTATTGAAAGTTAGAAAAGGAAAAAGAGAAAAAAAATGACAAAAAATAACTAGGACTTTTTAGCAATAGAATCTAGGGTTAGATATAATAATGAAATCAGTTTATACTATGAAACTATGAAAATTCACTTTTTAGCCTATTTTTAATAATTAGTTAAAATGTAACATATCAGTTCCCAGTTTGTCACAGCCGCTGAGCACTGTATACATAATCACAAATTACATTTGTAAGGTATAGTAAGTCACCGTTATCCTATTTGTATTAGAATTATTAAGAAAAAAAAACTTCATGAATAAACTATCTAAATTAAAGTATGATTGAAAATTATTGAGTATTGTTGAATACGAAATTTTATGAAAAACTTGAAAGAAAAACTAAATATTCCTACAGCAGAAAGGTTGCATAATAGTCAACGAATACTGCTGTATGTATTTGTAGCTGATGACGCGTTTCCTCTAAGAAAGGACATGATGAAATAATGATGTGAACCGATTACAATTTTTGACACCGGTATGTATCAATTAGTTATTTAACGAAAAACGGTTTTTAAGGTTTTTTTTTAGGTTTTTCTAAAAAAATTAAAGAAAGCCTTAGTTTTTATATTTTTCTTAAAATAATAAGGTACAATTACAATTTATATTTCAATCTTTACCATTTCTAACAAGTCGTAATTCTGATTAATAAAACAAATTTGGTCCACAGCATCTGCTTGTAGCCTGCTCCTTCTTGAGGACAAGATATATCCTGATTTTGAAAACATCCTCTCCGGGGGAACCGACGTCGCTGGTATGGCCAAATACTTTAGCGCTATTATACTCGTATTTAATGGCGCCAAGTGTTTGTTGCTAGACCAAAAAGCTCCCGCACTGTTAGCTGCCTGTGCAATCTCGTCTTCTTGGCTTTGTAGATCTGTCTCCATATACATGCGTATAATATTAACTGCAGAAGCAGTTAAATTAGAATTGGGTCTTCTTTGTTTTAAAAAGTCCAACAATCCAAGCTTTTTCTGTTCTGTGCTACCTGGCTGCTCCGAAGTCGATGGCAAAGAGCTATCAGACAAATCATCTTTTAAGTTTCGGGATAGTTCTTTTCTTACTAACTCCTTTGCCGACAGCATATTCTCTGGGTGACGAAAACCTGTTCTTAATGCTGGATGTAAATATGTAGCTATTTGGGACAAATATGTAGCTCTTGTCTCATATGCTAGGAGTCTGTTACTTATGTTTCGCCTCACTGATGAGTGAAACATCTTGCCTATATCTGTAGTCAGGGAAATTTCGATAGTATTCAGTTTTTCAAATAGTCCACATATTAACGGAATGACTAGTGAACTAGTCGGATATTGAACGGCGCTAACGATTTTTGTAGCTTCCTCGAATATTTCTAAAATGTTGATAATTTCTCTACTTGCTTCTTCTTCGAAAGAAGTTAAGTAGTCTGGTGCCTAAACCAATTTTCTACACACCAACGCAAGAACGTCACTTATTTGTAGAATTCGCCTCAACATATAAAATGTACTGTTCCATCGTGTAGATACGTCTTGTATCGACTTCAAAGGGGAAGAATCGGGTTTTCTTTCTTTCTGGGCTAATTTAAGCACTCGCCACCCTACAGATGATTTCTTTAAAAAATTTACAATAGCTTTGCATTTGTTAGTTATGTCCTCCACCTGAGACTGTTTCATGGAATCTTTCAAAGTTAAATAAGCCCGGACTCTTCGTAACGTCTAAACTGCTTAATCAAATCCTGCTTAATACATGCACAGTCATAGGCAATCAATGATAAATTAATTGATTGTTAGTAATTTCGTTTGTAAAATTTTAATTAATTATTCAATATTAATTAAACTAAACTGAGCATAAAACCACGGAATAGGAGTTCACCTTTCACACATGCTACATGCTTTAAACTGTTTGCATGTTTATTTAGAATAAATCTTCCACCAGCACACTTAAGATCACACCTACATGATTTGCAATAAAAATATCCTTAACTTTTGGTACTTTTTTGAAGCCAACCTTCAAATTCCTTGTCTTTCTCCCATAATTTCGAATATTTTTGGTCATAGTGCCTTTTTCTAGCTTTTCGTGGCGGAGTTCCTAACCTAGAACTCTGTGCATCGCTTTCGCTGCTGTCAGAATCCATTATATAAATAAATACACGCAACACAGAACAAACAGCAATCAGCACCGTTAATACGTAGTTATTTAGTTTTAAGAACAAAACAACACAAAACAGGAGCAAAGATTCACCATTGATTCCGCAACAAACCAACCGGGAATGGGCCACAGAACAGTATAATAATGTCTATGGGCGCAAAATGGCGCGAACGGCGAACTGTTGCTGCGATTTTTTTGTGGTTTATAGCCTGGACTCTATGTATGCTTGACGCATCGTCGCATGGCTCACGCAACACATCGCAACGTCGCTCGTCGATATAAAAATAATTCAAAGTGGTGATTCTTCTTCTTAGTCGGTACACTCTTGCCAGAGTGGTCGTGGTCATCATTGTGAATCACGGTGAGTGATAATCGTGGTAATACAGCGCCACTCGTCGCGGACTACAGGTTTCCGTGTGCATTCGCAAACCGAGCACTTAGTTGCGGCTTTGATCTGGTCTGTCCATCTCATTGGTGATCTACCACGCGACCTGGTGCCTTCAACCCTTCCCTGCACTACGAGACGCTCTATGGAGTCATTACCACGACGAGATACATGGCCGAAGAATTTCAAAATGCGTGACTGAACTGTGGTTGATAGGCGCTGTCTGATGCAGAGTTCTTTTAATATGGAATCATTTGTGCGAAACTATATCCACGATACTCATAGCATCCGTCTCCAGCACCACATCTCCAACGCGTCAACTTTCTTCTTTTCGGCTTCACGAAGAGTCCATGTCTCTGACGCATAGAGGAAAATGGGGAATATTAGGCAATAAACGAGCCTAGTCTTCATGGTCTTGGTTATGTTCCTATTACCCCAAATCTTTTTCATTTTATCTTCTTTGATTATATTTTTCTTGATTTCGTCTATGCACCCGCCTTCATTGGATATTAACGCCCCAAGGTAAATGTATGATTGGACAACCTCGCAATTCCCTATGTGTGTGATCCCTGGTAAGTTGTTATTGGCGCGGTCGACAATCATCATTTTGGTTTTTGTGCGATTTATTTTCAATCCAAATTCACGGCTTGTAGCTTCCATCTTATGCAGCAGATCTTCCATATGACGAGCACTAGTTGCGAATAAGGTCGTGTCATCCGCGTATCGTAAGTTGGAGATCCTTCTACCGCCAATCACGACCCCGTCCGTCCAATTTTCCAAGGAAATTCTCATTATCATCTCTGTATAGATGTTGAATAGTAAAGGTGAAATTATGCAACCTTGGCGTACTCCTGCCTCAGGGTGAAAATGACTCGACAGCGTTTCATCTGTTCTCACTGATGCTGATCCGCTCTCGTATAGACGTCTGAGCAAGTGGACAAGATGTTTCGGTGTGCCCACATCCAGCAAGGACATAAAAGCTTGTCGTGAGATTTACTTGTGTGTAGCTTAAAGTACTTAAAAGAGTACTTTTAAATACCTACTCGTATTTACTTAGTTTGAAAATTGTAATGTATAAAATTATTCACATCAAATTATTTAATTTACTTGTTTATCCACAAAAGTAAATCTCGCGACAAGCTTTTGTCATATAAATTGTGTCAAATGTGAAATGACGTTATAAGTAAAAGTTTTAGTGTAAAATTTTATTTTTTCTTTTTAGCGCATTTAAATAAAAACGTGTTTTTACAAGGGTTTTTTTACATTTAATTTATTTTTTACTTTTTAGATATCACTGGACACGTTTCTCAGTCTGTTCATCTCATTCAACGCATCATTGTTGCAGTGTCGTTTGCCGGAACATCATACAGAATTTCAGCTCAATCGGTTAAAGATATCTACTTCAAGGAACTGCTAAGTAATTGTTTATCTCAATCACAATCACTTACTTAATCTGACTATGTTATTATAATTGAAGGATCTAATGACACAAATGTTTTAGAGTTACAAAGTTACTTGTATTATTATATAAATAAATTAAACCACACAAATGTAATCTTAACTCATATGTACAGTACCTTAAATGTTAATAGGAACGTATCTTCTAATTGTTATAAAGATATATGCCATCAATTTGATTGGGCTTCTTTTGTAACGTTTACGTATGGCAGACACCATACGACTTACTCGAGATTGAGTGACCTATGTAGGAATACACTAAGAACTGTGTTACAACGGGAATATAGACGTAAATTTAACGAATACTACATGGCAATTGCTCCAAATAGAAAAAAAAACTAGTATAATTGCAGGAAACAAACACAAACAGTATGACAAAATAACAGTAGGGACTCAAACCGATGACGAAAATATTTTTTTAGGTTAGAAAACAGCAAATTAACAATTTTTCATCAAAATATAATGAGCTTAAAAAGTAAATTTAATGACATAGAAATATACTTAAATACAATTACTCCTAAATTTTACATTTTATGCTTTAGTGAAACTTTTACAAAAAGTACGGATTTGGACTGTATTAATATGAATGGCTTTATTTTAGCATCATATTATTCCCGGAAGAAATCCAGCAGAGGAGGCACTGCTGTGTTCATTAATAAATCATTAGACTTCAAAAAAATTGATTGGTTACAAGGCATATCAATAGACAATGTTTTCGAATGCTGTGGCATCATACTGTACGATCCATATCTTACAGTAATATGCATATATAGACCTCCTAATAGTGACATTAATATTTTTTTACAAAAATTTGATACGGTACTTTACAAATTATTACGGCAGTCACGGAAAATTTGCAATAAAATCATTCTCGTTGGAGATTTTAATATAAATATTTTAGACAATACTTCAAAAAATACAAAACTGTTTGTTTCATTATTGCAAAGTTATAACATGTTATGTACAATCAATGAACCTACACGCATAACATCACATTCAAAAACATGCATTGATAACATAATAACGAATACTAAGAAATACGAAGTCAAAGTTATTAACAATGGGATATCTGACCATACGGGCCAAGTTATAATACTTCCTCATAAACCTAAGAACTCGTTAAAGTTTTGGTATGAATATAGAAGGAAAGTAGATAAAAATCTAGACATTTTTAATAAGTATATTGCACAAGTAAGTTTTGCTGAAATATATGAATTGAGTGATGTTAATTCCGCTTACAACAAGTTCTTAGAACTATTTACAATGGTTTATGATTTATGTCTACCTATAGAAAAAATAAAAGTCACGCACACACGGAATCCAAACTGGATAACTAAAGGATTGAGAGTATCAAGCAAACGAAAACGTGAACTTCATAAAAAACTACAAAAACAAAAAAACAATAAAAACATTAATGCATATAAAAAATATAAAACTAAATTAAAAACCTTAGTTAACTACTCAAAACGACAGACAAATCTTAGATACATTAACAATAGTACAAATAAAACAAAGGCCACCTGGGGTCTTATAAAGATGCACACATCACACAACAAAAAATTTGATCAAACAGTAAAATGCTTAAAACATAACAATACTAATATTACGAAACCAGAGGAAATAGCCAATATCTTTAACAATTTTTTTGTGACCCAAAATGCCTTTGATAAAACGTGTGCAAAACATACGTCAAGTGTAAACAATGCTTCTAATAGTATATTTTTGAGGCCGACAAATAGAAATGAAATTATTACATATGTGAGGCAAATCAAAAACAAAAAAAGCTGTGGACACGATGGTATTACCATTCAGGTTATTAAATCCTGCATAGGTGTCATAGCTGAACATTTAGTTTATCTTGTAAACAAAATGCTAGACACCGGTTTTTTCCCTAATAGCCTAAAAAAAGCTCTCATCAAACCCTTATATAAGAAAGGTCCTCAAGACGTCGCAAGTAACTATCGGCCAATTGCTTTACTACCCGCGTTCTCAAAAATATTTGAGAAAGTTATATATAACAGGCTGCTAGACTTTCTTAACAAAAATAATCTGTTTCACGCAAATCAGTTTGGATTCAGAAAAGGGCTATCGACATCATTAGCAATCTATCGATTCCTGGAGGATGTCTGGCAAACCATTGACGAGCGGAAACACTGCACTGCTCTTTTCCTAGATATGTCGCGTGCCTTCGATTGTGTTTTACATCCAGTCCTTCTGCAACAGTTAAACCGGATTGGTATTCGTGGTATTGCACTGCAATTGTTAGAATCATATCTACTCAATAGGATTCAAGAAACTGAAATAGTATTCTTGAATAAAGTCACTAAATCACTTCAGATCACCAAATCCGATTCACAGAACGTTATTGTAGGCGTACCACAAGGCAGTATTCTGGGGCCACTATTACTTGGTGTACATTAATGATCTCCCTGATATCACTAATAATCTTTGTGTAATGTTTGCCGATGATGCATCTATTCTATTTGTTAAAAATGACGATTCTAGCTTAGAAGAATATGAAAATAATATATGTTTGACATTACAGAATCTGAAAAACTGGCTAAGTTCTTTAAATTTAAGAGTTAATTTACAGAAAACCAACATACTACAATTGCGAAATTATAAAAAAAGCCCACTTAACCTTAAAGTATCACTAAGCAATGTGGCAATTAATGAAATTGATCATACAAATTTTTTAGGATTAACATTAGACACTCACCTTAACTGGAAGTTACATTTGGAAAAAATAAATGACAAAATCAATAGCTACTGCTATGCACTGTCGGTATTGATTGATGTATCGTCTGTGGAGGTAGCTCTAAGTGCTTACTATGCCAATGTTTATTCAATTCTAAGTTATGGTATTATATTTTGGGGTAATTCTGTAAATATAACTAGTACGTTTGTCCTACAAAAGCGTTGTTTAAGAATAATATTTCGCAAACAGAATGACGAAACGCTTAGAGATATATTCAAAGAGAAACAAATTTTAACATTGACCTCAATTTATATTTTAGAAATCTGTAAGTTTGTTAGAAACTATAGGTCAAAGTTTAAGGATATATCAGACATGAGAGTGAGAAAAGTCCCCATGAGACATTATGATGCACTGGCACTCCCAAATATTCGCTCTAAAATCTTTGATAAAAGTACATATGTGTCTGCTATACGTATTTATAACAATTTACCCATAGTTTTAAAAGATCTCCATAATTTAGACCTCGACTTCGACCATAAATTTATTAGACATTTAAAAAGATGGTTATTAAGTAAGGTTTTTTATGACATAAATGAGTATTTTAATAATTCCAATATATTATAATTATGACTTCAATTTTTTTTTTCATTAAATGTTTATTTTACTGACATGTTAATCTATAGAATATTCAATTGACAAATCGTAAAAATTACCAAAGAATGTGTGATTAAAATCAAATTGTATAATATTTTTTTTATATTGTATGCCCGACAGGGTAACTGTTATTACTCCCTGTATGCAATAAAATCTAGCAGTAAGGACAATTATTTGTAACAGTTATGCAATAAATTTTCTATTCTATTCTATTCTATTCAAAATTGATTTTTTAGCTTTAGAAGTACGCTATATTGGATTAATAGTGATATCACTTCATTTTTCAAGTTATTCTTAGCAAGACCTTTTATTTGATACCTTGTAGGAGTGCATTTAAAATAATTGGTCCGCAATCTTGGGTATGCCGCCATCTTGGATTTAGAATGACGTCACACAGTTAACCATGCATTTCATCCAAACTGTGTGTGTATACAAAATTTCAGCTCAATCGGTTACAGATATCTACTTCAAAATTGATTTTCAAGCTATAGACGTCCGCCGTATTGGAATAATAGTGACGTCACATTATTTTTCGAGTTACCCTTAGCAAGACCTTTTATTTGATACCCATATTGTAGGGGTGCATTAAAAATAATTGGTCCGCCATCTTGGATATGCCGCCATCTTGGATTTAGAATGACGTCACACAGTCACATTGTCATCCAAACAGAACGTGTATACAAAATTACAGCTCAATCGGTTAAAGATATCTGCTTCAAAATTGAGTTGCAAGATTTCACCCGAACATACTTACATACTTACATTGCAAGTTAAATAAAAGCTTGTAAAATATAAGTAAATATGCCTATGATCTTAGAGTCACCGGGTCCCAGTCAATACATTGGAATTTCATGTAATAATCATTGTAAATGAATTCCAAAGATAATCTATACTAATATTGCTGATAAAATGCTGACAAATCGCCCCGACGGATATCAAGTGGTGATTCGCGCTCCACTAGGATCTTCAGATCACTGCCTGGTATCCGTCTCAGTGCCTCAGGCGTCGCGACCGTCGCCTGTGGTTGCAGCACGCCGTCTGTGGCACTATGCGTCAGCAGATTGGGACGGTATGCGGGATTATTAGTCCCTTGGTGGCAGCGCTGTTTCAGTGGGATGGATCCGAACTCCTGCGCTACCTCTGTTGCTGACGAGATCAGACTAGGAATGGAATATTATATTCCACATTCCAATCTCGTCAGTAGAGGGAGACGTAACCTCTGCTTCAATCGCGAGTGCGCCTCTGCTGTTGAAAACAAACAGCTAGCTTACCGCGCTTGGATCAGAGGTCGAGCTTCTAGGGATCCCAATACTAACCTACTGAAAACAGCCTATAATAATGCCACCAAGTTGTGTAAGAGGGCTTACATTAGAGCGGATGCTCAGCGCATTGCACAAGTGGGTCAGGAACTGCTAGCGCACCCTACGGGTAGCCGTTCTTTCTGGCGCCTGGCCAAAGCTGTGCAATCAAACTTCTGCCAACCCTCGCTGCCACCGCTGAGACATGCCGATGGCTCACTTGCTCATCAGCCGCAGGAGAAAGCCGACCTCCTGGCAAAACTCTTCACGGCGCATTCCCGTATCGATGACTGTGGTGCACAACCTCCGACACTGTCCCATTGTGGCAGCACTATGCCCGATATCCGCATCAGACAGCGAGATGTGCGGGCGGAGCTACAGTCGATTGATATTCGAAAAGCAAGTGGACCAGACGGCATTCCTGCGATTGTACTTAAGAAGTATGCAGCGGAGTTGACTCCGGTCCTGATGCGTCTATACCGTCTGTCGTTCTCTGCTGGTTGTGTGCCGAAATCTTGGAAAGAGGCCAATGTCCAGCCGGTTCCCAAAAAGGGAGATCGTTCTGATCCGGCTAACTATCGCTCTATAGCCGTCACTTCCATTTTGTGTAAAATCATGGAGAGGATCCTTAACACCCAGCTGATCCGTTACCTGGAAGGTCACTAGTTGCTTAATGACCGTCAGTATGGGTTTCGTCCTAAACGGTCAACAGGTGACCTTCTAACGTTCCTTTTGCACAAATGGGGTGAATCTATCGATAAGCGCGGCGAGTCTGTGGCTATTAGTCTCGACATCGCCAAAGCTTTTGATAGAGTCTGGCACAAGGCTCTCCTTTCCAAGCTTCCGGCATACGGATTGCCCGCTCAGTTCTGTACGTGGATTGCCAGCTTCCTCCACGAGCGTAGAATTCGCGTTGTCGTTCACGGCTGCGCTTCGCGGTTCGTGGCAGTGAATGTTGGTGTTCCACAAGGCTCCGTTCTATCCCCAACATTGTTTCTTCTGCATATCAATGACATGCTTTCCTTGGGAAGTATACATTGCTATGCAGACGACAGTACTGCGACAGTATTTTGCGCCGGACCAACTATGCCTGTTGTATAAAACTCAGGTTAGGTCTTGCGTGGAATATTGCTCACACCTTTGGGACGGCTCCGCTCAGTACCTCCTCGATGCTCTGGACAGATTGCAGCGTCGCGCTATTCGAATAATTGGCGATGTAGAGGCAACTAACACCCTCGAACCTCTACAACTTCGTCGTGACATCGCCTCTCTTAGCGCCTTTTACCGAATGTTCCCTGGGGAATGCTCTGAGGAGCTCTTTAACCTTATCCCTCCCTCTCCATTCCTTAACAGAAACACGCTTAAGGGCCTTCGGAGTCATCCTTACACTGTATCTTCCTTTTCACACCGTACCAAGAAATTCCAAGATTCCTTCTGTCGTTCATCCCACACTTGGAATTCTCTACATGCGCACGTGTTTCCTCCATCCTACAACATGGGTTCCTTCAAAAGTGGTGTGAAAAAGCAAGGCAAGGGGCGGGCAGGTAGGATAGTGGATGTCGTCCCTACTCTATCTGTCAACTCATTTGGGCCTCTTTCACCGCTTAACATCAGGCGGGAGGAGGTCATTTGCCGGGCCTTACATAAAAAAAAAATTATAAAGCTGAAGAGTTTGTTTGTTTGTTTGCTTGAACGCGCTAATCTCTGGAACTACTGATTCAAATTGAAAAAAATTTTTTGTGTTGGATAGTCCATTTATCGAGGAAGGCTTTAGGCTATATATCACGCTACGACTAAAAGGAGCTGAGCATCAATGACAAATGTTGCAAAAACGGGTAAAAAATATACGGCGAAACGTAGTTCGCTGGCACAGCTAGTTTTCAATAAATTGACAAATTTTCTTAGTAGTTGGTTTATAAAAAGGACACATGGAGGGGTAGCACCTATTTTGTGTATAATTATTGCTATGCATAAAAAGAAAACAGCTTAATTTGTGAGTTATTTGCCAAAGTATGATGTGAAACTAATATGTTGAAAGCTTAGAATTTAGCATGAAATGTGTAATTGTTATTCAATACATTCATTAATCCCACTAAGATGCCGCTTACTATTAGGTTTTTTTTTATGAAATTGGGGATGTAAAAGGCGAATTTTGTAAACAAACCTACCCACTAATAAAAAAAAATAACAAAATCTGTTTTAAATCATGAAATATAGTAAGTTATATATGTACCTTGATGCGGGCTGAGTTGGTTATATTTAAAGATAAAATTTATCCATTCAATTAAGTTGAATCGCGTGCCGGCGATTAAAAATATATTTTTCCTGAGCTTTGCTCTCCAAGCTGAAAACAAACTCCTAATATTTTAATGGGCCACTTTACTATACAATTCTTTATATCCCTTTATTCTTTATATTCCTTTTCGAAATCATCAGCTTGCATTGTTCTTTTGCGGGTGATAGGAACATAACGTGAAGACTCCGGTGCAATATCACTTGTAGAATCGGTGTTGGTTTCTCCAGCTACGTCTAAGCTACTGTCTGTCTCATTTTGTGCCACTTTTGTTATAAATAGAAGTTGATTGTAAAAATGATATTTTTTCAGTTTTTTAGCGGCTGAGCCAGATTTAGAAGCTTCTTTTAACTTTTTTTAAATATTTATAGAAGTTATCTTTCACACTTCTCCATTTCGTCACTATATCATTACCTGAAAATAAAATATTAACATTAAGATTATATGAGATTTTATTATTTAAATAAACGTTTTTGTTACAGGTACCTAGGAAGTGGAAATTCACTACAAGATTTGGAGTACAAATTCAAACGCGGAAAATCTACGATTAGATATATGAATATTATGGAGTAGGCTCCAAATTTTTTAATTTACCTCTCAATTGAGAGCCTATACAAGTAGGGTTGCCAACTTTTTTTGACAAAAAAAACGTATAAACTGGTTTGGATAGGGAAAAAATTATGTATTAGGAAGAAAAAAAAATTATTTTTCAAATTTTATGTTTTTATTCCTTTAAAAACGTAATTTTGTGTGCTTTTAGCACATGCTAACCATTTTTTGTTATCTTTAAAAATAGCAAAGCTTTTTTGATAATCAACATTTAAATAAATAAACATTTCGTTTTTAATTAAATTTATTAATGCTCTATTTCCTTTCTTCTCGCCACTTTAGATTAATTACTAAAAAAACTCTTTGAGTAGGAATGGAGAGTAGGTAAGAAATAATTGTTTTTATATTTGGTAAGCTATCAGATGCATTTTTAAGTATATACCATTTTTCTACTGTACTTTTCACTGAAAATTCTTTATCATCATTAGTGAATTTTCTTTGGATCTCTTTAAGTCTTATAGTTTCGGAATACACATCGTCCATCTTAATATTTAATCTGTCTTGTAATTAGGCCTTTGTAATAGCCATATCAAAATGTTCAAATTTTACGTCATTTTTCAAAGACATGTTAGGAAGTATTGAAAGCCAGTTATCTTCGCTAAAATCAAACCAATTTATCATATAATTTATAATTTAAGTAAAGGTTAAAAATAAAGTATTTTTGCATACTTTATTTGTATGTAAAAGTATAAAGTATAATTACCAAAAATAAAGTAGGATACGTTATTATAAAGTATGGTTGGCAACCCTATACAGGGTGTAAGGGAACATGCGATCCAAACTGAGGCTGTGTTATCTACTATAATAATGTAAATATTATGCCATACACAATTTTTTTTTAATCAAATATTCCAAGATTTCATAATTTGCCAACGCGCAATGTAATACAATATCCGAAAAACTCGCTCTCGCCGTTACTAACAACTAAACACGCACCGCGCGAAATAAACGGCCGCGGCCGGCGTTCGGCTCAAAAAATAATCGCCTGGTCAATCGTAGACACAGTACCCTAATTATCCTATTTGAAAATGACTATAAAAGTCACCTACCTTTTTAAGAATTTCTTCTTATGAGGTGCGGTTCACCATCCAACTGCACGCAAACACGAGCCCGTCGCAGCGTGTCTTCGTGGAGGCGCGGCATCAGCGTGCTGTCCTCGGCGCAGTCCGTACGGAGTCCGTCGAACACTCTTATAATGCGAGATCGCATCTCCTCTGCACTATCACATTCACGATCAAAAACCCTTTCTTTAACATAGCCCCATAAAAAAAAGTCCAATGGGGTTAAGTGAGGAGAGCGAGGTGGCCAGGCTTGCGGCCCTAACCTTCCAATCCATCGATGGGCAAACAGTTCACTCGAAACGGTCTCGAACGGGTCGTATAACATGCGGCGGAGCACCATCGTGCTGGAACCTTGCTCTGCGAAATTCGGCCAGCGACATTTCATCCAGCATGTCGACTAGTTGCTGGTTAATAAATTCTAAATATCACGATCCGTCGACACGTTGCGGCAAAAATACGGTGCCAAGAATTTTATTCCTAAAAATACCAGCCCATATTCAAATTCAAATTCAAATTTATTTATTTGCATATGAACAAGGTACACTGAAGATGGTCAGGTAACATAAAATTCAGCTTGTTCAGCCATACACAGATAGCATGCAAAATTATAATAATAACTAACTATCAGTGAAATTTACAATTAATAATACTATTTCGATAAATAACAATTTCTATTATAAAAAAAAATACTCCTCAAATTTAATAATATCAATCACAAATTATGTCAAGATTAAAAATTATAATACAATGTCAATAAAAAAAAAATTTATTAAAAATGTCAGTCACAATTCAAATACATTTTTTATGTCCATGAGTTACCTAACAGTTCTGTAGTTTAAAAATTCTTGGACAGAGTAGAAAGTGCGTTCCACGAGCCATTTTTTGAGTTCATTTTTAAATATATTTAAAGGCTTGTCTTTTATTTCCTGAGGTATCTTATTATATATTTGGATACACATGTAAAAACAGTTTTCTTGAATCGCGCACTTTTCGGAATTACGTCAATGAGCAGTCTATCACAATGTCTGGTATTTCTCGGAAATAAGTCGTGAGCAGTTTTAAAATAACGTGTATTTGATTTTACAAATTTGGCGACTTCGAATATGTATAGGCAGGGAAGGGGCATTATGTTTAAAGTTATAAAAAATGGTTTGCATGAAACATCAGGAGCGATTCCGCAAATTGCTCTTATACACTTTTTTTGTGCAATGAACGCCCTTTTTATATCCGTGCTATTACCCCAAAGTATAAGACCATATCGCAAAACAGACTCCACATATGCAAAGTAGGCTGTCAGAGCCGTACTTTTTATCGCTGTTTTTGTCAATTTAAATAGAGCAAATGCAAAGCTGTTAACCTTATTGCATACGTTATCTACCTGTGTCTTCCAGTCAATATTTTTGTCAATGTTGATTCCAAGGAATCTCGTGACATCTGAACCTTTGAGTACTTTGTTATTATAATGTATATCTAATGTCAATTTTGTATTAAAATTTATAAAATTAGTTTTGTCAATATTTATTCTTAAATTATTATGCTTAAGCCAATTTATTATTGTTACTAATGTTTCATGTATGTCTTGTTCATGATCAAGTACTTTTTTTTCTTGATTTGTGGTGACTATAACTGATATGTCATCTGCGAACAAGACACTTTTATGTTTCGTAATGTTTGGTAAGTCGTTAATATATATAAGAAACAGTAGAGGGCCAAGGATGCTACCTTGCGGTACTCCAAATCTGTTTAATTTAAGCTCTGATTTGTATTTTTGTAGTGTATTTTTGGAGTCAAGTTGACTTATTTCGACTGATTGCATCCTATTTTGCAAGTAAGATTTGATCCAGTTTAGCGCGTTACCTCTAATACCACTCTGTTCTAATTTGAAAAGTAGTTGGCTGTGCGAGACAAAATCAAATGCCTTTGACATATCAAAGAATAAAACCGTTGTAAACTTGTTGTCATTTAAGGCTCTAAGAGTTGAATCAATCAAATTAAAGGCTGCATGTGCAGTAGACCTATTTTTTTGGAATCCATATTGATTGTCTGTAATAATGTTGTATTTATCAAAAAAGGAAACAAGTTTATTTTGCATAACCTTTTCGTAAATCTTTGATAAAATAGGTATAAGTGTTATAGGTCGATAATTATTTAATAGTAACTTAGACCCTTTCTTAAATAGAGGTTTCACTATGGATTGTTTCAATCTGTCGGGAAATGTTCCAGTCTCTAGAGATAAGTTTACGAGGTAAGATAACACTGGACTTATTTGATCTTTACAAGTTTTGACTATACTTGTACATATGTTATCGTAACCCTCAGAGTGTGTATTATTCAATGTCATTATTACTCTTCTAATATAAGATTCGTCAACGGGAGAAAGATAAATTGAATTATTTAATTTATTTAAATTGTCATAAGAGTTTTGAAATACATTATTATTGTCAAAATTTATTTCATTGGTCAGATTAATAAAATATTCATTAAAAGTAGTCGCTATTTCATTAGGATCATTAATATTCTTGTTATTATATTCAATATTATCTATGTAATTATTATGATTTGACGTTGAATGCGATTCGGTTTGTATGACCTTCCATGTTGCTTTGCATATATTTTTGCTTTTTAAAATATACTTATTATTTGTATTTTTTTTGGCTATAAGTATACATTTTTTCAATAATTTTGAATATTTCCTGTATTTAAATCCGTTAATAGCATTTGTTTTAGCATAGTACTTATGTCTTAACAATCTATTCTTAACACAACTTTTTCTTATACCTTTGGTTATCCAATGTAAATTGGGCTTAGTGTTGACTTTTATTTTTATGAATGGAAAACAAAGCGTATACAACAAACTTAACCAATCATGAAATATATTGAATGCAGTATTTGGGTCATTTTCATTGTATACTTCAGAAAATGACAAGCTTCCTAGATAACCCAGGAAGTTATTAATATTTTCCTGAGAGTAACATCTTTTATAAGCATATATAATCCGTGGTGCTATTGATTTCTTTTTTGACTCAAAACTCAACACTTGGGCTGTATTGTGATCAGATAACCAGAGATGGAGCAATGAGCCAGATGCCTTTGGAATATTACTTAAAACATGATCCAAGCACGAGTTCCCCCTAGTGGGGTCGGTTATATGCTGTTTTAAGCCGTAGTTTTTTACGTACGTTTACAGACCACTGAGTTTCATGCCCGGTTTGCTGTGTAACGTATGGGTTGGTTTCAGCCCACACGTGTGCATTCCTGCGATTCCATAGCCCGTTTCGCGTGAATGTGGATTCATCTGTCCAAACGACATATTGCACGAACCCGGGCTCCCGCACTTGTTGGTCAAGTAGCCATCGACAAAACGTTACACGACGATCACGATCTCCTACTTGCAATGCTTGCACCTTGTGTATTTTATACGGCCGCATTCTTCTCCGCTTTAAAATTTTGTGCACTGTCCAATGAAAGATTGCTGGTCCTCCCCCACGCCGCATTAGCCTCGCAACTGAGCGTGTACCTAGGCGAGGATTCTGGCGAATAATGTTCATCACGCGGTTTTCCGTCCTCGATTCCAATGGTGGTCCGCCACCACTCCCAGAAGCTACTACCGGGGCTATGGGTTGGTTTTCCAGGACACGTTGATATGCCGCAGTAATTATTCGGCCATGAGTAAGGTGCCGAAGATGTGGATACCTATTGCGGTAAATCCTTAAGACACGAGAAGCGTTGCCCCCAGCTTCACCAAGGCACACTAACATTGTTCCGTAGCACGAGCACTGTAGCCGTAATTGGGCATTTTGCTAATTTAAATTAAATACACTTAATCACTAAACACACACACACACACACACAAACACACACACTTAACACACAGGCTTGAGAAGGAAAAAAATTAACAATACAGCTATCGTAATTGCGAATATGAACCGCGCACGTGCATTCGCTTAAAGTTCGTAACGCACTGAATTTAGAAACCGAAAAGAATGAAAAGGTCTAAAGCGAGCCGCCTCGCGCTATCTAGGCTTTCGGCTCGCTTTGTAAACTGTGTGGCTGCGCCGCCGCCGCAAAGTCGCGCCGCCCCTCTTCAGCCGTAGTACCTACAGAGTACAAGATAGTAACAGAATACGCATTTTAAGGTAACAATTGGGCTTATTAATACATTTTTCTGCACGTTGTAAACAAAAAGCAACCGATATTAACGTTCTTAAGATTTTATAGAAAATTGAATTGCTGGGTGTGTTATTAATTTACCCACTGATATTTATTTTTATTTCTCTACTTCCATACTATGTATGCAAAGATAAGTGAAGCGAATTATTTCAATCTAAAACTACGCACGCAATCAGTTCCTAAAGAAACAAATTGACTGATGACCAGACCACCGAGCACACTCGGTGGACCAGACTCTTTTTATTAGGTACCCATTAAGCATCCATCTAAAACTATCCGTACTCTGTGTTCGATTCCTAGGTAGCTGCTGTATGTAGCTTTGCCGCCGAAAAGACTTCGAATACCTACTATTATTACCTTTGCGTAAGTATACCTATGTGCCGTTTTATTAGTTAGATGCAGCTAGATTTAAATCTCTGGTTAGATATAGTTTTCTCTTAAAATAAAAAGAATTTAATTGAATTTTGATAAAGACGATACTGCTTTAATGCCATGCGATTCGATTTTATATCGAAACATTTTGTATGATTAAAAGAACTTGTCAGATATCACACAAATTACTCAAATGTGCATACAATTACTATGTAACTGTTTGTCCGCGTTAGTGTTATTTCACACACCAAAACTCGCAAAGACGTAGACCAGGTAATCTTTTAGCATTGACGTATACCTACGTCAATGTCTTAGGTCCTTTGGGTGTAAGTGTGACACGACACCCACCCACAATCGATTTAAAAACTATGAATTGTAGGTATGCTAAAGTTGCGACCTAGGTTTATTACCTAAATACCCACCCTATCTTACGTACTTTGTAGAATGCAATTGGAAGAAATTACTAATACTTGTTGCCGTTTAATTAATTAAATCGACTGTGGGCTATTAGCCGATTGGCAAAATTGCTACAAATTTAATAACAATTGATGCTTTGTTAGGTGCTACTTATTGCTAGCCTCATTTAAGCCAGATTAAGAAATGGTTATGTAGGTAACATGACAATGTGTTTTCCACCGTATGTAAGCTGTTTGTAAGGATAGGCACATAGGCGTAGGTTTTTTTTAGCTAAAATGCGCGGGCGTCGTTCGATGCTAGATGCTAGGCCGAATCAGCTGTGGGCTCGCGTGAGTTCATGACCTCGGCGTCGGGCGGGCGGCCGCGTAGGCTCGGCTCAGCTCGATTGCGAAAAGTTCCCTTTGTGTGTCGGGAATGCGATTTTGATGGAACCCCCAGTTTTTTTAGTGGGTAGGCCTCATTAGGAGAGTCCCACATAACCGCAGTCGGGCCCCACTCCCACTGCGGTAGATGTAACATCTTTTTAACTGGGTAAAAAAAAAAAAAAGGCTCGGCTCAGCTGTTGTAGTGTAGCGTGCCTTTGAGCGTGGCTTGACGAGTCTTTTTCTACGGATTAACTTACATTGCGCGTTTCTTAAAAAATCGTTCTTTTATTTTGAAACTTTAAAATATCGTTTTATGATCTTGTGTTTACACAATGCTGTTAGAAAAATGCGAAAAAAAATTTACAAAAAATCTATTTTTTTTTAAGTTTTTTTCTATGTAGTAGTGTTAAGTATCACTAGTACTGTCACCTGACTCAGTTTGGGTTGCATGTTCACTTACACCCGGTAAACAAGGGAATCTTCTCTGCCACACACCAAACGTTCGTTCCACTACATTTCTTGTTCTTATGTGGCTTTCATTATATAATTTTTTAGCTGGTGTTTGTGGGTCTTCTAGTTGTGTACACAAATAATGTTTTTGTGCATAGCCGCGATCTCCCAGAAGACAACACTTACCAAGTTGTTGTGATTCTAAGATTTGTCTTATTCTACTGTTGTTGAATATACATAGTGCACCGACCCTGGCTATCTTGCAACAATGTCCATAATTTTTAGGTCAGCATTTGCAACCACCTGCGTATTTATAGAAAACACATCTTTTATATTTCTATACAGCTGCGCATTATCGCCCCCTGAAAGAGACATATTTGCAATCCTTATATATAATTAATATATATTTTTAAGTACTAGATAACTAATTAGGACATCTTACCAGATCTTAACATGCGTATTTGAGTACAGCCAATTGCTCCGACAACACTTGGGAATTTGGCAATTGTGTAGAACTTTGACCCTACATCTTTAATTTCTTCAGATGTATGTGGTATGGTAATTTTTTTTTAATCTAATACAAATTATTCTCGAGACTACATGAATTATTTTACAGGCAGTAGATTTTGGCATTTCAAACAGATCTCCAGAGCACTGCTGCAGGATTCCTGTGGCATAAAACCTTAGTGTGAGCAGCACTTGCTCAATTGACGTGATGGCATGGTTCCTAAAAACATAGTTTGTGCTTTAATTAGGAATAATTTTTTTAAACAATTATCACTCTTTCCACATAAAATATTTGGTAATAGCAGATAGTACCTAGTACCAGTTCAAAGCCACTACGGCTTTGAACTGAAATACAACAACATTAACATACCTTGTAGTGGGAGTTTTTAGATCGTTCCCGATTTCGTTGACTATCCACATTACTGTCTCCTTTGATAGTCGATAACGGTGGCAAAAATCTACATTATCCCAGGTTTCCAAGGGTGGGTTTCGAACTGTGAAGGTTTTTGTTCTTCTCAGTAACACATAACTCGTTATAACATCGTCACCTGATGAAGTTTCTGACTCATTAAAATATCTCACAATATTAAAATCCATGATAAATTAATAAAAAAATTTATTAACTCAAAAGGAAACAGCAACGAGACAAAATAATGCCATTTGGGAAGCAGTACATCCAGCTGACCAATCTATTTTAACCATCCGCCATCTTGCTTATCCCAGCATCATGCACTGGTTAAATATTTTAACTGGTTAAATAATTTAACTTTATTAGCGCAGGATTACATAAATAAAAATGTCTGTTAATTCAAAAGTAATAGTATAAAGTAGCAAGTATTTTTTTTTTTTGCGAAATGTTAAATACAAGACCGTGTTTCCTTTTTTGTACTTTTTTTACTTATAGGAAAGCACACAATAAAACAAGAAATAAAGTTATGAGATAAAACTCGAAGCTGTAGGTGAGGTTAAGTTAGGTATTGTGACCATCGTTCGGGGAAGGGCTAGTCCGATTCCGAACGTGCCTCCATGGGGATGGAAGTTATTGGAGGGTATTTTAGCCAGGTATGGGGCTTATACCTGAGTCCAATGGCATATCCAAGGGGCGGCCTTGTCAGCTTTTCAGTCCCTTGTCGAATCGTAAAGAGATTCCCACCCCCAAAACAAAATGTATTGTGACCATAAATAGTGGAGCGAGCGAAGCTGCATGTTGCATTAAGCAGAAATACAAGCGATGCATTTTGGAGCCTCAAAAAATCTAATTACATTGCACACAGGCATGATCTATTGGCATAGTGATTGCCAGCCCTTTTGTACAATTGCAGAGTCTAATGATCATAAACCAGCGGCAATCTGGACTCATCTAGAACTAATATTGGACATTGTTGAACAAAAAACACCCGAAGTTAATATCATACACTTTTATTCCGATGGTCCATCGTCACAATACCGCCTAAAAAATAACTTTTATCTTCTTGTCCGTTGCACCAAAAAATATAAATTCAGATATTGTACGTGGTCATTTTTTCAATCTGGCCACGGCAAAAGCGCGGAGGATGGAATCGGAGGAAGTGTCAAACGTACACTAGATAAAAAAGTCTACCAAGGAGTTGATGTCGCCGATGCAAAGGACGCATATAATGTTCTTAAAATCAGTTTAAAACGGACCTAAGTATTTCTGATTCCAGACAGCAAAATTGCAGAGGTTGATGCGAGCTTTAAAAGGAACACTACGAGTGCATCAAATTTTCACCAACGATACTGAAGACATGGTACATTACACAGATATTAGCTGTTTTTGTAGGCCTATCCGAGGAAAATGTGATTGTTTTTCACCACAAACTCATTGTGTAGTGACTGCTAAACCACGGCGACGGTTGATTTCGACCATCATCGGTGCTACAACATCCTCTGAAAACCTCATCATTCCCTTTGAACAGACTACACAGATGTTTGAAGGACTTTCTTTGCCACCTAAAAAGCCAAATCGGTCTGTTGATTATGTCAAAAATGATGGTTGACTGATACTGGACCTGATGTTCTGGTTGATATTCAGCTTAAACCACCTAATGTTCTTGTTGAATCTGAAAGCAACATACTAGACGCAGCACTCGTTAAATCATTCTGATTCCGGAAAAGGGTCAACCTTTTCCGGAATCAGAATGATTTAACGATGATCACTTGGAATATATTGAATGATTGTCTATTGATACAAATATGTGTTCTCTTGCCGTTGACAATTTAATGTACATAGACGAGTCACCGATAGTCATATTACAAGACAAAACCAAAACTGTTGAAGTAGACGAAATTTAAGGTAAATGTATGGCATGTAAGAAATGGTACTGCGAGGAATGCATCAATGACCAGCAAATCCAAATAGATTGTCAATAAAAAAATTAAATTAATTTATTTCAGGTCAAAGGCCCATATATCATCATACAAATTATATTATTCACTAACTTAACTATTATAAGAATATTACAATTATTTCAAATACTTACATTAACAAAATTATAGAATTAGATTAGATTAGAAAACAATATATTATTAAATCATATCAAATTAAATAAAATCAAAATAAACCAAATTTAAACAAATAAAATGAAATGAATAAGTATGAGTACAATATAATCAAATTACACAAAACTAATAAACATAACTAAATAACTCTAAACCTTCTCTCCGGCATGGGCACAGAGTGATTATATTTGTGATTATTATATTTAAAACATACTAAGTGCAACACGCATGATAGCGAAGAAAACCTAACTAAATTTATGATTTTAAATGATCGGCCAAGTGGGTCACGATTCAGTTGGTTCGACTGTACGTAATTAATCACAAAATAATAATAACAGATTATTAACGTCATTTTATGCGTAGGATGAAATACCATCAGATATATTTATAAAAAGGAATATCCATCTCGGTTGTTCAGTTGGGATTAGAGGTGGCGTTAATGTGGCGTAAGGTGGCGTTAATAAAAAAAAAATTTATAGTTTAGGGTAGGCACTTGTTCCCATCTTGCCTGATGGTAAGCAAAGGTGGGGGACTAAGGTGGAGCGTGCCTACTCATTAGGTGCCGATTCACTCTAGTTCTGAAAAGATCCGGGTTGTAGTGAGGTGGGAACACAGAGGACGGCAAAGAATTCCATTCCCTCGCAGTACGCATTAAAAAAGTGGAAGCGAAGAGCTTCGTACGGGCAAGTGGAATTTCTACTACGTAGGGGTGGGTCTTTGCCGTTCTCCGGGTGCCTCGGTAATAAAAGGGAGACGGTGGAATAAGATCAAACAGCTCTTGGGAACACTCCCCGAAATGTAACCTGTAAAAAAACCGATAAACTGTGCTGTGCGGCGATGTTCAAGACTCTGAAAATTTTAAATTTTCAGTGTCTTCACCGATCAACCTCTTCGCCCGGCGCTCTACCGAGTCAAGGGCAGATAGCTGGTACTTAGCAGAGCCGTCCCAAAGGTGGCTGCAGTATTCCATGCACGACCGGACCTGTGCTTAAAATGTGTTGTGTTTAAAATAGTTAAAAGTAAACAATTGAATAAAAATATCAGATAATGGTTGAAAATATCAGTTAATATTTTTATTCAAACAATTTGATGTACAACACATTCATATTTATATTTTTATTAGCACCGTGGCGGTCAATATTTTTATTATTATTTCGGTCTGTGGCGGAAATTATTAAAATATGCAAGCCTGGTACCCATTAAAATATGAAATGTAGGATAATGAGTTTTGGATGTTATGTAAACGATACTAGTTTACCTATTGTTCTTTAATTAAAGAATGTCTATAACTTTTGGTAAGAAAGAAATATAGATTTTATTATTTCAGTGAATATTGATAACAAAACGCATCTAACTGACAACCAATATTAAAACGCAAAGGTAAACAAAACAAAAGCAACTATTCGATTCGTTGCAGAAGTATCGATTATTGATTAATCCATTCATTAGCATATAATTAATTAAATAATGACAGTTACAGGACCTAAAATACTACTAGTACATAACAATATCTGAGGGCACAGCAGTGCCCACGCAAAGTCGAGCGCGAAGCAAACACTGCCGTACCATCCTTTACTGGAACCATTTCGCCGCATTTTCAGGCCCCTATTTGAGAACCTCTGTATAGACCACAACGCAGACATTTTCGTCATCCAGTAAGCTATAATCACATACTTAAAATCCAAAATTTCAAGTCTGTAGGTCATTTAGTTCAGAAGTTAAGCGAAAGCAAAGCATTCATTCAGACACTCACTCACTAATGATCATCAAAATAGAACTAGTACTTCCCATAAACTCACAGAGTTGAAATTTGGTACAGAGTTAGGGTTTAATGGCCACATAAAGGGAAAACTATAAAAACTAGGATAATCGAAGATCTGGAGTACCTACCTGGTGACCCTGATTAGAAAACACAAGAGCCTTTACAAAAAATATTCAACTTGGTGGGCCGCTTCATTTGATGTCAAAAATCGAAGGTCTGAAGTATCTGATGAAGAACCCTCAGCTGGTCTCAGCTGTATTAGAGATATGTTAATGCCCCCTTCTACTATTGGTACATAAAAAAATCGACTGTCATTGCAAAAATCCAGCGTAGTGGGACACATCTTGTAATTTAATCTAGCCTATAGCGTCCCACCGCTGGGCAAATGCCTCCCCTTCTGCTTTTAATACGCATATAAATAACTCTGGATAAGACTAGACTGGCTTTTAAACTTATACTTACAAGTTTACAAGAATGAATTAGAAATAGTCGAACGATTAACTTTATTCTACTCGAACATTACACAAATTAAACAAATTACACTAAAATATTAATTTCGGTTAAAATCTAATGCATTGGACTAAGAGTGGCGGTGATACCCGCACACGTCGCTAGATGGCGCTGATTGTATTTTAAAACGCGCTTACGTTGTTTTTCCGATAATAAAAAAACTACTCTTGCAAAGTTTTTTGACTCTTCACTTTATTTTATTACTCCATTATGGGTCATACTCAGAAAAAGTGTACATTTTAAATTTGCAACTAAACTAATAAGTTACGAAACTGAGAATCTCCGTAACGAAACTGATGCCGTAAGGCATAGTACACATAAATCAAATTATAATAAAACACTGCTTGATTATGTTTGGTTTAATCAGTCTTATTTGCATTGATTGACATAAATCACATAAAAAAACTTAATACTTATGTAACCAAAATTATAAATTCTTTAAAAAATAAGATTGTTATTTGAATTAGCAGAATAAAGATTTAAAAAAGTACGTATTTAAAAATGTGATAACAACTTATGAATAAACAATAGCTATTACAAAAATATTGTTTTTTTGATCTTATATTAAAAATATGAATTACTTCACAAAATAAAATCTCAAATTAAAAATGTCGACAAATATAAATAATGTCCACGAGCACAAATTTAACACTTACATCTAATTAAAAGATATTAAGATTTGAGTCGTTGTCACTGGAATCGTTATTATTAGTTTTAAATAAAGATATATCATGAGTAGAATCAATTGTATGCAATGACGAAATTCTTGGCATAGCTAGATTAAAGTATCGTTGATTGTCGGGGTGCAATCGAATATCCGATAAAATAGTAACTTTATTCTGAGGTTTAATTGTTACATCCGATGATACAGCGGAGGTTTAATTGTTACATCCGATGATACAGCGTTACATCTAATTAAAAGATATTAAGATTTGAGTCGTTGTCACTGGAATCGTTATTATTAGTTTTAAATAAAGATATATCATGAGTAGAATCAATTGTATGCAATGACGAAATTCTTGGCATAGCTAGATTAAAGTATCGTTGATTGTCGGGGTGCAATCGAATATCCGATAAAATAGTAACTTTATTCTGAGGTTTAATTGTTACATCCGATGATACAGCGTTACTTTCTTCGTTACCATAGGGACTATCATCACTTTCAGCATAGACAACTTCTTCATCAGTATCAGAAGTGTTGGAATCGAATAGAATACTCTTCTTGATTCTCTGTGGTGGTTTATTCTCTTTTTTTTCCCTTGCTTTATTCTCTTTTTGTTTCTGAATAGCGGATTTTGCTTGAGATACATGTATTTTATTATTTAGTTTATACGATTTTAATATACCAGAGGTACCAGGTTTAGATATGTCCAGAACATAAGGGCTATCATCACTTTCAGCAAAGACAACTTCTTTATCAGTATCAGAAGTGTTGGAATCGAATAGTATACTCTTCTTGTTTCTCTGTAGTGGTTTATTCTCTTTTTTTTCCATTGCTTTATTTTTTTTTTTATTGCTAACGGTGGCAGACGAGCCAGTGGCCCACCTGATGTTAAGTGGTAACCACCGCTCATGGACATCTGCAATGCCAGGGGCACAGTTCTGTCACTGCCTACCTGGAGAGAAATGCTCTTCTTAAGCCTCGTTTGAAGAAGGACATATCGTAGCGCTCAGGAAACACCGCAGCTGGGAGTTCGTTCCAGAGCCTACACGTACGTGGAAGGAATGAACGCTGAAACCGAACTGTACTAGACGAGATTGGTTCCAGGTAATATGGATGAACTCTACTGCGATGGCGGGTGGTGCGATGGTAAAAAGGTGAAGAGGGCACCATTGCAAACAGTTCCTCAGAGCACTCTCCGTTAAAGAGACGATAGAGCACGCAGAGAGAACCAAAGTCTCTCCTTTGCTCCAGCGTCTCCATTGAGGCCGTGATATTGGGATCACTGACGATGCGGAATGCACGCCTTTGCAGGGAGTCAAGAGGGTCGAGCTGATATTTGGGAGCTCCCGCCCAGAGGTGCGAACAGTACTCCATATGCGGCCGAATTTGTGCTTTATAGAGCATTAGCCGCTGGCTTGGAGTGAAGTACCGCTTGGCTCTGTTCAGGACGCCCAGCTTTTTGCTCGCCAATTTGGCTTTGTCCTCCAAATGACTCCCAAACTGCACTTTAGCAGAAATTTCCACACCGAGGATTCCAATACCATCGGACATACGAAGAGTAACTCCCTGGAACTGAGGCACTACGATAAATGGGTCCTTCTTCGCAGTGAATGCGCACACTTGTGTCTTCGTGGGGTTGAACTTAACCAAGTTCTTTGCACCCCATTCGGAGACTCGCCCTAGAGAGTCTTCGACTTCAGACACAAGTTGTAACCGCCTTTCTAGCAACGAACTCCGAGGGACATTCTGGTGGTCGGTATACCGCGCATCACCCGTACTGTCATCCGCATAGCAATGTATGTTCTCAATTGACAACATGTCATTGATATGCAGAATGAACAGGGTTGGGGAGAGCACCGAACCTTGTGGAACACCAGCGTTTATGGGCATGGTTTCGGAGCAGCAGCCGTCGACGACGACCTTAATGCTCCTACCATCCAGGAAGCTGGCTATCCATTTGCAGAGTCCCTCGGGGATTCCATATGATGGTAACTTCGTGAGAAGAGCTCTATGCCAGACCCTATCAAACGCCTTAGCGATATCGAGTCCAACGGCGAGAGCCTCACCTTTGCCCTCCAAGGTTTCCGCCCAACGGTGGGTCAGATAAACTAAAAGGTCACCAGCTGAACGGCCGTGACGGAAGCCGTATTGTCGGTCGCTAATCAGCTGGTGTTCTTCTAGGTACCGTAGGAGGCGGGAGTTGATGACCCGCTCCATAATCTTGGAGAGCAAGGACGTTATCGCTATTGGCCTGTAATTTGACGGGTCGGATCGGTCACCCTTTTTGGGAATTGGGTGGACGTGAGCAGTCTTCCACGAAGATGGAACCCTATTGTTTTGATAGGAAAGGCGGTAAAGGCGCGTTAGTACGGGGGTCAGCTCAGGGGCGCACGTCTTCAGCACCACTGCTGGGATGCCATCCGGCCCACTCGACTTATGGACGTTCAGGAGCTTAAGCTCCCGCCTGACCGCACGTTGTGTAATACGGATTTCAGGCAGAGAACTTTCACACCGAGAGATGGTGGGTGGTGTGGCTCCCCCATCGTCCATTGTCGAGTTAGAGGCAAAGAGTTCAACCAGGAGATTGGCCTTCTCTTTTGCGCTGTGGGCCAGGCTGCTATCAGCTCTACGCAGTGGTGGGAGATTGGACTGGCAGAAATTACGTTGCGCAGCTTTGGCCAGCGACCAAAAAGCACGACTCCCACTGGGATAGCTTCCTAGTCGCTCGCCAACCCTGGCCACGTGTTCCGCCTTGGCTTCAGCAATAGCCTTCCTGTTGGATCTGGAAGCAGCGTTGTACTGACGCTTCTTCTCCGTCACACCAGGATCCCGACTTTTCCTGGCGTTTTCCCAGGCGATGTACGCAGATTGCTTGAGGTGGGCAGTCTTCCTGCAGGTATTGTTATACCAGGGACGACTGCGACCGCCAACAGGTATTTTGGCGTTGGGAATGAATGTTTCCATTCCCATCAGCACCGTTTCAGTGACGCAATCTGCGCAAGTATCGGGATCTTCGGAGGCGAAGCAGAGCTGCTTCCAGGGGTAGGATCCGAAGAATTCTCGGAGTCCATCCCAGTCTGCTGACTCATACCGCCAAACTGCACGACTGCCAGCCGCAGACGCGCGATGGGGCCGCGCAAGACTAGCAGTACTACGGACAAGGCAGTGATCCGATGATCCAAGAGGAGCATCGACCACAACCCTGTATCCGCTTGGTCGTGTAGTCAGCAGAAGATCCAACAGGGAGGCTTCATGGCTCTCTATATCTGGTATACGGGTGGGCTGTACGACCAGTTGAGAGAGGCCATAGGCCGAAGCCATGTTGAAGACAGTCCTACCAGGGAGGTCAGTGGTCCGGGACTTCAACCACTCTTTATGGTGAGCATTAAAGTCACCAAGGACCACCACCTCCGCAGATGGGTACTGCTCCAACGCTCGGTCAATCCCCTCTTGGACGTGCTCAAAAAGCTGAGCTGACCCTATTTCACTGGCATGGGACCTGTAAAGGCACGCGTAGATTCGGGTAAGGCCCCCATGGTCCACGCGCAGCCATAGTAACGACAGGTCCCGATGCTCGAGGCCCCGAAGGCGGCGACAACAAACATCGCCCCTGACGAAAACGCACACCCCGGCTTTACGTAGGAATGTGTGTTCCAATTCGTAACCGGGGTATTTCAGGTACGAAATATCATCAGGGGCGCATATTTGCGTCTCCGTTAAGAAGAGCAAGGCAGGCTGAGCCGTCTCTAGGTGGTGGTGGACGGCATCAAGATTACTATGTAGACCCCTGATGTTGCAGAAATCCATTTTAAAAGTGGATTGGGTGTCCGCCGTAGGAGCTCGCTTCTTCTTTTTATTTACCTTCATTTTGTTTTATTTGAGCATTTTGGGGAAGGGGATAAATGTGAGGCAGAGTCCCGGTGACAAACAAAGAAAGGGCAGAGTGTAGTACAAAGTGGGAACGCGGGTTGTGTGAAGAGCTGACACGCGGCACGGAAGGGCCCCCGGTGCCCCCCCGCATGCACCCATCGGGATCCACTCCGGTCTCCTACTCCGGCACGATGACTGCACGACGGGATTTTCGCCGGTTGTGCAGGACAGCCTCCCAGGCAGGATAGTCCTGGGTTCGGGTCCCCTACTGACCGGCAGGTGGCCGACGGTAACCATTTCCACCGGGTCTCCCTGTACCGCGCGTCAACTCCTCACGCCCAACGAACACACTGAGACTTATAACTCTGCTAATTTCGATTATCACCGAGACTCCTCACCACAACAGGGACGGGAAGGGGGCATGAAGGAGCGGCTGCCTCTGCCCTTCAATCGAAACGCAAGACTGCTTCACGACCGAAATAGGCAGAGTGGTGGTACCAACCCGCACAGTCCCGGCATTAAGTAGGTGAACCTAATTAGTACCGGGCCTTACCACAACTGTAATGGGAGAGGGAGGGAAGGAGAAGGACATCGACACCGCGGAGATAAGAGGTAAACGGCATCGAAGGCTCGAGAAGCCGGGGTCGCGCACCCGAGTCATCTGAAAAAGCAACCGGACAAGCTGCAATTAGATAACCTCTCTGAAAATATCTTCTCTTGTTTCTGAAAAGCGAAGTTTGCTTGAGATATATGTATTTTATTATGTTTATTCGATTTTAATATACCAGAGGTACCAGGTTTAGATATGTACTGAGCATTATCTGCTCTCTTTTCCTTTATAATAACACTTCCTTTTCTGTCATTAACTTCTTTCTTTCTTTTACAACTTTTTGACGTAGTAACATTGGCTTGAATGTCGGTATTTTTTAGGTCTTTCTTATACAGTCTGTGCATTTTAACATCGAAACAAAAACAGTTACCTCTAACATCACCACAAAAACAGCTTACCTGTCTATATTTTATCAACCCTGGTTCATCGGTAGTTATAATTTGATGTACAGTCATAGTTCCAACTAAAGGACACAAATTAGGTACGGGATAAGTTTCCTTTATAACCTTGATATCTGTGTCTGACACATAATAAAGTGTTATGTTTGTCTCGTGCTTCAACAGTTTAAAAGCCTCAATGGCATTAGGAACGTCTTTTTCATACCCTACATGCATATCTAGCGTCCTCTTAAGTACGCCACCTATACCATCTGCTGCATTTTTACCATGAGCAGCCTCAAAATAAGACCATGTGGCATGTGTAAAACCCAACTGCTTGGTAAATTTATCAAAATATGCGAAGTTTGTTTTTTGCCGGTACTGTGTTGTTGGGCCGTCAGAATGCATATGTAAAATATCTATTTCAGGATTTTGATATTTAATTGAATGTAGAACTGGTAAGAGATGAGCCCAGATGGTTAGTGGGCTATGTTCGTTATTCGGAGAAATTGAAGAAAATCCTGCTGGATTTTCATTTTTTAAGTAAACCACACCTGTATGCAAAGTTTTTTGATTACGTGAAGCTGAAAAATGCATACTTTGTATCTCTGAATTATACTTACATTGGTAGTTTTCTGAAAAGTCAACAATAATAACTACTTCATTGTCTCTAATGTCATCAACACATTCATGAAATTTCTTTAGTTGATGTATCATATTTAAAATAATGTTTTTTAAAAAGTATAGCCTCTTCTTGAAATTTTTGCGCCAAAATACTCAAATCATCACTAATCACTTCCCTTGTAAATTTTTTTGTTATAGCCTCAATCTCTACGCCTTCTTCATTTTTCTTTTTATAAGGAACAGTTTTCATGCACCACTGCAGCCAGCATACCTGTTTTTCATTTGAGAAATTATTCACTTCGATCTTTTTTATGGCACAAACTTTGCAATGTCCATACATGCATTCTTTTAATTCAAGATTACAAGCAATATCTTTCAAAAGTTCTTCAATTTTATTTGTTTTCAAAAGCTGAAGCCTATAAAGCTTAGCAATTTTAAAAGATATGTTAGCATGACGTATGCAGGCACACGTTTCTCTGTTATGTAATTTTGGAGGTAAGACGTAAAATGGACGGTGTCTTACAAGCGTGGAGTATGATGCCTTGCCACCTTCTCTTTTATAAATTTTAAATAAATTTAATATAGTATCTGTCAAGAAACGTATTTGCATTTTAGTTTTTCCTTTAGTTTTACATTCTTTCTTGCCAGCAGTAGCACGACTTATGTCATCTCTCAAATAAAAATTGTGGATCTGTCGAATTAATAAATTTCTTTTTGATGAAAAGGACATCTTAGTACGAATTCTTCCTTTTATTCCGATAGCTTGTCCTATTTTTGTTGCAACACGGTACTTCTTTGTTAAAGAATTATTAGCAATTCTTTTTATAATTGTTTTTTCTTTGTTTGTGGACTCTTTGTATACTGATCTGAGAGATTCAGAGAGAATGTCAAATTCTGAAAGTGTCGACGGCTGGTCTTCGTCAATCCCTTGGCGTTGAGTTTGATTTTTCTTAATAATTAGTTTAAGCCGATAAATTTGCTTTCTCATAGTTTCTTGTTTCTTCAATGATAATTTTAATGCATCTTGACAACGTTTTAATTCTTTTCGAAGTGTCATTGTTTTGAATTTCCAAGACTTTAAAGGTTCCTTGGAATTTGTCGCTATATTTGGGTCAGATATAGATTTATTTTTCTTCTTTTTATAATAACGGTCAGAGTATTCTCTCCACTTCTGCCTTGTTTTTTCTTTTTGACTTTGGTGTTGGTCCTTAATTTTTAATTTATTTAACTTAACTCTCTCTAAATGTTTCTTTCGCATTTCTTCATATTTTATTGGATTTTGTTTAAGACGTTCTCTATACCTTTTCTGTCTTTCGGCATTAGACATAGGAGTCATGGATGGAATTTTACTGAAATTAAAGTATATAATTAATAACTTCTCTAGGAAGAATTATGAATGAAATGAAAACATTGGTTACCCATTCAATATCAATCAAATTCAATACCTATTAATTATTATAAAAATAATATAAAAAAATATGAACAATGATAAATTCTTATGACCTCACATCTTACAGGAAAAAGACAAATCCCAAGGAACGTTTAAAAACTTAAATTTAAAACAATGTCTGTTCGAAAAGAATTAAAATTATAATTGAAAAAACAAGAAACCGTAAGAAAGCAAATTTATCGGCTAAAACTAACTTTTAAGAAAAATAAAACTTTACGCCAAGGGATTGACGAAGACCAGCCGTCGACACTTATCGAATTCGACATTCTCTCTGAATCTCTCAGATCAATATACAAAGAGTCCACAAATAAAGAAAAAAATTATAAATAATAAATATTTTTTTTTAGTTAATTTATAAATTGTTCTTAAATATGAAAACTAAATTATATGCTTGTTTGTGGTAATAATATGGGTATTGGCCAACTACACTAACTGTATCCAATAAGTGTACGAGTAGCTACGAGCAAATCCAAAAATCAGTCCACGTGGTATACTCAGAAATCGTGCTATTTTGGGCTCTTTAAATTAATTCATTATACTTATTTGTTTGTGCTCGTTTATTCTTTCGGCACACCCCGGACACTCCATACAACGTTCGCAAATCAATTACCTATTACTACTACATAAACAAATGACGTTCGTACACGCGCAAATGTGTGCGTGGAATCTAGTAGGGCTGAGTGCGCGGTTATCAATCGAAATGACGCGGGAAGTGCAGCGACTGCCTTCTTTTTCACCCGCATAGCGCTGTCTCTGTTATCGCCCGGTGCTCGCGTCTACTCGTCCGAGCGATCGCGCGCGCCCTTGTTTATGTGTCAGTGATGTCTATAACGAAGTGCCGGGTAGGACGAGGTATTTGAAACGAGTGCGGGGAGGTGAGTGGCCGTTCTGTACGTAGTACTATTATCTATTCTGTGCTTTCGGTAGAGTGAAGTAGTGGGACAATTAAGAACAATACAATTATTTAGCGGAATTAAACAATAATCTAGTTTTCATATTAATGATGGATTTCCGCAAAATGACACTTGGAACTATCGATAATTTTTTCATTATTTTATTTGAAGTAAAAAAAGCTACAAGAAATTGAGATAAGTATTTTATGATCAGCACAACGACAAATATTATGATGTATCTGTTTTATAAAGTAGGTAGATACTACTTATATACTTTTTGTCTTTGTGTACTAAGCCTAATGATTTCTCAGATTCGTAACGTAACGCAATATAACGAAGTTGAGAATAAAATGTGAGAAATTATAACCTCTAAAAATATTTTTACGTAAACCACGTGTTAAATATACTAACATTGAGCGTATTCACTAAGATACTACCAAAAATAACAAAAGATTTCAATGAGTATACAAAAATTATAATATACATACCAAAATAACAGTTGTTTATCAACCTGAGATATTTTTATGAATATTCACCCACAAGTACTACTTGACTGCACGGCTCCAGCGAAAATATAATGGCTGCCACGGCAGCGATTTTGACGTAAGTAATAGTGTTGCCAGGACAGAAAAAAAATATAATTCCATTTAAAATAACTGCGTTCTGAATTTTATTGTATGTTACTAACCCTGAGTAACGAAACGACTTAATTTAGGGACAATTTTTAATTTGACTAAAATATATATTTTTGATATTTTTTTCAATAAAATCCTTCCTATTTAATTGCTTGGTTCATTGACAAGAATACGACCACAATTAAAGTTTAGTAAATTGATTAATATTCGTAACAATCAGTCCAAAGAAGTAAAATGGTAAATGGGACATTGAAAAAATGTATGAGAATATTATTTTACATATTTTCACTCTCAAAATATTTATTCTTTTAACAAAAATTAAAGTAAAAATGCCTTCAAATTCTACAAATTAATAAACGAGTATAACATTTTAAAAAACCAAATGAATAATATTGATTAATTTAAATAGTTATAAAAATAGAAAGTAGCGGGACAAGAAATCATACCAAATGTACACTTTTTGTGAGTATAACCCTTATAAGTCCGCTGTACTTCAAGCGCAAACCCTTCAACATGATGGTCGGTCGTATATTGCAGTGATTTTTGACAAGAGTATTCATCAAAAATTTTTGACAAACCTTTCGGAGGCCTTCGCCTTCATTAAAAAATATTCTATAGTCTTTTTTCTTCTGCTAATGTTTTGTTTCGTTTTCTTTCTTTTGACGTAAGTTATTTTTGAATGCATTACAATCCAGTCACGTTGACGTTGATGATCTAAACTCATATAATAATCAAAGATACTCTTTCTTCGATCGTCAGATATGTTATAACATTCTCTTGCACATATACCAGACACACAAGGATTAGCTTTCTTTTTTTTCCTCCATACGTTTTCCTCCTCTACCTTCATAAGACTTTCCACTTCTTTTGGATTCTTTCTGTATTTTACGGTAACCTATTAAAACGCATAATGTTTTTCGTCTTAAACTTAAAATGCATAATGTTAATTGCCATAATCGTCACTTGCCATAAGTCTTTATATCATAACTTCATAACGCATAATATTATAAGGTCGAAATATGTAAGGCATAACCATGAAAAGGCATAATTTGAATAAGCATAAGTAAAAAGGCATAATTTATGTTTGCCATAATATTTCAAAAACATAATATTCAAAAGACATACATTTGAAAGGCATAACTGACAAAATCCATAAATCCATAGCGAACTCATTCACCATAATTTCAAAAAGCAAATGCTTGCTATACATACCAGATTAAATTTGTTGTCTTATGTTTAAATTATTTTCTATTGTTTTTTTTAACTTCATTATTTATTAAAAAATAGTTTAAAAATACAAATTAAAAAAGCTCTAGTTTACGATTAATGTTAAGAAATCACGTAATATTATTAATATATTATATCGTTTTGCATACATGCAGACATGCAGCATGCATGCAGCCCGCATGCAGCATGCATGCAAGCATGCAGTCATGCAGCATGCATGCAGACATGCAGAATGCATGCAGGCACGCAAGCTGGCTTGCAAGAAGGCATGCAGCATGCAAGACTTCTGCCATAGCTCCGGCACTGCGGGGTACTAGCGGTCCCACGCATGCTAATCGTCGCAGATGGCTTTCGCTCATCACCGCAGCCTCGGCTTGATGGCCGGCTTCGCCGGCCAGCCTCAGCCACGGCGGGTCTCTCATAACCACCTGCTCCTCAGCATGCGGGCCGCCTCACTCCTCCGTGCCTTCGCGGTTCTGAATAACACTCTAGGGGTAGGGCAGACAAGACTACGTGTAGACAGGTTGACGGAGTCGGTTTTAAATAGCACTAGTTTTTTTAATAATTAGTATTCCGGATTCTGGCAAAGAAAATTTATGGATACCTATTTACAGTTATTATTCTTTATAAAACTGTCTTTAGTGAGTTATGCATAGTTAAATTATGCGTTTTAAAGTATGCAAACTTAATTTTACTTTTCTAAGATTATGATTTTTAATATTATGCCTTTCGACAATTCTGCATTATAATGTTTATGCCTATTGAATTTTTATGCCAAATGTTATTATGCTTTTTGATTTTTATGCCATATGATGTATGCCAATCGAAATAATGACATTTAACAGTATGCGTTTCAAAGTGTCACCGTATTTTACGTTTGTTAGTGCGATAAACTTTCTTTCTAGATATTTCTTCATATTTTTCTTTTTTTTTCGATTTTTCCTTAGATTTCTTTTTTGTTTTTTAACTTTCTTTTTTTAGATAGACTTGTTTCAGATATTTCTGACTCACAAGGAGACCAGACATCGGAACTTCCAGGAGAATAATCTTCATTTTCTGAGGTAAAATCAATGCATGAATTTTTAAATAATACTGCTGCTCTCTTTAATTTTATTTTAAGATTATAGTCATTCTTTTGGATGCTCGACGATTCTCAGCATATTGAAGAGTTATTAATGTTACCATATTGAACAAGTTCATCCGCATTGTCGTTAATGTGTACATAATTAAATCAATGCCTAAATCAGATTCGGTTATAAGATCAAGACTATCCTGATTTAGGTGCAAGTCATTACGTATGGTATCACCATCGAAAAATGTATAATTTTGATCTTGTTTTTGAGGTTGGCCTAATGTTGTTTTTTGATTTGTTACATTTTGCAAGGTTGTATCATTATCGCTGCCAAGGGACCGAGTTTCGTCTACCAGGATTTTCCGTAGATCTAAGGCCAGCAACATTTAATGAAAAACTTTCTATGCTATCTTTATGCATGCATTTCTCAAGGGCTGTTTCTAAATCTTGCAAGGTTATTCCAGTTTTTCGTTCTTTCTCATCGTTTCCCATAGGAAGGTTGTCCATAGAGCAGTGTTATTACAAGCAGAAGTCTCGATTTCACTTTCATGTACATTTCTCTTAGCAGACGTTTCCAATTGTGTTTTTTCTTGTAGGACTATATTATTGTAGACATCGCTTTCGACGAAACGCATATCAATTTGTTATTTTACAGGTTTGTCCGCAGATTTCGTATCAGTGACAATGGGGGAACTAGTTTCGATTCCATCATTAGTTTTAGGTATTCAGGTACACATTCTTCATGAATTTTCCTTCTGTAGGATTGTGCTCATTCCTCCATCAAAAAATAGCGGCTCGTCGTCTACTTTGGCTTCTAAACGATCAGTAGAATTAGCATCAGTAATAGCAATATGTAGATGATGAGAATGAGCATTATTATTTTCAATTAAAGACTTTGTTGATTCAGTCTTAGAATTATTATCAAGTATACTATAGCTTTCATCGGAATTTAGAGACGTGTCGTAGGTCTTCTCTTCTTCTACAAATATTTTTGGGTGATAATCGCTGTACAGTAAATCATGAAGGAAACGATTTTCTTGCTGCTTCCTGTAAAATAATAAAACAAGAAATAACTTAAAAATTAAAAAAAAAACAGACAACATCGTATACATCAAACAGATTCTAAAGGAAGTATCTTGTGTGAATGGAAATTAGATTAACAATAATCATTAGGTACTACTAGGACTAAATGTTAAAGCATTCATACTTTAACTATTTTTGAAACAGAAATCTCACTTAAAACTACTTTGTCACACACACGCACACACACACACACACACACACACACACGTATTACTTACTCTAATCTTCGGTATATCATTTCTTCGAGCCTTTTTCGAATAATATGGAGAAGCGTCAGTTGATGGCCTACGTTAACTTCTAAAACAAAACATTTTTTATTTATTTTTCACAACATAAAATACAAAATAAGACTATTACATAAATAATAATAATAAATTTAGACAACATCACATACATTGTTCTGGGCCAAGCATAGCTATTATGCTAGTATTATGGCAACCAGAAACAATGAAAGTACGACAAACACCCAGACCACACACAAATACCTGTCTCATCAACAGATATTTGTGTCCGTGCAAGAATTGAACCCGCGACCCTTTACTTTTCAACCGGCGCTCTTCACCACTGCGCTAAACGGGTCGTCGTTATAAATAAATAATAAGTTACCTATCCATTTTTGGACTTTCCTGACCAGATCTAAAATCCTCAGCGCCTCCTCAAAATTAAACAAAAGAATCAACAATCATCAATCAATCACAACATTACTAAAATTAGACGAATTTTAGTTCGGAAGGGTTAAGGAACATTTTTCTTCATTCATGATTTTTAATTTTAACTTAAAGGACCCTCATTTTATACATTACTAGTTAGTATTAAAATGTAAATGTCCTTTAAGAATACCATGTTGGGAATGCCTTTTTAGCCTTAATATTTTTTTAATTAATTGCGTTTTTTCATTTACTACGCATAATTATAAAAGATTTCTCTACACGTAATGTTAAGCATAAACAATTTGTTTTTAAATTCACACAATTACACGTTTTTTGAACATGAATATTAGGTATAACTAGGAACCTTCACATTTATAGTTTATCGACGAAGTTATTATTTCCTACAATTTTCCCACAATATAATCAATGAGTACCCTAAGTTGAACTAATTACGTTTACCGCAGCCCGAAGATTGAAAAAAAAAAACAAAACTGATTTAAACTAACTTTAATTAATTAAAAGAATTACAATAATTATATACTAATTAACCTATTCTTCCTTTTCGAGGTGTGAATACAGAATGACAGAATTAAGTTTAATTATAAAAAGAAATATTTCGAAATCTGCAGCGTCGGCGCCTTGTGCTCGGCGTTGACCTCATTGTCGATGTTCCAAAATACTTTTAATTTGCAGGCTCGGCGATCTTCGTAGTGTAGGCATATGTAATTAACTAAATAATAGAAAAGAAACGATGGATACAATATTAAGTATTCAACATAATATTTCATCGAAGTTCTATGTTTTTTGTAGCTGTTTTTCTCCTTGCTAAAGGATCTATCGGCATTAGACGTGGGACGTTACGTTATTTTTAAGAAACGTAACGAAATCGGTGACTGATGACCGGGTGACCGGGCAAAGATCTACCCGCTTTTGTCAATAATATTGGTTGGTGCGGCTATATCGAACAGTGATAGATAACAATGAATATTCTTATTGTGAATGAGACGGAAGACATGTATATGACAAGGAGTGATGGGAAGGAGCATTTATACCGTGTTTACAACTCGTGCGGTTAAAGAATGGGATTAGATATGGCGGCGCATGTATTCACTTCTCGCTCGCACACTATTTCCGTCTAGACTCACACTCGTGGGTAGTGACTGACAAAAAAAAGGTGCATTTCCTCCCGATTCTTCGTATCAGTCCGGTTTCGTAATTCTGTGAGCTAGAGTCATTCTAAGTTTTTCCGTGGTTTTGAAGTTGTCGTTATTCTTCTTATTTGTTGTTATAGTTGATTGTTAAATTTCTTTGTTGTTGGTTTTGTTAGTTATATTTTATAGAGTATAGTGTTTTATGCTATTGTTTACAATGGAGCATAAACGCGGTAAAGTACTGCATAGTGATGCGCGTAAAATTGTAATAATGTCATCAAGTACTTTGAGGAGGAGAAAAATTTGGAACGTTACCATCCTTATCAGTACAGTAACTCAAGAGCTAGCATGGCAACAGGATTGTCAAAGAATACCATCACTCGCATTAAAAAGAAGGTAAGTTGGTGTATATGTTGTCTGTTTAATTGTAATTTTAAGTTCCCCCCTCGGCTGATTTCAAAACCTACCGAACGGATTTTCATGTTATATATCTTATAGGTATTCACAATATTATTCATTATAATAGTTACCAAATCAATTTATTTTTAACCCGTTTAAATTGTAGTTTTATTATAATCCACGCGGGTTTCCTTTCCTTCCTTTCAGTTTAAAAAATGCCGTACAAATAATAATAAAAAAGTTACCAAGATCACGTTTAATTATTGAAAATACGTTTGGAGTTTTAACTTTTCAGTTTCAAGTTTTTAAAAAAACTTGTCAAGATAACATACCGGGTGCTAGTGAACATGCAACCAAAACTGAGTCAGATGATAGTACTAGTGATACTTAAGGCGCATAGTGGTCCCAATGACCTTGCGTCGATCGTCCCGCACTGATTACATAGGAGTGAGTGAGTGAGAGTGAGGGGAATATTTAAGCAAACCTTTACGCGTAAGATGAATTATGTCAATAAAAAATTAATTAAGGCGAATAAGAAAAATCTAAAAAGACCATCCCCTAGAATATTGTTCACTTTATTTATTGAAATCTAAAGTATATGATTTAACCTAATATTTACGACGCGATTAGGTTTAAAGTTTTAAAATCGAGGCATGTTTGGGTCACATTTTAACCAAGTTTTAATTAATTTATCAAAAAATTAAAAAGACCATCCTCTAAAGAATGCGTTGAATAATAACATATCTTTTTTAAAGATTTTTTTATTCAATATTTATGAAGAGAACCGGTTTTTTCTGCAGTGATTTTTTATGTTTGACCTTACTATGCGCCTTAACACTACTACATAGAAAAAAATTAAACAAAATTAGATTTTTTGAATTTTTTTTTTCGCATTTTTCTGACAGCATTGTGTAAACACAACATCATAAAACGATATTTTAAAGTTTCAAACAAAATAAAACGATTTTTTACAAAACGTGCAATGCAAGTTAAACCGTAGAATAAGGCTCGTCAAGCCGCCCGCTGAAAGGCGCGCTACACTACAACAGCTGAGCCGAGCCTACGCGGCCGAGCCCCACAGTGCCTATTACATTACGCTATTTCTCGGACCCTGTTTATCGGGTCCCGATTTATCGGGCCCTGTCTGGCGCGTTGCCTATTACATTACACGATTTCTCGGACCCTGTTTGTCATGTGCCTATAAAAGCGCTGCCTGCTTAACTCGCTCTCAGTAAAAAGTCGAACGTCGAACGTTTCGCACGTCTAGTCACTATGGTACAGAGTTTATCAAAATCCCAAAAAATTGCTTTAACCGTGAATTTGGCTGTCGGTACCGTGCAATCTACAAAAAGTAAGAAAAGAAGAATGTTTGTCAAAAAATATTTACAGTTAAGAGAAAATCTGTCAAATATTTAAATACTCAATATTTTGGACCCAACAGACCTTCAAAACTATTTAAGAATAGGAGCAGTACAATTTAACGAATTATTAAGCTTAGTGACTCCTTTAATAGAAAAAAAAGGATACTTTTATAGAGAAAGTGTGAGTGCAAGGCAAAGATTGGTTGTCACTTTACGATTTCTAGCCACTGGAAACTCCTATCAAGATATGCGATTTAATCCCTTAATATCTCAACCTCTTCTATCCAAAATCATACCAGAAACGTGCCGGGCGATTTAAATGTTTGAGACATTTCATCAAGGTAAGACATAAAAATAAAACAATATTTGTATTTACTTAATTTTTTTATTAAGCAAAATCACTTATATTAAAATTACAATATAATGATAAAATATAAAGTTATTACTTTTTGTCTCTAATCCAGCATTAGGCTATTAAATTTTGACAATAATAATTTTTTGGGATTGAAAATTATAAAATCTTTCATCATATTTGCTGGGCCTTCTGTTATAGCCAATGAGTCATCGGTCGACCAGCGTTCCAGACTGCAGGTGGTCCAGAACGTCTCTCTCCGTGTCGTGACGAACGCGGGGCGCTACGTCAGGAATGACGTCATTGCCCGGGACGTTCGGATGCCGACGGTGGAGGAGTTCGTCGCCCGTCTGGCGCGTCGAATGTTCGACAGCGCCGACAACGGGCCCCACCTCACAACATTGCTCCTTATGTTCCCAGGCCTCCAGACTCTTCCGGACGAGCGCTGCCCCGCGACTTGTTGTCGCCCAGAGCGGAGAGAGACCATGACCTACCAGCGTCACCACCACCATCACCAGCTGCATCCCTACGACGAGGCGACCCCCCCCCCCCCCCCCGGCCAAGACTCTGCTTCGTCAGCGATTTCGCTGACGACGCCACCGCCTGACCAGACCTCGTGTCGCAGGCTTGCAGTCTGCCGTGGGACCCCACCGCTCGCGCGCGTGACTCGCCTAAGCGACACCACCACCGGACATGACACCACCATCCCACAAGACCAATGGCCCCCTCCTCCCCGCACCGCTCCTCCGGGCGCAGAGTAAGCCGCGGCCTGCTCGCCGGCGCTCGCTGGGCTTGGTACAAGCCCCTCTAACTCGATGCGCTTGACCGCGGAGGGCCGTGCCTCGATCCCGGAGTGGTAGCACAGGGGGGTGGCGAAGAGGGGCCCGTCACTACGTGACGTGCCCAACACCGGCGAGCTGTCGCTCACCGAGAAGATGCCCGGGCAAGGGGCGACAAATGCCCGAAGCCCGCACCCGCCTATGGCGGACGAAACTCTGACTGAGTCATCGGTAGATTCATTACCTTCCGGTATGTACTGTAACAGGTCTTGAGGAGAATCAACCATTATAATGTTATCAGATGATTATGGTTAACCAGAAAGTTGCGGGAACTGAGATGGAACCTCAACTTGAGTATCTATCGCAAGCGATCGTTTTCGAGATGAATCGTGACTCGTGATTGAATCTTTTGTGTTTGGTGATAGTGAACGGGCTAATGAGATGGATGAATGAAGTGTTTTATGGCGAGTGTTTGATGATGGCAGGTGAGACGATGATGACCGTGATGAGTTATGTGTTTGATGAGCATGAGAGGGTGGCGGATGAGATGGTGATGACTGTGAAGAATAATGTATTTGCTGCTGAGCGTTTGAGGATGGCGGACGAGGTAGTGACGGTTGTGATAAATATTGTGCTTGTTGTAGATGTTGAGATGGTAATGGTGACTGATATAAGAGTGTTGGCGAAGGGCTGTAATCGTACATACGAGATGGCGATGGCTGTGGTGAAAAGTATCTTTGTTGATGGGCATTAATTGAGGATGGCGGGCGAGATGATGATGACTGTGGTGAATAAGATCTTTGTTGATGAGCTTTTGAAGATTGCCGACGAGATGGTGAAGGCTGCGGTGAATAGTATGTTTGTTGATATGTATTAGATTATGGCGGACGAGATGATTGTGACTGTGGTGAAAAGTGCAATTGCTGTAGATGTTGTGATGGCAATGGTGACTGCGATAATAGTGGTGGTGACGGACTATAGTTATACAAATTACAATTAAAATGCCTAGATTTATTGGACAGGACAACGTGTGACTCTTCGGAAAGCTTATTGAGTTTCGCATAAAATATAACATCAAATATAATTTTCTGACATGTTTATTATTATTCGCCTTTTATTAAGGTCCTTCATTTGACAGCCAATGGATTTTCCTAATATTTCCCAGTCTTCTTCATTTCGATCCATCATCTTCTCAGCTTTTTGAAAAAGTTTTTCTTGTTTTTCCGATAGCGTATCTGGTTTTTTCCTTTTCTGTGTGCAGCTGTTTTTAATGTTGTTACACTTGACGTATCATTATCAGACGATAATAAATTCTGTAAAAAAAGATTATACTTTACCATACCTACATGTTTCATAAAATCTTTCAGACGCCAGATTATCAAGAAGAGTGGAAACAAGTTGCCGAACAGTTTGAACAAAAGTGGAATTTCAGTCACTGTGTGGGGGCATGTGATGGAAAACACATTGCGATTGAAAAACCCAATCAAAGCGGCTCCTTATTTTACAACTATAAAGGATTTTTCAGGGTTATACTATTTGCTGTCGTTAACGCGAATTACGAGTTTTTACGCGTAAATACAGGAAGTAATGGATCTGTGACAGATGTATCAGTTTTAAATTGTACAAAATTCTATCAAAAGATGAGGAACAATGACTTGCATTTGCCTTTGCCTTTAGAATAACCAGGTACTGATACACTTGTACCATATGGTTTTCTAGGAGATAGTGCTTTTTCACTTAATAAAAATTTTATGAAGTTCCCTTTAAAAATATAAATTACGAACAACGAATTTTCAATTATCGTTCGTCGAGAGTCAGACGTGTAGTAGAGAACGCCTTCGGCATTTTAGCTTCACGTTTTAGTGTTCTCCGTAGACCTATGAATCTAGACTTGGATAATGTCGACGCAGTCGTGTGAGCATGTTGTGCTCCGCACAATTATTTGAGAAAAAACGCGTCAAACTACATTCCGCAGAATAATGTTAACCCAGAAAATATAAAGAAAACAACATTTCATCATGGTTATTGGAGAACAATTACAGATGGATTAACTCCAGATGGATTAACTCCTTTACAACACATAAGTCATAACCAAAGAAATGAAGAGGCAAGTGTTGTACGAAACAAATTTATGAGATATTTCGTATCTGAAGGTAAGGTTCCGTTTCAAGAGCGGATGTTAAATATACGAGTAGTTCCGACATAGGAATAACAATTTATATTTACTCAACATTGTTTAATATTGAGGAGATGTATGTCACATAAATATGGTATATAAATAAAACACTTAGTAAACGTTTTCATAATTTTCTTACCACATCATCTAAAGAATCCTGCACTTGACGACAAGATTCCGTTCTAGATCCCAGAAAACTAAGCGCCTCGAAGTACCAGAAAGATGGTTTGTAGATATCGTCTGCTCCTGCACCTGTATGCTTCGATGACAATACCTAAAATTACATTATAATCAATTATTAACAATACTTATTAATCAGGTCATAAAACCGACTTTAATTGTTAATTGTTCAAAATGTACTTAAACCAAGTTTATATCATTTCAGTTGGACGAGACATCTTGAAACTTCATCCTAAAATCCGGCCCAGTGTGCGTCTAGCCAAGCGAAATAGGTTCTGTAGTTGTCTATTACAATTTTAGAACTATAAGAATAGGATTGGGTATTACTCTTACTATAATTCTGTATTACACGGTAGGCTACATAAATTATTATTATTGTACTACATAAATATAAATTTAACGTGTAATAGATAAAGGACAATGCCGATTTGTCGTCGGAAATGTACAAGAATAAAATTATTTCTGTTTTAATTTAAAATTAAAATAAATAATTTTATCACAAATTATTAAATTGCAGCAGATTTTGTAATAGAAAATAGGTATTTTTAAAATTATTGTGTTGACTGCTGACGGGCATGGATTACCGATGAACAATCTATAATTAGTTCCATCCAAAATTGCATAGATGGCATAGCTTACGTATAAAACGGAAATGTAATAAATTATTATGACTCATTTTGTAGAAATAAAATGCTTACATTTAAAATAAATGTTTTCGAACTAAATTCGAAAACTTTTTAAAATACAACAATAAAATTCGAAGTCGAGTCTGCTGCAAAAGCACGTTAGGTGCTTAGTAGTTGACCGCATCAATACATAAAAATTGAAAAATCCGACGATAGATGGCAGTGATTTACGTACTGATAAACGGAAATGAGTATTTTTGTTTTGTTTTTTGGGTCCATATTTCATTTTAATATCTATTATAATATGAATATGCTTTCTATTTTGTACAATCGCATATCGATTAATTTACGATTTTTGGATCGAAACATTGCTCTGCTCACATTAGCATGCTTTGGCGTGCTTTGTTTTTGATAATAAAAATGTTGCATATCGTGCTGCCGCCTGTGGGGAGACTATAGAAATAAAATAATTAAAATGGTGGATATTATTTTTATTAGGTACCATGTGACATTTTTCGAATGGACAACATACTCGTACATATACCAATAAAAGAACCAATTACTGAAATTATTTTTTTATTCGACTCCGCTACTGTTCGTGCCTTGATCTTGCTTGCACAAACACTTTGATAGATACTTGATAAAAAAGAAGAAAACTTGATTTTAGAACGATGTTTATTTGCACGTGGTAACAGCGGTAATGTATAACTTGATATGATATGTGCGCTTGGCCGCACGACTACTTGCTAACGATGCTAACAGGTAAGTGAAATGACAATACAAAATGAATTTAATTATAGAAAATGCTGATTCCGTAAAATGTACGGTGGCGAACCGTACATATTCCGGGCCGCGAGATGAAGATGAGATGAGATTACTTAGGTGTAAAAGATGTGCGAGTACAAATAGGAGAAGTAGACTTGTCTAAACTACATTGAACATTGATATTATTATCTCTACAATCGCGAGGACTATCAGACACGCTGTTGCGAATTGAAGACAGCCGCACGCTGGTTAACTCTTGAGCTGGTGCAGCCACTGGGGAGGTGATCTGCCGTGCTCGCCGCACTCGCCGCCACAGGAAAACTGCACCCGTGATGCTCGCAGCGCACACCAGAACGTAAATCGAGACGTAGTGGTGTACGTCGTGATATGATACATTTGTTGCTAGGGGTGTAGAATCTTTCAAAACTTGCAATTTCTTCTCTATGTCTAAGAGTTGCGTATGACGTTCACCAGTCGAATTGTCGATAATGACGGAATTCGGTATTGACACATTAACAATGTTGTTAATTGGGTTGATCTCATATAACTTCACATCTGCGTTCGTTTTAATGATGCTATTGTCAAGGTTATGTGCGTGCAAGGTAAATAGGTCAGACTTGATAATGCACCCGCGTGAAATGCTGACAACGCCGGCCCGCTCCAGCTGAGGCGCCGCAACCTGATCACCGCACATAACTCGCATTTGACACCGGCCACAACAGAAATAAAGAAATGCATTAATGCTTCGTAGTTCCGTCCATTTGTTTTGGCAGGAGTTTACAACAGTTTTGCATTGTTGTTTGTAATTGTCAAACTCGCATAATCTGTCTTCTTGAGTAAGGTGAAATATGGGTTTTTGTAATTGACATAAATATGTGTTTTCTTGATGTTGACAGACTGTGATATCTTCCGGCTTCAAAATAACGTATGCATCTTTTGTTAAACTTATTGCTAAATACTCTGATATCGGCACTATGCTTATCATCTTGTTGTCTTTACTTGCTGTCGGTACTGAATGAAGATGAAATATTTCAAAGAAATCTCTGCTTATCAAAGGTACTTGAATTTCAAATAATAAATAGACTTCGCTTGCTCTTGTTTTTACATTTAAAAGATGATATATATCCCGTAAATTGTTGTGAATGTTTTCAATCGGCAATGTCAAATCCTTAGATATATGATTTGTGATAATGTTAAGCTCATTCCGAAGCTGCTCAGGGCTCAATAGATGAAAGTTGAATCTCCCATGATAGACGTCAGTAACCATGTTCAGTATTGTCTCTTGTATAGTTTGTAGTTCATGAACCATGTTTCTTGCAGTTAGTACACTGAGTGTGTAAAAATTAACTGTCACCTCTGAGTTTAATACATTAATGGAGTTTTCTATTTTTAGCAGCTGTTTGTTAATAAGTTTGTATTGTTTATTCATGGCAAATTCGCTTCGTTTCAGCAAGTTGTACTCAGCTTCTACGACGGATGTTTGATTTTTCCATAGCGAGGCCAGATGTTGTTGATTGTCACGTATCAGAGTGATGTCCTTCTGGTACTGTTGAGCGAAGTGTTCATCCAAAACACCAAACAGTGAATTGGCGAGATAACCGATGCCATTTACTAGGCCTCGCCACCTGCGACGTTTTGCATGTGTTTGAGAATGTTGACTCAGCAAAATTGTATTGTAGTATTTCAGCTCCGAAAAACTGTGATTCAATTGGGCCATGATGACGTCACAGTTAATATTTGCTCTTATTTTGTCACAACTTGTTTGCAAATGACTTAAATATTTTTCGAATGTAGTGAAGCCTTGCCAATACGGTTCTATGTTGTAGTACACGACGATTTTCCATTGGTCTTGAACTAACTGCATGTTTGTTATTTTTTCGAAATAAATTCCTTGATTTGTTTTCAGTGGCGTATTTGTAAAGGAGCAAGTCGATGTTGTAAAAATGCTTAAAAGATATAGCATTGCAAGCACTATAGAGTATATGTTAACATTTGCTCTTGAGTGGCGGCTTCGTTTGTTTTCAGAGCTGGGAGAACAATGTTGATTGCTTGTTTGCTGGGTGTCTGATGTAGAATTATTATTTGTTGGTAGGAGTGATAACTTGACTATGGGGCGTTTTATGTATCCATTTTTAGTTTTCAGAGTAACAACTCTTACATGGCCATCGGTTCCGGGATGAAGATCTACAACACGACCCATCGCCCATCTTCCTGCAGGTAAGTTGTCATCGTGTATTATAACAACGTCATTTAGTTTTAAGTTTTCTTGATACTTTTTCCACTTGTTGCGAACTGACAGCTGACTTAGATATTCGAGCCGCCGCCTTTTCCATATGTCATTAAAACTTTTTTGACAGAGACACCATCTTGTTCTTTGATCTCGCTCTGTTTCATAGATTGTAAGTATGGGGCCACTTGCTAGAAAGTGAGATGGTGTTAAATAGTCGAGGTCATCGGGATCTTCCGTGAGCGGGCCCAATGGTCTTGAGTTTAAGCACGCCTCCAATTGCGATAATATGGTAACGAACTCTTCGTAGGTAAGTTTTTGGGAGCCGACCACTCTTTTGAGGTGATATTTTAAGCTCTTCACGGCGGCTTCCCAAAGCCCTCCTGCCGATGGCCAGGACGGGGCATTAAAATGCCACTCAATGTTCATATCTGTGATTTCTCTCATGAATTTTTTATTGCAGTCTATGATTACGACTTGAAGTTCCTCATACTCTTGTTGCAATGCTCTGCTAGCTCCAATGAAATTCGTGCCATTGTCGCTGTAGATATGATTTGGTGTTCCCCTCTTGGCACTCATCCTTCTTAATGCAGCTAAAAATGATGATGTTGTCATGTCTGAGACTAATTCTAAGTGCACGGCCTTGGTTGCCATGCAGACAAATACAGCCACATATCCCTTTGTGCACTTGATTCCACGTCCTTTGCTGCTCTTGATCATATAATATCCTGTAAAATCCACCCCTGTGTGTGAGAATGGACGAGAGGGATTACTTCTGCAAGGTGGTAAGTCCCCCATGAGCTGGTATTGCTTGTTGGCGTTAAATATCTTGCATTTTGTGCACTGATGTAACCGCTTTTTCACAGCTTTATTGCCTCCAATAATCCAATAGCCCTGCCTTATAAAAGATGACGTCAGACGAGCTCCACCGTGAAAGGTAAGTAAATGAGCTTCATCAATCAGTAGTTCTGTTAAACGATGACTGTGAGGTAGGATTATAGGGTGTTTCATTGCTGTGCTCACTTCCGCATTTCTCAGCCTTCCATCAACTCTGAGAACACCTTCCGAATCAACATAGGGATAAAGGTTTAGTAACTTGCTTTTCGAACTGATGCTGTTATTTTTCTTCAAATCTACGATATCTTGATGAAATACTTCTTGCTGAACATGTTTGATAATTGTTAACTTGGCATCTTTTATTTCTTGAAGTGTAAGATATGATGTAAGTTTTACTGATTTTCTTTTAAAAATAAATCGACGAATCCATGATATGACTTTGACCAATTTGTTGTAGGAGCTGTATTTATTTATAAGTTCACTTATTATGCTACTTGTTTCTGTATATACTATCATCATTGTTTGCTTGCTAGTTTTAATTTCTTCAATTGTATGAAAAGTATTTTTAAGTGGAGTGTCTTTGTATGATGATAACCAACTTGGCCCGTGCCACCAAAGAGGATGGTTGATCAATTGAGTAGCTGTGAGGCCTCTACTTGCGCAGTCAGCGGGATTCTCCTGGCTCTTCACGTAGCGCCAGCTGTGTCCAGGTATTATCTCAGTCACTTGTTTGACCCTGTTAGCGACGAAGGTTTTCCACTTGTTTGGTTCACCTTGAAACCACCCCAACACAGCCGTCGAATCAGTCCACCCATAAACAGTAACTTGATAATCTTTCAAACATTCGAGCGTGATCTTCATTAACTTAGCTAATAACAATGCGCCACATAATTCCTTTCTAGGTAAACTGATGATTTTGCTTGTTGGCATTAACCTTGTTTTGCCAATGACCAAAACCACTGTACTTTGGTCTCCTTGTGTAATGCGGCAATATATGACGCAAGCGCAGGCTTTGATCGATGCATCGCAAAAACCATGCAACTCGATATTGTCATTGAGTTTAGTTTTGATCCATCTTGGAATTTTTATTTTGTCGATGTTTTTGATATCATCTTTGATTTTCAGCCACTTTTCAAGAACGCTTTGTGGTACATGATCATCCCAGTTAATGTCGGCGAGCCATGTTGCTTGAAACAATAATTTAAGTTTGGTAGTTAATGGAGAAAGCCAGCCCAATGGGTCGAAAATTTTCGAAATTTCGGAAAGAAGAATTCTCTTGGTAATTGTTATGTGGGAAGTGTCTATTTTAGATTGAAAGGTCATTATATCTTGTTGTGGGTTCCATCTCAACCCTAATGTTTTTGTGGATTCGCTCTCTTGAAATTCAAAGTTTTCATTTTGACTATTGCGTTCAAACAATTCTGGCGTATTCGAAGACCATTTTCGGAGGTTAAAACCACCTGACTTCAGTAATTTGATGAGATCTTTTTGAAGGGTTTTTGCTGACATGACACTATGACTTCCATGAATAAGATCATCGGTGTAAAAATTCTCTTGCAATACTTTAATGGCTTCACTCTCTGTATAATTTTGTTGTTCGTCTTTTGCGAGTTGCTTTAATGTCATCATTGCCAAAAAAGGCGCGGCCTTGGTACCGTAGGTAACTGTTGTCAGTTGATAGTCTTGAAGTTCTTGTGATTGATTGTCTCGCCATACAATTTTTTGAAATTTTTGATGGTCTTCACTAAGCCAAATTTGCCGAAACATTTTTTCAATATCTGCGGTGTATGCGTATATGTATTGGCGCCACTTAAGAATTAATTTTTGAAGGTCTTGTTGTAAATTAGGGCCCCGGTACATAAGGTCATTCAAACTTTTTCCAGTTGAGGTCTTACTCGATGCATTAAAAACAACGCGAAGTGCTGAAGTTGATGATTCAGCTCGCAGAACACAATGGTGTGGCATGAAATATTCTGGTGTCTTCTTACTGTCCGCTAGCTTCATATGTCCCGCTTCTTTGTAATTATTAATAAATGCTTTGTAATCGTCTGCTATTTTGTGTTGCTTATTGAATTTTCGCTCTAATTGCGTAAACTGCGCCACTGCTTTACATTTCGATGCACCTAATTCTTGAATAATGTTTGATTTAAGGGGAAGCTTCACTTGATATTTTCCATCTGGGCATCGAATTGTAGAACTTGTATATATATCCATACATGTTTGATCTTCCAATGATAATGAGGGCTCTTCAGAAATGTCCTCTATTTGCCAAAATTTTTGTAAGTTTTGCATATTATTAAGAACAACATTGCATTGTAGAGTGGTTGGAGTAGTACTTCCACTTAATATCCACCCAAAGCGCGTCTGCTGAGCGATCGGCCCATGTTGACCTTCTTTGCAAATGCCATCCAAAATAACATTTGAGTACACATCAGCTCCCAAAAGCATGTCCACAGGGCGACTTCTATAAAATTCAGGGTCTGCTAGCTGTATGTGTTCTAAGAATGCCCATGACGGCCTTGATATAGTGCAGCTTGGTAGATTGCTTATGAGTGTTTTCATGATTAAAACCTCAGTGTTTTATAGAGAAATCACTTGTATTTGATTTGATGTTTATGTTCATAGCTCCTTTACAGCTATTTTCTTTCGCCCCCACGCCTGAGATAACGCCTTTGCAGCTAACCCTAGGCAAGGCCAACAGCTGAGCAACCCTTTCCGTTATTATGGATGACTGCGAGCCTTGATCGAGGAGGGCTCGGAAGTTATAGTAGTTACCGTTGGCTGCTTGAACTTTAACTATGGCCGTTGCAAGTAATACTTCTGGCAGGTCCCGCCCTTGAGTAATATGAGTCACATTGCTTTGGTTTTGAGTATTCGAGTTAGTACTTGCTGTTGCATTCATTTTCTGCGTGTTTCTTGATGTACTTGGTTGAGCTATGTTTGTGTTATACGAATATGCGTCCTGTAGAATAGTATTGTGAAAACCTTGACACTCACGACAGCGCTTCTGCGAGATACAGTTTATTCCATGATGATCAAATAAGCAGTTTGGGCATAAATGAAGTTTTGATACTGTATTCCGTTTTTGCTGTGGAGACATTGATATAAATTTTGGGCAGAAATAAATTCCGTGTTCATTGTTACACAGTATACATCTTAGATGAAGACTTTTCATTGCTGCTTGTTTGTTGACGTTGTTGTTTGAATATGCTTGATACTTGAAATTGGGATATTTTGATGCTTGAGTTGAAGTTGATTTTTGAGGCTGTGTTTCTTGTTTTTTACGAGATGCTTCTAAAGTTGTAAACCTGGTCTCTAGGAATCCCAAAAACTCTTTTAGCGTTGGTAATTCTCGCGGCTGCTGTAATGATTCATTATAGTCATTGAATGACTCGTTGTCTAATTTTTGAGCTAATAAATGAACGAGCAAAGGATCCCAGGTGCTGATATCAACTCCGAGATTTTTTATGCCGTTTAAAGTTTCAAGGGCGCGATCATGAAGACGTTTGATGTGTGTAACTGAAGTTTGCGACACGACAGGAATATTTAATAAGCTGTTGATGTATGCAGTAAAAATTATTTTCTTGTTGTTATAGCGATTGTTCAAGATTTGCCAACAAACATCATAATTTTCTGAGCTGATAGGTAAATGCCGCAGAAGCCTCTCAGCTTCACCTTGAATCTTACTTTTCAAGAACTGCATCTTTTGAGCACTTGAAAGTGATGGATTGTTGTGGATGGCTTCAGTAAAGAGGTCTTGAATGAAACCCAATGATGATAATTTCCACTGAAAACGGGTATGTCCATTTGTGGTGTGGACTTTTCACGGTGAGCGACTGACCACAGCTTGTTATTGATAGAGCGTTTAGTTTGATTAAATATTTGTTCGTATGATGAATATGTTTGCTCATACTCCAAATTCGTACCTTGAATCTCACTGTCAATATCCCAGTGAAGGTCGTCCACGGCCGTCCAACGTGATTGCAGAGTTCGAAGTAAATCTTCGAATTCCCACTTCTCATGAATAGAGTCAAGATTTATGTTTGATACTGTTCTTTGGAATGCTCTGAAATTGCTCGCTTGTTTTTTGAGCATTTCCTCAGTTTTGCTGCTTGTACCGCGTGATTCAGAATAAACAGCGGCTTGCGAGATAGGGAAGGAAGGTCCCCCTATTGGTGTTGCAGGTTTCAGAATTGGTGTTGAAGGACGACTCTCAGATATTGGGTCATACGATTGAATAGCGACCTTGATTTGTTCATATTTTTCTTTGGTGCTCTCGTACACTTTATCGGTGAAATAAAAATGTGACTTGTCGCGGCAAGACCATAGTTGCATATGGTTATTATGTAATTCTTGCCAATAGCTTTCTAGAGTATTTAATCGCTTGTTAATATAGTCTGCTGTTTTTCTTTCGCGACCATCCTCTTTAAAATTAGAAAATAGCTGGTCTATTGCTTCAATAAGTTGTTGCTGAGTTGCCAATATTTTTTCCATAGCGGTTGACATTTTATTAAGAAAATAATATGATGAAGGTAAGTATGGTATTGATTATATCTTGATAATTATGCTTCAAAAATGTATAAAAAATATAGATGCTTACGAATGCTTGATAGTAGGTACTGCTTGCTTGATGTCTGATTGATGATGCTTGCTTGATGAAAACTTGCTTGATACTTGATTGAAAAATTCTTGTAATGCACTTGCTGGTTGCTGTATACTTTTGTGACCTCAGCACAGATGTGCGCCTTCTCAATCCTTTCGGTGAGACCCGCTGGTGGGAGGCCGAGGGACCGATTCGCTCTGTACAAAAGTTACACAAAAGCACTGCTCGAAGAACCAGTATGTTCGTGCCTTGATCTTGCTTGCACAAACACTTTGATAGATACTTGATAAAAAAGAAGAAAACTTGATTTTAGAACGATGTTTATTTGCACGTGGTAACAGCGGTAATGTATAACTTGATATGATATGTGCGCTTGGCCGCACGACTACTTGCTAACGATGCTAACAGGTAAGTGAAATGACAATACAAATGAATTTAATTATAGAAAATGCTGATTCCGTAAAATGTACGGTGGCGAACCGTACAGCTACTAAGACGAATGAGAGTTGAAATGGAAAAACCCGCTAAACTACTATAGGCTAAAGTACCGTTAAGTAATTGATGTTTGTTTCATAAAAGTTCGTGTTACTCCATTATAAATCTGCAAAAGCAAACAAACTCTTCGAATCCATAATGTAGAAGGTTTCAGCTGACTGTAATCGTTTCTTTTATCTATGTACTTACATTTCCGGTCACGTTTCCATACAAAAATCGGCATTGTCCTTTATATTTATCTATTACATGTTTTACATAGCTAACAACTTCATTATGTCAAATGAATTTTGTATGAAAAGTTGGTCGACTATAATATTAATTGATAACTAGAAAGGCCTACCTAGCTTTATTTTTATTTATTTATTCACAACAATTGTACCTACCGACTTACAGATATTTCAACACGCCGGTAAGTCATGCACATAGAAATTGAATTATCAATATTATCTATCAACGAATAATAATAAATAAAATAAAATGTTAAATAAAAATGTCAAAAGAAAAAGTCAAATGCTTATTGAATATTAATTAAATTAAATGTCAAATTACAATAAATATTAAAGTACATAGGTATTGTTTGGGTTGGGCCAAGTAAATGATGGTCCGAATAGACTCGAAAACAGTTTATTTTTGCAAAATAGGGGCACAGAAATTTACAATGAGGAGCGCGGTGTCACGGCGGAAGCGGTTAGCACGTAACTGATTTTTTGAATTCGTTGAGGTTCAAGTTCAAGCGCTCCCCCCGCGACCCCGCGCAGTTGCGCCATAAACAATACGCAAAGACAACGGTTACACAAAACACAGATAATATTATTAGCTACTAAATGACACAGACATTAAAAAATTTAACATTTTTGCGTCGCCTACACACCCCACCCCAGTGCTGGCCTACCAGCACTCACCTTCCAATGGTACTGGGGCGACGCGCGCAACTGAACGCCTTAAGATATTCCCAGATTTGGTTTTAATGTCTATCATTCTAACGCGTCCATCTCTCCCGGGAAAAACCGAATGAACCATACCTTTCGGCCACATGTTCCTAGGGGAATCAGGATCCACAATGAGTACTAAGTCTCCTGCTCGCAAAGGCCTTGACTCCTGATTCCACTTCTGCCTAGGTAGTAAACTGGGCAAAACCTCTCTTACCCAACGTCGCCAAAATATGTCTGCCAGCCGCTGCGAAATGCGCCACTGCTTCCGAAGGCAGAGGTCGGAGTCGTCATATGCTCCGAGAGAAGGAAGATGAGAAGCGGTGCCGACAAGAAAATGATTAGGCGTAAGTGACTCCGCGCTCCCTGGCTCCACAGACACGTGTGTTAGAGGACGGCTGTTCACCATCCCTTCCACCTCCGCTAATAAGGTGATAAGCACCTCCTCGCGGGGAGCCCGTTCCTTGAGCGTTACCTTCAGTGCAGTTTTAACACTGCGGATTAGGCGTTCCCATGCCCCACCCCAGTGAGGACTAGCAGGGGGTATAAATGACCAGGACGTTCCGTAATTTAAGGACTCAGACTTCAAAGAATCAACATCTAGGTCCTGAATAGATTTCTTTAATTCAGCATCAGCGCCTCTAAGGTTGGTGCCGTTATCTGAAAAAAGGTACTTAGGCCATCCACGCTTCACTGCCATTCGACGCAATGCCATAATTAACGAGCTCGATGTAAGCGAAGAAACTACCTCTATATGCACTGCCCTTACAGTCATACAGGTAAAAAGAACCCCGTACCTCTTTTCCCTACGTCTACCTACGGTAACCTCCATTGGACCGAAAAGGTCCACTCCGCAGAAAGTGAATGGGCGCTGACCATGAGCGACGCGAGCCTCAGGTAGGTCACCCATCCTAGGTACTGCCGGGGTAGCCTTCCTCAGCCTGCACAACATACAGCGCGAGGCTACAGTTTTTACAGTGGGACGAAGTCTAATGATCCAGTACCGCTGTTTCAACTCATTAACTACAGTTTCCTGACTACCGTGAGCGAATTTCCTGTGGTAATGCATAATAATTAATTTTGTTAACTGATGATGCCCATCTAATATTATAGGATTTTTTATTTCAGATGAGACACCTTTGGCAGCGTCAGCGCGACCACCAACGCGAAGAATACCGTGCCGGTCTAGGAACGGCGACAAGGTAAGTAATCTACTCTTTTTGTCTACGCACCTATTATTAATTATTGCGCTCAACTCGGAAGCAAATGATTGTGACTGAGCTTGCTGTATTAACAAACGTTCCGCCTGTTCAAATATATCACCATCTTGGATATGGGTAAGTCTTCTGCATTTATTAATAAAGCTAAGGACAACGCATGTAGTTTTAAGTAAACGCAGCCAACTAGAAAATCGTTCCATATGAGGCACAGGTAAGTCCATTGCTTCAACTTCAATAGTTGAAACAACTTCTGCTTTGCAGAAATCTGTTTCAGATGGTGATATATCTGCTGGCCATGAGCTTTCATGTTCACTGAGAAATGGCGGGCCACATAACCACTCCCTCTCAAGAACAGAAAAATCATACGACTCCCGAGTCCCCACATCTGCGACATTACTATATGTAGGTACATAATACCATTCATCCGCACGCGTCAGCTCGTCTATTTCGCCTAAACGATGAGCGACGAACACTTTATAATTACGCGAGCTGTTGCGAATCCAGTGCAACACAGTCGTTGAGTCGCACCAAAAATACCTACTTTTAGCTTGTATTCGATGCTCTTTTGCAATTGTGTCAGCCAAACGTGCAGCGAGTAGGGCGGCCTGCAGCTCCAACCTGGGTACAGACACATGTCTGACAGGAGCGACTCGGCATTTTGCGGCAATAAATGCTACGCGCCACTGTCGGTTTCCCATCGCCAATATGCTACCGCGCACATCGCTTTAGTTGACGCATCGCTAAATACATGTAGCTGTAGGTTTCTATAACTCGGCGCATGTTGTTGCACCGGCGAGCCTACCGCTAATGATGCGGGTCCGGCGGAGTCGCTTGCTCGAGAATCGACCTTATTATAGTAGCGAGGAAGCCGCAATTGGCTTACACTCGCCATATGACTCAGCCACAAACACCACCTGTTGTGTAATTCGTCGTTCAGATTATCATCCCATTTGACATTACAGTTCCATGTCTCCTGTAATAAAAGCTTACCAATTAATGTAAATGGTACAAGAAAACCGTAAATATCAAAAATTGACATAACGACGCGTAATACCTCTCTTTTCGTAGGCCGTTGCGTACCATCAAGCAATTGTTTTGGGATGTTTTTGAAGGACAAATCGAATGCCAATTTATCGTTCATTGGTTCCCAAATTAAACCCAGCGTCCGTTCGCCCACATTTTGCTGGTCGAATTTGAACCTTACGGCCGCTGGACCGAGAGATTCTTGAGGAATGCTATCCAATAGTGCTCGGTTGTTGCTATTCCAATTACAAATATGAAAACCTCCCTGTTGATGAATAAATATTATGTCTTTGACCAACTTTAATGCTACGTCTATGTTCGGTATGCTGTCAATGTAATCATCGACATAATGCTGATTACAAATTGCATCAACAGCTAACGGCATACCAGTTCCACACTGATGCGCGTTTTTATTTTTTATATATTGTGCAATAAATGGCGAGCAATTGGCACCAAAAATTAATGACGTCATAACATATGCTTTAACAGGGTCGTCCACTGAATCCCTCCAAAGAAACCTAAGCGCGTCCTGGTCCTCTGGCCTAATTTTTATGCGCAAAAACATATCCTTTATGTCACCAGTTACGGCTATAGGATTCTCACGGAACCGCAACATAATGCCTAAAAGGGACACTAGCAGGTCAGGGCCTTTCAGCAAAAAATCGTTTAGGGAGACGCCCTCAGATTTTGCAGCGGCATCGAACACTAAACGCAGTTTCTTTTTATTTACGTTATCAACTCCGAAATGCGGTAAGTACCAAGTTTTTGGTGACACAGTGGAAACATCCTGAAGCTCTTTGGCGAAATCATTTTGTAACAAATGTTTAATACGATCGGTGTACCTAAGCGCGTAGCCACTATTTGCCCTCATTTTCCTCTCGACACCACACAGCCTAGACATTGCTTGTGGAAATGACTGAGGCATGACAGCTTCGTCACTACGCCACGGTAGCCCCACTACCCAGCGCCCGTTGACCAGGGTGGCCGTACGGTCCAGGTGTTCGACCGCGCGGACGTCGTTGGCGTTCTGTCTCGGCTTTCCACTTACACCCATCGCCTCAAGTGAGAAAAAACTACATACCTCGTCGTGGATTTCCTGCATCTTTTTGTGCCCATCGGTACAGCAGGAGACTAACAGTGACGAGTGAAGTACAGGAGCCGAGGGAGACTGGGGCAGCCTACCGTGAACACACCAACCGAGCGGTGTCCGAGTGGCGCATGGTTCATTTGGTTTTCCCACAACAATATCTAGAGGTAAGAGTAAATGATTATTATCTTGACCTATTAATATTTCAGGTTTACACTTTTCATAAGTAAAATAATGTTTCATTTTTTCTAAATGAGCATAATTATTACAGTTAATGGTTGATAAATCTTGACATGGCAAACTAAGTTCCTTAACACTTCTGGCAAAAATATTAAACATATTGCTACTACAGGTACTATTTTTACTAGACAACTTTATGTTTACAACTTCTGATTCGCATACAACATCATTGCTGTTCCAGGCGCCGCTCACGCGCAGCGTCTCTTTCTCGCCGGCCACGCCCAGCCTTGCGGCGAGAGGGGCGCTTATCAATGACACAGTCGAGCCATCGTCGAGCAATGCAGTCGTATTATACGCGCCCTTAGGGCCATATACTGTGACGGGAATAACTTTCAACAAAACTTTGTAACTACTTACCTGTAAATGAGTTACCGTCTCCTCCCGAGTGACTGGCTCCGGTGGCTCGGCTGTGCACTGATCATTGACGTTTACAGAATGATTATTATTGGCTTTAGGAACATCAAAATGCAACAAACGGTGGTGAGCTAGGCCGCATTCGTTTTTGTCGCACATAGGCGCGTTACACAAACTACAATCGTGACTATACAACAGACATTTAAAACATATACCGTTACGCTTCACAAATGTCCACTTGTCCTTTCGCAACGATTTTTTGAACTTTTTACAGTTCGGCAACGAATGACACGACACACGACAAAATTTACATTTCTCGCTATCACTAGTAGCTTGCACTAACGCATTTTCTGATTGCAAATGCACTGTGTGTACGCTGCTATCACTCTCGTGCTGCTTACGCCTATACGTCTCATAGCGGAGGTTCAGCAAGTTTACAGAAGATGCCGAAGTCTTCGCCGCTTCCTCGTTCAGGAACTGGGATAGTGATACAAGTTTCGGCTGCGTATTATTCGTATTAGCAGAATAATAGTCTGTCCATCTCGACAACAGCACAGTGGGCAGTTTCGACAATATATTTTTTGTCAAGTTTATGTCATGCAGGTACTCATTGCGACCAAGTGCGCTTACAGCAGCAATGTAATTCTTTATTTTCACGGAAAATATTACAATATTTTTATGGTACTCACTAGGCAGTGGTTGCAATTTCTGTATTTCCCGTTCTATATCGCATATGATTACATCTGGATTACCAAATTGTAGCTGTAGTGTAGACATCACCTCTTCGGCTGACGAACAAGTTACCAGGAGCGCTGTGACGGCTTCCTTGGCTGCTCCATGGAGACATTTTCTCAAACGCCACAGATTCTCCTTGGGGCTGAAGTTGCAAACGGCTGTGGACTCGTCAAATGCCTGCTTGAACTGCAGCCATTCCATTGGGTCCCCGGAAAAAATGGGGAGGTCCTTCGGTGTACTTAACCGACTAAGCATAGTGGTGCTTGGCTGGCCAGCGGCCGTTGAAATGGCGAGATCCTTCAGCGCAGTCGCCAGTTGTTGAACTAACAGTTCCGGGCCGGGGACAGCCACACTGTTAGCAGGTTCCCGCGGCGGGCACAGGCTGGCCTTATTTTGTTCAGAATCGTTGACCACCTGCGCTTGTAGCTCATGTTGACTGCGATCGATCCAATCTCCCACTTCACTCATGGTGCACCTTGAACTCGAGCGTGAACTGTATGATTTGATATCAGCTAAATCGGCTGCTAACCTTTTATCGATAAGCTCCTTGTCGATACGTGCCTTTTCTTCGGCTGCTTGCAGTTCGAGTTGCAGTCTGCGAGCGTGTGACGATGTCGACGACGCTTTCGATCTCGACCTTTTTGATGAAGGCACATTCATCGGCGACCGTTGTACACCTTCCACTTTAACTTCAGGCCCTTTTTCACCTGCAGTCTCCATCGTTGCAGGGTCTCGCACTTGCACCTGCTGCTGCTTACGTACGGTACTGCGAGTACTTGGCATCTTACTTGGCGGCGTAAAAAACATGTAGGTCCAAAAATCTGGCTCGAAGACCACTTGTTTGGGTTGGGCCAAGTAAATGATGGTCCGAATAGACTCGAAAACAGTTTATTTTTGCAAAATAGGGGCACAGAAATTTACAATGAGGAGCGCGGTGTCACGGCGGAAGCGGTTAGCACGTAACTGATTTTTTGAATTCGTTGAGGTTCAAGTTCAAGCGCTCCCCCCGCGACCCCGCGCAGTTGCGCCATATACAATACGCAAAGACAACGGTTACACAAAACACAGATAATATTATTAGCTACTAAATGACACAGACATTAAAAAATTTAACATTTTTGCGTCGCCTACAGGTATGTCACATTATATGAATAAAATATTGAATTGAATTACAAACAAGAATATAGAATAAGAGGAGTCCTCGAAAGTTGATCAAAATTATTGTGTGGTTTTTATAGATTTGATATGAAATAAAAAGCAGTTAAAAGGTGTATATTTATATTTCTAACTACAAAATATATAAAAAAAGTTATTTTTAAGGGTTTCACAGCTCTTCGTCGTTACTTTCAGTTGACGTTACGTCCGATATCTCCGGCAATAAGAGTTCTAACGTCTCACTGGAAAAAGGCTTTTTTTTTCTGGAGCCTTTGTCTTGTACTGCTCAAAAATGGGTCGGAACTTAGCAATAATCTATTTAAAACATTCCTATTACAGTCTACTCGTGAAAACTTTCTAGAAAAGTGTTTATTGCGCGCCTCTGCTGCCTCTTCCGATAGTTGGCCAATAGGTAGTATAGCGTGTTCTATAATAGCGTCACCATGCCTCAAGATTGTGGGTGTCATTGGGTGCCAAAGCTGTTTCTTCCGCCAAAGTTTCAAATTTTTTAACACCAATCTTGTATCCACTCGACAAAGCTTCTAGAATGATGTTGCATTTTTTTATAAGATTTATATCAACTCCTGTGATGCGGGAAGAAGTTTCGGGATCTTCTTGAAGTGTTGGCGTCATTGGTATTCCCAAACCCTGCTTTAGGAATATCTACTAAGAGCCCCATTTCCTCTTTAAAACAGTTCTGTATTATTTTCTTTGTTTCTGCCACGATATTTTTATCTTGTTGAGACCTCGCTTGCCACTTCTTTATGGGTATTTTATATGATAAATGAAGTAACGATTAAAAAAATCTGATCCTTGCGTGCAGTACTGATACACCGAATTTAAGGGAATCAGGATTCTCTGGGCTTTTTTTATTAGGGTTATATATACTCTTTATTGCAAAAAAACACACATGGGAAAACACAAGTAATAAACAGAAGATGCAATGGTGGACTTATCTCTAAAGAGATCTCTACCAGCCAACCTGTAATTGTGTGGGAGATTCCATTTTATTAATGGGAGACACCAAGATAAAATAAACATAATTATTGATATTAAAAATATAAATATATACATAGGTATATATAAACTAATATATATATTATATATATATATATATATATATATACATACACCATAGATATATATTCGTACATAACTAAATAAATAAAAATGAAATGATGATGATAACAAATTAGGTTCATACTTTATGCTCCGAAAGAAAATGCTGCTTCAGTTTACGCCGAAATGACTCCACTGAAGAGCATAGATGTAAAGTACCCGGTAAATGATTCCACAGTTGGGCGGCACGAAAGGAAAAGGAGTGGAGAAGGAAGTTGGTGTTGCATATGGGGAGATCGAGCTTTCTAGTGTAGTTGGAGCGCATAGGACGAGCGGGAAGAGGTAACAAGTTGAAACGGGAACTGAGATAAGGCGGGGCATTGGGATCTCTGAGGATTTTAAATAGTGTTGTAAGGATGTGGACATTACGACGCTCACGTATTGGAAGCCATTTTAATTCATTCCGATAGTGGGAAATGCGATCATATTTCTTTAGTCCAAAAATGAAACGTATCGCCAGATTTTGAAGGCGTTCAAGTTTATCGAGCAGATCCTCGTTCAAGTCCAAATAACAAACATCTGCATAGTCTAGTATGGGAATCAAAAGAGCTTGTGCGAGCATATATCTAGTTTTGAAAGGAAGTAAATACTGGAGACGCTTGAGAGAGTGAAACGAGAAGTACATACGTTTACTTACTTCATTTATTTGGGGTTTCCATGACATATTGCAGTCCATAATCAAACCCAGATTCTTAACAGTGTCTGAGTAAGCAATAGGTACTCCATTAAAAACAACAGCTGGCAAAAGATTCACTTTTAGCGAAGTTCTTAACCTACTACTACCTACAATCATTGCTTGGGATTTAGCAGGATTGACGAGGAGTCCAAAAGAATCCGCCCAATCTTGTATCGCTGAAAGGTTTTTATTCAGTGCCGAAATAGCCGTAACAGAGTCAGAGGGATCAAAGTGACAGTAAATTTGTAGGTCGTCAGCGTAAAGGTGGAACGGACACGTTAGAATTGTTGAAATTTTGTTTATGAAGGCCGAGAAGAGTAGTGGTGACAGGACACCTCCCTGGGGTACCCCTGCAGACAGATTTGACCAGAGTGACGACGCATCATTATAAGTTACGCATTGTTGGCGGCCGTAAAGGTAGGAATGAAACCATTGAATAGTAGACGACGATATATTGAGCGAGCGAAGAGTACCAAGCAGAATGTCATAATCAACGGAATTAACGGTCAAAGGACTTTATTAAAGTCCTTTGACGTTTGCCCGCATTTATAACATCGCATGGTCGATGTTGTGTTTGTCGCAGCATTGTAAACCTTTGCGTCAATCATGGTAAATGCCATCGTATGCTTTATTCGAATTACACCACCACAGGTTTTCGGTATTTCAGTTTTGCTTAAGTATTTTATCTGGTCATCTACATAGCGGATTTCTTCATTTCTTACATCTTTTGTTTCATGGATAAAGCGGATTCGTATTGCTCTACAGTATCTTGTGGATGAAGGCGCTGGATTTTCCCAAATAATCTTTTGGTCACCAATATTGCATTGGAGTCGTATGGGTACAAATGAACTTTGGAAAATGTTGGCATCGCTATCTGTGTTATTTTGAAATTTTTGTTTAAATTGTTGTTGTTGCAATCCATCACAACCCCATTTTAATAACAACTGTAAATTACTTCTTTCCTCCTCATTCAAACTGTCCAGTATTTCATTTAGGTACTCACACAACCGTGTAGACGTGTGATCTAGAAAATCCTGAAGATTAATTTCAGAACACGTTTCTGTAACTCTCATCGACTCTTCTCGCGGATAACAATCTTTTTTTGCTTTTTTAACGAGTGAATAACAAGGATAAATGTTCTTGTTGGCGGCATGAATAACTTCGTATTGCTTTCTGGTCATATCAGCTTCCACAAAAATCGATAATGCTTGTGATGATGTATGCTTTTTGACTATATTCTTCTGATTAGAAGTAAAGGTTTTTCTATATTTTTTGGTTCTTTTTGGCGACGAAGTTAAATCTTTTATGACTTTAGACGCATCAATACGTCCTGCAGCACGGTGGCTCATTTGAGCCGCGCAAGTTAACTTTTCACAGTGTACTTGATCTCTCAAAGCCATTGTTTTGCGCCTCTTTGTTTGCTCACTCGATTGGTCGAAAGCTTTTGTTGGTCGGCCGGGTTTTTTTGTTGTCCAGGTAAGTATTGTTACAGTAGTATTGAGCCACTGTCCATTTGTCTAAATTGAAACTTGAATGACTTTAAAGCATGCTTTAGCAAACTTTCTTCATTTTCAGGACATTTGATGATATTTTTAAGGTGGCTTTCTAAAAATGCGAATTTGTCGTCCATTTTCTTGTCCGTACATTGTTGCAAAACTTCATACAGTGATTTGCTAGTCATTTTCATCGTCATCTCTGAAGAGCCTGTAATAAATTTTGAAATAAGTGGTATTTGTTCTTTCAGACATCTATTATTAGAACATACGTTTAAATTGAAGAAAAAAAATGGCGGGTACTTGCGGGTCATTTCTCTTTCAAAACATTATAAGAATAACTAAGTTTTATGTTAACCACAAAATGGTAAGTTAACTAAACTTAACTCGTATACAAAAACACCTTTGAAAAATAGCGTCATATTTTTTATGTTAATCTTGCATAATGAAAAATATCACTTTATCAAGTAAAATGCTATAAATAAATATTTTTAAAATAAAGTACATACCTTCCTCTACAATATTCATAATGGTTTTTATGATAAAATATCAACGAATATAAACTCAAAATGCGATTGAAAGATTACGTATTAACAAGAGCACCGAAAACAAACACAAGTGATTCACGCACTGTCTGGGTTCCGACTGTGGTCACGGGCGGAGGAGGGACGGGGCGTAACCGGAATGGCGGTTTAGTGATGTAACTGTTATTGAGCTTTAAAGATCCACAGCTTGTAACCGATTTTATTAAATTTCGCATAAATCACTTTTGATCGATTTTTGATTAGAAATACTCCTCCGTGCGCCGGTAAGTCATGCACATAGAATTTAAGTATTACTATTACTCTATTCATTAATAGATATTATTATTATTATCTTTTACTGAATAGTGATCAATAATGCTCTTATGAAAAAAAAAGAATATTACAATGTCAAATAGAAATGTCAATGTCAAATAGAAAAGTCTAATTACAATAAATATTAAATATATGATATTTTTTCAAAAATCTTTGAAAGGGTAATGTATGACCAACTATCATCGTTTTTTCTGAAATACAATATAATTAGTCAAGATCAGTACGGGTTTCAGAAAGAAAAATCAACAACACAAGCAATTTATAAGCTAGTGTAGCGTTAAAGCCGCTACATGGCAAGTCTGCTATATTCTTTTTAGTTTGTTGTTCTGACCTTTTTTGTTCGCTGTCTTACCGTTGACATAGGAGCTTGCGACGGATGACAGATAAAAGATATTGAGAGATTTAGTGGGTTTTCAGATTTTTCGTTGGAAAACTAATTATTTTGTTGAGAGAATTTAAGGATTTTTGTGAAAGAAATTAACGAAATTGTGTTAATTTTACTACCGAAAGTCTAGGTCGCTGTTAGCCGCCTGCGTTCTGGAGCACTGAGGTCGCACTACGAAAATCTTTTACCCTTGGATAGGGGTAAGTAGTTCTATTGAAGATTTGGATAGGCTCGTTTGGGTTTACGTTTGATGTTTATGCTTGAATTGTTTGGTTTCAGTTTTTAGTTTGGGGCGGTACTGGAGTCCGTGAGCGGAGAAGGAAGTATGCTATGTGATGAGTCAATTTTGACAGCAGTACATATACAAACATCACCACAGGTCAGGCCTTTAACCATTATACCTTGTTCCTGCTTCCCTACATTCTGAATCCACGTTAGACATAAAATTACCAAGATTGTAAGTCCAGTTCATGATTACCTTGAAGTCTACCCAGAGTTAGTCATTTAAGCTACGGATCTAAGTAAATACTGTATGTATGTATACATGTGCAAGCTTTGTCTGTTCTATCTGGTAAGTTAATTTATTCCTATAGGAGCAGAATTACTTTCAATTTTGATGTGTCAGCGGTATATGTTCTATTTTAGTTAAATGTACATTGTATTTATGTAAGTCCTAAAAATGTGTACTTTTTTAGCTCTAAATTACATAGTCATATGTTTGTACGATAGCCATTGAGCTTAGGAAAAGCAGCATGCTTGTTTAACGCTTCTCCAACTGCTAAGTTAATAACGGACTGTAAGTGAAGCTATTAACGCCTTGATTTATTTTTTCCCTCATGTATTTTTTAAAATGTTTATAAGTATACATATCTTATTTTTTTATTTGTCTAAATTATTAAAGTTTCTCATTGGCATTTCTTGGTTCTTTTTTTAAATCAACAAATTCTACGTATTTCTCCTGCGGTCCAATCCCAGGGGTTCGTTACAGATTTCTACTCGTAATAGAGTTTTTGTAACAAATTGGCGCCCGAACTAATTTTTTTTTGTGGTTGTGGAAGGGAGACCGTTTCTCGGTCTATTTTTGTGTATTTTTGGTCGATTTGTTATTTTTTTTCTTGTAACGATCTATCATTTGACTAACCTACATCTTTGCGTTTAATAGTTTGTGTTATATAGTAGTAAATTTAGTATAATATTTAATTATGGAATATCCAGCTTCTGAAGCATCGTTTCACTCGACACCGCGTCGTAACTCAAATCCATTTATGAGTTCGAGTTGTTTTGATGAGGAACCACAGGCAGAACGTGAGTATCCTTCGGGACCTGCTCATCTCTCACAACCGGGCGCAAACTCAAGTTACGTCCCGCCAAAAAAAGAATGCCTTGCTAAATGGAATTTCGTTTTTTCAGGAAAAACGTGCGTCCGTGAATTTTTTCTCCGAATTGAAGAAGAGGGCCAAGCGCGTGGCGTCACACCCTCTTACGTAGTGCAGCGTTTTCATGAACTTTTAAGCGGAAGCGCGCTAAAATATTTTCGTTCGATAAGACACCCAAAATTAATTTATCCTGAATTGAAAACAGCATTTTTTAAAACTTTTGATATTGCCGATTTTGACTTTAAAACAGAGCGGCAATTACGTGGTCTTCGTCAAAAAAGTAACCAAAGCGTGGTTGATTTTGTCATTGAAATACGTGACCTTAATTCTAAACTGTGCACTCCTATTGATGATGAGGACCTGTTTAAGATTGTCAAATACGGACTTCATGAGAGTTACCACCCATGTCTAGCAACGAATATTGTAGGAGATTTAGACAGTTTATTGGAGGTTGCTAAGAATTTTGAAGCGTTTCAAGGAAAACAGCCGGTTCATATCACAGAAATTCAGACCCAAGCTGTGGTTTGTTTAAAGTGTAACGTAACCGGTCATTATTATCGTTTGTGTCCCAATGTCACAGGACCGGTATGTTTTAACTGTAAGCGCGTAGGAGCAATCACGCGAGACCGTCCCCATTGCAGACCAAGTTCTTCAAAAAACTAAATAGAGGCGCAGTGGTTTGTCCGGCAATGTTGCCTCTGGTTGTTAACAAATCCCCGGACAATAGATTATATATTGAAATTTCTATAGCTGGTTTTAGTGTTAAAGCTTTACTTGATTCTGGGGCACAAATGTCTCTTATTGATGATACATTGTTGTCCAAATTAGGTATTTGTTATTCCACAGACATCCGACCCTCTGTCGTGTCTGCTGATAATTCTCCTATTAAGATTTTAGGTGTCGTTGATATCCCTATATTTTTTAACGGTTCGTTTATTGAGCATCCCTGTTTGGTAGGCAAAGGACTGCCAACACAATTTATTCTTGGTATAGAGTTTTGGAATTCTTTTGGATTAACATCTATTTTAAGTCAAGCCTTCAAATGTGAGTCTTCTGGTACACTTTATATACCAGATACTACCTACCGAAATGAAGCTCTTCAGGTTAGTGAGGTCCGTTATATTCATTCACGAGAGGTACTATCTGATGATCAAGAACAAAGATTACAGTCCGTTATTAGGGAATTCGAGGAAATTGCATCAGACAAGATAGGACTAGGTTGTACTTCTTGGCTTTCCCATAAGATCGAGACCATTGGACCACCAATCCGTCAGCGTTACTACCCTTTGTCGCCCGTCAAGCTTAGGATCCTGAACGAGGAGATCGACAAGATGCTTGAGATGGGTGTTATTCGACCTTCACGCTCACCGTGGGCGAGCCCGGTGGTAATGGTTACCAAGAAGGATAACAGCATTCGATTCTGCGTTGATAGTAGGAAACTGAATAGTGTGACTGTACGCGACTCTTATCCACTTCCGCGCATTCAAGACATTTTGGATAATTTACGGGGGGCTAAATTTATGACGTCACTCGATTTTAGGAGCGCGTTTTGGCAGATTCCTTTGGCTGACAAGGGAAGTTGTGAGAAGACCGCTTTTATCGTACCGCAGAGGGGTCTGTTTGAATTCGTTCGTCTCCCTTTTGGTTTGACAAACGCTGCGTCTGAAATGCAGAGACTTACGGATATGATAGTCAATTTCGAATATACACCTGAGTCTGAGAACTACATCTTTGGGTATGTCGATGATTTGATCTTGGTGTCTCACGATTTTGACAGTCATCTTCGGCTTATTAGTAAGGTTCGGGATAGGTTGAAGCAGGCAGGACTTACCGTAAATCTTAAAAAATGTGAATTTTGTAAGTCAGAATTGAAGTATTTAGGTTATATCGTTAATGAACGTGGGTTGCAAACTGATCCAAGGAAACTCGAGGCAGTTAGGGATTTTCCGACTCCCTCGACAGCTAAGTCATTGCGTGCATTTATAGGCATGTGTTCGTATTATCGTCGTTTTGTTGACAAGTTTTCTTCGATTATTGCCCCGCTCACAGCTTTGATAGGTAAAAGGAAAGGTCGGGATTCCATTGATTGGAACCAGGATGCTGCCACTGCTTTCAACAACTTGAAGGAGGCTTTGATAAGCGCACCTTTGATGGCGTGTCCCGATTTCACTAAGCCATTTATTCTTCAATGTGATGCAAGTCAGGTTGGTCTTGGATCTGTTTTAGCTCAGGAGATTGATGGTGTGGAACACCCAATTGCGTACTATTCTCGTTTGTTTACCAAAGCGGAACGTAACTATGCTACAACCGAGCATGAACTTCTTGCTGTTTTGGATTCTGTTAAGCATTTTCGTGGGTATTTAGATGGCACAAAATTTACAATCATCACAGATCATATTGCTCTCAAATGGTTATTGACCCTTGACAATCCTTCCGGGCGGTTGGCTCGTTGGGCTATGCTGCTTTCTCAGTACAATTTTGAAATTGAGCATAGGAAGGGTCTCTTGAACGTCGTTCCTGATGCATTGTCTCGAGCTCAGGTTAGTTTAGTATCTTTTGAACGTGGTTCAACACCTACCGGAGATCCGTGGTACGAGCGAATTTTTAATGGGGTAAATGAAAACCTCCAAATGTTTTCGGCTTTTGCTATTCGTGATGGAGTTTTGATGCGTAAGCTGGCAGTTGAAAACCCTTTGGTCCCTAATCCATGGCGTATTGTTCTTCCAGCTTCAAGGATTAGAGACGCAGTAGCTGAAATCCACAACTGTTTCCCTAACGTTCACCCGGGTGTTATGAAAACATACCTTAAAGCTAGAGACTTATAGTACTGGCCATACATGTACAGAGATATAACGAGATACCTTGCTGAGTGTCAGGTTTGCAAGGCCTATAAAATAGCCAATTCGACACCACGTGGTCAACGACTCTACCCTAGGTCAGTAGTGGCTCCATTAGATTTAGTTTCTGTTGATTTAATTGGTCCTCTCTCGGAAGCGTATAACGGGTTTCGCTACATTCTTGCGATGGTTGACGTTTTTACGAAGTTTGTCTGGTTAGTTCCAGTTAAGAGAGTTAATGCTCGTGCTATTACTTCAGCCATCGAATCTGAAGTAATAATGCGTTACGGCAGTCCGGCTGGCATTTTATGCGATAACGCAACCGTTTTTCGTAGCGCTCAGTTTGTCGGTTTTCTGGCGACGTATGGTATTCCGAAGCCGTATTACACCCCATACTGTTCGCCACAAGCGAATGTCGTTGAGAGGTATAATCAGGTGGTTATAACTACATTGAGTATTTTGGTAGTTGACGATGAGCGTAGTTGGGCGAGGCAACTTCCTCGTGTTGCTTTGTATTTGAACTCGTGTGTTAATTTGGCGACTTTCTATACTCCAAATTTGCTAATGTATGGTCGTGAGGTGCAAATTGGACGTCGTCGCGGTGGCGGTCAGATTGAGAACCAAGAAATGGTATTCAGTCGGGCTGAACGTGCAATGAATCTACATGCGCTTTATGAAGTTTATGATAGGGTTGCCGATTCTCTAACGTTGGCTTTCCATCAAAGTGCAAACAGGTTCAACGCTAACCGAAGGTCAGTTAGTTTCCACCCTGGCCAGGTCGTTTGGCGTCGAAATTTCCAGACGAACAGAGAGGTGGCAAATTTGCACCTCGTTTTATTCAATGCCGAGTAGTCAGGCGGGTTTCCCCGCAGGTGTATGAGTTGGCGGAAGCGGATTCGCCGCATGTTGGTATATACCACGTCAAGGATATATTAAAATAAAATATTGTTTGTTTTTCTAAATTCTAAAAGACGCGTCTGTCCGTTGTATTAAATTTTCGCATACTTGGTTAGGTTGTTCCTTTTATTTTTAGGCTTGAGGTGCTTATCTTTGATTTCATTTCTGTTCGACTGTGAAAACCAAAGTCGATTTCGTCATTTACATCATTTTCGTCCTGGTTACGTGGTTTCCTTATGTTTCCATTGCGATATTCAATTTAAAAAAAAATTGTCCTTTACCGTAACGAATTGTTAAAAGGTTTGTTTATTTTCACTTTACCTGAATAGTTTTTTTAATTTGTATTAACCTTTTTTTATTTTTCTTAAAGATTTGCTTTTCTTGATGTTTAGGTGGCGAATGTTTTTTGAGACACGAATGGATTTCGTTTCTTATGTATGGCTAAGTTTTTCGCCGGTGTTTGCGTTCCTTTGTCTTTTGTATTCTTTAGGGCGTTCTCTTGTTTAAGTGGGGGGATCACTGTAGCGTTAAAGCCGCTACATGGCAAGTCTGCTATATTCTTTTTAGTTTGTTGTTCTGACCTTTTTTTTTCGCTGTCTTACCGTTGACATAGGAGCTTGCGACGGATGACAGATAAAAGATATTGAGAGATTTAGTGGGTTTTCAGATTTTTCGTTGGAAAACTAATTATTTTGTTGAGAGAATTTAAGGATTTTTGTGAAAGAAATTAACGAAATTGTGTTAATTTTACTACCGAAAGTCTAGGTCGCTGTTAGCCGCCTGCGTTCTGGAGCACTGAGGTCGCACTACGAAAATCTTTTACCCTTGGATAGGGGTAAGTAGTTCTATTGAAGATTTGGATAGGCTCGTTTGGGTTTACGTTTGATGTTTATGCTTGAATTGATGGTTTCAGTTTTTAGTTTGGGGCGGTACTGGAGTCCGTGAGCGGAGAAGGAAGTATGCTATGTGATGAGTCAATTTTGACAGCAGTACATATACAAACATCACCACAGGTCAGGCCTTTAACCATTATACCTTGTTCCTGCTTCCCTACATTCTGAATCCACGTTAGACATAAAATTACCAAGATTGTAAGTCCAGTTCATGATTACCTTGAAGTCTACCCAGAGTTAGTCATTTAAGCTACGGATCTAAGTAAATACTGTATGTATGTATACATGTGCAAGCTTTGTCTGTTCTATCTAGTAAGTTAATTTATTCCTATAGGAGCAGAATTACTTTCAATTTTGATGTGTCAGCGGTATATGTTCTATTTTAGATAAATGTACATTGTATTTATGTAAGTCCTAAAAATGTGTACTTTTTTAGCTCTAAATTACATAGTCATATGTTTGTACGATAGCCATTGAGCTTAGGAAAAGCAGCATGCTTGTTTAACGCTTCTCCAACTGCTAAGTTAATAACGGACTGTAAGTGAAGCTATTAACGCCTTGATTTATTTTTTCCCTCATGTATTTTTTAAAATGTTTATAAGTATACATATCTTATTTTTTTATTTGTCTAAATTATTAGTTTCTCATTGGCATTTCTTGGTTCTTTTTTTAAATCAACAAATTCTACGTATTTCTCCTGCGGTCCAATCCCAGGGGTTCGTTACAGATTTCTACTCGTAATAGAGTTTTTGTAACACTAGTAAATGAAGTCTTAAATAATGTAAATGACGAGAAATACACGTCTGTTATATTTGTTGACATGTCTAAGGCGTTCGACCGGGTATCGCACTTAAAACTATTACAAAAACTGGAACTCAACGGTATAAGAGGACAAGCACACGACTGGTTAAAATCTTATTTAGATAAACGACAACAATGTGTTGAGATAGAACAAGTAGATGCTCAACATAATATACAGATATATAGATCTAGTTTTGAACATAATGGAACCGGAGTACCACAAGGAAGCATATTAGGACCACTATTATTTCTTCTCTATATCAATGACATCACTGCTGATTCTACATATAAATTTACTTTATTTGCTGACGATATTGCAGTGCTTGTTTCTAGTGACAAGAAATGTACAATACAGCAACATAAAAATGACATTATGAATACTTTGACATATATAATAAATTGGCTTAATTATAATAATTTAAAAATAAATGTAAATAAAACTAATATAATTAATTTTAATAATTTAAAAAATCCTTTACCTAATATTGATATAATCGGAGAACAGCTTAAATGGGCTACTAAAGTAAAGTTTCTGGGTCTAATTATAGATACAAAATTTAACTGGAAGGATCAAATTGAAAAAGTTTGTGGTAAAATAAACAGTTTTGTATACGCTTTACACCGACTTACAAAAATAGCCAACAAAAAAACAGCCATTACAGCCTATTTTGCTTACATTGAATCAATATTAAGATATGGGCTCATAATCTGGGGTAACGGCACTGATAATCATAGATTATTTATAGCACAGAAAAAAAGTATTAGAGCCATTTGCAATATTGCACCAGATGTTTCATGTAAGCCTTTCTTCAAGTCACTAAGCATATTGACCCTTCCGTCTTTGTATATTCTTGAAATAGGAAAATTTGTAAAACTGAACAGCCATCTCTTCCAAAAAGCAAAACATAATACAACAAGAAATTTAAGAAATGTAGACAGGCTTATTCTAACTACAAATCCAAATACGACACGTTTTAATAAAAATGGTTATGCGATGGCCATTAGGATATTCAATAAAATACCCCAAGAAATAAAAGAGTTGCCATTCAATGGATTTAAAATTGTTTTAAGGAACTGGTTAATAGAACGGAGTTTTTATACAGTTGATGAATTTTTTAGATATAAGGCAGGACATGTGAATAATTTAAAAGATTTTAATTATAATAGATTGATTTTTTAAGCGTAATTTTAATTTAATGATTCGGTAAATTGTAGTTTGTTTGACTTTTGTTATTTTTGTTATTCAATAATTGTGTGACATACGATTTATAATTAAAGGAATTGCTAAAGTATTTGCATGCTATAACTCAATAGCTAAATAGGCATTAAGTTCATCAACTTTTTATAACACCCACAAAATTGTGATATGTAACCCTATTTATAGCAAATAAATAATTTGAATTTGAATTTGAATTTGAATTTCAAGCAGATGTGTAGAGCTGTATCATGGCGGGATATTACTCAGTCTTGGATGCAATAAAGTATTTTGATTATTACATTTGGTAAGGACTAAAAATAAGCAAAAAAAATTTTTAAAGATATTTATTGGTTCACAAATACTCACAATTATAAAAATATTTTACATTTTGAAATAATATACATTTCTATAAGATATTTTCATACAGTTTACGTCCATACGATAACTTATTTACACAGTTTATTTATTTATGACAAGAATGCAACCTATAACTCCCAATAAAAACCATAGGACAATGCGACCTTTATGATAAAAATCATCATAATAGAACCTTCGTATTATAGATGAGTATTATGTATAACGCATTTACATTTGGGGAAATAAACAAAATTGTTCGTTTAGGTTGGTACAATAATGGGTTTTAATTTTTCACATATAGTTTTTCCTCAACTATTCATATAAATGAAGTTACAAAAAATGGTAAGAATTTACAATTAGGAAAATAAACAAAATTGTTCCTGTAGGTTGGTACAATAATGAGTTTTATTTTGTCACATATAGTTTTTCTTGGACTATTCTTATAAATAAAGTTACAAAAAATGGTAAGAATACCCAAGTAACAAAGGACTCCTTTAGTGCACAGTTTACAGGCTTACAGCACTAATAACTCCCTCATAGTGGTTCCAGGTTTTACTACCAAGCTTATAACAGGTTACACTGAGTTCGTTTGGGTTTATAGTAAACCTGTTCTAATAGTTTGACTTATACTCGCATACAGAACGAAATTATAAGCGCAGTAAAGGCTAAGATTACTTATAAAAGTATTGCAAAGGTGTAAATACACTTGAGAAAAGTTGCTCCAGTAAGTTATAGTCATAATCACCTACAAGAAGTAATTATAAATCTGCTATAGGAGTCATGCGCTTGTAATAGTAATTAATAGAACCAAATGCACTTAGAACCATTACCACTTATTACTTCAGCTTATAGGCATGCATAAGTTAACTTTATGTGCCAGTTATGAGTGAGTTAGTTCTACATTGGTTTTTTCTAGGAGAAAGTATACTTGGTATTATTGAGTACTCTCGAATGCTGTTATAGTCAAAATTTATCTATAAGAGTTCCTTGTAAAACTATTAGTGTCCAAAGATTACTCCATGAAGTCCATTTAAGATGACAATTACTTATAATATAAATCGCAACTTCACAGCCATTTTGATTTCTTTTGAGACATTGTTATTGTACTTAATTATTACAAAAATGGATATTAGTAAATGGAAACGTTATAAGAAAAGTGGTTCATATAAGAGGAAAGTGCAGAAAACTTACCGACAAATGTTATTTGTGCCTAGTACTAGTTTTACATCGAGCCAAGAACGTTTTGCAGAAGTTGACGAGGGTTCCGGACGAAATAATAGTTTTCAAAATATTACCTCAGGAGTTAGCGGTAGGACTTCTGTACAAAACGAGGTTTTGCCTACAACACATGATGGTTTAGACTCGGAAGATGACAAAGAGTATATTTGTGATGACTCTGATTCTATGGAGGAAGATGAAAGTGACTGCTATTCAACATACGAGAAAAATTATGAACTACGTAATGCTCTTAGTAAATGGGCTGTAGAGCACAATATTCCACATGTGGCGTTAAACTCATTATTAAAAATTTTAAATAATAAATTGAAGAATATCCTCCCTAATGACGCGCGTACTCTTTTGCAAACAAATAAAGCAAATGTGGATATTATTAGTTCAGCTCCCGGGGAATATTGGCATAATGGCATGATAAAATGTTTAAAAAATATTTTTGCCGCACTCTCCGTCCCACCTGAAGAAATTTCTTTGAAAATAAATATTGACGGCCTTCCAGTGTTTAAAAGTTCTAAGTACCAGTTTTGGCCCATTTTATGTTCGGTATCTGAAATTCCACTGCCGCCTTTTGTTGTCGGTAAGTACCTTTTGAATCAACCTTTTGAATCAACTACGTCGTAGACAAAATGACAAAAACCTTAGTGGCAATGGACTCGATTCAGGCAGACATAATCCTAAACTAAACAAATTAGTCCTGTCATTTTCTAATCTGTAGGAATGTATAAAGATAAATAACTGTCTATAGGGACATAAAATTAAGTAATTTTACGATTCATCTATCAAATTCAGGCGTTACCGAATCACTAGTCATTTAAATTTGACGCATATATTTTAAAATAACTTAATTTCATGTTTTTAAAGTCAGCTGTTTATCGACTATTTCTTTTCGTTGCTAGAGATTAGAAAATGACAGAACTAATTTGAGTTTAGTTTAGGATTGTGTCTACCCGAATGGACACCAATGTTTGCTATTTTTTATAGGTATCTACGCTGGTGATGGAAAACCTGAAAATCTTGACACTTTCTTGGGACCTTTTGTATCAGAAATGCAGAAAATTCAAGAGGAACTTAAAGTAATAGACAAGTCACTAAAAGAAAAAATCATACATGTCAAATTACGAGCATTCATTTGCGATTCACCTGCAAGAGCTATGATAAAAGGTTTTTATTTCACTAATAAATATAGAAATATAGTACAGTAAGCTAGTTAACTAATTCAGTTTATTAAAAACAAGGTAATTGTTTCAGGTGTATCGAATTTTAATGGCAAACACGGATGCCTTAAATGCACGGTGGTCGGGGAATACTCTCACAAATCCAATACTGTGACATTTCCCCAATTCAATTGCCCCAAAAGAAATGACCGAGACTTTCGTGAAAAGAAATACGGACAACACCACAAGTTAGACTCGCCGTTATTAAAACTCAACATTGATATGATTGAAGATTTTCCGGTGTCAGATTCGCTGCATCTCATTGACCTGGGACTTATGAAAAGATTGCTAATAGGATGGCGTGATGGCAATTTTGGTATTTATCTAACTAAATGGAGTGCTAGCGATATAAAGAAAGTTGACAATTTCTTAAATAATTGTGAAATGCCTACAGAGATACATCGGTCAGTTAGATCACTGGATGTTTTAAAACACTGGAAAGGTTCAGAGTTTCGTAGTTTTCTTTACTACCTTAGCTTGGTGATCCTAAAGGAGGTCTTAAAAGAAGAAGCCTTTAGTCATTTCATGCATTTCTTTTGTGCTATAACAATATGTTCAAATGAAAATCATTTTAAATTTCTTCGCATTGCTGAAGAAATGTTGGCTCATTTTACAGAACAGTTCAAAACAATATATGGTAAAGACTACGTCACAAGTAATATTCATAATCTCTCACATTTAGTTGACGACGTTAGAAATTTCGGGATTCTGCAAAATTTTAATGCGTACGAATTTGAAAATAAACTTCAACATTTGAAGCGTATGGTAAGACACGGAAAAAAGCCATTACGTCAAATTGCAAGGAGAATCATTGAAATGGATTTAGTTGAGTTAAAAAGTCTTACAACAGAGAACAACAAATGCCCAATGATAAAGAAAAGCAATCGCGGTAGCAGTGTTTTATGTTTAGATGGATTTATTTTATCGAAAAAGATACAAGACAAATGGTTTCTTACTAATGATAATCACGTAGTTGAATTCATATCAGTTTATGTAAAAAAAAATAGTGAGAACCAGGAGCAAGATATAGAAATACATGGTTATGTTGTGCAAAAACCTCAAGATGCGTTTGAAAAACCACTAAAATCTTCTTTTTTAAACATTTATCAGTGTGATTGTGATGAATTCCAGCGCGGCAGAGAGGCTGTTGTTTTCAAAATTTCAATGATTAAGTGTAAAATGGTGAGTATTTTGTATGGTAGGAAAATGTTTTTCATACCTTTGTTGCATACTTTGTAAGTACCTAAGTTAAGTTCAAGTAAATAATAAAAGTCTTTATAATAAAGAAAATCAAAGTTTTATTTGTCAAATACCCTTATTATTTTGATCGAGAATCACAACATTATTTTGGTCAGATCTCTTTTAATTATTCTGATCGGGAGTCTCGATGCCGTTTTGTCTGGACCCCTCTCCGTTAGAATTCTCAATAGGCACATTTATTGGAAGAGATTTTGCTGACGCTTTTTTCTTTACTACTCTAACTTTCGGAGCCGACATCCTCTGATTGCTTTCACTGCGTTTATGGGCATTTTTCAAAATAGTTTTAAAAAATTTATCGCAGTCCGCTCTTGCAAAACTTTCATCTGATGCATGGATAATATCAAAAAAAAAGAGAAATCGTTCTCGTAAACCCCTTAAAACATATTTTTTTTGCTTCTTTTTTGGAAAAGCCGGTCCACGTACATTGTTTTAGAAAATTTCTATCAAACAAAGAATCTATCAAGTGGTAGGCATTTACGCCACCTTTGCCCAAGCCTTTAGAACAGACGCCTACAAATTTCATTTTTATATATTCTTTGAATGTTTTATCTGACAGCTTTTGTTCAAATTCCTCAAGCTCTTTGTTATCTTTTATTAGAGTAGGCTCTGCAACAATCGTTTTTTGTGATGCGCTCATTTTTATGAATGATCGTAGCTCTGTTTGTATTTCAGATATCTTTGCACACATATTTGTTTGGATTTCATATAATGCTTTTTGGTTCGCCATAATGGTTGACATGCTCTCCTTAATATCTTTAATTTCATCAGATGATGATGCCGGTTCTGGGTGTGTATATAGGACGTAACTCTGTTCCGGAACGGTGACAGGGAAATTGCCCTCGACCTCGACTGTACTAACAAACTGGTCTTTGGGCACAAACGCTTCTTCGGGCACAAGGTCTTCTTGGGATTTTTGGGCTACGTGAGTGACTGTTGACGTGTTACTTTGTTCTTGGACATGATTCTGAAAAAAAATATATAGGTAAGTGGAATGCAATAGTACAGTAAGCTACTCATCAACCTAGACAAATCGGACACATCAACCTATACAAATCTGACAAAATATTACAATTGATATTGAACTATGTGCTTTGGACATAGGGTGGATGTTTCGTTGTGGAAATTTGTCAGATTTGTATAGTTTGATGTGTCCGATTTGTCTAGGTTGATGAGTAGCTTACTGTACTAGTGTATAATGCGAATAATTATTTAAAAACAAAAAACCCGACTGCAAAAAAAATTAAAACAAGTACCTACTACAAACACATTTACCTTACTGCTATGCTACTGGTGTTGCAGACGGGGACAAACATATTTAGCTAATTATGTAACTTTTATTTGTCCCTGCCTGCAACACCAGTAGCATAGCAGTAAGGTAAATATGTGTTTGTAGTAGGTAATTGTTTTAAATTTTTTTGCAGTCGGGTTTTTTTTTAATAATTAACTTTTTTATTTTATGTTTTAGTGGGAGTTTTAGTTACATTGGTTCCCCGAAGGATTCCAAGAGTGAAAGAGCAAAGTCCATGTTTGTAAACTTTTTCATTGTATTATTTCATTACTATTACAGTTTTGATAGCTATGATATACGATTCTAAAATCCTTGTGCTGAGTTCTTGAATTTGCTACCCATAATGTAGGATTTAAAAATAAAAAATTTTTCACTACGTACAATGGCGTCGCACAGCCGCCATATTATTTTTTTATCGTGACCCATCTAAGAACACTTGGGTTACTAAGACAAATCTATCGATATATCAATTATGTAAATCCGTTCAGCGGTTCCAGAGATATCAGGTAATAAAGAATATTACATACAAGATACGCGTGAAAATTACATACAAGATACGCGCGAAACACATATACCCTTCCTTGGCAGTTGGGTAAAAAACGTATACCCTTCCTTGATACTTGGCAGTCGGGTAAAAAGACTGACCGCCTCAAACCATTATTTATGTATAAAACTTCGAGTCGCCTTGCGCGAGCGACGGTAACGAAAACCTCCGTGCAATCGTATTACTTACTACCAAAGTAAATCAAGACTACGCTACCTACACGTAAGGTGTCTCGCTAACTTCTAGGCGTCAAGCTAGCAGCCTTGGCGCTGTCATAGCTTAAGAGTCATTTCACACATTTTTTACGAAAAAGCCTGCGTTATTGTTTATGTCTGCGTAAACTGCACGTCGAGATGGACGAAGTAATCCGGAGACTAATAATAAATTTTATTTAGCTATTTAAATCGATACCCGCTCGCCCATTGTAATTTACTCTGATGTTTACATTAATATACTGACAAAACTATGACTAATATTTGCAAAATAACTTTTGATATCTATTCTCCAAATATAAGTGGGTATTTTGGCATTATTTGCTTTAAGTTATTACCCTGTATTTAAAGTAAAAAAAATCAAGTCATTAATCTTAAAAATTTCCAGAATTATTTATTTTTTTACTGTGTAATGAAATTTAAAAATCTGCTTCATTATTCGTCAACTAAAATATATGTACGATGACTAGTAGCTATTTATTTTTAAGTATATTTTATGAGAATTAATAATAGATTTAGGACCTTAAAAATTGGGTCTGCGGCAGTTTTTCATCAAATTGGTCTTGGGAGTAAATATGTTACATTATATGACAACAACAAAGATTGAGCTATTATTCTCAATTATTAAATAATTTTCAAATGTTACCGAACATTGTAATTAACGAGCCCAAAATCTTGGAATTTCGCTCGAAAGTGTGAAATGGCTCTTAAGCTTCTTACGCAGGAACTTGGTGCCTAGAGCCAACAAAACACCTAATTACGAATATTCTTTTCTCCTACATACACCCTTCATAGGCTTTAGGAAAATTCGTGGGCCTCACAGACTAGCGGGAAAGGGGGTTGCATCGCATTCTACGTTAGGACATAGTTTCTCATACTAGTTGTAAGTAAAAGTATAAGTATAGGTAGCTTACATCCATTAACGTATTCGCCAATTCGTTGAAAGATTTATCTGGTAATGGACATTTTTCCTTGCGTAATGATCGACGGTTCGAATCTCCTTCATCAATTTCTGTGTCTGATTTATCACTCATTGCATCAATTTCATTCTGTGCGTCTTGAAATGTTTTAAGGCTTTTTCTTTTTACGTCACACGACATGATTTCCCAAGAAGCATCAGGCGAACTATTTTCCCGCTTCCTCAATTTTTCTGCTGACCTCTTTGGCCAAAAAAGTAATTTATTGTGCACCCATTGATCTGGTACGGCCGATAATCTAATTTCGCCATTTTCAATTGTTTGCACTACTGAGAAAGGCATGGCAGGAATCTGTAAAAAATACACGGAACTATAAATAGGTACCTTACATCCAATTACATTACATCCAACCAAAGAAACAAATCGAGCTAAAGGTATTTTTACGTTACGATTTTTAGTCGTCTGAATGATTTAGTAACTAAATTCAGTATTATTTTAGTGATATATTATTTATCCCATGTCCCAAAGTATGTTCCTATGGCATGACGTTGTCAAACTCGATTAACCGGTGGTGCGGCGCCGGCGCCTTACCTTTGGTGCTAGTGGGCGTCAGATGAACAAATTAAGTAGGTAAGTTAATAGTGCATAGCATAAGCCTTTCTGAGTACACGAACAATTATTTATTGTACGATATTACTTATTCACGCACGTCCGCCGTCACGACGTTACATTAGCAAAGCTAAGAGCTAACTAAACAAGAACAAACTCTGTCAAACACGGTCAAACACGTCACGTCCGGGCGGGCGTGTGAGTGAGCGCCGCGCATTTCCCGCGAGCACGGCTAACTTCAGTTCAAACATTACCTAGATAACACAGGGGTTCCCCGGAGTTATACCACAGTATTCCCTATAATACCTATCTTTCTAATATCTATACATATAATAAATCTGTAGAGGTCAAAAATCTGTACATTGAAAAAAAATGCTTGAAACCAAGTCAGGGGGATGTAAATAGAGGATAAATACCAAAAAATGTTATTAAATTTTTTTTTGTTTCTCTGTCTGTTTGTCTGTTTGTACGGGATAATCTCCGAAACGGCTGTACCGATTTCAATGAAATGTTGTATGGTGATACCTTATATTCCTGGTAAACATCTTAGATACTTTTTATCCCGATGCTGCGGAAAAAGTAATATAACGCGAGCGAAGCCGCGGGCGGAAAGCTAGTTTATTATAAATGCGAAAGTTTGTGAGTATGCATGTTTCTTACTCTTTCATGCAATACGACTGAACCGATTACGATGAAATTTATGTAGGTACCCAGAATAACACAGGCTACTTTTCATTTCAAGTTCCCGGGGATCGGAATTTGCGGACGAAGTCGCGGGCGGCCTCTAGTATAGTATATATTTACGGATGATTTACATCAAGCAGCATTTACAATCTTAACATTTATGAAAAGAAGTAATAAAATATATTAGGTACCTAGTTCACATTCATCACTGACGAAATGGTCATAAACAGCGTAGAAGTTGCAATTTTCACACCAAATATTTTTTTCTTTTAACAATAATTTTATGTGTTCTTCCTTCAAAACTATGTGAACTGGTCTTTTTCCAGAATTTGTTGAAACTTTATGGCCACAACCATGGCAATTGTGACATAACAAGAAATGAGTTTCAATCCAAGGCCATCTCGCTGTTTTTAAGGCTCTAATATCATTTTTAGTCAAAAAACGGTCAACATCCAGAAATATGACCATGATGGTTTTTGGTCAGTCATAACTAAAACAAAACAATAATTTAACTCTTAGGAACAACCTTAGCAATTAAAATTAACATTTTGTGGAACCCTAATTCATAATAATTATGGCTATACATGTTTCATAATTTTTAAAGACAATCAATTTTTATGCCTATTTCTCTTTCATTATTGTAATAAATATTATATTTTATGTAAAAAAGCGGTTTGAAAAAATCGTTGACACATCGAAGTGAGTGGAACCCTAATTCGTCACCAATATGGCGCGACAATGCTGTTCGGATTTATATGTATTATTTTTAAACACAACTCTGTAAATACGCCTTGTTCAAAAGGCGAACAAAAACTTAGATGTAAAACACAATATATTTCACCGAAAACACTTATGCGTTTGCCGTGCAAACACTTATGCATGCATAATATAACGTGTAAAATACTTGTTAATTCATTTAATATAAAATGGATAAACTTACCTTTTATTTTTTATATTTTGTCCACAACCGAACAAACACAGCAAAACAAAAGTCGCAAATGTTTGAAGTAGCTAGTAATAGAAGCGCGGAGTATGTTACAGACCTGCCTGGGTCTATTGGCTGCTCATAGTGGGCTCCGCGGGAGCAGATAGTTCTGTGTAGTCCAAGTATGAGTGTATTATTGGCCTAAGTGGTGCTTGCCAAGTCTAGTATAAATATTTTACTAGCAAACGTACGCATATAAAATGGGCCCTTTTCCGTGGTTATAAACGATTATTATCCTATTATAGTCCTGGCTTCGGAACCACTACAAGTCCATATTTTGTTACTTGGGTATACAGTTAGGAAAATAAACAAAATTGTTCCTGTAGGTTTGTACAATAATGTGTTTTATTTTTCACATATAGTTTTTCCTGAACTATTCTTATAAACAAAGTTACAAAAAGATAATATTGATCCTCAATTTCAATCACAAATCAGGTACAAAATAATGAGGGGTACTGAAGTATACGAACAAACAGTTCAGGATGACGCCCGTGATCACACATTCATTCATCACCATTCAGTGTGTAAAAAGGAAAAAAAAAACGAGATCTGGAGGTCCGGGGTTTGATTCCCATGCTCGGTTTGGTTGGTGGTAAATACAGGGAAGTTCGCTTCCAACCGGCCTTATCGTCACATACTCGTACCATCACGTGATATGAAGGCCAACGCAAACGGTGACATATAGTCACTTACCATCAGGTGAGATGAGGCCAAGGCAAGCTCAAGCTGTGACATTATATCGTCACTTACCATCACGTAAGATGAAGGCAAAGTTCAAGGACCCGCACCCTCTCAGGTGTCTCAAGTAAAGGTGTAAAGGCCAGCATTTTCAAGATGCGCTCTAACGACAGTTTTTGACAATTTTGTACGACACAAAAAACGGCATATGCAACATGGTAAATGTGTGGTCTTTGAGAATGTTATTATACCACAGCACGGTGAGTTCGATGTTCAACATAGTAAATGTGTGGTCTTTGAGAATGTATATACCACAGCACGGTGAGTTCGACGAGTAGCACGATAAGGATGCAGCAATCGCTACGTCAGACGGAAACTTGTATTGTTTATTATACATATGATTCTCAAAACCTTATCATGACGTACAGATCAAAATTGTCAATTTAAAGGTTTGCGCGGGTGTGATAGTCTGCCCAACAACGTTCAGGGCACAAGGGCGCATCGCAGTATTTGCACTTTTGTGACACCATTGTGCGTTTGCCCTTTGCTGCGCATCGCAAGCACCTTTTTTGCATGTAGCGGGATCTGGGATTTGACAGGTCCTTGAGCTCCGTGCGTCCCAAAAAGTGGTCAACACCCTTATGGAGGCGCCTGGGTACCCCAGGCAAAGGGCCGGTTGTAACGGTCCTGATGGTGCACGGCGAGTGATGGAACCTATCTAATAGGTCGTTTGCCACAGCTTGGCGAAATTGCCTATGCGTGAGATCGCTATTCGACGATCGTTTAAAAATTATATAGGCGTTCAAAAGGCTTGTGTTCAACAGCCTTTTGAACGCCTTCATGTACCATTTCTGTCCCCGCTTACGCACCATGAGGAACATCGACAGTTAAAGACAATTGGTTGTACCAATTGTCCATAACGAGCGTATGCCCTACATCAAGGAACCCGTCCATCAGCTCGAGAACTACTTTCGCGGTGCAGTTCTAGAACCCATGGATGGGCTCCCTGATCATTGTCGAATCCTTGCCAGCGTATAAGAGGGTCCAGAGCGTATATCCGGAATCTGCCTCACAAAGCTCGTACGATTTGACGCCAAATCTTGCGGCTTTTGTGCGAATGCACTGCAAGAAGCTTGACGGCCCTTCCATAATAGAAGGGACTCATCTAAGCTTAGTTGCTTCTTTGACGTGTACAGTGCCTTGAACCGCTCATTGCAGTGGTCCAAAATAGGTCTAATTTTTTCAATTTTCCTTTCATACAACGAAAGGGAAGGGTCGTAGTGTAGTGAATTTTCTTGCTGAATTGTAGAAATATAGGGAAATCTTAAAGTTAAAGAAAAAAAACAAACTTATTCCTTTAGTCCGATACAAAATGAAAAGCTTTATTCTGGTAGGTACATGGTTGTAATTCACTTATGCATAATGTTACTGACGTAAACAAAATCCCTCAATGCAAAGCACTTAACTAAATGTTTAATTAATTCAAGCCAAGGGCAGGATGGTTCAGGTTTGTTTGATCAATCTCGGCAGGTAAAAATCAGGTACAAATTGGGTACGAAACTATAAAATGAGGGGCAAATTGGTGTACTTTACACCAACAAATAGTTATAGGTTTCTCTTTTTTTTTTTAATTAGTAGCTTTCCCCGGAGCGGTTGTTAGTAGATCATACCTTCGATGCTAAGTTTCTGCGATCACGGGTCAGAGATGTAATATTCCAGTTCCTTAGATTTGATGTGTTATATTTGGACAATTCCACAGAATTCCTCCTTGATATCAGGTTATTTCGTTATGGTTTCTAGCTGTAAAGTCAAGCAGCGGAGCCCTACGGCCTCCGGTAACTGCCCTGGAGATTCATAGCACAGTGTTAGGTTAAAAAAATATAATTAAATATGCCTATGATCTTAGGGTCAGTGGGTCTAACACTGAGTTCTGAAGGAATCCCAGTCAATACATTTGAATTTCATGTAATAAACATTGCAAGTTAATTCCAAACATAATTTTCAATGAATTGTCAAAGTTTCTTATTGATTAGTTAATAAAAAGGACATATGGAGGGGAGAGCACCTATTTTGTGTATAATTATTGCTATTAATAAAAAGAAAACAGCTTAATTTGTGAGTTATTTGCCAAAGACTTAATATTGTGAAAATTTAGAATTTAACATGAAATTCGCAAGTGTTACTCAATATATGCATTAATCCCACTAAGATGCCGCTTACTATCAGGTTTTTTTAATGAAATAGGGGATGAAAAAGGCGAATTTTGGAAATGTAATATGTTTGATTTAATAATCAATTTACCCACTAATAAAAATAAAATTAACAAAATCTGTTTTAAATCATGAAATATAATAAGTTAATTAGATACCTTAGTGTGGGCGGAGTATTATCTATTGATAAAATTTATTTATCCAACTAATTCAATGAATCGCGCGCCGGCGATAAAAAATATGATTTTCCTGAGTTTTTGCTCGCCAAACTGAAAACGAAAGTAACTGACTTTTGAAATCTCACTGTAGCTTTTAAAATTAAATGCACACGGAAAACGGGAGAAATACCTATGGATTTTCTTCGCAGAAATTAAGATTTGAAAGACTGTTGGCAAATCAATAACAAATTACTTCGGTCGATGTCTCACAGACTAGGTATCCAGTTCCGAGATCATAGCATAGACGCGTTCACAGACTACGGTGAGATAGGGCGCGTTCCATTTAAGCACAGATTTGCATTTATGCAGATACTAGAACCGAGGTCCGTTTGCCGAATGTTAAGCGTCGTATTGGCGACGAAACCAAATTCATTTCCTAACACTCGTAAGATTCTTAACTTGTTTCAAGATGTGTCAAGTCAACATACGGACCTTTCGAAATTCTACAATCTGCAATAAGTATTTCCAGCCAAAGTTATAAGTTTGGTTGAAAAACAAAACGTAATGTAAAATTAACCATAAACGAACTGTGAATGCTTTCCAAATTCTATTCGACGAAACCATAATTATATGATCTGTAGCTCTAAGTGTATTTTATTATAATATGTCTATAGAAATGATCAAAACAAACGGTCTAAATGTCAAATTCCGAATTTTGAGAAAATCAACCCACGTAAAGGGATGCACGGGATTTTGGGCGAAAAAAAACTATCTTTGTAAATAAGGCCAGGATAAACGCGAGATTTATTTTGTTTATGCCAAAATCGAATAATGACCAAAGATAATTGCAAATGTCACTGACGTGACGTGAAACGACGTTGACGTTGACACTTGACATTGACATTGTGAAATTCATTCACAAAGTTATTGTAATTATGATTTTAGTTGTGAAATTTGTGTTAAAACTACAGTGAAAACAAAGTGTTTTTGCAAAATTAGTGTTTTATGAAATTTTAACAAAAAACGGTGTTACAGTAGGTACTATTATCTACGAAGTGCATAAGGCGTGCTATTAGTAAGAACCGATTCCTTGGCATCAGCTTTCGGAATTCGGGCATACTAATTATTCCCGTCAACCAGTAATCTTTGATTACTGATCTGTTACACACAGTCATCACTATCAACATGCCAAAATATACATACAGATCCTCAGTGGAGGTTTCGGTCCAAGAGCTTAAGGGCTCTGGGATCGATCCTCCCTCCTCGGTCGCAGATGCAGTCTTGGTCCATGCATACTCATTCGTCTCTTTCACTATCACATTCATTATCTCCTCATTCCAGATTTCCAAAAATACATCAACTGGATGCTCAGGTGCAATCGATGGCCCAGATGTTCGTGTATACGTTTTCTCCTGGCCAGACAATATCGAATAATCTTCTGACCAGGAGAAATCGTCAAGCGCAAACTCTGATTGCACCTGAGCATCCTCTCCTTCCAGTCTCACCCTTTCGTTCCCTCGTTCGGCCTGTCTTTCATTCATCTCCTCAGTGTCTTCGTCCTCACTGATCACGGCGTCGCGGGCGAGTCTAGTGGTATGCCTAACAGATAAAAAGTTCAGGAAGTCGTCGTCCTCCCCGTCGTCGTCCTCCTCCAACTCGCTCGCGGAGTCTTCCAGCGCCCGCATTATGTCCTCAGGACGGTTGGTAAGCCGCTGGAGACTCCGGCGCGACTTATTGGGACGCGACGGGCCGGCGACCTCGGGAGTTATTGGTGCTTTCCAAACTTTTGTAAAAATAGCAGAGAAGAACCCATCATCAAAGCAGCACCACCAAACTTTAAGCATGCAGCACGTTCAAAGTTTATCCAAACCCAAATATATGTAAACGTAGTGTGTGTAAGAGTACACTCTCCCTATACCAACTTTCATCAAAATCGGTTCAGTAGTTTCTAAGCCTATTCAATACAAACAAACAATCAAATCTTTCCTCTTTATAATATTGGTATAGATAATTATAACGAAAAAAAATACGCACTTTGAGGTTCCTCCCTCCTGGCGTCTTCTCCAGGAGGACACGGCTCTCGCTGTCTGAGCAGCGCAGTGACCCCCCTGGAGATCTGGCAACTTCGAGGGCCAGCACGAAACTCTGAGTAGGCTGAGTAGGCTCCATGTGTAAAAATAAAATCATTTTCAGCCTTATCATCATGTACCATCAGGTGAGATGATGGTCAAGAACTTCCCTGTTATATGAAAAAAAGTACATTGTCAACTGCCGAAGTAGTGTCTTTAGGATTATCCTTTCGGACATTTTGTCACTCATTTATTTATTTATCAAGAGCTAATAGCTAAAATATTTTATAATTCTAAAAATAAAATAATTCCTTACCTTTTAAAATTTTTACTTCGAAATAAACGAATATATGTATGTTGAACTTCTAATATTTTTATGTTGATACTACTGAAAAGAAAAATAAAAATATTTGTTATAATAATAAAATCGATTTTATCACATACAAAAACATTAACGGCTTTAATGATAGTAAATCTACTGTGAAAATAAAACTATCGATAAGCTATCGACACGAGGCGGCACAACTCAAACTGGCGACAAACTGGCGCCTGCGTACTGCGTCCTTGCTGGCGAGGGGCACGAGGAAGGAGGCAAGCCGGTAAACTAAGGCCCGGTTTCCACCAAAGCGGAAAGGAGAAGAGACGAGAGGAGATGTGCTACGAAGCTGGTAGGTTATTTCCACCAAAGCGGAGAGATGTGTAAACGTGAGCTGTGAGAGCTCGAACTCAGTCGAGTGCTGTCTAAGAAAGGAAGACGTCATGTCGGTTTTTCAAAAGTTATATCTTAATTTTCTTGAGGAAGAAGAATTAGAAGTTGAAGAAACACAATTAATTCTTCAATATTTAAACTATCGACGGAAACATAAATTCTGGATAAGAAACCATATAAAATGTCATAGTCATGGCGAATATGCCACACTATTTCAAGAGTTTGACGATGAAAGTTTTCAAAAATCTTACAGGGTAACAAGGAATAATTTCTTCGAGTTACACGATTTAATTAAAACGTATATCCAAAAGCAAGACACTAATTACAGAAGAGCCATCGGAACAGAAGAGAAGCTATCAGTTTGCTTAAAGTAAGTAAGACAATTTTTTATCAAATTATGACTTTATTATATAGAATCAAAATATGTCTTTATTGTTATAGAACACAGAAGTATCAAATCAAATTATCATTATTGCCTTGAGCGCTTGTACTTGGTGCTGAAGTATAATCGCTCTCAAAGGCCGATATTGTACCCAGTGCAGCACTATTATCATTATTGCCTTGAGCGCTTGTACTTGGTGCTGAAGTATATCGCTCTCAAAGGCCGAATTTCTACTCAGTGCAGCACTATTATCATTATTGCCTTGAGCGCTTGTACTTGGTGCTGGAGTATAACCATAACTCTGGTACCACGTATTCTGTATTTCGAATTCTTCAGCCTCCAAAACTATATTAACAATTTTACGCTTCGCTTGAAGATGAAGAAAAGGTGACCCCTTTTTTAAATTTCGTGCCATCGACAGAAAAAAATTATCCATGTCATCTAGGCTTTCTTCATTGTTCTTCTATAGTATAATTGTTTTTAGTTCTTCTCTTTCTCTTTGCAATCTCTCGCGATTTTCTTGGTTGAGCTGAAGTAGCTCAGTGATTTCATTCGATTTTCTTTTATTTGTTTGGGATGCAGATGACAAACTTGATATTTCCGAAGGTTGTTGTGTAGAGCGCGAACTGCTACAGCTGTTTTCATCTTCGGTAGATTGTTGATTGGATTGAATACTTGTTGAGTCAAAATTTGTAGAGCGCTCTCTGTTAGTCATGTAAGGTAATAAAAACTCCATTATCTTTTCATATTTCCACTCTCGGATCTGCTTTGTAGCCTGCCCACTTCTGGTGGCATTTTTCCTCTTTAATGCATCACGGTGGCTGTCCCGTAGCCTTTTTCATTTAGCTTTGGCAGTTTTAACTGAAAACAAAACTTTATTTAATACATTATAATAGATAAATATGTGGAGGATATGGAGGTGTGTGGATCGTGGATGGATGTGTGTGTGCGTGTGTGTGTGTGTGTGTGTGTGTGTGTGTGTGTGTGTGTGTGTATCAAAATACGAGCCTGATAAATTTATTTTCATTAATTAAATATTTTATTTCATTTTATTACAAGTACATGGCAACAGGTGCAAAATTTTCAAGCATAGCAGAAAATTTCAGGATTAGTACAACAACTGTTTCAAGAATTGTGGCTGAAGTTTGTGATATTTTATGGACTAAACTGCAGTCCCTGGTTATGCTAGAATGTACAATGGAAGATTGAAAAAGAATAGCTAGAGAATTTGAAGAAGTTTGTCAATTTAAAAACTGTGTTGGTGCAATAGATGGCAAACACGTGTACATGTTTGCGCCTCCACGATCTGGTTCGTCGTTTTTTAATTATTAACACAGATTTTCAACTGTGATGATGTGTGTAGCTGACGCCAAGCGAAGAGTTATTATGTTGGATGTCGGATCTATGGGGAGGTTCAGCGATGGAGGTATTTTGAGCGATAGTGTGTTTGGCATACGTCTCAAGGAAAATAACCTAAATTTGCCAATGCCGCAACCTTTGTACGAAGGTGGAGAACCAACACCATTTGTGTTTATCGAAGACGAAGCTTTTCCATTAATGCCAAACTTAATGCGTCCATACCCACGGGATAGTCTAAATTCCCAAAAACGGATTTTCAATTACAGACTTTCAAGAGCCCGTCGCAATGTCGAAGCTACTTTTGGGATATTAGCACGAAAGTGGTATGTATATCGCAGAGAGTTTGAATGTAAACTAGAAACAGTGGACAAAATAATAAAGGCCACCTGCGTACTACATAATTATTTGATTGACAAACAGCCCAGTTATTTAGATTGTGCGACAGGTAATGACACGAATGTGTTCACCGATACAAATATTGAACAAGAAATATCGGTATAAATGAAGGATATAACGTTCGAGAAAAGTTTTGTGCTTATCTTAATACTCAAGGCACTGTTCCTTGGCAAAACACACGTATAGCATCATTACTACATCGGAATTATTAGCAAAATAAATTACACTTACTGTCTGATACACTAGTTTCTTTCAAAATTTCTTCCCAGGCTGCATCTTTAACATCAGTGCATTTATAAGTACTTAAAATTGTATTCCAAAGACACGGATATTTTTTTACCACTTCAATGAAATGTTCGTCATCCATTTTACAACTTAATTCACTTTGCAAACTTAATTGAAATTATAAAAATACGGACGGACCGACTTTTGCATTCAAGGTCAGTCAATCGAATGTGAATCGAAAGACGCTTTCGGGTGTGCGAGGTGCGGGCAGAAGGCAGCGGGGAACGCGGGCGCCTCACCCCGCCGCCCGCCGCTCGCCGCCCGGCCGTCCGGCCACGCACATCTCCGCTCGGCCGCGCCGCGCGGAAGGGCTTTAGATTAGCCATCCACGATTTGGGGGGTGGGGGGTGGAGGGGGGGTAGGGGAGGAGGGGAGCTACCCCCCTGTACCACTCCCCCCTCTCGGCAATGCGTAGTTTTCAAGATATTAATTTTTAAATTTTTCACAAACCTAACCTCAAAATGTATGGGAAAAGGTTGGGTTGTGTATTAACTCATGTTTGCGCCGCATCTAGAACCTATTTAAGAATTAGAAGATGTAAGAATTGGAAGATCAAAGAATTAATTATATGATTTTAGTGGTATAGGTTCCCAGAGAATAGTATGACGCTGCGCTCGCTTCGCTCGCTCCGCTACGCATGGTCATGTTCTGAACCTAACCTAACCTACAGTAGGCAATTTCGTCACCTATTTTCTTTTTTAATGGCGGGGGGCTTCGCCCCCCGAGCCCCCCCCTGGTGGGGGGCTGCGCCCCCCCGTCCCCCTGCTCTTAAGTCTTCTAGACAAAAAGATGATTTACATTGCGTTTTGTTAGTATCAAAGTGATAAAAATATGATAATTAAATTCTTAAAATACTAATTATTTTGCAAATGACATATTTAAGTAACATTATTTTTAATATATTTGTCATTTTAATTAGTTATATTGCTTAAAACAAATTGGTTTAGTATCGATGATCAATGTAACGAAACGCATCTCACTAAAAAATGGCAAAATCTAAAGGGCCGTTGCCATCAAATACAAGATAGAAGAAACTTAATCGATATTTTTCATACAAAATTACAAACTTTATTTAATTATGACAAATAAACTATAAGTTTCTGAAACGTAAAACTTCACAAATGTACTTAAAAAAATATAGATTTTCCGATGATAAGTATCTGAATGTGCAAATCGTGGGTTGTTAATCTAAAGGTGAGCCTTCATTTCCACCGAAGCTAAGCGGAGAGGAGAAATGGAAATAACGAAATCTGATTGGTTATTTAAAACACATCTCCTCTCGTCTCCTCTCCTCTCCGCTTTGGTGGAAAGCGGGCCTAAAGGTTAAACCGCACTAGAGCGACACAGCAGCAGAGAGGCGCTACGCGGCAGCGGAGCGGCGCGGCTTTATTTAAACGCATTGTACTGCAGAAGCGCGACAAAACGCAGCCAAAAATTTCATTTGTTGGTTATCTGACTAATGAGATGGACGACATTAGCGAAGAAGTAATCGTGGTAGCTTTATTATGCGAAGAGGCAGAAAAACTGGAAAGAAATCAAAAGCGGTCTATATGGGTGCATGATATTCCAAATTCACGTTACGAAGAGGGAGAATATCACACGCTGTTTCCACTACTCATAAGAGACCCTAATCGATTTCATACTTACTTCAGGATGACAAAATGGAAGTTCTATGAGTTGTTACAAATTATAAAACCTCATAATATTGAACTACAAAATACACATTTCCGTCTGGCAATAGGTGCGGAAGAAAAACTCATGGTGACAATCAGGTATGTATTTATTAATTAAATTATTTACTTATGTATTCGTATATTTTAATTGGTATTTTCATAATAAGTTATCTCGCCGCCAGAACCTATGATATAGCGATAGCGCTACGATTGTGGCTGCAGTACACTTTGGGATGGTTGTATGATGTATTCAGTTGCGTTATCTGTTGTTGCCAGATTTGACGCAGCCATAGGGGCCAAATCTTCGGGTCTTGTTTGAATAAATTGTGTTTCATCATTCGTTGTTCGGTCTTCTAATGCAGATGACGCAGGTGACGCAAGCGGCTGTTTTAAATTTTCGGAATCAGCTTGGAATACTATAGCATAAACTTGGTTTTTCACCTTCACCTTCAGGAGAAAAAGCTGCTACGGTATGTGCCATAGCCTTAAAAAAAGAATGTATAGGGTTAATGGATTCTGCAGGAGATGAAGTTAATCGGCTGTCTAAATATTTTTGTAAAACATTGGCCACTTGAGATTGCGGTATCTGCTTTTTTTTCCTGGCCGTCATGTTTGTAAATATTGCATTTTTTGAAGAAGGCGTTGGTGTTTCGCGTTCTGGCGTAGATATTCTTCTGGAAGACGGCCCTGCAGTGTCGAGATCAGGCGTAGAGTTTGATCTAGAGTTAGGCCTTGGTGAATGTAGTGATGCAGCAGAAGGAGAAGTGGCTATTTCGAGATCGTCATCATCATCATCACTCATAATAGCAGACTCAATGTTTGTTTTTGAGACTTTTTCCTGAAAATGAGGACGCAAAAATTCCATTTGACTTTCATAACGCCACTTTTTTTATTTTCTTTGCTCCATCTCCGCTCTTCGTTTGTTATATTGATAGTACCCGTATTGTTATAATAACTAAAAAAAATATTCCCTTCTATTTTTATTACACTGACGTTACACTGAAATTTTACATACTATGTCACTCCTTCATTTAAGACAAATCTAATGACACCTTAAATGTTGAAATTCGACAAACAAAGCTTTCAGGTTACAGAGAAACAAACTCCAGAATGCGATTTTCGAATGTTGCCGGCAAAATAAATTGACGGCGCGCGAAGTTCACAATTTTTTTTCGCCATTTATTGTTAGTAAAGGTATTTAATAGTTATATTTTCTAAAATAATCATTAAATTGGCTTTATCACCATATTTTTTGTTTGAAAATAAATACACCGATGTCTTAATTACGGCGACTTAATTAAAAAAAAGTTGGTAGTAAATTTCGAATATTGTATATTTTTTCAGAAACTACTCAAGAAAATGCAATTTTTTATATCATAAATGAATTCAACGTTATTGATTAATAATTAATACGAAAATGATACCACACTTGTCCTATTAGCTTAACATGGACAGTTATAATTTTCGCAATGAAGCCGGGCGGAGCGCTACTTTCAACCCCCCCTCCGGTGCCATAAGGGGGGGTCCCGAGGGCTACCGATCTTAATCGGCTTATTTTGACTCAAGGAACAACTGTGCCAAGTTCCATACTTGTGTCAAAAAATTAAAAGTTCGGTCATTTTTGTATCTAAACGCCCGTACTATTATAGCCCCTGCAATCCTAAAGTCCATCGTAAGATGGGTAGCGGCATTGTTACTAAAGTCGTTTCTTACTAAATTGTAGTCACTTTGAACCATAGTACGTCTTTTCTTTGTGATACTGACATTTGGTCACCATAATATATCGTATTTTGACATTTTGTAGCGTTTTGTTATTGCGCAGAGACAGTTGATTTGCAAGCTACAATTTTTTTTATAACTTTGATGATTGTAATCCCCTTAAGGTTGCTTTTTGATATAAGTGCACGATATATCAGTACTTAAGCAAATATTAACTAAAAATAAAAAAATATTATAAAAATACTACAGGTTTTGCAGAAGTCGAAACTAAACGCAATTGAACACTCAATGTTGCCATATGATAAAATACGTATCGAGTAATTTACACTTTTATTTATTTATTGTCTAGTTTTATCTTACTAAATAAAACAAATGATATCCTTTTCGGAATCCTCGAATTTTTCTTTACATTATTGTATATGTCGTTTCTAAACAGTCCTACCTATTTATGTATTGGGTTAAGGGACAGCCTACATCTCTCAAAAACTATTTTATAATTTTAATTATTACTTGAAGAATAGAAAGATAGAAACAGCCATGAAACACTCGGGGTTTTACAATTACGTAAAAATGTCTTGGTAAAATCACAAATGAAAAGAAACTAAATAAAGCAATGACTATTATTTTTTAATTCTATTTCCAATTATTACACGAGGTCTAACATAGATTTCACTTACAATGCGTCCAACTCGGTTTCTCGGTGAAAGTGAGTGCCGTATTAGCTTGCCCACAGAACACAGAAAGAGGTTAGAAGGGCTATGTGGGCGGGGCACGCGTAGCCACAACTATGACTAAATGCTCATACTTGTGGCCCCGCAACGCGAACGCGTTGTTTAATCACTGACGGACAACTACAGTGAGTGTACCATGAAGCGCGGCGCTATAAATATAAAAAAATGTCTTCTTGTGCTATAATTACTTGTAAAACAAGAAGTCAGGTGTCAAGTGTAGCTAAAGAAGGAATTTATTTTCATCGGTAAGTAGTAAATTGATCATAATGACCATATTCCATACATCATAATGTCAAAATCCACCAAAACTGATCATAACGATAAGTTACATAATATTTTTCTAAAAAATATACATTACCGGCAATGTACGCACGCGATTTTTGCCATATTACTTAGAGCGCGTAATGTAGTACACTGCTTTCGGTAGTGACGCATTTGGCTTAATGAGCATTAACGCAGTAGTCGCAGTACAAGGGATAGTGCCGTGCTAATCAAAAAACGCACGCATTACATTTTATCGATAAATGTATATTTTTAAATATTTGTATAAAGTAAAAATAACATATTATTTGTCACTTAAAATGCCATAATAATAATTATTACTTATCGATAATACAGAATGTTTGGTGAAGCTAACACCTACCCTTTCTAACATCCTATTCATATAAGTACAGCTATGTAATCAAAGATTAAAATTGTAAAATTAATTTCAATTTTCACGATACAATTAGTTCGATTAGTAAAAAAATTATGGGCAAATTCTAAACTAATTTTACAACTTAGAATTTTTAATATCACCATAATATTTATATGACTATTTTAGCATAGGTAGGTGGCCTACTAGACACGCCGTTAGGACGCCGCGCCGCCGCCCGTGGTAAAGTGGTCAGTAACGGAGCTTTACATCAAGCAGTCCAGGTTCAAATCCTGGCGGGAACAAATGTTTGTGTTAGTCTTGCTCAAATGGATCAACATTCAGGAAAATGAAAAAAAAAAACTTGTTTCTAAAGAGACTGTTATAAAACGACAAAGAAAAAACAAATGCTTGCTTCCAATGATATTTCCACACTCTTGTATTAAACGTATCGTCATTAGGTATGACGTCACGATTGGTTAATACAACAATGGGAGTTCTCCTGATGGAAGCGTCACCCTCATATTTTATCCTCGCAGGACACGTGTCTCCACCAAACAGCAACTTTAATATTTCCTCTGAACCAGGTTCAAAATTGGGCTCATTCCACAAAAGAATACGCCTCTGTACTGCATCCTGTAGAGGAAATCTGTCATATTTGTTAAAATTACCAATTTGACCATAATTAATACAACTGTGTATCACCGCGTCAAAGAAAAAGTTTTTGCCACTGTTTGGTGGACCCACTATACAAATGCAATTATGTTTTGCAATTTTCTTATCTATAAGGTAATAAACATTTCTTAAAAAACTATATACATGATCTGAATTATTATTAAATTGAAACAAAAGCAAATTCTCAACTACATTTAAACTGTTAACAATATCAAAATAATACTCCCCGACACTATTCCACGGTGCTACATAAATTAATTTATTCATACTAATTTTACGCGATCTTAAAAATAATTCCCTATAAGTTAAATCAACAATGTTCTGGTTAATATTGTGGAAACAAGTTGCTAAAATAGGTTTATTCCGTGGCATAAATCGGAAAGGTCCGTTGGTCCAATGTCCTGTATAAATAATGTTTTTAGTAGGAGTGATTATGAAAGACTTTAGGTACTCTTCCAGTTTGTTTGATTTCGTCTTTCCACTTTTACTCCCTTGGCTTTCATTACTTGTTGGGTTAGAAGGTACTTCAGCTTCATCGCCGCTCGATAAACAGGGGAGGCGTCGTCCGGAGCTATCACTAAACTGTTGAAAACACGCTTGGTCCAATATTGCTGCCGGGTCAGCTTCAAGCAATCTTTGAATGGGTAAAGCTCTAATTTGATTAGAGTCGACCCACGCTCTCCCGGCGACGATAAATTGATATATCCTTCGTCGTCCTTTATGCAGATAGATTGTGAGATTCGCCCAGTGCTGCTCACTAATGAGTGAGCTTGGACTAACGATCCGACCATGGTGTTGAATGCATCTTCGTCTTCGGGAGCCGAATTGTTCTCGGCATCTGTCTCCGGTTCCGACATAACCATTTTCGGCTGTGTCTTGCGGTGTTTCTTCGTCACAGGCACTTCTACGTTGTCCACACATTCCGGTTCTGATTCCGTTTCGACTGCTTTGCGTTTCTGAGAGAACATTGATCCGCGTAGATACACCTCGTCGTCGCTTTCCTGGAGGTTCATCTCGACTACTTTGGAGAGCTTCTTCAATGGAGACTTCTCCCTCGGGAACGTCACTGACTTTCCATTGGCTCCACCGGTTTTCTTCGTCTTCATCGTACCCTTCGGTTGTGTAGTCCTTGAGTCTCTGGATGTGTGTGCATCTGCACGTGGATCCGCTGTACGCGCAGTCATGGATGACATGGAGGTGTTTACCGTGTTCCGCGACAATGAAGACACCGGGAATTGAGTATTCTCCTCCGTGTCCGTATCCTCCATGTCTTCCTGTAGTTTTTGATACTCGATTATGTTTCGACTGTAGAGGTCGAATAACAGCGAGTCTGAATCTTCTGCCCAGTCCATCGTGTGGATTTTCGAATATATCGTGGACAACCCTTCGTTTAAGCACCACTCCTCGAAAGTGTTGTACAAACAATTTGTTAACGACTTCTCGCTGGCTTTTTGATGTGCAAAAAAGTTTTTCATGATTAATTGAAGTGCTTGGCCCACGTTGAATAAATTCATATTCTTCGTCCGAAGACTCTCGTCGCTTATCGAACGGAGAAATGGTTTCATTACTCTTAACGTTATTGTAGCTTGCCAGAAATTCTTTAACCATTTTATTAAAGGATGATTCTGTATACGTTTTTTCTGTGTACTCACAAGAGTTTTTCCTTTTGCGCGCTTCTTTTGCTCGACCGGAGTCTCTTCCACTTCTAGGATTGCCTGAGTGTTGACATTCTCTAAATTGACCGTCGTTTCCTCCGGTGGTTCGTTGAGTGCCACAATCTTCGCAAGTTCGGGTTCTCCGTTTGACATACTGCGATATTAATTGCTGCCCGTCGTTACAATTAATATTTCTCACTTCAGTAGGCTTCCTTTTCTTGAAGACCAGAAATTCCTTTAATAAATCAATTTTGACTTATTGTAGACGAACTGTACACGTAGAGCGCAAGACGACGACTGTGAAGAGGCCCCGGTAAACTGTTCTTATATAACTAGCTGGATTTTCAATCCATCTATACCTCCCAACCGTCACAACAACAATTAGTGTTACACATATTCATGATTATAATCATGCGCGCGGAGCGCGCGATTAATCGAATGTGTAACACTAATTGTTGTTGTGACGGTTGGGAGGTATAGATGGATTGAAAATCCAGCTAGTTAATAATATCTTCCATTTTGTATACAATATAAAAAAAGTATACAAAATGGAAGATATTATTAACGATTTACAGAAAAAGTTTTCATTAAGGCATGAAGATTTGAGTACTTTAAAAACACAAATTTACAGGTAAATATTTACTTTACAAATATTTACTTCTCCATCCAACCAAAATATCCTAACAACTAAACTACCGCACGTCCGTTTGTCAGATTATCCATTCTAGTTTATGCCTTCGGACCGGTGCATTATAGTATTATAATTTTTCTTTTATTTTACGTCTAACCTACAACATTTTTGAGCTAAAAAGCTATAATTTTGTTTCATAGAAACAAAATATTACTTGAATATTATTAATTATAAACGTATAATGAAAGTAATAATTATTTTTTGGTTTTCTAAATATTTCAAATGGTTAAATTGCTGGCAATATTTAATATCGATAATTATTCATCGATGTCAATCACTAAAATAATGTTATTTGTACACGCGGCTCTTGACGTCAGTGAATTTCCGTGAATGAGGAGCCCAGTGAGCGTCGTGATTGGTTCAGCCCGATTTCGCGCGACTTTGCATGGGCGGTGCAAGGAAAAGAAGTGGGAGCAAAACTGGCGACAGCGGTTCCCGTACAAACGGTGCATGATTGCCTTTCTAACCTCTTTCTGTGTTCTGTGAGCTTGCCTTACCATGCTGTCTCGCCGGACCGCGTGGTATGGCAAACGCCGGAAGTATTAGCAACAAAAACATCAAGCAACAGTATAGTACATTACGATATTAGTGCGTTAAGATGGTTATAACATGCGAGGCGGAATTTCGTAATTGAGTCGAGCATGTTATAACCAATACGCACGTATATCGTACGACGTTTTTTAACACATTTGCGAGGAAACAGAAAAAAAAACATTTTATATATTGTTCATTTTTAATTATTGAAACAGTTAGTGAAAGAAATTTTCATACGTGGTTATGTATCTGTCCTTGGATATTGACGGCAGCAAGCTGTCGCATGCGGTTCGCGCTTCTGTTAGTATATCCGGTGGAGTTGAAGTAATATATTGCTTATCTTCATTATTGAAAGTTGTCATTTTTAGATATTCACAATACAAGTACAAAGAAAAGAAAATTTGAGAAAAATGACGCGAGGTTATTTTCTGCCGTGGCTGCGTGAAAATGTTGGCAAAGACGCTAGAGCATGCAGCCAAGTTTTTAAATTACCGAATAAACTGTTTTTTATTTTATTTTAAATAAACTCAATCTGTGAATGCACACTGTGGCTGTCCCGCCATTTTAACAGCGCGCTAGCGCTGCCTACTGACTGGCGCCGCGTGGCGATTAGTTCGAAATTTGAATAGCAACAGCGCGCTGCTCACTAGCTGGAGTCGTGCGGCGGCGATCAGTTCCATATTTGAAATGGCAAATAATACTGTTATGGAATTTGTATGGATAGTCCAACTTAACTATTTGCTTTGGTAACAAACGCGTTTTTTATGACCCGCTTTACATATTTAAAACCGGTGGAATTACATCAGCTTTACGAGCAAGGGTGTTAAAAATAAAATTATTAAACACTACAGTAATTCTTATTTTAATTATTTAAGCTTATCTTTTTAATAGTTGATGCCAAATAATTTTTAAATAAACTTACGTTGTAACACCAAATAACTTGCATATCAAAACACTCAACTTTTCATTACAATGTAATTTGACGAGATGAAATTCAGTAAAAATCATATTAAGTGATAATTTTGGATAAAATTGCAATTGATTTATTAACAATGATTATTTTGTTAACATATTTTTAATAAGATACTGTCTTGAATGTTTTTTACAGATAGAAGATCAAAATAGTTTTTTCATATTTGAAATCAACAACAAAACCAATCAATATTATTACAATTCGATGTTTTATGAAAGATTTAATTGAATTACAATAATTATTTTAAATAAAGCGTTATTTTTGCATTTAACGTATTTCGCTGCGGCGACATATACAATGTATCTCAACGTACACACATGGGCAAAAATGTGTGGACTACTGGCGACCCTCAAGCTCTATTTACAGCTTAACTCAATCATTTGTTCCGATTTGATTGTTCGTCAAAATAATTATTAAAATGATTTTTTTTGTAATTGCACAATTTTACAGTACGTCTAGCCATCGCCGGCAGATTGTAAACATGTCTCACAGTGGGTCGAGCGAAGGCTCGAACACCTAAACAGAACCGTTTTTCCCCCGAAGGGTAGAAAACGAATATTTAGGTTTCAGCCGTAGCTCGACCCACTAAATATGCCGCTCTAGCCGGCGTCTAAGAAAATTACTGAAGAGAAAAGCTAGTCGGCGATGGCACCTGTACCTACTAACATACCGTCATTGAAAATGTTAGGGAAATGTAGGGTAGATGTACACTGCAAACACGTAAAATTCAAAGGGGTAATCTCACAGTACAGGGGAATCTGGAAGAACATAGATTGTTGGAGAGGAAGGACGGTGCATTTCAGACGGTGATGTACTATCAAAAGAACCGGTAGAGCTCATTGCACTCAAGGATAAAGTAGGACGTTGTTTGAGGCTATTTCTAATTCTTTTTGTCAACAATACATCCAATTCAAACATTACTTCCTGCTACTCGATATCTGAGAAATATTTCTTCAATTTGGAAGCTATTAGTTTTCCATAAATATCACACATATCTTCCTTTTAAGCAGATTTGTTAGTTAATACGGTATTGAAAGTTTTGAATGCGTCCTGCATCCGGACGACGCTCAGTGGGTAGGCCCCCGACCAGGTGGACCGACGATCTGGCAAAGGTCGCGGGAAGCCGCTGGATGCGGGCAGCGCGGGACCGATCGTTGTGGAGATCCATGGGGGAGGCCTATGCCCAGCAGTGGGCGTCGTGCGGCTGAGATGATGATGATGATGAAATATTTCTCGCGTTAAAATCAACATGACTTGAATGAATATTTTTATTCGATATGGTTGAAAATATTTATCGAATACTAGCTGTGCCCGCGACTTCGTCCGCGTGGAATAGTAACTTTTGTTTAAGTTGATAAAAAGCCTATGTTGTACCTTATATAATTAGCTATCTATTAGTGAAAGTCCCGTCAAAATCGGTCCAGCCGTTCCGGAGATTAGGGGGAACAAACAGACAGACAGACAAAAATTTTTTAAATTGTGTTTTTGTTATTGGTTATATACATTCATACCCATTTAGTTAAAAACTTCTTATTTTGACATTACAAACAGACACTTCAATTTTATTTATTTGTATAGATGTATAGATATGTGTTATTTTTTTTATTTGTTAGATTAAACGGTTGATAAAGATATTCAACAACACTACTTCCGATGTTTCTATGCATAGGTCATAAAAGTTTTCTGCGTAAAGGTAGCCTTTCGAACTAAGCGTCACAAACGCAGCGTCTATAGCGTCACCAACACCGCGTCACTAACGCCGCGACAGAGACGCTTTTGTGACTTTCGATACCCAGAACAGACGCACAGTCGCATCACACTTTCGCCGCGCGCCGCTCTGACCGGATTTATCTATAAAGCAGTCTTATCATAAAAAAATATGGATTTGCAACTTGTTTTGCTAGAAGAGGAAGAAGATGATGATCTTTTACTTCAATACTACCTCAGTTTGGAAAGAGCCTCTACCAATTTGATGTTCCAATTGCGAAATGAAGAAGGTTACTTCAAGATCTTAATACAACGACACCTAAGTGAGAACGATGAAATTTTCAGAGATTATTGTCGTTTTAATAAACAACAATACAATTTTATTTTTAATATAGTGAAAGAAGAGTTACATCCAAAAACAAGAAAGGATTGTATTGGTGCAGAAGAAAAACTATTTTTAACTTTAAGGTATGTTTATTTTTATAAAATTTTTAATAATTAGTACCTATTAAGTATTCTTATTTATTCCTCGAAGAAGGACTTTTCAATATATTGTGCGAGTGTTAAGTCTGCAGGTTCCTCTTCATTGTCTTGTGATACAGGTGAATAGACAGGCAAATTATTATTATTGGAGACTAATTCCAGCGCATATTGAGGTCGAGTGACATTGTCTGGTGTATCCGGTGACTCAGGTGTATTACAATCAATAGATATATTTGTTGAAGCATATGAGCTTGATGTATTTGGGCGATTACTTTCTATATCTGCTGACTCAACATCTAATGTCTCAAATGTCATGAGAACATCAAATATTGCTCTTTTTGCCTGTAATTTCCGTACAGGTTTCAGTTTTCTTAAAACTGCTTTAACGTGTTCAGAAAAAGTCGACAAATCGTCATCCACATCCCTATTTTTTAAATTTTCTAAAACTTTCTGTCGAGACACTTCTCTTTTCTGCAGGTACATTAAAATATCATCTTTCTTTGTACGTGTTTTGTTACACTTTGGAAAAGACGACGACGAGGCTGGTGAAGAGGTTCGTGAAACATTAAGTAGGGATTGTGACGAATCATCGGTTAAGTTCGTTTCCGTTTCTAAAGGGTATCTATTTTGGGTCGACGTTTGACTACTTTGAGACTCTTGTGTAGTGATGTCATAGGGGTCAACGTTGCTAATAGTCGATCGTTCGTTTGGTATCGATTCCAAAAAGGAAAACAACTTAACATAAGCGTTAAACTTAGATCTTGGATTTTTAGGTGCTGCAGACCCAGTCCCACTCTTGCTTTTGCGTTTCTGACGCAAATATGTGTCCTTTAGGTTTTTCCAGTGCTTTTTGCAGCTGTCACCTGCAAGTAAATTTAATGTATTATTTTTCTTTTCCAGATTCATTGCGACAGGAGAGACATATAAATCCCTATCATTTGCCTATCGGATATCAGATTCTTATATTTCAACTATCATACGAAAAGTTCTGAGGCTACTTAGGCATGCCAATCGCAATGCCACCTTTAACAACACAGGATTTCAAACGAATTGAAAAAGTGATGTGGGAGAAATGGAATATGCCAAACTGTGTATCTAGCATAGATGGTAAACATGTGCGTATAAAAGCACCACAGCATAGTGGTTCCTTTTTTTTTAATTATAAAGACTATTTTTCTATTGTGATGCTGGCCTTGGTTGACGCCGATTACAAGTTTGTAGCTGTTGACGCTGGTTCATATGGAAAAGAAGGCGACAGCAACATATTTAGGAAGTCGATAATTCGAAAAAAGATTGCAAGAAACGATTTCAATATTCCGGAATCTAAGGTTTTGCCGGGAACCCACATCAATTTGCCTCATTTTTTGATAGGAGATGAGGCATTTCCTTTAGACAAGAACATGATGAAACCTTATTCCAGAAAATCCAGACTTGATCGCCAAAAGGAGGTTTTTAACTATAGATTGTGTCGCGCTCGTCGCGTGGCTGAAAACGCATTCGGGCTCCTGAGCCAAGTGTTCAGAGTATTTTATACACCCATAGCGATTACACCGGATACTTGCACAGACTTGATATTAGTGGCGTGTTGTTTCCACAATTTGTTACGCGATGGTTATTTGGAAATTAATAACAGGCCGTACTACATTCGCGATGAAAACCAAAATCCCAGCGAAAACATGATTGATTTGGCACCTACCACAAGTACCGTACACGATGGTATTAACGTCAGAAATGAATTAAAACTATTCTTTAACTCCCAAATCGGTCAAGTATCCTGGCAAAACAACTATTGTTAAATAAAAATATAATGAAACTGATTAATAAAAGAACTTACCACTTTCATTTAATTTTACCCCAATTTCATACCACGTTTTGTCTTTCTTTCTAGTATTCCTATAATCTTCCACACTTAAATCATACAGCAATGGGTGCTGAGACACTAATGTAATTAATATTTCATCTTCTTCTGCGTTAAAATTCTCAACAGATGCCATTTTTGTAAGAACAAGTAAAAAGTAACCTCAAAATACAGCGACACTGCAAGCGCGGCCGAGTGACAGATGCGGGCATCTGTCAACGCGGTCACAGCGGCACTATGACGTCACTGACGCCGCGACAGTGACGCTGCGCTCGAATGACGTTCCCTAGAATTTCATACATTTGCATAGAACATCTATCTGTCGCACTGTCGCGGCGTCACAGCCGCGGCGCGAATGACGCCATAGACGCTAAGCTCGAAAGGCTACCTTTATTATTTAACATTTGAAAGGCGCTTAATCGATTGGCTTGTTCGGTCATCAAACTACTGAGCTTATTTTGATCGCTCTTAAGTTGGTTGATGCGTAAATTGAGGCTGTGTAATACGTCTTTAGTTTTACTTGTTGGTTTAGAATGTCTATATAGTCTTGGTGGTCCATATTCTAAACGGTGTTGCTCTTGAGGGAAAAACTCTCTTTGGCATGATTCAATCTGTGCTATTAAAAATTCAAGGCGATTGGTCCAAGGGGCTCGTGTGACATCGTTATCAGTTCTAATTACTTTGTAATGTTCGACAAGCTGTTTGTATTCGTCGCGTAATCTGTCTAATCTTATGGGGTGGACGATGGTGCAATATCCTCTGACAACTCGGTAGTCGTTGAGCTCGGTTGTATAGATGACGGAGGCGTCGGGTCCGATCCGCGTGATGGTAGCTATGCATATCCTGGAATACGAAGTTCAGCGATATGAATTGGGTACAGCTTTCCTTTGGCTCGCTTTCAGATAAGTATTTTATTATTCTTTCCTATTTTGGAAATTGTATAGGGGCCTGTGAAAGGTGAATGTCCTTTCTTAGCACGTATTTGTTGGTTTACTACGTATACGTAGCGCGGTTGCGACGACGGGCGCGAAATATTGAACATTATGAAATCGCCGTTTGCGTTCACAGTGTAGTGACTAAAGGTCTCTGCATACGTAACGTGCTTAGAACGTGGACGGAGCGAGGACGGCACGGAGACGGGACGTGGTTTAGAAAACCCTGACGTGGAGTTTAATGCATACGCAACGTGACAGTAACTCGTTACTAACGTGCTAGTGTTGTGAATAGGAAAGATGGACTTTTCACATGAAGAATTTGCTATAATTGCTATTGCCAAGAGGAAAAGGAGATTTTCTGTACATCTTACATGGCAAACAAGAGAACAAGAAGAATTTCACAAATTTTTGAGCTTAGTGTTGTCGAATCTGAATCATTATTTTTTTCGCTTAACAAAATAAGATGGGTTTCTATCAAAATTCAAGTATTTTTTGTGTTCCAAATAGAAATTAATGAAATTCAGTAAAATATTATATCCCTGTTTCTTAGAGGCTTGAAATGAGTTACTTCACATTGAGTTTACATGACCTAGAATTTATTAATCTTGAGTAGGTGGTGCGAAAATATTATAAATAAAGTTGGTGGTGCCCCAAGTAGACTCCACCACGTCGGCGTTTCACCGACTTGTATTGCTGAATTTTATTTGACTACCAACTCATAGAAAGCTGGTATTACTTACCTTGGCTCCAATTGTCTCCTTCCGTCTCCTCCGTAGCCGGTGGACTTCCTGAGCTAGCTCGAAGGAAGTCGCGGCTCCTGAAGATCTGCAGTGGATCCACCGGTGGAGGCCGGAGCACTACAAATGCCTATTAGGCCACCACGACTCACACGCGATTCTGACACAAAGCGGGCACTCTTTTGCACAACACAAAGCGGGCTTTCGCACCCCGATATTAGGTGCGCCGCGCAAATCACTATTTGCTTGAATATTGTGTATTATATTTTATGGATGCCCGGACATCATCCTAACCACAAAATATGACATTTCGACTCGACTCGACTGACATATCACATGCGGCCGGCCGCCAAAAAAGCTGTCACTGCACAGACTAGAATGCAGTGCCGCCACTCGCTCTTCCTCGAGCGTGAACATCCCCCCGCTCCGGACAGTCCCGGACTGTCCGCCAAATCAGTCTAAGGGGAGGCGAGAAAGAGTAGCGACCGCGCGCTTCAAAACAGAATCCCCAACTAGGACCTCGGCAAACCTGGGCACACCATCAGACCCTAGAGTAAGTTGGACAATGCGTCCGCGACGCCAACGTAAGGGTGGCAGGTTTGGGTCCTTCACTAACACGAGGTCTCCAACCCTCGGTGGGTTTGTCTTATCTGACCACTTAACGCGCTGTTGCAAAATGTGTAAATATTCAAGGTGCCAGCGGCGCCAGAAGCTCTGGGTAAGCTGCTGGAGCAACTCAAACCGCGAAAGGCGTCCGGGATTGATATCTCTATAAGGATACTCGGGCAGGGCGTTAAGTGGTCTGCCTATCAAGAAATGGCCCGGCGTGAGGGCCTGCAAATCGTTCGCGTCGGTAGACAACGGACATAACGGACGCGAGTTGAGAACCGCCTCAATCTTATGAAACACCGTCGCGAGTTCCTCAAACGTGAGAATAGTCTCCCCAATAACGCGGCGAAGGTGAGTCTTGGCGGCCTTTACAACAGATTCAAAAATCCCTCCCCAGTGAGGGCAAGACGGCGGGGAGTATCGCCATGTTACCCCCCTACGGGAGAGTGTGGATCCGATCTCAATATTATTTTTATCTAAAAATTCACAAACTTCTCTTATATGTCTATCAGTGCCCTTGAAGTTCGTCCCACAATCGGACCGAATTAGAGAAGGCAGTCCCCGGCGGGAGACAAATCTGCCTAACGCTGCTAAGAAAGCGTCCATGGTGAGCGCACTCACCACCTCCAAATGAACGGCTTTAGTGGCCAAACAAACAAACACACACAAGTAAGCCTTTTCAGTCTTAGCATTACGGAGTCGCGACGTTTTTATAGTGAATGGTCCCGCGAAATCAGTTCCAACTCCTAAGAAGGTCATCGATTCATTCACACGATCAGCAGGCAAATCACCCATTTGGGGCTGCATCGTCTCGGGGCGTAAACGATAGCAGGGCAGACATCGAAAGATAACAGATCGGATTATTCTTCGCGCTGACAAAATCCAAAACTCCCGTTGGAGGAGCGCGGTCAATGCATTACATCCGGCATGAGCATTCTTCACATGGCGATCAATGATCAACAATCGCACCAATGGTCCGTCCTTGGGGAGCAACAGGGGATGACGTGATCTATAAGGCAAGTTAGCGTGCCTCAATCGGCCTCCTACACGCAACAATCCTTTATCATCCAGAAAGGGAGTCAAACGCACCAAGGGTCCCTTCAATTTGGACGTCCCGGTACGGAAAACCTTAAGTTCCGGTTCAAACGCTCTAGACTGGGTCATACGCACCCAATGCTGCAGAAGAGCATCTTGGCGCTCCTGCGGTGAGAGGACCGGACACAAATCTTTGTCCTGAGGCCGTCGACAATTTCGAATAAATCTTCTTATCCAAGCGGTCACGCCGAGCAACTTGTCCAGAGAACTGTAGCGGTCTAATAAAAATTCCCGCTCTGGAGCCGCCCAGTTCTCGACAGCGTGAACACGCAAGCCCGGATTTGGTACCTTCACCACAGCTGGTGTGGAAGGCCAAGACGGCTGTAACAACCATTCGGGACCCCACCACAGAGTGTGGTCAATAAGCTGAGGGGCTTCGCTGCCACGTGATGCACAGTCAGCAGGGTTTATTTCACCTGGCACGTGGCGCCAAATCAACGTGGCCTTCGAGGCCTGTATTTGGGATACCCGATTGGCCACAAATACTTCCAGGGAGTGGACGGAGTTCTTAATCCAACACAGGACAACCTGACTGTCGGACCAAGCAAAGAGCGACTCAAAGTCCACACTACGTCCCAGGGTGTCAACAACGTGGTTCATCAAACGAACCAGAAGAGTAGCTCCAGACAATTCTAACTTCGGAATCGTTAATCGAGTCCGAAGTGGAGCAACCTTACTCTTAGCAATTAGCAAGTGGAGCTTAACAGCTCCTCTATCATCGACCGTCCGGATATATACGACGGCTGCGTATCCACTCTCAGACGCGTCACAAAAGCCATGAAGGCTGGCCGTAAACCGTCCCTTAGGCAGTATATGTCTAGGGATACTAACACGGTTAATGTCGGGGAGAGATGACATGAAGGACTCCCAATCTCGCAGCAAACGGCCCGAGAGGGGCTCATCCCACGACACTTCGGCTGACCAAAGTTCCTGTAGGAAGCACTTCATCCAAAACACTACGGGACTAATCCAGCCATTTGGGTCAAAGGTACGAGCTACTGTAGACAAAACCAACCGTTTCGTCCAGACCTTGGGGCTTGGCAGCTCCAATCGATAGGTGAACGTGTCCTGGACAGGTCTGTATTGCACTCCCAAAACAGACAGTAAATCTGGAGTGTTGGCATTCTCAAAAATATGAGGCTCCTGCTGGTGGTCGTCTGGCAAGTCACACAAAAGCTGAGGTGAGTTTGGACATCCACTTCCTCAGTTCATAACCACCAGCCCCGAGAAGAGCAATTAGTTCATCTCGCAAAATCAAGGCTTCCTCGACACTAGAGGAGCCCGTACAAATATCATCAACAAATGCATCCTCCTTGAGAACCAAGGATGCGCGAGGGTATCGTAATCGTTCACGTTCAGCGAGTTCCACAAGTGAGCGAATTGCCACAAAGGGGCTCGAACGCAAACCGTATGTATTGGTGTTCAGCTCGTAGACCAGCATGGGATCCCTGGGATCCTCCCTCCATAATATGAGCTGATATCGTCTATCGTCCGGGTGAATCACAGTCTGCCGAAACATCATCCGGATATCGGTCACAAAGACGACGGCATGGCGACGGAAGTTGGTCAATACATCACCCACCTCGTGGTGCAACTTCGGTCCAGCATGCAGACATTGATTCAGCGAAACTCCGGTAGACGTAGGAGCTGACCCATCAAAAACAACGCGTATCTTCCCGGTGGAAGGTTTCAAAACCGCGTGGTGAGGAAGAAAATTATGTTCCTCGTTTCGCCAGTCCAGTCGCGAGACCGACATGTGCCCCAGTTGCTCATATTCTCGCATGAAGTCGACATACTTCTGTTTGAGGTCGGAGTTCCTACTCATACGACGCTCCATGGACAGCAGTCGCTTCTCGGCCAACGGCCGGGAGCTGCCAAGTGAGGGGCGAACTGACAAAAAGGGCAAACGAGTGATCAGCCGTCCCGAGTGAAGGCGACCTGTATTGTTCTGGTAGAACAACTCACACTCCTCGTCTAAGGGGTTCACTCGCTTCACGGTAGGTGGCTCTTCCACCTCCCAAAACCGTTGCAGGACATCCGATAAGGTGGAGCTAACAGTTATGTAACTGTCCACCGATGGAGATGGTGGGTTATGCCTAACTGGTCCCATCACTACAAACCCAAGCGATGTAGATAAGGCTACCAGCCCACCCTTCTGTAACTCTCTCCTCTTCCCACAATACACGCGGCCTAGAACATCGGCACCGAGCAATAAGTGAATCGGACCGGTTCGGTGGAAGGAAGGGTCAGCCAAGGTCAATCCTGATGTCGCATCAACGACAGCGCGCGAAACGTGCTGTTGCGGAAGCTGACCAACAACCTTCTCATAAACAATCGCGGTAGCGCCAATTTTGGGCGCTGAAGAGAAGTGGGGGGAGAAGGAGAACAAAACCTGACCGATCGGATCCGGGATCCGCAGGTCTCCGATTCCTCGTACCGATTCAAGGTATGGAGATGTGTTCAAACTCAACTGCCGGACCAGCCAGCTGGAGGCAATGCAACCCTGAGCTCCCGTATCCAAAAGGGCGCGAACTAAAACAAAGGTGCCCCTCGGGCCCCACACCTGTACGGAGGCTGTTGGTAACAGCACCTGCTCCTGTGGGGGGGTTGCAGCCGACAGTTGGTTTAGTGAAAATCCTCCCGCATTCCCCGCAACGGGGGGGAAGGGGGGTCCGAAGAAAAATGCGTGCGCGGCGGAGGAATAGGGCGCTCAAGGCGCTCGAGCGGGTCCCAATCCGGCACGTACACACCCCGACCAAAGCTGCATCGGGGGGCCGGGCGGTGCCCATGATGGGCGAAAGTTGGGGGAGCCCGTGACAAACGAGGTCTCTCCATCATAGGGGGAGAGAAGCGTATCGGCTCCCGGCGTGGCTCCCTAATAACCGCGGCCCAATCCCGCGGTGGCGCCTCATAAGCGGCGCGTTGATCCCCCCCGCCCGTAGGGGGGGTGGGGCGCCCAATCCTCTCACTGGAGGGGGGGGCGCCTGTCCAATCTCCGCGGAGGGGTGGCACGCCCCTCCGATCTCCTCGGAGATGTGGGTGACCTACGAGGGCCCCCGCCCGTGTGCGAGTCCCTCTCTCTCACCACCCCACGAGTGTCTCTATTGTTAAAGCACAAGAGGGGGTGATGGGCCCCTCCACAACAGTGGCAATCTCGTGGGTGGGGGCAAGCCGAGGCCATATGAGCCCCCAGGCAGCGGTAGCACCAATTCCGCTGTTTGGCCATATTTCTACGCCCCTCGGTGCGTAGGCCAACAAATTTGGGACAGGCCGGCAAACGATGGCCATCGCGCTTGCAACACTTACAAGGCAGCGGCCTCTCCCCTTGTGGAGAGTTGTGCCGCACGGCAGTATATTGCTTGTACGGGCGGCGCTCTCTCCGTGGCGCTGCCCGGGTCGCCTCATAGCGGCCTGTACTCGGTCCCGGTATAGGAGCCAGATCCAAGTGGTCGGTCATCCGACACTCATCCTCCAAAAATCTGAGGAGATCCGAAAAGGGGGGTAGGTAGGAGGCACTATTGCCCCCATACCTCTGTTCAAAGCGCCCCTTCATCTCCATGGGAAGCTTATCGAGGATGAGGTGGAGCAAAATAAAGGACCACTGGTCCACCGGTAGATCAAGTCGTTTGAGCGCATTAATAGCGCTTAGCAGCGGGTTCAAAATCTCCTTCCTCAATGAGGAGACCCGCGATACTCGTGGCAGCCCTACAATGGCAGCCACATGTGTGTCCGCTAGCAAGCGAACATTCTGATACCGGGCGGTCAACAACGCCCTTGCAATATCATAACTGTCATCATTGACAGGTAGATGCTGGACAAGTACACCAGCCTCTCCACGCAAGGCAGAGAGCAAATAGGCCAATTTCTGGCTGGGGAACAGGTCGTCCCTCGAGTGAACCAGGCTATCAAAGAGGTTAATGAACCCCATCCAAGAAGCCAGGTTCCCATCAAAGGTTGGGATGTCTAAAGTGGGCAGTCTGCCCAGCAAGCCGGCCGGGGTAGGCTTGACCTCCCCGGGCGTGCACGACTCACCCCTCCGGGCGGATAGGATTGCCTGAGCCTTGTTTATAATCACATCCGCCTGTTCAAAACACTGATCATAATCGGCATTAAATTGGTCGACTGCCCGCAACTCAGCGGCACCCTCGGCTGGGTGGTCGAGCAAATATTGTTGATGAAGAACGAAAAGCTGCTCCAATTCCTTCAAGCGAGCAGGTACTCCCTCATGCCGAATTAACAAAGCCTGTTCTCGGTCTGGTCGGTCTACCAAAGCGACGGCACTAGCAAACCATCTCAAAATCTTTTGTGCACCCGCGCGGGCACCACTAAGCGGGCTGACTGGCGGGACCATTTTGCACCAAAATTAATAAACACTATAATAATACACGGACAAACAGACCGACAACCGCAGACAATAAAACAGATCGGGAGGAACTTCAAAGGCAGAACAAAATATATAAACAAACCAAAATCAAGTATAAATGCTAGAACTTAACTAGAACAACAAGGCATTTAACAACAGAATTTTTCAAACAAATTAAATTCAAGTATTAAGTCAATAACTTAACAAACATAATATTCAAAGGCAAACAAAACAAAATCAAATGTAAATGCTAAAACTTAACACAGCAATATAGTGTATTACAACAACAGCAAAGTCATTTAGCAGCAAAATCTTTTCAACAAATTAAATTCAAATATAAGTTTACAACTTAACAAACAAAATATTCAAGGGCAAAACAAAGATATGAAAAAACAAACCAAAATTTAAATATAGGTAAATGCTAGAACTTAACTAGAACAACAAAAGACATTTAACCCCAATTTTTCATATACAATGACAATTAGTTAAGGAGATCGGTCCACAAATGAGCTGGTAGTCGGTTTAAAATCAGCAATCAAAACCAATTAATATGTATTGCCCGTTTGGACAACCAACAAGATTACAATATTAATTGTACAATACTAATCAAATGCTCAAATCTAAGAACCACGCTCTGCTACCAAGAGATGGTGGTGCCCCAAGTAGACTCCACCACGTCGGCGTTTCACCGACTTGTATTGCTGAATTTTATTTGACTACCAACTCATAGAAAGCTGGTATTACTTACCTTGGCTCCAATTGTCTCCTTCCGTCTCCTCCGTAGCCGGTGGACTTCCTGAGCTAGCTCGAAGGAAGTCGCGGCTCCTGAAGATCTGCAGTGGATCCACCGGTGGAGGCCGGAGCACTACAAATGCCTATTAGGCCACCACGACTCACACGCGATTCTGACACAAAGCGGGCACTCTTTTGCACAACACAAAGCGGGCTTTCGCACCCCGATATTAGGTGCGCCGCGCAAATCACTATTTGCTTGAATATTGTGTATTATATTTTATGGATGCCCGGACATCATCCTAACCACAAAATATGACATTTCGACTCGACTCGACTGACATATCACATGCGGCCGGCCGCCAAAAAAGCTGTCACTGCACAGACTAGAATGCAGTGCCGCCACTCGCTCTTCCTCGAGCGTGAACAAAAGTTATGAATGCAGTAAAAAAATTAAATGAAAGTTATCGTTTTCAGTGAGTGATAATTCGACTGCAATTTTACGCCACAGAAAATTTTTATGCTTCGTATCTAAATACTTTGCGTCTGCAAAATTATACAAAGCTGGATATAAACGTACACACTCGATTAGCTTTTCGTCGTCCATTTTCGATTCTTGTGGCATCACTATATTGGTTTCGGAAGCGAGTGGAGTGAGTGTGCATATGCAGCGAAATCACGGACGGGACGGGGCACGTGCGGGGCGGGACGTGCTAAACATCGTCGCGGACGATATTTTTCCTATCACGTGGGCGCCACGTTCCCGTCCCGTCCGTGTGCTCGTGACGTATACACTATCTGATACATTCTCTATAAAACGATATTTCCAAAATTTCCCGTCCCGTTCCGTCCGAGTAAAAACACGTTACGTATGCAGAGGCCTTAAGGCGGGCGCCTAGCGCGACGGGCATGAGCGACATAGCGCACGTAGCTTACAAACATTCCTATCCGCGCGCCATGGCCGCACTACGGGCCTAGTTAGCAAGCGACCCAAGGCGCGGGTGGCGGAGGTATCAATTTAGTTCGGTCTTGTCGCTCGGCGTACGCGTGTCTTCAATATTTTATTTCTAATGAATTATTAAAAATATAATTAAATACTAAACAGCTATAGTTGCCTATGGCACTTCGTACAAAGTAAAAAGAATCACCATAGTTTTATCTGTTTTTATTTATTTAGTGCAAAACTTCTTCATGCTCAACATCTCCCAACTAAAGAGTAAACGTCGAGTAAATCCTCATCCATGGTTTGTAATACCTCAAATTACGTCACTTGGTCGCGCGCTAGCTCGCTCGTCACTGTGGCCACCGCGCGCCCCCGCGGTCGCGCCCGCCGTAGGGCCTAGTCACCGCGCATTCACTGTGGACGCACACTTTGAATTCGAACACCCGAATTACCCGAAAACGCGTCTTATTTAAACGATTATTATTTTTCTCATTTGCGTATTGGATCTTAGTTCAAATTTTTTCAAGGTAATAGCATAATGCGGGGTCGTTAAATGATAAATTGATTTCTCTTAAGAAATGAACGCCATTAGGGCGTTTACCAGTTGCGGAATGTATTGTATTATTATAACCTAATATAACAAGAGCAATATTAAGATTAGTCTAGTTCGTTCAAGGAGGGTTGTGTTTAAACGTTCGATATCGGCGTTGGACGTATGGTGTTGCGGTGTCATGATTTTAGGTTCGATTCCCAATTTTTGTAAAAATTCTTGGAAAACAGAACTTATGAAACCTTTTTCGTTGTCGGGTGTGCCATGTTCAGCAAATTTAGTTGTTAATGTCTGTATGTAATTTAATGAGTCTGCCGTGTCTAGTCGTCGTACAAATGCCCATTTGGAGAATCTGTCGATACCTACAATATATTTCTGTCCGTCTATCAAGAAGTTATCTATTTGCCATTCTTCCATGGGTTTTCGCGGCGTTTCCGTTAATTCGAAAGGAGGTTTTATTGGTTTTCTATTGTACTTTCCACGATAACAAGTATCGCAATTTTTTAAGTACTCCATGATATGTTTATTAAGGTTCTCGATATAATATTTTTCCGCAATTTCTTTTGAGAGTGCGGGTTGACCTAAGTGTCTTTCAAATTTATTATGTATTTCGCAAATTATTGATTTTATTTCGTCAACATTTTCAATTTCAATTTTGATATTTTTGAACCAAATTATTTGTAACACTAGTGTCGAAATTTGTTCGATATATTATTTCGCTTAATTTTTGGCCTAAGTTCTGTGCCTCTAGTGAAAAGGGGTTTATGTATAAATTCGTAACTTTACAGGAGAAGCGAAAAATGCTTCGCGCTCGTAAAATGATGTGCGTTGCCGCTTCTCGCATTTATAGTATTAGTCAATTAAATGCATTTCATGTGTTTTATAGGTAATTCATCTGACGTTCCTACGGTGAAGGAAAACATCGTGAGGCAACCTGCATACATCTGCGAAGAAATTCAATGGTGTATGTGAAGTCGACCAATCCGCACTGGGCCAGCGTGGTTGACTAAGGCCTAATCACCCTAACATAGGGTAGGCTCGTGCCCCTCGGCGGGGACGTATATGAGCTGTGGTGATGATGATGATGATAGGTAAATTAATTGTGCTGTTTCAAATTATGAGATCCATTTTTTTCTCAAATCAATAGTTTATAAGATAGCGACTTATACCTTTGCCAAAATAGGAACTCTCGAAGGGTACATATTTGTTTACAGCTTTTTTCACATAAATTTAAAGACTTTCATAAAAGGGAAAAGGGATACGCATTTGGAAAAAATCTAGAAATTAAATAGTAACAAAATAAAAATATTAAAATGTTATATAGAGCAATACATCTATTTGATGTACATATTTTAATAGTATTGTTAAGTTACGGTTATTTAAAAAAAACTACTTATATTCCTTTTCACGCAAGTTTATGTTTCAAAAAAAAAAAAGTGTTATAGGGTTTACGTTAATGCCTTTTATTAAAATAAAAATCAAAATGTTTTTTTTCGGTGAATACAATATTTTAATGCAATGTAATTTAACAAACGAAAAAAACTAAAAAACATAAAATAAATAAGCTTATTCTTCCTCTTCACTGGCATTTAAAAGTGGATGGCCATCGTCTAAGTCCTCATTGCTTAACAAGTCTTTATAAAAAGAATGTACACTTGGATTTATGAGCGGAAGCAAGGAAAGTAAGTCCCGCTTCTTCACACCTGCAATGGGTATGGGACCATTATATAGATGTGGAATATATTCAGTTTCAAATACTGTAGGAAGTGGTGACTTCCCTCGTTTCCTTTGAAGGTTTACCGCATTCCAGCAATCAGCATCATATAAAATATAATTAAAAATAGGAAACTGTTCTTTTCTGTAGTTAAACGCGGGCGACTGAGATAAACAGAATTTATTCTTCTTTTCATCTATTTTCTTTTGTTGCAGAGGCCCTTTCAGAAGGCTTCCAAAGTCCAAAAATAATTCTTCATGCATTTCTATAACTGTGAATGGATTTTTTTACCGCATAAGCGCACAAGTTGATACCAATCTCGAGGATGATGTATGTCCATTTGAGTTTTTTTTTCGGCTTTTCTATAAGTGCATGGTCTACGTCGCAATCCATTTGGGTATGTCCTGGTACAACAAAGTTGTGTGTAATGGATTCTATGTTTTTGTTGTTCCTCACTGCTAGAAGGAACATGCAGACAACATTGATATTTTTATTTTGTCCAGAACATGAGTCCGAATAGAATATGAGATGTTTTATATCTGCCGATACGCAATTCATTATAATAATACAAACATGAAGCTACTTGGTTTGACCCTCTACCACCAATTCCTTCGTGCCACATAAAACAATAAACTTTGTTGGTAGTACAGTCTCTAAGAGTTAAATTATACGTCCATAGTGGACGCTTATAAAATGCAGTACCAGATTTTAGATATGGAGTTGGCAAGCATTGCTGTAAATCAAATGTTAGAACAATTGTATCTTTTTTTTTCAATTTAAAGCACTCGATCCTGAGATTTTTGATCATAAATTCTTTCTGCTCTCTTTTGATGCTGATTCAACAGCTTTTCATGTTCTTCTTTCTCTGTTCCTTGGCTAAATTTAATATTCATCTGAAAAGTATCACACTTAACACATGTATCTAAATAGGGTGACTTGAATGATAGGTTTTGTGCCTTAAATACCCATGAGTAGATTGTCAGTGACACTGGATTTTCATTGACCTCTTTATACATGTTATACATATCTTGCAAAGTCAGATGAGGAGGTAAACATTTTTTATTTGTTTTAGACCGACCGTAGTGGCTTTCATAAGCAGGGAATGATAAAATATGGGTTTTTACATCGTCTAGTCTATCGTCGCTTATTGTTAGGATACTAGGCTTTTTTCCTCTGGATGATTTAGGTACGATACCATCGTTTGCTTTAATTTTATTGGTAACAATTTGAACAAATTTAGAGGTCTCTCCTAGAGTTTTAAGAAAGCAACACTTGCATATGCGATGACACTCTAAATTAAACTTCAGGTAATAGTTATGAGCAAATTGTCTATTTTTCACAGTAGGTGTAAGTTTTTTTGTTGCTTTTTCTTTTACGTCTATAAGGCTACTTATGAATAGCACACGCCTATTGTAGTCTCCTATGCCCCAGTAATATTCAAAAATATTCTTTCTAAACTGTTCAGAGATTGTAACACCGTTTTTTCTTAAAATTTCATAAAACACTAATTTTGCAAAAACACTTTGGTTTCACTGTAGTTTTAACACAAATTGCACAACTAAAATCATAATTACAACAACTTTGTCAATTAATTTCACAATATCAATGTCAAGTGTCAACGTCAACGTCGTTTCACGTCACGTCAGTGACATTTGCAATTATCTTTGGTCATTATTCAATTTTTGCATAAACAAAATAAATCTCGCGTTTATCCTGGCCTTATTTACAAAGATAGTTTTTTTTCGCCCAAAATCCCGTGCTTCCCTTTAGGTGGGTTGATTTTCTCAAAATTCGGAATTTGACATTTAGACCGTTTGTTTTGATCATTTTTAGAGACATATCATAATAAAATACACTTAAAGCTACAGATCATATAATTATGGTTTCGTCGAATAGAATTTGGAAAGCATTCACAATTTGTTTATGGTTAATTTTTCATTACGTTTTGTTTTTCAACCAAACTTATAACTTTAGCTGGAAATACTTATTGCATATTGTAGAATTTCGAAAGATCCGTATGTTGACTTGACACATCTTGAAGCAAGTTAAGAGTCTTACGAGTGTTATGAAATGAATTTGGTTTTAGGAGAGGTTCCGTCGCCAATACGGCGCTTAACATTGAGCAAACGGACCTCGGCTCCGTCGCTTCCACATAAACGCAAATCTGTGCGCAAGTGGAGCGTTGGTACGTGAACGCGCCTAAGCTATGATATTATCTCTATGTGGTTCTTAGTCTGTGAGACATCGACCGAAGTAATTTGTTATTGATTTAATTCTAAATCGAAATCTAAATTTCTACATTATCTTAATTTCTGCGAATAAAATTAATAGGTATTTCTCCCGTTTTCCGTGTGAATTGAATTTGAAAAGCGAGACTACAAAAATCAGTTCTTTTTGTTTTCAGCTTGAAGAGTAAAGCTAAGGAAAAAATACTATATTTACTCGCCGGCACGCGATTATTTAAATTAAATGGATTTATTGTATCAATAAGTGCAAAAAATCAATAAGGTATCTAATTAACTTATTATATTTCATGATTTAAAACAGATTTTGTTAATTTTATTTTTATTTGTGGGTAAATTGATTATTAAATCAAACATATTACATTTCCAAAATTTGCCTTTTTCATCCCCTATTTCATTAAAAAACCTTGATAGTAAACGGCATCTTAGTGGGATTAAGGCATATATTGAGTAACACTTGCGAATTTCATGTTAAATTCTAAATTTTCACAATATTAAGTTTCACATCCTTCTTTGGCAGATAACTCACAAATTAAGCTGTTTTCTTTTTATTAATAGCAATAATTATACACAAAATAGGTGCTCTCCCCTCCATATGTCCTTTTATTAACTAACCAATAAGAAACTTTGACAATTCATTGAAAATTGTCTTTGGAATTAACTTGCAATGTTTATTACATGAAATTCAAATGTATTGACTGGGATTCCTTCAGAACTCAGTGTTAGACCCACTGACCCTAAGATTATAGGCATATTTAATTATATTTTTAACATAACACTGTGCTATGAATCTCCAGGGCAGTTCCCGGAGGCCATAGGGCTCCGCTGCTTAGCATAACAAAATAACCTAACATCAAGGAGGAATTCTGTGGAATTACACAAGTAACAAATATACATATAGAGAGAGAATAAGTTAAGAAACTGGAATATCATATCTCTGACCCGTGATTGCAAGATTTAGCATAGAAGGTACGATCCACTAACAACCGCTCCGGGGAAGGCTACTAATTTCTTTAAAAAAAAAGGAAACCTATAACTATTTGTTCGTGTACTTTATTGCCCCTCATTTTGTAGTTTTGTACCCAATTTGTACCTGATTTTTACCTGCCGAGATTGATCAAACAAACCTGAACCATCCTGCCCTTGGCTTGTATTAATTAAAAATTTAGTTAAGTGCTTTGCATTGAGGGATTTTGTTAACTTCAGTAACATTATGCATAAGTGAATTACAACCATGTACCTACCAGAATAAAGCTTTTCATTTTGTATCGGACTAAAGGAATAAGTTTGTTTTTTTTTCTTTAACTTTAAGATTTCCCTATATTTCTACAATTCAGCAAGAAAAAGCACTACAAGATCCTTTCAGAACATTTCATTCTACAAGGTTCGAGATTTTGAAGTTTTCTTTCAACAATAAATTTACCTTTACGTGTCGTGTAACTTTTTCACAAATTTCTCATCTTTTTTCTCATTTCTCTGACTTCCCTCCTTTCTATATTACCTTTTCTTGGTTTTCGTTTTCGACCTTGTTTAATACCTTCTTTATATCAAAATGTTACATTTTTCTCGGTATCTGAATCCGATTCTGGAACGATAACATTAGGTCTACGTTTTCGTTTATTAGCACTCCTACGTATATTTATGGAACCCGAGTCACTTGTATCCGTATTCGGTATATATTCTTCAGAACTACCTGTACTGTAATCGAGATTAGGGTAGGGTAGCGAATCAATTAAAACAGATACAATATCGAAACATATTATAAACATTTGGTCAGATTCTATAAAAAAATTATCGCTGGAGTCTGAAAATATATTGACATCCTCGACATACTCTAGACATGAAGAACAGTCTTTAGAACAGCTAGGCTTTGGAAAGCAATCTTCAGAACATACAATTTTTAGTGTATCCCCATTGGAATGTTCAGAGTTTCCAACTCCGTAAGAATGATTTAATGATTCCGGAACCAAAGTCTCATCGAGATCATCAAATTTCTGTGCTTGATCAATTAGATCTACCATACGCATAATTCTTTTTCGTCCAGCCATTCTAGCACAGCAAAAAAAAATCTGTTAAGATTATATCTTTAAAAAATATATATTAATGCCATTAGTCGTCGCCTATAATAAACGGTACCTATTATATAAAATGTGACTATAGGTGCGTAAATATTTCATTTTTAAAATCAATAACACTGATACATTTAAATTTATAATTGTCGTGTAAAATATAATAAAATAATAATTTCATTTGTGGTCATTATTAATTAGTATAGATTTTAATTAGAAAAATTAGAATTTAAAAATAAAATAATAAATTTAATTTTAATGATAAGTCCTATAACAATAATAAATAACAAATTAAAAAGTCAAAAGTTTGAAAAAGTAATTCACAAGGTCATTATTATTTTATCTGTTACTACCTACAATATTATTTGTATAAGAACCCACATAAATGTCAAATCAATATGATAATTATACGTGTAAAAAGGTATACGTCCACAAGTATCCAAATGTACATACAAAATGACATTGGGTTTTTTAAATCATTTAGTGAAACAGGGTGTAACTCACTCGATAGACGTTGCACCTTGACGCGTCGACACAGCCTTTAACCTGCGTGCGACTGAGTAGTATGTTCCTTGCATAGCACAGGCAGCGGTAACGCCTCTATCTCCACCAACCCGCGCCATACTCCGCAGTATTCATACATCGACCATTTTTCACGAGCTATGAAATATGACTCTGATTGTACCCCTTATCGCTGGATGTTCATATGTGTATACGGA